>CM077008.1:99196725-100470058 GCA_039090855.1 Macrothele yani
TGAAATTTAATTTGCTATTTCATGAATTCGGAAAAGATTAAACCCCCGCAGTTAAAAAAATTATAAAGTCCGGGACCCCCTGAAAGCGCGGGGCCCGGGGCGACCGCCCCGGTTGCCCCTATGGTCCAGCCGGCCCTGACCATGCCATATGCTGTCCATGATATCTGATCTCGCTACAGAACTTCAAAATCAGGTCCGAAATTGCAATTCGCCATGCACAATATCGTACGCTATACCGTACGAAACGCCATACTTCTGTGCCAATGCGAGCAATTGGATCCGCCGGTCACTCAGAATTGCCTGTTCAATGCCCCTCATAGTGGCAGGTGAAGACGCGGTTACAGGTCGACCGTAACGTGGCGAATCCGTAAGGTTACCACGGCCCTCTGCAAAAGAAACTGCCCCATCTGGAGATTTGCTGCGGTTCAGACAATCACCACCACACACTTCGACCATTTCTTTGTAAATTTCCGTAGGAGTTTTCCGTTTAGCCCACAAAAATCAAACTACACCGCGTTGCTCCTCATTCGCAGATGACGCCAACAAATGCGACATCGTTGTGCCGTCGTTCACACTGTCTTCCACCACGGTGACACCTCATCTAGCCAAACCGCTCTAGAGCGTGATATTTAAACTCGTTTTCTGCCAAACTGCAACCTGCAAAGAGAAACGAATTGCTGTGCGTTACTTTTCGATCCTTCCTGGTAGTTAATTAAATCTTAAGTATATCTCTCCTATTACCGGAAATTTTCCACCATCTATTTCTGTACTGATAATGAAACAACTTACCCTGAGTATTTCTGTATTATTTTCACTGTATACTCCAGATATAAGAGCAATTATTTGATATACTTGTTCAACTTTTAAAGACGGTTATCTCACTAGATATATTAGGTCCATGTACTTTAAATTCCAAAATCTACAATAAGCAATGTTGGAATGATATATATATACCCTCAAACCCACCTATAACGAACTCGCATAATACGAAGTTCTTGATAAACCGAAGTTTTCATAGACCTCTTGAACTTCGTAGTATTCTCACTTGTTATCTTAACCGCATATTACGAACAACAATTGTTGTGGAAACCGCATGCATCGAAGTTCAACACGGTCTTCAGCAAACAAAATAAGTGGCAATCGTCCAGTTTTTAAACCCTCCTATTTTACTGGAAAACTCAGAATTACTTCCTGTTGACAACACCACATGGTTTTTTTTACAGACAGATAAATTTGTGTGAAGAAAAAATGTTTCAGTTCTTTTTCTGCACCGCCATCTGTTTCCTCTTTCCGTTTACCATACATACATCTTCTGGGCAAATGTTGTCTTTTATACCCTTCCATTACCATCTTTCAGTCTCTTAATCTCTGTTTGGAAGATCTTAGAGTTCATTTTGCATCTTCAAAACTTTAACTACGGCGTCAGAGGAAGTTAAAAAACACTTAAAACAGCTATCATGACAAGCAAAAAACAAGCAACAGTTGACTCCTATTTCCAACGTAACCTGTAAACAGCAAATAAAATGTAAGAGGTGAACTTCCAAATTTTCGGCAGTCACTTAAATTTTTACATTAATTAAATATTTTGCTTATCTCAGATCTCGCATATATTCTTGATTGCTAGCTGTAGTTCTTAATAATTAAGTGTTATTCACCATCTATATTGATAACACTTTATGACTGGCTAGTCTTAACCTGCCATAAATTATGGCCGATTTATCCTAGTAGCAAATGTAGCACGTGTTACGGGCCCCGCACTGATGTGCGCGCTGATTGTTGGAAATTGATCTTCTGTGGGTATATTATCGAGATCGTATTGAAGATTTACTTCACTTTTTTATATGGTTACCAATTGTAGTGGTAAACGCTGTTTTTCAAAATTGAAACGAATCAAGAACGAAGAGCCAGTATGGGCCAACCAAACAAGACTGAACTACTTCTCTTTGATGAGTATCGAGCATGAGTTACTGAGAGAAATGAACACGGGCAATTAATTGACGAGTTTTTGGTTGCCAAGTCTCGTAAACGCTTCACCTGAACTCTGTAGTTTAATAAAAAGTGTATTCAACGGACAATTTATAGGTTCATTCTTTTGTTAGGCTTAGGAAATGGCTTAATTAATTTCAGAATAACACTAGCAAATATTTTCAGCAAAGTCATCCTGAAAGTTGCTTTAGAGATCAACTGCATACCAGTCAAGTAATGGACTAACCATCCAAATACCTGTTGTTCTATGAATTACATTGAATAAAAATTTATGAAATATTACCATTTTTTCCTTCACATATACCCAAGGATGCCATCATTCAGTGATTTTTCCCCTCTCCCCAAGGAAGTTGCAAAATATATGTATGTACCTGGGAAGGAGGCCCTGCTGTTGGTAGTGCTACAGCCCCCTGCGGATCCTTAAACCAGCTCTGGCCATAATGTAATATGTCAAAAATAGCCCATCTTTGATTTGTCATTTTATAACAAAGTTCGCAGATATCGAATGTTTTTAACTCTCCCTTCAACTTGTTAGCCACTGCACTGAAGTTTCTTCAGTCAAGTCGAGTGCGTGAAACCGCCCATAACCGTGACTGTAAAAGAGACTTGTTGTGCTATGAACTGTTTCTACTCAAGTGTTAATCTCTTTTCTGTTCTGTGAAGCCAAATAGAATGAAGAGTGTCGTGAAATGAAGTAGAGTGAAGTGAAAAAGAATGATGTGAAACAGAATGACTGTAAATATGAAAATTATGGTGTATATAGGTTATGAACACATCATCATCATCATCATTGTCAACCATTATCAATCCACTGCTGGACGAAGGTCTCCCCAAGTTTCCTCCACAACGGTCTGTCTTGTGCCAGTCTCCTCCATGTCACCCCTGCATACTTTCGAATTTCATCCACCCATCTCCTATGTGGTCTTCTTCTGGGTCTTTTCCTGTCCCTTGGAATCCAATCTAAAATTTCGGCTGTCCATCGATGATCTGTCCTTCTGGCAGTATGTCCAGCCCATTGCCATTTCAGGGATTTAACTCTGATCATGATGTCTTCCACTCTTGTCATTTTCGGATCCACGAGTTCCTCTTCTTATCTCTCCTGGTTACACCAAGCATGCACCTCTCCATGCTACTTTGAGTTGTCTGCAGCCTTTGTATGTATCTTTTAGTTAAGGTCCACGTCTCTGCACCATACGTAAGCACTGGAAGGATGCATTGATCAAACACTTTTCTTTTAAGACATAATGGCATATTGCTCTTGAATATTATGCTGTTTCTTCCAAAAGCTCTGAGGCAAGTTTTGTACGCCGATTAATTTCTTCATCAATGTGACCCTCACTTGATATCTGCTGTCCAAGATAAACGTACGTGTCTGTTATCTCCAGCTTTTCTCCATCAATCGATAAATCTTCATTTCTTGTAAAAGCATTGAACATCACTTTTGTCTTCTGAAAGTTCATTTTTAATCCCACTTCTTTACTCTTGTCAGCAAGTTCCTGGATCATACTCTGCAGCTCTGATGGGGTAGTTGCAAAAATGGCTACGTCATCAGCAAAACGAAGGTGGGTTAGATAATCTCCATTAATCTTTATCCCCTTGTTTTCCCAGCTCAGCGACTGAAAAACACCCTCCAATGTGGCATTAAAGAGCTTCGGAGATATGGTGTCACCTTGTCTCACTCCCTTTCCAATTTTTACGTGTGTTGTATTTTCAAACAGCCTAATCTTTGCACTTGCATTTTCATAGATGTTATTAATAATATTAATGTATGCATCTTCAATACCGCAGGTTTTCAGAGCCATTGTAACTGCTGATGGTTTCACTGAATCAAAGGCTTTTTCATAATCGATAAAAGCCATGCACAATGGAAGTTCATATTCCCTCGCTCTTTCAATTAGTTCTCTCAGCACGTGGATATGATCTATTGTGCTGTAGCCACTCCCTGAATCCAGCTTGTTCTCTCGGTTGAGCCATGTCTAGTGCTACCTTCAAGCGGTGTGAAAGAACTTTAGTGAAGATTTTATAAACTACTGATAGGAGGCTGATAGGTCTGTAGTTTCCGAGATCCTCAATGTCACCTTTCTTATGTAGCAGGATCATTGTAGCGGTGTTCCAATCCTCAGGAATCTTTCCTTCATTAAGGCATCGAGTGAAAATTTGGGCGAGTACTGTTTCGATTTCTCCACTTGCTTCTTGTATGATGTCTACAGTAATTCCATCTTCTCCTGGAGCTTTTCCTCGCTTCATGTTCTTGATTGCATGTGCAACTTCTGCTGGAAGGACTGGAGGAACTCTGGTACTGGTATCTTTCATGATGTCTGGAGTGCATATATCATCCCTTTCATATAATTTGGAGTAGAAATCTTTCACTCTTGTCAAAATTTCGCCTCTATTTCTTGTTACAGAACCATCTTCTTTTCTCAGTGCCATAATCTGTTTTCTTCCCTTACTGAGATGTCCCTTTGCTATCTTTAGGCTTTGGTTGTTTTCAATTGCTTTCCTCACTAGTTCACAGTTGAATTTCCTTACGTCTTCAGTGATACTTTTTCTTACTGTCTTGCATAGCTCTATATATTCCACTTTGGAAGTCACATCTTCTTTAGTTGTTCTCATCTCTCTTCTTTTTTGCATCAACATTTTGGTTTTTCCTGATAATTTGTTCACATGCAACTTGTTCTTAGACCCAGCTAATTTTGTTGCTGTTTCCATAAGAGCTTTGGTTACGTTTCTGTTAACTTCAGAGATGTCCACTTCTTCCGATGTTAGGCCTTCTAAAGCAGAGAACCTGTTCTTCAGTTCTAACTTGAAGGTATTATGGTGTTTTTTAAGGTTGGTTATGTCAATAGATTTTGTTTGTCTTATGAGCTTGCCACGTTCAACTTTAGTGTTGAGGTGCATCTTACATCTCACCAATCTATGGTCACTACCTGTGTTGAACTTGTTTAGCACACTGCAGTCTTCTATGACGAATTTTTTGTTACACATAATAAAATCAATTTCACTTGTCGTCCCATTTGGATGTCTCCATGTCCATTTCCTGTGTGGCTTTTTCTTGAAGAAGGAGTTCAAGATGAAAAACCCTTCTGCCTCTGCAAACTCAACGAGAGTATTTCCACGCTGGTTTCTGTTGCCATGACCGAATTTACCTACTGAAGTTTCATTCTGTTGCCGTTGCCCTATTTTTGCATTGAAATCTCCCATAATTATTTTCAAGTGCTGCTTACCTTTATTATTTAGATGACAAATTTCCTCATAAAATTCTTCAATTTCTTCTTCAGGATGACTTGTGGTGGGTGCATAAGTTTGAATAATCTGAGCCTGGTATCTTTTCGAGAGTTGGATAACAAGTCGTGCAGCTCTGTCAGAGGAACTTTCAACTTCTACAACTTTATCCTTCAGTTTCTTGTTTATTATAAATCCAACACCACTAGTTCTGCCAGTATCTGTCCCACGATAGTAAAAGAGATGTCCACTTTTCAGTTCGATGAGATCTTCTCCTTTTCTCCTTACCTCACTTAGCCCCACGATGTCCCACTTGATCCTTTGTAGTTCCTCTTCCAATTCAAGAAGCCTTGAATCAGAAGATAGGGAGCGTCCATTGTAAGTAGCCAAGGTCAGCATCAGATGGCAGCCTAGTCCGGTCCTCCGGGGATTCTTAGCACCCTCTGCCTTCATATCGCACTGGCCGCTGCCTTGGCCAGGTACATTCCAGCTGCCGGAGACTGAGGGCCAAGATTTAAGTTGTGGAATCATTTTGGAGGGGTTTGGCCATAACTCACCACGCTGGCCAAGCGGGTTGGTGAGTGTGGGATAGAATTTCCTCTGATCCCGATGGTATAGTTATACCGCTATGGGCGGTCGTCAGAGCCCCTTTAGTGGGAACAGGATGCACCACGAGAAGGCGGGGTTGACATTTGTCAAGGAGAGGCTGTGATGTTACGCATCACCTGACCTTACATCCCTATGAACACATACTGGTGGATAAATGAAAGTAGCATAATGTGTTTTTTACCAGGAAGTGAGAATCAACTACGGGCTTGTGTTCGCTGTATATATTTTTCTACTCCATGTTCTACAGTTTTCACTTGATATTTAAAGCCGTTGGTTCTTGGGTATTCACCTATTTTTTAATTTTTGAGCCAAATTATGCCGAATACCGGAAGTGAGGTTTTTTAATGCTTTCTTATCAGGTAGTGGCGTAACTAGCGCAATGTGAGCCCCCCCCCCCAAGATTTACTTTAGCACCCCTAAACACAGTAATTTTCCCAGGATTTCGAACACGAAGGAGGATGTATTTTCGCGGTGTGTGTGTCTAGAAAAGTATGGGGGGAGGAGCCTAGAGACCAGTAGTTTTAACTCTAGGTAATTTTTGGAATAGAAGTACATAATGCAAGGTTATTAATCAGCCAATCAGGATTAACAAGGTGTGCGGACCAATGCACGAACATGAATATACATTTTATTGCAAGAAACGAAGTCGGTAAAAGATATTTAAATGGTTAACGTTAATAACTATAAGACTTCATAACCATCCATTTTACTTTCACTTGTTTCTGAAGGGTTTGGTTTTTGTAAAATGTCTGCTTCTAAACTTTGCAGAGTTGACATGCCAAACGATTCTTTTTTTTATTTTTTTTTTCATCAGAAACGGCTTTTGAACTTAATTGACTCTGCAACAAAAAGAACTGGTCGAGTTTTGAAAGTTTCTTCGAGCGCTGTCTTTTTTCCTTTCGCCGATACTGTGCTCTTCTTGGATGCTTTTGTGACATTTTGACGAATGGATGTCGTTCGCTTTTACATTAGTTTCTACACAGTGAATTAAATAGACGTACTTACTCTAAGGAAGAGTATTTTTTTTTCCCGTCAGAAACGGCACTTCCCTTTCACTTCTTCCTTTTTCTGTGAAAACGAAACACAGTGTTTACTTGCTTGAGGCCCTCTTTCCCCCACAGTGAGTGACGTATTTCCCATTAAACAAAGGAAACACCTGCTTGGAGTGGAAGTAAACAGTGTGGCGGAATTTTGCTCTAAAAATTTCGCGAAGCATCTTTTCTTTCCCGCAGGAATGAAATATAGAGGACGCTGAGAAATTACTTGAGCATTGTCAGTGGCGTACCTGAAAAACTCGCCCCCTCCCCCTCCCCGGAAAAATATGTCTTCGAGGCCCTTTTGTGAAAGTCTATTTGTTTTAAATTACTGAAATTTCTAAATCCCATATTATTAACTAGGTTTTACTGGCGTTTTAATAATTCAAGTTCCTCGGACCTATAGGTATTTTTCGTAAAACCAAAATTGTTGCCCTTTATTGCGTGTAACACAAATGTACACGTTGTAATTGAAATTATTGCCCTAGTTTTGTACCAATATAAATTATTAGAAAACAATTACACCAAAGTTGATCGTATCATGCAAATTTTATTCTTTTAGAGAACTAAGGTCAGTAACTTTGAAATGCCTCACGATCATACACATAAAATGCATAATGGCTGTGTGACAGTGTCTATGGTCTTTTCCGATTTATACGAAAATACAGAATATGAGTAAGCAAATAAAAAAGTAACAATTCAAAATTGGAGCACAAAAAGAGTAAAATTACTTAAATTGTTTACTCTAAAAAAAAACACTAAACATGATGTCGCAATGCTTTGCAGCAGATAGTAAAAGTCTTTTCTTTTGACTCTGTTATGAAAAAAAATGACACAGGACTCTGTTTTATCGTTCCCGTGAAGAACACTTTTTAACTCATTATATTCTGAAGGACACGTAATTAAGTGCATAAAAAGTGTAATATATATACATTATAATGCCTTATCCTCATTGATATAAAAATTTAATTTATTCAACTTATATTTCACTCATATTCTCTTGTTAATATACATGTAAAGGAACTATTGCATTAGCTGTGAAAGGGGGTCTCAAGTTCTCTGGAAAAGCTGATGCTTTCGTCCGTCATCCAGTTTTTATAAACTAAAGCAAAAATGATTTCTTGAAGATTTTACTTATTTACTGAAAAAAAAATGCTATTCTTTTTAATACTTCATTCAAAGATGCCGTTAAAACTTACAGGCTATTTCTTTAACCAGTTTCTTATGAAGTTTCCACAAAACTTTTGGAAAAATCCATCTCCTGAAGCTAGAGGCCTTAGTCGTGAGGCCCCAACGCACTGCGGGGGTTGCGGGCGCCATCAGTACGCCCATGAGTATTCTTAGTTAGCTTTATGCGGAATCGTTCTGGGTTGAGACAAACATCAGCGGCGCCGACTCGGCTAGGTGAATCTAGTACATCCAATAATTTTACGAGGGAGCAGTTCTTGTCCAATATTTTTTACAGTGAATGAAATCACCATTTGGCTCATGACAATTCGTATCACGAAGTACTTGAAAGTTGCAAGAACCCTTATCTCTAAATTTATAAGAAGTGGAATGGGACGGAACAACCAAATGCATATGAGTATATTAAATTCGAAAGCATGACCCAAATTTTCTCCAGCAAAAAATTCATAAAGAGGAGCTGAAATGGCACTTTGCATCGGGGCGCAAACATATTTTGAGTTGGCCCTGATAACAGCACATCTGCAGATACAAAAACACCTTATCTCTAAATTTTTGAGAAGTGGAATGGGACAGAACAACCAAATGCATGTGAGTATGTTAAATTCGAAAACATGATGCGCATTTTCTCCAGCAAAAAATTCATAAAGAGGAGCTGAAACTGCATTTTGCATCGGAGTGCACACATACCTTGATTTGGCCCTGATAGCAGCACATCTGCAGAAAGTCACGCTCCTTGAAATTGCCACATCATTCGGGTATTTCTTTTTGATTCTTAGCTTCTTGCTGGGCAGAATCCTAACTACTGTTGGATCAAAACACCAGTCGCAACACCTGATTGATAGTGAATGTGACAAAATGATAATAATCACGATAGCAGATGCAATCCGGAATAATTTGATTAGTAAAAACATGCTTCCAAAAGATAAAAACCAAATTGCCAAAATTCTGGAGGAAAGAAAAGGCTAACTTTTAATTGATAAAATGATTCTTAAAATCTTCAAAAGACGCAAAACAATGCTACATACATTTTAATTCGTCACAGAAAAAAAATTCCGGCTTCTAGCTTTACACCTGATTGAAAAATTACTAGGAATTTTGAAAATCAATTTATATAAATGTTAGGAAATACAGAGCATGTATAGGTGATATGTGGAACAACCTGTTAGTAAATACTGAAGAAGTAGGAAAAGTTGACATCATACGACTTATATTTTAAAGTGATTCATTATCCCCTTTGCTACTTACAATAGCAATGATATCATTAGTACAAATAATGCTGAACAAAGCAAACTCTTGATAGAAATTATCTAATCAAGCCGATAAAAGTTTTCAGATATTTTCCGCGGATGGCTAGAAAATATATGTGGAGAACCTTTATCAGAAATCGAAACAAAACTAAACACAGATTCAGTGGTTAGATAAGGTACTGCAATGAAATATGTAGTGGAAAATGAGCATCACTATCAGTCAACAGAAGCAAATTTTTGTTCCAGGTGAAGTAAAATTAGGGGTGGAAAAACTCATTATTAAGAAAGTTACAAATATTTACGAGTTCTTCAAGTAGAATGCTCCCACATAAACAATAACAAAGAAAACCAGCGTCGAATATGCACATACATATAGCTTCAAAATGAAATTAGTGAAAAGCAAAGACAATGGATATTATTCATGTGACGTCAAAAGTGGATTTCTGCGAACCAACATGGCTGCTGATTCAATATTGTCACTATTTGATTATCCCGTACTGTTGGCTAATTTTTGCAATTTTAAAGTCATGGAGTCTGCGAACGAATTAATACGGCTACAGGGCGAAGGAGAAGATATTAATTTCTTAGAAGAACAAATCAAAGTTGCAAAAATATACCAAGACAATTTTTTGTTCGATGTTTATTTCGCATGACGCAGGAGAACATCGCCATTAGTCATCATGAAGTTTTTAATGGAGCATTTCTCGTACACAGTATATTAATTTTTCATATTTCAGATATTTCCGCCAATTGTCTGACATTGGCGGAATATCCAAAACATAAACTTGGGAACCCCCTTTTTGCAAAACAAAACAATTGGAAGCCCAGACAAAAACAAAATATGGAAAAAAACTAGAGTTCGCACGCTAGGCAATCTGTTTTAAAATTAAATGAAGGCGTAACATTAAATAAACATTAACAATAATAAAAGAAGAATTATAGATATGTTTGTTTCGTTCTTTGCGGAAAAAACGTGGAACTTAATTCGTAGTTTACTGATCCAAATATGACATCAGTTTTCTCCTTCTACCTTTTTTTTTTGTTTTTGTTTTAGAACATTAAAATTCAAAGGAAGGCTACGATGTTTCAACTGCCTTTGATTCGTAGTGTCATAATATCCAAAATCTTTTTCGTAAAATGGGCAGAACATATTGGAGAACGAACATTGGGATGGACATCATCGCGTTTCATTTGCACAGCCATTGCTTTAACAATTTCGTCCTTTTCAGAGGAAAATTATGAAAAGTTATTCCTTCCTATATACAATTTAGATGGCAGGATTTATCAGCAGAACCATACGATCAGCAAAAGTTAAACATGTCGTTTATAAAATCGCGATTTCTTGAACCCTGCAGCGTAATAAATTTATAAAAATCGCGATTTTCTTGAACCTCTGCAACGTAACGCTTTGTTAAGCAATGGAAAAACGCATGTAGACAAAGTATTCTCAAAATAGCATAACTATAATATACTAAAAATCCGAAAATTTCTTGGCGTAGAATAAAAATCGAAAATTTTCAACAGCTTATACTCAAACTGGAGAAGAACCGTCTCATCTCGAATTCCTGACAGCTTGCAAGACAATCGGCTTGATCCCAAAGTTCCTTAATTTTAAGACGTCAGTAAAAGGATCATGGTTCGAGAAGAAAAAGGACAAATTTCTACGCCAGACCTTGTCAAGGATAGTGAACCTGAGAAGAAAAGACGTCATGTCATTAGAAATCCGGTGCTATAACCTATATATGAACTTGCATAGTCTTTGCGACCCTATTACCTTCAACAACCTTACCCTCCGGTTGGATATGTTAGACAAAAGACTCCAGTCTTCCTTTTCATCCAGACACAGCAAGAAACTGGATTACCTGAAGTCTTCCTAGACTCCTAAACCTAAAGATTTCACTATTTCCTTGATCAATATTTCAAACCGAACGCTCACCCGAGAGGAAACTAAAGTTTTGGAACCACCAAAGTTCTGCTTCCGATCGAGACCGAATCCAAAAAGCGTCGTTTCTGAGCTTGAGACCATAATATCGCGAATTCCAGATGACAACAAAGATGAACTACGTCAAATGTGTTGCTCTAGGTTAAAATCGTGGTACAATCAGAAGCAATCGTTTAATAATTTCAAAATTCCAAGGACTATTTCCAATCTTAGAAATGACCACCCAATAATACTGACGCTAACGGACAAATCCGGCTTGATAGCGATAATGAACGCAGCGTATTATAATAAAAAACTAGAAGAATTTATATCCAATTCTGGATCTATAATCTTACGAAGGAATCCTCTACATTCTTGGATTGCACAGGTAAAAAGAATTGCAAGGTCAACTGATATTCCAGATGATCTCAAGAAATCCGCCAAATTACCGCCTGGCTCTCAGATCCCAAAACTCTTCGGCAGACTTAAACACCACAAACCCGGCAATCCATTGAGACCGATCGTGTCCAGAAGATCCGTACCGACGTACCACTTAGAGAAAGCGTTAACCAAATACTTAACTAATCATCTACCGGAGTCGGACTTTATAATAACCTCCACTCTAGATTTTATCACGAAAATCAAGCAGCTCACCGTTGAACAACGCGACATTATCGGTAGTTTCGACGTAGTTTCTCTTTATCTTTCGATCCCCGTACCGGAAGCCATCAGAACATTGATAGAGGCTATATCGAATTCATCTGTTTATTCTCAGGAGTCTTGCCTCAGCATCATCAAATTAATGGACTTGGTCTCAAATTCCAGCTATTTCAGTTTCCGAGGGGAAAATTATAAGCAAGTAAATGGCGCTTCGATATAGGATCTTCGCATTCAGCCGTCCTTGCAGAAGCAATACTTCGCCCCATCGAGCAACATATATTCACCAACATCATCCCAAGACCTACCACCTGGCTACGATATGCAGACGACGTATTTTTCATATGACCACACGGAAAGGAGACTCTCCCGTTTTTCCTCGATAAAATAAATTATATACACCCTACAATCAATTTCACCATGGAGCTTGAACACAATGATACCTTGCTTTATCTCAACGTCTCAGTGAGCAAATCGCATGACAACCGCCTTCATACGGAAGTCTACTATAAACCCACCTCTGTTCCCGACCTGATGCTCCGCAGTTCATTCTGCCCTGATGATTACGAGACCGCCTTATTCCGTTCACGAATTAGAAGAGCTTTCGCTGTCTCATCCGATGTCCGTTCTAGACAATCCGAACCAAGAAACATCGTTGGCCAATGAGGCATGTTATACTTCGAACCAGATGCATAACTTTATCGAGAAAACCAGAACCAGCAGTGCTAATAACATTTCTATGCCGCAACTTTGCTACCTGGGCTCTATTCCCTACATACCAAATGTTTCCTATCAATTCAAAAACGCGCTTAGGAGGATGAACTTCGTTGTCGTCATAAGGTCTTCGGCATCTTTATACACGATGCTTAAGAGAAATATTGACTAGCCCCCTCTTCTCAATGAGGCAGGTGTTTATGCCATCCCACTAAAATATCCGGACGGCTCCAGGTGATATTACATCGGAATGACCAAACGTTCGTTTGGAATTAGAATCAGCGAACATAAAAGGGATACAAGAGACGGAAAAATAACCAATACCCTATCAAGAGAAATCAAGTTCAAGTCCGCCGATCCTATATGGAGTGATGTAAAGAAATTAGCTTCATACTCCCCACCCAAATCTACCGCCATTCGCGAAACCTTGGAAATCTTGACCAGCTGCGAGGCTTGCAAAGATGGCGTCTCTCTGGAGTTGCCACGTATTTGAAATCAATTCTTCAAATAATGCTGAGTTTTCTACCATAGTGCCGCGTGTCCAACCAACGTGACATCGTTTCTTCGAAATATCACGTTTGCTCCTAATCATTTATTGTCTAGTCAAGTCACCGCGTTCAAAGTGTTGAAACGTTCAATTATCCAGTTTGCAGTTAGCTGTCTACCTTCCTTGAGAAAGCCATCTGGTTGATGGGCAAAAGCTTGGAAATTTTTATTTCTATTCTACGCCAAGAAATTTTCGGATTTTTAGTATAGTTATACTGTTTTGAGTATAATTTGGTGTACAGTTCCTACTTTTTAAACAAAGTATTGTTGGTTAGCTACCACGAATTTTTTTCCCATGATGCAATGCGAGCTGAATAAGGTCCATTTCAAATATACAACAGCGCCACTCATATCCTCTGAAAAATAATAAGCATAAAAATGCAAGCCTAAATCATTAGAGCAAATTTAGAAGCGAACAAACTAGAAGAAATGCATAAAATGTTGAGAGCAGTAATTAGCTATGACTTTGGGAATTTATGTACTAATATTGCCCTTGAAGATATAATCTCTACTCTTAGGGATCTTTTCACAAAATTTAGCATTTCCGAAATAGTTAAAGCTAATACTTGGAACATCTTTCTTAATTGTTGCGTTAAGAATAACTATGTACTTAAAAATAAACATCTTTATAAGCAAGTAAATAGAATCCCTATGGGTTGTTCTAACTCAATTAGCGTGTGCAGTCTTCTCGTTTTCTACAAAGAATATCTGTTGATTAAAAATAAATCCTTAAATCGTGCTAGCTATTTATGTACTTTTAGGTGCGCTGATGACATGCATTATCCTAATAACTCTGAAATCATTGAAAGTGATTTTATGGATATTTATCCTAGCTACCTAAAGTCAACTAAAACTACATAACAACCAGATACTATATTTCTTAGATTTAACTGTCAACTTAAATGCAGTCAACCCTATTATAAGCTTACTTGATGAAAGAAATAATTTGCCTTTTGAAATTACAAAATATACAAATTTTTGTAGCAATATCTCAAACAGTGTAATGAAAAATGTACTTATTGCACAGGTACTTAGCATTGCTACAATCTGCAACTAACAGTTAGACTCCCATGAGCGTCTCAACATACATAATTTTCTCTTTAATCAAGTGCCTAAAGCTTTCATAAAATCAGCATTAAGAAAAGCAATTTTTAAATATAGTGTTAGGATTACAGACTTAATTTTAACTACTTGGTGGTCATATGATGATTACGTATTAAAGTCGAAAGTACAAATGCATTCATATGCAGACCACCAGACCACTCATCTTTTTTGGAATCAAACGTGCTATGAAAGAAACCTTTTCTTTAAAGTAAAGAAATTTTTAAGTAAAAGAAAATATTTAAAAAATTAGTGAAATATATATATATAAATTTCGAAAAATTTTAAAAGAATGAAAGTCATAAAAATAGAATAATTTGAAAATATTAAGGAACTGGTAGGTAACTATTCTTTACTTTAGATAATTAAATTCAGGTGGGACCTTCCAAATTTAAAGCATTGTTTTTGAGGAGTCTCTTTTTGTATTCTGTTGAGTGTTCGCTCAATCTAGAAAAACCAGGATTAAATAATTGTCTTTGCAAAACCTAGGCGATTTGCTTGATGTTGATTGTGTAACTTTCGATGTAATCTATAAGCTCTGGTAGTTGAATTGCTAATACATTTTCTTTATGTGGTTGGCGACAAGGTAGCGCTTCTTTAGTATGGGGCAAAGTGAAATTGGCCCTTTTTGCCTCTTGGTTGACCTGCATAGCAGCAGACGATAGGAGTTGGTGGATAATTTTCCAGTTTCTTGCTTCCTTTGGGCATTTCATTCATTATATTAGATTTTAAATTTTGGTGTTTCGTGAATGCTTTCTGCGTTTGCTGGTAACAAATTGTTTTAGCTAGAAGTTTCACATTTTTTCAGTGTTACGGGTTTTGCATTACCTTTTCTTTGTTAAGGTTTGTCCTTATCTTTTTAGGGACAGTTCTTGTACGCAATTTTCTTAACACTGATTCTTGAGAATTTCCTTCACTTGTTTAGGTTTATTTTCTACATTATTATTGTGAAATACAGGGTGATTCATTGTCGGGGTTTTAGGGCATATTATCGTAAAACAGCAAACAACAAACTAAAACCACAAACAGAATATGACAGATGACAACTAAAAGTTTTATTATCTGTAGAATCGATACATCAGATGGCTAAACCACTTCAACGCATGCACACCTTTCGTGGCACGAAAGATATCCAAGCGACAATCAATTACCCACCAAACGTTCCCCAGAATTTGCGGCGTTACTGTTGCTATCACAGCGCCAATTCTAGTATTCAGGTCATCGAGGGAGGTCACAGGGTCATCGAGGGAGGTCGTATCCCCACAAGAAGAAATCTAGTAGCATAATATTGGATGAGCGCGGAGGCCACGGAATGGGTCCACCACCCCCTACCCAGCGCCCAGAAAAATGCAGGTCAAGAAATTCTCGGACAATAACAGACAAATGCGGCAGTGCGCCATCGTGCTGGAACATCACATTAGGGTGTCGAACTTCCAACTGAGGCCACAGATGCAGCTGCTGTATGTCCAGATAGGTCATTACTGTCACTGTTTTCTCCTCAAAGAAAATGAGACCCAAGGCTTTCGTACATGACAAAATGCATCAGACGTTCACCTTTTGACTATCTCGTTGGACTTCTCGAATGGCGTGAGGATTTTCGGAGCCCCATATTCTGCAGCTATGCCGATGTACCCTCCCTTAGGCGAAAAACGTTGCTTCATCACTAATATAATGTTCATCAACTTCGACTTTGGACAAAATCTATTGGGCAGATTGGAAACGGTGAGGTCTATCGTCCCGCTGTAAAGCCTGTACAATCTGCAGTTTGTACGCACGGAGTTATAGCCGGTTACTCACAACCCTTCAAACAGTCGTTTGTGACATATCTAATCTGCGACGCCGCTCGTCTCGTTGACTTCTGAGGGCTTCGAGTAAAGGCTGCCTGGACGCAGTCAACATCGTCCTGCAAAGTGCTCGGTCTTCCCGCTCCTTATTGATGCTGCACGCTACCAGTCTCTTGAAACCGATTTAACCAACGTCAGAGACCATTATCGGAAGGTGGAGCTCTGCCGTACTGCGTTCTGTAACGACGTTGCTTTGTGATAACTGATTTTGTTTCGAAGAACCAGAGTACGCACATTGCTTTTTCTTGAACAGTCGCCATTTTAAGTATGACGTCAATTCAGCGAGTACCGTGTTGCCACATAAAACTTTCCGCAGTGAACTTGTTTATGCTGTATGCAGTTTTATTTGGTAAGTTACGGTTTGACCATGCCAGCCCACGGAAACTCCGACAATAATTATGAATCACGCTATATTTTACATATTACTGCAATTTTGATTTTCATTTGAGCTTCATATTTGAATTTTTGGTGGTCTCTTCTTTTTGTGCTAAATGGCCTAAAAAATCCCAGATCTTGACCCGATCGAACACCTGTGGGATGAGCTTGAGAAAGCAATTCGTAACAGAGATCTTTCTACAGAGATTATTCGGCAATTGATGGGCGCCAACGCCAACACAACCGCCAGGTTGAATGTACTTGTAGGACAATATAAGCACCTCCTTGAATCCATGCGACGGTTCTACGTCAATTCGTCGCGTGCGTCAATTCGTCGACTGCGACGATTCGTCGCGCGTCAATTCGTCGCCTACGTCAATTCGTCGCGCGTCAATTCGTCGACTGCGTCAATTCGTCGGGCGTTAATTCGTCGCGCGTCAATTCGTCGACTGCGTCAATTCGTCGCGGACAAATTCGTCGACTACGTCAATTCGTCGACTACGTCAATTCGTCGACTACGTCAATTCGTCGCGTTTACAGATTTTGGTTACATACAAAACGAATTCAGGAAAACGTACGATTTCGAACGTCTAGCTCCCTGATCAAATTTATAAAATTTGGACACGCAGACAGGATAGGAATATTACGTTTTTCTTTGGCACTAAAAATATTAGACGGTAAACGGTTTTTGGAACGGGGCAGGGCCCGGTTGGTCAGAGCCCCCCATATACAAAATTTTCGTAAAATCTACAGTTTTCAATTCAGAACCACCAAATCTGGTATACTATCTCGTGGTATTCTAACTTAGACTGTAGACGGTTTTGGGAAGCGGTTGCAGAGAGGAGGGGGGTTACAGCCCCTACAGAATTGCCGTAAGATATAGTTTTCAATTTAGAACTACCAAATTTGGTATATTATCTCAGGGTACTCTAACTTAGACGGTTTTTGGAAAGGGTCAGGGGCCCGGTTGGTCAGAGCACTACAGTTTTCAATTCAGAACCACCAAATCAGGTATCCTATCTCATAGTACTCTAACTTAGACGGTTGTCTGTTTTTGGAACGGGTCAAGGCCCGGGGAGTCAGAGCCCTTCCTCCCCCATACATACAAAGTTTTCGTAAAATCTAGTTTTCATTTCAGAACCATCAAATTTGGTATCATGAAACTAACTTAGACGCTAGACGGTTTTGGGAAGGGGTTGGAGCCCGCGGGGTCGGACCCCCCCCATACATACAAAATTTTCGTAAAATCTAGTTTTCATTTCAGAACCATCAAATTTGGTATCATGAAACTCTAACTTAGACGCTAGACGGTTTTTGGAAGGGGTTGGAGCCCGCGGGGTCGGACCCCCCCTCTCATAAAAAATTTCGTAAAATCTACAGTTTTCATCTTAGAACCACCAAATTTGGTATACTATCTTATGGTACTCTAACTTAGACGCTAGACGGTTTTTGAAAGGGGTTGGAGCCCGGGGGTCAGACCCCCCCGAATAAAAACGTTTTCCTAAAATCTACAGTTTTCAATTTAGAACCACCAAATTTGGTATACTATCTCATGGTACTCTAACTTAGACGCTAGACGGTTTTTGAAAGGGGTTGGAGCCCGGGAGGTCAGCCCCCCCCCCCCCCCCCCGAAAAAAACTTTTTCGTAAAATCTACAGTTTTCAATTTAGAACCACCAAATTTGGTATACTATCTCATGGTACTCTAACTTAGACGCTAGACGGTTTTTGAAAGAGGTTGGAGCCCGCGGGGTCGGGCCCCCCCTCATAAGAATTTCGTAAAATCTACAGTTTTCATCTTAGAACCACCAAATTTGGTATACTATCTTATGGTACTCTAACTTAGACTGCAGACCGTTTTTGGAACGGGTCAAGGCCCGGGGGTCAGAGCCCCCACATACAAAATTTTCTTAAAAACTACAGTTTTCAATTCAGAACCACCTAATCTGGTATACTATCTCATGGTACTCTAACTTAGACGCTAGACGGTTTTTGGAAGGGGTTGGAGCCGGGGGTCAGACTCCCCCGAATAAAAACTTTTCGTAAAATCTACAGTTTTCAATTTAGAACCACCAAATTTGGTATACTATGTCATGGTACTCTAACTTAGACGCTAGACGGTTTTTGGAAGGGGTTGGAGCCCGGGGGTCAGACACCCCCGAATAAATTTGTTTTGTAAAATCTACACTTTTCAATTTAGAACCACCAACTTTGGTATACTATCTCATGGTACTCTAACTTAGACAGTAGACCGTTTTTGGAACGGATCAAGGCCCGAGGGGTCAGAGCCCCCACATACAAAATTTTCTTAAAAACTGCAGTTTTCAATTCAGAACCACCAAATCTGGCATACTATCGCATGGTACTCTAACTTAGACGCTCGACGATTTTTTGAAGGGGTTGCAGCCCGGGGGTAAGGGCCCCCCTCATAAAAATTCGCAAAATCTACAGATTTCAATTTAGAACCACCAAGTTTGGTATACTATCTCATGGTACTCTAACTTAGACGCTAGACGGTTTTTGGAAGGGGTTGGAGCCCGCGGGGTCGGAGCCCCCATTAAAAATTTCGTAAAATCGACAGTTTTCATCTTAGAACCACCAAATTTGGTATACTATCTTATGGTACTCTAACTTAGACAGCAGACCGTTTTTGGAACGGGTCAAGACCCGGGGGTGAGAGCCCCCCCACATACAAAATTTTCTTAAAAACTACAGTTTTCAATTCAGAACCACCTAATCTGGTATACTATCTCATGGTACTCTAACTTAGACGCTAGACGGTTTTTGGAAGGGGTTGGAGCCCGGGGGTCAGACCCCCGAATAAACAGTTTTTCGTAAAATCTACAGTTTTCAATTTAGAACCACCAAATTTGGCATACTATCTCATGGTACTCTAACTTAGACGCTAGACGATTTTTGGAAGGGGCTGGAACCCCGGGGTGAGAGCCCCTCCCCCTCCTCATAAAAATTTCGTAAAATCTACAGTTTTCAATTTAGGACAACCAGATTTGGTATACTACTTATGGTTATCTAACTTAGACGGTAGACGGTTTTTGGAAATGGTCGGGGCCCGGGTCAAGGTAGCCCCATGCAAAATTTTCGTAAAAAGTTCCGTTTTTTACTCTTAAGAATACAATATTTACGTTCTAAGGCGCTCTTTGGCCCTTTGAGGGCCTTGCACCATAAACCATCAACCAACCAACCAACTAACTAACCTACGGTCTAAGTTAGGGACTGTAGATAACAATAAAGTGCAAAAATATGCGTTTAATGGTGTATTAAAAACACAAATCTATATAGTTTAGCTTTCACTATCAACGAACGGCTTATCAGAAAGAAATATAATGTAATGTAAACAGAGAGTTCCAGATATTCAAAATTCAAAACGGTAAGAAAAAGATGATCAATGCCAATGTGAAGTCGTATGCATGCGACATCACATAGGTACATTGCATTTCTGTGTCGCGGGATTCACAGAAGCACACGCCAGATGTACGGCAGTTCTATAGATGTCTCCTAGAAGGTAAGTATTCCCATTCCTTTGATGATCAATGCCAATGTGAAGTCGTATGCATGCGACATCACATAGGTACATTGCATTTCTGTGTCGCGGGATTCACAGAAGCACACGCCAGATGTACGGCAGTTCTATAGATGTCTCCTAGAAGGTAAGTATTCCCATTCCTTTTTCTTTCTTTTTTGTTTCGCAAAATTAAATTAACTAAATCAAAAAATTTAAAATAAGTTTACTGGAAAATTGCAGGAATATCTTTTTCATTCATTAACTTTCACCAGCTGAACTTGGTGATTCCACAAATAGTAATATGTACCTGGCAAATAACTGGTATCCCTGCTAGTACAAATTATATTAATGATTTATTTGCGTCCAGTTCAATCTAGTATGTCCATAAGAGCGTTAGGGGCCGTATGAAAAATACATTTCAACGTGTGCCGCTACGGCGGCGGAGTGATCTGGGCGCTGGCTTCTGACCACTTGTCGAGAAGGATCCTGGTTCAAATCCCGGTGAATCATGGACGTTGTGCTTGACTTCTGGCACTGGCTGTCCCCCTTCCCAGGAACGAGTGGCCCAAAATTAGGAATGTCCGACTGCTTATAGCCCACTGAATTGATCACGGTGGTCGTTAACCCCCCCCAAAGATTGCGACGTGTCCATTGCTATTTGTTGTGGACCGTACAAAAAGTATGTTTTTGATATCAAGGTGTCCACTTCCATGTAGGCTGGCCATAAAATGTTAGGAGACCGTACAAAATTGCACTTTTGTTTTCACCTTGTCAGCGCTTCGGTATATGGTTGAAGTATACGTATATATAGTTGGGCCATTTCAGCACGTAGTTTGGTTTATATAGAAAATCAAGATAATGTTACATTTTTACTCAGCTACAACACATTAATCCCGAAGGCTATTTGTTGAAATCTTTAATCCGCCGTGCTCATATTCACAACGTTAACATAACATGTCAAGTTATTAATGTTGCAGTTTTACCCTGTCACAAAACTTTAGTTACAAGACCTTAGGCGTAAACTTTTTTTAGGAATTTTTAGTCCGACGTATTCATAAGGTTTCGATAACATGCCAAGGTTATGGTACTGCGTTTTGACTGAGGCACAAAAATTAATAAACAGGCCTTAAGCCCTTTTATCAGTTTTCAATCAACCGTGCTCATATACATAAAATTTTCAGAGAAAGTCAAGTTTACTGTGTTGCGCATTTACTCGAGTACAAAACTATAAACAGCCATTAACTTTCACCCGCTGAACTTGGTGATTCCTCAATTCATCCATTAACAAGTCTTTTAAGTGATTGTATGCTATGGTCATATTGATAATGTTTGATGACAAGTCAGGTTAATGATGTTGCACTTATTAAAGACTTAAAAAGGTGTAGAGGCTAGTAATTATTATTTGAAGTCTAAATAAAAGCTCATTTTTAACATGACTCGTCATGAAATCCTTGTGAATATGGCATTTAGTTTATTTTGTACATTTTACAAAGCGTATGCACTTTTTTTTTTTGGCATTTGTTTTAATTTTGTGTTGTACTTGTTACATAGCGTTTCGCATTTTTGCAATGCTTGTGACTTGTGATTGCATTTTGAATTTTTATTTGTTTCACATTTTGGATTGCATTTTGAATTTTTATTTGTTTCACATTTTGGATTACTTTTTGACATTTTATGTTTTTGACATGCTATTTTGAAAATTTTGTCTTTTTTAATTTTGCGTTGGTTTTACATTCTTGCATCTTCGGCGGAATTACATTCTTGAAAAATTCAAATACAAGTTAGTAAAAGGTATAATTCAATTAGTGAGAAATACCAGCACATTTTAGTAAAGGGTAGAATTATATGAAATTCCTCTTAAAATGTCCAGCATGTTAACATTGTCTCTGTGCACCAAAGAAGTTCGAATTCCTTTTTATCTTGCCAGCGTTTCTCTTCTGGGTGGATTTGTTGGAATCTGTGCTATCACTCTTTCGATTTTAGCCATAGTTGTTCTCTGCTCTTTCGCAATTTCACTGATTATTTCGTACAGTCACAGTTTTTTCTCTCCCAGAATTGTATTCCAGCGTCTGTCTAATCTTTCAAGTTCGTTTTGTGTTCTGGGAAAGCCAAATAAATTGTTTTCACTAACTGACCAAATTGTTGGCGGGAACAGCGGAGGGTTTCTGCTTGGATTGTTTCTTCTGCTTCCACAAAATTTTCCAAGAACATAATTTTCCTCAAACCACTGAACTACAGAATCTGCATATTCTAGTAAAATTGATTTCACAAAATGAAATGCCCAAAACATTAAAAAAACTGCAACCACACGAAACAAAATACCCAAAACATGGTAAGAAATTCTGTTGAAAGCACAATGAAGGTATACGATAGGAGAAATATATGTTTTTAAAACTTAATACAAGTGTCAAAACTGAAATAAAAAGAAAGAAAAAAGAAATATTCCAAATTTCATTGTTACTTTAGATATTTTGACCTGTTGACATTTCGTAAATTGTACTTGCACTCGGTCAAAAAATATTACTTACAAGGACTCTTTAGTAACTTTTAATCGCTGTGGTCGTATTTATAAGGTTTGCATAACAAATCAAGTTAATAATGTTGCGCTTTCACTTAGGCACCAAATGCTAATTATTGGCCGCTAGGCCTAGGCCTTTTAAATAATTTTTGATAAGCGTAACACTCTTAAATTGATTTGTCATGCAAACCTCATATAATCACAGCATTATAAAAATTACTGTAAATGCATATGCCGAGGTCTCGGGCGTAGCTATTAATGCTTTGTGCTCGAGTAACATTTAAACAGAATTCATTTTATTTTCTATGAAAACTACATAAATATCAGCTCGGAGGACTGAAAACTATCAAAAATATCTAGGCCTAGGGTCTGCTTAATAGTTCCAACCTCAGAAAAGCGCATTGCAAAAATCTTGGACTTCTATGAAAACATTATGAAAATTATCACGGCACACTGAAAATTGCTAAACAGGCCCAGTCCTAGGGTTTTCTAATTATTGTTTTGTACCTGACTAAAAGTGTAACATTATCTTTAGTTCTTACTAGCAGGGGTACCCGGTATTTCCCAGGTAAATATTACTATTTCTAAAATCACCAAGTTCAGCGGGTGAAAGTTAATGAATGAAAAAGCTATTTCCGTAAATTTCCAGGAAACTTATTTTAAATATTTTGATTTAGTTAATTTAATTATACGAAGCAAAAAAGAATTTACATTATTTACAGTACATTGTATTTCTGCCTGATAAGGCAAACGTTGGTGGTGAAAGCTAACGTTTATTAATTTGTGTTTTTAATACATCATGAACCTGATATTTTTTCACTTTATTGTTATCTACGGCCTCTAACCTAGACCGTAGGTGCGGTAATGGAGTGCTGTATTGGGATGCAGTTCTTAAGAGTAAAAATTGTAATTTTTACGAAAATTTTGAATGGGCCCCCTTCACACCGGGCACCGACCCTTTCCGTCTGCGGTCTAAGTTACAATACAATGAGGGAGTGTACTAAATTTGGTCGTTCTAAATTCGAAACTGTAGGTTTTACAAAAATTGGCATGGGGGGAGGGCTCTGAACCCCTGTCTCCAACCGTTTCCAAAAATCGCCTGCATTCTCAGTTAGAGTACCATGACATAGTATACCAAATTTGGTGGTTTTAAATTGAAAACTGTAGATTTTACGAAAATTTTTTATGGGAGGGCTCTGACCCCGTGCCTGACCCGTTCCCAAAACCGTCTACCATCTAAGTTAGAGTACCATGAGATAGTATACCAAATTTGGTTGTTCCAAATTGAAAACTGTAGATTTCACGAAAATTTTGTATGGGGGGAACGATCTAACCCCGGGCCCCAACCCGTTCCGAAAATCGTCTACGGTCTAAGTTAGAGTACCATGATATGGTATACCAAATTTGGTGGTTCTAAATTGAAAACTATAGATTTAAAGAAATTCTATATGGGGGGAGCTCTGAACCCCGGGCTCCGACCCTTTCCAAAAAACCATCTACCGTCTAAGTTAGAGAACCATGAGATAATATACCAAATTTGGTCGTTCTAAATTGAAAACTAGTTTTTACGAAAAAATTTTATGGGGGGGCTCTTACCCCGTGCCCGACCCGTTCCAAAAACCCTCTACCGTCTAAGTCAGAGTACCATAAGATAGTATACCAAATTTGGTGGTACTAAGTTGAAAACGGTATATTTTACGAAAATTCTTTGGGGGAGGGGGGTGCTCTTACCGCCCGGGCCCCGATCCGTTCCAAAAACCGTCTCGCGTCTAAGTTACAGTTTCATGATACCAAATTTGGTGGTTCTAATGTGAAAACTATAGATTTTACGAAAATTTTGTATGTGGGGGCTCTTACCCCTCGCGCCTTGACTTATTCCAAAAACCGTCTAGCGTCTAAGTTAGAGTACCATGAGATAGTATACCAAATTTGGTGGTTCTAAATTGAAAACTGTAGATTTTAGGAAAAAGTTTTTATTCGGGGGGTCTGACCCCCGGGCTCCAACCCCTTCCAAAAACCATCTAGCGTCTAAGTTAGAGTACCATAAGATATTGTATACCAGATTAAGTGGTTCTGAATTGAAAACTGTAGTTTTTAAGAAAATTTTGTATGTGGGGGGCTCTGACCCCCGGGCCTTGACCCCTTCCAAAAACGGTCTGCCGACTAAGTTAGAGTACCGTAAGATAGTATACCAAATTTGGTGGTTCTACGATGAAAACTGTAGATTTTACGAATTTTTTTATGAGACGGGGGGGCTCTGACCCCGTGGGCTCCAACCCCTTCCAAAAACCGTCTAGCGTCTAATTTAGAGTTTCATGATACCAAATTTGATGGTTCTGAAATGAAAACTAGATTTTACGAAAATTATGTATGTGGGGGGCTCTGACCCCCGGGCCTTGACGTGTTCCAAAAACGGTCTGCCGTCTAAGTTAGAGTACCATAAGATAGTATACCAAATTTGGTGGTTCTAAGATGAAAACTGTAGATTTTACGAAATTTTTATAAGGGGGGGGGGCGACCCCGCGGGCTCCAACCCCTTCCAAAAACCGTCTAGCGTCTAAGTTAGAGTACCATGAGATAGTATACCAAATTTGGTGGTTCTAAATTGAAAACTGTAGATTTTACGAAAAAGTTTTTATTCGGGGGAGTCTGACCCCCGGCTCCAACCCCTTCCAAAAACCGTCTAGCGTCTAAGTTAGAGTACCATGAGATAGTATACCAAATTTGGTGGTTCTAAATTGAAAACTGTAGATTTTAGGAAAAAAATTTTATTCGGGGGGTCTGACCCCCCGGGCTCCAACCCCTTCCAAAAACCGTCTAGCGTCTTAGTTAGAGTACCATGAGATAGTATACCAGATTAGGTGGTTCTGAATCGAAAACTGTAGTTTTTAAGAAAATTTTGCATGCGGGGGCTCTGACCCCCCGGGCCTTGACCCGTTCCAAAAATGGTCTGCCGTCTAAGTTAGAGTACCATAAGATAGTATACCAAATTTGGTGGTTCTAAGATGAAAACTGTAGATTTTACGAAATTTTTATGAGGGGGGGCGACCCCGCGGGCTCCAACCCCTTTCAAAAACCGTCTAGCGTCTAAGTTAGAGTACCATGAGATAGTATACCAAATTTGGTGGTTCTAAATTGAAAACTGTAGATTTTACGAAAAAGTTTTTTTCGGGGGGGCTGACCTCCCGGGCTCCAACCCCTTCCAAAAACCGTCTAGCGTCTAAGTTAGAGTACCATGAGATAGTATACCAGATTAGGTGGTTCTGAATCGAAAACTGTAGTTTTTAAGAAAATTTTGTATGCGGGGGCTCTGACCCCCCCCCCCCCCCCCCCGGGCCTTGACCCGTTCCAAAAACGGTCTGCAGTCTAAGTTAGAGTACCATAAGATAGTATACCAAATTTGGTGGTTCTAAGATGAAAACTGTATGAGGGGTGGGCCGACCCCGCGGGCTCCAACCCCTTTCAAAAACCGTCTAGCGTCTAAGTTAGAGTACCATGAGATAGTATACCAAATTTGGTGGTTCTAAATTGAAAACTGTAGATTTTACGAAAAAGTTTTTTTTCGGGGGGTCTGACCCCCCGGGCTCCAACCCCTTTCAAAAACCGTCTAGCGTCTAAGTTAGAGTACCATAAGACAGTATACCAAATTTGGTGGTTCTAAGATGAAAACTGTAGATTTTACGAAATTTTTTATGAGAGGGGGGGGTCCGACCCCGCGGGCTCCAACCCCTTCCAAAAACCGTCTAGCGTCTAAGTTAGAGTTTCATGATACCAAATTTGATGGTTCTGAAATGAAAACTAGATTTTACGAAAATTTTGTATGTATGGGGGGAGGGGGGCTACGACTCCCCGGGCCTTGACCCGTTCCAAAAATCGACAACCGTCTAAGTTAGAGTACTATGAGAACGCAAATATAACGTGCAGACTGCACAACAAAATACTGCCTTATAACGTAATGCCTATAATGGAACTCATATTCCAGATTAGGACAACGCAAAAATTATTGCAACCCCAAGGTCTAAATCACTATTTCTTATGACCGAAAGCATCTTAATATTGAAACACCGAGACAACTGTTGCAATGACTATGTACCTTATGACATACCTCCTTCCTGGAGAAACTTATTATAAAGTTATACTGTATATCATACCATGGTTACCACTCTCTACGTCACGTGGTCACGTAATTAACATTTTCCCCATGATTCCCCACGTAGAATGTTGTTGCACATATATATACCATGCCGGCCTTCATATCTTTGTACTACAACTGATGATGGACTAAAGTAGTTCGAAAGTACTAATGTTTTTATCTTATGTATAATTTTAATTAAAGTATTTGAGCCATTATGTGCCTCACGTACATTTCGTAGAACGTGCAAAGACGGTTTTATATTTAACTTGAGAATTCTTAACTGCGAATCACGCACTACTTTTCCGAAGCTACATTAATCGCCTTTATTTACCATGTAACATTACTGGTAGAGAAATGCTGCGAATCAAATAAAGAGTAGAAGGAGAAAAACGGGTGTAACGTACCAGGAGATGTGACGTACCTGCCAGAAGGACGCACACGACATAAAGGCAGATAGGAATCAGAATAAAATGTCCGCGTAGCTCAATTGGTAGAGCAACTTATTCCGGAATGAGTGGACCCGGGTTCGAATCCCGGCGTAGACCAAAAATGACGGAGAAATTTACTTCGTTATAATGGGACCCGACCGTTCAAAATCTCGCATTGGTGTGATGTTATTTCCACACCGCGAGATAGGAAAAATATGAGCAGCACTTCGAAAGAAAAAAGAAAAATAAGGGGGAGATGATGTAACGTACCAGGAGATGTGACGTACCTGCCAGAAGGACGCACACGACATAAAGGCAGATAGCAATTAGAATCAATGTCCGCGTAGCTTAATTGGTAGAGCAACTTATTCCGGAATGAGTGGACCCGGGTTCGAACCCCAGCGCGGATAAAAATGACGGAGAAATTTACTTCGTTATACGGGGTTTGAATGATTACATCAAAAACAGCAAAAAAAGAAATGTTGTTTGATATATACATGTATAAAGAAGACATAATCAAAGCAGAAAAAAAAACGAAAAGGCTGCTATCGAAAGCAATCTTAATAATCGAATTAATGTGTGGCGCAGCAAACAACTAAATGATCAATACATGAAAGACAGATGGAAAAGTAGGCAAGCAAAACAATAGGAAATGTATAAAGAATGAAACTCTGAAGAAAGAGACAGAATCCCCGATATTTACCGTGCACGAGCAAGCACTATAAACTAATGTCACGAAAGCAAACATTGAGCGGGTCACGAATAGCAGAAAATGCAGTCTATGCAAAGAAAGAAAAAAGAAAACAATGGACCATATAATTTGCTCATGCAGAACGATACCTCAGATAAAATAAAAGAAACGCCACAACAAAGTAGCTGTAAAGCTGTGTAGGAACAAAAATGTAATTTATCGCCTAAAAGATATTAATCGAGAACAGTGAAGTCCTTGGGTAACCAAATGATCTACCAATGATGACTACTAGATTCCGGAGGGCTTGGAAGTGATATTAAGCCGTTAATCAAAGGGTAAGCACTCCTCGTTATAAACAAATCTACCCCTTTCCTTTGGACTTGGGCACTAGTCACTGAGTCCTTTGCGGTAGTTATTGTTATTGCGGTTGTTGTTATTTTTTATTGTTATTTGTTTCGTAGTTTGACGACCACTGTGAGTAACGCTAAAGGTGCACACACACACACACACACACACTCTTGAGTGCCACGCCAGAAACTGGGAGAGGTTTCGTACCCGAGGCGAAGTCTGGCGTGGAATGAAGCAGGAGTGAAGCTCTTTAGTACCTGCCTGAAATCTTGACCTGGAGAGGATCATAACTGCAGTTTTGAGCATTTTTCTTATACGTTTTCAGCTTTTCTTTTATCAAAATAGTGATAGATAAAACTTTACGGTTTTTTTTATGAGGAATAAGACATTTTCACTCTTTAAAGGATACGCAAATTAAACATGTTCCACAGAAGTGTCACTCAAGAGTGACGACTGTCTGTGGCCAAACTCGAGACCCCTTAATGTTCCCACCCTGGCGTGATACTCAAGAGTGTGTGTGGGGGGGGGGCATCTTAAGAGCTATAAGCAGTCGACCGTCCCTAATTTGGGGGTCAGTGGTTCCAGGGTAGGAAGAGAGCTAGTGCCGTAGGACAAACACACCAACCATACCTCTTCTGGGGTTCTAATCCAGACCCACTTCGATGAATGATCAGAAGTCAGTTTTTTTACCACTGCGTCACCGGGACGGCGTTGTGGGGTTTAAAGACCACCACGAACAACTGTAAGGTATATAAGCAATTGCCATCCTTAATTTAGGAACACTAGTTCCAGAGAGGGGAAAGAGCCAGTACCATAGGACTAGTGCATTGTGGAAGGTTCCAGAAAATTAGCCTGGCCCAATATGTGTGGAACATTTGTTGGGATTTCTTGTATTAAGTTATCAAAAATGCTGAGCCAGCTAAGCTGCCTCTTTATGTGTCTGCGTGGTGAGGGCCTCTTTGTGTGTGAATGATGCGTGGTACCGAAACACAATCAGATTTTTTGCTACCAGTCATGATTTTAGCGTCCATGGTACTGGAGTGAAGCGCTTTTACCAGTAATCCCAGGCCAATCAAAAGGCATTTATTTGGATCTAAGCTTTATGAATTTCGGTAAAGTTTCGGTAAATCCGGGGTCTTCCTGGTGGTCATTGCTGGTTGACAAACTTTTCTAGGAAATCAGTAGCATTATTGGAGTCTCCTTTGGCCTTTGAATATGCACTGTAATAGCCTTTTTCTTCTTCAGAAAACTAACATAATAATTTGCTAGGTCTTTACGTATGTGCATACGTGACGATGCAGCTGAAGTCAACCATTCATAGTGTCAATGTAGCTGCTCTCGCACCTTCCGTTTCTTTATGGTTATATTTTTAATCCAGCGAGAGTAATCTATATATATAAACTACAAGGCCGTTTCTTTTTACCAAGGCTGAACTGGATCCTACCAGACTGTAACATTAAGCAACAAGAAAGATGACACCGAATTTTCGGGTGTAATAAGCACGTCTTTTGAATCCGTTCTGACGCAAATTAAATTTATCAAAGCTATTCAAAGGCAATGGAACCGGTATGGAAAACAATAGTATCTGACGGAAAAAAGGAGTTTTTCAATCGGGTCTTTAATCCCTCAGATATTGGTGTAAACGGAATCTTGAGCTTACGAACTCTTAGAAACAGAGTTATGGACAAAAATAAGATGTGGCTTTACGTCCAATGGTGGGAAAACCATGCATTATTTTAGGAAGAAAGTACTCTCAAAAGGTTTATCCATATGAGCGGTATCAGTCCAAGAAAAAAAAATTTAGTCGAGTTTTCAGGAGCCCAGATTTTGCTACAAATACATCAGAAGCAGAAATTAACACTTATGACCCCTGGTGGCCAAACCATTCTTTACAAAACATTAGAAATTATGTGAAAAATATTTTTCATCAGGTCTTGTATGCGATACAGGAAGATTTTTTCAAATCGGAGTTTTAGGAGCAGAAAACGCAATTTACCTTTACGCCCCCTATCGGAAAGTCTATGAATTACTTGAAAATTTTGAATTTTCAGGAAAAACATGTCACACTAGAAACACTATCCAACGAAGAAGGAATTTTTTAAATCGGACTCCTAGAAGTCGAGATATTGACAAAAATAAGATATACGTCTACGCCCCCTGGCGCAGAAACCATGCACCATTTTAAGAAGAAAATGTTTCTAAAAGGTTTGTCGACACAAGTACTTCGGTCTACAAACGACGTTCTTTTCAATCGAGAATTTAGTAGCTCATATTTTGCTGCAAATACCTCAGAAGCGGAAATTAAGGTTTACGCCCCCTGGTGGCCAAACAAATTTTTTTTTTACAAAAATTAGAAATTATGGGCAAACGATTTTGCATCAGGAGCTGTATCCGGTGCAGAAAGAATTTTTCAAATCGGAGATTTAGAAGCAGAGATATAGGGAGAAACGCAATTTAGCTTTACGACCCCTAACGGAAAGTCTAGGAATCACTTAAAAATTTTGAAATTATATGAAGCACATGTCATACTGGAAACACTATCCCACAAAAAAGGAATTTTTCAAATCGAACCCCTAGAAGTAGAGATATTGACAAAAATAAGATATACATCTACGCCCCTGGCGTACAAACCTTGCACTATTTTAAGAAGAAAATGTTCCTAAAAGGTTTTTCGACATGAGTAGTATCGGTCTACGAACGACGTTTTTTAAATCTAGAATTTAGAAGCTCATATTTTGCTGCAAATACATCAGAAGCGGAAATTAAGATTTACGCCCCCTGGTGGCCAAACCATTTTTTACAAAAATTAGAAATTATGTGCAAACGATTTCCCATCAGGAGTTGTATCCGGTGCAGAAAGAATTTTTCAAATCGGAGATTTAAAAGCAGAGATATAGGGCGAAACGCAATTTACCAGTACGCCCCCTAGCGGAAAGTCTATGAATTACTTGAAAATTTTGAAATTATATGAAAAACATGTCACACGGAAAACACTATCCAAGAAAGAAGGAATTTTTCAAATCGGATTCCTAGAAGTAGAGATATTGACAAAAATAAGATTTACATCTATGTCCCCGGCGGAGAAACTGTGGGATATTTTAGGAAGAAAGTATTCAGAAAAGGTTTATCGATGTGAGTGCATCAGTCCACGAAAGAATTTTTTCAATCGATATTTTAGAAGCTCAGGTTTTATGGCAAGTACATCAGAAGCAAAAATTAACACTTGCGCCCCCTGGTGGCCAAAGTATTCTTTACCAAAAATTCGAAATTATATTCAAAAGATTTTCCATCAGATGTATCCGCTGAAAAAAGATTTTTCAAATCGGAGTTTTAAGAGACGAGTTATCGGAAAAAATGTAATTTTCTTTTACGCCCCCTAGCGGAAAATCTATGCGTAATTTGAAAATGAAACTATATCTAAAACACTCTTCGACATAAATGGAATCGAAAGATAAAAGAATTTTTTCAATCGGATGTTTAGAAGCAAATATGTGGATTAAAATGTAATTTTGAATTCGACATCATCTGCATTTACGCCCCCTAGCGGCAAAATTGTGCATCTTAAAAAAAACGAAATAAAGGATCATCATTTGCATATTTCAAGCTTCCGAATGCAAAAAGAATTTTTTAAATCGGACTAATAGTTGCGGAGATATCGTGGGTACAGACGGACGGACGGACGGACGGACAAACCGATAACAGAAGCACGATCTTTTTTACAAAAGACGTGCTAAAAACAGCGAGGACAGAAAAGATGAGTTGGGACTCAGCGCCATCTATTGACGTGTTTCGCATAAATAAACATTGATTCCGTATCATTATTTACATTTGAGATTTCATTTGTATTCACTTTTACGTGAACAGATGGATATTTACATTCTGAATTCGTATTACTTGGGCAAGATAATTTTTCTGTAGGAAATGGTGTAATTTATGTTAAATCTCAGTCCTCCTTTATTCTTCAACGATCTAGGGCCGAGATTTCGGTAAATGTGTAGATTAGTCTTCAATTATTTTGTCGGAAAAATGTTAGTACCTGGAAAAAGTGCAACGTAAAGATTTTAGAGTATGAAAATTAATGGTGGCAAAATTGCAGAAATTTCGTATTTGAAATGTCTTTTAAGGATTTTTATCGTAACATTTACCTGTAAGTGCGATGCTGTGAAGAGACGCTGCCGAAGGCCTAACGCATTACTACCGCGATGCGTTAGGCCTATGTAGCGATGCGTTAGGTCGATGTCGTCGCTGTAGCGATGCGTTAGGCCTACCGCAGCGTCTCTTCACGGCATCGCACTTACACGTAAATATTGCGATAAAAATCTTTAAAAAACATTTAAAACAGGAAATTTCTGCACCATTTGCTATTAATTTCCATAATCTAAAATCTGTACGTCACACTTTTCCCAGGTACTGACATCTTTCCGACGAAATAATTTAAGACGCAAATCTACACATTTTCCCACTATTTTACTGAAAATATTTTTATATAGATGAGCTTTTTTTTCTTTCTAAAATTGAATTAGATGCATAATTATCAGAATGAAAATGCCTACCACAAACAACAGTTGAAAGTGACTTGTCATTTGGAGCAAAATCCTGACGAGATATTGCTTTCAGCCACAGTTGCTTTAGGTTCTGATCAAGGGGAAACTCGTGGAATGAAAATCCCACGTTTTTCTTTTCAGAAGATGTGCACATCGGCACACAGCAGTAAACCATTTTGAAAATGGGTTGGATTTCATTGTGAAAACAACAGTTTGGTTTTAAAACTGTAAGGTTTTTTTAAAAGAAACATAAGGAAATCGACGAACATACACAATCCAGAAATTCAAACAACGTGCAAACTGAGTTGTTTATAGCTTGGGACGCAGTGCCATCTAACGGCTGAAATCGTCCCTAACACCCACTAGCCAATCACCAAAAGTCTATTGTCTTCAACGTTAATGTTATAGCCTGTTCTTCATCCAGTTCAGCTTTGCTTTCTACAATCCGCCAGCGCCACTCACTGGATCGATTTTCATGACTTTTTTTAATGAAAGCTACTGACCAATAGATTTTTCATCGCTAATTTGTATTGTCATAAGTTTTTTTTTTTTTTATGTCGTCGTGGCATTTTCTTTGTACAATCCGCCGTTCGTTATTCTGGCATTTGTTTTCGCTTCAGTATTTGTAGTGCCATCTGCCTTTCTGCGGTGGTCGGACTTCGAACTAAGCCCTCTGTTATCAACTATGTAGTTGTAATTTATTCGAATCAGTTCATTAGTTTTCGAGATTAGTAAAAAAATTCCGTGTGTTATTGTGAATTACTTTTTTTCACGTTATGTGTGATCAGGTTGAATGTGAACAAAGCGAAACGATACACGGAAAACCGGGAGCTACTTGAAAGCGATCTGATTTGGTAGTACAGCCAAAATTAATAAAAAATAATAAACTAATAATAAAAAATAAACGAAATAGCCTATGCCCACCGGAAAGGAATAAGCTTCCCAACGGTGAAAGAATTATCCAAATCGGTTCAGTAGTTTTCGAGATTACCTCAAACACACAAACAAAGTTCCTCTCTTTATACATTAGTATAGGTTATAGTATAATGATAACAAAAAAAATTGTTAAAACCAAACTGGCAAAATAAAACACATTTTTAACCCCATTGTGTAGTTACTAGACACGATATCATTTCGGGTCACTGAAAAAATACCTCAATACTCCAATGTAAGCTCGTCAACCACGGGTAAGCACATGCTTATGCAATAATGAGGAATGTCATCGTTAAATTCGTATACGAGTAGTTGGAAAATTTTATGGGAATATTACGAAAATTTTGTTGGTAGTGACTTTACCTTATAGACTGCCCATTAATAATTCAACCGTTTATTGTAGTTTGTGCATTTTATTACGATTCGTGTTATATGACAAGCAAAATTTTAGTCACAGCCTTTTTAACCGTGCATGGTACGGGTTACGGACTAGTCACATTTTATTTTATTTTTGATCGATCCACCTCAGAGAAGATGATATCAGTTCCTTTTTTTTTTTTTCTGTTACGCCTCTGAGGAAACTGACCTTGTTCAACACACGAAGTCTCATGCGGAATAAAGAGCCCAGACTTTATTTGCTGCCCAGGTGGCGCAGTGGTTTAAGCGCTAGTTTTTGCCCATTCGTCCGAGATGGGTCTGGGTTCAAGTCCCGGTAAGGCACTGATATTTTGTTTGTCTTACGGAACCGCCTCTTTCCCTTCCTTGGAACCAGTGCCCCTAAATCTGGGACGGGCGACTGCTTATAGCCCTTCAAGTTCATCACAAAGGTTGTTAAACCCCCGAACGAACAACAACAAAAAAAAAAAAAACGCTGTTCTTAAAATGCAAATCGCTGCACAGCGCCTCACTACTTTTTCAGACAGGACTGTAGCACTCTTTCCATCTATATCAGTACACAAACCCTCAGTGCGTTCTTTTTCTTTTTCACTCGAAGTGTACAAGACAGGAGAACTACACATTATTGAAGATCTCGTCAATCCATTTTTACCCCTCTTAAGTCGTAATTCCTTGGTTAAGTACGGGGTGTTTCAGAGTACATCCCATATCCTGGCCGGTGCTATCGGTAGACCAACTAGGCAACCGCCTAGGGCGCAGACCTCAGTCGGTCGCACTACGGACTTTTGAGAGGCACAGTTTTATACACATTAGTATTTTGATCCATGTAAAAAATGGAACTAACAATTTATATTTTTAAGATAAGTGGCACAAGAACGCTATGGAATATAATTAATTATAAAATCTTATGAAAAATTTTCATACGCTATTTTTTATTTGTCCTTTTTACACACTGTTAAAAATTTTGTGGTAGTTTGCACCAAAAAGTGGTACTACACCAGCTGCACCACTTTCTGAGAAAAGATACACCATTGTGTGGTGCAAACAAAACCCAATAACATGGTGCAACCTTGCACCATAATGTGGTTCAACCTTCTACCATAATCTGATGCAGCTGTACACTATAACGTTACTTTCAGAATCATTAAAAATGGCATCCTCTAAAATTTCATCGTGATAAATAAACTGCTGTTAAACGGTTCCGTGTTACACAGATAATTTAATTTTTACACTTCGGAAACTCTTAAAATAATTGAAAAATAACATTGTTTAGTTGTTTTCAGAACTCATTCAGTTACACACTTTGGGTAATTGTTAGTTAGTTTCAAAACTCGTAACCTTGTTCAGTTATTTTCAGAAGTCATTCAGTCACACATTTCGGGTAATTTCAAAAGGCTCATAAACTGCGCATTTTAAAGGTTTTCAAGACTGGATAAACCTTAATTTTTGTGATGCTAAATAAACATGAAATCTTGCATTTTGGAGATTTTTAAAGCACACGTTAAACACCACCGTGCTTCAGATTTTTAAGACTAATACTGCCGTAACGTTTTAGAAATTTTTAAAAAGCACTTTGAACATCATGCACTTGATAACTCATATAATCATACGCTTTAAAATGTTTTTGAAACACTTGTAAATATGAATTTTAAGGAGCTCATTAAAAACTTAAAAAGCAATGTTTTAGCGGGGGTTTTATAAGAGGCTCACTGAATAGCGGGTTTTAGATTTTTAAAACTTATTAAATCATTTGTTCCATGGAATTTAAAACCACTGAAACATGTAATTTTATAAGCAAATACATTTATTTACTAGTATACTGGCACAAGACAGACCGTTGTGGAGGAAACTTGGGGAGACCTTCGTCCAGCAGTGGATTGATAATGGTTGACAATGATGATGATGATGATGATTTATGTTACGTATTTAAAAGAGCAATCACGTTACGTAGTTCAGGGATTTTTTTAGCCTTGTAGAGCATGTTACGTATTTAAGAGAGAATATGAATATTTATGTTACGTACTTAAGAGAGCAATCACGTTACGTAGTTCAGGCATTTTTTTTTTTTTTGCCTGGTAGACCATGTTACGTATTTAAGAGAGAATGTGAATATTTATATTACGTATTTAAGAGAACGATCACGTTAAGTAGTTCAGGGGTTTTTTTTAGCCTCGTAGACCATACCCTATCGAGATTTGTTAAATCACATGTTTTAGAGGTTTTAAAAAGACGCTAAAAAATTCGTTTAAGAGATTTTAGGACTCATTCGCACCCATCCAGCTGTTTTTAAAAGACTAACAGAACTATGCATTACAACTTTGGAAGTTGTGAATCCGTTGATTGGTGTAAATATGGCAAGGATGTTAAGTCAGATAATATCCGAAAACTTAAAAATTTTGTCGTCCTGGAGTGGGAATCTAAGCCGCGTTTCCCGGATAGCGCTCCAGTATGCTGACCACCAGGGACGTCCCTAGACTTCGAAATCAGGATGGGCGACCATTATTTTGGTTGGGGCAAGCTTGATAGCAACTTTTAATTACGAAACACTGAAAGAGTGTTTTAATGTTTTTCTTTTATTATTGAAGGTTTAACGACCGCCGTAAGCACCTCAATGTACTATAAGCAGCCTCCCGTCCCTAGTTTAGGGCCACTGACTCCAGGGAAAGGAGAGAGCCAGTTCCGTAAGACAAACATAACATCCATTCCTCACCGTGGTTCGAACCTGGACTCTTCTCGGATGAATGGTCATAAGCCAGCTCTGAGACCACTGCGCCACCACCACCTGCTACAAAGGAATTCGTGCAATCTTCACCCCTTCCACCTGAATACACATACATACACGGATATGACTAGTTACGCCACTGGTGTAAAATAAAAGTGTTGGTAAAATGTCGCTTTCAATTTTTTGCATGCTCTGAATGCATTGTCTTAAACTGCTTTTCAAAGATTGGCATTTTTGCTTATGAAAATGGTACTGTACTTGAGCAATTTATTTAAAAGAAAATGTCGTTTTTGTTTATTTAAATCGAATTTTAACGTCGTGCCACGCAGACACAATATCTCCCCCTCCTTAACTTCCTTCCTTCCAGCCAGCAACTTTGCCTTTCACTCCTTTCCTACAAAGCAGTTGTCAGCCACTTTCTCCACTTCCACTGTCCCGGGAAGTCTTAAGAGCGCTATTGTAGCTTTAGACTCCACTTTCCGTGTTAGAATCCCACATTTAGTAACTAAAACAAACAGCAGAGCAATTAGTAATGATCTCCCTCAGTAAATTCCTGCCCACTCTCCTCATTCTCCCCTGGCCATACTAACATGAAAAACAGGCTTATATTTAGAACAGTGGAGAGCAATTGAATTTTCATGGCCCTGCTGATGATATTTCGATAACCTTTCTGCGGAGAAGTATACAACTCACTTCTTAAGGAAAAATACGTACGGCTGCATGAAATAAAACATAAGATTTGACAAAATGCAGATTATATTTTAAAGTTAAATATACTGAAAAAAGGTACATTTTGAACTGGGTGGGCAAGACAAATTTCAGGGTGGACTCACGCCAACCCTCGCACTCCCTTGGCGACGTCCCTGCTGACCACTACACCACCCACAATGACCAAGTTTCAAGTTTCCGATTAATTTGAACATAAGGATCTCAGGATTCGCTAGTTGAAGCAGCCGGCATTGTGATGGTTATGTTCAAATTAATCGAAAACTTGAAAGTTGGTCGTTCTGGGTGGTGTAGTGGATAGCATTCCCGAGCGCTATCCGCGAGACGCGGATTCGATTCCCGTTCCAGGACAACAAAATTTCTTTTCAAGTTTTTAGATATTATCTGACTTAACATCATTATCATATTTACACCTATAAACGGATTCACATCTTCCAAATTTGTATTGTACAATGGTGTAACCTCGTATTTCATTCATTGAGAACTATGCATTGTTGAGACTTTTGTCTCGTTATAAGGATTAAATTTGCAATTTTGAGCATTCACAGAATCACACGTGTCCCTGTCCCTAAAAAGACACATTTAATAGCATGTTTAACAAACCATGAAACAAAATTGTACTTTTAACAATCTTCTACCTTTCTAAGTCATGCGTTTTATTAAAAAAATTACTTAAAAATCACACATCTTTGGCATTTTTAATCGCATTATATCATACGTTTCTGATACCTCTGGAAAATACATTGTGTTATGTATTAGCGGCAGCAAACGCTTTGTTTTTACGATGAAAGAGTACTATTAAAACTTCAAATAGGAACAGCGTGTTTTTCGGAAACAAATATCAATAAAAATCATTTATATAGTGTGGAAGCATACCTCTTTCTTGAAACGGAGTAGGATATTCGGCCCAAACAAATCAGCATATCGATCAGCATCGGTTCCCACGACAGAACTCTCGGAACACAATTCCGTAATCAAGTAACTGAATGCTGCTCTCGAGTTAACGGGTTAGGAGAGCACGCACTGTTGCCAAGGGGAAGGAAACCTCGGCACTCAGCCTCGAAGCAGCCGCAGCCACGGAGAGCACGACGCGTGGCTGCTATCGGACCACAGAAAGAGAATTGACGGAAGGATGAAAGGAGATCTAACCCTGTGGCGCTTGCGCATACGTCAGGCTCCATTATTTCCATTCCTTCCGCGGTGTCACGGTTTGGGATCGAAATCCGTCCTGCCTGCATGCTACTGGTCTAGGACCATGGACGCGGAAGAACGATGTCGGGGTGGAAAAAGGAAACCACTCGCTCGCTACTGGGAAACGTGGCATCATTCCGCGACATCGATTTCAAGATGGCAGTGCGTGTCCATCTTCCCCGAATTCATGAGCACATTCTCCGTACGAAGAACATAGCAAAAGGAATATGCTGAAGAACATTTCTTTGAAGCAAAGGCTAACACAGAAAGAGAGAAGCATCCTTACATTCCGTCGTGGGAGATGGAGGAATTTCTGCTTTCGATTAAACCGGTTCTTACAGTTTAATAGTCTAAAAATACCTTTTCCAGTTAAAAAAAACTTCACATGTTCCATTCCCTTCCCATGTTCCATTTTTTAAAGAAAAATTCCAGGCACTTTAAAACTTTCCTTTTTTTTTCCTCTCTCTCTCTCTTTTCCTTTGTTCCGGTTTTTGTTTGTTTCTTTGGAAGCAACTCTTTGAAGCTAGAGAGACTTGAAGCAGTCGCCCGTCCAGAAAACCGGTTCTTACAGTGTAGTACTCTAAAAATCCCTTTTCCAGAAAAAATAAAAATAAAAAAAAATTTGGAGACCCCCCCCCCTCTTCCTATGTTCCAGTTTTAAAGAAAAATTTCAGGCACTCAAAAAATTTCCTTTTTTTTTTCTCTTTTTCCTTTGTTCCGGTTTTTGTTTGTTTGTTTGGAAGCAACTCAATGGACTACAGGCAGTCGCCCGTCCAGGGCTGTATCTACCGGAATGGGCAGGGAGGGCGGTTGCCCTCCCAAAATGATAATTCCAGGGGCGTAAATTCATGTACTGGGGTATGTAAAAAATAGAAATAGTAACTAAAAAAGAAAATTACAGAGGGCGAGTCGAAAGTTTTGCAATATTTGCATAAACGCATGTGCTGCGGCGGGTATGTCACGTGTTTAAACTAGTTCAAGTTGCGCACTGCAGTCAGTCGAAAGGGATGTAAAGTGGTAGTCGTTGCTGTGAACATCATTGCATGTAGTCATTCTGTCTGTGATTGGGACGCCTAAAAGGTGAACAGCCACAACCAGCTAATTAGGGGACTTTTGCTTTACGAGTTTGAACTCGGCCATAACGCTGCTCAAGCAACACGAAACATTTGTCATGCGAAAGGGGAAGGTTCCGAGGACCACAGCACCGCTACCAGATGGTTCAAGAAATTCCGTTCAAGTGACAGAAACCTCGACGATCAGCCAAGGTCAGGTAGGCCGCGAACCGTGGATTCAGGTCGTGCACCAGGCTGTAGAGGCAAATCCTACAGCTAGCACTCGGAGAATATCAGGCGAGCTGGGCATATCACAGACCACCGTGGTTCGTCACCTTCAACAAGGTCTACAGGAGCTTTCGCATTGTCTCTCGCGAACTGACGCCAGCTGAAGCAAACCGCCAAGTGGAAGTGTGCACGAAACTCCTAGAAAGCCCGCGCGATGTACGTTTCATCAAGAGAATTGTTACGTGCAATGAAAAGTGGGTCTATTTCCGTAATCCCAACACACAGCGTCAGTGGTTGAGCCCGGAACAGCTTTCTGAACCTGTTGCCAAACGTGGGCGCTCCGAACACAAGGTGATGCTCTGCGTCTGGTGAAATTTCGTGGGGATTATCCATTACGAATTTGTTCCAGATGGTCGAACAATCAACACCAACCTCTACTCTGAACAGCTGGAACGGATATATGCCGTTTTGTAGGAGACGTACCCGGAACTGGAGAACAAAAAGCGCGTTCTCCTACAGGAGAAACACGCTCGGGCTTATACAGCGCGAACGACCCGGGCAAAATTCCAGGAACTTGAGGGCATCGAACTGATGACACACCCAGCATATAGTTCGGACCTTACCCCGTCGGATTATTACTTGTTCCGGTCCATCACCCACTTCCTTCGCGGGCGACACTTCAACAACCAGGAGGTGGCAACTGGGATGAAGTAGTTCTTCACCTCGTAGGACAAGAACTGGTACCGCCGCGGAATCGAAGAACTGGCAGGCAGATGGCTAAAGACGGTGCAACACGATGGTCTATACTTTGAATGTTAGTCAACTTTCGTCGTAAAGGTATGTATGAAGACATAAAGTGATCCAAATATTGCAAAACTTTCGACACACCCTTCAGTATTTTCTTTTTAAAGACTTTGGTTAGTCTCATACAGTATTATGCAGTTAACTAAGGTACAGAGTAACATACACTATGAGGTGTCATATCCGTGAATAGAATTTTTCAAACAGTGAAAGGAGGCGTAAAAAACAATATTCTAACCTCCATGACCTTTCCGAAAATGTCGTTGGGATGAAGAACTAATTGATCATCTGTGCTCTGTCGCGGTAAGTACTCTGAGCGTTTAACCTAAAACGGAATTTTTCCAAGCTCTACCCCTAAAGCTTCTTCCTGTTGTTGCATTCACTATCCGATACTCGTTCGTTCTGCGCTGCTTTGTTTTTCGTTCTGCATTTCTGTGGAATGTTGTGTTGTTGACGTTCACATAATGTTTACACAATTACTTCATATTTACAACCTGTGGTTCTTGGTTATTTATCTAGTTTTTACATTTTTAATAAAATTATGTCAAAAACCTGAAGTATTATTTTTGAACGATCATGACACTTTCCTTTTGCTATAATGAAGGTTTGTGAGAAACTAAAAGCTACTTATTATTTGAGTGGAACTCGAAGGGGCGTAATTTTGAACTCGAATGGGCGTGATTTCAAGTCTAGCCTTCGCAAATAGAAAAGCTTGTTATGGTCCTGCGCCGTCCCTAATTTAGGGCCAGTGGCCGCGGATAGCCTACTCTGGTCAACGTACGTGACTGCCACGGAAAAGTCTCAGGTACGAGCGATCTAGTCACCAAATATCCGCGGTGCGTCCGAAGAGCACGTTAAGCCGTCGGGTCCTGGTATTCAGATCATATGTAGAGGATTTTAGGAAGGGAGTATCTGACCCCAGGTCTTAAGCAACCCTTAGAAATAGGGAGCTGGGAGATTTCGGCTAGAGTGTCCGATAGGAAAGTGACACGGAAGTGAGATAGAAAGGGAGGAAGACGCCCTTATTTATAACCAGGGGGCCACTATCCGGGGTCAGGCTGCCCTAAATATCCGAATGGATATTTAGTGGTTCGAGCTTTCTTACCTGCCTGGGATGGAACCAGAGGCTTCTCCGTGGCAGTCACGAACGCTGACCACTAGGCCATCCGCTGCCCGGACCACGGTAATTCCTCTCACCCGGTTATAAATAAGGTCGTCTTCCTGCCTCTTCCTACCTGACTTTCCAGCTTGCTACGTCTAAGGGCTGTTAAAGACCTGAGGTTAGACACTTCCTTCCTAAAATCCTTTACATAAATATCTAAATCTCTTTAATTTAGGCCAGCTGGTTCCAGGAAAGGAGGAAGAGTCAGAGCCGTAAGACAAACACAACATCTATGCCTCACCGGGATTCGAACCAGGCTTCATCTCGGATGAATGTTCATCAGGTGCCGGCGCTTAGACCACTGCGCCACCGGGCCGGGTTTCAGGGTTTAACGACGACCATGAGTTAGGCTATAAGTTGAAGGACGTCCCGAATTTAGGGCCGCTGGTTTCAGGGAAGGAGTAGACAAGCAGCGACGTAAGTCAAGCGCACCATCCATACCTCATCGAGGATTCGAACCCAGGCCTAGCTCAGACGACCAGTCAGAAACCTGCGCACTGACCATTCGGACACCGGTAAGGCGTATATTTATTCATCGGTTAATGAAAATATCTTAATTTCTGCCATTGAATTCTTCTTATATGAAGAATATCGTTTCCTTGAAGCCAGAAATGCAATGTTCAATCCTTGACTTTCTTTCAGGCATACATCCGATGGGTGAGAATCTGTGTTAAAAGGAAGCTTGCAATCGTCCTCCGGAAGAAAGATACAATCATACAATTAATAATAATAGGTAGCCATAACGAAAATTGTAGTTTGTATCGCACCCCTTTTCGGAAATTTTCATCAGCTCTACCCTTGACGAAATGTTCTGAAAGTATGGCTGTTTGGCTCAATGATGCAATTCTTTGGTGCGATTTGGTGTTTTTATTTAACATGAAAAAATAAGGCGAAGTCTATGCCACCCGAATGCCCGAATGGTCAGAGGCGCAGGTTTCTGGCCAGTCGTACAGGTAGGGCCCATAGTCTAACCCCGGATGAGTCATGAGTGGCGCGTTTGTCAACGGCACTTCCCTCCCCCCCCCCTTCCTCTGTACCAGTGGCCCAAACTTAGAACAAGTGGCTGCCTGCCTATTATAGCGCCGGACAAAGAAAGAAAAAGCCTATTCGTATGATTATGTTGGGTACAACTGAATCAAATGCTTCAGTGCTTCATTACCGAAGCGGGTGTAATGAAGTCACATGCAACCAAAAGCCTGTGAGACTGTTTTGGTTGAAACAGAGTTCCGAAGATGTGAGGCGTGATACTGAACCAGATTACATTTTACAACTGAAATGAAAATTTTGGCACCACTATTAACGTATTTTTTGGTACAAAAAGACGATACTTTCTCTTCTGAAGTCCGGGCCTCGGTTTTTATGCCGCATCGATTTGTCTATTGATTCGTAAATTTCTGAATAAAAATATATATGTATATACACTGAGTAGCCGCTTTATTATGATCACCCCCTCAGTACTTCGTTGGGCCATCTTTTGCCTTTAATACTGCGTCGATTCTTCGTGGCATGGACTCCACGAGATGTTGATAGGTGGTTTGTGGAATCTGAGACCATGCTTGATGAATAGCACTTTCCAGGAGTGTGAGATGGTTTGTGGAATCTGAGACCATGCTTGATTAATAGCACTTTCCAGGAGTGTGAGATGGTTTGTGGAATCTGAGACCATGCTTGATTAATAGCACTTTCCATGAGTGTGAGATGGTTTGTGGAATCTGAGACCATGCTTGATTAATAGCACTTTCCAGGAGTGTGAGATTGCAGGGTTGTGGATTCAGCTGTCTGATGGCTCGTTCAACTTCATCCCACAAATTCTCAATAGGGTAGAGATCTGGAGATTATGGGGGCCGCCTAAGCAAAGTAAACTCACCGGCATGTTCCTGAAACCAATCCTGTACAATACGAACACTATGGCAGGACGCATTATCTTGTTGAAAGTAGCCATCGCCATTGGGATAAACCATCCCTATGACAGGATGCTCTTGGTCCGCAACGATGTTTATATATGATGTGCCAGTCAGACGTTGATCAACACGAATTAAAGGGCCCAAAGCATGCCAGGAAAACATTCCCCAAACCATAACGTTGCCTTCACCAGCTTGAAGGGTTGTAGCAATGCGTTTGGGGTCCATGCTTTCGTGCTGTTTCCGCCAAATTCTCACTCAGCCAACGGCATGGTGCAACTGAAAACGTGATTCATCGGACCACATAATTTGTTTCCAATTATCGACTGTCCAATCCTTGTGCTCCTGTGCGAACTGGAGACATTTTCTCTTGTTAACTGCAGACAGCAAAGGTGTTCGTACAAGCCTTCGGCTGCCATATCCCATCCGATGCAGTGTAGGTGGAACAGTGCATGCAGAGATCATTTAAGGGGATCCTTGATTAAGATGGTCTGTAATTTGCTGCACTGTTGCCCTTTTGTTGTCTGTTACCAGTCTGGACACCCTCCGTTCCGCCAGAACAGTCACTAGTCGATGACGACCACACGTTGCACGTAGAGACCCAGTCTTTTGTCTTACAGTCCAGTCTTTAAACACTTTAACAACAGCTGCTATGGAACATTTCACGAATGCGGCGGTTTTGGTGCTACTCGCTCCATGGCTCCGAGCTCCTACAATCATCCCATGTTGAAAGTCCGTCAAATCGCATTTTTTTACCCATCTCGTCACCCAAAAATCACTTCTACTGCTGTCGCAAGCGCTAAGCTTTCCCTTTTTACGCTAACCTCGCCCTCTAGCGGCAACAGCGTGCATCCATAGCTCGTTTCCTTAAAACTGTCAGGTGGTCATAATAAAGTGGCCACTCAGTGTATACACCGATGAGCCATCACACTAGGACCACCTACCTAATAAACTGTAGGGCCCCCTTTAGCCAGCAAATCAGGGGCCACTCAGCAAGGCATCGATTCGATGAGGTGGCCATAGGTATCCTGAGGTGACTGGTGCCATAATGTCAACAGCAGGTCCTCCAGTTCCAGTACATTTCGGGGTGGTGGTGATTTAGCGCGAACCCGCTTCTCCAAGTCAAACCACAAATGTTCGATTGGGTTCATGTCATGTGAATTTGGAGACCAGGACATAAACAGAAAGTCACTAGTATGTTCTTCGAACTACTCCTTGACGATTCTGGCAGTGTAGCATGGCGCATTATCCCGTTAGTAATGCCATCACCAGCAGGGAACACAGTTGCCAATAGGGTGTATTCGGTCCGCAATGATGTTGTAATACCTGACAGCTGTCAGAGATTGTGCTATTGGGATAATAAGGCCTAAAGCGTACCAAGAAAACATCGCCCACAGCGTAACACCGCCTCCGTCGCCGGCCTGTTTCCGCCCAACAGTGCATCCAGATTCCATAGCCTCAGTTGGTAATCGGCGTATCTGTGCTCGGCTGTTTACGTGACGCACCAGGAATCTTGATTCGTGCGACCAGGCCACTCTCTTCCAATCATCCACGGTCTAATATCGATGATTTTGGGCCCATTTCATGCGTTGTTGGCGATGACGTGCAGTGAGCATTTGTACCCGGCTGTGTCTTCGGCTATGCAGGCCCATGCTCAGAGACTGTGATAAACTGTGTGCTGTGACACATTGCCCGGATCACCACTGTTGTGGCTCCCGATGAGTTGTCTCACTGTGGCCCTGCGGTCACTGTGAACAATGCGCGACAGTCTCCGTTCGCCACTGGCATCAATGAGCTGCGGACGATACACGGCTGGACGACGGTTCGACGTTTGGCCATCTGTGCACCACTTTTGATACGTACTCATTACAGCAGCACGTGAACAACCCACAATCCGTGCTGTTTCCCAGATCGTAGTTCCGATGCGCCATGCCATCACAATTTCTTCTTTCACTGACCCTGGAGACTCGCGAACTTGGTTTGCATGCTTTGTTTCATGTTAATATTTTTTCAAGTTGTGTCCACGGATATTGATTCCTGACATACTAAACAAACAGGCTTTCCATAAGTTTCCACAAAGCAGTATAATCACTCCATTTTTAGAGGAATTTCAGTGTAAACACGTTTTTTGCTGGTACTTGTCATTTTTAAATTACTATTTCCTTTTATTACCGTTGTTACATTTTTATATAGCAAAGTTTATTCGAACTTCACTAAATTAAATTCAGTTAGCTTTATTTTAAAAAGAATCGAACGGAATAAAAACTAAAGAATTATAATAACAGCCGTTAATAATCGAATGTTGGGAAAGAGCGCGTCTCAAGGTCAGATTCTAGCTGTCTGACAGACTGAAATACACGCGCGCAAGTAAATGTTGAAATGAGTGAGGTTCATCGTCAGGAAGTGCAACGGTCTCCGGAATTGACGGAGATATATGCTGTGTATCCTTGCACTTCATGTTCAGTCGCGCTGTCATCAACGTGCTATGGCGTACACTGACTCTTTAAGTGTTGTGCAGTCTGTGTCATCGTTGGACTGCAGTGAGCACCCTTTTCTTTTTACCGTACGACGGCTTCTTCGTTCTTTGCTCGAGACCTGTGTCCAGATACAATTCTGCTGGATTCCTGGGCATGTTGGAATTCCAGGTAACGAGTGTGCGTATGTGGCTGCTTGATCTGCTTCCTCATTTATCGTGGTTTATGCTTTATTGTTCATGATCATATTACGCGAACGTGGATCAACAGGTCGAAAATAAACTTCATCGTATCAAATCACTTCTTGGAGTCTGGAAATCATCCTGTCGCCGGGACCGTAGGGAGGAAGTTGTTCTTGCGCTTCTCCACATTGGGCATTGTCGTTTCACCCACCACTTTTTGCCGTGTTTCGACACTGCGCCAATGTGTGAGACGTGCAATTGCCGACTAACGGTCACTCATATTTTCAGTAGTTGTGTTCCTTTTCACTTCTTTCATTCTCATTTGTTGAACGACGACGCAGCTGCGCTGCAGCGGCTTCTAGATGACCACTGCGATACATTTGCTGTCTTTTCTTTTTTAAAACACATTGGCTTTTTTAATAGTATCTAGTTTTTACATTTTTCATCACTCTCATTTTTCCCTTTTACGGAATTCAGCCTGATTTTAAGTGTTGTAACATGATTTTGATACTGTTTGTTTGATTGCCTTGGGTTTGCCGTTCTTTGGCCGAACATGGCCCTTGCGCCATAAAAATTCACCAACCAACCTACCCCGGAATTGAAAAAGAAACAGTCTCCTCGACGCAGTCTGGACGTGACGTGACTTGCCTTCTCTTCTTCAAATTGAGCGAAACAGCATTTTCCCTGACAAGGAAACTGACCTTCGACCCCATCAGAACAAGATGTGTGCGTGTGATAAACGGGAAAACTGTGTTCTGCCGGGGTCGCCGGGACTCCTCCTCCTCCTCCTCCTCCCGGGAGTCCCGGCAGCGCGCGTTTCCCAAGCATAGAACGAAATATAAATGCTCCCCACGCTGGACGCCAGGATTGAGGATTGTTCCCCGTTTTGTTAAACAAATCACCACTTCTTCTGGACGAATCATCTGTGCGAAGGAGTCAACAATTTATGTAATTTCTTTTTTCAGTGTTCATCATTGTTTTGAAGCTGACGAAGCTTCCAAAAAATATTTGAAAACAATTTATATATATATATCATCATCATCATTGTCAACCATTATCAATCCACTACTGGACGAAGGTCTCCCCAAGTTTCTTCCACAACGGCCTGTCTTGTGCCAGTCTTCATGTTACTCCCGCATACTTTCGAATTTCATCCGCCCATCTCCAATGTGGTCTTCTTCTGGGTCTTTTCCTGTCCCTTGGAATCAAGTCTAAAATTTCAGCTTTCCATCGATGGTCTGTCTTTCTGACAATTTGTCCAGCCCATTTTTATTTCAGGGATTTTACTCTGGTCATGATGTCTTCCACTGTTGTCATTTTTCTGATCCACGAGTTCCTCTTCTTATTTCTCCTGGTTACACCAAGCATGCTTCTATAAGTTGTCTGCAGTCTTTGTATGTCTCTTTTAGTTAAGGTCCACGTCTCTACACCATATGTGAGCACTGGAAGGATGCATTGATCAAACGCTTTTCTTTTAAGACAGAATGGCATATTGCTCTTGAAAATTATACTGTTTCTTCCAAACGCTCTCCAGAGAAGTTTTATACGCCGATTAATTTCTTCATCAATGTGACCCTCACTTGATATCTGCTATCCTAGATAAATGTAGGTATTGGTTATCTCCAGCTTTTCTCCATCAATCGATAAATCTTCCTTTCTTGTAAAAGCATTGCACATCACTTTTGTCTTCTGAAAGTTCCTTTTAATCTCACTACTTTACTCTTGTCAGCAGTTCCTCGGTCATACTCTGCAGCTCTGATGGGGTAGCTGCAAAAATGACTACGTCATCAGCAAAACGAAGGTGAGTTAGATAATCTCCATTAATCTTTATCTCTTTGTTTTCCTAGTTCAGTGACTGAAAGACATTTTCCAATGTGGCATTAAAGAGTTTGGGAGATATAGTGTCACCTTGTCTCACTCCCTTTCCAATCTTTATGGGTGCTGTATTCTCAAATAACCGAATCTTTGCACTTGCATTTTCATAGATGTTATGAATAGTATTAATATATGCATCTTCAATACCGCAGGATTTCAAAGCCATTGTAACTGCTGATGGTTTCACCGAATCAAAGGCCTTTTCATACTCAATAAAAGCCATGCATAATGGCAGTTCATATTCCCTCGCTCTTTCAATTAGTTCTCTCAGTACGTGGATATGATCTATAATGCCGTAGCCACTCCTGAATCCAGCTTGTTCTCTCGGTTGAGCCATGTCTATTGTCACATTCAAGCGGTGTGAAAGAACTTTAGTGAAGATTTTGTAAACCACTGACAGGATGCTGATAGGTCTGTAGTTCCTGAAATCCTCAATGTCACCTTTTTTAGGTAGCAGGATCATTGTAGCATTGTTCCAATCCTCAGAAATCTTCCCTTCATTAAAGCATCGAGTGAAAACTTGGGCGAGTACTGTTTTAACTTCTCCACTTGCTTCTTGTATGATGTCTACTGTAATTCCATCTTCTCCTGCCCCGTTTCATGTTCTTGATTGCATGTGTAACATCTGCTGGGAGGACTGGAATAATTCTTGTAGCTTTTGTAATGTCTGGAGTGCATTTATCATCCCTTTCATATAGTTTTGAGTCAAAATGTCACCTCTATTTCTTGTTACAGAACCATCTTCTTTTCTCAGAGCCATAATCTGTTTTCTTGCCTTACTCAGATGTCACTTTGCTCTCTTTAGGCTTTGGTTGTTTTCAATTGCTTTCCTCACTAGTTCACAGTTGAATTTCCTTACATCTTCAGTGATACTTTTTCGTACCGTCTTGCATAGCTCTATATATTCCACTTTGCTTGCATAGCTCTATATATTCCACTTTGGAAGTCACATCTCCTTTAGTTGTCTTCATCTCTCTTCTTTTTTGCATCAACATTTTGGTTTTTCCTGATAATTTGTTCGTATGCAACTTGTTCTTAGTACCAGACATTTTTGTTACTGTTCCCATAAGAGCCTTGGTTAGTTTTCTGTTAACTTCAGAGATGTCCATTTCTTCCGACGTTAGACCTTCTAGAGCAGAGAAACTGTTCCTCAGTTCCAATTTGAAGGTATTATGATGTTTTTTAAGGTTGGTCATGTCAATACACTTTGTTTGTTTTATGAGCTTGCCACGCTCGAGTTTATCATTGAGGTGCATCTTACACCTAACCATTCTATGGTCACTGGCTGTTTTTGAACTTGTTTAGCACACCGCAGTCTTCCATGACGAATTTCTTGTTACACATAATAAAATCAATTTCACTTGTCAATCCATTGGGATGCCTCCATGTCCATTTCCTTTGCGGCTTTTTCTTGAAAAAGGAGTTCATGATGAAAAACCCTTCTGCCTCTGCAAACTCTACGAGAGTATTTCCACGCTGGTTTATGTTGCTGTGACCGAATTTACCTACTGAAGTTTCATTCTGTTTTCATTGCCCTATTTTTGCATTGAAATCTCCCATAATGATCTTCAAGTGCTGCTTGCCTTTATTATTTAGATGACGAATTTCCTCATAAAATTATTAAATCTCTTCTTCAGGATGACTTGTAGTGTGTGCATAAGCTTGAATAATCTGAGCCTGGTATCTTCTCGAAAGTTGTATTACAAGTGGTGCAGCTCTGTCAGAGGAACTTTCAACTTCTACAACTTTATCCTTCAGTTTCTTGTTTATTATAAATCCAACACTACTAGTTCTGCCAGTATCTGTCCCACGATAGTAGAAGAGATGTCCACTTTTCAGTTCAATGAGATCTTTTCCTTTTCTTCTTACCTCACTTAGCACGACGATGTCCCACTTGATCCTTTGTAGTTCCTCTTCCAATTCAAGAAGCCTTGAATCAGAAGATAGGGAGCGTCCATTATACGTAGCCAAGGTCAGCATCAGATGGCAGCCTAGCCCGGTCCTCCGGGGATTCTTAGCACCCTCTGCCTACATGTCGCACTGGCCGCTGCCTTAGCCAGGTACATTCCGGCTGCCGGAGACTGAGGGCCAACATTATATATATATATCATCATCATCATCATTGTCAACCATTATCAATCCACTGCTGGACGAAGGTCTCCCCAAGTTTCCTCCACAACGGTCTGTCTTGTGCCAGTCTCCTCCATGTCCCCCCTGCATACTTTCGAATTTCATCCACCCATCTCCCATGTGGTCTTCTTCTGGGTCTTTTCCTGTCCCTTGGAATCCAATCTAAAATTTCGGCTGTCCATCGATGATCTGTCCTTCTGGAAGTATGTCCAGCCCATTGCCATTTCAGGGATTTAACTCTGATCATGATGTCTTCCACTCTTGTCATTTTTCGGATCCACGAGTTCCTCTTCTTATCTCTCGTGGTTACACGAAGCATGCACCTCTCCATGCTTCTTTGAGTTGTCTGCAGTCTTTGTATATCTCTTTTAGTTAAGGTCCACGTCTCTGCACCATACGTAAGCACTGGAAGGATGCATTGATCAAACACTTTTCTTTTAAGACATAATGGCATATTGCTCTTGAAAATTATGCTGTTTCTTCCAAAAGCTCTCCAGGCAAGTTTTGTACGCCGATTAATTTCTTCATCAATGTGACCCTCACTTGATATCTGCTGTCCAAGATAAACGTACGTGTCTGTTATCTCCAGCTTTTCTCCATCAATCAATAAATCTTCATTTCTTGTAAAAGCATTGAACATCACTTTTGTCTTCTGAAAGTTCATTTTTAATCCCACTTCTTTACTCTTGTCAGCAAGTTCCTGGATCATACTCTGCAGCTCTGATGGGGTAGTTGCAAAAATGACTACGTCATCAGCAAAACGAAGGTGGGTTAGATAATCTCCATTAATCTTTATCCCTTTGTTTTCCCAGCTCAGCGACTGAAAAACACTCTCCAATGTGGCATTAAAGAGCTTCGGAGATATGGTGTCACCTTGTCTCACTCCCTTTCCAATTTTTATGTGTGTTGTATTTTCAAACAGCCGAATCTTTGCACTTGCATTTTCATAGATGTTATTAATAATATTAATGTATGCATCTTCAATACCGCAGGTTTTCAGAGCCATTGTAACTGCTGATGGTTTCACCGAATCAAAGGCTTTTTCATAATCGATAAAAGCCATGCACAATGGAAGTTCATATTCCCTCGCTCTTTCAATTAGTTCTCTCAGTACGTGGATATGATCTATTGTGCTGTAGCCACTCCTGAATCCAGCTTGTTCTCTCGGTTGAGCCATGTCCAGTGTTACCTTCAAGCGGTGTGAAAGAACTTTAGTGAAGATTTTATAAACTACTGATAGGAGGCTGATAGGTCTGTAGTTTCCGAGATCCTCAATGTCACCTTTCTTATGTAGCAGGATCATTGTAGTATCGTTCCAATCCTCAGGAATCTTCCCTTCATTGAGACATCTGGTGAAAACTTGGGCGAGCTTAGTTTCAATTTCTCTACTTTCTTCTTGTATAATGTCCATAGTAATTTCCTCTTCTGGTGGAGCTTTTGCAGGTTTCATGTGTAACTTCTGCAAGAAGGACTGGAGGGACTTTGGTACTTGTACCTGTCGTAATGTCTGGAATAGATGTATTAACCCTCTTATACAGTTTTTAATAGAAATCTTTCATTCTTGTCAAAATTTTGCTTCTACTTCTTGTTACAATCACATCTTCTTTTCTCAGTGCCATAATCTGTTTTCTTCCCTTACTGAGATATCCCTTTGCTCTCTTCAAGCTTCGGTTGTTTACAAATGCTTTTCCCACTAGTTCACACCTGAATTTCCGTATGTCTTCAGTGGCACTTTTCCGTACTGTCTTGCATAGCTCTATATATTCCAATTTGTAAGTGACGTCTTCTTTATTTGTCATCATCTCTCTCTCTTTTGCATCAACATTTTTGTTTTTCCTGAAATTTTCTTTATATGTAATTTGATCTTAGTACCACCTATTTTTGTTGCTATTTCCTTAAGAGCCTTGGTGAGTTCTCTGTTAACTTCAGAAATACCCCCTTTTACCAATGTTAGGCGTTCTAAAGCGGAGAATCTGTTCCTCAGTTCCAACTTGAGGGTATTATGATGTTTTAAGGTTAGTTATGTCAATACATTTTGTTTGTCTTATGAGCTTGCCACGTTCGAGTTTAGTATTGAGGTGCATCTTACAACTGGTCACTACCTGTGTTGAAGTTCGATGACGAATTTTTTGTTTCACATAATAAAATCAGTTTCACTTGTCGTCTCATTTGGACGTCTCCATGTCCATTTCCTGAGTGGCTTTTTCTTGAATTAGGAGTTCTTGATGAAAAACCTTTCTGCTTCTGCAAACTCTACGAGAGTATTTCTGTTTCCATAGCCCAATTTACCAACCGAAGTTGAGGATCTCAGGAACTACAGACCTATCAGCCTCCTATCAGTGGTTTATAAAATCTTCACTGAAGTTCTTTCACACCGCTTGAAGGTAACACTGGACATGGCTCAAACGAGAGAACAAGCTGGATTCAGGAGTGGCTACAGCACTATAGATCATATCGACATACTGAGAGAACTAATTGAAAGAGCGAGTGAATATGAACTTCCATTATACATGGCTTTTATTGGTTACAAGAAGGCTTTTGATTCGGTGAAACCATCAGCAGTTACAATGGCTTGAAATCCTGCGGTATTGAGGATGCATACATTAATATTGTTAATAACATCTATGAAAATGCAAGTGCAAAGTTTCGGCTGTTTGAGAATACAGCACACAAAAAGATTGGAAAGAGAGTGAGACAAGGCGACACCATATCCCCCAAGCTCTTTAATGCCACATTGGAAAATGTCTTTCAATCATTGAACTGGGAAAACAAAGAGATATAGTCTAATGGAGATTATGTAATTCACCTTCGCTTTGCTGATGACGTAGTCATTTTTGCAACTACCATCATAGCTGCAGAGTATGATCCAAGAACTTTCTGACAGGAGTAAAGAAGTGGGATTAAAAATGAACTTTCAGAAGACAAAAGTGATGTACAATGCTTTTACATAAAATGAAGATTTGTCGACTGATGGGGAAAAGCTGAAGATAACAGATACCTACGTTTATCTTGGACCGCAGATATCAAGTGGGTTACATTGGTGAAGAAATTAATCGGCGTATAAAACTTGCCTGGAGAGCTTTTCGATGAAACAGTATAATTTTCAAGAGCATTATGCCATTATGTTTTAAAAGCAAAGTGTTTGATCAGTGCGTCCTTCCAGTGCTTACGTATGGTGCAGGGACGTGGACCTTAATTAAAAAGACATACAAAGGCTGCAGACAACTCAAAGTAGCATGGAGATGTGCATGCTTGGTTAACCAGGGGAAATAAGAAGAGAAACTCGTGGATCAGAAAAATAGCAATTGTGGAAGACATCATGATCAGAGTAAAATCCCTGAAATGGCAATGGGCTGGATATATTGCCAGTAGGACAGACCATCGATGGACAACCGAAATTTTAGACTGCATTCCAAGGCACAGGAAAAGATTCAGAGGAAGACCCCAAGGGAGATTTAGAGATGGGTGGATGAAATTCTAAAGAATGCCAGAGTAACATGGAGGAGACTAGTAGAAGACTGACCGTTGTGGAAGAAACTTGAGGAGATTTTCACACAGCAGAGGATTGAAATGGTTGACAAGGATGATTATATATATACTGTGTATACTCCAATGGACAGAAAAAGTCCCAGAAGAAGAAGACTATATGGGAGATGAATGAAATTTGAAAGCATGCCGGAGTAACATGGAGGAGACAGGCTCAAGACAGTCAGTTATGGAAGAAACTTGGTGAGACCTTCATCCAGCAGTGGATTGATAATGGTTGACAATGATGATGATGATGATTTTTTTCTAATATTCCTTGGAAGCTTTGTCGTGTTCATGCTCCCCAATTAAGGATCGCACGGGACACAAGTGGCTCCGCGGGACCTAGTTTGGGTGCCCCTGGCTTAAACTTTACTTAAGAAGACACAAATGAAACGCTATTGACAAAATAAGGCAAACCTTTGTTTTCAGAGTAATATCATAGGCAAAAAAGAAAGAAAGAAAGAAAAAAACAATAACATTGTACTGAACATTTAAACAAGAAAGGCGACACCGAATCTTGGGTTGTAATGAGCGTGTCTTTGAATCCTTTCTGATTCGAATTAAACTGATCAAAGTTATTCAAATTCGATGCTTCCGGTTAAAGAAAAAATCAACCGCATTTCTACAATCGATTAAACATCCCGAAACAGAGACAGCTAGTTATTAATACTTCCACCAGCGGCTAGAAAACATGTTATGAAAATTAACAAGTGGCGCACAAAAAAAATCTTATAGCAAGAGAAAGATAACCGAGACAAACAGATTTTCAAATCGAATAGTTAAAAGAAGAAATATAGAAAGAAACATGATATAACTCTACACCTTCTAGCTGAAGAATTTTGCGTAGTAGGAAAGTTGAAAATAGGCGAAAAATATTCTTCATGGAAAAAGCAATGCTAAGGAAAAAGAACTTTTCAAATATGTCTCCCGGAAGCATAGATGGAGAGAAAAAAAAGGCATTGGCCTTTACGGCCCTAGCGGGAAATCTGTGCATTATTTAAAGAGGATAATGCTCCACGTCTATATTGCATCAAATGGCATACAGTAAAAAAGAAATTTCTCAATAGGCTTTTTAAAAGCGGAGATACAATTTCAAATACAAGTACACAAACACCATCCAGAGACAGAACTGTGAACTATAAAAATTCCTCAAATCTAATGTAAGTGTTTCACATGGTAAATGGCATCCAGTGTTGAAAGAATTTAAATCGCACATTTAGAAGCAGAGATATTGAGAAAAATATAGTAAATATTTGCGTCCCAAAGCGGCGAAATTGTTAATTGTTTTGAGAGGAAAATCTATACAAAGAGTTTTCATAGTTAGTAGTATCTAACGGGAAAACAATTTTTTCAATCGGGCTTTTAGTCCCACGAATATTGCTATAAACGGAAACGCAAGTTTACCCGCCTTATAGCGGCAAACTGGAGCGCTAAGAAAAATTTGAAATTATATGAGGAACATTTCGCAAAAGAAACGCTCTCCAACAAGGTAAGAATTTTTCAAATCGGACTCTTACAAGCACAGATATCGACAAAAAGAAGATATGCATCTACACCCCCTGGCGGAAAAACTGCGTATCATATTAAGAAGAAAGTATTCTAAAAATATTTTTCCAGTTGAGCGGTATCGGTCCACGAAAGAATTTTTTAAATCGAGTTTCAGAAGCTTAGATTTTGCTGTAAATACATCAGAAGCTTAGATTTTGCTGTAAATACATCAGAAGCAGAGATAAACACTTACGTCCCCTGGTGGCCAAACCATTTTTTATCAAAAATTAGAAATTATAAGCAAACCATTTTCCTTAAGAAGCTCTATCCAATGCAGGAAGAATTTTTCAAATTGGAGTTTTAGAAACAGAGATATCGGGGGAAACGCAGTTTATCTTTTCCTCCCCTAGCGAAAATTCTATGCACTACTTGAAAATTTTGAAACTACTTATATGAGGAATATTTTGCACCGGAAACGCCCTCTAACAAAAAAAGATTTTTTCAAATCGGAGTCTAAGAAACAGAGATATCGACAAAAATAAGGTACGTATCTACGCTCGCTGGCGGGAAAATTATGCGCTATTTCAAGCAGGAGCTATTCTCAAAAGGTTTTCCGAGGTGAGAGGTATCGATCCACGAAAGAATTTATTTTTCCAATGGAGTTTTCAGAAGCTTATATTTCGCTGCAAATACATCAGAAACAGTCACTTACGCCCCCTGGTGGCCAAACAATTCCTTACCAAAAATTAAAAATTACATGCAAAACAGTTCCCATGAGGAGTTATTTCCGATGCAGGAAGCGTTTTTCAAATCGGACTTTTAGAAGTAGAAATATTGGGAGAAACGCCATTTAATTTTATTTTATGCCCTGTAGTGGAAAATCTATGAATTAATTGATAAAGAAACTGTCTAAAATAGTCTTCGTTATAAATGGCATCGAATGGAATAAAGAATTTTTTCAATCGGATATTTAAGAGCAAATATATACCGACCCAGTGGCGCAGGGGTCTAAACATTGGCTTCTGACCATTCGTCCAAGATGGGTTCGGGTTCTGTTTTTTTTTTTTTTTTGTTGGAGGTTTAACGACCACTGTGAGCAACTCAATGGGCTATAAGCAGTCACCCGTCCCTAATTTAGGGTCACTAGTTCCAGGGAAGGGAGAGAGCCAGTGCCGTATGACAATCACAACATCCATGCCTCGCAGGATTCCAACCCGGACCCCTTTCGGGCGAATGATCAGAGGCCATCACTTAGACCACTGCTCCACCGAGGCAGCGGATTCGGGTTTGAATCCCTGAGGCATGGACGGTGTGTTTGTCTTACGGCGCTGGCTCTCTCCCTTCCCTGGAACCAGTGGCCCTAAATTAGGGACGGACGACTTCTTATAGCCCATTGAGTTGCTCACCGTGGTCGCTAAACCCTCAATCAAAAAAAAAAAAAAAAAAGCAAATATGTGGAATAAAATGTATTTGAATCTGATATTTTCTGCATTTACGCCCTCTAGCGGCGAAGTTATGTGCTAAGAAAATTTTTAAATTATATGAGGAACATTTCGCAGCATTTTCACATGGGTCATCATTTTCACATTTTAAGCTTCCCAATGGAAAAAGAATTTTTTAAATAGGACTAATAGTTGAAGAGATGTGGTGTCCACAGACTGACGGACGGAGGGACAAACCGATAACATAATCACAATCTTTTATGCAAAAGACGTGCTACATAGGTCTACAAAGGCGTGCTAATTAGGTCCGAGAGACCCCACCAAAATAATTAAGGTTCACTCTACATAAACAAAATCCAAGTTAGTGGATGAAGAATGTTTTGCAGTTCCCAGTTACTTGCGCGTACTGTTTCTATACTGTATAAGACATTCGCAGCCAGTTATCTTCAACGCAAAAAGAGCGTGCGTGCCTGAATTTAGAATAGGTTACTCCTCACAGAATTAGATGATCCTGAAAATTATTAAAATCCGAAATGAAAAAAAAAAACTTCAAATTTTAATTTTTTATTTGATTTGTTTCGAGATTTAACGGTAGTTCAGTGGGCTGTAAGTAGTTGCTTATCTGTAATTTAATGCAACTGTTTCCAGGGAAGGAAGAGAGACGGTGCTGTCCGGACCCATTTTGGATGAATAATTTGAAGCTAATGGCATCATAACACTCAGACATCAGGGCGGCTTCAACGCTTTAAAAACTGACGGTCAGAAAGCACGGGTGTTAGAGAATGAACTAAAATAGTGACTTACAGTTTCTTGTAGATAACCACTTGTTATTTCACTCGCTGCCGGAAATACCCCCTTGTAACACACGAGCGATAGGAATACTTGTGAAACACAGCACTTATGAAACACTGTTGCAGGAGGTACAGTTTTTAAACACAACGTTTTAGCTTGCAAAAAATATAAAATATCGCGTTTTGTAGGCAACTTTTCAAAAAGAAAATGAACAAGTAGAAATAAAATAACTTCGACAAATATTAAGGTAGGTTATATGGGACTAACTGCGACCTTGTAACTAGCAGATTATCTTCATAACAATCAAATATCAATTGAGCTGATAAAATCTCACCACCTATCATACAAAACAAGCAGAGGTTTTTGATTTTATGTCTCTTCACCTCTGACTTGCTGCCAGTGCTGCCGCATCAAGAGAAACTTTTGGAAGTTCGAACGGGACGTTAAGCTCAAAATGTCTAATCGTGAAACAAAATTTACTTGAGAGGTAGTAACACAAAAATGGAAAGTTATATAAGTTATATACGTCACAGATGTTTATTTACTTTCGAGTACATAAACTCTCACCCAAACTCTTTAATGCCACATTGGAAAACATCTTTCATTAACTGAATTGGGGAAAAAAATGCATAAAAGTTAATGGAGATTATTTGACTCACCTTCGTTTTGCTGATGACGTAGTCATTTTTGCAACTACCCCTTCAGCGCTGCAGAGTGTGATCCAGGAATTTGCTGACAAGAGTAAAGAAGTGGGATTAAAAACGAATTTTCAGAAGACAAAAGTGCTGTACAATGCTTTTACATAAAATGAAGATTGATCGATTGATGGGGAAAGCTGGAGATAACCGATACCTACATTTACCTTGGACAGCAGATAACAAGTGAGGGTCATATTGATGAAGAAATTAATCGGCCTATAAAACTTGGCTGGAGAGCTTTTGGAAGGAACAGTACCATTTTTAAGAGCAATATACCATTATATCTTAACAGAAAGATGTTCTATCAATGCATCTATCCAGTGCTTATGTATGGTGCAGAGACGTGGAGCCGCCCCGGTGGCGCAGTGGTCTAAGGCGTTGGCCTCTGATCATTCGTCCGTAAGGGGTCCGGGTTCGAATCCCGGTCAGGCATGGATGTTGTGTTTGTCTTACGGCACTGGCTCTTTCCCTTCCCTGGAACCAGTGACCCTAAATTAGGGACGGGCGACTGCTTATAGCCCATTTGAGTTGCTCACGGTGGTCGTTAAAACTCCAATAAAAAAAAAAAAAAAAAGAGACGTGGACCTTAACTAAAATAGACGTACAAAGACTGCAGACAACTGAAAGAAAACATGGAGAGGTGCATGCTTGGTGTAACCAGGAGAGATAAGAAGAGGAACTCGTGGATCAGGAAATTGACTAGAGTGGAAGACATCGTGACCAGAGTAAAATCCCTGAAATGACAATGGGCTGGACATATTGCCAGGACTCTCTACCGATGGACAACCGAAATTTTAGACTGGATTCCAAGGGACAGGAAAAGACCCAGGAGAATACCACATGGGAGATAGGTGGATGAAAGTCGAAAGCATGCGGGAGTAACATGGAGGAGACTGGCACTAGACAGACCGTTGTGGAAAAAACTTGGGGAGGCCTTCATCCAGCAGTGGATTGATAGTGGTTGACAATGATGATGATGATTGCATAAACTCTAAGCATTTTTTCTGTGCAGTGATGCTTCAGGACATTCCCGATTTAAGCATTTTTGGCACCTAGGGTGCAGCCGATTCTTCAAAACCGGCTGTATGAGAACTGATTCAGCGTGCTTATTATAATGAGCATTAAACTCTAATTGTTTTTTTCTCTGGTACGATGGCAGCGAAACCTTGACTTGCCCGATACATGTAAAATTCTATTGCGTGCTGCTGCCGGAATATATTATTAACGAGGTGTTTGTGTTAAAACAGCTTTCAATCACGCAAGGAACGGAGACGCTTGGCTGTTGTGTGTATATCATATGTACTCTTGTAAATAAGTTGGAAACTAATTTTCTGAGGTAATTTGAATAAACTGAGCAAACGAACTATATGAAGTCTAACGAACGGAATCTATTCAGCTGAAATTACTGGAAACAAGGTTGCACAGGGAGACGGAGAACTCGTGGGAGAATTAAAATGCAACGCATCTGAAAGAGAGGAAGGTAATGAGTTTCAAATGCAAGAGGTCATACATACCTTTCTGGTGATGTGCCAGCAAAATGGGAGCGCTTGATACAGCAGCTTTAAAGGAATTTAGTTGATTACCTTTCATCGAGGAGCTAAGTCCAGAATTTTGTACAGCAAGATGGCATGCGCATACGGTTTTAAGAGCGAAAACGGCAATAAACTATTGAATTGACAATAATATAAAACTGGTAAACAGATGCATTTCAGAGCTTCAAATTAGTTGGGTTTTTTTTAATTCATGCTTAAGAAAATCGAACGCTGAATCAAAATGAATTCGAATTGCAGTTAAGAAGTCCATACCCGAGTTACACCAAAGATCCAAAATATAGGGTGTCCCATGAAGGTGTAACCAGTTTCAAATAATCATAACAATTTTAATATAAATGATCTCAATACGTAACTTGTGTTAATTGACAGAACAGATCGTGAAGTTTTAAAGACATTCGACTTTGTCACCCGAACAATGTCTAATCGGTATTCCAGTTCTAACCACGTTCGTTCGAGAATGTCCGTATTAACTTTCTGCAGTGCGTGTGTAATCTTCCTCTTTAGGTCAGCAATGTCTGCAACAGGGGTGCTGCAAAACTCACAATTGATGAATCCCCATAAAAAAAAGTCACAGGGTGTTAAGTCCGACGAACGTGGGGGCCATGCAATGGGACAGCCACGCCCAATCCATCGATTGGAAAATTCAATATCCAGGTACCTCCTCACAATCAAAGCTCAGTGAGGTGGCGCCCAATCTTTTTGGAAAATAACCGGAATTTCAATTTCATCCAGCTACGGAAACAAACTGCTGAATCATGTCCAAGTAATTATCAGCTCTCACGGTCGCTTCCTGAAAGAAAAAGCGCCCAATAACACGGTCCACCATTATGCCACACCAAACAATTACTTTTGGGCTAGCAGGTTCATGTTCCATTGTGCAACGCGGGTGTTCAGTTCCCCAAATCCTCACATTCTGTTTATTAATCTTTCCAGAAACATGGAAAGTGCACTCATCCGAGAAACAGATTTTTCTCAGGAAAGATTCAGCACTTGTGTTAACAAGTTCTTTAGTATGTTTTAGTTCTTGTTGTTAACTTCATAAATATTGCGTGGTTGAGTTGCTAAGTCTTATGTAGTTAAAGATCATAGTAATTAATACGTAATAACCAAGTGATAATAATTGTATGCAAATATTTCTTGCGATTCGTAAATATGTCTAAGAAACTTTTATTCTTTTCTTCATTTAATTGCCTGCAAAGGTTGTCCGTTAGCTGCGCTATATTTCCTAGCTCTCCCGCTTAAAACTCCAATTCCCTTTTTCTTAAGTCCTGCTTTCCTTCATCTCCCGCGCTGTCGTGAAATGTCCTGACCTGCCGGTCTACCTCAGACCTCCCAGTCTACCCTGGGGCAATCACCTCTTCCTACTTTTCGTGACAGCTCGCTACCTAAACCTAGAGACAACTGTCTTCTCGCCTCTTATTCCCCTGTCTCCCGAAAATGCCCTTATGCATACCAGAAAATTCCCCGTGAGAAAGAACCACACCGCCCTCGGTAAATCTAAAGCCTCAAAGTAAAATGTGAGGGGGTAGTCATTTGTAAGCAGCCTTGAAATTGAAACCTGTAAAGCATCAAAAGAGGCGCGATAGAGTTCATCTCCATTCAACATATAATGTGCAGATACTAAGCATAGACAAAATGTCGTCTTAGTAAACAACCGTGCATCCGGTGTCTAATGAGGAACTGACTCTGAGAAATTTCTCTCACGCTTTGTGGAAACAAAGAAGTGGAGCACGAGATGGAATAAAAGTTGCAGTGTTGAGATTTTATATGAGATCCTACAGCCTAGTATAAAATCTCTGTAACACTTGCAATGTTCTCCAACATCTCTTCGGCAAACTGTTTACATGATCATCTAGGGTTATGTGATGGGTTATCTGTAGTTTATAAGGGTGCATTTCCAATCTCTGACGTAACACTCTGTGCACTGACGACTTGAGGATGGCTAGCTGTCGTGCTGCTTGTCTGATTGGCTCTCGAGGACCATGAGTGAATATTTGTCTCACAACCTCCTCCCTTCTTGGAACCAGAGATGGTCGTCCAAGGCTTTTCTTTGTAAGGATGCTACCAGTTTCCTTTAACGACTTGTACCACTTTCTGATGCTGTTACGTGCGGGGCGGTTTGCACCCATATTTTGTTCCGAAATTCCGCTGAACCTACGTTTCACACCACAATCTGTGCCTTCGTCCCAGGATCCATTGGGTACACTTCTGGAAAACTTGAGGGTATTCCTTACCACCTGCAACAGACAGAATGCTAGTATTAGTTTTGTGTCCAAAGTTATCATCATTTGAAATTGATTACACCTTTCTGAGACACCCTGTATTATGACCATTCGTGTCTTTATGCAAATCGAAGTAACTGCAGGTAAACGACGGCGTGTGAAGGTCATGTGGCGGTATAAATAACACCTGATACTGAGCTGTGTTAATCAGTGATATTCTTGTTCTTCAGTTGGGAATGACGGCGGACTTAAGCAAGTTTGACAAAGGCCACATTGTAATGGCCAGACGACTGGCTAAGAGCGGCCAATTTTTGAAGGTGCTGACCACGGCCAGTCATGGTTAGTACCTTCAAAAGGTGGTCCGAGGAGGAAAAACCACGAACCGCCATCAAGGTGTGGGTCGACCACAGCTCATCGATTCTAGAGGTCAGAGAAAGTTATCCTGCATGGTAAGTACCAACAGAAGAGATGCTGAGGCTCAACTCGCCTGTAATTTAAATGCTGATGAAGGGAGTAATGTGTTACACACAACACACAGTACATCGAATCCTACTGAAAATGGGTTTGCGTGGCCGCAGGGGGCTCCGAGTGCCCATGCTAACATCGATTCACCAACGAAAGCACTTACAATGGACACCCTAGCATAAACACTGGACTTTTAATGATTGGAAGAAGATCGTTTGGCCCAGTGAATCTCGTTTCCTGTTGCACCATGTGGACGGCCGGGTACGTGTGCGTCGTTTACCTGATGAAGTGTTGGCACCAAGGATGCACCGCTAGGAGAAAACAAGCCGGTGGAGCAAGAGTAATGCTTTGGGCAACGTTCTGCTGGGAACCCTAGGTCCAATAATTCATGTGCAGGTAACTATGATGTTCATCAGCTTCCTAAACATCATGGCAGACCATGTACATCCTTTCATGGCAAATGTGTTCCCCCTCTAATAGTGCCTTCTTTCAAAAGGATAATACACCATGCCACACTGCCCGATTTGTTCGAGAATGGTTTGCAGAATTTGAGGAATACTTGCTGGAATTGCTCTGGCCTCCAAAATCCCCAGATATGAATCCAATAGAACATTTGTGATTTGTGTTGGAACAACAAATCTGATCTGCGGCGCCTCAACCACGTAACTTACAAAAGTTAAAGGATCTGCTTGTAACATATTGTTACCAGACACTACAAGACACCTTCAGAAATCTTGGAGCGTCTATGCCTCGACGGGTAAGAACTATTTTGGTGGCACCTGGAGGACCAATGTCATATTAGCCAGGTGGTCATAATGTTTTGGCTCTTCAGTGTATGAGAAAGCAACTTTCTTAATCCGAAGGACAATTAAGAACATTGCGTATATTATCAGCAATGGCAGAAAGACCCAAGAAGTATTCTCTATAAATTAGTTATAAACAATGGGCAGGCCACATCATCAACAGGTATCTGCAGTGGAATGCGAGAAATTTTTTTTTCTTTTTTGGGAAATTTGACATTAGGATGCGAATAACGCAAGACTTTTCTTTCACTGAATCAATTATAAACAATAGACAGGTCATAAAAACTGTTTCTGAGTGATATGTATTGGGTTGTCGGAAAAGGCATGACGTATTTTGGCACCCGGTGGCGGTTGGGCGGTTTTGGAAGTACTAGAGGCATGGCAGCTCTGTTATCGCTATGGCATTCGACAGGTACTAGTTCTAGCTGCAATTTAAAAGGAATAGTGAGTGATTTGGTTGATATACGGAGATTTGACTTCAAATTGAAGATGGAAGACCAAATTGTGCATATTCGCCATATTTTACTATTTTACTTCCGTAAAGGGAAGAACGCGCGTCAAGTTTGTGAAAAGTTGCGTAAAGTGTACGGTGATAATGCTCTACAAGAACGTCAGTGCCAGCGGTGTTTCGCAAAATTTCGTGCTGGTGATTCTGACCTCAACGATGCTCCTCGGTCCGGAAGGCCCACCGAGGTTGATGACGACCAAATGAAGGCACTGATCGAACCAAACCCACGTTGCACGACACGAGAGATTGCAGACCCATTGCACATCTATCATTAAAGCGTTCACGACCACCTGAAGAAGCTGGGATACGTAAGCAAGCTCGATGTGTGGGTTCCACGTGAACTCAAAGAAGATCAATTGACGGAGCGTATAAACATCTACGATATGCTCATTAAACGTGAGAAAAAGGATCCTTTCTTGAAGCGACTGATAACTGGTGACGAAAAGTGGATTGTGTACAACAATGTGCTGCGCAAACGGTCTTGGTCCCGACGTGCTGCTTCACCTCAAACGACATCCAAAGCAGACATTCATCAGCGGAAGGTTCTGGTCTCAGTGTGGTGGGATTTTAAAGGTGTCGTGTTTTTCGAGCTCCTACCACGGAACCAAACAATCAATTCGAATGTGTACTGTCGGCAATTGGACAGTTTAAGCGAATCCATCATCCAGAAACGTCCAAAGCTCGTTCATCGTAAAGGTGTTGTGTTCCATCGCGACAACGCGAGACCACACACAAGTTTGATCACCCGCCAAAAATTATTGGAGCTTGGGTGTAATGTGTTGCCACACCCAGCATACTCGCCTGACCTTTCGCCATCAGACTTCCACTTGTTTTGCTGTCTTCAACAGTCCTTGGGTGGTATAACGTTCAATTCAGATGAGGCTGTAAATCAGGACTTTGTACAGTTTTTCGCCACGAAAGACAGGTCCTCCTATGAACGAGGCATTCTGCAGCTCACTGAAAGATGGCAAAAGGTTATCGAACAAAACGGGCATTATATCATTGATTGATCTTTGTTCTTTCTATCAATGCATTACCTTTGCAAAACATGGCTAAAATACGTCATGACTTTTCCGACAACCCAATATATCCACTCTTGTACTGAACCGCCGGGACAACTCCTTGTGGGCCGCTGCGTTCTGCGCCTCTAAGCCTTCTGGTAACTCAAGGAAAAAAATTATACTTCACCATGCTCTTATAGAACAAAATCAAGTTAGGCTGAAAAGGCAAACTCTGCTTGTTAGCCGATTTGACGGTTTGAAAAAAAAACAAACAGAAAGAACTTCAGTAACAAATGTTTCCTTTCAGTGAAACAGTGTTTTTCTCGTAACACCTTCCCCCTTCACACTTCACAGGCATATACTTTCACTTTCAAAGCTAAACTCTGTCTTTATGATTTCCTGTACCTCACCCGCTTTCGCTAATTACAGTTGCTATAATCAAGATAATCAAATACATTCACGGACAATGAAATTTGCGCGCCAAGAAGGAAGCGTCGTATTGAACTGAAATTTTATGGACGTAATAATACAAATGAATGATATACATGATGGCAAAAACAGAGCTACAGGGCAATTACAGAGGGATCTGTGGCACGCAGTCCGGTCGTCTTCAATAGCGCGTCGCACCGCCTCGAGCGGCGACATATGCTGCAATACGTTCCTTCATGGAGGCGAACAGACGCCTCATGTTGTCCTGCGGCAGACTGGCCCACACATATTGGATGGTGTGCTCCAAATTCCGGATAGTGCGGCACGGCGGCAGCTGTCTTTTAACTGGTCCCACACATGCTCGATAGGGGACATGTCCGGGAAGCGGGCAGGCCATGGAAGTTCCTGGACATGAGGTAGGGCAACCCAAGCAACCCGAACCATGTGCAGGAGGGAATTATCCTGCTGATATAGCACACCTGGAATCCTGGCCAGGAATGGGAGCACATGGGGCCGTAGGATCTCATCCACATACCTCTGGACCGTCAATGATCCACGTACCACTACTGGACCTGATCGGCTATCGTAGGCAATAGCTCCACAGACCATAATGCCTGCAGTGGGGGAGGTGTGGCGCTCGATAGCGAGGTTGGGATGGTGCCGTTGACCTCCACATCCGGGCACGATGATCATCTGTACCCAAAACGAAGCGGCACTCATCGCTAAACATCACACGTCGCCAGTATGTGGCGTTCCATGTAGCTTTGACCTGGCACCACTGCAAACGGAGCCGGCGATGTTCCGGTGTCAATGGCAGCACACGCAAGGAGCGCTGGGATCGTAGATTTGCTTCCGGGAGGCGTTGGGAAATTGTTCGTGGGCCACAGGAGCCGCTACATCTGTCTGTATAGTGGATCGGGTCCCCGTGGGATCCGTTCGTGCCTGGCTCATGATCCGTCGATCCTCTCTCCCGGGTGGTCCTCCTGGCCCGTACAGAGGCGCTCCGCAGTGTGGTAGTGCCGTCGCGCGTCCACTGCTCTCAACACAGTCGGACGGTATGGTCAGAACGATCCACGTGGCGGGCTATACGGCGCGCCGACCACCCTGCGGTTTTCAGCCCGATTATTAGGCCTCTCTCAAACTCGGTAAGTTGCGTAAATCGACGTCTCCGGCATCTACTCGGCATTCTTGTCACTTTGTACTCTTTCTTGCGTCGGCCGGTGCTCTTCGCTTTTATGGGGCATCGACTACACGCCGGTTTATAAAGCTGCTGGTTCGTGCTTTGCCACCACAGGGTGTGCGGTCATGCGCAATCGTACCAAACGTGGATCATTTGCATACCAGCACGCACTCTACCTATTTGCCAAGCTTCGCGGTTGTAGCATGTTTTCTTCTAGGTGCGCAAATTTCATTGTCCGTGAGTGTATAAAGGATAAGTACAGGAAACAAAGCTATAGGTAAAGTACGTACATACATAACATCAAGTTGATCTCCTAATTTTTTTGTTGGTTTGGGTGTTTAACGACCGCCGTGAGCAACTCGATGGGCTATAAGCAGCCACCTGTCACTAATTTAGAGCTACTGCATTTCATCGAAGGGAGAGAGCTATTGCCGTAAGACAAACATAACATCCGTGCTTCAGCGGGATTCGAACTCGGACTCATCTCGGATGATTGATCATAAGCCAACGCTTAAACCACTGAGCCAGCGGGGCGGATCCCTGAATTTCAGAGGTTAGCTTTTCACAGAAAGGACATCTGCCGAATTAAATTTGTTTGCAAATCGACGTCTCTGGTGTCTACCCGGCATTTTTGTCACTCTGTACTCTTGCTTGCGTCGGCCAGTGCTTTTCGCTTTCATGGGACATTAACTACACGCCGGTTTATAAGGCTGCTGGTTCGTGATCGCAGTGCCACCACAGAGTGTGCGGTCATGCGCAATCGCACCAAACGGGAATCATTTGCATACCAGCACGCACTGTATAGCTACTTGCGAAGTTTCGCAGTTGTAGCATGTTTTCTTCTAAGTGCGCAAATTTCATTGTCCGTGAGTGTATATTATCAATGTAACAAAACGAATTAAATAAAAGCACTAAATTTTGCGTTTACAAGGGTCGTTCGAAAAGTAACGAGACTTATTTTACGTTGGGCAGAAACGTAATGCAGTAAACATACTCACACTTCTATATACTTTCGAAGTATTCTCCCCTATCTGAATGCACAGGTTCCACCTTCCTATCCACTTCCGGAAGGTGTGTTTGAAGACCTTTCTCGACATGTGGTTCAGGATACCCATCCAATCATTGTTCATTTCAGTATTTGATGCAAATCAATGCGCACGAAGCTGTTTTTTCACTTCAGGGAACAAGGAAGTCCCGCGGCGCCAGGTCCGGTGAATACGGAGGGTGCGCCATTATTTCGATGCCTAGATCTTGGATAACCTTCTGGGTAAGCAAAGCACGATATGCAGGGGCATTATCTAGATGCAAAGTCCAAACAGTTTGTTCATATTCTGGACGTTTTGGGGAAATGTTTTTCTTTAGATGACCTTGAGAACTTCATAACAATAGGCACCGGTAACAGTTTTCCCTTGTGGTCATACACACTTCCCTTTTTATCAAAGAAAACCAGATACATGACTTTCCCTGCACTTGCTTGAACTTTGCTTACTTGGATTGGGACTCTGTTGTGTTTCCATTGGGTGCTCTGTTTTGTTTCTGGACCGAAATAATAAAAAAATGTTCCGTCACATGTAACGTCTCGATCCAAAAAGTGTGGCTCACGTTGTAGCTGGCACTTCCATTGGCAACAAGTGATAACACAATTTGTCTTGTGTTCATCTGTGAGCGAGTGGGAAACCTAGTTTGCAGCAACTTTTCGGTATCCCAACCGGTTTCTCACAATGTCATCAACGGAATCAACGGGCATTTAAATCACATTAGCAACCTCCTCAGTGGTCATTAGCAATCTTCTCATTGATCATTTGCAACCTCCTCAGTGGTCATTAGCAACCTCCTCAGTGGTCATTAGCAACCTCCGCAGTGGTCATTAGCAACCTCCGCAGTGGTCATTAGCAATCTCCTCAGTGGTCATTAGCAACCTCCTCAGTGGCCATTAGCAACCTCCTCAGTGGTCATTAGCAATCTCCTCAGTGGTCATTAGCAACCTCATCAGTGGTCATTAGCAATTTCCTCATTGATCATTTGCAACCTCCTCAGTGGTCATTAGCGACCTCCTCAGTGGTCATTAGCAACCTCCTCAGTGGTCATTAGCAATCTCCTCAGTGGTCATTAGCAACCTCCTCAGTGGCCATTAGCAACCTCCTCAGTGGTCATTAGCAACCTCCTCAGTGGTCATTAGCAACCTCATCAGTGGTCATTAGCAACCTCATCAGTGGTCATTAGTAACCTCCTCAGTGGTCATTAGCGACCTCCTCAGTGGTCATTAGCAACCTCTTCAGTGGTCATTAGCAATCTCCTCAGTGGTCATTAGCAACCTCCTCAGTGGTCATTAGCAACCTCCTCAGTGGTCATTAGCAATCTCCTCAGTGGTCATTAGCAACCTCCTCAGTGGTCATTAGTGACCTCCTCAGTGGTCATTAGCAGCCTCCTCAGTGGTCATTAGCAACCTCCTCAGTGGTCATTAGCAATCTCCTCAGTGGTCGTTAGCAACCTCCTCAGTGGCACGAGACAAAGCATCTTCCATATAGGCTCTTTTAATCATTTCGTGCGTTTCTGTGACGGTTTTATTCAAACGCACTCAAAATTTTATAGCTGATTTCTGCTCCAATTTTAAATCCATACTGGGTTACAGAAACACATCTGAACTCTACGCCATCTACTACACAAAACATCTAGCGGAGCACTGTAACTACGCATTGTTAAGTGACTGACCTTGCAGGTGTTCTGACGCAGGTAGGTGCATTTTTCTATGTGTGTTTGTTTTGATGCTATGGCGTCAGTCTCGTTACTTTCTGAACGACTTACCAATGCTTCAGTCAAGAAAAAAAAAATTGATAAAATACTAATAATTGTTTATTGCCTCAATACAAACACTGAAGTAATTCTTAGACTGGTGATGAAAAAACGTTTAAGCAGGAAATGGCGATGCTGACATACCATTGATTTTTATTTTTATTTGATTTTTTATTGGAGGTTTAACGACCACCGTGAGCAACTCAGTGGGCTATAAGCAGTTGCCCGTCCCCAATTTAGGGCCACTGGTTCCAGGGAAGGAAGAGAGTAAGACAAGGAAGAGAGTAAGACAAACACAACATCCATGCCTCACCGGGATTCGAACCCGGACCCATCTAGGACAAATGATCAGAAGCCATCGCTTAGACCACTGCGCTACCGGGGCGGTCCATTGATTTTATAGTTGGGGTATCTTGATAATTTTTCCCGAGAATGGACCGCAAAAAAATCTGCTTCCAGGGCCGTTTATAGATTCTCAGTCCGGCACATATACAGTGCGGTAGTTAAGTAATGAAACTGTTTTCTTAGAAAAATCCCGGTAAAACACACGGATCGGGAAGGCATGGTTTTTTGATAAGTCATTTATCATCTATGCGGTGTGAATAGTCATTGCCTGAGAATTGCGCAGATGATCATTTACGCTGTGCATGACGTCATTTGGTGGAAGAACATTGTCATAGCTCTGTCATGGAGCTGAGAGCAAATATCCGGTTCTGTTTGAAAATCGGTAAAAACTGCATCTGAGACAGTTGAGTTGTTGCGTGATGTGTCTGGGGCTAATTGCCTATCTTGTGCACAAATATCCCGAAGGTATGCACGTCTCAAGGACGGGCTGGAAGATTTGAAAAATGACGAAAGGCCCGCACGCCCGATTTCAGTGCTCACGTCTGAACTCATTGAGGTTCCGGAAAGGATAAAAGGTGATCATTGTGTGACCTTGAGGATGCTGGAATGTAAACTCGGTGTTAATAAGGAGACGATTCGTTAAATTTTAGTGCAACATTTGATGGGGGGCTCCTTTTTTCCGTTGCTCTTTTTTTTCCGAATTCTTTGTCAGGTGACGAGAAACATACACGAGTGGAGTACGCAAATGACACTCTGGAGACTTCAGAAACAATGTAAAATTTTCTCCAAAGCATTATGGCAGATGAATGACGAAGAAGGGTGTTTTCGTAATGATCCTGAAACGAAGCCTCAAATTACTCAGTGGAAATTGCCACAGCCACTCAAAAGAAAGAAGATTAGGTTACAAATATCTAAAATCAAAACATCCTTGAGCGCTTACAAGGGAATTCAACATCACGAGTTCATTCCTTAAGGTACAACTGTCACTGGCAATGCTTACACATCCATTTTGGAACAGTTGTGGAGGAGTATTGTTCGTGTCAGGCCTGAGTACAAAAAGAAGAATGGTCTTTTCTTCACGATAACACACCCGCACACATAGCAGCCCTTGTACAGCAATTTCTGGCACGAAAACAAGTGTGTGTAGTAAACCATCCCCTCCTGTTCTACAGATTTATCACCGTGTGACTACTTTCTATTCCCAACACTACAACTGGCTTTAAAAGAAAAGGTTTTTCAAGACATTGAAGACATACAAAGAACTGTAACATCAGCTCTTCACTCCACACCAGAAGATGACCTCTGCAAGTTTTCCTTTCGTTGGCTGATCGTGCCATGTCTTATATTAATGCAGGAGGAATGCATTTCGAATAAAACATTTTCACATATGTTTTCTTGCTTTTCCATTTTTTACTAAATCAGTTCATCATTTAATTGCCACACTGTGTATATCGACAAGTTATAGCAAAAGAGCCCTTTTTGCCGGTGAGAGATTCGAACCCACATCTTCCTTATTTCGGAGTGGCTGTTCCACCGATTGAACTACGCCGGCAAGGCTTATCACTGCAACTTGCACTTATGTCTCCTCAGTGGTACCTCACAAAGTGCATGGGTGCAAAACAATGCATTTCCTGAGAAGTTATCGTGAACAGCGGAATGACATGAAATCTTTCTTTTCTGAATTAGTGGTCACCAATTGGGAGGTCACATAAAACTCTTTCTGAATAGAATATCTACAATGAAAAGGGCACAAAAAGATTGTTTTCTTTAAAATTGTCAACATTAGGGTAATGACGCAAAATATTCTTTTACTGAATCAGTTATCAACAGTAGGAAGGTCACGAAAGCCTGTCTCTAAATCATGAATCGATGGTGGAAGAAAGACGAAAAGAATGTTTTCCTGGAGAAGTTGTCAATGGCAGGTGAATGTGCGTCATAGGGTCTCACTTTCAGTTAATTAGTTAGCAACAGTGCTTAGGTCAGTTAAACACTTTTCGTGAATCATGCATTTTAGTGGACCGGGTACAAAGATTTAACTGCCTAGAGGTCCCGAATTCTTGAGGACAGTCCTCGAATTTAGTGTACTGTTCCCATAAACATCTGATGTCTTTGGGGATGCAAATTGTCCTCGAATTTTGATTTTTGTCCTCAGATGTCCTCAAAATTTAAACTTTATCACGAGCTCGCAACGTTTCAACTCAAAAATGCGCTTATAAATAGTTTCCCCAAGGCTATCTAGAGTGGTATATAGAGCCTTTGCACCGACGTCATTTTTGACGTCACGGTTAATTCCGGGTAGTTGAGAGAAAGTTCGGCTGCTAAGGTTCCCATAGAATTAGCATGGGGAAGCTATTTCTGGACCCTGTGTCACTCGATTCTTTGAAGTTTTAGAAATGGTTAAAAGTTGTGTGTCGTATGGTTGCTTCTCAAAGTACGAGTACAGTAATGGAATTTCCTTTTATCACTTTCCAACGGCAGCAAAACACCTGATTATGTGGGAAATAGCCGTAAATCGTAAGGCATGGTCGCCCAGGCCTTATGACAGGATCCGCAGTAAACACTTATTTCAGGTATCGTAAATCTGCATATTTTATTACGTTAATAGTCGAATTTATATCGGTACATTTTCTTGCTCACTACTTATGTATTATTTTCAAGTTTTTAACGTAAATCCTTGTTATTCTGTCTAAAATGTTCTGAATGCATGACGGATTAACTTTGCTGTCGAATTGGAAATTGCTAAGCTTTCGTGAACTTTCAAGATTTTGTACTGTTACTGATTTCTAAATACTGAAACAGACGGCTTTTTTCCGAACCGAAATTTAAGGATATACGTCCACATAGAATTAGAGGGTGCTGTCATACATTATTGTGTCGTCCGTTTTCCCGGATCTGCTTTTGTTTTTGTTTTGTTTTTTGGTGAAAAAATAGTCCGTTTTTCTGGATATGATAAGTTGGTATTTTCTTTTTTTTAATTGCAATACACACTGGAACCAGTCAGAAATGTAGTAACTTCTTATCTTAGGCCGGATAAGAAATTTTTCGTTTTCAATCTTCAGAATTAATACATTTCTAACACACCCATATGCATCAAGGCATTTATAAGCTTTTAGAGCTTTTCCGGTATAACACGAAAAACTGCCTATTAAAAAGTTATAAATATCGTGACAGTTCAGATCAGGGAGGTCCGTAGCAACACAAACTTCCAGACGATAAAAATATCGTTCAAGTATATCATATGGATCTTACATGCCATTATTTCTAGACTTCTCTTCGCAACGTTGCTTTACCACCACATTAAGATGGCAAACTTTGTCAGAAAGAACAGTTGTTTTAACTCTGTTTACAGCAGCAGCAGCCATTGAAAAGCATGGAGAGAGACCAGCTCGAGTACTTTCTAACCACCCGGAAGTCTAGCAGATAGTTTTGTGACGTCCCGTGTAAAGGTTCTATAAGGCTATGAAATGAGCTTTCTCCTTTTGTGACGTCACGCTCTGGTTACAAGGTGTATTTAATGTCACACACGACAGCGTTAGAAACCAATCAGAAAGCTCGGTTTTCGCGTGACGTCGCTAAAAGATTGAACTCCTCTCTATAATATCATGACATTGTACTTTCTAGACCACCTTGGCTGTACCCTCCTGCCAACATGTTTAGCGTAGAAATAAATTTTTACTGCACTTGTTCTGAGTTCCACCGAAAACCAGGGCCCAAAAACTTTCACAAAGTGGGAAAATTCTCCATTCAGTTCGTTTTTCAGAGAATTGTAAGAGTTGTGCAGCTTACTCTTAATTCAGCACGTGCATCTAAGGTAAAATATTTCATTTTTGCCGAACATGTTCTCTCCATCACATCTCTACTTTGTTGGTACAAATTGCCAACGTTCTATCAGATATATATTTTTACGATGAAAAGATTCGGATGCCATTTTTGCACTTAGTGAAACAATACAGTTTTATGACAAAACATTTTGCTCATTTAGTCCGAGTGCAGATGCACCCCTAAATTTGTGAACACTACGCAGTTTTGTTCTCAAATCAGTGTTCTAATATCTGGACGCCTTGTACAAAGAGGATGGGTTTCTTGAAAAGTTGACATCACCAGGCGAATGATGGGATCTTTGTTTTACAGAATTATTATAAGCAGTAGGCAGGAAACAAAGATTCTCATGAATAAGGTATCTACAGCGGATGGTAGGAAAAAGCATCAAAAAATCTTCTTCTATTAAATCTGTTGCCAACAGCGGGAAAAGCTTTTCAAAAAGAAAAATCGTTTCCCTGAATCAGTGGGAAGAAAGCAAAAAGAGTTTCTTTTACTGTGAAGTATTCAACGTTTGCTGAATGACACAGTGTTTTTCCTGCATAGTTATCAACAGTGGAAAAATGAGAATCTGTGTCACTGGCATCAGCAGTAAGAAAGTGACAATGTGTCACTTGAATCAAAGTAAAGTGGTAAAGTGGCAGTGTGTCACTTTTCCACTGCTGATAACTCGCACGGAAAAACCATTCTATCTAGATTGGAAAAGTGACACATGAAAAACATTGTATCTAGATTAGAAAAGTGGCACATGTCACTTTTGTATCTAGATATCAACAGAGGAAGAAAGAATTTTTTTTCTAAGAAATTATCAACTGTTAGTGGCTACTGTCATCTCGCCTAAAACAATGAACCACATAATGTCTTTCTTTTTCTGAGTGAATTAACAGTGTAGAAAGGCCACGCAAAGATTGTTCTTTAACCGACAGCAGCTGAAATGCAAGCAGATTTGTTTTCCTCAAGAAGAGATCAATAGAGGAAAATTAGAAAATAAAAATCTTCTTTTTCCAGAAACATTTATCAGAATTAAAAAGCTAATAAGAGGTATGCCCTAATTCATGTCATTCCCAGCTGCCCTAACTCATGGAATTCAATACCCATACTGCCAATGGCTTCTGTGCGACGAAATTCCGAAACACTGTCGGTTCTCAACTACAAATATCGAGGCCGCCCCGGTGGCGCAGTGGTCTAAGCGATGGCTTCTGATCATTCGTCCGAAAGGGGTCCGGGTTCGAATCCCGTGGGGCATGGATGTTGTGTTTGTCTTACGGCCCTGGCTCTCTCCCTTCCCTGGAGTCAGTGACCCTAAATTAGGACAGGCAAGTGCTTATAGCCCATCGAGTTGTTGATTGTGGTCTTTAACCCCCCCCCCTTCCCAAAGTGTTTCACTTGCTTTTCAATATTTGTGTACCTTTGTTTCGCATTTTTACGTTTAGCGTCAATACGACGCTATTGTTCCTAAATTTCTGCGACGGACCTTACTGAAAGCGCAAAGCTTTTCAAAATGAGTAATCATAATGAGTACGAGGACATAGACGGAATGATTGCAATAGTTTATCATGGAAAAAAGAGCAATAAATCGATTTGCAAACTGTATTGTTGTGTCTTAGAGAAGCTTCTGTAAAAACACTCCAGTGTTTTGAAGCTTCCGATTTCAATTGTGATAGCTTGACCGATATGATCTTGAATCATCTGTTTTACGGAATTTTTCTCTCAATTAGATCTATATATAACGCTTTAAGTTTGATGTTGAAATCTTTCTCCTTACTTTTTTTCCAAATACGACATGTGCTCATTATTATTACATTCTCTGAGTCTTTCGTAGGAGAGGCTCAAAACATTATATGGGAGGCTTAGCCACCCTTGGCCGCCCCAACAAGAAACGGCCCTTCCACACGATCCTCCTCACCAAAGACTTTTCTACATTCCTCTTTATTGATGCATTTTTTAAATATCCTCCTTAATAATTGCGTTTCAGAACAAATCCTTACCTACTAGGCTGCATGTAAATTGCTCTTAAGCGCGCGTCTTTCATTCACGCACCCTAAAACTGTAATCTCTTGTCCAACATCAGTACAATACATTTGCATACTTATATTCTGAATCAAACACCGTTGAAATTTTTGTGATAGGTTTCACCAAAAAGTGGTGCTGCACCAGCTTCACCACTTACTGAGAAAAAGATACTGTGTGGTGCAAAAAAAACCAACGACATGATGCAACCTTGCACCATAATGTGGTACAGCCTTGTACCATAACGTGGTGCAAGTTGCACCATTTTGTTGAGTTTTGTTTGTACCACACAATGGTGTATCTTTTCTCAGAAAGTGGTGCAGCTGGTGTAGCACCATTTTTGGTGCCACCTACCACAAAATTTTTAACAGTGAACCTAATGCAGCTAATTTTTTGTTGAATTCAGGCAGGCTCAAAACATACTTAACTTGACGACTCTGCTAAAATGGCGCGAACAAAGAAATTCCGCGTGTGAATATGAAACAATATTTACAACAAATACATCTGAACCGAGTTAGAGAATCTTACAGTCAACTTAGCCATCCCGGTGGCTGAGTGGTCAAAGGCGCTGACTTTCGGCCATTCATGCGCGATAGATCTAGGTTCCAATCTCGGGTGAGGCTTGGATGGTGTGGTTGTCTTACAGCACCGGCTCTTTCCCCTTCCTGGAGCTGGTGTCCTTAAATTAGGGATGAACGACTGCCTGCAGAGATTCATGAAGAGGATATTAGAAATGAGTGTTTGACCCCAGTTTTTAAACAACAGCTGAGTCTTGTTTAAACTTGAACTTTGAATAAGGAAGAGGTGCAATCCCTCTACCCTCTATAATAATCTTACCTATCCCCAGCATTTTTGGAATGTTCAGTGCCAGAGTAGCAAAATATAGACTTACGCGCGTGCGCCGTTCGCAGATAATTTCCAAAGTTATCAGCAGATTTTGCAGATAGTTTTCTCCTATAGATTAAAACAAATAAAATGTTATTTACAACAGTTAAAACACTTAATCAAGACTTTATACTCAGAATAATATATGTATTTCTATTTTAACTTGAAGAACTTTCAATTATTTTTCACATCTTCTGAGTTGTTTTGCCTTTACAGACGTTTCTGGCCTCTTGATTTTATCAAGAGACCAGAAAGGTCTCAAAAGATTTGTTTACACAGAAAGAATTGTAAATTTTATTGCCAGGTTGCTCTTGCATTTGTCAATTATTAAATTAAAATCTTTTGCTTATATATTTAGAAAGTCCACTATTTTTGAATTAAATTGTTGAGAATAATATTTCTAATTAGGGTTAAACCAAGAATATCTTTGTTATGGTATTTCTAATTTTTGAAGGTTCACTAATGGAAATGTTTTTCTAGATATAGAAATTTTCTTTGTTTAGTCTCTTGTTTTTATGCGATTCATAACCCATTATTTTAATATTTTGCCTTAAAGGTCCATTTCACAGATATTGCTGCACGTCCAGTTGTAATGTATTTATTCTGCCCTCACTGGAATCTGTAATGTTCTAATAATTATTTATTGTTTTATTAATATTTCTTTAAATTATCTTATTATATTGTTATCGTGATTCGCGGGATTGCAGCAAATTTCTGTTTCAATGTTGTGTACGAAGACACATTTTATTTTTATACAACACTGCTCAAGGCTCTTGAGTGTAAGGAGAGTGGGGTGGAAGTCAGTGGCGTATATTCGAGGCTAGCTAGGCTAGCTGCGAAGTCCAGAGAATGCACAAATAAAACTGAATTAAACATCATCATCATCATTGTCAACCATTATCAATCCACTGCTGGACGAAGGTCTCCCCAAGTTTCCTCCACAACGGTCTGTCTTGTGCCAGTCTCCTCCATGTCACTCCCGCATACTTTCGAATTTCATCCACCCATCTCACATGTGGTCGTCTTCTGGGTCTTTTCCTGTCCCTTGGAATCAAATCTAAAATTTCGGCTGTCCATCGATGGTCTGTCCTTCTGGCAGTATGTCCAGCCATTTGCCATTTCAGGGATTTAACTCTGATCATGATGTCCTCCACTCTTGTCATTTTTCGGATCCACGAGTTCCTCTTCTTATCTCTCCTGGTTACACCAAGCATGCACCTCTCCATGACTCTTTGAGTTGTCTGCAGCCTTTGTATGTCTCTTTTAGTTAAGGGCCACGTCTCTGCGCCATACATAAGCACTGGAAGGATGCATTGATCAAACACTTTTCTTTTAAGACATAATGGCATATTGCTCTTGAAAATTATGCTGTTTCTTCCAAAAGCTCTCCAGGCAAGTTTTGTACGCCGATTAATTTCTTCATCAATGTGACCCTCACTTGATACCTGCTGTCCAAGATAAACGTAAGTGTCTGTTATCTCCACCTTTTCTCCATCAATCGATAAATCTTCATTTCTTGTAAAAGAATTGAACACCGCTTTTGTCTTCTGAAAGTTCATTTTTAATCCCACTTCTTTACTCTTGTCAGCAAGTTTCTGGGTCGTACTCTGCAGCTCTGATGGGGTAGTTGCAAAAATGACTACATCATCAGCAAAACGAAGGTGGGTTAGATAATCTCCATTAATCTTTATCCCTTTGTTTTCCCAGTTCAGCGATTGAAAGACATTTTCCAATGCGGCATTAAAGAGCTTCGGAGATATGGTGTCACCTTGTCTCACTCCCTTTCTAATTTTTATGTGTGTTGTATTTTCAAATATCCGAATCTTTGCACTACACAAATAAAAGTCAATTATCAACGGTAATAAAATATGTCGATGCTTTCGGTGCGAAAAAACGCGTGCGGATTCGCTTTTTTGACTCAGTCTGGCGAGCGAAAACCAACGGCATAACGCAAGCAGCTCTTCCATAGTCTTCGCAGTTCTGATGCGAAAATCTTCCGTAGCCGCCCTGTGGCGCAGTGGTCTAAGCGATGGCCTCTGATCATTCGTCCGAAAGGGGTCCAGGTTCGAATCCCGGTGAGGCATGGATGTTGTGTTTGTCTTACGGCACTGGCTCTCTCCCTTCCCTGGAACCAGTGGCCCTAAATTTGGGACGGGCGACTGCTTACAGCCCATTGAGTTGCTCACGATAGTCGTTAAACCTTCAATAAAAAAAAAAAACACCTTCCGTTCAATCGCCTGCTAGCATTTCCATGACAACATAAACCAGGTGGTAGAGGGGAATGGGCCATTGCTTTGGGAACGGTTCGCTCAGAAAAAGGAAGAGTTAGACTATCTTAGTCACTCGCATACTCCCGCCCATAAGTGTTCTGCGAGAGTTGTTTCAGTTTTTGTGAAGTGTCAATGAATTAAAATCAGAGATATTATATCTTAAATTCGTGGCTTTGTCGAACTGTTTTGATAAATTTTGTGAAAGCTTCCCTGAACATCTACTGTCAGAACTTAAAGAACTCTATGCTTCAAATTGTGATACAGCTAGACTAAAAAATGAACTGAAGGTGTTTTATTCCCTTGATGAATACAAAAACCATATCAGTAAGGGACATTACGTGTTACATAAAGCTGAATAAATTGGACATAGGGTTTAGTGAGGTGTACAAATTAGCATACCTAATATTAAACTTTCAATCAAAAACTGCTACTGCCGAAAGAAGTTTCTCTGCATTAAAAAGAATCAAGATATATCTTAGAGCCACACAAGGACATGCACATTCGAAAAACTTGGCTGTTTTGTCAGTAGCGAAAAACATTATTTTTAAATATGAAAAAGTACTCTGAAGAAACATTTTGTGAAAACGTAACACTCAAGTTCACACAAAAGGAAAGAAGAATGGAGTTCATGTACAAAAAAACTATTCAGAAGAAGAATGGAGTTCATGTACAAATAAAGTATTCAGAAGAAGAATGGAGTTCATGTACAAATAAGTGTTCAAATCCTAATCCTCATAATTATGTGGTATCATGTTAGTAATGTACCTAAAATTTAGAAAAAAAGTTACTTGTATTACATAACAATTAAAAATTAAACTTCGCAAAAAAAAACAGTACTGGGGGGAGGGGGAGATAGCCCAGGTCTCGGACCCAAGATACGCCACTGGTGGAGGTAGTGATTGAGCCAACAGGTCCTGTAAGAACATATGTTAATGATTAAGAAAAGAACATTTGCGAAGTGCGAATCCCTACCAGAATTTCGGAAACTTTCTTTTCCACACAAGTGGAAAAGCCGGAGAAGAATCTGCTGATGGGTTGATATTTAAACGGTTGGCGCCATTTTGTGATGGACACTAATTTTTCTCTCGCATTTTGGACTAACTCATCACATTTCGTGAAAATCACGCCCGTAGTTTAACCTCTGATTTGAAGCGAGATGAAAATTCATATATCGCTACTGTTTCAAGACATCCCATAAAAGTAGGAAACTAGGAGATTTGGGCTAGAGTGCCTGACAGGAAAGTCACGAGAAAGCGAGATAGAACGTGGAAGGAAAACGCCCTTATTTATTACCGGGGGTCCAGTACCCGGGGTCCGACGGCTTAAAATGCCCGTGTGGGGTATTTAGTGGTCCGAGCGTTCGTACCTGCCTGGAATCGATCCGGAGACTTTTCCGTGGAGTCAGGAACGTTGACTGCTAAGACATCCGCGGCCCTTATAGCCCATTGACAGAGAGAGAGAGAGAGATTTATGCAGAGGATTTTAGGAAGAGAGTGTCTGACTCCAGGCCTTAAACAACCCTTAGAAGTTGAAAGCTAGAAGATTTGGGCTACGCTGCCCGACAGGAAAGCCACACGTAAGAGAGGTAGAAAGTGGGAGGAAGGCGCCCTTATTTATAGCCGAGGGACCAGTATACCGGGTCCGACGGCTTAACGTGCCCATCCGACGCACGGCGGATATTTAGTGGTTGAAGCTTTCGTTTCTGCCTGGTATTGATCCTAAAACTTTTCCGTGGCAGTTACGACCGTTAACCACTAGGTCCTGCCCTATAGCCTATTGAGCTGCTCACGGTGAGCGTTTAACTTTCTGAAGCAAAAGAAAAAAGTGTCAACTAAGGTAGGTTACATACGTACACATAGTCCTAGGAAATCATATTGCTAGATCATTGGAGTGTCTTTGCCAGTGATAATACGGTATGACAGTTAAAAGAACAGAGAAGATCACGAAACAAAATGGCGTCACTAAAATAAAGCTTCAGGTAATACCCCCTCCCCTTTTCAAACAAAATGCTAATATATTTTATGAGAGAAAAATATATGCATTAAAAACAGAATACATAAAAAAACGCTTTGTTTTGGTTCTCAACAATTCTGCATCGATCTCAGCAAAAAGAAAACGTTGCCGGCTAGCACGCATTCAGTTTTCGTAGGTTTTCCGATAAAGAAAAAAAAAGGGAGAAAGGAAAAGGTGTTTTAGTAGACTACCGATATTGTTTCTTCTCCTCTTGCGTTCTTTCATTGCCGCTTTGTTTCGATCGCGAAACGCACCTCAAATCATGGGATTTTAATTATTGGGACCATCATCTTCATTTTATTTGAACAGAGTGAAATCTTCTCAAGAGGCAAAGAGAGCTTTCTTCTGTTGCTATGGTAACTAACTTGATTTTCAGAGCTAGGGAAACAGAAGAGAAACATCGCTTCAGAGGAAACCGGAGATCGATAGAGTAACGACGCAGAAAATCTCCTGTCAGAACTCATAGTGTTTGAGATTGCACCAATAGCAATGTGGAGTGTTAAAAGTCTACTTCACGTTATCGTCATTTCTCTTATCACGCGGAACATCTCTCTCTCATTCCGCTTTCCCGGCTTCCGCACTTCATATGAGATATCACGTGGGCTTACACAGCGCATTCTTGTAGCTTCTAATCCCGTGTTCCAGGATTTATTGCTTCCACTCCCGAGCCTCGTGTTCTTTTATAGTTCTAGGTTCCGCCATTTTATTCCAGTATAAATTAAGAATTGCGTGCTTCCAAGATGTGCTATGTTTACCTCAATAATGATAGTAAATCATTCCTGTTTTTCATTTTCAGAGCACGTATTTTTACATTCGTGCTTGTGCCATCACTTTGTCTGTCTGTCCGACTCCGGACACCAACCATATTTCTTAATCTATATGACAGATTTGAAAAGTGTTTATTTCAACACTCCATTGATGCACCATGGAAATTATTATCCGATATTTTTTTTTTTTTTGATGCGCAGCTTTCTGTTAGATGAAGCAAAGTATTTTTGAATTTGTCACGATAGCTCCACCTTTAAATTTCGGATTGTAAAATTCTTTGCGCTGGATAACTAAACCATAATTAAAACCTTCAACTTTTCATTAACCTGATGTTTTGTACTGTGCATAATTTTCTTTCTAGAGGCGTAAATGAAATTTCTATGCATTAATAATTAGTTTTTTTAATTTGGTTTTATCACCTGTGAGAACACAAGTTTGTCCGCGACGGAAATCGAATCCGCGTGTCCTCTCACTCCGGAGTAAGTCGGTCTCCCAACTGAGCTATGCGGACAGAATGTCTCGCTGCAGATTTGTCGTCTTGACACATGTTTTCACCTCTGTAGTACGTGACATCACTCCCTCTTAATTCTTTTTTTTTTTTTTTTTTTTGAAGCGAAGTAAGAATTTTCTAGAGGCGTAAATGAAATTTATGCAGGATTTCTTTATGGTCGTATTCCATGGGCTGTTTTTGTTCTCTGGATCATAATAGTAGACACATATACATGTTTGCTCTATTGTTACAATTTGGTCCAGAAAAGTTTCTCCTTGGTTTTTCTTTTTTTTTTTTTTTATTGAAATTTTAACGACCACCGTGAGCAACTCAATGGGCTATAAGCAGTCGCCCGTCCCTAATTTAGGGTCACTTGTTCCAGGGAAGAGAGAGAGAGAGAGCCAGTGCCGTATGACAAACACAACATCCATGCCTCACCGGGATTCGAACCCGGACCCCTTTCGGACGAATGATCAGAGCAAGGTTTCTAAGTACCTTGGATCAGAGGCCATCGCTTAGACGACTGCGCCACCTGGGCGTCCCTTAATTTTTGAGATGTTCCGATAGTTCACGTGAAAGTTGCACTCGCTAAGTCTTCATCTCATGAGAGAGCATACGTGGTACCTACTTGGCGCGAACTTTTCGAAATACAAGAAAACTGATAATGTATCCTACCGTTTCTTTAAAAATGCCTAGTTCAGACGCAGTTTTTGTTCGCTTTATGCGACAGTTTCATTGGATCATTTCTTCAACACGCTGATGATGAAACTGGTTCGTTGTAGTCACAGGACTCTCTAACCTCGGGTTGTCACAAAGTGCATTTCTCTATTTCTTTATCTTCACATTGCCTTACCCATAGTCTCACAGTACTCACATCAACACAATGATCCTCGTAAACTTCTTTCAACCTTCGACGAATGTCGATGGAAGCAAATTGTTCTGTAATGAGGAATTCAATGACGGCTCGCTGTTTGAACACTGAACAACCCTCTACTGTGACTCACACTGAGCAGGAACTGCGCAAAGGGAATGAACCAGTATGGTGTATGTGACTGCCTAAAACTAAGTTTATCTTGATTTATCCTCTCTTACATCGAATTTTGCTGTGAGACAAAATCTTTCAGCCCGCCATCGTACAAAGCACAACTCTTTAAGAGTAAAAAGCAAGTAAAACATAAGATTAGACATAAAATTTCAACGAAACTACTTTTACGAAGGAGGTTTAAGTTTGCTCAAAAATCAATAACTCTTAATATGCATACGTACTAGAAAAGTATTGCAATAATACCTGACCAGTCGAGCGACACCCCGTTAAAGATTTTCCGCAAAAGATTTTCTCGATCTTCAACAACTGAAATCCTATTTCATTGCATGTGTCTGGTAAATAATGACATGGCGGAAAAGCGAGAGTTGTCTGTCAGCTGAATTTAGCTTTTCCTATGTGATAGGGAGCTGCTCCACATTTTTTTTTCAGCTTTTCCTGTGTGACAGAGAGCAGTTCCACAAATTTCTTCTTAGCTTTTCCTTTGTGACAGAGATTGTTTCATGATTTATTTCGTCATCTTTTACTCTACGTAACAAAAAGATAATAAAGATGAGAGCTAGGAGATTTAAACTCAGAGCATAAAAAGCGACGAGAAAGAGACAAGAAGAACAGCAATTATCATAAAAGCAGAGAAATTGTTGGACGAATAAATATCAGTTTTACTCAACCAGGGGTACACAAGAAATATGCGAATATGACGGTAGCGGAGAGATAGTTGACGACATATCAAAAATATTTATCGAGTACTTTGTGTAATCTCAGAGACAAATGATCAACGTTGCCGATTTTACAGAGGTTTATTTGTTTCCCGTATCACCAGCGAAGGTAAAAATAACGAGTTACTGGGATGCTAGCGAGCAGAACAAGTAGGAGGTTTCTTTTAGAAACCGCGGGTCAACAAAAAGCAGACGGTTAAGGACAACAGTTCTTAACACGCTTTCGACATTTTGTTATAGACTTAATATTTTATATGAATTAAATGCCCGAAGAAAAAAATGCCAAATCGCTGCTATTATCATGATCCGGTCTATCCATGGATATGCTATTCCAATGTTTTTACATCTATGTTTTCACTGAAACACGCGGAATGATTGTCTCATTATTCGGAAATTTAATCAAAATGAGCTCACATACAGTATATACATGGGAAAATTCTGAGTGATGCATCACAATGTGAAACATTTTTAAGACTCATCGATCAAAATTCACGAATATTTTATCAATTACAAAAAGATACGGAATGGAAGATCTCCTCTTCTGTTTGCTTTAAACGCAATTAAAAACGTGTTGTCAAACTGAAAAAGAGCTCTAACGAAAACTTATTAACTCAACACAAAAGAAAAGATGACACAATGTGAAATGTGGGCAGTGAAGTTATGTCTTTTATTATCCACGCACGTTAAATAATAACTTTAATGAGTACTAAAACAAAAGTGAAAATATCCGTCCCGGTGGCGCAGTGGTCTAAGCGCTGGCTTGTGACCGTTCATCTGAGATGGATCCGGGTTCAAATCCTGGTGAGGCATGGATGTTGTGTTTATCTTACGGCAATGGATCTTTCCCTTCTCTGGAACCAGTAGCCCTAAATTAGCGACGGGCGACTGCTTATAGCCCATTGAGTTGCTCATGGTGGTCGTTAACCCTTTAAGCGGCTGATGCACCTAAAGCAAAAGTTACCCAAATTTCCCTTCGCTCCTCAAACAGAAGTGTCCTCATAGTGACCAGGGTATGCGAACGCTACGGGAAAACAATTCCTTTCCCTTTTTCATCTCAGGAGTACCGATTATAAATCTGTCGCTGGTTGTAAATGCTCCCTTGCAGTCCTGAGTCTCACAGTATGTAGTCTGATTCCCTTATAGTTCTTTATTCTCTGTTCCATCAACCAAGGAATGATTCGGAAGGAGTAGTCTCCTGGACATGGACATCACGCCACAGGGTAGAAACAAGTTACTCGAAAATCTTTTCTCTTCTTTCTTAGGTTCGTCGCCCTTTTTATAGCATTCTTAGCAGAAAAGGTAACAGAACAAGAAGGATTAAGAACAATCATACCCCCAATTGACCACTTAGACCTGATCAGATCATATGTAGAGGATTTTAGGAAGGGAGTGTCGGACCCCAGGTCTTAAACAACCCTTAGAAATAGGAAGCTAGGATATTTGGGCTAGAGTGACCGATAGGAAAGTCACACGGAAGCGAAGTAGAAAGGGGGAAGAAGACGTCCTTATTTATCACCGGTAGGGGGGCAGTACCTGGGGTCCGACGGCTTAACGTACGCATCCGACGCACGGCGGATATTTAGTGGTTCGAGCGCTCGTACCTGCTGGGATCGAACCTGAGGTTTCTCCGTGGCAGTCACGAACGTTGACCTCTAGGCCATCCGCGGCCCATGACCACTTAGAATGACAAACCTAAGATGGAAACAACGATTTCTGATGCGCAGGTTCACTCGCATCTGTCGCGTTCGGCCCATTTCTTAGACAGCGAATATATTCGTTCGAGCTGATTTCAGTCTATGTTGTTAACCCCGAGTTAATTCGTTCCAGCCGGTTAAAGGGTTAAACGTTTCCCTAATAAAAAAAGTGATAATAATACATAAGTTCTCTCATTTTGTTTGCTGAAATTAACCAAGAAGTTGAATAACTCCCTTTAACGGAACAGAAAAACCAAGGTAAGTAAGCAGAGGTCTTTCTGCTTACCTAGACCAGTGGAATACGAGAAGAACATTGTAAGTGTGCTTGCGTTATTCACTAGATGGGAGCGGCCAATAAAGCGTCTTTCTACTGACATATGTTACAGAAGGCAAGCAGATGTAGGTGGACAATGAGCATGCATTTTATGTAGTTATCGTTATCAGGACAAATCAATGTGGCTTTCTGCTTACCTATACTTTTGCAAATCTAACAGACCAGTAAGGCGAAAAATAATTTAAAAAAATCAAAAGTATGTCAAGAACTGCTTGAATTTTGAGATCAGAAAGACAGCAATAATTTGATTAAATAAATTAATGTACATAAAAAAATAAAGAGAGATACTTAAGAAATTGTGGATGATTACTAAAATAAATGACTATGCATTGCTTACTATACATACCTGCAAAGCATGCCGCTGATCTCTGCATACTTTTTCAGCTGCTGTCTTTCATCGCTTTCCGTATGGAATGCGAAACAATAGGACTCCGAAGAAAGGAAACACCCTAATGTCTTTGTTAATTGGTGACGTAACGACAACCTCCATAATTTGATTGCATACTCGTAAGATGTTAGTCTAACATATATGTCTGTGTGCCAATTGTGTTAAACATTATATTTTACACAGAAAAAGTTCCTAAAATTACGCTGCTCAACATAGAAAATGCCGCAGTAGGAAGTGTTTGTCAGAACCCCATGGAAATTGTAGGGTATGTGTCGACAGTTGGGCTATGTAAATGATTGCAGTTACGAACCAATCACTGGTTGGTCTCTGCGTCACATGACGGCGGAAACGCATCGGGATGCAACAACTGTAGATCTGATGTGGTGATTTTTTTTTGATTGGAGATTTAACGACCACCGTGAGCAACTCAATGGGCTATAAGCAGTCGCCCGTGTCTAATTTAGGGTCACTAGTTCAAGAGAAGGCTGTGCCGTAAGACAAACGCAACATCCACGCCACACCGAGATTCGAACCCGGACCCCGTTCGGACGAATGATCAGAGGCCATCGCTTAGACCCCTGGGCCACCGGGAGCGGCCTGATATTGTGACTTGTGACAGTGTTTGGAAGAAGGCACAGTGTGAAGCCTTAATTTGTGGGATGAAAGTAGGCGGACATCAGAACGCCTCGATCGCAGCCAAGTGATCGCAGCGTTCGACGGTAAGTCGTAGCAGCAGGGGCGGCTTGTCCCACAGGGCATTTCCCGGTGGACAACTCCAGAAGTGTCCCACTTTCTCGTATTCTTTTTGTTCGGGATTTTTTGGAGCGAACGAATCATTGTTTTAATACTTATGAATAATATTCGTTAACTTCGTTTGAGCTTTTATATCTGTGGGAAAAGTTATTTCCTCTAAAAAAAGAAGCGTTTCCTTCTATCTACATGTTGGGCTTTTGCAGTGAAATGACATAACAAAACTCTCTGTACCTATGTGAGAGAAGTGCTGCTGTACCAAGCACGCTGTTGTATGTTAATAAATCTAAAGTTCGTTCGACTTAGACGCCAGGGCCGCTGGTAAGACCTACCCTCCTTTTGTAATCTTGAAGAAGACACTAGTACCCATTGCAATGGTTCATCTTTCACACTCCGTTATTCACAGATTGACACAAAACACAAAGCGATCTCCCGCAGAGATATTCCGAAATCCGTTATCCCGCATACACTGAAGAGCAATTGAATTAGAGATACCTGTGTAGTAACGTGAAGCACCACCTTTTGCCCTGATGACGGCGGCGATTCGTCTTGGCATGGACTCGACAAGACACCGGAAGCGTTGGGAAGCCATACGGATCCACGACCCCTGAACAAGATCCCACAGTTCACAAAGATTTGATGGAGGGGGTCAGAACCTCAAGCATCTCTCTCGATGGCATCCCAGATGTGCTCGATGGGATTGAGGTCAGGTGACCTAGCTGACCAAGGAAGCGAGGTCACGTCGGTGGAGTGTTCTTCCAACCATTCGGATGCAATTCGGGAGTGATGGCACGGTGCATTTGTCTTGTTGCAGGATGAGGTCTCCAGTGGGATGTTGAAGACGCACAAACGAGAGCAACTGGTCGTCCAGGATTTCCCGGTAACGTTGACCTGTGAGGGACGATGTCACACGTACCAGGGGTCCCATTTCAGTCCACGTAAACAGTCCCCAGACGAGAATGCCACCTCCACCAGCTTGAAGAGTACCCTGCTGGCAAGAAGGATCCATCGCTTCATGTGGTTTGCGCCGTACTCGTATCCTGCCATCCGCATGTACCAACGTGAATCTCGACTCATCAGTCCCGGCAACATTTTCCCACATGTCTAGGGTCCAGTGGCGATGTTCCCGCGCCCATGCTAATCTTTGCACCCTGTGATGTGCGGTTAGCAGCGGTACTCTCGTGAGACGATGGCTTCTGTACCCCATAGCGAGGAGATGGTTCTGGATGGTGTGGCTGCTTACACGTTTTTGTGCACCAGCGTTAAATTGCCGAGTGATTTCTTGTATTGTGGCCCGTCTATCTGCTGTTGCAATGCGAGCTAGCCGACGATGACCCCGCTCATCCACATGCTGTTGTCCACGGCAGTTGGCCCTTGCAGGGATGGTTTTACCGGATTCGATGTACTCACGATGCACCTGTGACACAGTGGCTCGTGAAAATCCCAGTGCCTGCACGACTTCCGAGATGGAGTGCCCCATTCGTCGGGCCCCGACAATATGCCCACGATCAAATGCGCTTAGATCCTTCGTCTCACCCATATTGCGTCTGACTCTTACTGATTCCCGTCGCATCACTCCTTATATTGTCGGATCGCTGCATACATCATGTCGTTTCTGTTTACCGGCCGCCCATAGCGCCACATTTGCATAACTCCAGCTATCTCTAATTCAATTGCTCTTCCGTGTACATTTGCCGTAAAGGAAGAAATCATTTATTGGTATTGGTTCATGTGTTAAAATAATGGGCAGACTTTGAAAAAGCGTGTACTCAAGGAAGAGTTACTAATACCACTGCACACGAGAAGAGCAGTGACCAAAAAAATATGAACATTAATTGCTTAGTAATATTGCAATGTGGCATATGAACATTTCATCTTTAAGAACGATTTTCACGTGATTTAGTTGGAAATGGGGACTTTAAGAGACATTCAAAGGAAAATAATTACCTGGAGCAACACCCCGTTCTTGCTACATTAATCATGAGAGGATTTTTAAATCATTTTACCGTTTTCGTTTGGTTTCCCTGTAGATGTGTGTGTTTTTGTTGTCGACCCCATGACTAAAATTCTCGGCCTGGTTTAGTCGTCCCGACACGACCCTGCGCAGCAGTACCCCATTCCACAGCGAACGACATTCGTCCAGGTGTACGCTGTACAAGGTTCTTTAGCACTGTAAAGCTTCGCTTTCGTGAGAATGCGGAGGAGGTGGTCTGATGGCGTTAACTGTCTTACAAACTAAATGGTTTGGTGCACCAGAGGTCAAAGCAGTCACAAACAGTGATGTATTCAGGCATCTTCTCGGGGGTGCTTATCCCCCCCCCCCGAAAATCTATGAATCACCCCCTCCGTAGGTTTTTGAGCGATCTCCCTTATACTTTGTCTAATTGTGTTGGTTTATAACTGAATATTTTGAAAAATTAATTGTAACAACAATACGTCTATAGAATTCTCTTCTGCATGGAAGTTCCTTATTAGATCGGAAAAGCAACAACAAGCTACACATAATAAAATAAAGAAGAGGGATAAACGATTTGCATCTGCCCAATCACAGGGAACAGAAGTACATGACATGCGTACTAGAGATCTTGATCTGACTGCGGGGGATATATATTCAGGTAACGCGATGACCAGCTTTGGGGGCCGCTGGTAGCCTAGTGGTCAGCGTTCGTGACTGCCATGGAGATTACTTCAGGTTCGATCCTGGGCAGGTACGAACGTTCGAACCACTAAATACCCGCCGTGCGTCGGATGGTCACGTTAAGCCGTCGGATCCCGGGTACTGGCCCCCGGCAATAAATAAGGGCGTCTTCCTCCCCCTTTCTACCTCGCTTCCGTGTCACTTTCCTATCGGGCACTTTAGCCCAAATCTCCTAGCTTCCTATTTCTAAGGGATTTTTAAAACCTGGTGACAGACACTCCCTTCCTAAAATCTTCTACATATGATCCGAATCTGACCAACTTTGGGGTTAGTGCCGATGTCATAAGACCTAGAGCCACTAAGGATGTCCTCGAATATGAGGACGAAACGCATCTGGCAACAAGCACTTTGTCTGAGTATGCATTTCTGTGTGATATCCGGGTCTGCGAGAGCCATCCATATGCATTTGAGTAAATCTAAAAAAAAAGCATTATTGCCACGTTTTATGATTTTTTGGGATGTGGAAGTCAGTGACAGCTGCATGTGTTTTTTGTATGTCATGGATTGGTGTCAAGTAGACGTTTTTAACTTTTCATGGATTTTAATGCTCATCAGTCACATTTTAGTTGCTTCAACGTGCACCAAATTGACCTGTTATGTGGAGTGTTTGCAATGAACTTTCCTGTTTCCCATCTGGGTATGAACTATGTGTTTTTCTACAACCGAATTGGACTGTCTTCTAAGGGGTGAGTGTTAGGACATATTTTGTTAATTTTATTACAATTTCCGGACATATGAGATTATTATGGGTATGAAAAATACCCCTTCATATAGTGGTGGTGACTTTTAATAGGCTCAGACAGTCAATTTTGGTCTTCCTCCCATAACATAGGGAATGATTGTATGATATTCCATGTCAGAACCATGCTTATGATTTTCAGACGTATATATGTATTATATTGTAACGTTCAGTATTCATGAGTAAATATTGGTATATATGTCAGATGGTGTTTATCGTAGATACGTGTTATACAGGAGCATTCCATGGTATTTAAATATCTTTAAAACGTGTGAAACAGAAATTTGATGTTGATTAAGTCGTCACAGTTATAAGTACAGACCACGTAATATAGCGTTATGAATGCATTGATTCTTAAGCTAAGTTTATTAATTACAAAAAATTAAAAAAATAAGAGAAAACATTATAATAATAAAAAAAATCCACATGAACTTCAATCAGAAATTTCTATCATCCTTCAACAAAACATTAAACAGTCCTCGCTGAAGGGGCAATTTTTCAAGCACTGACAACTCGGAATACGTCCCCAATAAAAACCTAATTCCACAGAGTAGAGATGTTTGCACTGCAATACAGCATCATATTTTGGAAGCTGGAATTCAGCTTTGTTTCAGTCTTCTGGATGCCGACTTTCCATACATACGGTTAAGCCTCAGTGTAGCTAACGTGATGTTAGTGCTTCTAATACAACAAAACATTTGCTACCTAATTTGTAACAATAGCTAATTATTAGAAATTGTTCCCATAGTAAGGTTTTTTTTCTTTTCTGGCGGTGGTGATTTACACTCTGTGACCAAAAACAATCGAGGCACCTCAAGCTGAAATCGAAATGGTTAGTTAGTTTCTGGTTTTTTTACTACTATTTGCTAATCTAAATAATCTAAAGGGGATGAAAACAACCCTAAGGAAATAAATACATTGCTCTTTCCACGTTCCAGAAACACATAGCGACCGAAAAATTGTTTTCAGCCGCCGCCGTGGAAACGAACCACGGATCTCTCGATGTCATATTATTTGCAAACAAACATTTTGCAAATAATATGATATTATTGATACGGTGGCTGATAACATTTTTTCGTTTGCTATGTGTTTCTGGAACGTGGAAAGAGCTATGTATTTATTTATTTACTGACGCCACGTATTTGGAGGATTTTCCCCTTGTATCTCGCCCTTTGGATTTAGCTGAGCAGCGTGTTGTTGCTCCGCGATTTTCTTGTGATTTGGGTGTGTTATTGGACTCTTCGCTCTTTAATTTCACGTTCACCTTAAGTATAAAGGTATCGTCTTTCATTTTGCTTCGTTTCGAGCGCGGTGAGTGCCTATTTTGTTGTATTTCATCTTATTTACGTTTGGCCGAGCTGGCCAGGCTCGCTACTGGGCGCCGCCATTAAAGATGGCGACTTCCGGTAGGGATAGTGATACCCTAATCTCTCTTCCTTTTCTGATGCCCCAGATGGGGGTGTTGCCACGCAAGCGTCCGCTCGTGGCGTTGCCCATTTGCCTTCTCCAGCTACGTCACATCTCCTGGCTTCCGCTATCGATGATGACGCAATAGACATCACTGGAAATGCAGCCTCTTCTAGCACTGCCGAGCCCAACGTGTCATTACCTTCGTTTTCTTCTGTTGCAGCCTCCAAAGTCTCTCGTCCAGCATCCAAGAATAATTATGTTGGCGCTGAAAAGCTGAAATCTTTCATTTCCCAAGCTGGCAATAATATCGTGCTTAATATCCCAGCCAGCTCTCCAGTTGTCACAGCTTTTACTGAGAATCTTGCAAAAGGCGTCCATTTCGAAGCCCTTCCGGACACTCCTTTGCGAGTATATGCAGATGCCATTGCACAGCGGTTCCCATCTGAATCTATTCCGCAAATGTATCGTAGAGGGCGACTTGTGGTTGTTTATCTGGCCACGGCTGAAATGGCGAAATCTCTCCTAACATCTGGCCTCACCATTGGTGATAGACATCTTTCTGCAGAACCAGTGGGCCAAAGACCCATTAACGTTTCTTTCTACCCGGTCCCGTTGGAAGTGACAGATCTCATGCTGTATGCTGTCTTATCTTCGGTTGGTCGGGTAGTTGGAGGCATACAAACGCATCTTGCTGCCCGAAACGACCCATTACGTGATCCACGACATGCGTCGATCCAAGGTGCTCGCCGTATTGCGAGGGTCATATTTCCATCACAAGAAGCAATCGAACGGCTTCCAACACACTTCACTGTTCGGTGCGAGGATCAGGTCAGGCAAATAAACTTCCTGACGGAATTCCATTGTAGTCAATGTCACCAGGTTGGTCACAACTATAAGCAGTGTCCAGTTGCTCCACCAAAGTCTGTTTCGCCCGTCTATCAAGATCCGACGCCTTCTTATCAAGATCCTAGTAGCGCTCCGTTACCGACGGTGGTTTCTGCGAACAACCTACCTTCTGTGGCAACCTCTACGCCAATTGTTGTCCCACCTTCTCTCTCCGAGGAACACTACCCAGTTTTACAATCTTCAGCATCTTTTCGTGTTCCTGTGGACCCTACAGCAGTTGTTGAGTCCGTTGCGACTGACCAGTCTGATACCGAGACCTCTACCGCTTATGACACAGCCTATCAAAGCGTCAGCGACCAAGCGATGAGTGATGGGACGGAAGGCTATCTCCGGACCCGTTCTGACAAAAGGGATGCCAAACCTCCTCGTGGCTCTACGAAACGACGGCGACAATCTGGCCACTCTACTCAAACCTCTCCGACTAAGCCTGCTGGATCACCTGCTTCGGGTCGCCCTGTCAAGTCTTCCAAGCCAGTTATCTACCTCCTGCCTCTTGAGGAATTTTCCGCACGCCTACACATGAATGTGTTTCCGGACACTCCTCTCCCTTATAACGAATTGCACGACTTTGCTTGTGCCAAGACTCTTCTTCCTAATTTACTCACCTATGTCAACCGATTTGAAGGTCGCTATCCAGCAGTTGAGAATCAACTGGCACAACTGTTAACTCTTTACAATACTACCAAAAGTCCATCTGCCGAGGATGCTGCCACTCAGAAGTACATCCAACGGCGGTACAACAATTTCCGTTCCCATTTGGAAAATATTGTCACTGCCACTAGAGACATTACGCTTTCACTGTGACTTCCTTGAATTGTCGTGGGTTCGCGACACCAGTGTTGATTTCCCTCGTTTATGAGGATATTTCTGCCGCTGGTGGAGATGTTCTCCTTCTCCAGGAAACTAACAGCTCTGCTGTCACTCCCACTCACCTATGGAGACGCTGGCCGTACACCTTTTACCACTCGTATCGCCTCTCGCGGTATGGTGGTATAGTTGTAGGTGTGCGCCAGCGGTTTTTGACTCAGCTGACTTCTATTTCTGTGACAAATATACACCTTGATTTTCTTCAGTGTTTTACCTTTTGTGTGCATAATGTTACTTTTCATATCTTTAATGTATATATTCCCACTGATGAAATATATGTTGCTCATCTTTTCAGTAATATTCGAGCAGCGATTGCAGCGATTCCTCCCGGGGATTATTTCGTTCTTTGGGGGGATTTTAACTGCACGCTGCAGCCTTCTCTTGACAGAAATTCGTCTTTTGGAGAATACCGCATGAATTTAGTTTCACAGCTGACTCAGCTCCTTGATGATTTTCATCTTGTCGATTCCTTCAGACGGCTAAATCCTGATTCCATTTCCTTTACGTGGTGTAATCCGCCGACGTTCGGTTCTAATGCTGCGCGGTTGGACCGAATATATGTTTCTGCTTCCTTACTCCCTGCTATCACTGCTGCTCGACATTCACCTACTGTTTCTTCCGACCATTCTGCCGTTTCACTATCAATTTGCGTCTCTCCTGCACCTTCATCTACACGTCGTCATTGGACGTTTGATGACACTCTCTTGCAAGACCGTTCCTTTTGTGAGGAAGTTGAGAAGTTTCTTTCTGATCGAAAGCTGCTGCTCACAACGACCCCAAGCGCCTTGCGTTTGTGGCTTGATGTCAAACGGGATCTTCTCCTGCTCGTTCGTCAACTCTCCTTTACTATTTCCACCACTCGCTCAATGGAGGTGAGTAACCTACGAGGACTCCTCTCCGCAACGCTAATGTCTGACCCGCACTATGCCTCCGTCCGTGATGAACTTCATGCCTGCCTCGAACCGTTTGCTCAGCAAGCAGTCCGTCGTCTTCGGCTCCTACGTATTTCACCATCGACGCATTCTTTCGAAGTCCTTTCGAAGATGGAATCCATGCGACGCAAGTCATCTTCCATCAGACATCTCCGATTGCCTGATGGCACTGTTACTGGCAATACAACTCTCATCTGCTCTCATGTCCGTCACTTCTTTCAGGAGAAGTTCCGAGCGGTTGCGCAGGGTTCTTCTTTTTCTTCCTCCTCTCCCTCATGTCCCGTCTTCTCTCTGCGCCCCTCTCATTGCTGATTTTTCTTCGCCTGAATTGAGAGAGGCTTTTGCCTCCCTCAATCTTCACTCTTCCCCGGGACCTGATGGCCTCCCGCTCTCGTTCTATCGGGCCTTTCTTCCGTCACTCCTGCCTTTTCTCTCTGCCGCTTTTTTCGTGTGCTCTTTCTTCTCTTACGCTTCCGCCAGAATTTACAGTTGCACATGTCATCCTCCTGCCGAAGAAGGGTGACCTTCTGGACTTGTCGAATTGGCGCCCCATCTCCATTCTCAACCTAGATTACAAATTTTTCACTAAACTCCTTTCTCGCCGCCTAAATTCTGTTCTTCCGTTCCTCATATCCCCCGACCAGACATATAGCGTGCCTGGTCGTTCTATTTCTAACAACATCTCCTTTCTTCATAACCTTTCCTTTCTTGCATTAAAACATTCCGAACCCCTAGCTTTGTTTAATCTTGACCAGAAATCCGCTTTTGATAACGTCTCTCACACTTACCTTTCTGCCGTATTAACTCACTTTGGTTTTCCGCCCGCTTTTGTTTCTCTCATCCTTAGCCTCTACCGGGGCGCCCATTTGCACGTTCGGACGGCCACATTTTTGACGGCCCAGATTCCTTTTCGATCTGGCATCAGACAAGGTTGTCCATTATCAGGACAACTCTTTGCTCTCGCCTTTGAGCCCTTTTTGATTGCAGGTCGAGCGTCTCTCTTACCTGCGGTAGGACCGATTGTCTCTAGTACTCGGCACCACCGTTTTCTTGTCTCTGCTTACGCAGATGATGTTACCTTTTGTCTTAGCCGCGATGACCAATTTGATACTCTTCTTGCCACTTATGAACAGTATGCTGCTCTCTCTGGTGCTGCCCTGAATATTCAGAAAAGTGCTGGCCTGTGGTGTGGTTCTTGGAGAGGCCGCACTGACTTACCGTGGGGAGCAGTGTGGTTCTCCTCGACCCAAAAATTTCTTGGAGCTCATTTTGGACACTCCTTTACCGCAAGCAACGTCACTTGGCAAGCTCTCCGCCCTCGACTTCATCGCACGGCTGGTTTTTGGCGATTTACGTTTTCTTTTTCCTTTTACTTTCAACGTGCTCAAATTGTTCATCGATATCTTCTCTCACAATGCTTCTATCCCTGGGATTCCTGTGTGTTTAAATCGCATCATTTCTCCGCCATCAATAGTATTTTCACTTCAGTGATATGGTCATCTAGACATTGGATTTCTGCTGCCACGCTTTCTCTGCCAACATCATTTGGTGGTCTTCATTTCCCGGATGTCAGAACATATTACCGAGCTCACCGAATCGTCTCCTTCATTCGTCTTCTCCTTTCGCCCTCCCCTGCACTTTCTTCTACCCTGAATACTCTTATTTCTCTTCATGATCCATCCTTCACTTTCCTCCTTTTTCTTCGGATGGATTCATCTCCTTCTACTTCTAAACGACTCCCACCACTTCTTGTCGAAGCTCTAGCGGTATTTCATTCTCTCCCGCTACTCCGCGCTCCTCCCTCTACCACCCTGGACCTGCTTGCAGAACCTCTTTTCTTTTCCACTCAGATTCATCCACCCGATCAACCATACTTTCTTTTCCCCCTTGGTTCCGCTCAGGAATTCTCACTGTCGAAGCTTTACTAACTTCCGATTTCACCTGGAAACCCCTCTCTTCTCTTTTCCCTGACCCTTCTTCCACCTTGGAAGAGGAGTATGACCTTCTTCTCTCTGCTCTCCGTACCCTCTTCCCACTTCTGGTTTCTGACACTGGCCTTGTTTCTGTCTCTGGACAGAGCCTCTCTCTTCCTGTCTTCCTACCCTTTCGGGACTCTGTTGCTCCCATTTCTTCTTTTTCCACTGCCTCTATCTACGCGTTCCTCCGTACGCCCCTCACTTCTCCGCATGGTGTTCCTGATGCTTCTCTTTTTCTTCTGCTGCCTATCTGGTCTGCCTCTTTCTCTCCCCTTTCTACCCCGTTTAGAGCGAAACATCCACTGGCGGTTTCTTCACCGCCGTCTTCCTGTTCCTTCTTCTCTCTTTCACATGTCTATTTCTTCTACTTCTCTTTGCTGCTTTTGTGGTGTTGGAGGTGATGTTCCTCATGTCTACTGTCACTGTCCCGTTCTCCTTCCACTTCTCAATACTGCCTTTCGTCTTGTTGGCACCATTTGCTCCAGAGACATCCCTTTTCAAGCGTACGAGTGGCTATTGCTTACCAAACATCCCCCGGCTATTTTGCCGGATGCCTGTGCTTATCTCTTCGTACTTGTCAAACATGTCGTTTTTCTTTATCATCAATCTCTCCGCTCTCCTGCTACCACACCTAGTATTCTCTCTGCTGGCGCGGCCTTACGGTCGATTTTTAGGAATCGCATCGTGTCTCGACTACGCCTGGAGAACTTCGCTGCTTCCACCCCTCAATCTCAAGCCTCTTTCCGGTCTACCTGGGCGCAGGGGACCTGTTGGTTCGAAATAACTGGATCTTCCATTCATCTTTCTTTCTGATTTTTTGTTTTTTTTTCTAGCTTCGAAGATCTGAATGCATCAGTTGAGATTTTGTGTTCTCTCTTCCTGATGATTCGTCACAGCGTCTACTAAGTGTTAGTCATGTCACTGCTTATGATTTGTATTGTAGGGGTTTTCTGCAATTTTTGTGTAATTCGTGTGCATGTACCGTGCTGTATTTGTTTCTTCGTTGCTCCCGTCCTTTCTACTTGTTCTTCACTCATGTGTCTTCTTTTGCTGCCTGTACCTTCATTGAGTTGCGCACCGTGTATTTGTTCTCTAGGAGCAATACGAGAGGTCTTGCCCTGCGAGACTTTGTTCTTTCTGTTTTTTCTTGCTGCATTGTGTTGTATCTTTTAATTTATACCTTATTTCTGTCTTGCATTTTCACATTCTTTGACGTCATGTATTTCTTGCTCGTCAAATGGCATTGTTTTTTTGGACCGATGCAATACTGCACGGCTTGCTGTTTGTATTTTGTGTATCCTTGTGTTTCACTTGGGGAGTTTGCCCAAGTTTCCACTATGTTCTGTAATACTTATCATGTTTTTGTCATATATCGTGTGGTTTCCTCGATTATGGGAACTTCTGTACCTTTATCGTAGCATATGCTTTTGTTGTGTTTTACATGTTCCCTTCTTTTTGTGCACTGCGTTGTACAGCTATATTCTTGCAAATATATTTACCTGTTGTTTTGTGCTCTGCTTTCACTGTGCACGTCATCGCATGCTTTATTAATTAATCATTAATTTTGCTTGTGCATCATCTTCCTCAAGCATGTATTGTTCCTTACTAATGATTTTAACATTTTGTCATCCTTAGTTGACTGCCGTATCACATTCACCTGTAATATTTCATCAGTATCGCTCATTGTTTTGTTGTTTATTTTGCCATATGTGGTACGCCTGTATTCCCTATGTTTTTGCCAATAAAGTATATTTTGAAATAACTGCTATAATTATATATAGCCAGTGACGTAAATGTTCAACAGATGGAGACGTCTCAGTAGCTGAGCCCATCTTACGGATTTATGATGTCAGAAGCTGACTTAAAAATACACATAGCACCGTGGATTGTTGGCCACCGTGGTGTAAAGCTAACGCGCTCGGCTACATATCGCGGCAGCTGATAACAATTTTTCGGTTGCTATGTGTTTCTGGAACGTGGAAAGAGCGATTTATGTATTTATTTACTGACGCCACGTATTTGGATGATTTTCACAACACTAAGGAATGGCTTTATCATCATACGTATCATCAACACTAAGGAATGGCTTTATCATCATACATTTTCGGGTAATAATGTAATGATTCCTTAATAATCAGAAACACGCTTGTAGTAAGGCGAGGACATTTTTGCCACTCCTAATGTCTTGGAGGAAATTTCTCCACCACAGCTTTACCTTTACCAGCGTCCTGAATAGTTTACACCACCAAATGATGAAATCCGTAGTCCATTACTGAATTAAAGGCATAACATGTTTACATTTTTAATCACTTTAGTCCATTACTGAATTAAAGGCATAACATTTTTACATTTACCTCTAGCTACAGCCTTGACGTACATTTTTAATCACTTGTATGTGTAGTTTTCTTGGAATTTGCATTTGCGATATAAGAGCATAAGAAAATTTTTGTACTTGATTTAGAATTTTTATATGTATTAATATATTAATAAGTTGACTGATGATATGCATATACATATATATGATTATATGTATATCATTAGTCAACAAGTTTTAGCCCCCTCGAAATTCGTAATTGCCCCCCTGGAAAAAAACTCGCTGAATGCGACACTGGTCGCAAATGTCATTTGACTGTTGTTCAAAGCGCTGTGTTTCCCTCTTCTTCTTGAATAATTTTCCTGTATTATGTGTACTAAGTCGAGTAGAGCTAAGCTTGTTTGCAAATAAATTATTCTTTCGAGGTGCCTTCAAGTTTCTGCGCTGTTGCAGATTGCAAGAATAACTATGGAGCTACCAAAGGATAGCCACTTACATGACATGGATTTCCAAAAGTGACTGAGCTCTGGAAGTTATGGGAATCACACTGTAAACGAGGTGATTCCTTTTTTTTTCTTTTTTTTTTTTTTAATCCAGAATTCTGCTATTTGCATCAAACATTTTGCGGAAGGCGACTATGAAAGGGATGAAAAATTTGTCTAGCCTCCCCTTTATTACTGGTAGCCTCCCCTAGAATTTACCTCTAGCAACGGCCTTGACGTGGATTTGGGGGATTAAAAGGGAACAGGTGGTCTTGAAAAACCCTCAAATTTGTTGGAACCGTAAGGCTTATCACGGGAACCACGCTAGAAGATGCGCTAAAATATGCATAATAACCTTGAAACCGTCTTAGCACGATTTAGACTAGCGTGAAATACCTTAGATTAAGAAATAACAACAACAAGTTATAAGTATATAAATAATCTTTCGGACTACACATTGACTCCATCTTCAGAATAACATAAATAAAAGAAACGTTACAATTTTAAATAAACATAAACATCGTAGCTATAATGATATACACATTTACATCGCGCAATGCACGTGTTACGTTCACACACGTGAACTTCTAGGTTGGGTGAAAAGTTTATACAGATAATTTATTCTTAAGTAAAATTTTCCAAGGTTGAGGAATGTTTACTGGGCCTTCTTCATTACAGCATCTGTGTGCAAATTTGTGGGTATAAATACTTTCTGTTAATAACAATCTTGATTTTAAAGAAGGAGAGGCAAGAATCATTGCATCGTCCCATTTTGGGAAGTGGATACCTTCATGAATTAGGCGAGATAGAGCTGTAGTCATGGCACCATTTTTAACATTATATTTATGTTCACTTAATCTTGTTTTTAATGTCCGAGCTGTTGATCCAATATAACATGTATTTGCATTTTCTCGGTTTTTTGCTTTTAAGGGAATACTATATATTCCGTGTTTGTTCTGCTCTTCTACAAGGTCACGATTTTTTTTACTAATAGATAAAATGTTACTTGTCCTTAATCCAAAGTTCAGGTTATGACGTCGGCAAATATTGTTGAGAGAACGAGATATTCTAGGAATAAACTTCATGGAGCCTACATATCTTGTAGAAGTATGGTGTCTCGTTAACGTATATATAAAGTATATCATCATCATCCTCATTGTCAACCATTATCAATCCACTGCTGGACGAAGGTCTCCCCAAGTTTCCTCCACAACGGTCTGTCTTGTGCCAGTCTCCTCCATGTCACTCCCGCGTATTTTCGAATTTCATCCACCCATCTCCCATGTGGTCTTCTTCTGGGTCTTTTCCTGTCCCTTGGAATCCAATCTAAAATTTCGGCTGTCCATCGATGGTCTGTCCTTCTGGCAGTATGTCCAGCCCATTGCCATTTCAGGGATTTAACTTTGATCATGATGTCTTCCACTCTCGTCATTTTTCGGATCCACGAGTTCCTCTTCTTATCTCTCCTGGTTACACCAAGCATGCACCTCTCCATGCTGCTTTGAGTTGTCTGCAGCCTTTGTATGTCTCTTTTAGTTAAGGTCCACGTCTCTGCACCATACGTAAGCACTGGAAGGATGCATTGATCAAACACTTTTCTTTTAAGACATAATGGCATATTGCTCTTGAAAATTATGCTGTTTCTTCCAAAAGCTCTCCAGGCAAGTTTTGTACGCCGATTAATTTCTTCATCAATGTGACTCTCACTTGATATCTGCTGTCCCAGATAAACGTACGTGACTGTTATCTCCAGTTTTTCTCCATCAATCGATAAATCTTCATTTCTTGTAAAAGCATTGAACATCACTTTTGTCTTCTGAAAGTTCATTTTTAATACCACTTCTTTACTCTTGTCAGCAAGTTCCTGGAGCATACTCTGCAGCTCTGGTGGGATAGTTGCAAAAATGACTACGTCATCAGCAAAACGAAGGTGGGTTAGATAATCTCCATTAATCTTTATCCCTTTGTTTTTCCAGTTCAGTGATTGAAAGACATTCTCCAATGTGGCATTAAAGAGCTTCGGAGATATGGTGTCACCTTGTCTCACTCCCTTTCCAATTTTTATGTGTGTTGTATTTTCAAACAGCCGAATCTTTGCACTTGCATTTTCATAGATGTTATTAATAATATTAATGTATGCATCTTCAATACCGCAGGATTTCAGAGCCATTGTAACTGCTGATGGTTTCACCGAATCAAAGGCTTTATCGTAATCGATAAAAGCCATGCACAATGGAAGTTCATATTCCCTCGCTCTTTCAATTAGTTCTCTCAGGACGTGGATATGATCCATTGTGCTGTAGCCACTCCTGAATCCAGCTTGTTCTCTCGGTTGAACCATGTCCCGTGTTACCTTCAAACGGTGTGAAAGAACTTTAGTGAAGATTTTATAAACCATTGATAGGAGGCTGATAGGTCTGTAGTTCCTGAGATCCTAATGTCACCTTTTTTATGTAGCAGGATCATTGTAGCGTTGTTCCAATCCTCAGGAATCTTCCCTTCATTAAGGCATCGAGTGAAAATTTGGGCGAGTACTGTTTCGATTTCTCCACTTGCTTCTTGTATGATGTCTACAGTAATTCCATCTTCTCCTGGAGCTTTTCCCCGCTTCATGTTCTTGATTGCATGTGCAACTTCTGCTGGGAGGACTGGAAGAACTCTGGTACTGGTACCTTTCATGATGTCTGGAGTACATGTATCATTACTTTTATATAATTTGGAGTAGAAATCTTTCACTCTTGTCAAACTTTCGCCTCTATTTCTTGTTACAGAAATATCTTCTTTTCTCAGTGCCATAATCTGTTTTCTTCCCTTACTGAGATGTCCTTTTGCTATCTTTAGGCTTTGGTTGTTTTCAATTGCTTTCCTCACTAGTTCACAGTTGAATTTCCTTACGTCTTCAATGATACTTTTTCGTACTGTCTTGCATAGCTCTATATATTCCACTTTGGAAGTCACATCTTCTTTAGTTGTCCTCATCTCTCTTCTTTTTTGCATCAACATTTTGGTTTTTCCTGATAATTTGTTCACATGCAACTTGTTCTTAGACCCAGCTAATTTTGTTGCTGTTTCTATAAGAGCTTTGGTTACTTTTCTGTTAACTTCAGAAATATCCACTTCTTCCGATGTTAGGCCTTCTAAAGCAGAGAATCCGTTCTTCAGTTCCAACTTGAAGGTATTATGGTGTTTTTTAAGGTTGGTTATGTCAATACATTTTGTTTGTCTAATGAGCTTGCTACGTTCGAGTTTAGTGTTGAGGTGCATCTTACATCTCACCAATCTATGGTCACTACCTGTGTTGAACTTGTTCAGCACACTGCAGTCTTGGATGACGAATTTTTTGTATATAAAGCATATACTTCAGCACGACAATAATATTATTTGAATGTGCTAAAATACATTAAGGTATCTGAGTCGGACAGACGGATAGATGCGGGAAACTGCGAATTCTCCCGTTCACCAGCGGTATGGTAATTTCTTAGCCAGAGTAAACTGAATTTAACATTTTTATTTGTTACTATTTAAAAAAAAGTTTTGTTTTTTTCTTTCTTGTAACGAGATTTAACGCCCACCCTGAGCAACGCAATGGGCTACAAGCAGTCTAGCTCCCGTCCCTAATTTAAAGCGACTGGTTCCAGGGAAGGGAGAAAACCAATGACGTAAAGCAGGCACAACATCCATGCCTCATCGGTATTCAAATCCGGACACATCTCGGAAGGCAGTCAGAAGCTGGTGCTTATACCACTGCGTCAATAAAACGACAAAGGTAGCCTGGATTCTTCTTTTCCGCATGCGACAGTGTGTCGAACCAGGCCAGTTTCCTTAGAGGGGTTAACAGAATAAAGAGGAACTGACAGCATCTTGTCTGAGGTTCATTGAACCAAACTAAAATGATGACTCTCGCGGGATCGAAAATGCACAGTGCGGCAAATAAGTAACGAAACTTATTTTTTTTTTAAGTGGAAAAGCAGGAAAACTTACCTGAATATATTTCATTCAGAGTACATTTCTCCTGCGTTAATGCAGGAAGTGGTATGATCAGCCAACGAAAGAAAGGACTTGCAGAGATCATCTTTTGGTATGGAGTGAAGAGCTGATGTCACAGTTCTTTCTATGTCTTAGTGTCTTGAAAAACGTTTCCTTTAAAAGACAGTTTTAACCCTTTAAGTGGGCGATATATCTACACGAAATGGCATCCAAAATTTTCTGCCATCCTCAAACAGAACTGTTGACATAGTTGCTGGGTTACACGAAAGCTATGGTAAAACTAATCCTTTCCCTATCTCATATCATCAGGATCGACTGCATATCCGTCGCTAACAGTAAGTGCTCCTTAATGGTCTTTTTAGTCTTATAGTCGATAGTCGGATTCCCTTATAGTGCTTTATTCTCTGCTCCATGACCCAAGGAATGATTGGGAAGGACTAGTCCCCCTGACACGGACGTCATGCCACTGGCTAGAAGTAAGTTACTCAAACATCTTTTTTCTTCTTTCTTAGGTTCTTTGCCATTTTTGTAGCATTTTCAGGAGAAAAGGTAATATCATAGGAAGATTAAGAAAAATCATTCTTAGGAAATGACCATTTTGAATAACAAACCAAAAGGAAATGTTTCCGATGTGCAGGTTCACTCGTTCCTGTCGAGTTCGGCCCACGTCTTAGACAACGAATATACACTGGCGGAAAGAGAAATAAAAACACCAAGGAGGAATTGGCGGACGATCATGAAATTTACATATGTTAATGGGGTCGAGTTTACGTAGGTATGATGTTAACTTCGGGACCAACCAGTGAGCGCTTACGCCACAGCACGGCATAATATGCAAATTATCGTCGGTGATATTTAAGGAGTAAGGCGAAGTGAATGTCATCAGTCGTCGGCGTACGGACACGTGCGAAGACCCTGAAGAAGCTGCAATGCCTGGACATGGAAGACCTGTACGATTTCAGCAGTTATCGGACTTTGAGCGAGGTCGTCTAGTCGGACTTCGCGAGGCCGGGTGGTCGTATCGTCGTATTGCGGAGCGAATTGGACGGGAAGTATCGGTGGTGGTACGATGGTGGCGTAGATAGTCCGAGGAACATTCCCACACGGGAAGACGTGGAACCGGGAGTCACAGACGGACTGATGAGCGGTCCGATCGACGCATAAGAAGAGCGGCGTTGTCAAGCAGAACATCCACTGCGACGCAAATCCGAGCTGCCGTTGCACCTGAGGTGACTGTGCGAACAATCCGCAACCGTCTACTGGATGCAGGACTAAGTGCAAGTGTGCCTCTGGCATGTGTACCTCTGACTCCAGCCCACCGTCAGGAACGGCTGCAGTGGTATCGCCAACGTCTGCGCTGGAGAACGCAATGTCGATCTGTCGTGTTCAGCGATGAAAGCAGATTCTGATTGGGTACCTCCGATGGCCGTATGCGTGTTCGCAGACGAACAGGGGAGCGTCTCCACCCTTCTTGCATCCGCCAGCGATACACAGGGTCCACACCTGGTCTCCTGGTGTGGGGTGCGATCAGCTATCACTCCCGTACACAACTAGTGTTTGTACCGGGTACGTTAAACAGCACCTCCTACATCAACAGCATCATTCAGCCCGTTGTTGTGCCATTTGTAAGGTCGGTCCATCGTGGTGTTTTCCAGCAAGATAACGCACGCCCACACACGGCACGTGCAACGCAACATGCACTTCAGGGTATGAAACAACTTCTATGGCCTGCACGTTCACCGGATTTGTCCCCCATTGAGCACGTGTTGGATTTTATAGGACAACGATTTATCAGGTCTCCACGGCCAGCCACGACCATCCCCGATTTACGCGTCTAGGCTGAGGATGCTTGGAACTCAATACCCCAAACTTACATCCAACATCTGTACGACAGACTCCATGCCAGAATTGCACAGTGTGACGCAGTTCATGGTGGTTCAACCTCGTACTAACCATGTTACATGGAAATGTTATTTTTCAGTTTACCAGCGAATACAGCTGTATTTTGCCATAATGTTTTGATCACGTTATCCTCTGTATTCCGTTATTATGCTGTATAAATTTCGTTGGTATCGGACGTCTCCTTCTTGGTGTTATTTTTTTCACTTTCCGCCAGTGTATATACTCGTTCGGCCGATTTCAAACAATTTGGCTAACCCCGAGGTAATTCGTTCCAGCTAGTTAACTGGTTAATTGAGGGAATAGAAAGTAGTCACACAGTGAAGAAATCTGGAGAATAGATAGGATAATTGGATATATACACTTGTTTTCGTGACAGAAATTGCTGTACATTGACTGCTCTGTGTGCTGGTGCATTGTCGTGAAGAAGAAACCATTTCCGTTTCTGTACTCAAGCCTGACACAAACAATCCTCTTCCACAATCGTTCCAACATGGATACGTAAGCATTGCCAGTGACACTTGTACATTAAGGAATGAATTCGTAATGGCCGCCCCAATGGAGCAGTGGTCTAAGCGATGGCTTTTGATCATTCGTCCGAGATGGATCCGGGTTCGAATCCCAGTGAGGCATGGATGTTCTGTTTGTCTTACTGCACTTGCTCACTCCCTTTCCTGGAACCAGTGGCCCTAAATTAAGGACGAGCGACTGCTCATAGCCCAATGAGTTGCTCACGGTGGTCGTTAAACCTCCAATAAGAAAAAAACTTGACGTAAAAATTCCCTTGTATGCGCACAAGGATGTTTCGGTTTTGGATTTCTGTAACCTGATTTTCTTTCCTTTGGGTGACTGTGGTGATTTTCACTAAGCACTCTGATGCTTTGTTTCAGGATCATAACGAGAACACCATGTCTCGTCACCTGTCACAATGCTTTGGAAAAGATTTTGCATTGTTTCTGCAGTCTCCAGGATGTCTTTTGAGTACTCCACTCGTGCATGTTTCTCGCCGTCTGACAAAGCATACGGAACAAAACGCGCAAAAACTTTTTTCCCTCCAAATCTTGCTTAAAATGTGATTAATCGTCTCCTCATTATAACATTGAGCTCACATTCCAGCATTCTCAAGCTCACACAACGATCATTTTTTATCCTTCCGCAAATTTATTCAATGAGTTCAGACGCGAGCACTGAAATCGGGCGTTCGGGCCTTTCGTTATTTTTCAGATCTTCCCCCTATCCTTGAAACGTGCATACCATCGTGCACGAGATAGGCAATTATCCCCATACACATCACGCAACAATTCAATTGTCTCAGATGCAGTTTTACCGATTTTAAAACAGAACTGATATTTCCTCTCTGCTCCATGATAGAGGCATGACAATGTTCTTCTACCGAATGACGTAATGCTCAGCGTAAATGATCATCTGCGCAATTCTCACGCAAACACTGTTTCCACCGCATAGCTTATAAATGACTTATAAAGAAAACATGCCTTTCCAACTCGCGTGTTTTATCAATTTTGTTTTTTTTTAAATCCGTTTCATTATTTAATTGCCGCACTGTGTATAGTTTACAAAGAAGCGGAAGGTGCGAGGGTCGTTACATTGACACTCTGAATGGTTGACTTGATGTGCATAGGTTACGTACGCACATACGTAAAAACCTAGCAAATTATTGCGTTATTTCCATGAAGAAGAAAAAACTATTACAGCATAGATTTTTTTTTTCATTTTAGTTGGGGGTTTAACGACCACTGTGGGCAACTCGATGGGCTATAAGCAGTCCCCCGTCCCTAATTTAGGACCACTGATTCCAACGAAGGGAAAGACAACATCCATGCCTCACGGGATTCGAACCCGGGCCCATCTCTGACTCATGGTCAGAATCCAGAGCTTAGACCACGGCGCCACCGGATCTGCACAGCGTAGATTCAAATGCGAAAAAAGAGTCGAATGACGTCACTGATTTCCCAGTAAAGTTTGTCAACCAGAAATGCCCATCAGGAATGCACCGCATTTACCGAAACTCAAAGGTGGCACATTCATAAAGCTTGAATCCATATAAAGAAGTTTTTATATATATGAGCTTTAACAAATCGCAGAAACCTTTTGATCGTGTCAGTGGGTACCTTCCAATGCCTATTTTTGGATACGTACAACTCTATGTTGCTTTAGCGAGAGGACGTATTCAAAATAAGATTGGAAATATAAATCCGTCATGTGCATTATCAAGGAAAGATATATGATAAGAGTGCATTTACAAGAAATATTGTTATTAAGGAGATTTTAAATACTTTCAATTACTCTTACTGTATAGCTTTAATTTTTATCGTCACTTTTGATAGGCGTTAGGTAGCGGAAATAACGGACCAGCAGCAGCTCCCATAACATGGAAAACTTTCTTGTCGCATCTTCTGGTGTAGTGGAAAAGCACCACTGTCTTTGTCTTTGTATGTGTGCTTTTATGTCTGTCTTTGTACGTGTGTCCGTTGGTGGACGCCATCTATGGATATCAGAAGGACTGAAAAATACACTGCTCGAAACTGAAATTGCTCCAGCCAGAAAGAGCCGGCGTATCGGTATGCAAATTAATGGGGGTGTGCGGGCATGTGGATATGCCCTTGGAGGCAAACACAGGCCTCCAAGGGCATGCCGTGTGCAGTCTTCCAGGTCGTACGGAGCGAAGCAACGGAGTGTTGAAGACTGCAATAGCATATTCAAGGATCGAAGACTCCTCATGGGCCTAGTTGCGAATCCTACCACCAGTTGGACGCGTCTGACAGAAGGAGGATCATAATCATCCGTGAAGCTGGTTAGTCGATTTCCCGAATCGCGGCCGATGTGCATCGGGATGCAAGAAAAGTTGTGCGTTGCCAACGGTGGTTGTAACAAGTCACTTTAAGTCGCCGTAGCGAGGCTGGTGCAGTCATGTGGACATCAGCACGCATCGATCGGCGCATTCGTCGCCAGGCAATTGCGGAGACACAAGCTACTTCAGAGAGCATTCGACGGGCTGTAGCACTGACTGTGGACACCCCCGTCACTACTCTTACGGCGAACCGAAGATTACAGGAGATAACGCGCTCCCAGTATCCATTGAGCGTAGAATCTCGTCGCGCTCGACTGGAGTGTTGTATTAAAGTTGCATGGCGACAGGAATGGCACCACGTAGAGTTTAGCGATGAGTCCCGATTCTGTCTCCGTACCGACGATCGTCGAGACCTCGTCTGGTGACAAAGTGGCCAATGGGTAGATCCAGCTGTTGTGCACGAGCAGCACACTGCTCGCCAAACAGGCGTCCTCGTATGGAGTGCCATTTTTTACGATAGCAAGTCACCTCTGATACGCATAAAGGGCACGGCGATATCTCGGCGGAATGTGGATGACGTTTTACAGTCCGTGTTGTTTCCGTTTCTGAGTGATATCCCGGAGGCCGTTTTCTCGCAAGAAAACGCTCGCCTACATACCGCTAACATCTCCCGAGCTTTTCTACAAAGGAGATATGCTCCCAAGGCCAATCTCCAGACCTATCACCCATCGACCATGTATGGAACTTCACTGGACGACGCTTGTAAGCCTCTCCTCGAGCGCCTGGGAACGCAGCTGAATTATAGAACCAGGTTGCATGGTCCCAGCACCCCAAAACACCATTAGAGAGCTGTATCTCTCCATTCCTAGCCGTGTGTCAGATTGCTTTGCACAATGTGGTGGTCACACAATGGTCACTGCTGTCACGTGATTCTGTCTTGTAATCTGTCAAACTGACACACTGCACTAAAAATCAAATCATGTGTCATCCACTTAACATCCTATGTCTCTGGGGATTTCACCTCACTCGATCTGGTTGGAGAAACTTAGCTGTCTAGCAGTGTATCTTTTTACACTAGTTATGTCATTATAACACGTATTTTCTTCATGCCTTTCCTGATCCACAATTTCGTATTTCATGCCAGTGCTACAACTGAGTAAAAATTCTTGGGGAAAGGAGAACTAATCATTGAATTTGAGGTTCACCTTGCTGTTTTTCAAGGGGAAATGGAAAAAACTTCGGTTTTTCTGAGAAATTCTTTGACGTCAATACTTTTTCGGAGAGAAGGGGGAGTATAAAATGGTATTGTTAAAGTTGCATATTTTGTACTTGTCATGATATTTTTGTTTCGAGAAGAGGCACAGTGCATAAATGCCTTGTAAATGATTTAACATGTGTTTGTTATGTAATCTATTTAACTTTCCGTGTTTGTTTTCTGTCTTTTATGCATATTTTGGTTGTCCCTCCTTATACTTTCCTAACTAAACGTCATGTCTGAACACCCAAGTTTGTCTTCAACAACATCAGTTCTCCTAACGGAGATGAAACGATACGAAGATACATAAAATTCTAGAAGGGATTTCGTTTGCTAAGTTGACTTCGTCATTGAATATTTAAAGCTGGGTGGTGTAACGATTAGCATACTCGAACGGAAATCGGGAGATGCGGGTTCAATTCACGCTCCAGGGCGATGAAATTTTCAAGTTTTCTGAGAGATGTTACATGGATGACCAGTAAGTGTAACAAGCAAACTCAGAATTTATATATATTCTGTTTGCTTTGATAATTCTATCGATTTGCCATGTATTACGAGGAACATTTCTTCCTTCATTGATTTGTGACTTCGTCAATCTTAGAAAGATTTTTTACGACCTCAGCGAATTCTTTGTTAACCAAAAGTTATCTGCTGTTACTGGTTCTTCGTTCAATCTATGAAGTTGTTCCTGTTAAAATAACCTACGTGTTTGTCGTTGTGAATTTAACCAGCGTTTCTTCTAAGTTACCTCAACTAGGTGTAGTTGCTTCGAGTTCCCAATGAAGGTGTTGTGGTCTACAAAACGGAAGGTGACTTTTTTCAATTACAATCACTTGCTGACTAATGCTCGAAAACTTGGGTGCTCAAAATAATGTTTAGATACCACACGTATTCCAACTTTTCCGAGTGCCCAGGTAGCTTGCCAGGTGGCATGGATTTAACATAGAATCTCTGCTTAAAATTTTCTTCTAATATCAAGGCAAGTATAACCAAGATTTTAAAATTTTCTCACTCCATATATCTTTTTTTCTCTATAGGTAACTTTGGCATTGTGAGTATAATTTATAAAAGCACATAGAGTTTCTGTCTGTGGATCAGATATCTTTTTGGGGTTTTACGGAAGGTTTAATGTGATTTCGGAAAATTGTATATGTAAGTATTCCCTTCTTTTTGGAATAATTATGTTTGTCATTGCATCCGGAACTTTGGTAGCCTCTCTCTGGTTTGGAGACTTGAAATCAAGTCAGAAAATAGGAGGCAAATAAAACGTGAAGTCGTACGACATACAACAAACAGCTAACGGAGCACTGCGAAGAGAATTTATAAAACTTGAGACGTTGGAATGTAAGTAATGGAAGAGTATAAAAAAATGAAGAATAATAATAAAAGAATGCACATGAATACTTACACAGTATTTGACGAAGAAATCCAAATGCTCTAAAATCTGGGTGATAGATTGAAGATTTGAAATTGATTTTAGGTCGATGTTTCAAAAGGAAAAAGTGTATTACAGCAACAAAAAAAAGGGAGGGGGCGAGGAATAAAGGAAAAAATGGCCTTTAATTCATATAGTTGCAATGTACGTCATAATACTTAACAAACGCTGTCTCTGCACGATCGTCAAAAGACAGGAGTTAAAACTATGATATTCAAAATACCGTTTAATTTAAAACAAAGATTAAAACACATAAGACCATTCAACCCAGCTTCGGGTTCATCTTCAGATGCACATACACTAATGGAACAATACTAATAGGAGGAAATATATATATTTTGCGTAAGCAATTACGGCGCATGTCATGACACATGCGTAATTAAAGTTTGCGTTGTAGTTCGTAGTTCTCTTGTCGTACTATACGTCCCGTAAATTAGTTAGTGTCCACCTGGTTAGTCTTAGACAGCAACATTTTCCAAGGTGTTGTAATATTACATGGGAAGTCATCATTGCAGCATCATGATATACATGCTTTCTATAAATATATTAGAAAATCTAGATGGTGGTGTGGCCAAAACAGTAACATCTTCCCAAATTGGGTAGTGTGTCCCTTGGTTAACTAAACGGGAAAGGGAAGTTGCCATAGACCCGGTTTTTAGATTGTATTTATGTTCAGACAATCTTATTTTAACTGATCTTAAAGTAGATCCCACATATATCTGATCTGTGTCATCCGGATTCACAGCTTTCAATGGAATACAGTAAATACCGTATTTATTTACTGTTTCTATAGCGTCACGATCATTTTTAGTAATGGAAAGGATATTAGTCGGTTTTATCCTAAAGGCTATATTGAAACGCCTACAACTACAAATGTTTCTTAGAATGGGTGTAAGTTTAGGCACTAAAGTCAAGGATCCTATAAACCTAGGTTCGTTATGATCGTGGAGTAGAGCAGTGAACAGCGGTCTCTTCTTTTTACATAATAGGCTTGTTGACCGTTGTTTCCGAGTAGCCGTGATTTCTGGCGATCGCCCGAATCTTTGATAGCTCGATTTCCAGAAGCGTATCACTGGAGCAGCAGTTAAGTGCACGTCGTAACATGTAGTTGATAGATGAAAGTTAGTAGTATAATGGATGGGCAGAAGTCATTGGTATTATGGAAACATTTGAAGTTGGTTTTCGAAATACAGATGTGGAGATGGAGTATGTGACAAGATCTCGTTGAAGGTTGATATCTAGGAAAGGCAAAGTCAATTGTTCCTCGGTCTCAACTGAGAATTTAATGTTTGGGAACTGACTGGATAAGCAAAGCGCAAAATGATTAAGTTTCTTCATAGAATGTAGCCAGAACAGCAATACATCGTACTCATATCGCATATACAAAGCGGGTTTGGTAGGGTCCATTTTCAAGTTCTTGCAGGACTATTTCGGCCAAGATAGGGGATAGTGGAGACCCCTTGGGTGCTCACTCATTTTGACGGTAAATGATATTGTTGAATTGGAAGAACTTGCGGTTTAAGACCAGTTGCAAAGCACTAATAATAGCCTGGATTCCTTGACTGGAGACCGTGCCTATGTCAGAAAGCTTAGATTCTATTAACTGATGAGCTACCTTAACTGGTAAATTAGGGTACAGAGAAATGACATCTAATGATGACATAATAAACAGATTGTTATCATGATGAAATTGGCGAATTCTTTACAATGCCTGTGTTGACCCAGAAATCGAATAACTGGAATTATTTGTCAAAGGAGGCAAATATTGAGCAAGTGCTTTTTCCAAAGGCCTAGATGGACTTGCGTACCCAGAAACAAGGGGTCGCATTGGTAGGCCTTCCTTATAGAGTTCAATTTTTCCGAATAGCTCCGGAATCCGAGTACCAAAGGGTGGATGAATGTTAGACACAATAGAATCAGGCAAGTGGCTAAGATTTTTAAGTCTGTTAATAGCAGATATTGTTGCCTGGGTCGGGTCTCTTGTGGTAATCGTAAGAGTTAAATCCTCTATGGCCTAATCCACCCTATTTGAACCTTAGCAGCTATCAACTTAACCCGGTACAAAAAAGTGCGTTGGAAAGAGGTTTAAAGTTTGCTTATCCCACTACACACATAAATAAATTTCAACTCATCCCTCAAGTAGAGACTATAATTAGAGCTCTACCGTCCAACGAACAAGTTTTTCCTCGTTATAAGACTGCCAAGACAATTGGAGTATTCAACAAACGAATTAGAAGTAAAATTTCCGTTAAATATCAGGAAGAACTTAAACGACTTCAAGCCCTCAGAAAAAACTCCAGCCTATCTATAGTCACAGCAGATAAAACCACCCAAGTTAACATTCTCGATAAAACAGATTATACTGCAAAAATGGATCAGGCCGTAGAGGATTTACCTCTTACAATTACCACAAGAGACCCGACCCAGGCTACAATATCTGCTATTAACAGACCTCAAAATCATAGCCACTTACCGGATTCTATTGTGTCTAACATGCATCCACCTTTTGAGCCTCGGATTCCAGAGCTATTTGGAAACGTTAAACTCCCTAAGGAAGGCCTACCAATGCGACCACTTGTTTCGGGGTACACAAGTCCATCCAGGCCTATGGAAAAAGCACTTGCTCAATATTTGGCCCCTATGACTAATAATTCCAGTTATTCGATTTCTGGGTTAACACAGGCATTGCAAAGAATTCTCCAATTTCATCATGGTAACAATCTGTTTATTATGGCATCATTAGATGTCATTTCTCTGTACTCTAATTTACCTGTTAAGGTAGTTCATCAGTTGATAGAATCTAAGCTTTCTGACATAGGCACGGTCTCCAGTCAAGAAATCCAGGCTATTATTAGTGCTTTGCAACTGGTCTTAAACCGCACGTTCTTCCGATTCAACAACGTCATTTACCGTCAAAATGAGAAAGGTGCTTCCTCTTCCACTGTTTTCGAGTCCTGCAAGAACTCGAAAACAGAGTACTACAAACCTACCCTACCAAACCCGCTTTGTATATGCGCTATGAGTACGATGTATTGCTGTTCTGGCTACACTCTATGAAGAAACTTAATCATTTTGCGCTTTGCTTATCCAGTCAGTTCCCAAACATTAAATTCTCAGTTAAGACCGAGGAACAATTGACTTTGCCTTTCCTAGATATCAACCTTCAACGAGATCTTGTCACATACTCCATCTCCACATCTGTATTTCGAAAACCAACTTCAAATGTTTCCATAATACCAATGACTTCTGCCCATCCATTATACTACTAACTTTCATCTATCAACTACATGTTACGACGTGCACTTAACTGCTGCTCCAGTGATACGCTTCTGGAAATCGAGCTATCAAAGATTCGGGCGATCGCCAGAAATCACGGCTACTCGGAAACAACGGTCAACAACCTATTATGTAAACAGAAGAGACCGCTGTTCACTGCTCTACTCCACGATCATAACGAACCTAGGTTTATAGGATCCTTGACTTTAGTGCCTAAACTTACACCCATTCTAAGAAACATTTGTAGTTGTAGGCGTTTCAATATAGCCTTTAGGATAAAACCGACTAATATCCTTTCCATTACTAAAAATGATCGTGACGCTATAGAAACAGTAAATAAATACGGTATTTACTGTATTCCATTGAAAGCTGTGAATCCGGATGACACAGATCAGATGTATGTGGGATCTACTTTAAGATCAGTTAAAATAAGATTGTCTGAACATAAATACAATCTAAAAACCGGGTCTATGGCAACTTCCCTTTCCCGTTTAGTTAACCAAGGAACACACTACCCAATTTGGGAAGATATTACTGTTTTGGCCACACCACCATCTAGATTTTTTAATATATTTACAGAAAGCATGTATATATACAGCAACGCGTCACGATGCTGCAATGATGACTTCCCATGTAATATTCCAACACCTTGGAAAATGTTTCTGTCTAAGACTAACCAGGTGGACACTAACTAATTTACGGGACGTATTAGTACAACCAGAGATCTACGAACTACAACGCAAACTCTAATTACGCATGTGTCATGACATGCGCCGTAATTACTTACGCATAATATATATATTTCCTCCTATTAGTATTGTTCCATTAGTGTATGTGCATCTGAAGATGAACCCGAAGCGGGTTTGAAAGATCTTGTGTGTTTTAACCTATGATTTTAAATTAAACGGTATTTTGAATATCATAGTTTTAACTCCTGTCTTTTTCCGATCGTGCAGAGACGGCGTTTGTTAAGTAGTATGATATTTGACAGCACGAAATGTTTTTTAGTACTGCAATGTACGTGATTGTTGGTACATTCAAATAAGATCGTATGCATCAGAAATTGAAATCTTTGAACAAATGATCCAATAAACTGAGCATTTTAGGAGGTTTAACCTTAACTGGGCTATCAAGGATTTAATTTGCTTGAGCAGTCAGAAATGCTGAATTGTTCATCTTGGCCCCTATAAGAGGTATTTTCAAAGCTTTTTGCACCACGCCCTACCCCACTAATTAATTTTTGAGAAACCCTTATCCTCCACATATTTCTCCTTTACCATCGTCAAACCCTTTTTTTTTTTTAATTAATTTCGTAAAAGTATTTAAGACAAAAACTGAACGCAAAAACTTAACAAAAAATATTTCAAATTAAAAATAAGCACAGTTTTCATATTACAGAATACTAAAATGAATTTAATGTGAAAGTTGTTGCTGTATTTCCTTCACAAGTAGGAAATTCGCGTAGGCTTGATAGATAAAAGTTCGAAACGCAAATAATTTTTTGGCAACCTTTGTTTCGTTTTGCTTTTGATACGTCGACTGAAACGGAATAATAAAACGTACCACTTCTCCAACCTTTGGGTAAATTGGAAAAACGTTTTTCCCAAAAGCTTGAATTTTCAAAATTATCTTTCGCACTTGAATCATGTATCATTTCGAGTGCTAATTCTATTCTGGTAACAAATTAAAATCAACGTTTAACGGATTGTGTGCTGCTTCGCACGAACTGGGTTGGAATTTCTTCACCTCCCGTAGTTTGGGATTAATGCTCTAGGAGAAAATAAACAATTCCAGGAATGTATGAAGACAGCTAAAAGCAATATCCTAGGGAAATAAATGGACAGCTCTGTGACTGTTACCCTCGCAGACCCTGCTGCGCGAAAGGGCCTCGAAGTTTCACGGAGACTATTACAAGACATGCAGAATCATCAACGGAACTAACCACAGTGCTCAGATGTTCCTTTTTTTTTTTTTTTTCGCTTTCTCTTTCATCTCCTGCTTAATCTGTCTGACGGTTCTAGCTTGGAAACAATAAATTATCTGAAAACATTGTTTAAGGCATTTCTTATGATTTATAAACTACAGTCGATCCCAGATGTAACGAGCACCAATAATACGAAATTCCGCATAAACCGAAGAGTTTTAGGAATCCCTTTAACTTCGTAATATTCTACCTTGTTAGTAGAACAGCATATTACAAACAAAAATTTTTTCGAGAAATTCATCAACGTTTGGCACGGTTATCAGCAATTAAAATAAGCGGCATTCGTACAGTTTTTAGTCCTTTCTGTTTCTTTTTTGATTGGAGGTTTAACGACCACCGTGAGCAACTCAATGGGCTATAAGCAGTCGCCCGTCCCTAATTTAGGGTCACTGGTTCCAGGGAAGGGAGAGAGCCAGTGCCGTAAGACAAACACAACATCCATGCCTCACCGGGATTCGAACCCGGACCCCTTACGGACGAATGATCAGAGGCCAACGCCTTAGACCACTGCGCCACCGGGGCGGCCCTTTCTGTTTCATCGGAATACTAAGGAATACCACCTCTTGAGAAACACCCCATGGTTCCCTTTTCAGACAAATCAGTCTGCAAGAAAACGAAAATTTTTCTGCTCTTTTTTTTTTACTAACCCCTCCCCTTCTCACACTCGCGCGCACACACGCACACACATTTCTAAGGCAATCGACGATGGAAATGTGCCGGAAAAGACTAAAAATTCTTCTCATTTAAAGACAAATGCACGGCACCTACAACTAACATAGTTTTCAAAACGACAACTGTTCAACATCTTTCCTCTAACACTACATGACAGCTGCGCCCAATTGATCAGGGAATAACAGAAAATATGCAACTCCTTCGCAGAAAAAGGGCACTTTGGAAAGTTCTAACTAATTTAGGAAAAGCAACAGCTACTTACGTTTAGCACTGGCGCACCCACGGAGGCTTTGGGGCGCTTAAGAATCCCCTCAGGAGTTAAAAGCGACGTACGTCACAAATTAAACATTCAAAAATATTATTTTACGTATTCAGAAGATTACATAGTGTCTACTATAACCGTGGAAATTAATTGGGAAAAGCTATTTTATTCTCAGAATTGTAATGTGATCGCCAGTTGATGTCGGAAATCCACGTAAACCGGTTTTATCAGCTGTGAGGTGGTGTGACTGTTAGAACTTGATACTAAGAATGTGCATGGTTTGACTGGTTTTAAACAGGAAATAGGCGCTTCAGCTTCAGTTGTGAGCTTTCGTGTGTGACAGATGGATGTTAGTTTTTGCTCTCTGTGAGTACGTTGATCGAAAAATGGATATTTCCCCAAGGAAGCGTGCAAAAATAATTGCTCTGAATTATTACACTTTTATGACAGTGAGAGATATCGCTTCTGCAGTTGGTGTAGGCAAATCAAGTATATCAAGACTGCTTACGCGATACAATGCATCTGGATCATCGTCTCCAGAAAGGAGAGGTAAATGTGGAAGAAAACGAAAAACAACTCCACGAAACGACAAATATCTAATCAAAAATAGTAAAAGGAATCCAAAAAAAAAATCAAGCACCGACCTTCGAAGAGATTTATTGGCTAGTGGTTGTGATGCTAGTGATTCAACTCTACGCCGTAGGCTTCTGAAAGTTGGCCGGAAGGCAAGAAGACCAACGAAAAAACAATATTTGAATGCGAAAATGAAGATAAAACGTTCAGCATGGGCCAAAAAAATATAAATCATGGACTGCTGACGACTGGAAAAGGGTAGTTTTCAGTGATGAAACTCGTTTATTTGTGCAAGGTTACCAAGCAAATGTCGTTAGACGAAACAACTGTGAACCCTTAAGACCTGAGCATGTCAAACAAATTCTAAAACACCCTCTGAAACAGAAGTTTTGGGGTTTTTTCACATCAAATGGCACTGGAAGCTTAGTTCCTGTTCAAGGTATGATGAATTCAGCCAAGTACGTAGAAATATTACAACGTAGGATTGTTCCATTCTTGCAAACTTTTAACGGGACATTTCAACATGACTTGGCCCCCATGTCACAATTCGAAATTGGTCAAGAATTTCATGCTGGAAAATCAAATTCATTTGCTTGATTGGCCTGGAAATTCACCAGACTTAAATCCCATAGAAAACTTGTGGTATATTTTGAAGAGACGTTTAGGTAAAATGAACTGTACAACCAAAGAACGCATGATAACAAATGCTATAAAAGTGTGGTTCCACGATTATGAAGTAAAAAATATGTGCACTCAATTAGTGGAGTCAATGCCAAAACGAATTCAAGATGTCATTTCTGCTAAAGGAGGATCATACTAATACAGGTATTTGTCAGTGTATATCAAGGCATAGAATGATATAAAGGCATAGTTTTGGAAAAAAGAGTGGTTTTTTACTTTGTCCCAATTAATTTGCACAGTGTAGTACTAGTCACCTTTTTGGTCATATATGTACTATAATGAATATAATTGCTTTCGCTAGCTAATTATCGTGAATATAGCTTTCACTAATATTATAATGAATTCAATGCTTGTACTAAGCTAACGCTTCTTCTAATGGTTGTTGTGTTATTAATTATGAATAAGCTTTCCTGCTAGTAGTGTAGTAATAATAATAATCACGCTTATAACTGGTAGTAATGTTGTAGTAGTAATTAAGATGAATAAAGTCTTATGCTGGTTGTTAATAATAACACTAAATGAAATAAACCTAACAGCCAGACAGAGGTCTGACAGTAACTATGAACTGAGAAAAACGTACTTACAACAAATTCTTTATTATTGAGACTTCTCGCTCTCACATAAACGAACTCTCTTTATACAGCACCAGCTTTCTGACACATAAACCACAGCTCACTTCGTACAGCAACAAACGCTCTCACTATACAACAACAAACGCTCTCTTCCTCATAAACAAACGCTCTCACTATACAACAACAAACGCTCTCTTCCTCATAAACAAACGCTCTCTTTCACATAAACCAACGCTCTCTCTTGGTATCGTTGAACGCGCCTATTTATACTGGCTACCACCACGTCATGACTTACACTCATTGCCAGATCTCATTCAGCGGGTGAAATAACATCTCGTTCAGTAAGAAGATGATTTACATAGTAAAATAAAATAACCAGAGATAGTAAAAATCAAAAGGAAAGTGAATATAGAGTATACGTTACAGTACGGACAACCTACTGTAGAGGGAAGAGAAGGTTATCCATGCTTCCATGCTCTGGTCCTTGATAAAGTCATGGATGGCGGTCTCTCTTTTTTTTTTTTTTTTTTTTTTTTTTTTTTTTTTGCGGTCGTTCTCTTACTACCTCCTTCTACTCGTTTCTTCTTGGCTCTGATCTTCATGTAATTTAGTTTGCATTCCTCTGGATTTTGATTAATTACATCTCTTGAATATTCTTTCCTGCTGCTTTTGCAAGACTAATTTTTCATGAACTTCGTTTTTTGTGTAGGGCTTTTTTACCTTTTGTATGTTTCTCATCTTTATATATATACATTATGACCACCCCCCAACTTAGAGAAATATATACAACCCGAGGACTGGCTTTCGGTTAGTATAGTGCTATATATATATAGCACCAACTTAGAGAAATATATACAACCCGAGGACTGGCTTTCGGTTAGTATAGTGCTCGGAATCAGAATGGGAAAAGCTGCCGATTTGTCGGAGTTTGATAAAGTACAAATTGTGATGGCATGGCTCCTCGGAACTACGATCTCGGAAACGGCGCGGCTTGTGGGTTGTTCACGTGCAGCTGTAGTGAGTACGTATCAAAAGTGGCGCAAGATGGCCAAACGACGAAACGTCGTCCAGCCGTGTGTGGTCATCAACTCATTAATGCCAGAGGAGAACGGAGACTGTCGCGCATTGTTCACAGCGACCTCAGGGCCACAGTACGACAGATAAATCGTAGCTACAACAGCGGTGATAAGGGCAATGTGTCGCAGCACACAATGCATTGCAGCTTTATGCGCATGGGACTGTGTAGCCGAAGACCCAGCCCGATCCCCATGCTCACTGCACGTCATCGCCAACAATGCGTGAAATGGGCCCAAGATCATCGAGATTGGACCGTGGATGATTGGAAGAAAGTGGCCTGGTCTGACGAATCAAGATTCCTGATGTATCACGTAGACTGCCGAGCGCGGATACACCGATTACCAAACAGAGGCTATGGCACCTGGATGCACTGTTGGGAGGAAACAGGCCGGCAGCAGCGGTGTTATGCTGTGGGCAATGTTTTCTCGGGACATTTTAGGCCCCCATTATTCCAATAGCACAATCTCTGACAGCTGTCAGGTATCTGAACATCGTTGCGGACCAAGTTCACCCATTAATGGCAACTGCTGATGATGGCCATTACCAACAGGATAATGCGCCATGCCACACTGCCAGAAGCATCAAGGAGTGGTTCGAGAAACATGCTGGTGACTTTCTGTTAATGACCTGGCATCCAGATTCACCTGACATGAATCCAATCGAAGATTTGTGGTTCGACTTGGAAAAGCGGTTTCGCGCTAAATCACCACCACCCCGAAATGTACAGGAACTGGAGGGCCCGCTGTTTACATTATGGTACCAGGTACCCTAGGATACCTATCGCCACCTCATCGAATCGATGCCTCGCTGACTAGCCACTGTTTTGCCGGATAAAGTGGGTACTACAGCTTATTAGGTAGGTTGTCATAATGTAATGGATCATCGGTGTATATATCTACACTATGTGCGTATATATAAAAGCCCCCCCCAGGAATTCTTAGGTCCCCTACTGTAGTTTGGAATGTCATGTGATATGCTGAGCTGTGTTTGTAAACATGTTTCAAAATAAACAGTTCAAAACTGCTGAAAACATGTCGGTTTGGAAAAGACTTTCTTTCAAATGAAGAATGAAGACCTATCTGCAAATGAGATTGAAGTTAGAGGAAATGAAAGTGATAGATGAAGAAACTTGTATTTATCTGAGAGAAAAGGGGTAATCTCTGACGCTTCTTTTCAAGATTATGTGAACATTGATGTGGAGCTCTCGGCGATATTTTGCGGTTCAACACACCTAACCGACCTGGGGTTCGATCCTGGGACCCGCAGGCAGACGTGTTAACCACAAGGCCTACCATGGCCAGCTTTGCAATGAGCCGTGTATAAAGCCATCTCAACGTCCTAGTGACGTACGCGAGGATGGCATGTGTTTGACTGCTATTGGGTGTACTTCCGTGCATTCGGTAAAAGCGGTGGCGTAGCTACCGTGAGGACGAGGGCGTGCAGTTGCACTGGGGTCCAGCCGCTTGAAGAGCCCATTGCTACTAAGGATAAGCTACAGAAAGGTCGAAAGGTAGTAATGAAAAACTGGTGATAATACGCGATAATAATCTTAAAATTTCTACCTGGTTGCAGGAAGACTTGCACAATATTCTCAAAGATGCAACACAAAGTTCATCTCACAATAAGCCCAATGGAAGGTAAAGGTTATAACGAAGTGAATTTCTCCGTCATTTTTATCCGCGCCAGGATTCGAACCCGGGTCCACTCATTCCGGAATAAGTTGCTCTACCATTTGAGCTACGCGGACATTTTATTCTGATTCCTATCTGCCTTTATGTCGTGTGCGTCCTTCTGGCAGGTACGTCACATCTCCTGGTACGTTACATCATCTCCCCCTTCTTTTTCTTTTTTTTTCGAAGTGCTGCTCTTATTTTTCCTATCTCGCGGTGTGGGAATAACATCACACTATTGCGAGATTGTGAACGGTCGGGTCATCCGGATAGTTCGGGCGCCATTATAACGAAGTAAATTTCTCCGCCATATTTTATCCGCGCCAGGATTCGAACCCGGGTCCACTCATTCCGGAATAAGTTGCTCTACCATTTGAGCTACGCGGACATTTTATTCTGATTCCTATCTGCCTTTATGTCGTGTGCGTCCTTCTGGCAGGTACGTCACATCTCCTGGTACGTTACAAGGTAATATAATTATCGTGCGGTATTGGGCTTATTGAACACTCACCAATCATCAGGTTGATTCAGTAAAATTTATTATTCCGGAAATGCATGTTTTGCCTGCTTTCTCTTTCCCCCGATTTGCGTACCTTTTGTTTTTGAAGATTCTTGTGTCTAAGGCCGCAGCTGAATGTTTTTTCTCAAAATTAGAACCCATCAAAACGTATTTGCGAAACACGATCGTGGAAGAATGGCTTCGTGGCATTTCTTTATTGTCAACTGAGAATGAACGGGCACTGAAATTGGACGTTACCCAGACAATCAACATTTTTGAACAGAAGGAGGAGATCCTTCCTGTAGTGTTGATCCGAATATTGGTGTGAGTAGACAATCTTATATTCTGCATTCTATACTTCTGATTGCTTGATAAGGTGCCGGTACAGTAGGTAAGAAAATGCTGTATGTAAAATGAAATTACTGGCGATGAGCCGAGTCATACCTGACGCAACTGTACGGTATTTCTACGGAACAACGGGGCCCACTGCATGATTCTGCCCCAGAGCCCCAACACTATTAGCTATGCTCAGGGCCGTAGCTGGGTCCAAAAACCAAAGAGGGCTGAAGAATCATCTGGGGGAGGAGGGGCTAAAGGGTTGTCTGGGCGAAAGCCTCTGTGTTCAACTACAAACTGCATTTTTATTAATGCAGACGCAAGTTTAACTTTGTTTCTCATCTCCATATGTTCATTTACTCCCTTAGCAAATAATTATGCCAAAAAGTAAAAACAATTAGATAAAATACAAAATATGGAATAAAAAGAGGGAGAAAAAAGTAGAACTTTCTTGAAATACAAAAAAGTAAATTACATTCTTTGAATTTTCTTTGGGGATTTAACGACCACCGTGAGCAACTGGATGGGCTATAAGCAGTCGCCAGTCCCTGATTTAGGATCACTGGTTCCACGGAAGGGAGAAAGCCAGAGCTGTAAGACAAACACAACATTCATGCCTCACTGGGATTCGAACCCGGACCCATCTCGGAAGAATGATCAGAAGCCAGCTTTTAGACCACTGTGCCACAGGGTTTGCTTGATGGTGGTTGAGCTGCGCGTTCCCTATAGTTGGAGTCCAAATAACTCCCAACTAGCATGATTTTTTGTCTTAATTTCCTGTTCTGGTTTCTTTTCCATGGATCCACGCAATGGTGGCATTGAGGATTTACTGATGTCATACTTCAACTTTTTCTGCTCCTCTTATTCGGTTTCACTTTTTTCTCCACCTATAATGCCGTATTCTCCTTCGCTGGTGATTGGTGGTAACCACTTCTTACCGTGGTCGGGATAAAGAAGGTGGTAACCACTTCTTTATCCCCTTTCTCCCTCCGGTACCGAGAGCACATGAATCCCGCCAGAGACAATCTTTTCTCGAGCATGAGCATTGTAAAACCACTTTTACTGAATGAAAAACAATGAACAAGATGTTGAAAGCTCTATCTCTCTCTCGCTCGCGCTCGCGTGCGCGGCGAAGGATATCTTTTTAGCACTATTTTCCAACGCACAGCGAAATACATTTATTGGGTTCCTGCGAATGAAATGTCCGGCGCGAACAAGCAGTGGAGACAGCCCCCCACCACAGCAGAATGGAACCACCCACAGGTGTTGCGGGTATTACGTCACAGAGTTACTATAAATAGCTAGCACGTGTGGGAAGAACAAGGTTCAGGCGTGGTTTGTTTGGACGTAACGTGGCTTGCAAAGGAAACATGCAGACGCCGAATATGAGAGTCATCTTCCTGTATGAATTTAAACTGGGCCATTCAGCAGGAGTTGCTGCTCGAAACGTTAACAAGGCGTTTGGGGAGAATACAGCCAACGAACGAACCATTCGACGATGGTTTGTGAAGCTTCGAAGCCGAGATACGGACCTTCAAAACGAAGCACGTGGTAACCGACCTGTTGCTGTTTCTGACGATGTTCTGTTACGTGTGGTTGAAGCGGTCCCCGAAAAACGTGTCGTGAGATACCTGCAGAGGAGGTAGGTGTCCACCACACGACAGTTGTTCGGCGTGTAGCTGGGCTGGGTAAGGTCAAAAAGCTGGACATGTGACTGCCGCATGAGTTGACAACTGCGAACAAGACTAGGCGTTTGGAAGTCTGCACGACGTTGCTTGCCAGGTATAAACAGGAACCTCTACTGCATCGAATCGTCACCTGCGACGAGAAGTTGGTTCTTTATGATAATCAGGAACGATATGCACAATGGTTAAGCAAGGCACAGCCTGCTGGGCGGCATCCTAAGCCATCCCTACACACCAAGAAGATGATGCTCCTTGCCTGGTAGTCCACAGCTGGGATAATTCATCGGAGTTTCTTGGCAAGATGCCAAACCATCACTGCAGAACGCTATTGTGCTGAATTACACCAAATGCACCGGAAATTTCTGCAGAAACAACCGACTTTGGTCAACAGACATGGTGTTCTTCTGCTCCAGAACAACGCTCGCACTCATGTCGCACAACCAACGATGCTGACATGAAGTGCCTTGGGCTATGAAGCACTCACTACCTCATTCTGCCTATTTCCAGGACTTGTCTCGGACAGACTTTCATCTGCTTCGTCGCCTAATCACTTCCTGTCCGGGAAACAGTTTACGACGACAACGAGGTTCGACGTGCAGTTGGTGACTTCTTCGGGTCGCAGCCACAAGACTTTGTTCGTTCCGGGGTCATGGCCTTGCCAGACAGATGGCAACTGTGTGTCGATGCCGAGGGGGATTATTTTGCCGAGGTAAGTTGTCCTACTTTTCCGTTCTTGCCGTCCACGTGTGCTGGTCCTTTGCCGGATATTTCATTCGCACCAATCCAATAGTTAAAATGTCCCTACGACAGCACTTTTTTGTAGGTAACGAACTACCTGGAAGCTTTTAAACAGCAGCTTAGTGTCTCATAGTCACTGACCAAATGACGAAAGGGGTTTTGGCCTTCTGTCCAACTATGCGTCTACTATACCGTGCAAATTAATTGGGACAAGCTATTTCATTCACAGAATTGTAATGTGATCTCCATTTGATGTCGGAAACCCACGTAAACCGGTTTTATCAGCTGTCAGGTGGTGTGACTGTTAGAACTTGATAGTAAGAATATGGTTTGACCGGTTTTAAACAGGACATAGGCACTTCAGCTTCAGTTGTGAGCTTTCGTGTGTGGCAGGTGGATGTTAGTTTTTGCTCTCTGTGAATACGTGCTGCTTTCGTGTATTGAAAAATGGATATTTCCCCAAGGAAACGTGCAAAAATAATTGCTCTGAAGGATCACACTTCTATGACAGCGAGAGATATCGCTTCTGCAGTTGGTGTAGGCAAATCAAGTGTATCAAGACTGCTTACGCGATACAGTGCATCTGGATCATCGTCTCCAAAAAGGAGAGGTAAATGTGGAAGAAAACGAAAAACAACTCCACGAACCGATAAATACCTAATCAGAAATAGTAAAATGAATAAAAAAAAAAAAAACAAGCACCGACCTTCAAAGAGATGTATTGGCTAGTGGTTGTGTTGTTAGTGATTCAACTGTACGCCGTAGGCTTCTGGAAGTTGACCAGAAGGCAAGAAGACCAAAGAAAAAACAATATTTGTATGCGAAAATGAAGATAAAACGTTTAGCATGGGCCAAAAAATATAAATCATGGACTGCTGACGACTGGAAAAAGGTAATTTTCAGTGATGAAACTCATTTATTTGTGCAGGGTTACCAAGCAAATGTCGTTAGACGAAGCAACTGTGAACCCTTAAGACCTGAGCATGTCAAACAAACTGTAAAACACCCTCTGAAACAGAAGTTTTGGGGTTTCTTCACATCAAATGGCACTGGAAGCTTAGTTCCTGTTGAAGGTACGATGAATTCAGCCAAGTACGTAGAAATATTACAACGTAGGATTGTTCCATTCTTGAAAACTTTTGACGGGACGTTTCAACATGACTTGGCCCCATGTCACAATTCGAAATTGGTCAAGAATTTCATGCTGGAAAATCAAATTCATTTGCTTGATTGGCCTGGAAATTCACCAGACTTAAATCCCATAGAAAACTTGTGGAATATTTTGAAGAGACGTTTAGATAAAATGGACTGTACAACCAAAGAACGCATGATAGCGAATGCTATGAAAGTGTGGTTCCACGATTATGAAGTCACAAATATGTGCACTCAATTAGTGGAGTCAATGCCAAAACGAATTCAAGAGGTCATTTCTGCTAAAGGAGGACATACTTCATACTAATACAGGTAATAATCAGTGTATATCAAGGCATAGAATGATATAAAGGCATAGTTTTGGAAAAAGGAGTGATCTTTTACTTTGTCTCAATTAATTTGCACCTCCGTTGTAACGTACCAGGAGATGTGACGTACCTGCCAGAAGGACGCACACGACATAAAGGCAGATAGGAATCAGAATAAAACGTCCCCGTAGCTCAATTGGTAGAGTGACTTATTCCGGAATGAGGGGATCCGGGTTCGAATCCTGGCGTGGACAGAAATGACGGAGAAATTTACTTCGTTATAATGGCGCCCGAACTATCCGGATGACCCGACCGTTCAAAATCTCGCATTGGTGTGATGTTCTTTCCACACCGCGAGATAGGAAAAATAGGAGAATCCCTTCTCCAGCACTTCGAAAAAAAAAAAAAAAAAATAAGGGGGAGATGATGTAACGTACCAGGAGATGTGACGTACCTGCCCGAAGGACGCACACGACATAAAGGCAGATAGGAGTCAGAACAAACGTCCGCGTAGCTCAATTGGTAGAGTGACTTATTCCGGAATGAGGGGATCCGGGTTCGAATCCTGGCGTGGACAGAAATGACGGAGAAATTTACTTCGTTATACCGTCACTCTTCCTTTCTATTTTTTTTTTTTTTTGGTAATGTTTCTTAAAATCTTACGTTTCAAAAAAAAAAAAGAAAAAAATAGAGGCATTTCTCTCTTTCCTGGCCCAAAACACGAAAACGCCCTGTCCTATGTGGCGCAGTTGCTCCTTTTTATTCACCTTTAAAAGTAATTTCTCTGTAGTTATTCATCGCTGTGCTGTATCACTTCATTTTTTCTGGTTTTTAAAAAATGTAAGATAAAATAAGAAAAAGCATTTATGATGATAATGAATACAAATGTAATTTTTTTTATTGGAGGTTTAACGACCACCGTGAGCAACTCATTAGGCTATAAGCAGTCGCCCGTCCCTAATTTAGGGGCACTGGTTCCAGGGAAGGGAGAGAGCCAGTGCCGTCAGACAAACACAACACCCATACCTCACCGGAATTTGAACCCGAACCCCTTTTGGACAAATGATCAGAGGCCATCGTTTAGACCACTGCGCAACCGGGGCGGCAAAAGTCACTTTTATAAACCAGCTAAAATAAAAGTACAAAGAATTTACAACAAAGTGTATATTCCAGGGGAGGGGGCTTGTTTGCCTTGTAGTTGGAGGCTCTAGCCCCATGCAAGCTACAGCCCTGGCTATGCTGCTGAATAAGAGCATAAGACAGCCTGAAAAGCAAGAATTCATAGATATATTAAATGATTTCTCTCGTGGTTAAGTTTCTCATCGCTTGATTTGATCTCAGTATATGAAGTAGAATGAAATCAATAAAGCAATTGACTGCTTTCCCGAAAAATCAATGCTTGAGTGATTCAATCAGAATGGAATAAGCCCCTTCCCTAGCTCTTTGGCTCTCCCTTCCGCTTTCCCTCCTTTTCTCCCTGAGAAGAAGCTGAACTGAATCACGGCTCTGACTTGATCCGTTCTCAAGAGGATGGAATGGAGTTACTCACGCTTGGGCCTAGTTGTGCTCTTTCACCCATCGATCTGTTGAGTCTTCCGAACACTTCATCACCTTTCGTGCTGTTATTTCAAAGCGCGGGAAGAGAGATTTGATTGAAACATACTGAAAGATAGGAATTGATTTTCGATGGGAGAGATTTTATTGCACATAGCGAGAACAAATTATTCTAACATCTCAATCTCACAGAAATTAGGTCTTATTGCATTTGACAGGAAAGCTAAACTTAAAACTTTGCGTTGATGGGACTTTGTGACCAATTTATGTATTTCTTGAATTGCCATTTATGTACACCAAATATACGATTTATTACTTCCCCAAAATTTGTTTTTCTTTAAGTGTATAGGAAATCTCTTCTTTATCCTTAGCAATGGGTGGGGCTGGGGGAGGGCGGAAGGAAATGGAAAAACAGCTACGGTAAAAGAGGTGAGAAAACGCGAAAACATCTTTCCCTGAAGTTGAAGAGAAATCACTTTATCTCGAAATAGATTAACAAAAAAATTCGTTTCTAAGGTCTTAACAGTGTTATATTTACTGAAGATAGTTTTGTACTGAAACCATGGGTGCATGGTAAGTAAAACATTCACAAACATCTGCCTTTTCTGATAAATCAGTTGTTTCGGACGTGTACTAACTATTACAAATTTGCCGACACTCAATGAAGATAGTGTAGTAAGGCTGCGGAGTTTATTTTATCGCTATGGTTCCAGAATGATACGATTGTAAATCGCGCGCCACAGAATTCATTGAGATGAAAAACGCATTTTTCTTTCTTTCTTTTTCTTTTTTTTTTTTTTTTTTCAGGGACACAATGTCACTTTTACTGGAAATTTTAAGATCATGAAATTCCAGTAACAATATTAATAATAGCGAGCCAATTAATAACGATAATAAAAATAAAAAAGTAAGAATGCTACATAAGCCGAAAAACAAAAAGGAACGGTAGCTGCCGACTCAGATGTTATACATCGACGAGCCAAAACATTATGACCACCTGACTAATATGATGTTGGTCCTCTACGTGATGTCAAAACAGCTCTTACCCGGCGAAGCATTGACGATACAAGATTTCTAAAGGTGTCTGGAGGTATCTGGTACCAACCAGAGATGGAAACGGGTCACGGGTCAACGAGTCGACAATTTCCTGCGGGTCCAACGGGTAGGGTCAAGGTGTTCCTGAACTGATTTTGACCCGGTTTTACTCCCGTTTTAATTTTTGAAAAGAGAAAAATATATTCCTAAGAAAAATGCGCGTTGTGGAATTCTGTAGTCGATACTGGTGCCCACGGAGTGAATAATGATTTGCCATGCAAAAATATTGTCGCCCCTTTCTTAAAGGAACGAAGATTTCCATCGACAGACGTCAGACACACCGACACCATATCGTAAAAAGATACTTCCTTTGCGTTCTTTTACAGTGCGATTGTCCAGGGCAAGGTACAGGCAAACGCCATTCGCCTGCTTCTCAGCTGAATCACTCTCTCCGTGGGAAGTTCACTGTTTGACTAAGAGTTACTTTTCACATCGCATCTTTTACATTGAGCATTCAGAGGTTTTCGATTGATGTGCTAACATCTCGTTCCCATGACATGTCATGTCGAAATTAACTCCTTATTTGTTAATATGGATGGATTTAATATTAAGGAGGTTCAGAAAGGCGTCGAGGCCAACAAATACGTGCTTGTTGAAAACCACAAGGGAAAGAGTGAATGCTGGAAATTGTTTCGTCTACCGGTGAATAATTCTGTGTTGTTTGGTCTTGTTTGTTGTTCAAAATGTGGAAAGTGTATAATTACAAAAAAAGATGTCGACGGTGTAATAAGAGATTATGGAACCAAAAACCTAACGGACCATACGAAAGTATGAGCACCTCCATCAAAGCGTGGAAAAAGTGAGCAATATAAATACATTTGGGTAATCGTAAATAATGATTCCCATTTGTAATATACTCACGGTTACGGACGTAGTCAGCCATTACTTCTGGATTACGCAAAATAGTGGCACTGAAAATGACACTAAAATTTAGCAAGTAACCAAATTTTATTATTAAACAAGTTAGTAAAATCATGCAATGCATTGATTATGATACGCTTTCCCACATACTAGAAATCATTACTCAAGTTATTACTCAAATTATGAGGAAAATGGCTATGGAATAAATCTCACTCCTGTACCCTGACCTTTAATCCCATTTCGATAATATTCAACAGAACTGGTTCAGTATGCCTCCGAAATAACATGATAAAGTTTTGTCGCAATGGAAGCAATTTTACATCAGTTATGATGCATAAGGGCTATGGAATAGATCCCGCTTCTGTGTCCTAACCTTTGACCCCATTTCGCCCATTTTCAATAGGATTTGTCCCCAGGCAGGTCCCTACAACATACTAACATTTCATCCAAATCGAAACATTTTTGCGTAAGTTATGATGCATAATGGCGGTGGAAGTGATTCCGCTCCTATGTCCTGACTTTTGACCCCCATTTCGCCAATTTTCAATAGGGTTTGTCCTCAGGTGGTCCCCTACCACATAATAAAATTTAATCGAAATCGAACCTTTTTTACGTTAGTTATGACGCATAAGAGCAGTGGAATGGATCCCGCTCCTATGTCCTGACCTTTGACCCATTTTGTTCACTTTCAATAGAGTTCCTTCCCAGGTGTTCCCCTACCACATACTAAAATTTCATCGAAATCGAACGATTTTTACGCGAATAAGTTGTCGTGCGGACGAACATACGCACAAAACGCGTGACGTAATGAGGCAGATGGGAATCGCGACCATCTGCTCGCAAGATTATGACGTCATAAAATTTTAATAGGATCCACGCACAACGCGTGACGTAATGAGACAGATGGCGTGACCGCGCGCCAACATCTAATGGCTCGACGCCATGACACTACACTAAAAACGTGGTAATTCGGGGTGGTTATTTAACCCACTAAACGAATTTTCCTAAAGTCGTGATCAAGCTAAATCGATTTCTAGTACCAGAAAACGGTAGGTTAACGACTTTCATCAAAATCCTTAGAGCCGTTTTCAAAATAAAATTTACATACATACAAGAATTGCTCCTTTAAGGTGAACGTCAAATAATTTGGCTTCCTCTACTTCAAATGGAAAAATTTCTGTACCCATTTTCTTCCCAATTAATACGTTCCCAAGGATAAACATTTGAATATCGATTAAAATATCTTCATTTTATAACTTGCAATACTTAATATTTTCTAAAACATAACCATAATTATGCAATCCAACATTTGTTTGTCTACTAACGTCATGAAAATACAGGTCGCGCCATGCTTTTTCTGTTTCAACACCACCAAAGGAAAAGTTATTGATTTTTAATATAATTATGTTTATGTTTTAGAAAATATTAAGTATTCCAAGTTATAATATGAAGTTATTTTAATCGATGTTCAATGTTCAAATATTCATCCTTGGGAACACATTAATTGTGAAGGAAATGTGTGCAAAAGTTTTTCCATTGGAAGTATAGGAAGCAAAATTTCTTGACGTCCACCTTAATAACATAGCATAAGGGCGATGGAATGGATCGCAATCCTATATCCTGACCTTTGACCCCATTTCATCCATTGTCAATAGGGTTCGTACCCAGGTGGTCCCCTTCCACATACTGAAATTTCATCGAAATCGAACCATCTTTACGCACGTTATGACGCATAAGGGCAAGGAAATGCATCCCGCTCTTATGTCCTGACCTTTGACCCCAATTCACCCATTTTGAATAGGTTTCGTCCCCATGCGGTCAACTACCACATAGCAAAATTTCATTGAAATCGATCCATATTTACGCAAGTTAAGACGCATAAGTGCAATGGAATGGATCTCGCTCCTACGTCGTGACCTTTGACTCCATTTGTCCCATTTTCAATAGGGTTCTTCCCCGGGTGGTCCCCTACCACATACTAAAATTTCATCGAAATCGAACCATTTTTACGCCAGTTATCGTGCGGACGGGCGGACAAAGCTGGAGCATATGCGCTTCTTCAACCTACGGTTGGAAAGCGTAAAAAAGGATTTCAGTTATTAAATATCAAGCAGTGATTGGGATGAATATATATCATCATCATCATCATCATTGTCAACCATTATCAATCCACTGCTGGACGAAGGTCTCCCCAAGTTTCCTCCACAACGGTCTGTCTTGTGCCAGTCTCCTCCATGTCACCCCTGCATACTTTCGAATTTCATCCACCCATCTCCCATGTGGTCTTCTTCTGGGTCTTTTCCTGTCCCTTGGAATCCAATCTAAAATTTCGGCTGTCCATCGATGATCTGTCCTTCTGGCAGTATGTCCAGCCCATTGCCATTTCCAGGGATTTAACTCTGATCATGATGTCTTCCACTCTTGTCATTTTTCGGATCCACGAGTTCCTCTTCTTATCTCTCCTGGTTACACGAAGCATGCACCTCTCCATGCTTCTTTGAGTTGTCTGCAGTCTTTGTATATCTCTTTTAGTTAAGGTCCACGTCTCTGCACCATACGTAAGCACTGGAAGGATGCATTGATCAAACACTTTTCTTTTAAGACATAATGGCATATTGCTCTTGAAAATTATGCTGTTTCTTCCAAAAGCTCTCCAGGCAAGTTTTGTACGCCGATTAATTTCTTCATCAATGTGACCCTCACTTGATATCTGCTGTCCAAGATAAACGTACGTGTCTGTTATCTCCAGCTTTTCTCCATCAATCGATAAATCTTCATTTCTTGTAAAAGCATTGAACATCACTTTTGTCTTCTGAAAGTTCATTTTTAATCCCACTTCTTTACTCTTGTCAGCAAGTTCCTGGATCATACTCTGCAGCTCTGATGGGGTAGTTGCAAAAATGACTACGTCATCAGCAAAACGAAGGTGGGTTAGATAATCTCCATTAATCTTTATCCCTTTGTTTTCCCAGCTCAGCGACTGAAAAACACCCTCCAATGTGGCATTAAAGAGCTTCGGAGATATGGTGTCACCTTGTCTCACTCCCTTTCCAATTTTTATGTGTGTTGTATTTTCAAACAGCCTAATCTTTGCACTTGCATTTTCATAGATGTTATTAATAATATTAATGTATGCATCTTCAATACCGCAGGTTTTCAGAGCCATTGTAACTGCTGATGGTTTCACCGAATCAAAGGCTTTTTCATAATCTATAAAAGCCATGCACAATGGAAGTTCATATTCCCTCGCTCTTTCAATTAGTTCTCTCAGTACGTGGATATGATCTATTGTGCTGTAGCCACTCCTGAATCCAGCTTGTTCTCTCGGTTGAGCCATGTCCAGTGTTACCTTCAAGCGGTGTGAAAGAACTTTAGTGAAGATTTTATAAACTACTGATAGGAGGCTGATAGGTCTGTAGTTTCCGAGATCCTCAATGTCACCTTTCTTATGTAGCAGGATCATTGTAGCGGTGTTCCAATCCTCAGGAATCTTTCCTTCATTAAGGCATCGAGTGAAAATTTGGGCGAGTACTGTTTCAATTTCTCCACTTGCTTCTTGTATGATGTCTACAGTAATTCCATCTTCTCCTGGAGCTTTTCCCCGCTTCATGTTCTTGATTGCATGTGCAACTTCTGCTGAAGGACTGGAGGAACTCTGGTACTGGTATCTTTCATGATGTCTGGAGTGCATGTATCATCCCTTTCATATAATTTGGAGTAGAAATCTTTCACTCTTGTCAAAATTTCGCCTCTATTTCTTGTTACAGAACCATCTTCTTTTCTCAGTGCCATAATCTGTTTTCTTCCCTTACTGAGATGTCCCTTTGCTATCTTTAGGCTTTGGTTGTTTTCAATTGCTTTCCTCACTAGTTCACAGTTGAATTTTCTTACGTCTTCAGTGATACTTTTTCTTACTGTCTTGCATAGCTCTATATATTCCACTTTGGAAGTCACATCATCTTTAGTTGTCCTCATCTCTCTTCTTTTTTGCATCAACATTTTCGTTTTTTCCTGATAATTTGTTTACATGCAACTTGTTCTTAGACCCAGCTAATTTTGTTGCTGTTTCCATAAGGGCTTTGGTTACTTTTCTGTTAACTTCAGAGATGTCCACTTCTTCCGATGTTAGGCCTTCTAAAGCAGAGAACCTGTTCTTCAGTTCCAACTTGAAGGTATTATGGTGTTTTTTAAGGTTGGTTATGTCAATAGATTTTGTTTGTCTTATGAGCTTGCCACGTTCAAGTTTGGTGTTGAGGTGCATCTTACATCTCACCAATCTATGGTCACTACCTGTGTTGAACTTGTTTAGCACACTGCAGTCTTCTATGACGAATTTTTTGTTACACATAATAAAATCAATTTCACTTGTCGTCCCATTTGGATGTCTCCATGTCCATTTCCTGTGTGGCTTTTTCTTGAAGAAGGAGTTCAAGATGAAAAACCCTTCTGCCTCTGCAAACTCAACGAGAGTATTTCCACGCTGGTTTCTGTTGCCGTGACCGAATTTACCTACTGAAGTTTCATTCTGTTGCCGTTGCCCTATTTTTGCATTGAAATCTCCCATAATTATTTTTAAGTGCTGCTTACCTTTATTATTTAGATGACAAATTTCCTCATAAAATTCTTCAATTTCTTCTTCAGGATGACTTGTGGTGGGTGCATAAGTTTGAATAATCTGAGCCTGGTATCTTTTCGAGAGTTGGATAACGAGTCGTGCAGCTCTGTCAGAGGAACTTTCAACTTCTACAACTTTATCCTTCAGTTTCTTGTTTATTATAAATCCAACACCACTAGTTCTGCCAGTATCTGTCCCACGATAGTAGAAGAGATGTCCACTTTTCAGTTCGATGAGATCTTCTCCTTTTCTCCTTACCTCACTTAGCCCCACGATGTCCCACTTGATCCTTTGTACTTCCTCTTCCAATTCAAGAAGCCTTGAATCAGAAGATAGGGAGCGTCCGTTGTACGTAGCCAAGGTCAGCATCAGATGGCAGCCTAGTCCGGTCCTCCGGGGATTCTTAGCACCCTCTGCCTTCATGTCGCACTGGCCGCTGCCTTGGCCAGGTACATTCCAGCTGCCGGAGACTGAGGGCCAAGATTTAAGTTGTGGAATCATTTTGGAGGGTTTGGCCATAACTCACCACGCTGGCCAAGCGGGTTGGTGAGTGTGGGATAGAATTTCCTCTAATCCCGATGGTATAGTTATACCGCTATTGGCGGTCGTCAGAGCCCCTTTAGTGGGAACAGGATGTACCACGAGAAGGCGGGGTTGACATTTGTCAAGGAGAGGCTGTGATGTTACGCATCACCTGACCTTACATCCCGAATATATATATATATATATATTTTTTTTTACCTTTATATGTATGTACACTGAAGAGCAATTGAATTAAAGATACCTGTCTAGTAACGTGTAGCACCACCTTTCGCCCTGATGACGGCGGCGATTCGTCCCGGCGTGGACTCGGCAAGACACCTGAAGCGTTGGGAAGCCATACGGATCCACGAGCCCTGAACAAGCTCCCACAGTTCACGAAGATTTCATGTAGGGGGGGGGGGGTCATCTCTCTCGATAGCATCACGGATGTGCTCGATCGGATTGAGGTCAGGTGACCTAGCTGGCCAAGGAAGCGAGGTCACGTCGGTGGAGTGTTCATCCAACCATTCGGATACAATTCGGGAGCATTGGCACGGTCATTTTCTTGTTGCAGGATGAAGTCCCCAGTGGGATGCTGAAGACGCACAAACGGGAGCAAATGGTCGTCTAGGATATCCCGGTAACGTTGACCTGTGTGGGACGATGTCACACGTACCAGGGATCCCATTTCTGTCCACGTAAACAGTCCCCAGACGAAAATGCCACCTCCACCAGCTTGAAGAGTACCCTGCTGGCAAGAAGGATCCATCGCTTCATGTGGTTTGCGCCGTACTCGTATCCTGCCATCCGCATGTTCCAACGTGAATCTCGACTAATCAGTCCCGGCAACATTTTTCCACGTGTCTAGGGTCCAGTGTCGATGTTCCCGCGCCCATGCTAATCTTTGCACCCTGTGATGTGCGATCAGCAGCGGTACCCTCGTGGGACGATGGCTTCTGTACCCCATAGCGAGGAGATGGTTCTGAATGGTGTGGCTGCTTACACGTTTTTGTGCACCAGCGTTAAATTGCCGAGTGATTTCTTGCTCTGTGGCCCGTCTGTCCGCTGTTACAATGTGAGCTAGCCGACGATGACCCTGCTCATCTACACGCTGTTGTCCACGGCAGTTGGCACTTGCAGGGTTGGTTTTATCGGATTCGATGTACTCACGGTGCACCCGTGACACAGTGGCTCGTGATAATCCCTGTGCCTTCACGACTTCCGAGATGGAGTGACCCATTCGTCGGGCCCCGACAATTTGCCCACTATCAAATGAGCTTAGATCCTTCGTCTTAACCATACTGCGTCCGACTCTTACTGATTCCCGTCGCATCACTCCTTATATTGTCTGATCGCTGCATACGTCATGTCGTTTTCGTTTACAGGGCCGCCCACAGCGCCACATTTGCATAACGCCAGCTGTCTCTAATTCAATTGCTCTTCAGTGTATATATATATATAAATTGAATTTCGAATTTATAGTTCAAAGCCAAATTTGTCCGGGTCAGTTACGGGTCCGGGTCGGGTCCAGTTATGGGACGTCCGGGTCCGGGTCGAGTCCGGGTACGGGTCTGAAATGTTTGACCCGTTTCCAACTCTGGTACCAACACGTCAACAGAAGATCCTTTAACTCTTGTAAGTCACATGAGCCGCCGCAGATCGGATTTGCTATTCCAACACAAACTATAGATGCTCAATTGTATTGGTGTCGGCGAAAATTTGGAGACCTGGAAGTCTTTCTCATATTCCGCGAACCGTTCTCGAACAAAACGGGTAGTGTGGCATGGCGCATTATCCTTCTAAAAGAAGGCACAACTAGAGGGGAATATCGTTGCCATCAATGATGTACCCGGTCTGCGATGATATTTATGTTGGTGGTGGTTGATGTCATAGTTTCCTGCACATGAATGACTGTACCCAGTGTTTTCGAGCAGAAAAATGCCCCAAACACTGTACTTCCTCCACCGGCTTGTTTTCGTACCATTGTGCACCCTGTTCCAATACGTATCCAGGAAAATGACGCACATGTACCCAGCCAGTGGATTGAATGCAATGCAAAACTATATGCATTTCTTTTCTATCTTCCCTCTTAATTCCACATGAAATTATATGACCTGCATTAAGAATCACTTCCCTTTCTTTGATGCATCGTTAGTTTTTTGTAGCGTCCACAAATTTGATTATCTGAATAATTGAGAATGTTAAACCAGCCATTCCTACATACGACTTTACAGAAACACGTGCGGCGTTATCCAAACTAAATGAAGTTTGTTTACGTTTGCGCAGCGCCCCCTATAGTTCATTTAGGTTGCCAATAAATATATATTCCCTGCTTGTTTGCTTTGTGTGTGTGTGTGTAATATCTACCAAACGCAAAAATAATGCGTCTTTGTTAACAACAAAACCTCGGCTACTATAATTTTTGTGAAACGTTTCGGATATTTTCTCTTCTGGTCAAAATGGGTATGCGAATAAAAGGAGATCAAAAATAAATTTCTGCAATGAATAAATATGCAAACAAGAGTTTAACTACTTTTTTCAGAAAAATATTTGCATAGAATTGATGTTTTCATTTACCTAGCGAAACGAAATTTTCTCTTCTTAGCTGATGTAAATTTGAATTCATCAAAAGCCATAGAAGTTACTGAATTTGGCACATTTTATTTAAACCATTTTTTCTTTTTCTGCTGCATTTTTTTTTTTTTTTTTTTGAAACAAGCTGCGCATATCGGTTTAGGTAGCGAACTCTTATAAACGTGCGCACTCTCTAAACAAACAAATTGCGTCTTCATTAACAGAAGGAAACCGATTTTTCAGTTCTTCCGTAAGTTCCTTAATAACTCCTTTCCCTTTACCATAGTTATCTCCATGAATAGCACCAAAAATACTCTCAAATGTGTTGACAGTTTCCATCCACGAAGGTGTTGGTACCGTAAGTCCTCCAGAAGATAACAGAAAAATCCAACTTGAATGGGGAGGAATTTCTACGCAATTTTTAGGAACATGTCCTAAAGCAGAGTCTTTTTCGCGAACACGATATGCAATATACCCTGCTACATAAGTAAGGGCTTCTTTTTCATAAGCCGAACTGTTTGGTACTTTTGACATTTCCGCTTTCCAGGCCATAGGACAGGGGTCGTTGTTTAACTCGTCGAGTGAAGCATTTTCATTATTTAATTCCGTTATGTGCTCTATTTCTTTAGACCCTAGAGCATTTTCTAGCAATTCTGCTGTCAAATACAAACTTCAATGTTCCTGTGTATTAGATACATTTGCTTTAGGTGAAATGTTCGGCCATTTATTTGCAAAAAGGAACTGTTTAAGGCGACGCATGACTTCCGAAGGAGAAGGATGATCGTTAAATCGTCCAAGTCCTCTAATTTGGCTAAACAAACTTTTCAGTGCATCTTGTGTCAAACGGAATGTTATGATGTACTTGACTCCAGAAAGTTTCAGTTCTTCATAAATTCCGAAAAGCGAGTTTATTGAAATAATAAAGATTTTCTGAAATGGTAGAATAGTACTCTTTCCTCGTACTCTTAGCCCTTTGATTATGTTTTTCATTGATTTCAATGTGGCTGCTTATTCTTCATAAAATTTTGAAATTCCGAAAGCCACTTTCATAGGTTTCGTATTCCTTGGATATAGACTTTTGCTATTCATGATGTCGTTAAAGGTATCAATAATTTTGAAGAAACTCGCGGCCTGTTCATTTCCTGTTAAACCCAAAATTGCATTTGCCGTTGTTGCTGAAAACAAAGTATTTGCAAGTTGGACCTTCTGACGCTCGTTACCCTTCAGAGTAAGATGTTCAGGTTTCAACTTGGGGCAAAGTTTGATTTCTCCAATATCATTTTTTAAAACTTCTTTAATGATGTCAATTTCAGTTCTATCTTCCAGAACAAGCACTCTATCTAGAAAGTAGTTCCTTAATAACTTTACGTATTGAGGCATGTCTGCAAATACCCATATTTGCTTGTCCCTATGAACCGGATGAAAGGAAGATGTGCTTTCTACTGAAATACTAAGCCCTTTCCATAATCTGTTGCATCCTCCAAAATCTGACACTATTGCTTTGACCTCAATGTCAGATAATTCCATACTCTGAATAATAGAGAAAAGGAGCTGTTTTGACGTTGAAGTGTCAAAATCAAAGAATATGGGTTGTTTCCACTGGGACAACAGCCCTCTAGCGAGAACGAAATGCACTTTTCTGAAAGCACCTAAAATCTCGTCTAATTCAGCATCATGCATACACGAAAATCCATGTGCATTTCATCGAAACTTAAAGCACAAATTATTTCGAATTGATCCAAACACTGGCTGTTATTTCTGATTAGTCGTAGGAAGCTTAGCTGAATACCAGGACTACACGAAAATTTAGCATACCATCTTATTAAAGTACTCGCACTTGGTAATGGAATTCCAATTTTATTTCTCCAAAACTCGTAAGGTTTTCTGGACAACGCTCGTATTACAATGCTTTTTCCAATGTCTTCAGCTGTCCATTTAATTCGACTTTTACCATGTACAAACGATTTTACCTGTGTTTTTGTAAGTATGTTTCGAAAGCATTTGTCATTTTTTATCAATTTTTTTATTTTTCTTATTTTGGTTTTTTACCTTAATTTTCAGTTCTCTGACTTGTTTGAATAAAAGCTAGCGCGAACGATTACATCTTCTGGCTTTTCGAGAAAAGCTCTGTAACGTACCAGGAGATGTGACGTACCTGCCAGCAGGACGCACACGGCATAAAGGCACATAGCAATCAGAATAAACGTCTGCGTAGCTCAGTTGGTAGAGCGACTTGTTCCGGAATAAGCGGCCTCGGGTTCGAATCCCGGCGTAGACCAAAAATGACGGAGAAATTTACTTCGTTATAGCTCTTTAAGATATCCTTTTTTTTTTTTTTTTTTTTTTGACAATTTGTCATTTACAAAACTTCCTTTTTTTTTTTTTTTTTTTTTTGGAACATATCACATTTCACACAATAAATTGTCTCTTCATCTGATGCAGGTTGAATAGCGGCCACGTTTTCTTCAAAATGTCTTTTTTGGGACTAAGATTTGTAAGTCTATCAAAAGCATCATGCAGTATTTTTCTCTATTTTTGTCTTTCACCTCTTGCCGTGAAACTTTCAATATTTGCTCTTGGTAAATTGACTGTTGGTACATCCGATTGTTTCAATATACTTTTCATTGGTAAACCAAGCAGACGATTTATCATATCGTCTTCTTACTCACTATTTAAAAAGTGCTCACGGCAAATCCTGGCATTTTTCTCATTAAAAGAATCCGCTCTGTGACACTTGTTAACCCAGTCTTTTGTAACTACTGGGTCGTTTCCAGGGAAACAGCGAAATATTATGTTTCGTCCTTTCGTATTCATGCTGGTATTTCGGTACGTTGCACCAGCGCAGGAAGTCATTGCTCGAAAACGATGTACGAGAAATTAAATTAAAAAATTCGATGTCAGAAATACAACCAAACAAACAGCAGATAACTAATGCGAATGCAACAAACGTGGGATAAAATCATCCACTAACCGCTTCACATCGCGCACTGACAAATGACGCATGCATCCAAAGACCTTGGAGTAGAATAAACTAGCTTATCTACCTCCGTCAATGAAAAATACCAATAAGGAACACAAAAATGCACCTTCAGTATAAAAAAAAAAGAGAAAAAAACGGGAGTTGTTTTACATATAATTCATTAAAAAAATTGTGAAATGGAAGAATTCAAAAAACAGAAGTTGTAATTACCCTAGGGAAGAAAGTGCTGTTCCCTTAAAAAAATATTGAGAACTGTGACCACATAACTAAAATAATTAAAAACAACAGTATGTGTTAAAAATAAATAAAACTGCGCTACTAAACTATGCTAAGAAAATGTGGGCTCATTACTTCTTTTATATGTACATTTTGTTATAATGAAAAAAGTTGTGAAGTCGCAGGCAGTCTTGATTTGGCTAAGATTTTAACATAATTTTAAGCTGAACTACATGACCAAGGTTACATGGTGAATCAGATCAACTACATAGTGAATAAACATAAACACACTTTTAGCTAAATGCATGTACCCATCCCCACCCCTTCTTCCCTATTCCTAATCAGTAACAGTCTTCATTCAGTGCAATTTAACTCCTCTTCAGTTTCATTTACACTGCTGGCCACCCAAAATGCAACACCAAGAAGGAAGCATCCGATTGGCCTGAAATTCGCAGCATGCGTCGCCCGCGAGAGGACATGCAAACGATTAGCATTGTAGGGCATATGCAAATCATGTGCGCCCGGCACGCTACCGAGAAGCTCTATAAGAAGGGTGCACAAAAGGCGGGGTGTAAGTAGTGGAAGTGTGTTGTGCTGCCTGACCTGTGCGTGGGAAACTTCCTGATGCCTCGTCGCAGAATACGACAGTCATTCCAGCACGTTTCGAAGTTAGACAGAGGACGAATAGTGCAAATTTTGAAGATGACAATCCGATTTTTGGCGTAAATGAGACAAGGATGGTAAGTCAGCATTCCTAGGCGTTTTCTGGGAGACGCGGGTTCGAGTCCCGCTCCAGGACGATGAAAATTTTCAAGTTTTCGGATAGTATCTGACTTACCATCCTTGTCACATTTACGCCAAAAATCGGATTTTCATCTTCAAAATTTGTATTATATGGCGTAATCCCGTATTTCTTTCGTGATGGACGAATAGTGGCTTATCGCGAGACATCGGCGCCCGAGTTTGATGACATCCAGCCGCAGTGAGGCGAGTATGGATTCGGTTGGTGCAGGAGGGACGGACGGACCGACGTGAGCGATTGCCGCAGCCGCGGCACACCACCGAATTAGAAGACCGGCATGTTGTGCGGCGGGCATTGACTGCTCGCACCGCCACATCACGAACGTTAGCGCAGGAATTAGGGTGTGTTGCGCAACAACCTGTGTCAGCACGTACCGTTCGACGTCATCTTCAGGAGTGGGAACTTGTCGCACGGCGCCCATTGCTCCGATTGCCATTGACGTTACACCACCGGCGAGTGCGGCGGCAGTGGGCCGTTGAACGCAGCACCTGGACTACGGAATGGCACGACATTGTCTTCTCTGACGAATCATACTTCTGCGTGCAACACCACGATGGTCGGATCCGCGTGTGGCGGCAACGCGGCGAGAGACTGTATGACGCCTACATTATGCATCGCCACACCGGTCCGTCGCCTGGCGTTATGGTTTGGGGCGCAATTGGATGTGACACTCGCGCCCCTCTGGTACGCATCGCAGGTACACTCAACAGCCACCGCTACATCTCCGACGTTTTGGAGCTTGTAGTCCTCCCTTACATGCAGGACCTTCCAGCGGCCACGTTTCAACAGGACAATGCGCACCCGCACGTGGCACGCATCGTGCAACAATTCTTCACGGCCCACCAGCTGTCACTGCTGCCGTGACCCGCCTGTTCTCCGGATATGTCGCCCATCAAACACGTCTGGTCGCTGATCAGCAACCGAGTGGCCCGCCAAGCACCACCCGCGGCTACGCCTGATGAACTGTGGCAACGTGTGGAAGCAGCGTGGACCGACATACCCCAAGTCCACATCCAAAGCCTCTTTCGTTCGAGGCCGCGGCGTGTAGCGGCCGTTATTGCCAGCCATGGGGGCCACACGAACTATTGATGTCTGCGTGTTCCGCAAGTCGCACGGGCCTGTAAGCTCAATCGTTTCATCTTTGTATCTGTTGTTATGTGTCCAGTAAATCTGGCTTTGCTATCTCCTGTCCTTCTTGGTGTTGCATTTTGGGTGGCCAGCAGTATAATTTGGAATACTGTTCTTTTGCAGCATTACTTTTGGTTGTAGAGATCTAATATATATATATATTTTCTCCCTTAACAAGAAACCCCAAGAGTCAGCTTAAAGTTTGCAAGTTTAGCTTTTGTGGCTGGATATTTAGTGAAAGTTATTGAAGAAAAACAGACTGCATCTCCTGCTTGGTAAAGTTGGCTAACTGTAATTGTATGGCACCCATTCTTAATTTAATCTCAAATCAAGACCATGGACTGACTTACCCAACACCAGCATTTATTATGATCCTTTCTATTACGCAAGGTTTTGTTGAAAAATCTCTTCCATATTTGCCACAAAACTGTTTGGTGCAAAACTTATCGACATATATTCTTTTAAAACTGGAAGAGAGTTGTTCACGGCAGTCATTAAATCTTGAATCAAAACCAACAAACAAACAAAAAAACGACAGATGGGGGCGCAATATTTTGTAGTTCGCTCCGGGCGCAGAAATGCTTAGTTACGCCTCTATGGCTAGATATTGAATTTCTTTTTTTATTATTATATTATTTCCCAATCTGAAAGTTGGGACATGCCTCTCTACTAAGAAGGCCAAACCTGCATAATGCAGGAAAAAACAGAGAATAAAAGGGTCTAAAGCAATGCCCAAATATGCCCAATCTGTAAGATTGTGACATACCTCTCTACGGAGAAGGCCAAACCTGCATAATACAGAAGAACAAATGAACAAAAAATAAAAGGGCCTAAAGCAATGCCTAAGTATATCCAATCTGAAATATTGTGACATGCCTCTCTACGGAGACAGGCAAAGCTTCATAATGCAGGAAAAAAAAGTCTGAAGCAATGCCCAATAATGTCTAATCTAAAAGATTTGACATGCCTCTCTACGGAGAAGAGAGGCATGTCAAATCTTTCATATTGACATATACGTGAAATCTGAAAGCTTTTCGTGTTTAATTTTGGTATGCGTATTTATGCATTTACGATACCATGGGGAACTAACTCCTAGCCCCGATCTATGGATCAAAAATAGGGCGCTGGCAAGGCCTCAAGGGTGGTTCCTCTGAGCGCTCAACAGGGATATTTTTTTAATATATCTATTCAGCATGTACATTGGCAGTAATAAACTGTTATATGCGGTGACCTTATCGGGGTGGATTGCTCTACCCGGAGAGCGAAGTTTATTGGGTAAGTTTTTCTCTTTTGTTGTTATTGTAATTAGTGATATATTTCTCAATAACTATTTTAAAAAACTACAATTTTAATGTGTAATCTGCAGATGTAGTCATTATCTCAGTAAAGACAAATATGCTTTTCTAATTTAGTCTATTTAATCTTGGATACTACACAGAAATGAAAAAAAGCTGATGTGGTTTTTAATCAGAGTGATAAAACATCTTGCATTACCTATTCAATTTTTTTCTATTTAAAGCTTCTTTTTAGAAAGTGTTTGTTAAGTGTCTTCAGGAAATGAAGGGTTCCTTGTAATGAAATGCATTGCTTTCTTTAGATGTGTATAAGTGATATTCAATGAAATAACTATATCAGGTTAAATTTCAAAGTGCACGAAACCAAATTGCCATGTGCTGTGTGGCAAAACATATTTTTTTGGCCCATGTGAAAGCTATGGTGATTTTGCAGCACTCACTTTCTTGCAATTTATGAGTATATAGTAACCATTGCGTTCCAGTATGCTTTAGCACCATAACAATTTTAGCCCTCAGTTCAAATATATTGTAGAGTTTGGTAATCATGTTTACATCTTTTATCAGACATATTTGTCAATACATAACAGGCATTCCATTATGTCTTAACATTATAGTTTACATAGTCATAATCTGTAACTCGATCCTGAATTAACCTGGCAAGTTTATATACAGCAGTTGTCTGGAAGGAGTGGAGTAAAATTTTTGTCCTATATGGGTAGCTTGATTTTGTCTGCTCGGTAGGGTGATTATGTCTTACCAGCAATTTATTGTCTCGTCACTTTGTTTTAAGTTGCGGAGACGAAAATAAGGAGGAGTTGGGTGTAGTACCGTTTAGGTTTTTTTCTTTGTTTTTTGTATGGTGATGTGGCAGATTTATTAGTTATGTATGCCTATATAAAATACAATTTTTCATTCCACTGCATGGGAAATGACAGCCAAGTGATTGTTGTACCTATAGAAATGACTTACATAATGCAAAATAAAAAATGTCAATAAGCGGAACTTTGCTCTGTCCAGGCTGCTGGAGTTAACCCGTATTGCCATTGAATTGGGTGGAAGGAAAGAAAGAAATAAAAATATCATAGAGGCGCTACATAATGTTTTTTTTTCTAATTTGGTTTTAAAGACTGCCTTCTGTTCCATTTTGAAACATTATCTTATACTTTGATTATGTTTGTATTAAATTTCCATGTAAATCAAGTTATCACAGTAAATTCCTAAAGTGCTTGTTGTCACAGGTGCAATTTTTTTTTGCTTCATGTTTTGTATGTGACAGACGGATGACTGGTTGCCAGTTTCTTTTAAACCATAATGTTCGCTGATAAGACATTGCCTGTTCTGTTATAATTTTAACTACTGAGCATAACAGCCGAAATTCCACTAAAAATCCTGTGTGAAGTTTAAAATACAATTATGATTTGACGTATCCTCTAAATTTACTTTCATTTTTAGTTTCTTTCCTATGTAAATTATTGGTTCATTCTCGCAGTGCGTTGCAACCTTAACGCTATATTTTTCCAGTTCACTAAATGTATGTTGGTGGTCTAAGCGATGGCTTATAACCGGGAGGGTCCGGGTTCGAATCCCGATGAGGCATGGATGTTGTGTTTGTCTTACGGCACTGACCCTCTCCCTTCTCTGGAACCAGTGACCCTAAATTAGGGACGGGCGACTGCTTATAACCCATTGAGTTGCTCACGGTCGTCGTTAAACCCTCAATGAAAAAAAATTATCATTTTTAATTATTTATTACTAAGGAAACACAAACATTGAATCAAGTATAGACAACAAGACAACAAAAATTAGAAATGAATGAAGAAAAACAAAAGTTCACCCACAGTTCAAGAGTTTAAGCTTGTCTAAAATGTCTGTTTAAAGATGCAGCATTTTTTCTACAAACCAACGCATTGAAGAACTCTCGTGTAAGCGGTCTGTATCATCTTACTCAGGGGCGGCTCCTACTATGGTACTGTGGGGCTGCAGACTCCCCCGCCCCTACCCAAAGCGGTTTTTATTTCATGCCGTACCAAGAGAGAGAAGTTTTGTGAACTCCGTTGTAAGTTTTTCCAGCATAACGCCACGACTGAAGTTTTCTGAGCTCAACTGGAAGTTTTTCATGCATAACACCACTGGGAGCGGAAGGAACGTAAGCAGGCTGACCTGCTTGCAGCTCTGACTGCTATTGAAACCAACTCATATGGGCAACTCTACCTATTCCTACATCAGTTCGTTTAATTTGAATAAAACTTCCCTGGAGGCTGCATTGAAGGCAACTTTCGTTAGTTCGTTAGCAGGGTTGCTCGCGAATGCAGTCTCTCGTTGCGTGAGAATGCAACGCCGGGCCTGTGAGCTTTGTTTATTAATACGGTTCTTGTGCTTCCGAATAAGAAATAAAATAGGAGAATGAATTAAAAATAATAACGAATGTTGAAATAAAGTATTAAATAAAGTAGGTTTGAATCTATTACTCAACCTGGTTTGTTTGGTTTTTTCTTCCAACTCTTGGGATCGTTCTTGCTTTTATTCAACGTAATAATTCTAACAACAATGTTACTCCCATCGAATATCGAATATTTTATTCGTGTTTGCTAATAACAAATACTCATTTGCCGGGATTTTTGCAAAAACGTTTTACTTATATTTTCTCTTCTGGTCAAAATGGGCATGTAAACAAATTGTGATTAAGAATAGAGCAGTATTGGATAAATTGAAAAAAAAAAAAGACTAGTTTCTGCAGCGAAATACTTGCACAAAATTGATTTCTTCACTTACCAAGCACAGCGAAATTTTCGCTTTTAAATTCATGTAAATTTTTATTCACCAAAAATCATGAAGTCACTCCATTGGATACATCTTATTTTTCTGCTGCATCCACTATCCCCGCAAAAAAAGTAAGCTGCGCATTTCAATTGAGATAGTGCGTTGTACTTAATTAATTTGAAAAGAACATTTAATCAGATATCATTGTTTAGAAAATTTACGAAGTTGGTAAGTTTTAGAAAACTAATTTTTCTACACTAAATTGTTATCATGGCTTCAAAATTAAAACTGGAGTGAATACGTTTGCAATCCGTGTTTATTAAAGAGAATGCCGGTGTGTGAGTATCGCAATAACAACTCATTGCAAAATTCTGGCAGACCCTTCAAAATTCCACAAAATGTTTTTCATCGCCGTCCAAGTTGCAGTGGCCGGTATCAAGTCGAAGTTCCAAAGGGGGTGTATCAAAAAAACAAATATTTACATTATAATTCTAGGGGTCACAATGAGACACTTGAGAAGGCGTACATGACCTTGAGTATGTCTCCGCTGCCACAGGTACACGCATTAATTTCTTTCAACTTTTTGTCCTTATATATAAATATATATATATATATCATCATCATCATCATTGTCAACCATTATCAATCCACCGCTGGAAGAAGGTCTCTTCAAATTTCCTCCACAACGGTTTGTCTTGTACCAGTCTCCTCCATGTCACTCCCGCATACTTTCGAATTTCATCCACCCATCTCCCATGTGGTCTTCTTTTGGGTCTTTTCCTGTCGCTTGGAATCCAATCTAAAATTTCAGCTGTCCATCGATGGTCTGTCCTTCTGGCAGTATGTCCAGCCCATTGCCATTTCAGGGATTTTACTCTGATCATGATGTCCTCCACTCTTGTCATTTTTCGAATCCACGAGTTCCTCTTCTTATCGCTCCTGGTTACTCCAAGCATGCGCCTCTCCATGCTTCTTTGAATTGTCTGCAGCCTTTGTATGTCTCTTTTAGTTAAGGTCCACGTCTGTGCACTATACGTAAGCACTGGAAGGATGCATTGATCAAACACTTTTCTTTTAAGACATAATGGCATATTGCTCTTGAAAATTATGCTGTTTCTTCCAAAAGTTCTCCAGGCAAGTTTTGTACGCCGATTAATTTCTTCATCAATGTGACCCTCACTTGATATCTGTTGTCCAAGATAAACGCACGTGTCTGTTATCTCCAGCTTTTCTCCATCAATCGATAAATCTTCATTTCTTGTAAAAGCATTGAACATCACTTTTGTTTTCTGAAAGTTCATTTTTAATCCCCCTTCTTTACTCTTGTCAGCAAGTTCCTGGATCATACTCTGCAGCTCTGATGGAGTAGTTGCAAAAATGAATACGGCATCAGCAAAATGAAGGTGGGTTAGATATTCTCCATTAATCTTTATCCCTTTGTTTTCCCAGTTCAGTGATTGAAAGACATTTTCCAATGGGGCATTAAAGAGCTTTGGAGATATGGTGTCACCTTGTCTCACTCCCTTTCCAATTTTTATGTGTGTTGTATTTTCAAACAGCCGAATCTTTGCACTTGCATTTTCATAGATGTTATTAATAATAATAATGTATGCATCTTCAATACCGCAAGATTTCAGAGCCATTGTAACTGCTGATGGTTTCACCGAATCAAAGGCTTTTTCATAATCGATAAAAGCCATGAACAATGGAAGTTCATATTCCCTCGCTCTTTCAATTAGTTCTCTCAGCACGTGGATATGATCTATTGTGCTGTAGCCACTCCTGAATCCAGCTTATTCTCTCGGTTGTGCCATGTTCAGTGTTACCTTCAAACGGTGTGAAAGAACTTTAGTGAAGATTTTATAAACCACTGATAGGAGGCTGATAGGTCTGTAGTTCCTGAGATCCTCAATGTCACTTTTTTTATGTAGCAGGATCATTGTAGTGTTGTTCCAATCCTCAGGAATCTTTCCTTCATTAAGGCATCGAGTGAAAATTTGGGCGAGTATTGTTTCGATTTCTCCACTTGCTTCTTGTATGGTATCTACAGTAATTCCATCTTCTCCTGGAACTTTTACCCGCTTCATGTTCTTGATTGCATGTGCAACTTCTACTGGGAGGACTGGAAGAACTCTGGTACTGGTACCTTTCATGATGTCTGGAGTACATGTATCATCCCTTTCATATAATTTGGAGTAGAAATCTTTCACTCTTGTCAAAATTTCGCCTCTATTTCTTGTTACAGAACCATCTTCTTTTCTCAGAGCCATAATCTATTTTCTTCCCTTACTGAGATGTCCCTTAGCTATCTTTAGGCTTTGGTTGTTTTCAATTGCTTTCCTCACTAGATCACAGTTGAATTTCCTTACGTCTTCAGTGATACTTTGTCGTACTGTCTTGCATAGCTCTATATATTCCACTTTGGAAGTCACATCTTCTTTAGTTGTCCTCATCTCTCTTCTTTTTTGTATCAACATTTTGGTTTTTCCTGATAATTTGCTCAGATGCAACTTGTTCTTAGACCCAGCTAATTTTGTTGCTGTTTCCATAAGAGCTTTGGTTACTTTTCTGTTAACTTCAGAAATATCCACTTCTTCGGATGTTAGGCCTTCTAAAGCAGAGAATCTGTTCTTCAGTTCCAACTTGAAGGTATTATGGTGTTTTTTAAGGTTGGTTATGTCAATACATTTTGTTTGCCTTATGAGCTTGCCACGTTCAAGTTTAGTGTTGAGGTGTATCTTACATCTCACCAATCTATGGTCACTACCTGTGTTGAACTTGTTTAGCACACTGCAGTCTTCTATGACGAATTTTTTGTTACACATAATAAAATCAATTTAACTTGTCGTCCCATATGGATGTCTCTATGTCCATTTCCTGTGTGGCTTTTTCTTGAAAAAGGAGTTCAAGATGAAAAACCCTTCTGCCTCTGCAAACTCAACGAGAGTATTTCCAAGCTGGTTTCTGTTGCCGCGACCGAATTTACCTACTGTAGTTTCATTCTGTTGCCGTTGCCCTTTTTTTGCATTGAAATCTCCCATAATTATCTTCAAGTGCTGCTTACCTTTGTTATTTAGATGACAAATTTCCTCTTAAATTCTTCAATTTCTTCTTCAAGATGACTTGTGGTGGGTGCATAAGTTTGAATAATCTGAGCCTTGCATCTTCTCGAGAGTTTGATAACGAGTCGTGCAGCTCTGTCACAGGAACTTTCAACTTCTACAACTTTATCATTCAGTTTCTTGTTTATTATAAATCCGACACCACTAGTTCTGCCAGTATCTGTCCCACGATATTAGAAGAGATGTCCACTTTTCAGTTCAATGAGATCTCCTTTTCTCTTTACCTCACTTAGATCGACGATGTCCCACTTGATCCTTTGTAGGTACATTCCAGCTGCCGAGAACTGAGGGCCAAGATTTAAGTTGTGGAGTCAGTTTGGAGGGTTTGGCCATAACTCACCACGCTGGCCAAGCGGGTTGGTGAGTGTGGGATAGCATTTCCTCTAATCCCAATGGTATAGTTATACCGCTATTGGCGGTCGTCAGAGCTCTTTTAGTGGGAACAGGATGCACCACGAGAAGGCGGGGCTGACATTTGTCAAGGAGAGGCTCTGATGTTACGCATCAGCTGACCTTACATCCCTATATATATATACGTACATATACATATCATTTACAACCACTATCAATCCACTGCTGGATGAGAGTCTCCACGTTTCTTCTTCCACAACAGTCGTCTGCCTTGAGCCAGTTTCTTTGATGCTTTCGAATTTCATCCACCCATCTCCCATTTGTCATCTTCTGGGTATTGTTTTTTCCCTTGCTATCCAGTTTAATATTTCAACCATCCGTCGGTGGCTCTTTCTTCTAGCAATATGTCTATCCAATTGCAATTTCAGGAATTCTGACCATAATGTCTTCCACTCTTGTCATTTTCTCGATCCACGAGTTCCTATTTGTATCTTTCCTAGTAACATCAAACATGCATCTCTACATGCTACTTTCAGTAGTCTGCAATGTCTGTATGTCTATTTTAGTTGATTACCATGTCTGTGCACCATGTGTAAGAACTGGAAGGATGCACTGATTAAGCAGTTTCCTTTTAAGAAATAATGCACCCGACCAAGTTTTATAGGCTGATTATTTTCTTCATAAATGTGGCCGTCGCTTAATAACTGCTGTCTAATTTAGGTATCGGTACCTCAACATTTTCCCTATCAATCGCTAAATATAAAATCTAAATACATATATATATATTATTATTATTATTATTATTATTATTATTATTATTATTATTATTATTATTATTAAACGGACAGCCTCAGCACAGGCTCAGTAACTTAGCTTTCGAAGTGATATCGTGATATCTACAAAATTGAGATGCAGTCTCCCCTTCCTCCCTCCCTCTCAGCTCACCACGAGCCGCTACTGCTCCTACTGTGGTATGTTGGGAATTCATCAGAACCATTCAATTTCTTAAAAATTAGGTGAAATATATCAGTACACAGGTATTTGTCCAGTAATACTTGCTTAACCGGCAGTGTTTTCTGTGATATGTTTTTATAAGTTGGTTACCTATGTCGACCACTATGTTTTCTTGTAACATTTGCACCATGTTTTGGTCTATTCATGAGAGATTGTAGGCACTGTATCGCCACTTAAATCTTTTCACTTTATGGTTTTTTTCCAGAGGTTAGTCTTGCTCCGACATATGTTGTTCTCATATATTGTTATCAAATTCCTCCTTGAGGTACCCTATGTGTTCTTATTCCTTTAGCTTAATGTTTTGATTTCTATGTGTACCATTGTAGCTACGTGATACTTTCTCGCCCGTTTTAATTTTCTGATTTATTTCCGGAGGGGTCATGCTCCGGCATTTGTAATTATTCATGTTTGTTCTTAAGTTATTTTCTCAGGGTTTATGAGCGTGTATGATTCTGTCATGTTTTTAGACCAATAAAGATTGTTTGAACTACAGCCAAAGACATTAAGAACAACAATGAGCAAAACATTTAACTTACTTGTGAAAATACCCGTGTTTTATGTCGGCCGTTATGTTGTATCGATGTCTAAAACAGCACCTGACCCAAACCTGACAATATTTATTTTTTATGAGAACAATTTAAAGCACGATTTGCAACATGCACGCAACCAGCACATGCTCAATAACAGCTTTCACTCCTCGCTAATGGCGGAACATCCGGTTCTCAAAAACTCACGGAAGTAGCTAGGTATTTCGCCAGTCTATTCTCTCCAGTGTCTTTGATGGGAACTATCAGATGATTCCTGCTTTTCTCCCGATTCGACAGGCCGCTAAGAGCGAAGCGTTACCGCTCGCTTGATCGAGTAGAGCTGTAACAAAGACCTTGGAGGAGAATAGACTGGCAAAGGCAATGCAAGCCCTTCGGAGGCAACGAGCAGCCATTGAGATAGCTGCGCCATCTGTAACAGCGAGGAGTTGGTGAGAAATACATAGCTATTGGAAAGGTACATACAGTGTTTTACTAAACGCATAACATATCGTATAAATAGCGCAGAAGGAATATTCGTGTGCGAATGCGAGCCAACAAATTTCTAGATCAAAATTTAATTAGCAAGTTCTCAATTTTGATGAAAATCAGCTATAAAATAAAAAATGCGCGGCTACATACAACGCGCACTTGATACGTGAAGTTGCAGCAATACGAATTTAAATATACCGCATTATCGTTCCTTCATATTACCCTTAATCACCCGATTTTATTCATGAAATTCTTTTATTGAAAAATATTTTTACCCCATGAGTTTATGAAAAATGAATATCGCATAAAATAAATCAGGAGGTCTACAGATATCATGTTTACAAAACTATTACGGCTTTTCCTCATACATGCAGAACCCTTTATATCTATTATTAATTACAGTGCAGTATTCATACTCAAAAAATTTTAAAAGCTACTCCTACATATAATTTGAAAGAAAAACAAACTTTTACAGCACTTTATCTCATCTAATTTTCTAACCAAGCACTTCTATGCCTCAGCAGACACTGTATGGTTCTTATGAAGCAAATGAACAATTAATACATCACTCCTTCTAACTGATACATGCCTGCAAAAATCCTTTTGTTATCTTATTTTTTTCTTTGATTGCAGACCTGGGTGAACTGTTTTTTATTTTTATTTTTTTCTAAGAAAAGATGACTATACAGACATTTTTTCAAATTCTCTTGTAAGAGATCAAACGGGAGAACATAGCACTGGATAGGCACTGAAACAGTGGTAAACTAGCTTTGTTTTTCTTCCTGCAATTATGATTTAGTCAAATGCTAGCTTTAATATGAACTGAATGCCAACAAACTGTTCTGTAATCAAGTGATCTTTTGACCCACAGAGCATGGAATACGCCGATCCCCATGAGTGTAGCTTTTACCGATGAGATTGCAGGATGTTTCTCTCGATAGCCACTCTGAGGAATGTGCTGAGTTATTTTCAATCGTACACCTTGCATGCAACGATTGTGTAGCAACATTTGACAAATTTCACTTCGCCAAGCTGTTACCCATTGCCATCTTGTATTCAACGATTGATTGCTGTAAGCAAGCACAAAATAACTGTGTTTATCACAACCACAGCAAACTGAATGGGTAAAAATACAAAAAAATTCACTTCACGCAGCTGTGATCGAATAAAATGAGAATTGTGCGACACTTTGACATGAACACATCTTCTATTTGAAATTGTTCTGGTTGTTATACAACACGCCAGCGTGATTGCATAAAAAGAGAATTACATGACCACCTGACACTTTGACATGAACACACCTTCATTTGAAATTGTTGTGTTAACACATTGACACCTTGATGTTGTGCATTGGCTCAGCGTTATTTGGTAACCATGTCTCATGGGCTTCCAAACCTGACATATACCGGTTATTAAACCAAAGAATCTTGCACGTCACATAAGAATTAATTTTCAGGGTCACACTTGCTGTGTATTTCTAGTTTCCGAGGGGAGACGAAATTTGAGAACGTTGTTGATACACTGTCCAGAGAAGCAGAGAAAGTTTCCGCATGTTTTTTACCAAGTTTCTGGCAATTTACTTCAAAACATGATTAAAATTATGAATCCATAATTCATATTAGTTTCCAATTGGTGTGTTTCACCAAATTAAAAAAAAAGTAGGGTAATAATTTATGTAATCTTTCCAAAAGAGCTAGAGCGTACAAAAGATGTTTACGCAGAGAGCCTTGGGGCTTTTCATCATGTTTTGGGCAATCTTATTCAAAAAATATGATTAAAGATTTTCATCCATATGAGAAAATAATTTCCAGCTGGTGTTTTTCAGCAAATTAAGAAAATGTGAGGCAATGCAAATACTTCATCTTTCCACAGGGTAGGAACACACATACATAGCTGTTTACGCAGAGAGCCATAGAGGCTTTTCATCATGTTTTGGGGAATCTTATTCAAAAAACTTGATTAAAAATTTTAATTCATAGGAGGAAATAGTTTCCAACTGGTGTTTTCCAGCAGATTAAAAACAATTTGAGGCAACAAATATATTTCTTCTTTCCACAGGGGAGGAATAGCATATCACTTTTCACAGGGGTGATTGTCGAGGAACTGTATTAGCATTTCTAGTGCTCTCAGGCCCAATTTAGAAATTCTGATGTCTCGAAACTCACAGTTATTGATATTTTCAGTATCTCATGTTCGAAAACCTCAAGTGCAAACAATCTTTGGCCCCAAATGTGACTATTTGGGTGTCGAACATCTGTTTCGAGGTTTGATTTTTTGAACATGGAATACGAAAATTTGAAATGAACAAGAGAGGGTGTTCAAAAATTGTTAACAGTCCTATATTCAAACCAAAAAACATTGTTCTATAGATAAATATTGTATTTTGAACATGATATAATCTCCATATATTCCTTCATACTTTATATTCGTTCATATTGGTAAAAAGTATCATCTATATGCAATTACAGCCAGTTTTGAGCTCTCGTAATTTGACTTCGTGAGTGAGTGTTTTCGTGTTTTGAGTGGTTCCTTTTGTCCCAGCCTTCAGTTAAAGGTCAGGGGCTTCGTTTAGGTTTACTTCCCGAGCTGGTGAGTGCTTATTTTGTGTTGTTTCTTCGTTTGTTAACGTTTTGACCTGGCTGGTTGGCCCTGTCTGGGCGCCGCCGTTAAAGATGGCGACGCCGCCCCGGTGGCGCAGTGGTCTAAGGCGCAAGCCTCTGATCATTCGTCCGTAAGGGGTCCGGGTTCGAATCCCGGTGAGGCATGGATGTTGTGTTTGTCTTACGGCACTGGCTCTCTCCCTTTCCTGGAACCAGTGACCCTAAATTAGGGACGGGCGACTGCTTATAGCCCATTGAGTTGCTCACGGTGGTCGTTAAAATTCCAATCCAAAAAAAAAAAAAAAAAAAAAGATGGCGACTTCCGGAGGTGAGGACAAGTTTCCTGACCTCACTTCCGATGGTACTCGTTCTTCTTCTTCCATGCCTGGCTTCACTACGCAGTCTTCCCCTTCCGGCGGAGTTCAGCTGCCTTCCGATGATGCTTCTTCTCGCTACCCTCCTGCTGTGATGTCACCGATCAGCTCGACTTCGTCAGCGCTCCTAAAGGATCCTGTTAACATGGACACTATTCCTGCTGCATTCCCTGGGCCTATAGCGTCGTGCCAAGCAGCTCCACCTTCATATTCAGCTGTGACCACAAAATCTCGTCCGGCTGTTGCTGAGATGTACACTGATGCACCTAGTTTGAAATCTCACCTTCACCGTGTTGGGAACTCTTTCCAATTGGACATTCTAGTAGCTTCCTCAGAAGGAGAAACCTTCACTACAATCCTGGATCGAGGAGTTTCTTTTGGCGCCTTGCCGAATACACCTCTCTATGTGTATGAAGACGCCCTAAAAGGTATGTTTCCATCTGATTGTATTCAATTTATGGCACGTCGTTCTACTATTGTAATTGTTTTTTTAAGAAAGCTGAGTATGCTCACGAAGTTATTTTGAAGGGTCTCGCTATTCGAGATCAGCATTTGTACCCTGATCCCGTTGCACATCGTCCTGTGAGTGTATCATTCTATCCAGTGCCACCAGAAATGTCAGATTCCATGTTATATGTTGTTGCTTCTAGTTTGGGTCGTGCTGTCGGCACGATACACACCCATTCCGTAGCGTCCGCTAAGCCGAATGGCCGAGCGGTCACCCGTTCTATCCAAGGAGCTCGACGAGTTGCACGGATTGTATTCCCTACACAATATTCCATTGAAGCCCGTCCCACTCAGTACAATGTTAAATGTGGGGATCATGTGAGACGTATTGACGTGCTTACTCAATTTCACTGTGGAAAGTGCAAAGAATTTGGACATAAGCAGACAGAGTGTAGACCGCCTACAGAGGATACCTATTTTTCAGAGGATACCTATTGCGTTCTGAGAAGGAGGTAAACGATCCAGAGTAGTAGGCCTCTGGACCGCCTACTACTCTGGATCGTTTACCTCCTTCTCAGAACGCAGAACCAGCTGTCTCTGCCCGTCCTTCCTCAGCATCTTCCACGACGTTGGATGCTGAGTCGGCAGTACCCCAACCACCACCTGTAACTGTTGCTCACTACCCTGATCTTCCTTCGACTGCACCTTTCCGCACCCCTGATGTTCCTGGACATTCAGATGGTGGCAGCGGTGTTTCGGATGCTGAGGCTTCAATCGCAGATTCAGAGGATACCTATTGCAGTACTGGTGACCCTGCTCCCAGTGATGGATCTGTGGCAGACTCAAGATCTCGAAATGCGAAACGACTGGCTACCCGCGGTGGCGGCGCGAAGGCTAAAACATGGAAAGCCTCCTGGTCACTCTCCTCGTGCTTCAAGTAGGAAGCGTACTTCTCCAGCTGCGTTCAAAGATTAGGAAATGTCGATGGACATTGAGGTGTCCTCGGGTGTTCCTCCCTTTGATGATTTTGCACAACAGCTGCGGCATTACAAAATATTAGAGCAACCTTTATCTCACCAGCAACTTTATAATTTGCTCTGCTTTGATGTGAAAAAGCCTGCAATGAAAGCTCTTGTTCTTGAAGCGGATGTGCTCATACCGTCTGTTCTTCAACAGCTCACCCATGTGGCAGCAGCTATTCAGAGTGTGGACGAAGCTTCTGGTGATTATGGCGAACTTGTTGTAACGATTCTCCGCCAAGTAGAGAAGTTTAAGGCTGTTACTTCCACAATACATCAGCCGACAGTGGATTTGACTATTTCAGATCATGACGTTTAATTGTAGGGGTTTTGCTACCCCGGGGGTTAACTCTCTTGTGTACGAGGATTTGGTTTCTTGCCCGGCAGATCTTCTACTACTACAGGAGACTAACTGCGATGCACATACCCCGTACCATTTATGGCGTACATGGCCATATACCTTTTCCCATGACTATCGTATTGTAGCGGTTGGTGTCCATCACCGTCTGTTGCATCGCTTCTCGTCTTATGCAGTTCTATCTATATCTCCGGGTCGACTACAATGTTTTTCGTTTACGATTGATAATGTTACCTATCATGTGCTGAACGCACATTTCCCGCAGAATAAATCTCTGGTGGCAACCTTTTGTGATTGTCTTCGAGACGCCCTTGCTGCTCTCCCCGCTCAGGTATTTTGTTATCCTGGGTGGGGATTTCAACTGTACTCTCGAGCCTTCCCTTGATAGGTGTTCATCCAGAGGTGAATACCGTCGTAATCTCACATCTTTGCTTTCACCTATCATTCATGACTTTCAGCTTGTTGACGCTTTTCGGCATTTACGACCAACTGACATTTCCTACACGTGGCATGGTCCGGTGACACTTGGCTCTCCATTGACACGACTTGATCATGTGTATGTCTCGACGACGATGACTCCGTCCATTACAGATGTGGTTCACCTTCCTACGGTTTCCTCCGACCACTGTACAGTATGTCTCACTGTCTGTGAGACTTCTACACCTCCTCGTACACGTCGCACGTGGACCTTTGATGATGAGCTTCTCACGGACTCTGGATTTTCTGCCGCAGTAAACTAATTTCAGGTCTATAGTCGATGTCTTTTAGACTCCCCACCGAGTGCTCTGCATCTTTGGTTGAAGGTTAAGAGTGATCTGCAGTTCTTTGTTCGCAATTACTCCTTTACTGTTTGCACCGAACATTTCCAGAAGATTGCCAATCTACGAGGTCATCTGTCAATTCTGACTCCGGCACACCCTATGTACACCGTGTATCAAAGTGATCTCTCTGCACTTCTTAAACCATTGGCACGACAAGCTGTCCGGCGGATGCGCTGGCGTCATATCTCCTCGTCTGCGCAGTCGTATAAATACTTTGCTAAAATGGAGTCTAAGAAGCAAGCCTCATCCTCCATACGACATCTCCGCCTCGCTGATGGTACCGTTACCGATGATCAATCCGTCGTGTGTTCCCATGTTCGGAATGCCTTTGTGGACAAGTACCAAGTGGTACCGCAGACTACTGATCTTTCTTCTTCCTCGCTTCTTTCTAATCTCCCTCAGGTCCCAGCTCATCTTTGCTCTTTCTTACAATCGGATTTTTCCCCTTCTGAACTCCGAGAGGCGTTCGCGTCTCTTAACCCGCATGCTTCTCCAGGACCTGATGGTCTTTCCACTTTCCTTTTACCGTGCTTTCTTTCCGTCCTTACTACCCTTTCTCTCCGCATGTTTCTCTTGTGCTTTTTCTTCTTTTGCGTTACCGCCGGACTTCACTGTAGCACATATTACTCTCCTGCCTAAAAAGGGAGACCTTTTGGACTTGACGAATTGGCGCCCCATTTCAATTCTCAACTTAGATTATAAATTCTACACTAAATTACTTTCTCGCCGACTAAATACTGTCCTTCCTTTTCTTGTTTCTCCCGACCAGTCATACACTGTGCCTGCTCGGTCCATTAATAATAATACCACTTTTCTAATTCTTCTTACCTTCCTTGCTCGGAAATTTTCTGAACCTTTGGCACTCTTTAATATCGATCAAAAATCTGCCTTTGATAACGTTTCTCACGATTATCTCTGTACTGTTCTTGCTTCTTTTGGTTTCCCTCCTTCTTTCGTTTCTATCCTTCTCAGTCTCTACCGGGGTGCCCGTCTTCACGTTCGGACGGCCTTCTTTTTGACGGCGGCTGTGCCTTTCCAACGTGGGATCCGTCAGGGTTGTCCCCTTTTGGGACAACTCTTTGCCTTGGCCTTTGAGCCCTTTCTTCTTGCAGCGAAACGATCCCTTCTTTCTGCTATGCCACCTACAGTCGCAAGCACTAGGCATCACTGCTGTGTCTATACTGCGTATGCCGATGATGCTACGTTCTGCTTGCTTTACGATCATCTCTTTGATGTTTTATATCAAGTTTATCGATCCTATGCGGACTTATCTGGTGCCACTCTTAATGCTGCAAAAAGCACCGACTTATGGTGTGGGTCGTGGGTGGGCCGTACTGATGCCTCATGGGGTGCAGTGTGGTCGTCTTCGTCTCAGAAAATCCTTGGTACTTATATTGGGCATCCGTTAGCGGCAGCAGCTGCTTCGTGGGATGCTTTACGCCCACGTCTTCACCGTACGGCGGGATTCTGGAAATCAACGCACTTGTACACTTCCTACCTTCAGCGTGCTGCCATTGTACATTGCTACCTCTTGCCACTTTGTTTCTTTACCTGGTCTTCTACTGTACTGCCTACGTATCGTCTTGATCATATCAAAAGTCTGTGTACATCGATGACTTGGACCACAAAGCACTGGGTCACGGCGGCGACACTCAACCTTTCACAGGAGCACGGAGGCATCAATTTACCGGATGTGCACATATATTATCGTGCTCACCGACTTGTTTCCTTTCTTCGGATCTTGGCTGCTCCCACTCCGTCCCTTTCTTCTACCCTTGATGTTCTCTCTCTTCACGATCCATCTTTCTCCTTTCCCCTTTATCTCTAGATGGATTCCTTCTCTTCATCTTCTATTATATTTCCTTCTGTCCTTTCTGAAGCTCTGACGTTCCTCCGCGCTCTTCCTCTTTCCCGGGCCCCTCCGATCACCACTCTTGATCTCTTGGATGAACCTCTTTTCTTTTCCACCCTCGTCCATTCCTCCCGACAGCCTTTTTTTCTTTTGCCTTCCTGGATCCGATCCGGTATACTAACTGTTCGCACACTCGTTAATCCCGACTTGACCTGGAAACCCCTTCCTTATTTTCCGATCCTTCACCTTCCCATGCTACTGATTATGCTATTCTTCGCTCTTCCCTCGGTTTTCTTTATCCATCTCTCGTCAACTCTCATGGCCTCGTCTCTGTCCTAAGTCCCAGTCTCCCTATTCCTTTTTTTCTCTCTATTAGAGGCGTTTCTGTCCCTATTCTCTCAGTTTCCACTGCTTCCTTTTACCGTTTCTTTCGTACACCTACCGCAGCTCCGCACCCGATTTCTGATGTTCCTTCTTCCCTCTCTCATGCCATCTGGTCTGCCTCTTCTTCTCCTCTTTCTGCACCGTTGGAGTTTAACATTCACTGGCGATATCTCCACCGCCGGCTTCCTGTCCCTCTTCTTCTATCCCGTACGTCTCTCCTTTCTTCCTCCATTTGCCCATTTTGTGAGTCCATAGAAGACATCGACCATATGTACTGGCATTGTCCCATCCTAATTCCTGTTTTGCATTGTGTATTTCGTTTCGTGAACCATATCACTTCTCGCAATCTACCTTTTCTCGCCTATTCCTGGTTGCTTTTAACGAAGCACCCTCCATCTCGTTTGCCGGATGTTTGCGCCTTTCTCTTTGTTTTGGTGAAACAAGCAATATATATCTATCATCTTTATTTCCGGAATGCCGCAGACTCTGCTAATCCACTTATTGCGAGTGACACAATCCTCACCTATTTTGGCAGTCGCTTAACAGCTCGCCTTCGCCTCGAATAAGCAGAAGCACAATCAACTAATTCTTTAGCACAGTTTCGTCAGGTCTGGGCGCAGGATGCCGGTTGGTTCCGGATTGATGGTACCACCATTAGTCTATCGTTTTAACTACTCAGTGATCCTTGCAAGTTCGAACGTGAGGAGTTTTCTTTGTTCTGTAACGTTTTGTTTGTTGTTTTTTCCTCGCATTGTCGTGATTATTGTGTTACCTTTAAATTGCATTAAGAGGATGAGTATTTTGGAGCTTAACTACTGTGCCCCTGTATTTCTCCTCCTGACACAGTTATCCACCATGTGTTGTTCTATTATGGTGGTGTCCTCATGAGTTTGAGGACTCTTGTTTTCGAATGCTTTCAACGACGTGTTCTAACCTTTTCATTGCTGTTCTGTGTATGTGTTCTGTAGTATATTTGTGATGGAGCTGTAATCTCGTGCAATTTGTATTGTATCTTGGTACTGTACTGAACCATTGACTTGTCTCAGTATTACTATGTTCTATTGTACCATGTGCTAATGGAGGAATTGTTATATATATATGATTATTGTTTATAAATTGTGCATTTTCTGGATGAGTTGTTTGGTGCCATGGAAATCGGCTGACTCCTACGTTTCTCACTATTACATAACACAGGGTTTGTTATGAGAATTTATTTGCTCATTTCCTAGTACTTCTGTCTTGTTTTTTGCCTCTACCGTATTGTTGCATTTTGCTTATTTCCTTAATGTTATCATTATATTGTTTTTCTTTTTTCTTTTTTTTTTTCTTTTTTTTTTTTTTTTTTTTTTTGATTGGAGGTTTAACGACCGCCGTGAGCAACTCAATGGGCTATAAGCAGTCGCCCGTCCCTAATTTAGGGTCACTGGTTCCAGGGAGGGGAGAGAGCCAGTGCCGGAAGTCAAACACAACATCCATGCCTGACCGGGATTCGAACCCGGACCCCTTACGGACGAATGATCAGAGGCCAACGCCTTAGACCACTGCGCCACCGGGGCGGCATATTGTTTTTCATGTACTGTTCTGCCGCCGTTTTTGTTGTTTGATTACGTTGCGTAATGTGCAAACTTTCAGTGCATTGTATAGCAGAGGAGTTTTCTTAGTGCCCACGTGTTTTATCTGTTAATCACTTGCATAGCTCCTTGCATGTGGCATTTTTTTTATTTTTCTGGTATTTTTTGAGATTTGCACATGTGTTTCGTTTTTTTATAGTGTATAAGTTTGTTGTGTTTCCTCCCTGTGATTTTGCATTGTTTTTTTTATAAGTTGGTTACCTATGTCGACCACTATGTTTTCCTATAAAATTTGCACCATGTTTTGGTCTATTCATAAGAGATTGTTGACAATGTATCGCCATTTAAATCTTTTAACTTTATGTTTTTTTCCGGAGGCTAGTTTTGCTCCGACATATGTCGTTCTCATATATCGTTATCAAATTACTCCTTGAGGTACGCTATGTGTTCTTATTCCTTTAGCTTAATGTTTTGATTTCTATGTGTACAATTGTACACACTGTGATAGTTTCTCATCCGTTTTAACTTTCTGGTTTATTTCCGGATCCGGATAGGGGTCCTGCTCCGGCATTTGTAATTATTCATGTTTGTTCTCAAGTTATTTCTCATGTTTTAACAGCGTGCATGAATCTGTAATGCTTTTAGACCAATAAAGATTGTTTGAACTACAGGCAGTCACGTTTCTTCGTTGCTCCCGAGTTTTCGTCTAGTTTTGCGATTTCTGAGCCCTTTTTCCAGCTGGAAGTTCTCCGCTACGTGTATGAAGTTCTTTTTTATGATTTGAGTTCACTTGCTGGATTGGTGAGTTGCTTTTTTTTCATATTTCTTTGTTTTTTACGTGCTCGTACATCGGTTTTGCTTATTTCCTGCCCGTCACCCTTTCCGTTCCGGACTTGCCTGGACTGGGTGCCGACGCCCTTGTATTTTGCGAGCAGCAACTGCTCCCTGCTTCGGTTCTCACTTGGTAGCTTTTTTGCGCTGCCTGCGTTGTTGCCTCGGTTCACCGCTCCTAATGTTTTGACTTGTGTTGGTCTGACTGCTCTACTGTTTTGACGTCATGGCTTCTACTCCTATGCTCGGCTCTTCTGTAACCGCACCGCTTGCTGACTGCGTCAATGTTGACATCCGATCGTCTACAGGTGCTGTGGATCAGGCGTCTTCCTCTTTTGCTTCAGCTTTGGATTCAATGTTTCATCGTGCAGGTACCAATTTTACCATTACTGTTCCTCCAGCCTCGGTTCTAGGTAGGTAAATGCTTTCTATTTTACATCTTGGTATTGTTTTTAGTGCCCTACCTAACACTCAACTCACAGCATATTCATCAGCGCTGTATTCTTTTGCCATCCGATTCTATTACGCATATTGCTCGCAAACCCCGATCCGTCATTATTTATTTAGCTGCCTCAAAATATGTAACGCAGGTTTTATCCACTCCCATTCAGATTGGTGATCAGTGTATTTATGCTGAACTTCTCTCCCAGCGTCCAGTTTTGATCTCGTTCTTTCCGGTTCCAGCTGAAATTCCCGATTCTCTTTTCTGATTCTGATTCTGATTGGAGGTTTAACGACCACCGTGAGCAACTCAATGGGCTATAAGCAGTCGCCCGTCCCTAATTTAGGGTCACTGGTTCCAGGGAAGGGAGAGAGCCAGTGCCGTAAGACAAACACAACATCCATGCCAGACCGGGATTCGAACCCGGACCCCTTACGGACGAATGATCAGAGACCAGCGCCTTAGACCACTGCGCCACCGGGGCGGCGATTCTCTTTGCAGAACTTTCTTTCGTATAGCGGTCGCACCGTTGGGTCGGTGCGTACCCTTCTTTCAAACGTTACTGATCCGTTTGGTAATCCCATCTCAAGGTGTCGCTGGCAGGCGCTCCTGATTTTCCCCTCAGATTCTGCTATTTCTTCCTTTCCCACCAAATTACTGATTAAACTTGGTCATCATTCCTACTCCATAAATGTTGTTACATCTTTCCATTGTTACGCCTGTCTTGGTTTTGGCCACCATCAAGCAAAATGCCCGTTAGTTTTTGTTCCTCCGGTCACTGTTCCTTCTACTGCAACGACATCGGAAGCGCCTGTGTCTTCTTCAGAGCCTATACTATCACATGCTCCGACCCCGCCAGGAACTCCTGTGACCATTTCTCATGATGATGCTTGCTTGACTTCTGTCTCCTCTGCTGTTGAAGTGTTGTCTGCGCCTTTGCCTGCTGGACTTCCTGCTGAATTGCTTTCAGCAGTACCGATATCTATTCCTCTACTTTCTCCACCGTGTACACCACCGCCTGTGTCTACTGGCTTGTTCACACCAGTTATTGCTCATCTCAATGACTCCCTGGATGTTTCACATGTGGAGCCTTTTGACATCCCAGAACTTGCGTCTTCTTCCAGTGATGATGCCACACCATCGATTCAGCATATTGACTCTTCGGTGTCTTCTGTTGGAGAGGCAAATGCTACTTTGCCTACTACTGCTCCAGTGCTCGATTCATCGAGTTCCAGTGCCTTTTCGAGTGTTATTGTTTTGCCTAAGCCCTTGCCATTGGCTACAGGTTTAGTGGCAAGCTTTCCCTGCCCTATAGATGGGTCCCTGGTTCCTGCTGATGCTTCGTCTGCACCTCTTTCTACAACACCATCTCTGGTTTCAACTGGAGTCGACGATTCGATGTTATCTGAGCAGGACTTTCAAGGTGCTGTTCCCAAGAAGCGACGACGCCCTTCTCGTAAGAAAAATCGAAAGAAGCTCTTAGCTTCCTGTGAAATATCCGACTCGACTGCTCTGGATTTTCCGGATCAATTTGTGGTTAATCCTGATTATAAACTTGATCTTAAACGTACTGCTCTTCTTCCTCTTCCAGAGGTTTCCCTGGAACACATTTATATGCTCCCAAATGCTGATCCTCGTTATCCTGCTTTTGTGACCCCCTACATGGGCTATGATTTGTTTTTTGCACGTGATCCGAAAGCGGCCTTTGTCCGTTTTTGCTCATTTTATGATCCTATTGACTATGAGACTTTTTGTGCTTCTTTACGAGCTCTTCAAAGTGCTTTTAGTACTGCAGTGTCTTCGAATCCAGCTCTCGGACCGTGGCTTGTGTTTACAGACTATTATTGCACCCACTTTTGAAAAGTTCTCCGGATGTTCTCCCCATCTTTGTGAATTATTTTCTCAATACGTGAATTTTTTCCTAACTTTTTCTCCGCTAATGTAAAATGTTAATTGCTTTACTCCTGCGATTGTGTCTTTGACGTTTGTGTACTTCATTCCCAGCTGTATACTTCATGTTATTTCCTGTTATACTCTCTGTTACTATATGTTACTGCAATGTATTTCTCTGTACCTTTCAAGTTTAATAAGGCGATTTTGAACTACAGGCATTTTCGAGCTCTCGTAATTTGATCTAATGGGTAAGTGTTTTCGTGTTCTGAGTGGTTCATTTTGTCCCAGCCTTTAATTAAAGGTCAGGGGTTCGTTTAGGTTTACTTCCCGAGCTGGTGAGTGGTTATTTTGTGTTGTTTCTTCGTTTGTTTACGTTTTGATTAAGCCGGTTGGCCCTGTCTGGGCGTCGTCATTAAAGATGGCGACTTCCGGAGGTGCGGACGGGTGTTCCGACCTCACTTCCGGTAGTACTCGTTCCGTTTCTTCCATGCCTGGCTTCACTACGACGTTTTCCCCTTCTGGCGGAGTTCAGCTGCCTTCCGATATGCTTCTTCTCGCTACATTCCTGCTGTGATATCACCGATCAGCTCGACTTCGTCAGTGCTCCTCAAGGATCCTGTTAACATGGACACTTTTCCTGCTGCATCCCCTGGGCCTATAGCGTCGTGCCAAGCGGCTCCACCTTCATATTCAGCTGTGACCACAAAATCTCGTCCTGCTGTTGCTGAGATGTACACTGATGCACCTAGTTTGAAATCACACCTTCAATGTGTTGGGAACTCTTTCCAATTGGACATTCCAGTAGCTTCACCGGAAGGACAAAAATTCACTACAATCCTGGATCGAGGACTTTGTTTTGTCGCCTTGCCGAATACACCTCTCTATGTGTATGAAGACGCCCTAAAAGGTATGTTTCCAACTGATTGTATTCAATTTATGGCGCGTCGTCCTACTATTGTAATTGTTTATTTTAAGAAAGCTGAATATGTTCACGAAGTTATTTTGAAGGGTCTCGCTATTCGAGATCAGCATTTGTACCCTGATCCGGTTGCACATCGTCCTGTGAGCGTATCCTTTTATCCAGTGCCACCAGAAGTGTCAGATTCCTTGTTATATGTTGTTGCTTCTAGTTTGGGTCGTGCTGTCGGCCCGATACACACCCATTCCGCAGCGTCCGCTAAGCCGGATGGTCGTGCGGTCACCCGTTCTATCCAAGGAGCTCGACGAGTTGCACGTATTGTATTCCCTACACAAGATTCCAAGCCTGTCCCTCTCAGTTCAGTGTTAAATGCGGTGATCATTTGAGACGTATTGACGTGCTTACTCAATTTCACTGTGGGAAGTGCAAGGCATTTGGACATAAGCAGACAGAGTGTAGATATGTCTCCTCTCGACCGCTTACTACTCTGGAACGTTTAGCTCCTTCTCGGAAGGCAGAGCCAGCTGTCCTTCCTCAGCATCTTCCACGACGTTGGATGCTGAGTCGGCAGTACCCCAATCACCACCTGTAACTGTTGCTCACTACCCTGATCTTCGACTGCACCTTTCCGCACCCCTGATGTTCCTGGACATTCAGATGGTGGCAGATAGTCGCAGATTCCGAGGATACCTTTTGCACTACTGGTAACCCTGCTCCCTGTGATGGATCTGTGGCAGACTCAAGATCTCGAAATGAGAAGCGACTGGCTCCCCGCGGTGGCAGCGCGAGGGCTAAACGGGGAAACCTCCTGGTCACACTCCTCGTGCTTCAAGTAGGAAGCGAACTTCTCCTGCTGCGTTCAAAGATTAGGAAATGTCGATGGACATTGAGGTGTCGTCGGGTGTTCCTCCCTTTGATGATTTTGCACAACAGCTGCGGCATTACAAAATATTAGAGCAACCTTTATCTCACCAGCAACTTTATAATTTGCTCTGCTTTGATGTGAAAAAGCCTGCAATAAAAGCTCTTGTTCTTGAAGCGGGTGCGTTCATACCGTCTGTTCTTCAACAGCTCACCCATGTGGCACCAGCTATTCAAAGTGTGGACGAAGCTTCTGGTGATTATGGCGAACTTGTTGTAACGATTCACTGCCAAGTAGAGACGTTTAAGGCTGTTACTTCCACAATACATCAGCTGACAGTGGATTTGAACATTCCAGGTTAGGACGTTTAATTGTAGGGGCTTTGCTACCCCGGAGGTTAACTCTCATGTGTATGAGGATTTGGTTTCTGCCCAAGCAGATCTTCTACTCTTACAGGAGACTAACTGCGATGCACATACCCAGTACCATTTATGGCGCACATGGCCATATACCTTTTTCCATGACTATCGTATTGGGAGACGGAGCGGTGTAGCAGTTGGTGTCCATCACCGTCTGTTGCATCGCTTCTCGTCTTATGCAGTTCAATCTACACTGCTGGCCACCCAAAATGCAATACCAAGAAGGGCACGAGATAGCAAAGCCAGATTTACTGGACACATAACAACAGATACAAAGATGAAACGATTGAGCTTACAAGCCCGTGCAACTCCCGGAACACGCAGACATCAATCGTTCGTGTGACCCGCATGGCTGGCGATAACGGCCGCTACATGCCGCGGCATCGAACGAAAGAGGCTTTGGATGTGGACTTGGGGTATGTCGGTTCAGGTTGCTTCCACACGTTGCCACAGTTCATCAGGCGTGGCCGCAGGTGGTGCTTGCCGTGCCACTCGGTTGCCAATCAGCGACCAGACTTGTTCGATGGGCGACATATCGGGAGAACAGGCGGGCCACTGCAGCAGTGACACCTGGTGGGCTGTGAAGAATTGTTGTACGATGCGTGTCACGTGCGGGAGCGCATTGTCCTGTTGAAACGTGGCCGCTGGCAGGTCCTACATGTAAGGAAGGACTACAAGCTCCAAAACGTCGGAGATGTAGCGGTGGCTGTTGAGTGTACCTGCGATGCGTACCAGAGGGATGCGGGCGTCACATCCAATTGCACCCCAAACCATAACGCCAGGCGACGGACCGGTATGGCGATGCATAATGCAGGCGTCATACAGTCTCTCGCCGCGTTGCCGCCACACGCGGATCCGACCATTGTGGTGTTGCAGACAGAAATGGGATTCGTCAGAGAAGACAATGTCGTGCCATTCCGTAGGCCAGGTGCGGCGTTCAATTGCCCACTGCCGCCGCACTCGCCGGTTGTGTAACGTCAATGGTAATCGGAACAATGGGCGCCGTGCGAAAAGTTCCCGCTCATGCAGACGACGTCGAACGGTACGTGCTGCCACAGGTTGTTGCGCAACACTCCCTAATTCCTGCGCTAACGGTCGTGATGTGGCGGTACGAGCCGCCAATTCCCGCCGCACAACATGCCGGTCTACTCGTTCGGTGGTGTGCCGCGGCTGCGGCAATCGCTCACGTCGGTCCGTCCGTCCCTGCTGCACCCATTGAATCCATACTCGCCTCACTGTGGCTGGATGTTGTCCAACACGGGCGCCGATGTCTCGGTACGATAAACCGCTGTCGCGATAGGCCACTATTCGTCCTCTGTCGAACTCCGAATCGTGCTGGAACGACTGTCGTATTTTGCGACGAGGCATCAGGGAGCTTCCCACGCACAGATCCGGCAGCACAACACACTTCCACTACTTACACCCCGCCTTCTGTGCACCCTTCTTATAGTATTTCTCGGTGGTGTGCCGGGCGCACATGATTTGCATATGCCCTACAATGCTAATCGTTTGCATGTCCTCTCGCGGGCGACGTATGCTGCGAATTTCAGGCCAACCGGATGCTTCCTTCTTGGTTTTGCATTTTGGGTGGCCAGCAGTGTATTTCTCCTGGTCGACTATTGTGCCCCTGTATTTCTTCTCCTGACACAGGTTATCCACCATGTGTTGTTGTATTATGGTGGTGTCCTCATGAGTTTGAGGACTCTTGTTTCGGATGCGTTGAACGACGTGTTCTAACCTTTTCATGGCTGTTCTGTGTATGTGTTCTGTAGTATATTTGTGATGGTGCTGTAATCCCGAGCCATTTGTATTGTACCTTGGTACTGTGCTGAGCCATTGACTTGCTTCACTATTACTATGTTCCATTGTACAGTGTGCTAATGGAGGAATTGTTATGTTTATATGATTAGTGATTATAAATTGTGAATTTTCTGGATGAGTTACTTAGTTCCATGGAAACTCGGCTGACTCCTACGTTTTTCACTGTGACATAACCCCAGGGTTTGTTATGAGAATTTATTTGCTCCTTTCCTAGTCCTTCTGTCTTGTTGTTTGCCTCTACCGTATTGTTGCATTTTGCTTATTTCTTTAGTGTTATCTTTATTTTGTTTTCCATGTACTGTTCTGACGCCGTTTTTTGTTTTTGATTATGGTAATGTGCAAACTTTCAGTGCATTGTATAGCAGAGGAGTTTTCTTTGTGCCCACATGTTTTATCTGTTAATCACTTGCACAGGCTCCTTGCATGTGAAATTTTTTTATTTTTCTGGTGTTTTGAGATTTGCGCATGTGTTTCGTTTTTTTATAGTGTACAAGTTTGTTGTGCTTCCTACCTGTGGTTTTGCATTGTGTTTTCTAAGTTGGTTACCTATGTCGACCACTATGTTTTCCTGTAACATTTGCACCATGTTTTGGTCTATTCATGAGAGATTGTTGGCAATGTATCGCCACTTAAATCTTTTAACTTTATGGTTTTTTCCAGAGGATAGTTTTGCTCCGACATATGTCGTTCTCATATATTGTTATCAAATTCCTCCTTGAGGTACCCCATGTGTTCTTCTTCCTTTAGCTTACTGTTTTGATTTCTATGTGTACCATTGTAGCTACTGTGATAGTTTCTCACCCGTTTTAGCTTTCTGATTTATTTCCGGAGGGGGTCTTGCTCCGGCATTTGTAATTATTCATGTTTGTTTTTAAGTTATTTCTCATGTTTTATGAGCGTGTATGATTCTGTCATGTTTTTAGACCAATAAAGATTGTGTGACGTATATTCTAGATTAACTTTCCTTTTTTAGTTTCTTTCCCTATGTAAATCTTGCGTTTATTCTCAGTATTCTTCACGCTTAACGAAATATCTTTTCCTTCAAACGAATACGTTTGGCAACACAATTGAGGTTGAATGCACGTGACGTATGCATGTAATAAGATAAGAACAAGAGATAAAAAGCGACTACTGATCTGTTGTATGAGAAAGGTGTTGATATTATTGAGAGCGATTATTGAGGTGTGTTGATAAGAGCGATTATTGAGAGCTATTATTGTGAGCGATTATGATGAGCGCTGTTAAGAAAGTGCTGTACGAGAGAATTGAATAGTGTTGAGATAAATGTGTGGAGAGTGTTGTGATTCCATTCCGAATAAAGGACTGTTTCCGTAAGTTGACTTCTGGTTATATGTTTTGTCTGGCCGTTAAGGTTTGTTTCATTTAGGAACAATTTATTAGTATGTTGATATTTTAAGTTAGCGTAAAGGTCAAGACTTCCTTTACGCCACAATTGTTTGAACTACAGCCAAAGACATTATGAACAACAAGGAGCAAAACATCTAACTTACTTGTGAAAATATCCGTTCTTTATGTCGGCCCCATTCGCCTTAGTGTTGCCTCCATATCTAACACAGTTCATGACGCAAATCCACGTTGTATGATAAGTCAGGTGATACGACCTTAGACCATGAAGGATATGACTCGCCGAGCTGTCAACAGTTTGAGAAACGGACTGTTAATGTCACAGCTCGCCAGGGGGTGTTCAGGAGTTGTGGGCCGATCATTCACGCTAACCATCATATGATTATATGGTGTTTATGAATTCATCAGTGCAAAATCGGTATTTATCTTGAGTATTTTTTATTTATTACTTTGTGTAATTATATTGTACGGAGTTCCAGAAAATTTGAAGTTTCTATACAGAAGGTAAAGTACGTTAACTCTATTTTTGCTTAACGGGAGATAAATTTATAGTGTAGCTAAATGTCGGACTAAAATCTGTTCAGTTCTGTATGGGCGAAAGCATAGGCGCCAACTTTCCAGAAATCCAATGGGTGCTCAAGCCCATAACTTCTCTGTGCCCGTAACAGTGACATGAAGTACAAGCAGAGAAAAGACAGGGCTGGGAAGGTGGGCGGTGTTAAAGTATGGAAATTCAATGCAGGCTAATTTTGTTTGAAAAAGTGTCTATTTAACCTAGATTTTGAGGCTGTTAGATGCATATCTGTCCAAAATGCGATAACCTGTTGTCGAAGACCATAACATTTTCGGCAGTTATTTTTTTCTTTTTTTCTTTTTTCCCCTGAATTTTGGAAAACCAGTGGGCTTTCAAAACACCTGAACATAAAGATCAAAATTATCGATTTTTTTTTTCTGAATTATTATTTTCGTTTTCCAATTCCAGGGCAGTTCAAAGTTGTAAACATAATGTGAATAAAAAATTATTGTAAAAGACGCAAAACTTTTTCTTTTTAATTTCAAAGCTTCTGGGGCACTTTAAGCTTAAAAATTTGCACTGATGCACGTCTTGGATACTTTCGAGTTTTTCGCCCCCAACCGATACGATTTTTTTAAAAAAGGGTTTATTTACTCCTATAGTGTCTAATATGTTCGTATACATGGTATGGTCAGAAGTAAAATTACTATAATTTGACTCCCCTGGATTTTTCTGTGGAACCACAGCAATTCTCATTTTCAGTTTGCACCGAAATGGGACTCGACCGCTGGATGAATTAAAAGAGAGCATCCGCAGTAAATGTCGCAAGGTAACACTGTCTAACATTCAGGGCTCCCTAGCACTTCATTTTTCCTAAATTCAAGTATTTGTGTCAAACATACAGTGCATTTAATGTAAAACACATTAATAAAAATTAATAAAAAAGTGAAAGAACTGAAAAAAAAGTGTTTTTCTCTCAAACACTTAGTACCGAAAACATTAAATAGTGCCTTTCTCTCAAAGTTTTAGAGCACTGTACTAAGTATTTGAAAAATTTATTGGTATAACATATAACTAAAAAGCTCAATTTGGTCGTAGCTTCTTTATCATATTGCAGAAATACGAGAGCTCAAAGTTACTAGACTGAATCAAAAAGTAATAAATTACTATAAAAATATTTCACTTCATAATTTGACGCTATGTTTGCTGGTTCTAAACACTGAAACTGAACAGTTAAGTATCATTTACAGGGAAGTTCTGATTTCTTTAAACACCCTTCGTACGGTTGAGTTTCCTTATTGCAGTAATAAGTTACGAAAAAATTGTGTGCTTTAGAAATTTGTTGAACTGTACACTTTTACTCCTGTGAGGCATTTTCATCAAATCGTTCTTTCCTCCAACTACAGAGCTTCTAGTGATGTCCCCGGTAGACTTTACCCAGGTTTATTTCTTACTGACGCGACAAAGTTAATCCGAAGCCTAGTTTGCCTCTCTCGGCCAACCTCTTTAATGGTTTCTTGAGGTGATTAGTGAGGGACTTAGCCACCTAAAATCGTTTTCCCGTTATTTCTAGTTTCCGACCATCCGCGGGGTAAAAGAAATAAAGCAGTAATTTTCCATAATGGCAACTCAAACAGGATATTTTGCTACTCTTTCTTTGTTCACAGTCAGCTCCACCAATGTTTTCCATCAACAACAAAAAAAATTATAATATATAAAATAAATAAATTAAAAAAAGGAGAGAAAACTTAATTTTCAATGGGTGCGAGGCACCCATTGAAAACATTTAATGGGTGCGCAGGCCCCGGAGCACCCACACAGTCGGCGCCCCTGGGCGAAAGTGTTTTGTACCGAACTATAGGTTATCGGAAGCGTTATGCAGCATGTAAAGAACTTGTATGAACCTTTATTGGCCCAACTGTAACATAATAAAGAATAACTGGGGACGTTGGGGGTTTTGGCAAGGAGGTATGTATGGTAATGGGGAAGTTGTTATAAAATAAAAGTTTATGCTCTCGAATGGAGTTCGTTACTGCTTAAAAGTAAGTTCGTGTCTCTTATTAAGGCTTAATATGTAACACCAAAAGAGTTGGAAAAAGGGCAGCAAGCATTAGGATGTGATACATTTTCCCACAGCTTAGAATGTGGAAAAACATTACGTTAAGAGCATTAACCGTTGTTTAAATGCAGGATCACAAATTTTATCCCTTGAAATCAAATGTGTTCATCGTACTATATGCACGCAGATCGGGGAAATCTCTGCCAAGAAAAAGCGACCATTTTGCCACGATGCACATTCTCTGCCATTATCGCCAGCACAGATGGTCATTAGCAGTGGCGGCTCGTGGCAACTAAAACAGGCGGGGCCAGTAGCCGAAGTCAAACAATGAAATAAAAAAAAATCTCATTATTAGGCCAGTTATTCAGACCCCACCTCCCACCCCCAAGATTCCTTTACTCTGCCTCTGTTTACCCCCTTGACTCAATAAAGCCCAAATCAGGCAGGAATGTGTCAACTATTGTATTGCACACGAAAAACATTTCCTCAAAACTGAATGCATAACTATTAACAGAAAAATGTTAAAACTCCTTAAATAAAATGTTTACCTTAAAACATATGAGCATTAATTTATGTTAGTTTTGCTTTGTGTTTCTTCAGATTTCTCAACTGAGGAATAATCAAAGGATTAACAGGATAAAAAAATGTAGTGAAAAAATAATAACTCCAGATATATGCAAGGAGGGAATGTTTGATGAATTTCGTCCCATATAGAATGAGTGCCATACTACCATTTGCATTATTTGAAAGGTTTAACCTTTTTTTTTAAAGAGCTTGTGAAACCTAAAAACATATGTGTACTCATGTGCAAATTATACTTACAGGTTTTCTCATTTATTTATTTATTTTTAACATAGAAAATCATCTTAGTTAAAACTGAAATTAGTTCTGCAAAGCGCTTTGTAAAATTCATATTCTTGGAAACTGGAATTCTTGGGCTGATAAGCACTGTGTTTTTTTAAGTGAAGCTCAAACTAAAAATTCTTGGGGTGATAAGCACCGAGTTTTTTTAAGTGAAGCTTTTCTTCTAGATTTAAAGCAAAAAACGGAGATTTTAACGAAATATCCACTCCTTTCAATGTACTCGACAAGCAAAAGCAAAAAAGTCACGACACAAAGGAACAACACATCACCGAGAGAGAGACACACACAGAAAAAACAACTAACTCAACTTTGCTACGACATTTGAAACCCTTCTGCCATCCTTGAGTTTGGTCGGGGTAAGCTTCTCTGTCAACCCACGGCGTTAAGGAAATGGATACTCTCCCGGCCAATCAAATTAGCGCGGGGCCAGATAGATCTGGCCCAACAGCTTTTTTTTTTTTTTTGCACACGCGGTTAAGGCAGTGTTGTATGTAGGTCATCATACTGAATGAGACGGGTAGGAAATCGTCTCATCTTCGCTTGCGTAGTGATGTTACTGGGGCCTGTTGGAGCTAGCCCCAATAACCTCACACTCTTCCCCTTAGGTAATGGTTTTTGAAGGGAAAGATTTATCACCATGTAGTTAAGAGAGAGAATAAGAATCAGGGCAAAGATATATATATATATATATATATATATATATATATATATATATATATATATATATATATATATATATATATACTTAAGAGCAAAACTGAAGACTAAGGAAAAAATTTTAGAATTTAACACGAAGGGTGCAAAATAACCTGAAAATCAAAACGCGCAACGCAGCAGTTTTGAAAATTCAGAATTCACATTCTATAAAGAAGATACCTAAGCAAAAAAATACATATATAATTTTGACTCACACCTAGTACAACATAGAAAAGGTTATGTATCTACCTGTGTGAGTAAAAGGAGAAAAGATAAAAAAATAAAATAAAACAACTGAATGTAGAAGGTGTCGAGAATACTGAGCCTTGGCTTTATCAAGGACCAGCAAAAACTCTGCATTTTCTCACTTCTACAAAGACCTAGTTGGAAGTGGGTTTCTGCAAGGCCATAGATGCAAGTAACATTCCCACCTAAAATAGTTTAAAAATATATATATATAAGTCATGTCCTCCGTAGAGTAGCATGACCTAGCACTAGTTAACAATTTCGCTTGCATCCATTAACCTTCATGGCCCGACCCATGCTCTTCATCTGTTACTATTAAACAGAGAGAAGAAGATTAAAGAGAACTCAAGCTGTGAGAGTGACATAATAAATAGAAATGATTTTCAGCTATAACGAAATTCCAAGTTCGTTTGAGAGAGAATTTAAACCTGAAAAACAATGCAAAAGAAATCCAAATTTTACATTGACAATTAAAAAAGGAAATGTTAATTTATAACGAACAGATTTTTGAAAGAAAACTTGAGTCTAAAACCCCTACTCTACAACTTATGACAGCACGAAAACGAGAATAAGTTAAAGATAATAATTAACTAAAGAAAACTTTGTGAAAGTTATATACCTTAAACAGTTAGTTGCAATATGTACAAAGTATTTCAGCAGTGCTTTAAGTGCATAATTAATTAGTTATTAAGAACTTTACTACTTTGAAAAAACAGCGCATAGACAGCGCATAGAAAAGGAACAAGCTTAGCCATCTTCTGTTCCTAGGTACCCCAAAAGACGCTCAAAGTTACAAAGAAAAGTAAGAGTTAAAACCCGCATAAATGTTAACAGACAAACCAATGCTTAAAAGCTGAAAAGCTAAAAACGACAGAGAAAAGGTACATAAAGTACAAACATTGAACTTATAAAACCTAGAACCCAAAAACAAGGAAGAGAGCTTACCTCTTGTGTGACAAAACTTTTCTCCTCACAAGAGGAGAACATGGCTGACCTCTTCCCGCCACTCCCTAGACGCTGGGGGCAGTGAGGGTGGGGCTGATGGCCTCCTCATACAGCAAGAAACCAACGCGCGGAGATTTTAACCAGAGAAAAAATATATAAACTTAAGACTGTGGATCTGTATGATCAGAATGAGCAGAATTAACTCTCCAGAATACATGAGAAATATTATAAAATACACGAGCAGTTTATTTAATAATCTTTGCATGTATTAAATCACCTTAGTGAGCTTCTATAGATTAATCAGAATCTTATTAATTTTAATGTTGGTTTTACTATTTTTAGTATAGCTATCCTAGTGATGAATAACTAGTTTTCTTTTTTTATTTTGTTTTTATTTTCTTTTATAAACAGATTTTTAAGCTTTTTTGTGATTTTGTTTATATTATTTAATTTTTTGTTTTAATAGGACCGTCATATCCATAGCACTAAGGTTCCTTTAGGTAGTTAATAGGCATCCTCTAGCCAACTTCCTTACGGCTTTGATTGGTCAGAATCATATTATTAACTGTGTAGAAAATTAAAGCAGATCTGCCAACCTTACTCTATTATTCAGAATAATTTTTCTTAAAGTTCTTTTGATGAAAGAAGAAGGAATTTCGTTCTCTAGAAAACTTTCTAATAGTATATTAATGTGGTAATTGAAATCCAAATTGTTGCTGCAAATTCTTGAAATTTTAGGACCTGAGAAATTAGTACATTCTCAATTACTTTGGTTGAAATGTTATTATTCCAGTTTAGATATTTAATTACTTTGAAAGGAAAATTAACTCTTTATCAAAGAGGCTAATAGATGGGTTACCTCTGTTGAGCTTAATGCTTAAGTCTAGGAACTCAAGTTCCTGATTACTGTGGTTGGTTTTACATAAGTTAAGAGAGCTAGGATAGATATTATCAAAATCACTCTCTATAACTTCTGAATTATTGATACACAGCAGATCATCAATATATCTAAAAGTGTAAAGGTAGTTATCTGAGCAGGTGGGGTGATTTTTAATGAATTTATATTCCTTAAAGAACAGGAATAGATTAGCGATATTTGTGGACGTTGTATATATATATATATATATATATATATATATATATATATGGGATGTAAGGTCAGGTGATGCGTAACATCACAGCCTCTCCTTGACAAATGTCAACCCGCCTTCTCGTGGTACATCCTGTTCCCACTAAAGAGGCTCTGACGACCGCCAATAGCGGTATAACTATACCATCGGGATTAGAGGAAATGCTATCCCACACTCACCAACCCGCTTGGCCAGCGTGGTGAGTTATGGCCAAACCCCTCCAAAATGACTCCACAACTTAAATCTTGGCCCTCAGTCTCCGGCAGCTGGAATGTACCTGGCCAAGGCAGCGGCCAGTGCGACATGAAGGCAGAGGGTGCTAAGAATCCCCGGAGGACCGGACTAGGCTGCCATCTGATGCTGACCTTGGCGACGTATAACGGACGCTCCCTATCTTCTGATTCAAGGCTTCTTGAATTGGAAGAGGAACTACAAAGGATTAAGTGGGACATCGTTGGGCTAAGTGAGGTAAGGAGAAAAGGAGAAGATCTCATTGAACTGAAAAGTGGACATCTCTTCTACTATCGTGGGACAGATACTGGCAGAACTAGTGGTGTTGGATTTATAATAAACAAGAAACTGAAGGATAAAGTTGTAGAAGTTGAAAGTTCCTCTGACAGAGCTGCACGACTCGTTATCCAACTCTCAAGAAGATACCAGGCTCAGATTATTCAAACTTATGCACCCACCACAAGTCATGCTGAAGAAGAAAATTGAAGAATTTTATGAGGAAATCTGTGATCTAAATAATAAAGGTAAGCAGCACTTGAAGATAATTATGGGAGATTTCAATGCAAAAATAGGGCAACGGCAACAGAATGAAACTTCAGTAGGTAAATTGGTCACGGCAACAGAAACCAGCGTGGAAATATACTGTTGAGTTTGCAGAGGAAGAAGAGTTTTCATCTTGAACTCCTTTTCAAGAAAAAGCCACACAGGAAATGGACATGGAGAACATCCAAATGGGACGACAAGTGAAATTGATTTTATTATGTGTAACAAAAAATTCGTCATAGAAGACTGCAGTGTGCTAAACAAGTTCAACAGGCAGTGACCATAGATTGGTGAGATGTAAGATGCACTCAACACTAAACTCGAACGTAGCAAGCTCATAAGACAAACAAAATGTATTGACATAACCAACCTTAAAAATACCATAATACTTCAAATTGGAACTGAAGAACAGATTCTTGCTTTAGAAGGCCTAACATCGGAAGAAGTGGATATTTCTGAAGTTAACAGAAAAGTGCAACCAAAGTTTTATGGAAACAGCAACAAAATTAGCTGGGTCTAAGAACAAATTGCATGTGAACAAATTATCAGGAAAACCAAAAATGTTGATGCAAAAAAGAAGAGTGATGAGGACAACTAAAGAAGATGTGACTTCCAAAGTGGATTATATAGAGCTATGCAAGACAGTACGAAAAAGTATCACTGAAGACGTAAGGAAATTCAACTGTGAACTAGTAAGGAAAGCAATTGAAACAACCAAAGCCTAAAGATAGCAAAGGGACATCTCAGTAAGGGGAAAAAACAGATTATGGCACTGAGAAAGAAGATGGTTCTGTAACAAGAAATAGAGGCGAAATTTTGACAAGAGTGAAAGATTTCTACTCCAAATTATATGAAAGGGATGATACATGTAGACATCATGAAAGTAAATATACCAGAGTTCTTCCAGTTCTTCCAGCAGAAGTTGCACATGCAATCAAGAACATGAAGTGGGGAAAAGCTCCAGGAGAAGATGGAATTACTGTAGACATCATACAAGAAGCAAGTGGAGAAATCGAAAATACTCGCCCAAATTTTCACTCGATGCCTTAATGAAGGGAAAATTCCTGAGAGGATTGGAACAACGCTACAATGATCTTGTTACATAAAAGGTGACATTGAGGATCTCGGGAACTACAGACCTATCAAGCCTCCTATCAGTGGTTTATAAAATCTTCACTAAAGTTCTTTCACACCGCTTGAAGGTGACACTGGACATGGCTCAACCGAGAGAACAAGCTGGATTCAGGAGTGGCTACAGCACAATAGATCATATCCACGTACTGGGAGAACTAATTGAAAGAGCGAGGAATATGAACTTCCATTGTGCATGGCTTTATCGATTATGAAAAAGCCTTTGATTCGGTGAAACCATCAGCAGTTGCAATGGCTCTGAAATCCTGCGGTATTGAAGATGCATACATTAATATTATTAATAACATCTATGAAAATGCAAGTGCAAAGATTCGGCTGTTTGAAAATACAACACACATAAAAATTGGAAAAGGAGTGAGACAAGGTGACACCATATCTCCGAAGCTCTTTAATGCCACATTGGAAAATGTCTTTCAATCACTGAACTGGGAAAACAAAGGATAAAGATTAATGGAGATTATCTAACCCACCTTCGTTTTGCTGATGACATAGTCATTTTTGCAACTACCCCCATCAGAGCTACAGAGTATGATCCAGGAACTTGCTGACAAGAGTAAAGAAGTGGGATTAAAAATGAACTTTCAGAAGACAAAAGTGATGTACAATGCTTTTACAAGAAATAAAGATTTATCGATTGATGGAGAAAGCTGGAGATAACAGACACGTACGTTTATCTTGGACAGCAGATATCAAGTGAGGTCACATTGGTGAAGAAATTAATCGACGTACAAAACTTGCCTGGAGAGCTTTTGGAAGAAACAGCATAATTTTCAAGAGCAATATGCCATTATGTCTTATAAGAAAAGTGTTTGATCAGTGCATCCTTCCAGTGCTTACGTATGGTGCAGAGACGTGGACCTTAGCTAAAAGAGACATACAAAGGCTGCAGACAACTCAAAGTAGCATGGAGAGGTGCATGCTTGGTGTAACCAGGAAAGATAAGAAGAGGAACTCGTGGATCCGAAAAATGACAAGAGTGGAAGACATCATGATCAGAGTTAAATCCCTGAAATGGCAATGGGCTGGACATACTGCCAGAAGAACAGCCCATCGATGGACAGCCGAAATTTTAGATTGGATTCCAAGGGACAGGAAAAGACCCAGAAGAAGACCACATGGAAGATGGGTGGATGAAATTCGAAAGTATGCGGGAGTGACATGGAGGAGACTGGGCACAAGACAGACCGTTGTGGAGGAAACTTGGGGAGACCTTCGTCCAGCAGTGGATTGATAATGGTTGACAATGATGATGATGATATATATATATATATATATATATATATATATATATATATATATATAGCAGTGGATTGATAATGGTTGACAATGATATATATATATCATCATATATATATATATATATATATATATATAGCAGTGGATTGATAATGGTTGACAATGATATATATATATATCATCATATATATATATATATATATATATATATATAACAGTGGATTGATAATGGTTGACAATGATGATGATGATGATATATATATATATATATATCATCATATATATATATATATATATATATATATATATATCATCATCATCATTGTCAACCATTATCAATCCACTGCTGGACGAAGGTCTCCCCAAGTTTCCTCCACAACGGTCTGTCTTGTGCCAGTCTCCTCCATGGTACCCCTGCATACTTTCGAATTTCATCCACCCATCTCCCATGTGGTCTTCTTCTGGGTCTTTTTCCTGTCCCTTGGAATCCAATCAAAAATTTCGGCTGTCCATCGATGATCTGTCCTTCTGGCAGTATGTCCAGCCCATTGCCATTTCAGGATTTAACTCTGATCATGATGTCTTCCACTTGTCATTTTTCGGATCCACGAGTTCCTCTTCTTATCTCTCCTGGTTACACCAAGCATGCACCTCTCCATGCTACTTTGAGTTGTCTGCAGCCTTTGTATGTCTCTTTTAGTTAAGGTCCACGTCTCTGCACCATACGTAAGCACTGGAAGGATGCATTGATCAAACACTTTTTCTTTTAAGACATAATGGCATATTGCTCTTGAAAATTATGCTGTTTCTTCCAAAAGCTCTCCAGGCAAGTTTTGTACGCCGATTAATTTCTTCATCAATGTGACCCTCACTTGATATCTGCTGTCCAAGATAAACGTACGTGTCTATCTCCAGCTTTTCTCCATCAATCGATAAATCTTCATTTCTTGTAAAAGCATTGTACATCACTTTTGTCTTCTGAAAGTTCATTTTTAATCCCACTTCTTTACTCTTGTCAGCAAGTTCCTGGATCATACTCTGCAGCTCTGATGGGCTAGTTGCAAAAATGACTACGTCATCAGCAAAACGAAGGTGGGTTAGATAATCTCCATTGATCTCTATCCCTTGTTTTCCCAGCTCAGTGACTGAAAAACACCCTCCAATGTGGCATTAAAGAGCTTCGGAGATATGGTGTCACCTTGTCTCACTCCCTTTCCAATTTTTATGTGTGTTGTATTTTCAAACAGCCGAATCTTTGCACTTGCATTTTCATAGATGTTATTAATAATATTGTTGTATGCATCTTCAATACCGCAGGTTTTCAGAGCCATTGTAACTGCTGATGGTTTCACCGAATCAAAGACTTTTTCATAATCGATAAAAGCAATGCACAATGGAAGTTCATATTCCCTCGCTCTTTCAATTAGTTCTCTCAGCACATGGATATGATCTATTGTGCTGTGCATCCTCCTGAATCCAGCTTGTTCTCTCGGTTGAGCCATGTCCAGTGTTACCTTCAAGCGGTGTGAAAGAACTTTAGTGAAGATTTTATAAACTACTGATAGGAGGCTGATAGGTCTGTAGTTTCCGAGATCCTCAATGTCACCTTTCTTATGTAGCAGGATCATTGTAGCGGTGTTCCAATCCTCAGAAATCTTTCCTTCATTAAGGCATCGAGTGAAAATTTGGGCGAGTACTGTTTCGATTTCTCCACTTGCTTCTTGTATGATGTCTACAGTAATTCCATCTTCTCCTGGAGCTTTTCCCCGCTTCATGTTCTTGATTGCATGTGCAACTTCTGCTGGAAGGACTGGAGGAACTCTGGTACTGGTATCTTTCATGATGTCTGAGTGCATGTATCTTCCCTTTCATATAATTTGGAGTAGCAATCTTTCACTCTTGTCAAAATTTCGCCTCTATTTCTTGTTACAGAACCATCTTCTTTTCTCAGTGCCATAATCTGTTTTCTTCCCTTACTGAGATGTCCCTTGCTATCTTTAGGCTTTGGTTGTTTTCAATTGTTTTCCTCACTAGTTCACAGTTGAATTTTCTTACGTCTTCAGTGATACTTTTTCGTACAGTCTTGCATAGCTCTATATATTCCACTTTGGAAGTCACATCTTCTTTAGTTGTCCTCATCTCTCTTCTTTTTTGCATCAACATTTTCGTTTTTCCGGATAATTTATTTACATGCAACTTGTTCTTAGACCCAGCTAATTTTGTTGCTGTTTCCCATAAGAGCTTTGGTTACTTTTCTGTTAACTTCAGAGATGTCCACTTCTTCCGATGTTAGGCCTTCTAAAGCAGAGAACCTGTTCTTCAGTTCCAACTTGAAGGTATTATGGTGTTTTTTAAGGTTGGTTATGTCAATAGATTTTGTTTGTCTTATGAGCTTGCCATGTTCAAGTTTAGTGTTGAGGTGCATCTTACATCTCACCAATCTATGGTCACTATCTGTGTTGAGCTTGTTTAGCACACTGCAGTCTTCTATGACGAATTTTTTGTTACACATAATAAAATCAATTTCACTTGTCGTCCCATTTGGATGTCTCCATGTCCATTTCCTGTGTGGCTTTTTCTTGAAGAAGGAGTTCAAGATGAAAAACCCTTCTGCCTCTGCAAACTCAACGAGAGTATTTCCATGCTGGTTTCTGTTGCCGTGACCTAATTTACCTACTGAAGTTTCATTCTGTTGCTGCGTTGCCCTATTTTTGCATTGAAATCTCCCATAATTATTTTCAAGTGCTGCTTACCTTTATTATTTAGATGACAAATTTCCTCATAAAATTCTTCAATTTCTTCTTCAGGATGACTTGCGGTGGTGCATAAGTTTGAATAATCTGAGCCTGGTATCTTTTCGAGAGTTGGATAACAAGCCGTGCAGCTCTGTCAGAGGAACTTTCAACTTCTACAACTTTATCCTTCAGTTTCTATATATATATATATATATTTCTAGAAACAGAAATTTTTTGGTGGGGCCCGGCCCACTAATGACAAACCGACCCTGGTCATTAGTATGATTAGGTACAAAAATAAAGCAAATATGTAAGATATATTATTTATTACTAAATGAAAACATCAATAGTGAATTATTTATCGAGCTGAAGACAGTGACGGCTCGTGGTAGGAAAAACAGGTGAAGAGCTACAAGAGCAATATGAAAAGATATCTACTGTCTTCAATGAAAATCAGTTAATAAGAACTTACCTATTTTTTTATATATTAGATCAATTCTTCTTCCCTTTAAAGCTGGAAATTTGTCGATCGTGTCGTCATAAAATGGCTGTTTCTTCGTGACATCAAGAAAATGTCTTTCTGAATAGAAATCTTTGCCAAAGAAGCAAGTTTGTCTGAAGAAATAGTGTTTCTTGAGTAAGTTTGTATTCTTTTAAGGCAAGAAAAACTTCTTTCCACTGAAACACTTGCATGTGCAATTGTTAAAATCCGGGAAAACAATTTATAAGCTCCTGTAAAAATGCCTTCATATCCATGAAGCACTCGAAGAAGTTCATGAGTCGATATATTACTTAATTTTTCATCAGCACATACAAGACTCAGTTCATTTTTAAGGCGCTGGTGTTTAGTAAATATTTTTCCGTAAAAATGTTGTAGATTTTCAAAAGCGTGAGAGGGAAAGCATGAATTAAATTGGTTGAATTTGGTTGTGTCAGCAAGACAGGCAAATTGAAGTTTAAGTTTTTCACAGTCTTGAAATCTTATATCCATTTCCATAAGAATGTGGTACAAAATTTCAAAATACAATTGTTTATAATTTTTAAAAATTGTTCCTTGTGTAAGAGCAGCATATTCCTCTTTAGATCCGCTTATTTCTGTGATTTTGCTAGCTTTTCCAAACAGTGTTTCAAATACCTCATCGTTCCTTTTATGGCTCAAAATTTCATAAGTTGTTTTTTAATTTGAGTAACACAGTAGTTTAGGTCTAGTGATTTTTTCTGCAAAATTTCGAATAATAGATCGGTGAAGCCAAATATTTCATTAAATACTATTCCCAAAAATGTAAATTCAAAAGTGTTCATATAATTTTAAAACCCCTGGGCAAGTTGAATTGATTTTATGTCTGATTGGTCACTATTTGTGAGAAATTTGAATACTTCCTTCAATTTATCCCAATCTTCAACAATTACACTTACTAACTTCAAAGTGGAGGACCATCGAGTTTCTGATATGGTTGGCATGCATCTTGCGGTTGTTGATGTGAGTGTATTGTTTTTCACCACTCAGCGAAGCGATCGCTTCACTGAGTGGTGAAAAAACAAAAGAATTACACTGAGGCTTGCAAAAAATATTCGACACTTAGAAATTTTAGAAAAACTCTGCTGTAATACAAGGTTCAAACGATGTACTAAGCAATAACAAAAAGAGCTTGAGAAGCTTTATGCTTCATTTTTTCTGCAGCCCAGTCAAGTGTTCAGACATTACGCTTGCTCCATCGTAACGTTGTCCTATTGACTTGTGTTGATAATCAAACTGTTCCAAAATTTTTTCTAGCATTTTGTATAAAGCTTCTGACGTTCTATCTTCACCCACACCATGGAAACCCAAAAATCGCTCAACCAATACACCTTCCAAATCAACAGATCTTATTATTAAAGAGCACTCGGAAGTCTGGTTGCCGCCCCAGTGACGCAGTGCTCTAAGCGATGGCCTCTGATCATTCGTCCGAAAGGGGTCCGGGTTCGAATCCCGGTGAGGCATGGATGTCGTGTTTGTCTTACGACACTGGCTCTTCCCTTCCCTGGAGCCAGTGACCCTAAATTAGGGACGGGCGACTGCTTATAGCCCATTGAGTTGCTCACGGTGGTCGTTAAACCTCCAATCGAAAAAAAAAAAAAAGTCTGGTTATGCCTTCCTATCTACTTGAATACAAAAGCATTGAACTCCATTTATTTCATTTTTGACGTGATCGTTTATATATTCAGAAGTGCATTCAAGCCGCCCCCCGGTGGCGCAGTGGTCTAAGCGATGGCCTCTGATCATTCGTCCGAACGGGGTCCGGGTTCGAATCCCGGTGAGGCATGGAAGTTTGTGTTTGTCTTACGGTACTGGCTATCTCCCTTCCCTGGAGCCAGTGACCCTAAATTAGGGACGGGCGACTGCTTATAGCCCATTGAGTTGCTCACGGTGGTCGTTAAACCTCCAAACAAAAAAACAAAAAAGTAAATTCAATTAATTCGTTTTGAACAGTTTTTGAGTCACCTGTGAAGACATTTTTTATCGTTTGGTAATGATTTTGAATTTTTAAAGGACTTCTTGTTATCAACAGTTAAAGCAATTCCTTGAATTTCTACGATTAATCGAGTCAATACCTTCGTCATGGTCACGGAATGCTAGTTCTTGTTTACCCAAATACAGTACTGCATCAATCATTGTCTGCAGGAAAAGTCTATTTAAAGAAACGCTTTCGTTGAAATGCATTTTCAAAAGCCTAGCATTCTCCCTAAGGGCATCAGCAATGGTGTTCCGATTCTTTTCAAAATTATATAGCATTAATTCGCATTTCAGGTGTTTGCTGGAATCACCACGTTTGTAAAGTGACCGTTTTATATTTAAAAAATCTGAAAATTTTCTTTATTCCACGCCGAATTTTATTACTAAAAAATAAGCAGGGCCAACAAAATAATTTTTGTAACACAGAAGGGCTACAAAGCCATTTATATTCAGTAAACCAACATTTTTTAAAATTAATATTGTAAGATTTACCGCTTTTCTTGATTTCTTTCTTGACGACAATTGTCAGCGAATCTGTCAGTCGTCCTTGAAGTAAAATGTCTGCCGCCCCGGTGGCGCAGTGGTCTAAGGCGTTGGCCTCGGATCATTCGTCCGTAAGGGGTCCGGGTTCGAATCCTGGTCAGGCATGGATGTTGTGTTTGTCTTACGGCACTGGCTCTCTCCTTTCCCTGGAACCAGTGACCCTAAATTAGGGACGGGCGACTGCTTATAGCCCATTGAGTTGCTCACGGTGGTCGTTAAACCTCCAATAAAAAAAAAATCAAAAAAGTAAAATGTCTCTTATTTTCAACTTTCCACCGATTGAACGGAGTTTGCAATAAATTACAGACAATGTCGTTCACAGGATGCATACTGAAAACTAAAACTATCACTATCCGTTAAACGGTACACGAATCTAAAGTAACTAGGGAAGTTTTTAACAAACAATCGCAAAACACGAAAAAGCAAATCTCTTTCGGAAAGTATGTACCAAAAAACCATAAGAAAAATGCCCTAGTGGGTTGCAAAGAACCCTTGGCAATCCGTCCCGTTCTACTGCGATCTCTTCGAAAGGTCACGACTCTAGGTGCAGAGCCTTGGCGTCTCAAGCCAAAACACTTCACTTACCCGGCAGATAGGGGAGGGTGACGTCACAGTTACCATGGCAACTCGGACGAAACTGCAGACTTCCAAGCATTCTCATTTCAACTCTTCACTTGAACTGTTTTGCGTATAAGCACTTGTTTTCCGTATTGAACGTGAATTGTGAATTATTATCTAATCAAAGTTTTGGGTATTTTGGCACTCAATCAAGGCAAAAAAAAAAGAATATATTTTACGAAAATATTAAATAAAACCTTATTTCAAATGAAATAGGTGAAGAGGCACTATTTTTTTTATTGGAGGTTTAACGACCACCGTGAGCAACTCAATGGGCTATAAGCAGTCGCCCGTCCCTAATTTAGGGTCACTGGTTCCAGGGAAGGGAGAGAGCCAGTGCCGTAAGACAAACACAACATCCATGCCACACCGGGATTCGAACCCGGACCCCGTTCGGACGAATGATCAGAGGCCATCGCTTAGACCACTGTGCCACCGGGGCGGCAAAGAAGAGGCACTTCACCTGAAAAGCCGCCACTGGCTGAAGATTAATCAAAATTATTTTTTTGCAAAAGTTTCGGTAAGTTTTCAAAATCAGCAGTTTCCGTTAACGATGCTCCAATGACTTACGCAAAAACTGATATTCCATGTTAAAATTGCTCTTACGAATGTACAACACAGTCTCATTTTACAAGACAGTACATTTTTTTTATGATAAAGGGTCTATTCTCTATTGCCTCAGTAAAAAACTCAGCATCGTCTGCTCAGAAATCTTCACGTTAGAGTACTAACTCTGTGGCTGAAATATATATATATAACGCATATTTGACAAATTCCATGTCACAGACATAAAAGTGCATGTTTGCGAAGCGTTCCACATTATGGTTTTTTTAATTCCAAGAAAAATAGCATTCCCTAAAATACGAATGTTTCTGCCGCTTCCTCCCATAAGAAAGCATAGGTTGTATCAAATCATTGGTCCACACGTTTACCCCGCCATTTAGTGACAAGTAACATTAACGGGTGATTTTTGTTTCCAGAGTCGTATCTCCTGACTATCATACACCGTGTCCAAACCTGACCATATTTACTATTTGTAACAATATTTACTATTTGTAACATTTACTATTTGTAACATTTAAAGCACGATTTGCAACACGCACACAACCGGCGTCTGCGTATACTCATGAATAGCAAGGAGGTTATATTACTGGAGACACCACTCCTATCCACGCAGCATTAGCCGCCATAAGTCACCGTCCGTGCTGCAAATAACGTCATGGGCAGTCCCGACGCAGCCGCAGAAGAGAAGCTGCTTTGAAACCAATTGAATAAAAGCTTCTAAGCGTATAAACAGATAAAATGAGTACTTCAATAATCTTTATCAATGATACACAAGCTTACTGTTTCATCAACGGTATAATTTAGTTCATTTTTGCCTGCTTGTGACGTCACACCACAGATTAGCTGTGACCTGTGGCGGCAGAGCCAGTGGTGTCTCCAGTAATATAATCTCCTTGATGAAAAGCTCTTCGTCCTCGCTAATGGCGGAACATCCGGTTTTCAAACACTGACGGAAGTAGCTGGGTATTTGGCAGTCTATTCTCCTCCAAGGTTTCTGGGCCGTGATTATTCTAACCTCGGCTATTCTTCCACAAACGGACTCACTCCTCATTTCTCACAGCTAAGACAGCGGAGCGCTAGAACAGCTCCGCGAGCAATCTACTGTTTTTGATCTGGCAACGCTCAGTAAATATTAAGTTGTCCATATTAGCCTTCGATAGTATTAAAATTCCATGAAGTTGTCGTTGAATTGGTCTGTTGTATTTTATAATGCCTCAATGGAATTTGCATCGTCTCGTTAACGCTGTCGTACGAGATAGAAAAACATGCATATCATGGTGTGAAAGATATGGTTTGCTAACCACCCTTGAAAAATAAGGAATCACGAATGGCAATAAATATCGATGCTTTTCTTCTTAAATTGTCTTTTGCTGTATATTTCTCAGTACGAATTAAAATACTTACTGTAAATACGAAAGTATAATTTTTTTGGTGATGATCATATGTAGAGCATTTTAGGAAGGGAGTGTCTGACCCCAGGTCTTAAACAACCCTTAGAAATAGGGAGCTCGGAGATTTGGGCTAGAGTGCCCGATAGGAAAGGGACACGGAAGTGAAGTAGAAAGGGGGAGGAAGACGCCCTTATTTATTACCGGGGAGGGAATACCCGGAGTCCGACGGCTTAACGTGCCCATCCGAAGCACGGCGGATATTTAGTGGATCGAGCGTTCGTACCTGCCTGGGTCCGAACCTGAAGTTCTTTCCGTGGCAGTCACGAACGTTGCCCACTGGGCCACCCGCGGCCCAGTATAATTTTTTATCAGTCTCCCAACGTATATAGACCGTATGCATATGACGTCACAGCTAGGTAAACCATCCTAACAGACGTCCTGGTGATCAACTGGTGTACAAGCACTGTTTGGATTTGTATTGCGGAGCGTTAAGGAAGACGGTGTTATGTGCTATTTTCGCCTGCAGTAACTAAAGTGGGAGAGATAATTGTGTGTCCTATTATAGATTACTATCTGAACAAACGAAGTGGGATTAGAATTATAAAAATTTAATTCAGAAGCACCAAAATTTGTGTTTATCACGTATCAGCAGAGTTAATATTGATGACCGGAAACGGAGGAACATTAGTGTGTATTTACATTTTGTAACAGGTATGTTCATAAATTTACTGATGCATTATGTACAAAATCTCTATCAAGATCTTTAGACTAGAATTAACCTTTCTTATGAGCAAGAGTATGCTATTCTTTATCGTGAATGTATCCACTGCTATAGGGGAGTGAATATCTTATTGAACCTTCATATGTTGGGTTCCCAGGCCGGTTTTGGAAAAATGATCTCATGATAACCTTCACTAGTTTATTATTATGGTCATTGTTATATATAAGGTAAAGGGTAAAGAGACTTAGTGCTACTCGCTAAAATTATTATTATTATATCCGTATATACAGCCTTACCTGTGTAAATCAGAGGATTACCTTAGCTCAAGTTTCAGGTTGGGGAATATCTAAATTATTGAAAGGTAAAATTTTTAATTAAATAATTAACTAAAGATGGCAGGACGTTTTTATCTTAATTAACTGTGTGAATATGCTGTTAGCACAGAAGTTGGTAGCTGTGCCGGAATGCAGAATTTTGCGTTCCTTTCAAGCAAAAGCATTCCCTTTCCTACAATATTGTTCAGGAAAAGTGAGTATGGCCTTTCATATGGCTCACCGCAATTGGCCAATGACTTTAATTTATCAGAATAAAGCTGTTTTTGATCACCAGATAACCCACTTACGTAGCCCATGCAATGCATCTTTGAGCCACTATTCTTTTACCCTGGCTTTCTGCGATTAATCGTATAATTGATCTCATCGTATAATTATACGATTAATCGCAGAAAACCATGCTTGTACACCAAGGAGGCTTGTACACGCAGAAAGCCATGCTTGTAACCTAACCTCCTTGTTGTACACCAGTTGTTCTGCAAGAAAGCAGCAGACGAAAAAGTGACGCGCACCGCGGTTTCGTGACGTCAATGCATACGGTCTATAATTAAGCTGACCAGAAGTCCCCAACTCTTGAGGACAGTCCTCGAATTTAGTTTATTGTCCCTAGAAACTTTCTGATGCCTTTCGGGACGCATAGTGTCCTCAAATTTTGATGTTTGTCCTCAAGTGTCCCCGAATTTACACTTTCTCGTTAGCTCGTTAGATTTCTAATGAAAAATGTTCTTAAAACTAGTTTTCGTTGTACTAATTTTCCAACAGGCTTGTGTGAAAATAAATGTGCCGCCCCGGTGGCGCAGTGGTCAAAGGCGCTGGCCTCTGATCATTCGTCCGTAAGGGGTCCGGGTTCGAATCCCGGTGAGGCATGGATGTTGTGTTTGTCTTACGGCACTGGCTCTCTCCCTTCCCTGGAACCAGTGACCCTAAATTAGGGACGGGCGACTGCTTATAGCCCATTGAGTTGCTCACGGTGGTCGTTAAACCTCAAATCAAAAAAAAAAAAAGAGAGAAAATAAATGTTGATTGTTTATTTTTCCTTTTTCCGAGTATAACGACTATCTTGAACCATTTTAAAGGCTAAAAGCAGTAACTTGTCCCTAATTTGGAGACACTTGTTCTAGGGAAGGAAGAGAGCAAATGCTGTAAGACAAACAAACCCTCAATGCCTTATTCGTGACTCGAACCCGTACCAACTTGTACGAATGCTCAGTGGATAGTAGTAAGAGCACTGCACGGTTGAGGCGGCTAAATTTGGACTATACTTGTTCTGAGTTCCTAAAAAAATTTAGCAAAATGAAAAATTAGCCATACAATTACTTCATCAGTGTGCAGCTTGGTTTTAATTCAGCACATATAACTCAAGGTAATTAGAATGAGAGAGGTAGGTCAAAGATTGTAAACAAACAGCGGGTGGTCTCCCCTTGCTGTGACGTAGTTGGTCCCCAGCAGTCTACTTTCGTGGTGGTAAAGAATGATGAAATAAGTGATTCTTAGTTCAAATTAGAAGCTTTTAAGAATGCATAGGCAGGATTTTTTTAAGAATTAAAACAAAACTTACCGATTACTAAAACTTGGAACTTTCTCGCTTTCTCTTTTTTTTTTTTTTTTTTTTTTTTTTTTTTTTGTAACTCCCTGGAATTCAATGCAGGTGCTTGGTTTTTTCTCTTCATTAAGTTTTGTTGGTTGACGTCGTCAATATATTTAATAGGAAAAATTTTCTTGCTCTCGCATAGGCTTTAATGACACCCACATCAACTTCAGGAAAGTTTAATTTTAATTTCAACTGAAGTTTGTTTATGGCCTCTTGGGATTTATATATGCTAGCTCCATAAATTCTGAAAAAACTGATTTAAACTCTTTGACAGTTTGCATCCAATTGTTGTTTGATATAATTAGCCTACCTTTTGATAGTCTCAATCCTGCCTTTATTTTGGTTCCCCGTTAAGTAGGAAAACTTTTCCAATTATTTATCCTTGTGAATAAACGCTAAATATCCAGCAAAATAGCGTATGTCTCCTTCCTCTTCAGGATTAACAAAATTGCTAGTATTAATAGACACATGTTTCCATTAAATTGAAAAATAAATTGGCCTTTATTATTTTGTCTTCGTCGCAGGGCCGGATGGAGCTTCTGCGGAGCCCTTGGCGATATTTCATTCCCGGCCCGGAGCAAAATTTCATTGCGGGCACTAGAAAATAAATCTCATATTTTAATAAAATCGTTACGTGTAAAATGCCGTTCATAAAGAACACCCACATAAACTGTCATAAAGACAATGATTATCTCACAGAATTACTTATTGGCTTTAAGCTTAAGAAAAAGACCATAAAATGAATTCAAAATTCAGAGAAAGAGAGAGAGCAAAAAGTGTCCACGATTTTCTTTCCAGGTCGAGGGCGGTCGAGGTTGTATTGTAACTTTTATAAAAAATTTCTCACAAAATAATAAAAAGATACCTGCGTAGCGAATATTTTTGCATTCCGAATATTTTTGTGTAGGAAATATTAAGGACTCTTCTAAAATAAATTTATAAAAATATTTTTTTTTCAAATACATGTTGCAGTGATTGATTTTTTTTTTATTTTGTTAGATTTAAGTATTTGGTTTATACACAAGTCGTTGAATATATAAAAGTAGGGCCCGCAAAATGATGAAATTTAATTTGATAAATCATGAATGCGGAAAGCATTAAGGCGGTCATAAGAATCATTTGAAATCTGAAAATATCAGTATCTGTACGGCGATGGGCGATAACCTATTCAAAAAGGAGGGGGGGTTAACAGAAAAGTAACCAAAGCTCTTATGGAAACAGTAACAAAATTAGCTGAGTCTAAGAACAAGTTGCATGTGAACAAATTATCAGGAAAAACCAAAATATTGATGCAAAAAAGAAGAGAGATGAGGACAACTAAAGAATACGTGACTTCCAAAGTGGAATATATAGAGCTATGCAAGACAGTAAGAAAAAGTATCACTGAAGACGTAAGGAAATTCAACTGTGAACTAGTGAGGAAAGCAATTGAAAACAACCAAAGCCTAAAGATAGCAAAGGGCCATCTCAGTAAGGGAAAAAAACAGATTATGGCACTGAGAAAAGAAGATGGTTCTGTAACAAGAAATAGAGGCGAAATTTTGACAAGAGTGAAAAATTTCTACTCCAAGTTATATGAAAGGGATGATACATGTACTCCAGACATCATGGAAGGTACCAGTACCAGAGTTCTTCCAGTCATCCCAGCAGAAGTTGCACATGCAATCAAGAACATGAAGCAGGGAAAAGCTCCAGAAGAAGATAGAATTACTATAGACATCATACAAGAAGCAAGTGGAGAAATCGAAACAGTACTCGCCCAAATTTTCACTCGATGCCTTAATAAAGGGAAGATTCCTGAGGATTGGAACAACGCTATAATGATCCTGCTACATAAAAAAGGTGACATTGAGGATCTCAGGAATTACAGACCTATCAGCCTCCTAACAGTGGTTTATAAAATCTTTACTAAAGTTCTTTCACGCCGTTTGAAGGTAACACTGGACATGGCTCAACCGAGAGAACAAGCTGGATTCAGGAGTAGCGACAGCACAATAGATCATATCCACGTACTGAGAGAACTAATTGAAAGAGCGAGGGAATATGAACTTCCATTGTGCATGGCTTTTATCGATTATGAAAAAGCCTTTGATTCGGTGAAACCATCAGCAGTTACAATGGCTCTGAAATCCTGTGGTATTCAAGATGCATACGTTAATAGTATTAATAAGATCTATGAAAATGCAAGTGCAAAGATTCGGCTGTTTGAAAATACAACACACATAAAAATTGGATAGGAGTGAGACAAGGTGACACTATATCTCCGAAGCTCTTTAACGCCACATTGGAAAATGTCTTTCAATCACTAAACTGGGAAAACAAAGTGATAAAGATTAATGGAGAATATCTAACCCACCTTCGTTTTGCTGACGACATAGTCATTTTTGCAACTACCCCACCAGAGCTGCAGAGTATGATCCATGATCTTGCTGACAAGAGTAAAGAAGTGGGATTAAAAATAAACTTTCGGATGACAAAAGTGATGTTCAATGCTTTTACACGGAATAAAGATTTATCGATTGATGGAGAAAAGCTGGAGATAACAGACACGTACGTTTATCTTGGACAGCAGATATCAAGTGAGGGTCACATTGATGAAGAACTTAATCGGCGTACAAAACTTGCCTGGAGAGCTTTTGGAAGAAACAGCATAATTTTCAAGAGCAATATGCCTTTCGGAAGAGGAACAGCTCCCGAAGAGAAAAAATAAATAAATTCTGAGTAGCTGTCAAAACTGTTTCTGATAGAGGGCGCTATCGCCACGTGGGAAAAGAGAACTCGAGTGTTTTGAACACGATGGAACTCACGATGAAGAAAACGCCGGTGTTTTATGTTATGTATCTTTAGTATGTTTGCGGTCGGCCATCTGTGTCATGTATTAAATGTAGGTTTGATGTTTATTACTGCCTCTTGAGTGATTCCTGCCAACTTCGGAGGAATGTGGATTAATTTGCTATATTGTTAATTGATTTAACGACCTCAACACACGGCACCCAAGAACCGTCGTTCAAAAATTGAATGTAAGTTAAGAAGTACTTTTTCTTCAATACTGTGCATTCCTGATTGATTTGAACGGCGACACGTTACAATGCCATTATTTCTTAAAAGAAAAGTGTTTGATCAATGCATCCTTCCAGTGCTTACGTATGGTGCAGAGACGTGGATCTTAACTAAAAGAGACATACAAAGGTTGCAGACAACTCAAAGCAGCATGGAGAGGTGCATGCTTGGTGTAACCAGGAGAGATAAGAAGAGGAACTCGTGGATCCGAAAAATGACAAGAGTGGAAGACGTCATGATCAGAGTTAAATCCCTGAAATGGCAATGGGCTGGGCATACTGCCAGAAGGACAGACCATCGATGGACAGCCAAAATTTTAGATTGGATTCCAAGGGACAGGAAAAGACCCAGAAGAAAACCACATTTGAGATGGGTGGATGAAATTCGAAAGTATGCGGGAGTGGCCTGGAGGAGACTGGCACAAGACAGACCGTTGTGGAGGAAACTTGGGGAGACCTTCGTCCAGTAGTGGATTGATAATGGTTGACAATGATGATGAAATTGCAGAAGTAATAATTGTGATTGGTAATATAAATTTATTGTTTGCTGACACATGCCAGGAAACAATCTAGTATTCAATCTGAAAGCACAGTGTCACCCAGCTTGTGTTCTAGGCATTTGTCTCTGATTAGTGATTAATCAGTAGTATTACTGCAACAAAGTGAGAATGGGGAGCTTGAAAATTTCTTGACAGAATACTCTTTATTTATGAATGTGTAAGTACAATGTGTGTGATCTTTCTCATAGCAAAAAAACTACAGGCAATATTGATTTAAAATTGAAAATAGGAAACAGGGAGTACAATGGTACCTCAAAAATTCAAACAACATAAAGTATTTATGAAAATGCGCAAAAAATTATGAAATGACAATTGAAAAAAAGTATAATACTCAGCAAATGGAATAATACAAAAGAAAGGGACTAGCAACTTTTTGTAAAAACTACTTGCACTCAAAATAGTATTACTATACGAAATTTCTTGGTGTAGAATACAAATAAAACTTTCCAAGCTTTCGCACATCAACCAGATGGCTTTCTCAAGAAAAGAAGTTGTCTACCTTCCTTGAGAAAGCCATCTGGTTGATGCACGAAAGCTTGGAAAGTTTTATTTGTATTCTACGCCAAGAAATTTCGGATTTCAGTATAATTAATTATTCTATTTTGAGTATAATTTGGTGTACAATTCGTACTTATTAAACTACTTGAATTTAATTTTTGTGTGATAGGTGTTTTTTTATTTTTTTTATTTTTTGAAGAATGTGACAGTCAGTATGTCCATGCAACAAATTGCCAGTTATTCTTTTTGCAGCAACCATATGATAGGTTACTATTAAACAAATATCACTCACATAAATCAATCTTTCTTTGAATTGAACAAGTTGTTCCTGTATTTCTCTAAAATACAAATCAGTAACACTTGCGGTGTTTCCAGCAAGACTGCTGAAGGAACCCACAAAATAACAACACAAAACATAAACATTTGCTCACCAAACTTTTTGCACACCATGAATGCAAATCAGTGGTTGTTAATCTTTCACTTCATATTAATAAGAAGCTGTGCCCTTAAAATTGAAAAAAAAAAAATCTATGTGCAGCACATCTTAACAATTGCCAAAAATGGGTACAAATATCAGTGAAATCCACCAATTTTTTTTTTTTGATTAGAGGTTTAACGACTACCGTGAGCAACACAAAGGGCTTTAAGCAGTCGCCCGTCCCTAATTTAGGGTCACTGGATCCGGGGAAGGGAGAGAACCAGTGCCGTAAGACAAACACAACATCCATGCCTCACCGGGATTCGAACCCGGACCCCATTCGGATGAATGATTAGAGGCCATCGCTTAGACCACTGCGCCACCCGGGCGGCCCCACCAAATTTCAACTGTGGGAATACAAAAAAAACTAGGCTTCTTAAAAATAATAAATTTGAAAGTGCAAATGAAAAATATTAAATACTTAATTTACTGAAATAAAAAAAACAATTTTTTGTTTCATAAAAAATTAAAGTCCATAATCTGAATTTTATAGTCATTGAGCCCAAGACTTGAAAAATATCTAAAATATTACATGCTCAGAGAAAATTTACCTGCCCAGGTATTAAAAGCAGGATGTGTAGAAAGATTTTTCTTTTGATGCCAAAAATTAGAAGTCTTTTTAGGTTCAAAAAGTACATAAAACTATTTTTAGCTACTCAGTATTGGTATTGCTAAATGTAAATAGCATTTGGAGCCAAATATCATTTGGAGTATCATATTGCCCACAGGGAAGTTAACAGAAGTGAGATATACATATATATCTTTGACCACAACAGAAATTAGGCCACCAAGTTTATTCAAACTGCACTTGAGAATAATTATTTTCGGTTCTTTTTCTTACGGATAAACCTTGGAAGATAGTTAAATAAAACATAGCAAATAAACATATATAGATACATAAATAAAATAATTTTCATAAATAAATAATTTTCAATAAATGAAATAAGAAATTAGGCCACCAAGTTTATTTAAACTACACTTGAGAATAATTATTTTCAATTCTTTTTCTTACGGATAAACCTTGGAAGATAGTTAAATAACACACAGCAAATAAACACATATAGATACATAAATAAAATAATTTTCATCAAAAAAAGATTAACCTATTCCTGCTGTTAAAATACATCAAAAAGTAAACCGACAGAATCAAAAATACAGGAAAAGGTAAGTAATATTTATACATAATGTTTTATATATATATATACAGTATATATAGAGAGAGGGTGGGTGACATCATGACCATTTATGTATATATATATATATATATAAATGACTCTACAACTTAAATCTTGGCCCTCAGTCTCCGGCAGCTGGAATGTACCTGGCCAAGGCAGCGGCCAGTGCGACATGAAGGCAGAGGGTGCTAAGAATCCCCGGAGGACCGGACTAGGCTGCCATTTGATGCTGACCTTGGCTACCTATAACGGACGCTCCCTATCTTCTGATTCAAGGCTTCTTGAATTGTAAGAGGAACTACAAAGGATCAAGTGGGACATCGTCGGGCTAAGTGAGGTAAGGAGAAAAGGAGAAGATCTCATTGAACTGAAAAGTGGACATCTCTTCTATTATCGTGGGACAGATACTGGCAGAACTAGTGGTGTTGGATTTATAATAAACAAGAAACTGAAGGATAAAGTGGTAGAAGTTGAAAGTTCCTCTGACAGAGCTGCACGACTCGTTATCCAACTATCGAGAAGATACCAGGCTCAGATTATTCAAACTTATGCACCCACCACAAGTCATCCTGAAGAAGAAATTGAAGAATTTTATGAGGAAATTCGTCATCTAAATAATAAAGGTAAGCAGCACTTGAAGATAATTATGGGAGATTTCAATGCAAAAATAGGGCAACGGCAACAGAATGAAACTTCAGTAGGTAAATTCGGTCACGGCAACAGAAACCAGCGTGGAAATACTCTCGTTGAGTTTGCAGAGGCAGAAGGATTTTTCATCTTGAACTCCTTTTTCAAGAAAAAGCCACACAGGAAATGGACATGGAGACATCCAATTGGGACGACAAGTGAAATTGATTTTATTATGTGTAACAAAAATTCGTCATCGAAGACTGCAGTGTGCTGAACAAGTTCTACACAGTTAGTGACCATAGATTGGTGAGATGTAAGACGCACCTCAACACTAAACTGGAACGTGGCAAGCTCATAAGACAAACAAAATGTATTGACATAACCAACCTTAAAAAAACACCATAATACTTTCAAGTTGGAACTGAAAAACAGATTCTCTGCTTTAGAAGGCCTAACATCGGAAGAAGTGGATATTTCGGAAGTTAACAGAAAAGTAACCAAAGCTCTAATGGAAACAGCAACAAAATTAGCTGGGTCTAAGAACAAGTTGCATGTGAACAAATTATCAGGAAAAACCAAAATGTTGATACAAAAAAAGAAGAGAGATGAGGACAACTAAAGAAGATGTGACTTCCAAAGTGGAATATATAGAGCTATGCAAGACAACACGAAAAAGTATCACTGAAGACGTAAGGAAATTCAACTGTGAGCTAGTGAGGAAAGCAATTGAAAACAACCAAAGCCTTAAGATAGCAAAGGGACATCTCAGTAAGGGAAGAAAACAGATTATGGCTCTGAGAAAAGAAGATGGTTCTATAACAAGAAATAGAGGCAGAAATTTTGACAAGAGTGAAAGATTTCTACTCCAAATTATATGAAAGGGATGATACATGTACTCCAGACATCATGAAAGGTACCAGAGTTCTTCCAGTCCTCCCAGCAGAAGTTGCTCATGCAATCAAGAACATGAAGCGGGGGAAAGCTCCAGGAGAAGATGGAATTACTATAGACATCATACAAGAAGCAAGTGGAGAAATTGAAACAGTACTCGCCCAAATTTTCACTCGATGCCTTAATGAAGGGAAGATTCCTGAGGATTGGAACAACGCTACAATGATCCTGCTACAAAAAAAAGGTGACATTGAGGATCTCAGGAACTACAGACCTATCAGCCTCCTATCAGTGGTTTATAAAATCTTCACTAAAGTTCTTTCACACCGCTTGAAGGTAACACTGGACATGGCTCAACCGAGAGAACAAGCTGGATTCAGGAATGGCTACAGCACAATAGATCATATCCACGTACTGAGAGAACTAATTGAAAGAGCGAGGGAATATGAACTTCCATTGTGCATGGCTTTTATCGATTATGAAAAAGCCTTTGATTCGGTGAAACCATCAGCAGTTACCACGGCTCTGAAATCCTGCGGTATTGAAGATGCATACATTAATATTATTAATAACATCTATGAAAATGCAAGTGCAAAGATTCGGCTGTTTGAAAATACAACACTCATAAAAATTGGAAAGGGAGTGAGACAAGGTGACACCATATCTCCGAAGCTCTTTAATGCCCCATTGGAAAATGTCTTTCAATCACTGAACTGGGAAAACAAAGGGATAAAGATTAATGGAGATTATCTAACCCACCTTCGTTTTGCTGATGACGTAGTCATTTTTGCAACTACCCCATCAGAGCTGCAGAGTATGATCCAGGAACTTGCTGACAAGAGTAAAGAAGTGGGATTAAAAATGAACTTTCAGAAGACAAAAGTGATGTTCAATGCTTTTACAAGAAATGAAGATTTATCGATTGATGGAGAAAAACTGGAGATAACAGATACATATGTTTATCTTGGACAGCAGATATCAAGTGAGGGTCACATTGATGAAGAAATTAATCGGCGTACAAAACTTGCCTGGAGAGCTTTTGGAAGAAACAGCATAATTTTCAAGAGCAATATGCCATTATGTCTTAAAAGAAAAGTGTTTGATCAATGCATTCTTCCAGTGCTTACGTATGGTGCAGAGACGTGGACCTTAACTAAAAGAGACATACAAAGGCTGCAGACAACTCAAAGTAGCATGGAGAGGTGCATGCTTGGTATAACCAGGAGAGATAAGAAGAGGAACTCGTGGATCCGAAAAATGACGAGAGTGGAAGACATCATGATCAGAGTTAAATCCCTGAAATGGCAATGGGCTGGACATACTGCCAGAAGGACAGACCATAGATGGACAGCCGAAATTTTAGATTGGATTCCAAGGGGCAGGAAAAGACCCAGAAAAAGACCACATGGGAGATGGGTGGATGAAATTCGTAAATATGCGGGAGTGACATGGAGGAGACTGGCACAAGACAGACCGTTGTGGAGGAAACTTGGGGAGACCTTCGTCCAGCAGTGGATTGATAATGGTTGACAATGATGATGATGATATATATATATATATATATATATATATATATATATATATATATATATATATACTGTATGTATGACCTTAACTAAAAAAGACATGCAAAGAATGCAGACAACTCAAAGAATATATATAGAGAGTGAAATCACTATAATGGCAATGGGCTGGACATGTTGGCAAAAGAGCAGACCGTCGATGGACAACCGAAATTTTGGATTGGATTCCAAAGGACAGAAAACGACCCAGAAGACCCCATGGAAGATGGGTGGACGAAATTCGAAAGCATGCTGGAGTAACATGGAGGAGACAGGCTAGAGACAGACAATAGTGGAAAAAATTTGGGGAGACCTTCATTCAGCAGTGGATTGGTAATGGTATATATATCATCATCATTGACAACCATTGTCATTACGATATATGTACACTGCTGGACAATTGCTAAGGACGGATCATAAACGGCTATATAGCGCATAAAAAAGTAAGTGTAGTTGGATGCCAAGTGAAATAAAATGTCAGAATGCCAGGACATTACAAGAAAGACAATTTATTTTGCTCTGAAATCCAGAAGGCTTTGGAACGTGTTCAAGGGACAAACAGGCCATTTTGTGCAGAATACGTAAACGTGAAAAAAATGCAATTACCGTCCACAGGCGTTCCGGCGTAAGATGTCAATACGGGATATGGCCACCATGGAGGGCGATGCAAGATTTCACACGTCGTGTCATGCTTTGTACAACATTATCAAGCAGCTGTTGGGGTCATTTATCCCATTCCTCTGTCAGTGCACGGATGAGGGTGTTCTAGTTTATTGGAGGATATTGGCAACCAGCAAGACTCCTCCCCAAGCATCCCACACATTTTCAACGGGATTCAGATCTGGAGAACGTGCTGGCCATACGAGGCGTTGAATATCCTCGCTCTCAAGACACTCTTGGACAGCGACTGTTCGATGACATGTTGCGTTGTCGTCCATGAAAATGAATCTATCACCGACAGCACCATGGAACATGCGAACATGAGGTAGCAGAACATCATTAATGTATCGTTGGCCAGTCATAGTCCAGTTGGAAGCACATAGAGGGACGTACGGCCATTGATCATGATGCCAGCCCATACCATGACACTACATGTCGGATATTGGTCCCTTTCGTATATGTTTGCTGGACAATATGCAGTACCACTATCACGCCAGATCAGTTGTCGTCGACAATCAGACGATAGACTATCTACTCTCATCTGAGAAGAGGACAGCAGACCAGTCGTTATCAGTCCAATTGCGATGTTGATGGCACCATTGCAAACGGGGGACGTCTGGACAATGGGATGCACACAACAGGACGGCGGGCGTATAGTCCTCCTTCATGCAAACGTCTGGCGACAGTTTTTCGGGAGATCCGCTTGCCAGCAGCAGCCATAAACTGATTTGCTACCTCACTAGCTGTGCTGCGCCGGTGTCTTTTTGTTGATAGCACTAGGTACCTTTCGTCTGCAGGTGTCGTACTGCGAACACGACCTCCCCGTGACGTTTGCTACACTCTCCATTTGTTTGAAATGATTTCCAAAGCCTTGAAACAACACTGTGGCTGACGTCGAACTCCCTGGCAACATCTGTTATTTTTCGCCTTTCTTCAATCTTGCCAATAATACGGCCACGCGTAAAATCATCTAGGTGATGTCGGGAAGACGTACTGAAACTTGCAAGTTCGTCAATTGATTCTTTCCCTTTCAACTTTGCGTTTGAACAACAACGGTTAATACGCGTCAAATCCTTTATATCTCTTATCAGCGCTATGACGTCACGAACAAGTTCGGCAATCCAAAATTTGCATACGCACAAGACGTCTTGCTGTATCCCGCACTTATGCTAATTTCCACATTTTCCTGCCTTCCATTTTATGGTTGCTATCGTTGCTAATGTCATCCGTCCTTAGCAATTGTCCGGCAGTGTATATATATACTGTATATAATCATTATATATATAAGGTCTCCCCAACTTTCTTCCACAATTGTCTGTCTTGAGCCTATCTCCTCCATGTTACTCCGACATGCTTTCGAATTTCATCCACCCATCTCCCATGAGGTCTTCTGGGTTTTTCCTGTAACACCTTAACTATGATTTAACTCCGGGGCTCCAGATGTCTTTCCCTAAAGAGTGGTTTGGGGTTCCTGAGTTGTTTTATTCTATGTGATTTTTGTTTAGAATCATGAAAGTGGGTTACTTCTGGTTAATTCTATGTTTATTTCTACTACGTCTAATTCCTGCAGCAAGGTGCAGTGTTGATGTGGTTTAATTACTACATGAGTGTGCTTTAGTTCTTTTTACTGATATATGTATAACATCAACCATTATCAATCCACTGCTGGATGAAGGCCTCCCCAAGTTTCTTCCACAGTTGTCTGTCTTGAGCCTGTCTCCTCCGTGTCACTCCTGCGTGATTTCGAATTTCATCCATTCAGCTCGCATGGGGTCTTCTTCTGGGTCTTATATATATATACATAGAGAGAGAGATAATTATATTGTGTGAAGTATTTGGTGTATGTGCGGAAATATATTTATTATGGTCAAGTTACCACAATTGCCTTGCCTACCGACGAATAAGGCTTACAGATCTGTGTTGTCGAATGTTAAGGCTAACAAACAGATTAGAAACATGCCCAGTGCTAAGGAATTTTAATTTTTATTAAAAAAAATCCAGTTAAGTAGTAGTTTTCTTCTGATTACATAAGATATGGGCAGTTGGTAAAAGTATTTTAATACTGGTACCTGCCGCCCCGGTGGCGCAGTGGTCTAAGCGATGGCCTCTGATCATTCGTCCGAACGGGGTCCGGGTTCGAATCCCGGTGAGGCATGGGTGTTGTGTTTGTCTTACGGCACTGGTTCTCTCCCTTCCTTGGAACCAGTGTCCCTAAATAGGGACGGGCGACTGCTTATAGCCCATTAAGTTGCTCACGGTGGTCGTTAAACCTCCAATAAAAAAAAAAATACTGGTACCTCTTGGCGGTGTAAACTCTTTGTTTTCCGTTTTTTTCGAACTTTTTTTCATTTAAAACTCGCGTAAAATATTTGGAGTCTATGTATTTGGAGTGACAAGCCGTGGGATGATTCAGCATTCTCGTGGTGATGATCCTTGAATATCTAAGATTTTTACCGAAATTGCGGATTGACTGCAACTGTATTTTTTATTTCTTTTTTTTCATTTACTCTATTACCGCTGACTTATATTTCACTGAAAATTTGTTCCAAAAAATTTGTGAAATGTCAAAAAATTACGGCATGAGGTTTTATTCAACGAGAGCAAGCTGCATCCATTAAAATATCATTTTCTTTTTAAAACACTATTGCCGCCAACTAACAATGAAAAGCGTTATTTGATACGTTAAAGTTTTAGTCTCACCCCTAGGTGTTTATAACAACATTTCTGAGTTATATCCTTATTTAACATCAAACCATACATTACCAAAACTCCCTTTCTTAACACGGAACGGAAATCGTTTTGGCCGCCCCGGTGGCGCAGTGGTCTAAGGCGCTGGCCTATGATCATTCGTCCGTAAGGGGTCCGGGTTCGAATCCCGGTCAGGCATGGATGTTGTGTTTGTCTTACGGCACTGGCTCTCTCCCTTCCCTGGAACCAGTGACCCTAAATTAGGGACGGGCGACTGCTTATAGCCCATTGAGTTGCTCACGGTGGTCGTTAAACCTCCAATCAAAAAAAAAAAAAAAAAAAAAAAGAAATCGTTTTGTACTCATCAAACATGGCTGCCACTTGTTTCCGGTGGCTTCACCCGTTCCCCGACGTAAGCGCTCTACGTACTTCTATCTCGTTGGGATGTAGCCATTGGATGTAGCAGACACGTGACTCTCAGCATGGCAACGAGCCTTAGTAGTGTAACTGAAGGCAAATCAGCCTCATTGAAGTTATCGCTTCTTACTTTGAAATTTTAACTTCCGAATGCAAAATGCGGTATTTGGAAAAAATTAAAGAGATAAAGATCCTTATGTGCTGAATGTAAATGTCTTCGAAGGTGATGCGAAAAGTTTTGCGAAAATGCAAATAGTAAATATTTTCGATTACTTCGTCTTTCGTCGAAGCGCCTTTACCGCAGAACAATTCGTGGCATATAAAAGTTTCGAAGCATATAACAATTTCTCGTTGTCGGTATTCTTTTACAGGGTAATTTTGAACGATCACAAATTCGTGAGTAATCAGTAATTTATGGAGAAAATAGGTACGCTGCCTTAATAAGTAAGGTTCTCTTCCCTCCCAGGTGCGGAGATCTGAGTAAAAAAAAGTAGGTTTTCTTTCTTTCCAGGAATCGCTGATTTTGGATAAAACTCACCCTTGAAAGGTTCTATGCCTTTTTGAGAGTTTAACTCTTCAACAAAAATAATTGTCTTTCTAAGCACTGGGAAGCGATTTCCAAGCCTTAGAAAAATGAGCAAAACCTTTTTTTTTTTTTTTACGTAAAATTGTGGTGAAAAAATAAAATAATTTTGCTGGGATTTGTGCCCTGTAATCTATTTATGCGTAAATAAATTTAGCAGCATAGCACTGATCTGCAAACAGACCTAGACACCACAAAGGATTTTATTTGGACAATTATTTTAGCCAATATTTGCATTTTTCTGCAAAAGTGTGCTTCAGGTCCAGGTAAAAATCCAAGTGTACTAAAAAAAATCATCGGTGGTGGGGGGGGTATCATATAGAACAAAGTAGTAAACTAAAAAACCCCAACACCGACAGCCAAATTATCTTAAAAGTGAAAAAGCCGAAAACTCGCAAAAAAAAGTGAGTCAGGTTAACGTTGTGATCGAGATCTAAAAAATACAGAAGAGCCAAAGATTTGAATCTGACTAAAAGTCAGGTTTCCTAACAAATTAAATTTTAGCCCTATAAAAAGTTTTAACACCCCCTAGATCAACCAGGAACCTTCTGAAAAGAAGTCCCTGGAGAAAAAAAAATGAAGAACACGTGCACAGAAGTTCCGATTGGGGACCGAAGCGTTTATTTAAGAAATATTTTGACTAGAGACAAACTCTAAAAGATGTTCTATAAGAAAATTGTCAGTATTAATAAAACCTACGCAAAAAAAAAGCCAACACCTTTTAAATTCAACTTGAAAACATTGAATCAACGAATGAAACGCCTGGCCCAATAAGTGCAAGCACTGCACTCCAATAGCGTTTGAACAAGTAAAAGATGGATTCTCTGCTTTACCAGAAATCCCTGATTTCTAGATAAAACTAACATTTCAGAAGTTCTCTTCCTTTGAAGAATCTAACTATTAAAAAAAAAAAAGTCACTTTACACAGTAAGTGCAGGACAGCCAGCTATGCTTGTCCTTCAGGAACTTGCAGGGACTGTTGCCACTTCACTGAAACTTCTCGATGACGTCACGTGCTACATCCTCATTCTAGCGTTCGCTGTCTGAGCTGCGAGAAATGAGGAGCACGCCCGTTTGTGGGAGACTAGTCGGTTTTCGGCAAGGAGGTTAGAAGTAAGAGGAGCTGGCAACAGCCCCTCAACCTATGCTTCTGGCGTGACGTCACTTTTTATCAGCTGACTACGCCAATGCGCCCAACCTAAGGATCTCCTGTATATCTCTATGGCGAAATCGCGATTTTGAACGGGTTTTTCGGACCCTTACTCTACCCATACAGGCATGAAAAAAATTGAGGCTGAAATATTCATTCCCATAATAAATAAATTCCAGAAAAAACAGAAAAATATGTATTATACAACTTGAAATATTTAATCCGTATTGAATGGTGTAAAAATTTATTAAACATACAATGACTAAGTGCTGAGCTTTCACACTCCGAACGGGAGGCTTTATCAAGGCCAGTGAACACAAGAATATTTAAAGAACAACGATAATTTGAAATTTTGGAGAGCCTATCTATTACGTGTCTAGGTGATATTGCGTCACGCGGAAGGTGGTGTCTCGTGACCTACCTTTCAGACATTCTTTCTCCTTTTCCCCTTAATGTTCTATTTCAGTAGAATCTTCCACGCAGCCGAAATAGAACATTAAGGGGAAAAGGAGAAAGAATGTCTGAAAGGTAGGTCACGAGACACCACCTTCCGCGTGACGCAATATCACCTAGACACGTAATAGATAGGCTCTCCAAAATTTCAAATTATCGTTGTTCTTTAAATATTCTTGTGTTCACTGGCCTTAATAAAGCCTCCCGTTCGGAGTGTGAAAGCTCGGCACTTAGTCGTGGTATGTTTAATAAATTTTTACACCATTCAATACGGATTAAATATTTCAAGTTGTATAATACTAAGGTGTAAGTTCCATTATTGTAAAGAAAAATATGTGTTGGTATTTCTTTAAAAAATTGAACAAAATAACGATTTTTTGAGCGGAAGTGCATAGTGCGCATGGTTACTTACTGCCCATGTGCAAGTAACCATGCATACTGCCATGTGCAAGTAACCATGTTTAAAATATAACCAAAAGCCTAATGTTAAGAAATAAGAAGTCCGAAATGTTCTTTCTTTCCATCCTTGGTTTGCATGCGCTAAACAAAACTGCTTGCCACAGGAAAAACGTCATGTTCCCGAACTCCCGCAGCGCAGACTCACAGCACCTCAGAGAGAGGACAGAAACAGCTGATCTGTTTTGTCTTCACTCAAAACGGGTCCCTTCACCTCCTCTTCTTCTAACCTCCTTGGTTGTTGGCTGCAAGGATAAGAGTCACGTGACTTCTGTTTCTTCCTTGGGAACGCTCGTGATTGTGATCACATGGTTGTGTTATGTCATTTGGAATCAACTTCCAATTCCAAAGGTGAGATTTATATTAGGATATCTCACTCAACTCATACACCTATTCGTTCTGGTTATTTTATTTAATGTACTATATATACTGTTTTGATTGTTAGTAGCAGGGGTGGTAATGGAGGTTCACGACAGTTTCGTGTATAAGGCTAAAAATCTACCTTATGAAAATTACAAAACGTTCCAAGATATGAGACAGAAGAAAGAATTTTGTGATGTAAGGCTAAAGGTACGAAAACATGTTATTCATGCTCATCGAATAATTCTTGCAGCCAGTATTCCACTGTTTCGTTCTGCCTTTGCTGCATCAACTTCAGAAGGTGAATCAAATGGTATGGAATTACAGGATATTGATCCTGTGGTGTTAGAAACACTTATTGATTTTGCATACACATTTGAGGTGCAAATTACTACGGCTAATGCTGAGACGTTACTTTTTGCTGCTTACATTTTACAAGTTGTCCCAGTGAAAAACGCTTGTGTTCAATTCTTAAAGGAAAGAGTTTCGCCAAGGCATGTGTCCAATTTGCTCAAACTTGGGCAGAGGGTACAGTGTGAAAACTTGCTTAATGCAGTCGACAATCATGTTAAAAAAAATTTCGACGAAATTTCAGAGAGTGACGATTTTCTGAACTTTCCTGTTTCTTATTTGAAACATATAATAAGCCAAACTGATCTATATGTTTCCTCTGAAGAAAAAGTTTTTGAAGCGGTTATGCGTTGGGTGAAGACATCACCTGATGAAAGAAGTTCAGAATTACCTGAATTGTTGATTTGTGTGCGTATGCCTTTTATTCGGCTTCAGTATTTAAAAGATATTATAGCAAGCGAAAAACTTGTTAAGGGGTCTCTCCAGTGCAGGGATATATTAGATGATGCAAGGGACTATCACCTTTTCCCGGAGAGAAATAGCAATAACGTTGAATGTAAATGTTCACAGGTACCTCGACAATACAAAGATCCAATGCATAAAGAAAGCAGAAGTTTAAACAAACAGTATGCAGCACAAAAGGATATAGCATCACAATTGTCCAGTAGTAACAGAAAAGTTATTTCAAGCTGTGCAAGCTATGATGAGTCATGGGGGAAACTACGAAGAAGAGCTCACAAATACACACAAAACTGCACAGACAAATTCTGTGCTGTCACGTGGAGGAACACCAGCTGTTACAAATGCAAAAACTTCACATTTCCAATCGCACACAGAACCATGCCCAAAATCTGGAAGGTCTTCCATGTCTGATGAAGTGATGCAGTTTTTTTCGCTGAAGCCTGTACCAAAATCATGTCAACCTAGAATGAGGACTGCCAAATATTCAAATGTAGGGAAGTTTGATTGGCTTCTAACAAATAAAGTATCAATGAGCCAATCTTTTGATGAAAAAATATCTGTGAATGAGGATATTAAAACAATGCGAATGTCTCAGGAGACTGGTAAAACTATGCAACAGTCGGCATTGGTTTCGCAGGGCCCAGATAATTTGAATCTTTTAGAGCAGCCCCTGAAATGGTTGGTAAAGCCCTCAACATGTACTGTTCAAAGATCTAAGCAGTGTAACTTTTTAACAGAAATGAAGCTAAGAAAGGAACTTATGAAAAAAGAAAATGACAAGGAACTTGTAGTACCAAGAAATTATAACAACATACCCCTGCTTCATGTTAAATATCATCCTTCAATTGACACTTCATCAAACAAAATCTTAATTAAGAAATGCATTCCAATGGCTATCCTAGCAAAAAAGTTTAGCTTGTAGCAATTTTCTGAAATCTTCATTACAAATGTACTTCTATGATTTGTGTACAGGGTTTATGTATAGGCCTACCCAAACAAAGCCTTACTTAGGGTTCCCACGGTCCTTATAGATTCTTACAGGTCCTTAGAAAAAGTGCTTATATTTTTCTATGATTCATTAGAGTCCTTATTTTTTGCCATAAAAAAAAATGCTTGTTTTTCCTAACTGGCTGTGCAAAATCCAGAAGTTACAAAGTAGTGCCTAGAACTTCTGTTGCTGGTTTGTTGATGACTACGTCAGCTGAAAGTCTATGGAAGATAACAGGGCCACATGAAGTAATAAGTACTTCACTGAAAAAAATGAAGGGCTGTGGGCTGAATTAAATACATCCATAGATTCCACCCAACGAGCCCGATCACCATCTCTTGGTACCTATACTTCACTTTTGTATAGGCAAATAACAAGTATTGTTGTACCATAAGAAATGTAAATAAATCTTCAACACATAATTTTGATTTTGCAGTTTAAATCCTGATATGATCTTGTGCAAAATTTAAATCTTGTTATTTAATCAACCTTCCCGAAAATCCTAAAATTTCTAAGCTACTGTGGCCTGTAAGATTGATATTTTACCAGCCAAAGGGAAAAACTTACCTGCCACAATACAGTACAGCAGAATCTGCAAAATGGCGGGGGGGTACGAAATCCGATGCATAATTCTTAAGGGGGTCAGTGTAAATTTCCTGTTTACACCATTACATTATAAAATTAATACATGATTTATGAATGCATTAGAGCAAAGTTTAATACTTCTATACCTCTGAACAGGAGTTAAATTTGCATTTTTTAAAACATTTAAAGATATAGGCCAAATGTAACTTAGGTTTGTGTTCTGTAACAATGCACACTTGGTTCTGTTTTTTTTTTTGAAAAACTGACAAATAATTTCAAATAAATCCACATTTTCACTTTTAGAAATATGAATTTTTTTTATACTTTCTACAGGTTATTTTTTTGCGTTACTTATCCATTGAAATTAATTTACAGCTTAAGCGAGAAAATTATCATATTTAAGTAGTGCTGGACTTGCATGGTGCTTTTAAGAATAAATTAGCTATATTTACATTAAAACATGTGAAACCCAAAGATAAAAATGAATTGTGGGAATTTTGTAAATACTGAGTATATATATATATTCAGCATGTTGCATATAAAATATTTGTCACAGTCTCATAATGCCTTCCAATTTAAATATGATTTAATTTCTCAAAATAACCTGGATAGGGTTCCTACTCACTAAAATGAATATTGTGTAATTATTCCTTAAAGAAAAAAGATTAGCTGTGTTCTTTGGATAAAAAATTTTTTTAGACCTAAGCTTTCCCCTGCATTTTGATAGCAATTGCCATTCTTATAAGTTACTATGAACAAGGTAATAAGGATTCCCACAATATATCATAGTTCATATAAATATATCTATGTCTAGAACATACATTACGTTACTATTACTGTTCACACATTATAGTATTGCCATACTTGGGACCGCAAATAGCGGTATAACTATACCATCGGGATCAGAGGAAATGCTATCCCACACTCACCAACCCGCTTGGCCAGCGTGGTGAGTTATGGCCAAACACCTCCAAAATGACTCTACAACTTAAATCTTGGCCCTCAGTCTCCGGCAGCTGGAATGTACCTGGCCAAGGCAGCGGCCAGTGCGACATGAAGGCAGAGGGTGCTAAGAATCCCCGGAGGACCGGACTAGGCTGCCATTTGATGCTGACCTTGGCTACCTACAACGGACGCTCCCTATCTTCTGATTCAAGGCTTCTTGAATTGGAAGAGGAACTACAAAGGATCAAGTGGGACATCGTCGGGCTGAGTGAGGTAAGGAGAAAAGGAGAAGATCTCATTGAACTGAAAAGTGGACATCTCTTCTATTATCGTGGGACAGATACTGGCAGAACTAGTGGTGTTGGATTTATAATAAACAAGAAACTGAAGGATAAAGTGGTAGAAGTTGAAAGTTCCTCTGACAGAGCTGCACGACTCGTTATCCAACTATCGAGAAGATACCAGGTTCAGATTATTCAAACTTATGCACCCACCACAAGTCATCCTGAAGAAGAAATTGAAGAATTTTATGAGGAAATTCGTCATCTAAATAATAAAGGTAAGCAGCACTTGAAGATAATTATGGGAGATTTCAATGCAAAAATAGGGCACCGGCAACAGAATGAAACTTCAGTAGGTAAATTCGGTCACGGCAACAGAAACCAGCGTGGAAATACTCTCGTTGAGTTTGCAGAGGCAGAAGGATTTTTCATCTTGAATTCCTTTTTCAAGAAAAAGCCACACAGGAAATGGACATGGAGACATCCAATTGGGACGACAAGTGAAATTGATTTTATTATGTGTAACAAAAAATTCGTCATCGAAGACTGCAGTGTGCTAAACAAGTTCAACACAGGTAGTGACCATAGATTGGTGAGATGTAAGATGCACCTCAACACTAAACTGGAACGTGGCAAGCTCATAAGACAAACAAAATGTATTGACATAACCAACCTTAAAAAACACCATAATACTTTCAAGTTGGAACTGAAGAACAGATTCTCTGCTTTAGAAGGCCTAACATCGGAAGAAGTGGATATTTCTGAAGTTAACAGAAAAGTAACCAAAGCTCTTATGGAAACAGCAACAAAATTAGCTGGGTCTAAGAACAAGTTGCATGTAAACAAATTATCAGGAAAAACCAAAATGTTGATGCAAAAAAGAAGAGAGATGAGGACAACTAAAGAAGATGTGACTTCCAAAGTGGAATATATAGAGCTATGCAAGACAGTAAGAAAAAGTATCACTGAAGACGTAAGAAAATTCAACTGTGAACTAGTAAGGAAAGCAATTGAAAACAACCAAAGCCTAAAGATAGCAAAGGGACATCTCAGTAAGGGAAGAAAACAGATTATGGCTCTGAGAAAAGAAGATGGTTCTATAACAAGAAATAGAGGCGAAATTTTGACAAGAGTGAAAGATTTCTACTCCAAACTATATGAAAAGGATGATACATGTACTCCAGACATCATGAAAGGTACCAGAGTTCTTCCAGTCCTCCCAGCAGAAGTTGCTCATGCAATCAAGAACATGAAGCGGGGGAAAGCTCCAGGAGAAGATGGAATTACTATAGACATCATACAAGAAGCAAGTGGAGAAATTGAAACAGTACTCGCCCAAATTTTCACTCGATGCCTTAATGAAGGGAAGATTCCTGAGGATTGGAACAATGCTACAATGATCCTGCTACATAAAAAAGGTAACATTGAGGATCTCAGGAACTACAGACCTATCAGCCTCCTATCAGTGGTTTATAAAATCTTCACTAAAGTTCTTTCACACCGCTTGAAGGTAACACTGGACATGGCTCAACCGAGAGAACAAGCTGGATTCAGGAGTGGCTACAGCACAATAGATCATATCCACGTACTGAGAGAACTAATTGAAAGAGCGAGGGAATATGAACTTCCATTGTGCATGGCTTTTATCGATTATGAAAAAGCCTTTGATTCGGTGAAACCATCAGCAGTTACCACGGCTCTGAAATCCTGCGGTATTGAAGATGCATACATTAATATTATTAATAACATCTATGAAAATGCAAGTGCAAAGATTCGGCTGTTTGAAAATACAACACACATAAAAATTGGAAAGGGAGTGAGACAAGGTGACACCATATCTCCGAAGCTCTTTAATGCCCCATTGGAAAATGTCTTTCAATCACTGAACTGGGAAAACAAAGGGATAAAGATTAATGGAGATTATCTAACCCACCTTCGTTTTGCTGATGACGTAGTCATTTTTGCAACTACCCCATCAGAGCTGCAGAGTATGACCCAGGAACTTGCTGACAAGAGTAAAGAAGTGGGATTAAAAATGAACTTTCAGAAGACAAAAGTGATGTTCAATGCTTTTACAAGAAATGAAGATTTATCGATTGATGGAGAAAAACTGGAGATAACAGATACGTATGTTTATCTTGGACAGCAGATATCAAGTGAGGGTCACATTGATGAAGAAATTAATCGACGTACAAAACTTGCCTGGAGAGCTTTTGGAAGAAACAGCATAATTTTCAAGAGCAATATGCCGTTATGTCTTAAAAGAAAAGTGTTTGATCAATGCATCCTTCCAGTGCTTACGTATGGTGCAGAGACGTGGACCTTAACTAAAAGAGACATACAAAGGCTGCAGACAACTCAAAGAAGCATGGAGAGGTGCATGCTTGGTATAACCAGGAGAGATAAGAAGAGGAACTCGTGGATCCGAAAAATGACGAGAGTGGAAGACATCATGATCAGAGTTAAATCCCTGAAATGGCAATGGGCTGGACATACTGCCAGAAGGACAGACCATAGATGGACAGCCGAAATTTTAGATTGGATTCCAAGGGACAGGAAAAGACCCAGAAAAAGACCACATGGGAGATGGGTGGATGAAATTCGTAAATATGCGGGAGTGACATGGAGGAGACTGGCACAAGACAGACCGCTGTGGAGGAAACTTGGGGAGACCTTCGTCCAGCAGTGGATTGATAATGGTTGACAATGATGATGATGATGAATGAGAAGATATGTAGTTCAGCTTACCTTGAACAACAAGCTTGGTAAACAATCAATATCAATCACTCGGGTACGGTCCTAAATTACAGTAGTGAACAAAAGTATTTGGCGAAACACTTTTTCAACCATATGATTTTTCTGCTGGACCAAATCGGGTCATTTTGGGATTTGATATGTGTTATTCAGTTGTAAACATGACCCATATGCAGATGGATCAGAAACCTTAACACAGAACAAAGTAGGTGTGTATCACATTCGTTTAATGCAACGATAACAGAAAACAAGTACAAGAAACTGAAGAAACGATAACTAATACTCAGTGGGATAACCACGAGACTTAATAACAGCTGCACAGCGGGCCGGCATAGAGTCCACTAGCTTCTTGACGGTGACGTGCGGAATTCGCGGGCATTCTGTAGACAGCTGGTCAAACTTCTGGGTCTTATTCCGGCAGGTTTCCTTCGCACATCGTCTCTCCAGCTCCTCCCACATGTGCTCGATGAGGTTGAGGTCTGGATATTGGCTTGGCCAGTCTAGAAGTGTGACCTGTTGCTGCTGGAAGGATGCCTTCACTACTCTGGAAGTGTGCTTCGGGTTGTTGTCTTGCTGCATGATCCATCCGGGTGGCATGTTGTGGTTTACCCATGGTAAGACATCGTTGATAAGCATGTTCGTGTAGCTCTGGCTGGTCATTATTCTGTCAATCTTGATGTGGGGCCCATTCCATTGCGAGAGAAGGCGCCGTAAACCATGAGCGATCCTCCTCTATGCTTGACAGTCGGCTGAATGAACTGAGGGTTGAATCTCTGGCCACACGGACATCGTACGTGTCGGATGCCATCACTTCCGAACAAGTTGAACTTGCTCTCGTTGGTGATAAGCACCTTACTCCAGTTCGCCACGGTCCAGTGTCGATGACTGCGCGAACGCGACTCTGGCTCGTCGATTCTTGACTCCGATGAGTGGTTTCTTGGCGAGGCGCCTTCCATTCAATCCACCAGCAATGAGATGACGGGAGATGGTCATTTGGCTGAAGTGACGTTCAGGTCGTCGCTGTCGCGGAATTCGGTGGTGATGTCCACAGCAGTTGAGGTGGGATCAGCACGAGATCGACAGAGGATGCGTCTATCCTGACGCAACGTAGTGGAACGAGGCCTACCACATCACGGACTGTTCTCGACGGTCTGTCTTATAACGTTGCAGGATAACTGAAATGGACTGGTGTCAGATCTTCAGGGCCCTCGCAATGTCGGTGATGCGCATTCCAGATTCCATCATGTTCACGGCCGCCTGGCGAGCTCCAACAGGGATCTCTGCCTTTTTACCCATTTCTGAAAACCTAAGATTGACTTATTATCACACTATACATCACAAAACCCACAAAAATCACATGAAAAACATTAATACATGCAGCAAACAAATGGGTAATAATTGAAGACTCTTGAATATATCCCATTTCGAACGACAAATTCGCTCTGAGCGAAATACAAACTATGCAGCATTATTACCCACAAATCAACACATATCATATCCCAAAATGAACAGATTTGGTCCAGCAGGAAAAAAATTATGATCGAAAAAGTGTTTCGCCAAATACTTCTGTTCGCTACTGTATGACTGCCCAGAAAGATAGAATCTAGTACAGGTGCACTGGTGGACATGTTTTAAATTCTACTTGTATGGCAGTTTAAGGAGCATGGTTCAGTAACATCGTGTACTATGACAAAACATAGACGGAATAAACTCGGTGGAGGTGCTCTGGGCAATCTACCATAGAATCTTTTTTAAAACTGTAAAGATTTCGAAATTGTGATGCAAGGGAAGGAGTAACAAAAATATTTTGAAATAATGTATGTTAGATAAAAATGAAAGGCTGAATAAACATGAAAGAATTTTCAAAGGTTAAAAGAAAGAACATCGTGCACCATGACACATCTTGGACGAACTAATCTCAGTACAGGTGCACTGGCAGATTCTTGGTTATTGAACATGAAAGAATTTATAAAACACAAAGATTAAAAGAACATTAAAATATCAAGCTCGCTTTGTACTCCAACTCTCCTTTTTGATATTGCCAAGGAGGAGAGTTGGAGTATAAAGCGAGCTTGATATTCTTTTAATCTTTGTGTTTTATAAATTCTTTAATGTTCAATCACCAAGAATCGACCAGTGCACCCGTACTGAGATTAGTCCGTCCAAGATGTGTTATGGTGCACAGTGTTCTTTCTTTTAGCCTTTGACTTTTGAAAATTATTTCATATTTATTCATCCTTTCAATGTTTTTATCTATCGTACATTATTTCAGAATATTTTTGTTACTCCTTCCCTTGTATCACAATTTCAAAATTTGTTATGGTTTTTAAAAAAATATTTGATGATGGGATTGTCCAGTGCACATCTACCGAGTTTGTTTCGCCCATGTTTTGTCATAGTATACGATGTTACTGAACCATGTTCCTTAAACTGTCGTACGAGTAGAATTTAAAACATGTCCACCAGTGCACCTGTACTAGATACTATCTTTCTTGGACTGAGTCATAATTTAGGACCGTACCTGACTGGTTGTTATTGATTTTTTTTACCGAGCTTGTCATTCAAGGTGAGTTGAACTACATATCTTCTCATTATTGTTCTAATATCTCACTTGTTTTGCGCCTAATTATATATAACCTCCCGAGTATGGCAATACAACATATAACGTGCGAACAGTAGTAAAATTTGACATACATATTGTTAACAAAACTAATGATTCCCACTTGTAAACTTTTATTCTCGATGCTATTGAGTTTTTCTTTTAACTGAGTTATTATATCCGATTCAGCTAAGTCAGAAAGCAAATAACTGTTAGAAATTTTCATCAAATTGTGTTTTTAAAGCTTTGCTTATTTTTTTAAATTTAGTTTTTGGATGTTTTATTTCAGCAAGCCTTTTCTTTTTTTTTTTTTATCTGTGTTTCGCCAGTACTTTTCAAGCTTTTATTTAAGGTACGCATTGCGGCTTCTCTTTCATAATTAGAAGTATAGGAGCTTTGCTCATCATGTTCAGCAGCAGCTGTACTGGCACCCGCTATGATGTCATGATGATTGTAGATTCCTTTTCATTTTCAGAACTTAAATGTTGATTGCAATTTTTTAACTACATTTACCACAAATTCTATTTCCCCTCACTGAAAGTGGGGATTTTTTTACAATCCATTGCAGAATATTACTTAACCTTTTTCTTACATGGCTCAATCCATATGAAGTGGTCCAATGCTTGTTGCTTGACCATTTTTAAAATTTTATATATTTGGCATGCTGTTGGCCTTATACGTTGACAGTTCAAAACCACTATTGTTTTATTTTTATTCACATTGCTTTCAACATGGTGGCCATTTTTGTATCTTGGAATATGACATTTTTGGCATATGTAAAGGTTAGCGATAACTTCATTTTCTCAGCTGTGGTAGGTCCTAGGACAAAATTTTGAATATTGGTACATTAAGCACATTGTAAGGTACTAAATTTTCTCAATTATACTATGCTTCTAAAAATATTCCTTCACCATAATTTTTTTAGTAATTCTTTTTTTGGAAGTACATATATACCAATAGTCTCGGTTAAGAATTATTTGAAGTTTGAGAGTTGTATACTTTTTTTCTACATGGCAGTAAAAATGTACTTTTTCAAAAAATTGCCAATTTTAGAGTTTAATCTGGTGAGCAGAACTTTAAGTAAAATTCTGAGTTTGAGATTAAAGTGGTTTAAGAGATATAGCCTTGCAAAAGTCGTAAAGCATCCATGATGATGATTATTATTATTATTATAGGTTTTCATTTTTAAATGATTCCTAGGGCTTGATGGGAGACAGCAGCATAAAAACGAAAGAAAAGTTGTAAATGCATTTATGGCACCTCTATTCATAGTGATTGTGGATAACCTTTTTACGGGTCTTATAGAGGTTATTTTTCATGAAAGTTGGTTGTCAAATTTTCGAACTAAAGCCTAGTTCGTCATCAGGACTATGTCACTGGAGTAGTTGCTGCCACTCAATTGGAAGAGTCCATCCGCAATTATCGTTAATTGTGGTACTTCTTCTTCTTGCTATTTCGATCCCTTCTTCTAGTTTCCTCTTTACTAAGTTTGACTGGTGGGCGATTATTTTCACTGAGTCCCAATTTATGGAGTGTCCACTTGCTTGTATATGTCTGTCTAGCCCTGTTTTGTTCCCAATGTTCCTAATAGCTGCTTGGTGTTCTTTCATTCGGACCTTAATACTTCTCCCTGTTTCTCCTATATAGCTGAGTCCGCAGTTACAGTCGATGCAGTAAATTACTCCTTCCTGCAATTGGATGTCCAATTCTTTCTGCTTTAAAGCTGGCAGGAATTTCTTTATTTTGTTATTAAGATCTGGAGCTAGCCTGATATTATATTTTGCTCCGATCCTTTTCAGTTTCTCGAAAAGTCCCTTGTGGTACGTAATTTTGCTGGTGAATTTGAAGTTGGTTTTATCCTGCTTCTTTTTTGGCACTTGTTTAAATATTTTCTCAACATATGGGGAGGGGTAATTGTTTTCTGCCAATATTTCCTTTAATTCTTCTTTGTGAAGATCTTTCTGAGTAGCTGAAGAGACCAGGATTTCAATTTTTTCCAAAAATTGTCTCGCCGTATTCGATTTAATATAATCAGGGTGGAATGAGAGGAAGTCTAACATCTTCCCTGTGTTGGTGGGTTTTCTAAAAAGCTGAGTGAATATTTTCCCCTCTCTTGAGGTCAAGGTTAAATCTAGGTAATTGATGCTATGGTCTTTTTCCTGTTCCAGGGTGTACTGCAAGGTATTCTCTAGTAAGTTAAATTCTTCCAGAATCTGAGAGGGTAGAGATTGGTCCACAGTATCTACTATAATTAGGACATCATCCATGTACCTTACATAGAGAGCAAACAAGGAGGGTTGTATAAGGATTTTTGCCTCTAGTTTACTTATATAATAATTTGCTAGCAGAGGTGCTAGTGGAGAACCCATTGCAAGTCCTGAAGTTTGCCTGTAATATTTCTTTCCAAACTGGAAGAAATTATTCTTGAAGGAAAATAGGAGCAGTTCATATATGCCAAGTAGTATTTCTCTATTGTGATTATGGAATACTATTTTTCCGCAAGGTCATCTGCAATGAATTCCAGTAGGAGGTCCAGGTTAATGTTGGTATACATAGACTATATCCAGACTTGCCATTACTGGATGAATTAATTCTGGCAAGTTGTCCAGTTTTCCTTTTAGCTGCATGGAATTTTTTAGTAGGTAGGGAGGAGAAGGGAAAATATCTCTGAGGTGACCAAGTAAATAATACTTAATGTTGGAGAGTGGCGAATTTCTAGTGTCTATTATAGGTCTTACTGGATGGCCTTCTTTGTGAACTTTTATCGTACCATAGATCTGTGGAATTCTTGACTGGATTTTGGAGAAGTTTTTGAAGAGCTCATTAAGCTGTTTTTTATTTCTGAAAAGGATCGGAGCAAAATATAATATCAGGCTAGCTCCAGATCTTAATAACAAAATAAAGAAATTCCTGCCAGCTTTAAAGCAGAAAGAATTGGACATTCAATTGCAGGAAGGAGTAATTTACTGCATCGACTGTAACTGCGGACTCAGCTATATAGGAGAAACAGGGAGAAGTATTAAGGTCCGAATGAAAGAACACCAAGCAGCTATTAGGAACATTGGGAACAAAACAGGGCTAGACAGACATATACAAGCAAGTGGACACTCCATAAATTGGGACTCAGTGAAAATAATCGCCCACCAGTCAAACTTAGTAAAGAGGAAACTAGAAGAAGGGATCGAAATAGCAAGAAGAAGAAGTACCACAATTAACGATAATTGCGGATGGACTCTTCCAATTGAGTGGCAGCAACTACTCCAGTGACATAGTCCTGATGACGAACTAGGCTTTAGTTCGAAAATTTGACAACCAACTTTCATGAAAAATAACCTCTATAAGACCCGTAAGAAAGAAAAGTATTATTTCCAGGAAGTTTTGAGAGTACTGTGGTATAATTGTACAGTTAGAGCATGGGTGAAAGTTTTCCTTCATTTTTTTTTTTTTTTAATGCGTCAAAATTGCAGATATTCCAGTTTAAAAGAAGAAAACATGTTTACAACTAGTGCATAGCAATATCAGCATCACACTCCCACCCACTGTGCTTTATTCTGACGCCTTGGGCTTGTGGATTTCAGGTGATCGCTAACTTCTAGTTCGGAAGCTTGTGGTGTAATTAAAATGCGAAAACTTACTTTCCTGAAAAATTCAGCAACTTATGCAATTTTTTTTGTAGATATTTTGATTTGCTGAGAAAAGCAGATGCCCCAAAGTTTGCCAAAATACGTTGATAACTTTTATAATTAAGTCTGAGTTTTTTTCTTAATGTAGAAGGATAGAGATTTCTTAATAGAAAAAAACTTAGGTGTAACTAAAAAAAAAAATCAGTAGATTGTGGCAAAATTTGGGGAATCTGTTTTTCTTATCCAATCATAGTGTCTTAAAATTCGCATAATTTTCTTACATTTTTGAGAAAATTTAAGCAAATTATACAAAAAGAATATTTCAAACAAAATGAACTGCAACCTAGAGCTTGTCCCTAGTAAATCATTGTGTCCTACCTGTCAAAAATATTTTTACAATTAGAAAATGTCAAAAAAGAGGATGAAAAGTTTATTGCTTCTACTGAGCCCTTAACCAAATGCTTAAATGCCTGTGCTCTATTAGGGATTTTACCACGGGGCAGATTGGCGGTCGCAAAAGAGCCCGGGAAAATTTTTGAAAATGGGCCCGGCCCGTTCAGTTGTTGTTCTGCAGAAAGTTGTATCACAACTGAAAATCACTTTTTATATTTAAGAAACAAAACAAAAAGTACAGTTGCTCTGGAAACAGTGGAAAGCATAGTACTGGGGGAGGAGGGGGGTAAAAAGTACTACACGCCTGTCATCCTTAAATTAAAGTGGGTGTTCAGGAAAAATTTTCATCAGCCCGTACCAAGATTTTACTGCAGAAAAATTCTGCAATTTTTCTGTTGTGGACAATCACAGTTAGAAATTTCAAGATATTTAAATATCGTGGCAAACTCACTTAATCGACGTGAAAAGAGCGAATAACCATGTTTAAATCACTAGTTTAGTTAGTTATGTATGTAATTCCACTGGAGAAGCTTCTAATTTTGGACACTCAATATTTATATTTGTTTAAAATTTTCTCTTAAAAACGCTGAAGTAAGTACATTAACATTAAAAAAAATGTGCTTATATAGCCTTTTCATGTTTGACAGATCGTAAAATAATCTTGATTTTCATACCTTTAAACTTCTCGTTCTTAAATTTTCAACAAAGTGGGCTGAAATTCCAGCAAATATTTGAGTGAAAGAGAGAGAGAACTGCTACTACCAAAATTATGTTGAAGTTGTACCAAGAATCTCTTTGCATAAGACATGATTTTTTAATTTAAATAAATGATAAAAAAGAAATACAGAACTTTTACACTGTAAAATTTTCTATTTGTACTGCAATTTTGGTAATTTTTCTATTGTGGGCAATCACAAATCACAGTTAGAAATTTAAAGATTTTTAAATATTGTGAACAGATTTTTCATTTAGTGATTATATCTTCATATGTGTTTCAATTACAAAACATGCTTTTAAGCTTGCTGTTATGTATTGTAAAAACACCTTACTAAATAACGTAAACAAAACATTTGGCAACTTTATGTTGAAATGATATCTCCGTAAATGTCTTCATCCGCAGCATTTGTCAGTTATCACAAGGAGCGTAGGCTGCGTAGGTAGAACATTTCTTGGGAAAGGGTTCACATATGAACACCCCCACAAATAATCTTAGTTATTTCAAAATAAGTTCTTGATATTATTAGCTTTCACTCTGAATTCTGTGTTGTCCTATAGGGGATAGTACATCCCATAATGACCATCCCATTATCTAGCATTGTTCTGCAACTTTATCAAACATGGGTGAGTATTTTCACTACTTTAACCAAAGTAGTGAATTTTTTTTAGCCCTGTTCAGCCCCCACTCCAATGCTGTTAACATACGTAGATTGTTGTGCCTCTCGATTTTTCCTGATGCCGGGCCCTTCGAAAATTTTCAGGAAGAAATGAATGGTCAAAGAAACTATAGAAATAGATAAACATCCCTTTCCCACTGCGTAGTTGAGAAAGATATCGGTTAATTGCACGTGGAAGAAGGAGTGGAAGTTTGGAAGAGGAGATTTTTTTTTAATGCCTAAACAGATTAATCATAGTTTTCGGGCCCGGGCTCTATCTTGCAATAATAAATTCGGGCTCGTGCGGGCTAGGGCTCTTAAAATTGAGCCCGAACTCGGCTCTTACGAGCACAGCAATAATGCCTCTTACAACCAACGGGAGTAAAACCAACTACCCCCCTTCTTGGGGAATATATAGAACATCTTATACACACCCATGCACCATACGGTACATACATTCTCGTTCCTCAGCTACTAAGTGAACCCAGAAGTTTGCAAACACATGGCCCATTTATTGTAGTTGGGATTCTAGCAGCTGCTTGGTGAGGGGGATTTTTTTCCTAATTCAAAGTAAAAGTGCTCCCCCTTCCGCCCCACTTGTTATAATTACATTATGTGTATTTCGTTTATAAAAAAAAATGTTGTGGTTCAGTTGTGTGTTTAAAACAAATGAACTAAAAACATTTTTAAGAAAGAAAGAGACAAAATATACAGAAGGTTCCCGGTGGGCCAATTTGCCCCTGTTCACTATTATCTAAAATGAGAAAATTAACCTCAGAAAGAAAATCGCTGGCCTTAAAAGCAAAGACAGAGAAAGTTTCATATTCATTAAAAAGAAACTTGAGATTTTCTTTGATATAGTAATAAAAGAGCCTGAAGAAAATGTGGATGCAGTAGACGAGTTTGAGGAATTAATAACAAAACTGAAAAAGTGTGCTGTAGCAGACAAAGGAGAAAGAGTAAAAATAATTAGCTTACTACCTAGTTCTTGGACTCAAAGAATAACTACTGAGTTCAGTGTAACCGATCGTCTAGTAAAACTGATAAGAGATGTAGTTAAAAATCAAGGTACTTTACCAGAGCTAGGAAGGAAGTTGGGTTCTGGCATTCAACCAGTGACATTAGTTTTTGTTTTTGTCCATGAATTTTATGAAAGTGATGAGTATAGCCAACTCTGCGCAGGCAAAAAAAGTCTGTCTCTCCATAAAAGGAAATAATGTTAAAGTTAAGAAGCAGAAGCGACTTATTCTTTGGAATTCGGATGAACTGTATGTAAAGTTCAAAGCGAAAAATCCAAATTGTAAAATTGGATGATCAAAATTCATAGAACTTAGACCTAAGTGGTGTGGTGTGTCATTGCTGGATTCTCAGGAACTCATACTGTTTGTATTTGTTTGTACCATCAAAAATTTAAGCTCATGATTGATGGGGCAAAACTTAGTATTAATTACAAGGACCTTCTTGACATGCTTGTTTGTGGCATGAATAGTTACAACTGTATGATGGGTAAATGTGTTAAATGTCCAAGAAGGGAAGCCCTCCAAGATTTGATGCAAGAATTTGAAAATACTGATACCATACCAGACAATGTAGTCTTTAAACAGTGGACCACAACAGGTGGGGCTGAAATTATCACTGTTGTTCAACCGATGAAAGAATTTTTTTCAGTCCCTCACTGAAAAGCTTGTTTTATACCAAAGACTCGCCATTTTATAACAAAAGCACACATACAAATAACACTGTCAACATTATTCACAAAAATGTTTTCCTGGATAGTAATGAAGTTTACACAAAGTAATGGAATAAGTAAGAATATGCTGTGGAACTGCTATAAAAAGTTATAAGAAATTCAGTTATGTTAGAATAAAGTGCTCTACATAATCAAAGTAGAGATGATTCATTTAGAAGTAACCTGAGATCACAGGTACCGGCTGCAGACATGCTCAGTTGCTTAGGCATGCCCAAATTCCTGCAAGGGCAAACTAAATTACCTTTCAGCAACTATTTTTATATTATAATTAGTACCTATGGAATAAGATTTTTCTATTGGTCATTTTAGTATAAACACATTCTTTAATGTGTTGTATCAGTTATTTAATATACTACAAGCAAAAAAAAAATGTTTTCCTTCACATTTTCCTCACCTATTATTTCATTTTCCAGCAGATATGAAAAATGTTTGTTATACTGAATTCAGCATATTCAAAGTATAACAAACATTTTTCATATCTGCTGGAAAATGAAACAATCGGTGAGAAAAATGTGAAGGAAAACTTTTTTTTTTTTTTTTTGCTGGTAGCATGTGTATTGAATTACAAAAACAGGCACTATTTCAAAGGTTTACTACTGGGTAGTGATTAAAATTAATACATTTTTATTTATTTAAAAAAAATTAGTGCATAAGTGCTCTTGCATTTTTTTTTTTTTTATGTCAAGCATATTCAAGATTTAGAAAACTTTGCACGTATGCCTGAGATAATGCATTCTTGATATTGCTTTTGGATAACTTTCCCTTAGTTTAAATTTCAAATGAATACTGTTATCAAAAATGTTAAACAGAGTAATTGTATACATAATTTCATCTGCAAAATAAAGAGCAGGCTCCATGCCTGAAAATGCTTAGTGGTGTTCAGAAATCTGAAAACATCAAAGAAAGAAAATACCTCCTTGTAGTAGTTATATTAGCAAGATATATGAAGTTCTGCAATGGTATTTGTTTTGTTTTTGTTTCATCCTTTCCTCCTATAGACTCATAAAGCAGCCCCAGGGCTCGAAATAAGATTTTAAAGTTTGCGGCCAATACTGCCATTAGCTTTTGTAAGCTCACTACAACCATCATCATTGATAATTATCTCTAAACTTTAAAATAAGTGAATGAATAATGTAATGAAAAATACTTAACGTATCTTGCAAACTCTACAAAGTTCTACGAAATTCTAAAATAGAACTCAGATAAAAAGAAACACTTTTAAATATACTGCAGAGCAGACATGCATTTATTTTATCATATTATAAGTATATGCATTTTTTTTACTTTTTTGACTAAGAGCATGATCTGCAATTACATGCATGAAACCATTTTTCAACTGATCAATCAGCCTTAAAATCGGAAAGTGGAGGGCCATCGGTACTAATTCTCATTAAGGCACATAGTACATCTTCATTTAATGAAGTCTTTCAGTCATTTTTTACCAGTTTCATCACACTAAACATTCTTTGAATAAAGCTCATATTGAGAAATGGCTTCCTAGTTTAATTGAATTAATAATCTAAAGCAACTTATGGGAATTTACTAGGAAATTTTTTCATTTATAGCAAATTTCCTAGTAAATTTCCTAGTAAATTCCCATAAGTTGCTTTAGATTATTAATTCAATTAAACTAGGAAGCCATTTCTCAATATGAGCTTTATTCAAAGAATTAGAACAGAGTATGGGTCAGATACTTGGCAATCAATAAAGAAAGTTCAACATGCTACATTGAGGATGGAAAGATCCATAGCTCAAATCAAGTTCCTGAAAAATTGCAAGGTAAATAACTTTATTCCAAATTCATTTAGACTTAGAAAACCATTTAAAGATTTACTTTCAGCCAACTTCATAAGAAAAATAGAGCAAAAAACGTTAAAAAGAAGTATTGAAGCAAAATATAAAAATGTTGCTTATTATAAAAAAGTAAAAGTAGAAAATGAAAAGAAAATTTCTGGAATCTTAAGGGATACTGTAAAAGCAGAATTGGATGACTGGCTAAAAATTGGAGTAAGAAACAAAAATAAGAAATTTGTTAAAAGCTGAACCTTAAAGAAGAAAAATTTTTGAAGAAAAACTATTCAAGTAAAAACAAAAAAACTGCAGTTCTTAGTCATGTGAAGGACAACACTGCTACTGGAGTTAGCCAAGAATTATTACAAGTGATAAATAAAGGAAGTAATTTCAATCTATCCAAAGAAAAAAATAAATCCAGAAAAATTGGTAATTGAATTGGAAAGCATCTGTAGCACTTTAGAAAAAGAGGACCAAATTAAAGCAGACCTCCTCAGAAAAGATTACTACAATAGCCTTACAAAATTCCAGAAGCAAGTAAGGAAACCTCAAAAAAAAATTTTGATAATAGTCAATTAAAAGCTCTTAAAGATTTTAGAAAAAATGAAAGTATAGTTGCTGTGAAAACAGACAAAAGTAAGTTGATTACTATTATGGATAAGAAAGATTATCTAGAAAAGATGGAAGAAGAACTAAAAAAACCTATGTATGAAGAAGTAAAAGAAAACCCACTACCAGATTTGATTAAAAAAGTCTCTAAGCTTATTTCACTTCAAAAAAAGAAAAACCAGCTTCCAGAAAACTATAAACAATTCTCAAAATTACAGTTCAGATTACCTCAAATATATGGAATAGTCAAACTGCATAAAGAACACCAACCAATTAGACCAATAATAGACTTAAAAAAACTCTATTCTTTCAAATCTAAACTATTTTTTAAAGTCACACCTTCAGAATCTTTTAAAAGAGCCACCTAACTTGATTAAAAACTCAATGCAGCTAAAAGAAAAACTAGAACTTCTTCCTAAATTAGATTCTCCTATTATGGGTAGTTTAGATATAGTGTCTATGTATACTCACATTAATATAGATCAACTTATAGACCTAATAGTTTTTCACAACAAGGAAAAAAACATATTAGTAGGAATTTTGAAATGCTTACTTTCTCTTTGCAGAACAACTACTTTCAATTTGGGAAAACTTTTTTTTTTCATTCAAAAATCGGGGCTAGCTATGGGCTCCCCACTCTTAGCTAACTATTATGTGGGAAAACTAGAAGAAAAGATACTAGTACAACCCACATACTTCTGCTTATATAGCAGATACATGGATGACATCTTATTTATAATAGATAGCTCAGAAATTGTTCCAGAAAGAATTCTAGACTCATTCAATGAATTAGATGATTCCCTTAAGTTCACTATTGAACTTCAAAAAGAAAGAAGAATAAACTTCTTAGATATTACTATCTATTATGAAGATGAAAAATTCCTCACTAGTTGGTATAAAAAACCAATGAATACTAAAAGACTACTGGATTTCAATTCATATCATCCAGTTTCTATTAAGAAAAATGTAGCAAGTCAGTTTTTAGAAAAAATTAATAAAATAGTTTCTACTGCAGATAAAAAAGAAGCCCATAAAGAAGAGCTTAAAGTCATACTTGCAGAAAATAACTATCCTAAAGAAGAAATTGAGAAGCTTCTGAATTTTAATGGTACGAAGAACCCACAAAAGCAAGAAGTAAAATTCACTAGAAAAATTTCTTATCACAAAGGTTTATTTGAGGCTTTAAAGAGAATTAGTAAAAAATACAATATTAGGCTAGCTCCAAGTTTAGAGAACAAAGTTAAAAAAATTTTCCCTAAAATAGTTCAAAGAGAAGAAGATATTTTAAAAATGCAAGGAGTAGTTTATGAAGTAAATTGTAGTTGTGGACTATCTTACATAGGTGAAACAGGTCGCAGACTAGAAACTCGTATAGCTGAGCATAAAGCAGCTATAAAAAATTGCTCAACAAGACTGGATTAGATAGGCATGTTAGAGAAACTGGGCACAGCATGGATTGGAATTCCCTTAAAGTAATCAGTTTCCAAAGCAATTTCCAAAAAAGAAAACTGAAAGAAGGAATAGAGATTGAGAAAAATCAAAATTCCATCATCAATGACTGCAAAGGATTTTCCTGCCTAACATCTGGCAGGATTTGTTGAAAAATAACCTAAACCGTCAAGGTTAACCGTAACCATTGATAGTGACAAGAAAAAAGTGACAACAACAAGAGAGCCTGAAGAAGAAGAGTTTTCTCCGAAAATTTGCTATAAATGAAAAAAATTTCCTAGTAAATTCCCATAAGTTGCTTTAGATTATTAACTAAACATTCTTTCGACGACAGATGTTAATATTGGAAGAATTAAAATTATTTTAGCAAGGCGCAAAAACTCTTTTAATTCTTCTCCCCGAAATGTGAAAATTTTCTCCCACAAATTCAGAAATGAAGTGGTAGGGTGATATTTCTGCATATAATGTTTCACATCCTGCCACTGATCTTGAACATTTTCTATAATGCATTTATTACACTCTAGAACTTCCTTGAAGTGATTCAGCAAGTAGTTGACTTCATGAAAACCATAATTATCTTCATCACTCATTAGCAGGATAAAAAATGCTAGAACATTTAAAAACTTCATTTCCTGTTAAATCTGTGAACCTTTCTTCGATACAGTCAATTAATTTCATAACATCATGTTCTTTTGTTACAGCATTTTTTCCTGCCCCCAGACAAGTAAGTACAGTTCCAAAGTGGCATTCCTATCTGTATCTTAACTGCCTTATTAAATATAGTGAGTACTCCCTTTCATCCTTTTCAAGGGATATGAGGAGATTTTTTAACTACTTCTAAAGCATCAGCAAGGGATTCCAGGTTTAAACTATCCATCTGAAGAATAAGAGAAAAGTGGCTGAGAACAATTAACAAAAAATGTCATGCAGGAAACAAAAGCACATGTCCGTAATTTTTTCAAATAGCGTAAAACTTTGCTGCTCTTATCTTTTGCAGCCTCAGTAAAATAGTTGATGAATGCAGAATTTTTCCTTAGAGCAGAAAGAGCATGCTTTTTGCAGGGAAATCCATCTTGTTCCCCCAAATTGGCCTGGTTTTACCACATTTTCTTCCAGCACTTTTGATGTAGCTTCGAAATCTCTCCAATGTTTCGGAGATTTTTGGAAGTGGCTATGAATAAAAAACAGCACATCTTCTATTTCCTTCAAACATGAACTGGTTTCCAGTTCATCCTTTATCACCAATTTTAAGTGGTGGACTGCACAATGAATTGCTGCAAGCCAAGGGACATCATCCCTCATTAGTTTTATCAGCCCTAATTTTGAACCAAAATTTATTGAAGCACCATCAGCACCTCCAGCCATAATGTGGGACTTCCATTCCACATATTACAGCTCATTTTCAAGCACAGTCTTTAAAGCAATTCTTATCCCTTGTGCAGTACTAGATTGAAGATCATTTATACTTGCAAATGCGGTCATGGGCTTCCCATTTTCCAAATATTTCAAATAAATAATTTCTTTTTCTTTCTGAGATCGATCGGTGCTGTGCTTCTATCAGTTATAAAACTAAAGTACCGCACATTTTTTAGGATGGATACAGGTTCATCCTTTAAATTTTCAGCAATATACATCGTGAATATTTTGCAGGCTTTGTCGTACCCCTAAGCTTCTCCCAAAACAATGCCATGCCTCTTTTCCAACTCTATTTGAGCAGGGAAAAGGCTAAATGAAAGCTCTTCTTTTGCAAGAAAGTAGCTTATGTCAAAAAGCTTTACAATTCTTTCCATTTCATTTTTTTTCTTTGATGAAACTACATCCACAATGGATTGGCATTCCCATGTGTGCTGCATTATATTTTCCCACAGCTTTTACATGTCCCTTGCTTTTGGTGTGGTTTTCAGCATTGCACTGTTTAATTGCTGTGGCTCCTTCATTGTACATATTACTGTTCTTTTTTCTGGATTTGGCATATGTTTTTACCAGTTCAGGATAGCTGCAACAAAACTTGCAATTTTACCTTTTTAGCTAACATGCTGCATTCAGTCATCACAACATCTAAGTTATCTAGTTTCCATCCTAGCACAAGCACAGTAGAAGTTTTCACTAACTTTGCTGCTACTCCATTATCTGATTTTGTCACCTTTTTTTTATTTTTCTTTATTTTGGGTCAGCATTCGTAGTCCATTTCAAAAAAATTTCCGTATCAGTTCATAGAAACCACACAGAGATTGTTAGAAGCCTAGATCACAGACTAATAATAGCTACTGCAACATGGCCGGTTTCCGATTTGGTTAAGGAGTGAATGATGGGTGAGGAGAACGGAGATACACGTGCGCAGAAAAGTTCTTGCTCTGTGATTTCGAAAACCAGTTTCATTATGGCTCATGAGGTCAGTCTTCATGCTTGTTAAAATGACTGGTCTTCCCCGCACCCCCACTAAGAGTAGATGACCATGAAGTTTTAGCTTAGCTTGTTGCTCTTGTTCACCAAACTTGAACAGGGCAGCTGGGACACTCAACAAGAAAATGGACCCTCACCTCCTGCCCCTAGTGAAACTTAACAAAAGATTTAAAAAAAAAAACGATTCTGGAATTTCTCGTTTCAAGAGCTCATACTGACAGGTGAATTGTCGAAAGCAATGAAATGTTTGCAGCGAAGCCTGCCACGAGACAGTGGTGGCTTTTCAGGTGAAGTAGGTGAAGTGCCCCTTCACCTATTTTATTTGAAATAAGATTTTATTTATTAGTTTTGTATAATATATTCTTTTTTTGCCTTTATTGAGTGCCAAAATACCCAAAATTTTGATTAGATATCACTTTACAATGCGCTTTCAATACGGAAAACAAGTCCTTATACGCAAAACAGTTCAACTGAAGAGCTGAAATGAGAATGCTTGGAAGTCTGCAGTTTTCGTTCGAGTTGCCATGGTAACTGTGACATCACTCTCCACTATCTGCCGGGCAAGTGAAGTGTTTTATCATGAGATGTCAAAGCTCTGCACCTGGAGTCGTGACCTTACGAAGAGATCGCAGTGGAACAGGACGGATTGCCAAGGGTTCTTTGCAATCTACTAGGTATTTTTCTTGCGGTCTTTTTGGTACATACTTTCTGAAAGAGATATGTTTTTTTGTGGTTTGTGATTGTTTGTTAAAAACTTCATTAGTTACTTTAGTTTTGTGTATAGTTTAACTGATAGTTTTAGTTTTCAGTATGGTTCCTGTGACAACATTGTCTGTAATTTATTGCAAACTCCGTTCAATCGGTGGAAAGTTGAAAATAAGAGACATTTTACTTCAAGGACGACCGACGGATTCACTGACAATTGTCGCCAAGAAAGAAATCAAGAAGAGCGGTAAATTTTACAATATTGATTTTAAAAATTGTTGGTTTACTGAATATAAATGGCTTTGTAACCCTTCTGTGTTACAAAAATTATTTTGTTGGCCCTGCTTATATTTTAGTAATAAAATTCACCTTGGAATAAAGACAATTTTCAGATTTCTTAAATATAAAACAGTCACTTTACAAACGTGGTGATTCTAGCGAACACCTGAAATGCAAATTAATGCTATATAATTTTGAAAAGAATCGGAACACCATTGCTGATGCCCTTAGGGAGAATGCTAGGCTTTTGAAAATGCATTTCAACGAAAGCGTTTGTTTAAATAGACTTTTCCTGCAGACAATGATTGATGCAGTACTGTATTTGGGTAAACAAGAACTAGCATTCCGTGACCATGACGAAGGCATTGACTCGATAAATCGTAGAAATTCAAGGAATTGCTTTCACTGTTGATATCAAGAAGTCCTTTGAAATTCAAAATCAATACAAAATGATAAAAAATTTCTTCACAGGTGACTCAAAAACTATTCAAAACGAATTAATTGAATGTATTTCTGAATATATAAACAATCACGTCAAAAATGAAATAAATGAAGTTCAATACTTTTATATTCAAGTAGATGGGAAGACATAACCAGACTTCCGAGTGCTCTTTAATAATAAGATCAGTTGATTCGGAAGGTGTATTGGCTGAGCGATTTTTGGGTTTCCATGGTGTGAGTGAAGATAGAACGTCAGAAGCTTTATTCAAAATGCTATAAAAAATTTTAGGAACAGTTTGATTATCAACACAAGTCAATAGGACAATGTTACAATAGGGCAAGCGTAATGTCTGGACACTTGATTGGGCTCCAGAAAAATTAAGCATAAAGCTTCTCAATCTGTTTTTGTTATTGCTTAGTACATCATTTGAACCTTATATTACAGCAGAGTTTTTTCTAAAATTTCTAAGTGTCGAATATTTTTTGCAAGCCTCTGTGTAATTCCTTTGTTTTTTTCACCACTCAGCGAAGCGATCGCTTCACTGATTGGTGAAAAAACAATATACTCACATCAACAACCACAAGATGCATGCCAACCATAACAGAAACTCGATGGTCCTCCACTTCGAAGTTAGTAAGTGTAATAGTTGAAGATTTGGATAAATTGAAGGAAGTATTCGAATTTCTCACAAATAGTGACCAATCAGACAAAAAATCAATTCAACTTTCCCAAGGGTTTTTTAAATTATATGAACACTTTTGAATTTACATTTTTAGGAATAGTATTTAATGAAATATTTGGTTAACCGATCTATTATTCGAAATTTTGCAGAAAAAATCACTAGACATATACTGTGTTACTCAAATTAAAAAAAAAAAAACTTATGAAATTTTGAGCCATAAAAGGAACGATGAGGTATTTGAAACACTGTTTGGAAAAGCTAGCAAAATCACAGAAGTCAGCAGATCTAAACGGGAATATGCTGCTCTTACACAAGAAATCATTTCAAAAAATTATAAACAATTGTATTTTGAAATTTTGTACCACATTCTTATGGAAATGGATATAATATTTCAAGACAGTGAGAAATTTAAACTTCAATTTCCCTGTCTTGCTGACACAACCAAATTCGACCAATTTAATTCATGCTTTCCCTCTCACGCTATTTGAAAATCTACAACATTTTTATGGAAAAATATTTACTAAACACCAGAGCCTTAAGAATGAACTGAGTCTTGTATATGCTGATGAAAAATTAAGTAATATATCGACTCATGAACTTTTTCGAGTGCTTCATGGAGATAAAGGCATTTTTACAGAAGCTTATAAATTGTTTAACCAGATTTTAACAATTGCATCTGCAAGTGTTTCAGTGGAAAGAAGTTTTTCTTGCCTTAAAAAAATACAAACTTACTCATGAAACACTATTTTTCCAGATAAACTTGCATCTTTGGCAAATATTCTATTCAGAAAGACATTTTCTGGATGTCACGAAGAAACAGCCATTTTATGACGACATAATAGACAAATTTCCAGCTTTAAAGGGAAGAAGAATTGATCTAATATATAAAAAAATAGGTAAGTTCTCATTAACTGATTTTCATTGAAGACAGTAGATATCTTTTCATATTGCTCTTGTAGCTCTTCACCTATTTTTCCTACCACGAGCCGCCACTGCCACGAGAACCACTGATTGTCACGGCATTTGCCGCTGTTGCCACAAGTTATTTCAAACCCTGCCCTCTCCCCCCCCCCCACTAAAAAAAAAAAAAGTTGTAAAGGAATCATACAAGTAAACAGGACCAAATTGAATTTTTGCTGGACCCTGGAAAATGATTCTCATATTTTAATAAAGTTATATAAAAAATTCCGCCTCTAAAGAACACACACGTAAACTATCTTGAAGAAAAAGTATTGGATTGATGCGAATAAAATGTCCAGCGCGAACGAGCAGTGGAGACAGGCCCCCACCTCAGAATGGAACCACCCACAGGTGTTGCAAGTATTATGTCACAGAGTTACTATAAATAAGTAGCACATGTAAAGAACAAGGTTCAGGCGTGGTTTGTTCGGACGTAACGTGGCTTGCAAAGAAAGGAAACATGCAGGCGCCGGATTTGAGTCATCTTCCTGTATGAATTTAAACTGGGCCATTCTGCAGGAATTGTCACTCGAAACACTAACAAAGCATTTGGGGAGAATACAGCCAACAAACAAACCATTCGGTGGTGGTGTGTGAAGTTTAGAAGCAGAGATACAGAGATACAGGTGGTGTGTGAAGTTTAGAAGCAGAGATATTGCTGTTTCTGATGATGTTCTGTTATGTGTAGTTGAAGCGGACCCCCAAAAAACGTGTCGTGAGATAGCGGCAGAGGTAGGTGTCCAACACACAACAGTTGTTCGGCATCTGGCTGCGCTGGGTAAGGTCAAAAAGCTGGACATGTGGCTGCATTATGAGTTGACAACTGCCAGCAAGACTAGGCATTTGCATGTCTGCATGTCACTGCTTGCCAGGAATAAACAGGAACCTCTATTGCATCAAATCGTCACCTGTGACAAGAAGTGGGTCCTTTATGATTATCGGAAACGATTTGCACTATGGTTAAGTAAGGCACAGCCTGCTGGACGGCTTGCTAAGCCACCCCTACCCAGCAGGCTGTGATAATGCTCCTTGTTTGGTGGTCCACAGCTGGGATAATTCATTGGAGTTTCTTGGCAAGAGGCCAAATCATCACTGCAAAATGTTATTGTGCTGAATTACACCAGATGCACCAGAAATTGCTGCATGAACAACCTGGCTTTGGTCAACCGACATGGGGTTCTTCTGCTCCAGGACAACACTCACTCTAATGTAGCACAATGAACAATGCTGACACACTAAGTGCCTTGGGCTATGAAGCACTCACTACCTCATTCTACCTATTTCCCGGATTTTTCGCAGACAGACTATCATCTGTTTCGTAGCCTGGATCACTTCCTGTTTTAAAACAGTTCGTGACAGACAACCAGGTTCAATGAGTAGTTAATGACTTCTTTGTGTCCCAGCCACAAGACTTTTTTGTTCCGGGATCATAGCCTTGCCGGACAGATGGCAAATGTGTGTCGATGCCGAGGGAGATTATTTTGCCAAGGTAAGTTGTCCTACTTTAACGTTCTCGCCGTCCACGTGTGCTGGTCCTTTGCCAGACATTTCATTCGCACCAACCCAGTAATTATCTCAAAGAAGTGTTTACTTTAAGCTAAGAAAAAGACCTAAATATGGATTGAAAGTTCAGTGAGAAAGAGTAAAAAGTGTCAAAATTTGTACTTTTTTTCAGGAGAGAGGGAGCTAAGGTTTCATTGTGATACTTGTAAAAATTTCCTTGCAATGTGATAAAATTGATAACTTCAACTAATCTATGTAGAGAATGACAAGGATCTCTCTAAAATAAATTCATTTAAAAAGTCCTCCCCCCCCCCCCTAGGTGCATGTCCTTTTGATCGATTTTCAAAGCATGGTTGAGTAACTGACAAATTAGTAGCCTTTGTAACTTTTATATGCACACTGAAATGAATATTGCCCCATTTTTTTTTCTTTTTTAAATTTCTAATACTGTTTAAAAAGTTACTGAACAATTGGCATCCATATATTGTCCAAAAACAAGTTTTGTTATTGTTCTTTTTATTTTTTCAAAAGTTTAGGTATGTTGTTCAATAACATATAAGTAGGGTATGACAAAATGATGAAATTTTATTTGCTATTTCATGAATGTGGAAATATTTAAGGTGGTCATAGTATTAATTTGAAATCTGCAGATCTCATCATCTCTACAACGAAGGGCAGTAACCTATTTTAAAGTGTGTGTATTGGAAAAATCCATTCATGACTTAATGTAGCGTATCAAATGCAACTCAAAACAGGATGTTGTATCAGATTAATTGGTCACTGTTCATCTTACTGTGCAATGGTATTCCTACCATCTCTTCAAATAGATGCCTTTTTTAAGTGTACCCATTATTTTGACTCGTGAACTACTATTTTGATCCATGAACCAGTATAGGTAAATCACTTTGTTTTAAGATAAATGTGGGTAGGACACAGATTTCGGTACATCTCTGCCAGAGAATCGCTTTGTGCTCTGTGTCTGCCCATGGGTAAGAGTGTGGGGAATGATGGACCATCAAAATTGTTGCTAGTTCCTATTTTAATAATACAAAAGAAGGGCAGGTCCTACCAACGACCCTTTGACATTAAGTTCAATGACCTATGCTTAACTGTAGTTATCTTAATTTATTTGTAAAAGCGCACTTGGTCAGGAGGCAAATTTTTCACTAAAGTAGAGAGAGTTTTGCTTAATCATTTTTGGGCAAACTCCCAATGTATATATACAAGGTGATTCAGCTAAGTGTGTACAAACTTCTGGGAAGGGTACGTTGTACAAAGACAAATCGGAATCACATAGCAAAGCAGTGTAGGAAACTCCATCTTCACGTGCTAGTGTACAGAGAGGACGAGAAATGAAAGAGTAGCATGTAAGAGAATAAAATGCTTTTTATTACTCACAAGACATTTGCGAAATGCATTGAGGTTACAGAAGATGTTCAAAGTTGCGACCACGAGTTGTAACACATGTTTGACATCGTCAGCGTGTCGAATCACATACATTTTTGGAAAATTTCTGGTGTGTCTCGAACTTCCGAAGCAGCTGCAGAGATGCGTGCTACAAGGTCCTCATCACTTTCGACAGGGGGTGTCGTACAACAGTCCTTTGATGTAACCCCAGAAGAAGTAATCAAGGCATGTTAAATCCGGCGATCTTGCAGGCCAATGAACGGGACCACAACGCCAGATCCACTGATGTCCAAATGTCGTGTTTAAGTGATGACGAACGTCACTGCTAAAATGGGCCCATCATGCTGGAACCACATTGCTCAGCGCAGCTGCTAAGGGACCTGTTGTTCGTTCAATAGCTCTGACGCAGCCGTGACACTTGGTGGTTTGGCACTCGTCTCATCGGGTACCGTTCCTGGTACAGTCACATAGCGGCTCGTCCATTGCAGTCCGCTGCTCCGTACGCAAGGTGCATATCAGCCATTTCCATGTTCGTGAACTCAACCATCTTACTACCTCTATGGACGGTTTACAAATGATGATATCGTGAAAGAACCTATGAGCAGTCTCGTGGCCAAACAAAGCCATCTACCGCACGAAGATGGCGTTTCCGACCCTGCGTTGCTATGCGATTCTGATTTGCCTTTGTGCAACCTACCCCTCCCAAAAGTTTGTACATGCTTAGCTGAATCACCCTGCAGATAGGAGGATATGCCAGTTGTTGTTTTTTTAATACAGATGATATAAAGCTCAAATGAAGTTAACGATTCTTATTCATAAGAACCAAAATAATTATTTGTTTTTTCCAAACAATCCAGACAAAGAGAATACAAGAAAGTGGGCTATTTCTCCAGTAGGTCCACTGGGAAATGTTCTGGTGGGCCAATCCAACCCTGCACAGGGTCCAGGGTGACTACCCCAGATGCCCCTGTATTCCAGCTGGCCCTTCAGGTAAACCATTTTCTCTTTCCTTTGCTTCTGATTTTAAAAATAAAAGATAATGTGTGTGTGAGGATTCTAAAAAGGTAGAAGAATTTTGCATAAAGTTGAATAGATTTTTGGCCTGAGGAAAATCGTCATGATTTTCACTATTAATGGTTATTCTAAGCTTTCCATTAACCATTATATGAAATTTTCACCCTTGTATGCTGTAAGAAACAGATTTTATGTATTTTTATTTAACATTGACCAGGAACTTGACCAAATGCAGAAAAGTGTTATGTTCATCCATTTATTCTCCTGTAGGAAGTACTTCCTAAGTGCTGCTGGTATCCCTCTGTGGTGTTTGTTTGCATTTGAGATCACATATTGCAAGTGCCATTATGTGATGTAAATACTTCCACAATAATTATCCCGCTGCAGTTGCCAGTCTGTTTGTTTGTGATTTAGACGCTGGGTTGTTCATTTTGAGATTAGTTATAAACCCAGTTGTGTCGCCTGCCCCTTCTGGGGGTGACAGCTGGGATGTAACTAGAGGTCATCAGTCTAAAATGCAAGTAAAACACTTATTTTAAAAAGTAAAGAAATATATTTCAATCAAATACAGATGAACAAACATTACATCTGAAATAAAACAAGAATTTTTGATTTAGTGTTTTATATTTCAAAAAAGATGAAACAAATTTATTTAAACTGTAATCTATATACTGTGGTATTTTACTGTACAGTATAAATATATCCTAATGATGATAAGTCTAAATATATTAAAATAATAAAAAAGTTTACAAAATGTTCAATTTGTTTGTCTTTGAAACATGTCAAAGTGGTGTAGATAGGCAATTAGCTCATGGCAGAAATTTAAGGGTCGCACCGGTGGTGCAGTGGTCTAAGCGATGGCTTCAGATCATTCATCTGAGATGGGTACGGGTTCGAATCCCGGTGAGGCATGGATGTTGTGTTTGTCATACGACACTGGCTCTCTCCCTTCCCAGGAACCAGTGGCCCTAAATTAGGGACGGGCAACTGCTTATAGCCCATATTTTAGTTGCTCACTGTGGTCATTAAACCTCCAATAAAGAAAAACAAAAAAAAAAAACAATTGTGCAGACCTTCTTCCAACAGTGGATAGATAATGATAAACTGTTTGTGGGCTAGAATTCTACATTCACTCCATTAAGAAACTTGGAGATAGGTATTTTCAAGTGAAATTATAGTTTTTGGAAAAGTTATACATGCACTCTTTCTCCTCTCTTCCTTGCCATTTTTATTCTGTTTCACTTTTCTGTCACTTTAAAAACTAGATTTTGTTGACAATTCAACAGTCAAAAATATAATTAAGTTTTCAAGACTTGTAATACATATATCAAAATAAGCAGGCATTTTTTATCCCAAGTATAATGAGCTTTGATTTAGATGTTATTATTTATTTCTTCAATTTTTTTGCATTTCAATTTGTCTAGGAAAGAACTTAATTTGAAATAAAAACAGAATTGACAATTGCAACTATAGTGACAAAAATTCCAGTAAATAAACATGTTCAAAGGAGGAAAGATATTGTCTTTTTTTTTTTTTCTTCTTCAGTAATTGCACTTTAAGGAAAGTCTGGTAATTGAAATCAGGAAAGAAATATTATTTATAAATACATGGGAAAATCACATTAGCAATCAGATTATTACTCTGAATCATCATATCAGTAAACTTGAAAAATTTTTAGTTTAACTGATATGATGTTACATGGTAAACAGTAAACTGAAGTAATTCAGGATCTGAATGCTGTGTAAATTATCATTGGGTAATCTATTAAAAAGCTTGTTCTGGTGACCAAGTAGACTGAGGTGCTAGACTGACCATTTGTCCAAGATGGGCCAGGGTTCAAGTTCCTGATAAGGCATGGTGGTCCAGTGATGTTTCCTCTGTATCCTGGCTGGGTGCAGTAGCTCCAAATTTGGGGTGCGTGACTGCTTATAACCCTTTGACTTGCTGATAGTGCTTGTTAAACCCTTAAAAAAAAAAAACAATTGAAGTTCAACATTTTAAAACAGGACAGAAATTTCTGAAGCCTGAGTTTTAAATGTTTAATGCAACAAAACTTGATGTTATTTGCAAGCTTTAAATGATGAAAATTGTAATTTTATTTTGTGAATTAAGAAAAACAGTGCAGAAAAAAACCTTTCCTAATTTGCTGCACAATGAGTTACATCCTTGAAAAAAAAACAAAAAAAACTTCAACTGGCAGGATATGTAAGTTTGCAAGTGTACCTGGTAATAATCTGGTTATGGCTCTTTTTTTGGGAGGGGAGTTTAACGACCACTGTGAGCAACTCAGTGGGTGATAAGTAGTCGCCCTTCCCAAATTTAGGACCATTGGTTCCAGGGAAGGGAGAGAGTCTATGCCATAAGACAAATACAACATCCATGCCTCACCGGGATTTCGATCCCAGACCCATCTCAGATGAATGATCAGAAGCCATTGCTTAGACCACTGCGCCACCAGAGTGGCAGTTATGGCTCTTGTAAATGGTGTTTTGCTATCATCGTACTGGTTTGGCTTTGTTAATTAATTAATATGTTTGAGTAGTTGAGAATAGCACAATGTACTTGCAGTGTTTTATGGATTCCCATAATCAGTTTTTTTTTTCCAGGAGCCAGCACATTTTTTTCAAGAATATGAGGGGAACCACAATCTAAACAAAAGCTTACATGCACAGAATTGTGACATTCAACAGTCAAAATGTACAATTTTAGATATTGTTCAATAATTCATGACTAAAATTAGGGAGCATATATTACTTGTATTAATTGTTTTTCAAAATAGGTTTTCATTGTGGATAGTTTAGCTTTGTTTATTCTAGTGTACCACATTAATAAAAAAACACTTATGAATAAATATACACTTAGCAGCATAGTACCCCACACAAAATTAATGTTATGGCGCTGCCCCGGTGGCGCAGTGGTCTAAGCGATGGCCTCTGATCATTCGTCCGAAAGGGATCCCGGTTTGAATCCCGGTGAGGCATGGATGTTGTGTTTGTCTTATGGTACTGGCTCTCTCTTTTCCCTGGAACCAGTGACCCTAAATTAGGGATGGGTAATTGCTTATAGCCCATTGAGTTGCTCATGGTGGTCATTAAACCTCCACTCAAGAAAAAAAAAAAATGTTATGGCTATGAACATCTCCGACACGCACACATATCTCTCTTTTGGGTCGCACCGCATAACTTCATGGCAGAATAAATACCTCTGATAGTGGTAGTGCCAAGAATTGATATTAGGATCTTCAATATTCTGATTTCATGTTGAGTACTCTACAAAAATGATGCAAATAGAAGAAATAGGTTTACTGTGCTTGTTGCCTTATTAAAAAGATGGAAGCTTCATGATAGAAATCTAAATTTTGAAAAATAAAATTTTCAGAATAAAATTTAAAAATTTTGGCGACTGAGTTCCTCGGATTTGTCTACCCCTGATAGACAATACAATATACTGCACAAGTGCTATCGTATACATATGTGTAGTCCATTCACTATAACAGAAAACTGTTGCATAATAATAAACTCAACCAGTTTCCGGGGTTCGTAGCGGAAACTAACAGGTAGGGTTTTTTTTCCCGTAGCACTGATCCTGCTGTTTGTGTTGTTAAAAAAGGGAGGGTGGAGTGTGCAGTTGAGATTGTTGTTCCAAATATGAAGCAACACTGTTGAGAGACGCTTATTGGCAGACATCCCACACATGCAGTTAGTTGAGCTAGCCCATGAAAACTGACAAGGTACATATGCATCACTGTCTGTTTATATTTAATTTTGAGAAAACTGCTGCAGAAGCACAAGAATAGATTTCTTTGGCATGTGACAAGAAAGCTGTTGGTGTAAGCATACGTATATTATGTGGGTGGTTTGCAGGGTCAAAAAATGTGTTCGTCTGTGCCCAGGCTGTGATGACGTGAGAAAAATGAAAAATGGGGAGATTTTAGGGTCGGAAAGGTGAAAAAATAAATACAAGCTGGGAGATGGGACGCCATTTCTGGTCAGCGAGAGGGAGGATGGTGATGGGTCGGCCATGTTGTATGTGCCAGTGGAAGAAAAGAAAAAAACAACAAAATCCTATCCTCAGTGAATTCTGCGAGGAGGGAGGGGCTTGACACAGGCGCGACCCTGAGATGTCATGGAAAGTTTTGCTGGGCGCTGGACATGGAGAGAAGACACATGGCCCAGCCACTCAGAATTCTGGCACGCGATTGGACGAGAGCAATCTCTGGGCAGGAGAAAAGTTGAAGAGGCGCGAAAAGTCACAACGGACTTTTTCTCTCTTGGGTCTCTGAACGTGATCAAGAAAGACGCTTCTTTTTCTCCGTGATAGCGGTGTGGAATATGGAATCCAGCCGTTACTAATGCTGTTCCACTGAGGTGGAGTAGCACTGTAGCAGAACCAACCTGAATGTTTGGTTAGATGAATGAAGTTCTAATACCTGCGGGTTATTTAGGGATATAATATTCAGGCCGCGGTCTGACGTGATTAAAAGTTCACCCTCCATCTGTGTTTCGTAAAAGGTTATGTGACTGTGTATCCCAACAGGAACTTTGACATTGTATCTCATCCTCTCATCCAGAACTGTGTTGTTAATCTCATCCAGAACTGTGTTGTTAATCTGATCCAGAATTGTGTTGTTAATCTGATCCGGAACTGTGTTGCTAATGAAATCCAGAACTGTGTGCTGGATACTGAATCTCATCCGCTCAAACGTATGGAGCCCACAACACTGAAGATGTATTAATATTTGGATATTCTTATGCCAACCAAGATTGTAAATAAAACCGTGTACAGGTTGTAATTGTTTAGCAGCTCTATCATCTAACTTACAGATCCTTCACCATGCCTCGAACGAGCGGCTAAGTAAGATGCGGTGATCGGTTCATATAAATAAGGTAAGGAATCGATCTGGTGGCAGCTACTAAAAAAATATTTCGCAACGTGCAATACTACCTTGCACTGCAAACGACGGACACCCGACGAAACAATAAACAAAAATCACCACAAATGAAAATTGGTGATCAGCGGCAGGATAGAATTTAGAAGAGATCTGTAAAAAAAAAAAAAAAAAAGAGCTGAGCAGGAAAGAGGACGGAAGACTCCAGCCATCAGAACGCCGATGAGGGAGAGCCAACAAAAGCGAATCTAAGTTTCGTGGAAAGGACGGAAGACGAAGTCAGCAGCAAGCCAGCCAGAGAGCAAAGGTCAAGAAGCAGGACGTTCCTTCCCACCCACAGAGTAGATAGCAGCGCAGAAGGGAACACGCCTCAATGGAGAATCGTGCGACCCCCTCACTCTGCTGTGCCGTGAAAGAAATGCCTTAAGGAATCCGCAGCCAGTGTGAAGTGTAATTCGCACCCTCTCGTGTTAACAAGATTAGCACCCTCGCTTGAAAGCGAAGGAGTGCATATTAAGGAATACAAAACACAGGTACTGTAATTTACAATATATTTAAACTAACCGTGTGAGACTGATCAAGAACAGAATAGGGACACACGAAACAAAAAACAGAATTTTGCACGAACAACATATACTAATGTACACTGCATGAAAAAAATGCAAACACAGGTGGAGAGGTTTAAATAAAACGGAGTTTTAATATTAATGTGTATAGGAAAACTGTTGATATATATAAGTTGAGGTTTTTGGAATGGAAGTATATCAAAAAATACATTAAGGATAGAATTTTGGAATGGAAGGATTATTTCTGAGAATATATATGTAAGCATAGAATTGAAAAAAAAAGATAGTATAAGTGAATAAGAAATTAGTTCTACAGATCCAATAAAATTGAACATCATGGGAGATCAGTACGTAAGCTTTACCATGAAAGACCTCAGACAGGAATGTCAGGTACGAGGGATAGACTCTAAGAAAAGATCTAGACAAGAGCTAATTACCGATTTAATTGAGAGTGATCGTCAGGAAGAACTCAATGCTAGAGAACATGCAGCTGACAGTGAAAGAGCCCACACTAGCGCATCTAGCGAGACTAATAGGGAAGATAGACAGTATGAGTTAGAAATCAGAAGATTAGAGATTGAGTCGAAAAAACAAGACATCGAGGCTTTACGACTGCGGTTGGCCTTAAGAGAGATAGGTGGATCTCAAGAGACAGGTGGGACAGATAACTATTCTCACAGACCCTTAAATAGTTATGGGGACGTGATCAGAAAATTCTCAGAAGCGGAGGACGAGATGGATAGTTATCTAACGGAGTTCACCAAGATAAGTACATCGCTAGGTATTCCTCGATCGAAATGGTCAGCGTTGTTAATTCCCAGACTATCTTCACGTGGAGCGAGCGTCATCCATTCTATGGGAGCAAATGAGGTACAGGATTTTGAGAAATTGCAGGAAAATTTGTTAAATGAATATAAAATTACCCCGGAAAAGTACAGAGTATTATTTAGGAATTTCAGTAAAGGGAAGAACCAAACCTACCATCAGTATGGAATAAGATTAAAAGAGTTGTTAGAGAAGTGGTTGACAGGTGCTCAAGTAGAAAATAGCTATGAAGCATTAAAAAGTGTATTACTGTTAGAGCAATTTTACTCTATGGTTAGTGAGCCCATTAAAGTCTATATCAAGGATAACGAGCCTGAAACTTTTGAAGAGGCAATAAAGCTAGCTGACAGGTACGTAGAGGCTCGGGAAAGACAGTATGCCCCAGTTCATCAGAATTCCCGGCCTGGGAAAGGATTTTTTCATCAGGAGAAAAGGCAACAGGGCAGAGATGGAAAAGTGGTCTGGAACGGAGCAGATGCCCCAGGGAATAGCATACAAATCAGGTGCTACCTGTGTGGGAAAATTGGGCACAAATCTTTTGAATGTAGAGGGAGCAAGGATAGGAGAGTAGCAGGTAAACAAGGTGAAAATCGAGAGACGATGGTCAAAGACAGAGGAGGCACCAATAGACAAAGTTATCAGCCAAACAGAGAAAAATCTCCGACAATGTTATGTTCCACTACCAGTTCTATATGGGCAACGCCTGAATCTAGCTTCGGACCTTACTTAGGGAAGGCCGAGCTAAATGGAGAAACACTCTGCACATTACGTGACACAGGATCATGTATCTCCCTGATGAAGTGCAGTAACGTTCCTCCAGGAGCAGTGACAGGAAAAAAGGTAACAGTTTACCCTGTGACTGGTGACAGACAGGAATTGGTTATAGCACGGGTGACTATAGAGGTGAACAGGAAATTAAGGACACATGACTTTGCGATAGTAAATGACATCTCTTGGGACATAATTCTTGGGAATGACTGGGATGCACCAGATGAAAAACGGTGTAGTGAAATTAGTGAGAAAGATGATCAGGCAAGAAGGGTACCGGACAAGAGTGGGAGAGACAGAAGTAATGGTATAGTTGAAAAGGTAAAGGATATAGGAAAAAGCGTTGACAGTGCAGATAAGGAAAGCACTCCTAGCACAGACATAGACAGTGCATCACAAAAAGAATGTGGAATACTGACTCGGAGAATGTTAAAGGCACAGGAAGAAAGAGATAAAGGGAACAAGGTTGAACGACAGCAGGTAAAAGAAATGGATAGTGGGAGATCACCCCAACCACTGATAGAAGATAGGGAAAGTGAACTTGAGATTGAAAGTAATGAAAGGGACGGAGTAGTTGAAAGTGATAAGAGCTTACCTCAGATATTCACGTCTGCAGAATTTAGTCGAGCACAGAAAGAGGATGAAAGTCTGAGCAATATATGGAAACTGTGTGAGGGAGATGAAGTCCTAGTGCTCACTCCTAATAGGAAGAGAGCAATGCAAGTTGAATGGGAAGGTCCATTTAAAGTGCTTGGCAGTAAAGCGGAAAATACGTATGTCATAGATGTGGGAGAGGAGAACCCTTGCCCTAGGGTATACCACATAAATATGCTGAAAAAGTTTAACCGTACGGGTCAAACAGTAAGCAGCGTGTGTTACGGGATTGATGATAGAGATGAGGAAATTGTAACTGAGTTACCGGATCTTACTAGCAGGGAAGCACAAGGAACAGTAGAAGAGCTTACAGTTGGAGACAATCTCTCGGAAGCTCAAAGAGAAGAGTTAGTAGCTATGCTACGACAATATGAGTATATCTTGACAGAGATACCGGGAAGGACCAATGTTGTGACTCATGACATTGAGCTACTCGATGATACTCCAGTTAAGTGTAAACCGTATTGGGTCAACAAGGAAAAGAAAGAGCTTATTGATAAGGAGATAGAGAAGATGTTGGAAATGGGAGTAATTGAGGAAAGTAGAAGCCCTTATGCAGCTCCAGTTGTGCTTGTGCCGAAGAAAGATGGAAGCATGAGGTTTTGCGTCAATTACAAAAAACTCAATGCCATTACCAAAGGAGATGCTTTCCCTACACCGAACGTGGACGTGTTAGTAAACGGTCTGCACACTTGCAATTATTTGACTAAGCTCGACATGACAAAAGGGTACTGGCAAGTGAAGCTAACAGACAGAGCAAAAGAGCGAAGTGCATTCACCACTACTGACAAACTATATCAATTTGTAGTGATGCCTTTTGGGTTAAAGAACAGCCCCCCCCCCCCCCACACACACACACACACACTTATTTGAAATTAATGTCGAAAGTATTACATGGAACGGAGGATTTTGCAAAATGCTATGTGGATGATATCATTGTGTACAGCCGTACTTGGGATCAGCATTTACAGCACGTACAATCAGTGTTGAGGAAGCTCGAAGGAGCAGGTTTGACAGTTAACCCACGGAAGAGTGAATTTGGAAATGCTGGTATCAATTACTTAGGGTTTCATGTGGGACCGAATGGAATCACTCCTGAGGAGGCCCGAGTCCACAAGATTTGTACATGGCCTCTCCCAATCACAAAGAAGGATATCAGGGCATTTCTAGGAATTACGGGGTATTACCGAAAATTCATTCCCCAGTATGCAGACATTTCCAGTGCATTGGCAGACACACTGAGAAAGAAGAACTGACAAAGTTGAGTGGAGTGAGGAGTACGAGAAGGCGTTCTCGACTCTGAAATCAAAGTTAACAGAAGGCAGTATACTCAAGTGTTTTGACCCGTCTAAAGACACATTCATGCAGACAGATTCAAGCGGAGTTGGGCTAGGAGCTGTGCTGAGTCAGCGAGGAACAAATGGGGAAGAACACCCAGTGGCATACTTGAGTCGGAAACTGACTGATGTTGAGAAAAGGTACTCGACAATTAAGGAGGAGACCGTAGCTGTTGGTTGGGCAATAGAGAAGCTCAAACCATATTTAGACTCTAGGCCCTTTGTCGTTATAAGCGACCACAACTCATTGGTTTGGCTTGAACACATCAAAGATAAAAATCTGAAGTTGATGCGATGCGATGGTCAATGTACTTGCAGGAATATAATTTCACTGTGCAGTACAAATCAGGAGCCAAACATGGAAATGCAGATGGTTTGTCTAGACGTGTGTACATATAGGAGAATGGGAGTAATGGTAACTCAATAGTGTTGTATTCATATATAGTAGTGTTAGTAAATGTGTTAGTGTTATGTAATCATATTTGTCCATAATAGGGTGCTCACATATACGAAACTAGGACCTAAACGTGTAAATAATAATCATTCAGTGTAGAACATTTTTGTCAATTAGTACTAGATGGAATAATGTATAACCTACAGGCGAGCAGGTATCAGAATACAGCAGTGTCATATCAGGAACATAGGGTAAACATGAGAATAGTGCAATGAGACAGAGGACACAGGGGACTGGTTTCTTGTCAGGTGGCGCTTGAAAAGAAACAGTCGTATAAGCTTGGGAGGGAGGACTGTGATGACGTGAGAAAAATGGGGAGATTTTAGGGTCGGAAAGGTGAAAAAATAAATACAAGCTGGGAGATGGGACGCCATTTCTGGTCAGCGAGAGGGAGGATGGTGATGGGTCGGCCATGTTGTATGTGCCAGTGCAAGAAAAGAAAAAAACAACAAAATTCTTTCCTGGGTGAATTCTGCGGGGAGGGAGGGGCTTGACACAGGCGCGACCCTGAGATGTCATGGAAAGTTTTGCTGGGTGCTGGACATTGAGAGAAGACACATGGCTCAGCCGCTCAGAATTCTGGCATGCGATTGAACGAGAGCAATCTCTGGGCAGGAGAAAAGTTGAAGAGGTGCGAAAAGTCACAACGGACTTTCTCTCTCTTGGGTCTCTGAACGTGATCAAGAAAGACGCTTCTTTTTCTCCGTGATAGCGGTGTGGAATATGGAATCCAGCCGTTACTAATGCTGTTCCACTGAGGTGGAGTAGCACTGTAGCAGAACCAACCTGAGGATTTGGTTAGACGAATGAAGTTCTAATACCTGCGGGTTATTTAGGGATATAATATTCAGGCCACGGTCTGACGTGATTAAAAGTTCACCCTCCATCTGTGTTTCGTAAAAGGTTATGTGACTGTGTATCCCAACAGGAACTTTGACATTGTATCTCATCCTCTCATCCAGAACTGTGTTGTTAATCTCATCCGGAACTGTGTTGCTAATGAAATCCAGAACTGTGTGCTGGATACTGAATCTCATCCGCTCAAACGTATGGAGCCCACAACACTGAAGATGTATTAATATTTGGATATTCTTATGCCAACCAAGATTGTAAATAAAACCGTGTACAGGTTGTAATTGTTTAGCAGCTCTATCATCTAACTTACAGATCCTTCACCATGCCTCGAACGAGCGGCTAAGTAAGATACGGTGATCGGTTCATATAAATAAGGTAAGGAATCGATCTGGTGGCAGCTACTAAAAAATATTTCGCAACGTGCAATACTACCTTTGCACTGCAAACGACGGACACCCGACGAAACAATAAACAAAAATCACCACACTGGCCACTACAGAAAACATAACAGAAAAGTATGCAATTCAAGATTTTGCGAGCCCCAGAAAAAAAAAAAAAAAAAATGAAGTACCGTTTCTTTTAACAGAAGTGTACACATGACTTTGATAATATATACCCATCATTCTCGTTGGGCCGATGTTTGGATTCTGACATCCAGATTTCGGAATATTTTTGTACCCCTGGTGGTTTGTGAAGTTCAGAAGTGGTGATTACGATATACAGAGAGCAAAGAAGATGCAAAGTGTGGAATTGCAAGCTCTTCTGGATGAAGATGGCACCACAGAACAGAAATGCAGTTAGGCATCAATCAGTCGACTGCGGTTCGGTGGTTACGTGCCATTGGATAGATTCAAAAAGTGGATCCCGCACAAACATAAAATGCTGGAAATTTGTGCATGGAACTAATTATGCAAAAGCAATTTAACTACTCTCACTGGTTATATAAAGTACATATGTAATCACATCATGTACAATGTACAAAAACAATTGCCATCCACAGAGCTAACCTTATTTGCAACAACCCTTCTGCTCTTCAAAACAAATATCAGAACATCAACATTGGCAAATTGCATGGCTTTTCACCTCTCTTAGTACATAAGCTAATTAAGAAATTTGAATCACAGAATAAATCTACTAGTTCACTGCCTGAACTTTCCACCACTCATCAGTTTGTTTGCACTTTGCCCTTTAGCCTGGCCTTCACTCATAAAGTTTGCTTCATTATCAAGTCTTTTGGCTACAGGATTGCTGTTAAACCACCTCCACATCTTCTTAACCTTATCCTTAAATACAGAGATCCCAATAAACCCCTAGAGGTCTGAAATGTTTCTTATATGATTTAAATTTTTTCTTAAAGCCCAAGTGTGCCATTGGAGGGCGTGAATTCACGCTTCTGTTTACAGCAATTTCTGTGGTGCTAAAATCCGATAGAAAAAAAAATTCCGTCAGATACTACTAACCATGAAAACTCCGTATTTTTTCTTTCCAAAGTAATGCTCAATTTCGTCGCTGGGAGGCGCAAATATTTAATCTGTTTTTGTCAATATTTTTACTTGTACTTATGCAATTTAAAAAAAATTTCAACCTCGGGTGCCATTTACCTTGCGGAACACCTTAGGTTTGTATTTGAAGAGTTTTATAGTTCACAGTTCTGTCTCTAGGTGGCGTTTGTGTACTTCTACTTGCAGCTGAATCTCCTCTCCTAAAAAACCCTATTGAGAGATTTCCTTTTTACTGTATGCCTTTTCGTTACAATAAAGATGGGGGAACGTTTTCCTCTTTAAATAATGCACAGATTTCCGGCTAGGGGCGCAAAGATTAAAACCTTTTTCTCGCTATCTCTGCTTCCAGGAGACGTATTTGAAAATTTATTTTGCGTTAGCATAGCTTTTTCCATGAAGAATATTTTCGCCTATTTTTAACTTTTCCATTATGCAAAAAATTCTCCAGCTTGAAGACATAGATTTATGTTTCCTTCTATATTTCTTCTTTTAACTGTTCGACTTGAAAATCTGTGTTTTCGATAACTTCCTTCTGCTATGAGAAACTTTTTGCGCGCCATTTGTTCATCTTCGTAACATATATTTTAGCAGCTGGGGTAAGTATGTAGCTGTTTCTCTTTCTGGATGTTTTATTGATTGTAGAAATCCGATTAGGTTTTTTTTTTTTTTCCTAACCGGTTCCATTGACTTTGAATAATTTTGATAAATTTTACTCGCGTCGGAAAGGATTCAAAGGACGTCATTACAACAGAAAATTCGATATCATCTTTCTTGTTTAATTTTTTCTTTTCTTAATGTTTACTGTCAAAGATTGTTACTGAATTTCAGTTTAGAAACACAAGGAATATCTCTCACCTTTTTAAACTATGACTGCGAAAATGTTTCTACCACTCTCTTAGGCATTCGCTCAGAGAACTGCTTCCGTTTTACAGAATAGTTCATGAAATTGAACAAAAAAATAAATTTTGTGTTACATAATTTCTGTGAATTCCAAAAATTCACAATTGTTTGTCCAACCAAGATCCCCAATTTCTTAGATGATTGCACTCGTCATGTGCCCTGACTGCTTAAATATATTGGAGGGGGGGGGGCTCAGGGAAAACTTCATGTGCTGACGCCCACGTTAGTCCTCGTAGCGTGGCGCCGGCCCCAGGGGTTGTACCGAAAATAATGCAAAAGTGGACATAACTTTTTTAACTGACAGAGGTCGTTTAAATTGCACATGTTGGTAGAGTAAGTCTTTCTCTATACAAAAGTAGTACTCAACAAAGTCTCCATCACAATCGATGCATTTGTGCTATTGTTGAACCCAACTCTAGAACCCTCTGAAAAAATTCAGGTGTGGACTGTTGTACCCACTTCTTAACAGCCACTTTCACCACGTTGGTGTCATCAAATTGTCCCCGAAGATTGTCCTTCATTGGGCCGAACAGGTGGAAGTTGGAGGGTGCCAGATCTGGGCTATACGGTGAATGGGGGACCATCGACCATCCTAATTTCCTGATCGCCTGTTTTGTTGCCCAAGATGTGTGTGGTCTCGCATTGTCATGGTGAATGTGGATCCTTTTCATATTCTTCGGTCTCTTCCTCCTTATGGCTTCTTGAGTGTCTCAATGTACCGCTCACTGGTCACGGTATGGCCACATACCAGAAAATCGAGAATGTCATCCCAAAAAACAGTCGCCCTGACTTTCTGTGCTGATCGCTGGCTTTTGAACTTTTTAGGCCTTGGTGAAGAGGTGTGACACCATTCCATGGATTGATTCTTTGTTTCCGGATTGTAAAGATACGCCCACGTTTCATCCCCTGTCACCAGATCGAAAAAAAAAGTGTCTTCAAACACTTCCAGCAGATCAGACTTCCACCCTTCTCTCTTTCAAATCGGGTTGTAAACTGCCGAGGTATCCACTTTGCACACAGTTTCCGATACCCTAAGTCTTCCACCATCTTCTGTATGGCATTGTGACCACAGTCCAGTTGTGCAACATGCTCACGGATTGTGACTTGTCTCTCCGCGCGAATCAGTTCATCCACTTGCTGATGATTTGTGTCAGTGGTTGCAAATGATGGTCTCCCACTGCGTGGTTTGTCTTCAATTCTGGTTTCCCCTTCTTTAAACTTCTTAATTCATCTCTGCTCATTGCTCTTGTCAATGGTGTCATCTCCGTAAGCATTCTGTAGCCTTCTGTGGATGCCGGACAACCTGCACACTTCGTCAAGAACTCGATGACGGCACGTTGCTTCTGCTTGGAATCCATTATTTAGCTGCAGTGACATGCAAACATTTCAGAAATTGGGGGTAGGGGCAAAGTATTTTCCTATTTTCTAAATAAAGCTCTAAAACTACATCAGAACGTCGCGCTCGCATATATATATATACACACTGCTGGCCGCCCAAAATGCAACACAAAAAGGAAGCATCCGATTAGCCTGAAATTCGCAGCATGCGTCGCCCGCTAGATGACTGGCAAACAATTAGCATTGCGGGGCATATTCAAATCATGTGCACCCGGCACACCACCGAGAAGCACTATAAGAAGGGTGCACAGAAGGTGGCGTGTGCTGCCGAGCCTGTGCGTGGGAAACTTCTTGATGCCTCGTCGCAGAATACGGCAGTCATTCCAGCACGTTTCGGAGTTCGACAGAGGGCGAACAGTGGCTTATTGCGACAGCGGTTTATCATACCGCGATATCGGCGCCTGTGTGAGACGACATCCAGCCACAGTGAGGCGAGTATAGATTCGGTGCGTGCAGGAGGGGCGGACGGACTGACATGAGCGATTACTGCAGTACCAGCATGTTGTGCAGTGGGCATTAATGGCTCGCACCGTCACATCACAAACGTTAGCGCAGGAATTAGGGTGTGTTGCGCAACAACCTGTGTCGGCACGTGCCGTTCTACGTCGTCCGCAGGAGCGGGGACTTGTCGCACGGTGCCCATTGCTCCGATTACCATTGACGTTACACCACCAGTGAGTGTGGCGGCAGTGGGCCATTGAACGCCGCACCTGGACTACAGAATGGCACAACATTGTCTTCTCCGACGAATCCTGCTTCTGCCTGCAACACCACGATGGTTGGATCCGCGTGTGGCAGTCCCTTGGCGAGAGACTGTACGACGCCTGAAATATGCATCGCCATACCAGTCCGTCGCCTGACGTTATGGTTTGGGACGCAATTGGATATGACACCCGCACCCCTCTGGTATGCATCACCAGTACACTCAACAGCCACCGCACCAGCTCCAACGTTTTGGTGCCTGTAATCCTCCCTTACCTTCAGGACCTGCCAGCGGCCACGTTTCAACAGGACAATGAGCGCCCGCACATGGTACGCATCGTGCAACAATTTTTCACGGCCCACCAGATGTCACTGCTGCCGTGGCCCGCCTGTTCTCCCGATATGTCGCCCATCAAACACGTCTGGTCACTGATCGGCAACCGAGTGGCCCGGCAAGCACCACCCGCGGCTACGCCTGATGAACTGTGGCAACGTTTGGAAGTAGCTTAGACCGACATACCCCAAGCCCACATCCAAAGCCTCTTTCGTTCGATTCCGCGGCATGTAGCGGTCGTTATTGCCAGCCATGGGGGCCACACGAACTATTGATGTCTGCATGTTCCGCAAGTTGCACGGGCCTGTAAGCTCAATCGTTTCATCTTTGTGTCTGTTGTTATGTGTCCAGTAAATCTGGCTTTGCAATCTCATGTCCTTCTTGGTGTTGCATTTTGGGTGGCCAGCAGTGTAGATAAACACGAACACCCCTGCCCCCTCTAGACCAGGGCCAAACTAGATTCTGACGGGCCAGAGCATTGGAGTAATGTTTGCGGTATGATGTCAGCAGAGGAGTCCGTATGAGAAAGCCCCAACGCCTGCCTGACGAGAAAGTAGAGCGGTCGCTTTGATTGCACATTGGAGCAGTGATTGTGACTGTGTTTTGCGATTTCTCACAGCAGTGTTTTAAATGTTTTATCGGATACAAAAAAACTTCGACATTAAAGGTAAGTTAATTGAGTCGTATTATTCTGTTGCCAACGATAAACAGACGAATCTGATTGCTTATCGTTTATTTATGTTGAAGCACATGGTTAGGCTTATCGTAGGGCAAAGCGTGTACTCGCTTTGACCGTGGGGAACGCTACTCGCTAGTGAATGTCTCATATGTCTCTGTGGTAATAGAAAATCAGGAATGAATATTTCTTTCTCTTGGCTCAAAGCTCTCGAACGTTTTTATAACACTATCATGAATAACCTGAAATTGGATTATCGTGAGACTGTAACATACGAATGACCATTGTAAAATAGCTTTCTTAGCAACATGAAACAGCAAAATGTTTCATCAAAACCCAATTGATTTTAAAGTAACGCCTTGATAAACTGCTGTGTTAAAATGGTTTTACATGTCTGTTTTTATGAGTATTAATAGGGTTTTCTTCCCTAAAATAGCACAGAAGAATGGGAATTTTGCTAGGAAGCTATGGTATTACTCTTCTCTAAATATGCTTAGTAATATTAATGACAAAATTGAATGTAACTGTTTACTAAATTAATTTTCTAAAACAAAGGGAAGACTTCAAGTTAATTTATATGAAATACATTCTGTAGCTGCCCCAGTGATGCAGTGGTCTAAGCACTGCTTTCTGATCCATTCATCCAGGATGGGTTTGGGATATTTTAATATGTTATGATGCATGCATTAATTCATGCATCATAACATATTGTGTTCAAATCCTGATGAAGCAGTTGATGTGTTATGGCATTGGTCTGTCCCCTTCCCTGGAACCAGTGGCCCTAAATTTGAGATGAGTGACTGCTTATTTATTGCCCATCAAGTTGCTCATGGTGGTTGTTAAGGCCTCAAACAAACAGGATAGAGCAGAGACATGTGAAAAAAATTTCTGCCTCAATTTTAAAAATATTTTTAAGATGTAACTTGATATCATATAATTTAAAATGAAAACCCATGCAATTGCAATAATTTTATGTTTAGTGTTCTCCCTAGAGCCTTTTTACTGGGTGGCCCTGTCACTTAATTTTGTCTGCCACCCAGCTATATTTCCTTTAACGAATGTTTTCACATAGCACATAATAGTAAGAATGAAAAACTTATTCCCACATACACCATCAGTGTTGATGAAAACTGGCTAAAATCTGTGTTACCGCCCTGGTGGCACAGTGGTCTAAGCGCTGGCTTATGACAATTCTTCCGAGAAGGGTCCAAGTTCGTGAAGGGTCCAAATCCCGGTGAGGTATGGATGTTGTGTTTGTCTTACGGCACTTGCTCTCTCCCTTCCCTGGAACCAGTGGCCCTAAATTAGGGACAATGGCTGCTTATAGCCTATCGAGTTGCTTACTGTGGTAATTAAACCTCTTGTATATATATATATAAATAAAGCAGCCCCGGTGGTGTAGTGGTCTGTGATGTCCTCTGATCATTCGTCCGGGTTCGAATCCTGGTGCGGCATGGATGTTGCGTTTGTCTTGTGGCACTGGCTCTCTCCCTTCCCTGGAACCAGTGCCCTAAATTAGGTATGGGCAACTGCTTATAGCACATTGAGTTGCTCATGGTGGTCGTTAAACCTCCAATCAAAAGAAAAAAAAAGAAATCTGTGTCAAATGTAATTTGTTAGTAAATACTCATTTTTTAAACCATTTTTGTACAATTTTTTAACTGTTTATCATGTTATGTTGCATTAATGCCTACCACACCACTTAAGAACCTTTTTTTTTATTATTATTGGAGAAGGGGTTGTTAAAAGTACCACCCAGCTAAAATTACTTGCCACCTAGCTGTAAAAAAAATCTAGGGAGAACACTAATGTTCATCAGTTTTATGCATTAATAAATTTATTTCTTGATATTTGTTTATTTAATGTGTAGATACCTAGGAGATGTTGTGTTCCTGGATGCAAATCCAACTACACCTACTCGGGGAAAGCAAGCGCTTATGTTTCATCTTTCCTTTTTCCAAAAGACCCAGAACTTCGAGCTCAGTGGATCCACCAAATCAACCGGAAGGATTTTCAACCAAATGACAATTCTGTTGTGTGCGTTGAGCACTTCAGTGAGCAGTTTGTGATTAGGGAAGATCGTAGTACCAGGGGTGATGGGAGTTTATTAGTTGTGCCGCGTACACACCTGGCATTAGCCAAAGATGCTTATCCAACAATCTTTCCTAACCAGCCCTCATATTTATCATATGAGCCACCCCCAAAAGAAGAACACCAGAAACACGCATGCTTCAAATGCAACAGCGTGATGAACACAATTTTAAAAACTGGAATGAAAATGATGTAATAAATTCATTTAATGATTTTGTTACTCATTATGGAAATAAAAATTTAAATGGTTTCTTCAGTTTGAAAAATGATGATTTCATTCTTTTTTATAAGATTGATTCTTCTGACTGCCCTAAGATGCCCATTTGTTTTAAAATACACTGCTGGACAATTGCTAAGAACGGATAATAAACGGCTATATAGCGCATAAAAAAGTAAGTGTGGTTGGATGCCAAGTGAAATAAAATAATGTGAGAATGCCAGGCCATTACAAGAAAGACAATTTATTGTGCTCTGAAATCCAGAAGGCTTTAGAACGAGTTCAAGGGACAAACAGGCCATTTTGTGCAGAGTACGTAAACGTGAAAAAAATGCAATTACCGTCCGCAGGCGTTCCGGCGTAAGATGTCAATACAGGATATGGCCACCATGGAGGGCGATGCTAGATTCCGCATGTCATGTCATGCTTTGCACAACATTATCAAGCAGCTGTTGGGGTAATTTATCTCGTTCCTCTGCCAGTGCACGGATGATTGTGTCCTTGTTTATTGGAGGGCATTGGCGACCAGCTAGACTCCTCCCCAAAGCAGCCCACACATTTTCAATGGGATTCAGATCTGGAGAACGTGCTGGCCACATGAGGCGTTGAATATCCTCGCTCTCAAGACACTCCTGAACAGCGACTGTTCGATGACATGTTGCGTTGTCATCCATGAAAATGAATCTATCACCGACAGCACCACGGAACATGCGAACATGAGGTAGCAGAACATCATTAATGTATCGTTGGCCAGTCATAGTCCCAGTTGGAAGCACATAGAGGGACGTACGGCCATTGATCATGATGCCAGCCCATACCATGACACTACATGTCGGATATCGGTCCCTTTCCTGTATGTTTGCTGGACAATATGCAGTACCACTATCACGCTAGATCAGTTGTCGTCGACAATCAGATGATAGACTGTATCTACTCTCATCTGAGAAGAGGACAACAGACCAGTCGTTATCAGTCCAATTGCGATGTTGATGGCACCATTGCAAACGGGCGGTACGGTGACGTCTGGACAATGGGATGCACACAACAGGACGGCGGGCGTATAGTCCTTCATGCAAACGTCTGGCGATAGTTTTTCGGGAGATCGGCTTGCCAGTAGCAGCCATAAACTGATTTGCTACCTCACTAGCTGTGCTGCGCCGGTGTCTTTTTGTTGATAGCACTACGTACCTTTCGTCTGCAGGTGTCGTACTGCGAACACGACCTCCCCCGTGATGTTTGCTACACTCTCCATTTGTTTGAAATTATTTCCAAAGCCTTGAAACAACACTGTGGCTGACGTCGAACTCCCTGGTAACATCTGTTATTTTTCGCCCTTCTTCAATCTTGCCAATAATACGGCCACACGTAAAATCATCTAGGTGATGTCGGGAAGACATACGGAAACTTGCAAGTTCGTCAGTTGATTCTTTCCCTTTCAACTTTGCGTTTGAACAACAACGGTCAATAAGCGTCAAATCCTTTATATCTCTTATCAGCGCTATGACGTCACGAACAAGTTCGGCAATCCAAAATTTGCATACGCACAAGACGTCTTGCTGTATCCCGCACTTATGCTAATTTCCACATTTTCCTGCCTTCCATTTTATGGTTGCTATCGTTGCTATTGTCATCCGTCCTTAGCAATGATCCGGCAGTGTATGTTCTGATTTGCAATTAGATGTTTGGTATGATGGCATACCATATGATGTTAAGAATTTGGTATGGGTTCTGGGTCATGAAAAAAAGTGTGATCGATGGACAAAATTTGAATGTCTGTTATCACACCTCAGTTCCTTTTCTTCACAGGCAGTCACACCTGTGGCTAAACTGAATACTGCACTTTCATTGTTAAAAGCATATGCAGATGGCATACAACAAAATGAAGAATCTTCTAATTCAATTATTTCGAAAATACTGTTTATCATAGAGCAATTAAAACTTTTAACTGCTAAACAGTACCGCTATAGCCCTCAGTTGTTACTGTTTGCTGCAAAAATTCATTTTTGTCATCCATCTGCATATGTTATGTTACGAAACAGCGAGTCTCTAAGCTTGCCCCATCCAGTCTATTTGAAAAAAATTGCTTCCGTGTTAGATACCTGTGGCAGTGGTATTATTAATAGGCATGTGCTTTATCTGCAAAAGAAATCAAAACTTCTTGAGGAAAGAGAACTGGTAGTAAATGTTCTACTGGATGAAATTTGTTTCCCCTGGTGTGGGTTTTAAAGGAGGGAAAATAGAAGGCATTTCTCAAAACATCTCTTCTGAAGCCACAACAATACAAGCATTCATGATAACATCTGTGTTTTCCAAAAATAAAGGCATTGTTGTACTTTTATTCCTGTAAAAAATTTAACTGCAGAACAATTACAGACATTCACACTTAAGGTTTTGTAAATTCTTAATGATTCTGGATACCAGGTACTTGCATTAATATCTGATAACCATAGGATTAATCGCAATATGTTCACACTTCTATGTGGTGGCAACCTTGTATCCAGTATCATTAATCCCATTAATGAGAATTTGCGCTTGTTTTTGTTGTTCGACACTGTTCATTTGTTGAAAGCAGTTCGTAATAATTGGCTCAATCAGTCAAATACAAATTAGACTTTCTTTTAGCCATCTATGAATGACTTTAACAAAGTTTGTGTTGCTAGTCTCACACATCTTCAAAAAATATACAATAAAGAACAAAATCTTAACATTAAACAAGCACCAAAACTCTCCCGGAAAGTTTTGTACCCAACATCTGTTGAACGGCAAAATGTTAAACATGCTGTTGACATTTTTCATGAAACAAATATAGCTGCTTTAGAATGTACTGCAAAAGAGTTTGGTAGTGATTTATTACAGACCAAAGAATTTATTACAATAATGAGCACGTGGTGGAAAATTGTAAATGTAAAATATCCAACTAAGGGAAAACATCTACGTGACAGTAGCTGTGATCCAGTACACAACATACAACATATATTACATTTCTAAAGAAGTTCAGTTCATGGCTACAAGCTTGGATCAATATATATAGATGTAAAGATACATCCACTTTATCAGGTTTTGCTGTGCCTGAAAAAGGTGGTTGTTTATCCAAAGAAACACAGTTTGCACTTCAACATACTACAGATTGTCTTGTTCATTTAACAAATTATATGTTCAAAACTTTAAAACCATCATACATTTTGTTTGGGAAATTTCAAACAGATTGCTCAGAAGCTCGTTTTGGACAGTACAGGCAGTTGAGTGGGGGAATTATAATATATCTGTGATACAAGTTCTTGAGTCAGAAAGAAAATTAAAAGTCATGAGTTTGGTTCAAATGCAATCATACAAAACAAATGTGGTGAAATTAAACTGAAACAGTTCTCTTTTCCCCAAGAAGAAGTAAAGGACAAGCAGCATTGTTTCCCTCACACATTTGACAATATTTTGCACTTGTATGATAGTGTAGATATATCTGAATCAGTTATGTCTGTTTTAGTATACATAGCTGGTTACATAGCAAATAAAGTTCAAAAAATATATATACAGTGCACAAATTGTAAAAAAAACTTTGGCCTGTGATAGGAAATTGGATTATGAATGCTCTGATGAAGAAGTTGCCAAATATTTACAGCTCATAGATAGGGAGGGGGGGGGTCTCACATGGCCAGAGGAGTTCACAGTGAAGGTTGTATTAAAAACGTTTCAGGTGTTTCAAGCTATTCTTCAGGAAGAGCACGAGCAGGCCTTCATTGAATGTAGTAAGCAGAAACAACTTATTTGTCAACTTACTGTAGAAAAGCTTGAAACTTCTGACACCATATCAAAATTTAACTGCAGTTGTAGTTAAGTTCACTAAAGTTGGCCAAAATGTGCCTAAACCATATGGTCAATATTTTGCTAAATAATTAATGCAAAGCACGAAACGATCAACTGAACAAATCAAAATCGAAGAGAAAATTGTCTATTCTTAAACCTGCCACCGCACATAACACAAGTGGTCAAGTGCAAGAGAAAGTCCCTAAGAGGAGGAATATAACTGCAAACAAAGAGCAAAAAAAAAAAAAAAAAACACGTAAATCAGCCTATGATAAGAATGTGGCTAATCACAGAAAATAAAAGAAATTCAACAAAGAGAAATAAAACAACAGATTAAGAATGCAAGTAGATATGCCTCCAAAATCTTGAAAATTATGTTGTCCTGGATTAGGAAGTTAACCCGCATCTCCAGATTTATGTATGAGTTTATGTTACTATTACCCACCCTGAACAAGGAGCTCCCAAGCTACTGTGGATGTGTTTTGATTAAATTGGCACCCATCTTCCTGTAACATCTTATTTAACAAATTAAAAATTCAAATGGCTGCTCTTACAGTTTGCTTGTGTAGCTGAATACTACATAATTCACTGCACTTGACTAATTGATGCTGTTGCAAATAATTTTTTAGAAAAGCAACCCCCATCACCACCACCACAAAAACGGTCCCACTAAAACATTTAAATAATTGTAATAAGTGGCTTTCAAAAAGCCAAATGGAACACAGCTTTTTTTTTCTTTAATATTTTACATAAAGTGCTGGCAAAATTTTACAATCATGACATCTAGTTACTAACTTAATTCCATATGTATTTGTCATATCTATGTGACAGACTTTTATTATGGATGTGTGTGTATGTATTGTCGTATCCGCTTAACAGACCTTCATATGGACGTGCGTATGTTTTATGTATCAGTGATGCTTCACATGGTTTTTGTTAAGTGGGGGATCATAAGAATGAAATAATTTTCGCAGATGTCATCTGAAAAGGTGGCGGGAAACCCAAGTTATCTGTGAAGCCTGTGAAGTTGTGCTTAAAGGGATATGTATACATATACATAACACCCAGTTTCAAACTTAATTCCATATGTATTTGTCATATCCATGTGACAGACTTTTATATGGATGTGTGTGTGTGTGTATTGTTGTATCCGCTTAACAGACCTTCATATGGACGTGTGTGTGTTTTATGTATCAGTGATGCTTCACATGGTTTTTGTTAAGTGGGGGATCATAAGAATGAAATAATTTTCCGAGATGTCATCTGAAAAGGTGGCAGGAAACCCAAATCTTGTGTGAAGCCTGTGAAGTTGTGCTTAAAGGGATATGTATACATATAACATAACACCCAATTTCAAACTTAATTCCATATATATATATATATATATATTTGTCGTATCCACTGCACATGAATTTTATTAAGTGGGTGAATATAAGAATGGCCGCCCCGGTGGCGCAGTGGTCTAAGGCGCTGGCCTTTGATCATTCGTCCGTAAGGGGTCCGGGTTCGAATCCCGGTGAGGCATGGCTGTTGTGTTTGTCTTACGGCACTGGCTCTCTCCCTTCCCTGGAACCAGTGACCCTAAATTAGGGACGGGCGACTGCTTATAGCCCATTGAGTTGCTCACGGTGGTCGTTAAACCTCCAATCAAAAAAAAAAAAAAAAAAAAAAAAAAATATAAGAATGAGGCAGTTTTCCCCACATACCCTGTGTAAAGATGACGAGGAAAATCCAAATGATTTTCCTCGTCAATACAGTCGTACCTGAATTTTTATACACAGTATCACCTGGATTTTCCTCGTCAAAAACACAGTCATTCAAATATCTTTTTGTGGCTTTGCTTTGAGACTACTAGAAAGAAACTCTGAAGTCCAAACATTTAGTAAGTGCTTCAAAATATATAGACCTTTGCAGGTAAAGTAAAATAGTAAATCACTTTGTGTCATGGCAAGGAATTGTGTGTGTGGTCACAAAGTTATATAGAAATTTTTCCTGCATTCTTATTGTCCTGGTATGCTAAATGAAGTATTCCTAACAATCAGTGTAATACTGATTTTTTTTTTTTTTATTCCTGTTTCTGAAATTTGTGTTCATTACCCTAACTTTTATTTCGGAACTGAAATAGTCGGAAATAACGGAACGAAAAGTCGAGTGCGATAACTTTGTTATCTTCATTCCTGATATTAAAATTGCGTACTGAAAATCAATTCCTCAGGCAGCTGTTAGTTTTTAATTAAAAAAGAGTAAAGCAATGCATGATTATGTACATCATTTCATCTGTTTAGTTATATTTTCCAGATTTGTTTTCTTTGTGTGTGGGTACACAAATTAGGTTAACATTCGTACCTATATAAACGATGTAAAAATTACTCCCGTTGTTTATGCTGACATATTCAAATTGTAATAGGTAAAGAAATAAGTCTACTGTATCCTGTTATTTGGAAAAGAAATCTTAAGAATCTGAGAAAATTTTAACTAAGCGACGACACAAAACATAGCGGCGAAAATACCGCTGTGATCTTTGGCGATCGGACTCCTTTCGGCAGTTGGGGCGTGGCAGGCTCAGGCCCGTAGACTCTAGCCGGCCCTGTCTAGACACATTCACACAACTATTTGTTTTTGTATTTGTTTAGGATCATTCTCCCTCACTTTTCCCACCCCCACCCATTAACCAGTCGTAGAACAGAGCAGAAAAAATCGAGCACGGGGGAGGTTCTTTTCCCAGTACTATTTTTCTTTTTCTTTCCCTTACCATAAAGGTAAAAATGCTAATTAAAAACTGCTAAAACGTTATAAAAATCACCAGCATTTCGTTTTTTTTTAAACAATTTGAAAGCTCTTTCTTTTTTCAGTTAAATTAAATGAGCTCTTTTATTTTGGGTGCTAAAACTGGAGGCGGCGTAGTGGTCTAAGCGGTGGCTTCTGATCATTCCTCCGAAAGGAGTCCGGGTTCGAATCCCGGTGAGGCATGGATGTTGTGTTTGTCTTACGGCCCTGGCTCTCTCTTTCTCCCTCCCTTCCCTTCCCTTCCCTGGAACCAGTGGCCCTAAATTAGGGACGGGCGACTGCTTATATGTAGCCCACTGAGCTGCTCACGGTGGTCGTTAAACCTTCAATAAAAAAACTGTAGCGGCAAAACATAGTCTGCCCCTCCACTTAGATTTCTGAGGGGGGCAGTCCCCCTTCCCTGTTGGCACGTCCCTGTTTAGCTGCAATGAAGAAGGGTTACTATAGAGGAAGAGTTACTCTACCAACATGAGGAATTTGAGCAAACTCTGTTCGTTAATAAAAAGATTATTCCGACTTTTGCAGTACTTTCGGTACAACCCTCGTATGGCTCGGTTTCGCTGCATGAAAATATAGGAGCCACTCCGGGTGGCGCAGTGGTCTAAGGCGTTGGCCTCTGATCATTCGTCCGTAAGGGGTCCGGGTTCGAATCCCGGTCAGGCATGGATGTTGTGTTTGTCTTACGGCACTGGCTCTCTCCCTTCCCTGGAACCAGTGACCCTAAATTAGGGACGGGCGACTGCTTATAGCCCATTGAGTTGCTCACGGTGGTCGTTAAACCTCCAATCAAAAAAAAAAAAAAAAAATAGGATACAGACAGCGATTTATCCACACATCCTTAACATCCCTCCAGTACACACCCAAATTTTCCCAACATCTCCATAGTAGAAAATCTCAACATCCATCCATCGGAGGTGTGTAACGCACAAACATATATACACTGCTGGCCACCCAAAATGCAACACCAAGAAGGACACGAGATAGCAAAGCCAGATTTACTGGACACATAACAGATTCAAAGATGAAACGATTGAGCTTACAGGCCCGTGCGACTTCCGGAACACGCAGCATCAATAGTTCGTGTGGCCCCCATGGCTGGCAATAACGGCCGGGGCATCAAACGAAAGAGGCTTTGGATGTGGGCTTGGGGTATGTCTGTCCAGGCTGCTTCCACACGTTGCCACACTTCATCAGGCGTAGCCGCGGGTGGTGCTTGTCGAGCAGCGACCAGACGTGTTCGATGGACGACATATTGGGAGAACAGGCGAACCACGGCAGCAGTGACACCTGGTGGGCCGTGAAGAATTGTTGCAGGATGCGTGCCACGTGCGGGCGCGCATTGTCCTGTTGAAACGTAGCCGCTCGCAGGTAAGGAAGGACTACAGGCTCCAAATCGTCGGAGATGTAGCGGTGGCTGTTTAGTGTACCGGCGATGCGTACCAGAGTGTGCGGATGTCATATCTAGTTGCGCCCCAAACCATAATGCCAGGCGACGGACAGGTATGGCGATGCATAATGCAGGCGTCATATAGTTTCTCGCCGCGGATCCGACCATCGTGGTGTTGCAGGCAGAAGCGGTATTCGTCGGAGAAGACTACGTCGTGCCATTCCGTAGTCCAGCTGCGGCGTTCAACGGCCCACTGCCGCCGAACTCACCGGTGGTGTAACGTCAATGGTAATGGGCGCCGTGCGCCAAGTCCCCGCTCCTGCAGACTACGTTAAACGGTACGTGCTGACACAGGTTGTTGCGCAACACATCCTTATTCCTGCGCTAACGTTCGTGATGTGGCGGTTCGAGTCGTCAATGCCCGCCACAGAACATTCCAGTCCTCTCGTTCGGTGGTGTGCCACGGCAGTCGGTCCGTCCGTCCCTCCTGCAACCACGGAATCCATACTTGCCTCACTGTGGCTGGATGTCGTCCCACACGGGCGCCGCTGTCGCGATAAGCCACTGTTCGTCCTCTGTCGAACTCCGAAACGTGCTGGAATGACTGCCGTATTCTGCGACGAGGTATCAGGAAGCTTCCTACGCACATGTCCGGCAGCACAACATACTTCCACTACTTACACCCCGCCTTCTTCTCACCCTTATAGTGCTTCTCGGTGGCGTGCCGGGCGCACATGATTTGCATATGCCCTGCAATGCTAACGTTTCCATGTCCTCTCGCGGGCGACGCTTGCTGCGAATTTCAAGCCAATCGGATGCTTCCTTCTTGGTGTTGCATTTTGGGTGGCCAGCAGTGTATACACTGAGTGGCCACTTTATTATGACCACCTGACAGTTTTAAGCAAATGAGTCATGGCTGCACGCTGTTACCGCCAGAGGGCGAGGCTAGTATAAAAAGGGAAAGCTTAGTGCTTGCGACAGTAGTAGAAGTGATTTTGGGATGACGTGATAGCTAAAAAATGCGATTTGACGGAGTTTCAACGTGGGATGATTGTAGGAGCTCAGAGCCATGGAGCGAGTATCACCGAAACCGCCGCATTCGTGAAATGTTCCAGAGCAGCTGTTAAAGTGTTTAAAGACTGGACTGTCAGCCAAAAAACTGGGTCTCTACGTGCAACGTGTGGTCGTCATCGACTAGTGACTGCTCGGGCGGAACAGAGAGTGTCCAGGCTGGTAACAGGCAACAGTGCAGCAAATTACAGACCATCTTAATCAAGGATCCCCTCAAATGATCTCTGCACGCATTGTTCGCCGTTCACTGCATAGGATGGGATATGGCAGCCGAAGGCTTGTTCGAACACCTTTGCTGTCTGCAGTTAACAAGAGAAAGCGTCTCCAGTTTGCACAGGAGCACAAGGATTGGACAGTCGATAATTGGAAACAAGTTATGTGGTTCGATGAATCACGTTTTCAGTTGCACCATGCCGATGGCCGAGTGAGACTTTGGCGGAAACAGCACGAAAGCATGGAGCCCAAATGCATTGCTACAACCCTTCAAGCTGGTGGAGGCAACGTTATGGTTTAGGAAATGTTTTTCTGGCATGCTTTGGGCCCTTTAATTCGTGTTGATTAACGTCTGACTGGCACATCATATCTAAACATCGTTGCGGACCAAGTGCATCCTGTCATGGGGATGGTTTATCCCAATGGTGATGGCTACTTTCAACAAGATAATGCGTCCTGCCATAGTGCTCGTATTGTACAGGATTGGTTTCAGGAACATGCCGGTGAGTTTACTTTGCTTAGGTGGCCCCCACAATCTCCAGATCTCAACCCCATTGAGAATTTGTGGGATGAAGTTGAACGAGCCATCAGACAGCTGGATCCACAATCCTGCAATTTCACACTCCTGTAATGTGCTATTCATCAAGCATGGTGTCAGATTCCACAAACCACCTATCAACATATCGTGGAGTCCATGCCACGAAGAATCAACGCAGTATTAAAAGCAAATGGTGGCCCAACGAAGTACTGAGGGGGTGGTCGTAATAAAGTGGCCACTCAGTGTATATACTTTTGAATTTTTGTATTAGTCCGGGGTTTTTTTATATAGCAAAGTTGTCAACTGCAGTTAATATTTACATGAAATCCTCAGCTTTAATTTGAAGTATCTTCTACCACAGTGCAATAATTTTTCTTTCTTTAATTTGAAATCTCCGAGGGTCATTTCAAAAGTTTTGCGCACTCTTAAAAACGATTTTATTTCACAACATACCTTTACAGGCCTTCGAAGTAATCTCCATGTTCCTTTATGACAGCGGCTCAAAGTTCGGGCAAGTCTTGTATTCCAGTCTCGACACCTTCATTGTTGAGGTGTCAGATTCCTCCGGTCACCTCATTAGAAACATCCTGAATCGTATCCCGCGGAGTGGCTTCTTCAGTTTTGGGAACAAGCCATACTCTGGTGGACTGACGGGAAAGTTTGACTTTAGTATGGCTTCTGAATAAATGTGTACAAAATAACTAAAATACAGGGTGATCAGAATCGACCGCACAGCAAACCTACCGGACGATTCCTCGTGGAGAAAGAAGCCGAAAACCGTTGTCCGATCGGACGTCGCATTCCGGAGATATACTCGCCGATAGTTGGTGACGTCATATCCAGTAAGAATAAAGACATTAGAAATAACTTACCCAATCACTTTGACAGAAAACATTTATATTATTGATGTGTTCCACTACAACACGAATGATAAAACACGTGGATTCGTGTCAGATTACGTGTTCAAAATGACCACCTATTAGTGCGGAACAGGCGGAGGAATAGGCATCTGCACGCGTTGCAGCATAACAAGGGTTACAGTTGTGAGGGCCGCGTGTAAGGTGGCCACTAGGTCGTGCAGGCCGTCGGTATACTAGTTCTTTTAGATGACCCCTGAGGAAGAAGTCCAATGGGTTAAGATCCGGCGATCTAGCGGACCATCGACCGGGATATTCCGTATCCAGCCACTGGCGAACATTTGCAGCGTAATGCGCTGGTGCTCCATCATACTGAAACCATAGATTGCTGAGAACAGCCAATGGTACTTTTTCCAGTAAGTCCAGCAGAACATCACGTAGGAACACCATGTAATTGGCAGCTGTGACACGTTTGGGAAGAAAATATGGTCACACTATGATATCGCCCACAATATTACACCAGATATTAACACCCCACCGGACCTGGTGAGCGTGTTCACGTGTTGCGTGCGTATTGTCCGATGCCCAAACATGACTATTATGGGTGTGGCAGATACCCTGCCGTGTAAACCTTGCTTCATCAGTCCACAAGATCCGGCAGATGAAACTATTATCGGCAGCATGGTGCTGTAGCAGCCACTCACAGTATGCCTCTCTACGAGGATAATCGTGTGTTAATAGGCCTTGCACCCGTGTGATGTGATATGGATGCAGGTCTTCGTCTTGTAGAACGGCAAGTACGGTACTTTAGTGCACACCGAACTGTCGCGTTGGTTTATTTATTAAATAATACTTATCAGATAAACGCAATGGGCATAGTGCAATGTCATTGAGAAAATCAGGGTCTGTTGAACTTTCTCTGGCTTCAATTTGTCTTTCTTCTTCCTTATTTCGCTCTTCTTCAGCTTCATATCCTTTAGAAGTGTCTCTCTATTGCCTGGAGAAATTTGTCTTTCTCTCTTCTTCCTTATCTCTGGCTTCAATTTGTCTTTCTCTCTTCTTCCTTATTTCGCTCTTCTTCAGCTTCATATCCTTTAGAAGTGATGATTTCAACTCTGAAACTCTGAAAAACTCTGAGCCCCGGTGCGTCGTGGCAACCCCATCCTGCGCTCGCACCCACGTATAATTCCATTTTATTATCTAAAATCTAAAAATATTGCTAGGTACATCTTTTCCTTTTCATCTCAAGAATGCAATAAAACTTCTTTCAGTGTGTTTTAGGTAATAGACTTCTATATGTAATTAATTTACACTGAGTGATCACTGAATTATGACCACCTACCTTAGTAATAATTGGTAGGTCTAAAAATCAGAGGTATTTTCGCGCTACAAGTCGAAGAGACTGTAAGGGCTGTTAAAGCACGATCAAATTAAACTTGTTACAAAGCGCACACACCACACCCCCAAGTTATCGTCTAAAAACGTATGGTCTTAAAAGCGTCTTTATTTACAATTTAAAAATACGGTTGCTTAAAAGCTTTGGCGAGCAGTTTCACGACCACTGTGGTCGCATCTTCAGGCCGATGAGTGAAATCATATTAGAGCGGCACATGGTTTAAATAGTAACATACATGAGCACAGAGAATACATATTATGTAAATGAGAAAAACACATAAGTCACCGCCATTCACCACAAACTGTTTTTTTTTTTTTTTTTTTGATTGGAGGTTTAACGACCACCGTGAGCAACTCAATGGGCTATAAGCAGTCGCCCGTCCTAATTTAGAGTCACTGGTTCCAGGGAAGGGAGAGAGCCAGTGCCGTAAGACAAACACAACATCCATGCCTGACCGGGATTCGAACCCGGACCCCTTACGGACGAATGCAAACTGTTTAAAGTCATCAAAATTATGTTGGTGGTTTCTCCCATGAGTATTGTAAAACGAAATTTCTCCACGCACTAGAGATGTAGAAAGGAACGTCTTCATTGCAGCACTTACGTCCTAATTTTATAATATATAGGCTCTCAGTGAGGAGCATAGATCTTTTTGTAGAAGCTGTTGATAGCAAGTTCTCATTTTCCCAGTCAGGTTTTAAGCCCTTTTCAATGACACTCTTAGACAATGTTGAGGTAGTAGCTCCTTTACGGATGGCATATTTGTGTTCAGCCCACCGAATTCCTAGGCTTCGAAAGGTCGAACCCACCATAGCAGAGATCCGCAGATTGTCCATTAATGTCCATCACGGGGACACCATATACACCAAAGCGGGAAACAGTTGGAATTATATCTCTGTCATGTCTAATAATAGAAAAGAGGTTTTGAGTTTTGACACCAAACCCTAAGGAGTAATTTTACAGGTGTTTTTTTAATAAGGTAACAACTGATTTTTGATAGGGCATACTTCCCATATGGTAGGTCCGCCTTTCACACTCAGTCAACTAACTGACGTGGCATCGATTCAATAAGATGGAAGCAATTGGGAGGTATGACCAACCAAGCTGTGTGTAATGCGGTCTTCAATGCAGGTATGGAGGTGATTGATGTATCCAGACGCCTGATATGCCATTCCATAATATCCCACAAGTGCTCTATGGGATTGATATCGGGAGAATTCGGAGGCCAATCAATATGCTGGAAGTCTGGATTGTGTTCCTCAAACCATTCCTACACAACATTGGACCTGTGGCTTGGCGCGTTGTCATCTTGGAAGACACAGTCGCCATTCGAGAAAAAGTGCAACATTGTTGGGTGCAAAGAGTCAGCAAGCAATTCACCATAGTGGGCGCCAGTCATACGTTGTTCCACATTCACCAGGGATCCAAGTTCCTGCCAGGTAAACATGCCCCACAGCATACAACCGCTTCCACCGGCTTGCTCTGGGGAAACCTTGCAGAATGGATGGAGTACCTCATGTTGTTTGTGCCAAATACATACATGACCATCCACGGAGTCGAGAAAAATCGCTACTACTCAGACTAGCGCACTTTTTTTAAGTCATCCGACATCCAACTTGCATGATCTTTGCATCAGGAGAGTCTTTTGCGCCGATGAAGCGTGGTTAGGAGAGGTTGTCGTCGGCTGTTATAGCCCACATGTGCGAGTATGCGGCGCATGGTCACCACAGATACTGTTTCGCGTTGACCTATGTTGTACTGGGTAATAGTCAGCTGTTGAACAGTACTGCGTCTGTCGGTCTGTACGAGTCGTCGGACCCACATCAGCCTTTCGCTGTCCTGTTGTTGTTTCACCATTTTCAAGCCATTCTTGATTCACTTTGACTAAGGCGGCTCGCGAATAACCTACTAGTTCAGCTGATTGGGAAATCTATGAACCCGCTCTCCGAACTCCTACACTCTGTCATTTCTCAAAGTCCGATAGCTCTTTCTGTTTACGCATCACGCTCCAAATTTTACTACCTATTGCTCCACTCATACCTTATATATGCTATGTCGGTCGACTAATTGCGCCCTCTCGGAAATTACGTGGTCAACAGGCCGCATCCACTATTTATAGGGGTGGTAATAATTCAGTACTCACTCCGTGTATATATATATGCTGTATATATACAGTATATTCTAGCACGTCTATGATACTCCCATGATCGGGAGTTAGACGAAGATTTGGAAAGGTGAGCTCTTGCAGTGGTGCACTCAGCGGATTAGCTCAGCTGCCCGGGCCCTCCCTCATGAGGTATAACTTAGTCCTTTGTTATTGGCTGCTTATTTTTAAATATATATTTTACCAATAATTCGAAATGCACTTTTAATATGTCAAGATATTTTTATCGGTTCCCATTATTTTGGGAGATATTTTCTCCGGGGCACTTTTATTTGCATCTTCAATGTTTTGGGCCACCCCCGTAAAGAAATCGTGGGTGCGTCACTGAGATCTTGGTATCGTGTAATTGACCCACGTAAGTCCTCTAAAATGTCGGAACAAAACGTTTACAAGGCCCGCTGTCATTGAAAGAGAAATACAAATTTTTTCATGGATTAGGGTTGAGGGGAAATAAGGGCACGCAGACATTGTCTGCGTGCCTTTATTTCCACTCAACCCTAATCCTCTCCTTAACTGCTTTCCTTCGAGCCAGCAATCTTGTCTTCATCTCTTCCAAAGCAGCCGTCAGCCACGACCTGCCTCCTCATTACCCTAGGGTAGGCTTAAGTGCACTGGTATAGCTTCAGACTTCACTTTCCATGTTGGAATCCCCTGCTTAGTCCATGTTGGAATCCCCACAAGGAAACAACAGAGAAGTTACTAATGACCTCAGTATTTCCTCTTTACCCTCCTCCAGGACCCTAGCTACCAGGAGGGCAAGGAGGGTGGTCGCCCTTCCGGAATGGTCATAACAGGGGCGTAAATTCATGCTCTTGGGGTGTAAAAAATAGAAATGCATGACGTGTGATTAAATTTGCTGAAAATTGTAACTCAAAAAGAAAGTTACTGTGTACCTCAGTATTTTCTTTTCTAAAGTGTTCAGTTAGTCGCATAGAGTTCAGTTAGGTGCAGAGGAGCAAACTACTGTGTGAGGTGTGCAGTGGCGTGCCCAGAAAAAATTTTCGAGGGGTGTTACGGAATTTTTTCGAGGGTGGGGGAGTTACGAATTTTTTTCTTTATACAATTAAATGCGTTATGAGTGCATTTTTGAAATGTATGCAACATCCGCGCAAAAATATTCAAATATTACGGGAAATTATTATTAATATTCTTTATTACCTATATTCTTATAACCACATAATGGTTGACCATTTATATTTTGCTATTTATCTGTGCAGAAAAGAAGTTTGGAAAAGTGACTGGAAACCTGAAAAGGCCGATTTGTGTGCGAGAAATCTATTTTCCAAAGTACTGATAAACATGCCCCAAAATGGTACGTAAATTGAAATCCTGTAATAGTCTTGTGGGTTTTTTACGTTTATGTCACAGCGTTGGTTTTGTTTAGATGTGACTCTTGGTATTTTAATCAAAACTCCTTGCTTTACAGTATGCTTTAGAGTAATTTGAAATAAGTTATGGAACTCCATTGCTTTTCATTGTAATGGTACATTCTGGTTCTTGGCTCCTTTTACCACTTCCTCGTCTTCATGCTTCATGGAGAAAACACGTTCAATTGTTGCCATGAGCCGTAAAGACAATTTCAAATGCAGTCAAAAGTTTGCCTTTTAAAATCGCGTTTTTGAAATATCGAAAGGTTTCAAATTCGGGGGTTAATACCCCCCTCTCGTGGCACACCACTGGAGGTGCGTACATCTCATACGAATGAAAGGAATTACCTAAAAGAGCGATGAGGCATGTGGAACAATATGCGAAATATTCCCAAGAATTTTCCCAATCTACGTGACTATTCTGAATACGCTATGGAGATGAAGAGCTAATCAGTCATCTGCGCTCTGTCGCAGAAAGTCCCTCTGGCTGTTTTACCTTGAATCAGGGCCTGGTTTCGGCCCGTGCACGCGGTGCAAGTGCACAGGGCCTCAGAATTTGGAGGGGCCTCCAAACTACCTTAATAATAACATAAATTTTCAGAATCAAAATATTTTTTTCGTTATAGCACGAAATTACAATATGGTTTGGTTTAAAAATTTCGGATGAGGTTTTGGAAACCAAATTATTTCTATTTCATATAATAAAGCTCAAGCGTTGTGCTGCGCTGTGATCGGCGAGTGTAACATCTTAATCTGACCCTTATTTGTAACAATCAAAATGCAATGGGAACACCCTAAATTCGGAGCAATATGGTATAGTATACATGAAAAGCATTTCAGCAAACATGTATAATTTACTAAAAATATTCTTATTATTAATATTAGTCTTGTGAAAACAAAAAATGTGAATCAATATTCATCATTATGTAGGGTTTATTTTTACATAAATAAAAATGCAAAAAAAGTTTAATCGACACTACTTTATTTAAAGACTGTTGCAATAATTTCTTACAATGTGTGTAGTCAGCTGTAAGTCTTTGTGAGGAATTGCTTCTTACAGCTTAAACTACCATGGGTCCATCGTTTCCATTAAATTTATGGTAAACTAGGTGTTTTAAATTATGTCTCTGGGAGGATAGTTATTTGTTTCCGTAAATGATACTATAAAACAAAACGAGAATTCCAGAGTAATTCATGTTACAGCTGTAAGCTCTGCGGGTGCGAGGAAGTACAAGTGGTGTGAATCCTTCGTCTATTACATGCCACATTGGCTGTAAAGTTGACGAGCATGTGGGATGTGTTTGATTATTTTTACTGATAGAAAAACTGCTTGCAAGAAAAATATTTACCAGTAAATATTCTTTTCGACTGTTTGATTGAAAATTTTAATCAAGGGGCCCCAGACATAGGACGTGCACAGGGCCCCAACTGACCTAAGTCGGGCCCTGCCTTGAATGGAATTTTTCCAAACCCTACCCCGGAAGCATCCTCCTATTGTCAAGTTCATTATCTGTTGCTCATTCGTTCTGTGCTGGTTCGTATTTCATTCTGCATTTCTCGGGGTGCTGTTACGTAGGTGTTCACATAACTTTTACGTTGATATTTACAACCAATGGCCTTTGAGTATTTACCTAGTTTTCACGTTTTTAGTAAAATTATGTCAATAATCAGATTTTTGAGATATCGTAATACAAACAGTGGTATGAGAAAATAAAAACTGCTGAGAGATGAGGAACTTTTTGAACTCGAAGGGGCGTTATTTCAAGTCTCTCCCACCTAGACTATAGAAACGCATGCTCCGGCCATGTCCTCTTCATCCGTCCCTGATCATCATACTACCTTGAAAAAAGTCTTAAATTGAGATTTTGGACTAGTGGAGAGCAATTAAATTTTCATGGTCTTGTTGTTGTTGATTGGAGGTTTAACGACCACCGTGAGCAACTCAATGGGCTATAAGTAGTCGCGCCGCCCCGATGGCGCAGTGGTCTAAGGCGCTGGCCTCTGATCATTTGTCCGTAAGGGGTCCGGGTTCGAATCCCGGTCGGGCATGGATGTTGTGTTTGTCTTACGGCGCTGGCTCTCTCCCTTCCCTGGAACCAGTGACCCTAAATTAGGGACGGGCGACTGCTTATAGCCCATTGAGTTGCTCACGGTGGTCGTTAAACCTCCAATCAAAAAAAAAAAAAAAAAAAAAATAAGTAGTCGCCCGTCCCTAATTTAGGGTCACTGGTTCCAGGGAAGGGAGAGAGCCAGTGCCGTAAGACAAACACAACATCCATGCCTCACCGGGATTCGAACCCGGACCCCGTTCGGACGAATGATCAGAGGCCATCGCTTAGACCACTGCGCCACCCGGCTTCATGGTCTTGCGGATACTGTTTTGACAACCTTTCTATGGAGAAGGAAAACTGAGCTTCCTGGGAGAAAACCTGTAAGGTTACACGACGGAAAGCACTGGAGTCGTTATTCCTTAGAAAATTCCATGTTATATTTTAAAGTTAAAAAAATTAAAATATGGCACATCTTGAACTGGGTGTGCAGCAGGGTGGGAAGGCAATTTCACCCTCGCATTCCCTTGGCGACGTCCCTGCATCCAAACTTTACATGATTGAAGAAAGTACGTCCCGATCCCTCCAGTTGGCGTTGCCTTCTACACCGATGAGCCATTACATTAGGACCACCTACCTAATAAGCTGTGAGACCCCCTTTATCCCACAAAACAGCAGCCACTCGGTGAGGCATCGATTCGATTAAGTGGCGATAGGTATCCTGAGGTATCTGGCACCATAATGTGAACAGCAGGTCCTCCAGTTCCTTTACATTTCGGGTTGGTGGTGATTTAGCGCGAACCCACTTTTCCAAGTCGAACCACAAGTGTTCGATTGGATTCTTGTCAGGTGAATTTGGAGGCCAGGACATTAACAGAAAGTCACCACCATGTTCCTCGAACCAATTCTGGCAGTGTGACATGGCGCATTATCATGTTGGCATTGACCATCAGCAGCAGGGAACACAGTTGCCATGAATGGGTGAACTTGCCCCCCCCCCCGATGTTCAGATACCTGACAGCTGTCAGGGATTATGCGTTGTGATAAAGGGGCCTAAAATGTCCCAGGGAAGCATCGCCTACAGCATAACACTGCCGCTCCTGGCCTGCTTCCGCCCAACAGTGCATCCAGGTGCCGTAGCCACCGTTGGTAAACGGCGTATCCGCGCTCAGCAGTCTACGTGATGCACCGAGAATCTTGATTCCTCAGACCAGGCCATTTTCTTCCAATCATCCACGGTCCAATCTCGATGATCTTGTGCCCCTTTCATGCGTTGTTGGCGATGACGTGCAGTGAGCATAAGGACCTGTCTGGGTCTTCTGCAACACACGCCCATGCGCAGAAGGCTGCGATGAACTGTGTGCTGTGACACATTGCCCTGATCACCACTGTTGTAGCTGCGGGTGATTCGTCGCACTGTACCCCTGTTGTCGTTGTGAACAATGCGCGACAGTCTCCGCTCCCCTCTGGCATCAATGAGCTGCGGACGACACACTGCTGGACGACGGTTCGTCATTTGGCCATCTGTGCACCACTTTTGATACGTACTCATCACAGCGGCACGTGAACAAGCGGCGCCGTTTCCGAGATCACATAGTTCCGAAGCGCCGTGACTTTATGAAACTCCGATGAATCGGCAGCTTTTCCCATTCTGACTCTGAACACTCTACTAACCGAAAGCAGATCAGATCAGATCATATGTAGAGGATTTTAGGAAGGGGGTGTCTGAGACCAGGTCTTGAACAGCCCTTAGAAATCGCGAGCTGGGAGATTTGGGCTAGAGTGCCTGATTGGAAAGTGACACGGAAGCGAGGTATAGACTCAGTTTCACACATGAGACCCAAATCAAGAACAAACTCGCATGACGTTATTTTTCTTAAAAGGCTCTCATAAAGACAGCGATCTGTTTTGCTTCTTCTGCTGTCTTCTTTTGCCTTCTGAAAGTGACGGACGAGGTCTTCAAAGACTTGTAACACTGCACAAACAGTGATAAAGCTAGATGCAACCCAGCGAGTGCTTAAAATTTTGCCAAATTTAAAACGTTGAAGTTTTAGAGTCGCTGCACATTCCTGTGGTTCTCTAGCATTCGTAATTGAAGCATGATGAGTCACATAAAGTTTGTCCATGAAACTCTTAGAGCGATTCACTCCTGCCACACTGTTCACTGTTGTGTCACTAACAGACAATTCAAGGCGATGGCTAGCACAATGCCAAAAAATATCACTAGGAAACTTGTCTTGCATTAGCCTCAATTCGTGACCACTTTGTTTTGCATTAGCCTCAATTCGCGACCACTTTGTCTTGCATTAGCCTCATTTCGTGAACACAATACCATCTGCCGGAATATTTATAATATTAGGTGTGCAACTTAATTCTCGGCCCCTAACCGCAAGCGATTATAGAACGTCGGCAAATGCAATTGCAGCGCCATCCAACAGCTTTCCAGGCAACCGTAACCACTCACAGCTGCAGTGACAGAAGGGACGAAAGTTGACGGTGAAAGCAATGTCGTTCGAGAAGCAACATTTGAGACACTGCCTCCTGTTCGCGTTTCAGCTTAAAAAAAGTGCGGCGGAAGCCCAGCAAATGATTTGTGCTGCTTTGGGTGAGGCTGCTTTGTCTTTCAGTACGTGTAAGAAGTGGTTCCAGCAGGTTTAAGCAGGGAAATTTCGATCTCCGTGATGCAGAACGTCCGGAACAGCCACAGAAAGTTGACGATGACGAACTGGAACAACTGTTGGACGCGGATCCCTGTCGCACACAGTTAGAGCTTGCCCAGAAACTCGGAGTAACACGTCAAGCCATTGCAAAGCGCCTGCACAAGCTTGGGCGGATTCACAAGGAGGGCCGTTGGGTGCCCCACCAACTCACAGCTGCGAAGAAGTCTAGGCGCTACGATGTTGCTGTGTCCTTGCTCTCCAGATTCAAGAAGAAGGATTTCCTCCACAAGATTTTGACCTGTGATGAAAAGTGGATCCTCTACGATAATACTAAGCGGCGCAAACCGTGGGTTTATCCAGGTCAGCCTACCACCAGTACCGCCAAACCGAATATCCATGCCAGGAAGTTGTTGTTGTACATATGGTGGGATCAGCGCGGTGTCATGCACTATGAGTTGCTCAAACCTGGTGAACAGTCAATGCTGAGCGTTATTGTCAGCAACTCATTCGAGTGAGTAACGCAATGGAGGCGAAAAACCATACACGGCAAGGGCAGAAGGTCGATGCCGCCCCGGTGGCGCAGTGGTCTAAGGCGCTGGCCTCTGATCATTCGTCCGTAAGGGGTCCGGGTTCGAATCCCGGTCATGCATGGATGTGTGTTTGTCTTACGGCACTGGCTCTCTCCCTTCCCTGGAACCAGTGACCCTAAATTAGGGACGGGCGACTGCTTAAAGCCCATTGAGTTGTTCACGGTGGTCGTTAACCTCCAACCAACCAACCAACCAACCAGAAGGTCGATTCTGTTGTTTCAGGATAACGCGCGTCCTTACTCCGCGAAAACGACTTTAAACACGATCACCGACCTGGGATGGGAGTTTTTGTCCCACCTGGCGTATTCTCCAGACTTCGCCCCATCGGATTATCACCTCTTTCGCTCCCTGCAACATCACCTGTGTGATACGCACTTCACTTCTGTCGATGAGGTCCACACAAGTATTGATGACTTTATCAATTCGAAACAGCCCTCTTTTTTCCGCAGTGGCATTCGGCAGCTCCCTGACCGATGGCTCAAATGTATATATATATATAACACGACGGGGATTATTTCCCTGATTAGGTACGTATTCGACTTGCTATAATTTGCTGTCAACGTGTCGTGCGTGTGGCCGAGAATTAAGTTGCACACCTAATACACATTTTGCTGTTAATAAGCCGCAATTTTTTAACGCCTAAAGAAAAAACGTTCCGGTACTGCGTACCGTTGCGTACCGCCAGAAAAAAAGCACTGGGCACTCATGACACATTTTTATGAAGCTGTTTTCATCCACGAATGGAGGTGTTCGGATATCTGACTAAGTGCGAAATGCTGATGACAAACCCGGTAAATAAAGCATAATTAAAGAAATATTGTTGAATGATGCTGTAAACCATGCAATAACAAACATCTTTTTGGTATAAACAGCACTGAGAAATTGTTGAATCAGAATTCGTAACAGTAATCATTGAAAATAAGAAGATATTAGGAGCTAAAACATTGAATAAGGCTGTAAAATTGTCAATAAACAACCACGTCAACGTACAAAAAATCCGTACGTGGCACGTCAAAACATCGCGTTTTCTTTTTTTCTGCGGGAGAGATGTTCTGTTAAGGGTAAGTATGCAATAAAGTACACTGCTGGACAATTGCTAAGGACGGATCATAAACGGCTATATAGCGCATAAAAAAGTAAGTGTGGTTGGATGCCAAGTGAAATAAAATAATGTCAGAATGCCAGGACATTACAAGAAAGACAATTTATTGTGCTCTGAAATCCAGAAGGCTTTGGAACGTGTTCAAGGGACAAACAGGCCATTTTGTGCAGAATACGTAAACGTGAAAAAAATGCAATTACCGTCCACAGGCGTTCCGGCGTAAGATGTCAATACGGGATATGGCCACCATGGAGGGCGATGCAAGATTCCACACGTCGTGTCATGCTTTGCACAACATTATCAAGCAGCTGTTGGGGTAATTTATCCCATTCCTCTGTCAGTGCACGGATGAGGGTGTCCTTGTTTATTGGAGGGCATTGGCGACCAGCAAGACTCCTCCCCAAAGCATCCCACGCATTTTCAATGGGATTCAGATCTGGAGAACGTGCTGGCCATACGAGGCGTTGAATATCCTCGCTCTCAAGACACTCCTGGACAGCAACTGTTCGATGACATGTTGCGTTGTCGTCCATGAAAATGAATCTATCACCGACAGCACCACGGAACATGCGAACATGAGGTAGCAGAACATCATTAATGTATCGTTGGCCAGTCATAGTCCAGTTGGAAGCACATAGAGGGACGTACGGCCATTGATCATGATGCCAGCCCATACCATGACACTACATGTCGGATATCGGTCCCTTTCCTATATGTTTGCTGAACAATATGCAGTACCACTATCACGCCAGATCAGTTGTCGTCGAAAATCAGACGATAGACTGTATCTACTCTCATCTGAGAAGAGGACAGCAGACCAGTCGTTATCAGTCCAATTGCGATGTTGATGGCACCATTGCAAACGGGCAGTACGGTGACGTCTGGACAATGGGATGCACACAACAGGACGGCGGGCGTATAGTCCTCCTTCATGCAAACGTCTGGCTACAGTTTTTCGGGAGATCCCCTTGCCAGTAGCAGCCATAAACTGGCTTGCAACCTCACTAGCTGTGCTGCGCTGGTGTCTTTTTGTTGATAACGCTATGTACCGATCTTCTGCAGGTGTCGTACTGCGAACACGACCTCCCCCGTGACATTTGCTACACTCTCCATTTGTTTGAAATGATTTCCAAAGCCTTGAAACAACTCTGTGGCTGACGTCGAACTCCCTGGTAACATCTGTTATTTTTTGCCCTTCTTCAATCTTGCCAATAATACGGCCACGCGTAAAATCATCTAGGTGATATCGGGAAGACATACTGAAAATTGCAAGTTCGTCAATTGATTCTTTCCCTTTCAACTTTGCGTTTGAACAACAACAGTCAATACACGCGTCAAATCCTTCATATCACTTATCAGCGCTATGACGTCACGAACAAGTTCGGCAATCCAAAATTTGCATACGCACAACACGTCTTACTGTATCCCGCACTTATGCTAATTTCCACATTTTCCTGCCTTCCATTTTATGGTTGCTATCGTTGCTATTGTCATCCGTCCTTAGCAATTGTCCGGCAGTGTATTTACTTACTTTAGGACTGATCATGAAACACCTTGCACACACAAAGTCTGACATTGAACTGAGCGCCTGATGTATGTATAGATAAGGGCTGCACGCTTCTTCCATTAACTTTACATGGGAACTTTGCAGCCCCACCACGCCCGAAGCGTTGCCCCAATCTCAGTTTTCTCTTCAACTGGCACATCTACATAGTAAGACCTTTATTTTGATACCTGAACCGTATCTTTAGGTTGAGCCGTTCTCTCAAAATAGGTCTCACAGTAAAAAAACCTTATAGAATGAAGATGTAGATGGCGCAATTCAATATGTACATTCTAAATATTTTCACTAATGGTCAACGGAATGTTTATTTACATCTTTACATAATGGGAAACGTCTTACCTACGATATACATGAATAAACTGGACCGAATGAATATTAAATTGTATATACTGTATACATCACACGGTCCAACGGCATAACGCAATCAGGTCTTCGAGAGTGTTCGCTGTTCCGATGAAAACTTTGATACGAATCTTGCTAGCGTTGCTTTGCGCAACGGTTCAATCAGAAAAGAAACTTTGGACTATCTCAGTCCCTCCATGCTGCCGCCTTCAACAGCGCGTGAGTCAACCGCAGGTGATCGAATGTCAACCGAACGCTTCTCCCATAGACTTTACATGGGAACTTTGTCGCCCCACAACTACCGAACCGTTGCCCTAATCTCATTTTTCTCTTCGACTGGCACATCTACATGGTAAGACCTTTGTTTTGATACCTCAACCATATCTTTACGTTCCGCTGTTCTCCCAAAATAGGACTCACAGTAAAAACCTTATAGAATTAATATAGATTGCTAATGAAATCCAGATTGCTATTATAATAAAAAGAGAAACTAAATAAAAATGCGTACACTACAAAATTCAGGTAATTCCTCAATCCCTGGTTTTCTTTCGATACCTTCGTACATACAGTGCTATCTTAATGGGTTGGTCTCGAGCCTCGCATTAATCAAGGGACTCCAACTTAATGTTTTAATCGAAAGGAAAAAGAAATTTCCTGAGAACTTTGAAGTGTAAAATCAGTATTTGGGAATTTTGCATATTGGTTTGACTCCCCCCCCCTCCCCCGGCTGTACGAAGAATACATACCCCGTCGTCATTTCTGATATACATCCCACAGTCGGTTTTGAATATTTCATTTTTCTGTTGTCTGTTCCGAAAGTTTTCGGAAGTATTCCCATATTTTTTTCCCTGCATGATGTGTATTGTTGCTACACTCCGGGGCGCCAGATTATCGAATAAAAATAAGCTTTAAGAATTTAGATGTCAGGCAAAGGCTGACGGCCGGGAGGTAGACATTAGAATTTTTTTTTTTTTTTTGATTGGAGGTTTAACGACCACCGTGAGCAACTCAATGGGCTATAAGCAGTCGCCCGTCCCTAATTTCGGGTCACTGCTTCCAGGGAAGGGAGAGAGCCAGTGCCGTAAGACAAACACAACGTCCATGCCTCACCGGGATTCGAACCCAGACCCCGTTCGGATGAATGATCAGAGGCCATCACTTAGACCACTACGCCACCGGCGGCTTAGAATAATTAGAATAATTACTTGTGAGCTCTTTTTATCGCCGAAATCTACGTACCGGTGAAAAGAATTTAGCCTGCCATTTAGCCAATTTAAACCAAAAAATTCTGACACTTATCAATTAGTCATGCAACTTCAGGACTGGCACGAGACAACAGACATTTAATCAATTTACAATAAAATATGAAGATATTGATGAAGACGTCTATATATACGGAGGATTGTGAAGGAGGAGCGTCTGAGGCTGAATTTATCATTAAAGTCAATGATTATTTGTTGGCCTATACAGTCCGGCTTTAAAAACAGTTCTCAGCCGACGAAAGTCTATTGGCTGACCATAGCCAATTATTTCCCAACTGGCATGCATACATAAATTCCGTACTTTCAGAAGATATGCAGTTTCCTCGGGTATCCATGTTTAATGCACCCACTTTATGTGTTTTCGAAGCGTACCTGTGTGATGACACGCCCATTTCAGAGCGCGCACTATAACCGATGGAGAGGGGAGTCGAACCCCATCTCCCACTTTCTCTTGTGCACGGCATTCACCTGCATGAAATCAGGAACGCATTTATGCGCACCAATGTCGTGGTTCAACGAAGCCGCTGACGTGATAGAAGGATCCGTTCGTCTCTCCAAAGGTGAGTCGCATACATCATCGGTCGGCATCTCAGTTATTCGGGGCTGTAATTCCATCACATCGTGTGACCTCCGGGATGCTGCTGGCTTTCCCTTACGTGCAATCTAGCATCAGGAAAAGAGGTATTATCCTCCCTCCTATTTCCTCGCGGTAATATCAACAGCTCGGCCGCTCTTTATATAGCTGGCTGGCATCTTCGGACAGAATCTTTTCTATCCCCGTAAAAGTATCGCGCCGCAGGATCTCCTCTGGTCCTGCTGTATCCGAGTCCAGTCCCTTAACGAGCTTCTTTCAGACTACTCTTTTTCGCTTGTTCACATCGTCAACAAATTCCTTGTTCTCCTTCTTTAGGGGTCTGTTTTAAATCGCTTGTCAGCCTGATCGTTTCCTAAAAGCATTCGGTGCGAAAAAGTAGTCAGAAATGCCTGCCTCTGCATTCGGAATATGTGGTGGGACCACTTCCCGAAAGTACGGAAAACACATAACTTAACTAACACTTCTTTGTCCTGCCAAGTTTCGGATTAGCAAGCGCCATAACTTACCTGATCTGTTGACACTCTAATGGCCACCCGACTTGACCGCCGCGCGCTTAGGAGGCGACGCGTCACGTTCCCCACACCAGGCTAAGATTTCTCCCTTCCAAGAAAAGGGACCCTTATATCTTCTCCTCTTTTGCAATACGGGAAACCACTAGCTGTTAATTTTCACCCAATAATTAATGCTGTTCCCGCCTCTTGCAAAACCTGCTAATCGAATTCATTACCGCACCCCACAGTCGTAACAGTATTCTTACAGGATTCTCCCTCGAAATACAAACTGGCAATTTGTGCAGGTTTTCATTGAATTTTTGGAAGATAATTCCATAAATAATGCTTTCAGTATGTGGACTGCGTGCTTCAAGAAAAGTGGGGGGAGGGGAAGGGGATATGTGTGTAACAAAATATCTTAATTTCATCTAAAGGCGGCCAGACCTTCACCTTACCAACGCATGAACAATATCATGGGCCGGCCCTGCAGTCTCACATCAACCTTTCGCTGTCCTGAGAAATTTTGCCTCTCAGTTGTTGTTTGACCAATCTCACCCCAGTCCTGATGCACTTTAACTACGGCGGATCACGAACAACCCACTAGTTCAGCCGTTTGGAGAATCGAGGTACCCTCTCTTCGAGCTTCCCAAATCCGTCCTTTCTCAAAGTCCGATAAATCCTTGCGTTTACCCATCACACTCCTCTTTATTTTCCTACTTATTACTTACACCTTATAAATGCTACGTCGGTATACTAACCACGCCCTCTCGAAAATCACGTGGTCAACAGGCCGCATCCACTTTTGGTAGGGGAGGTAATAATTCAGTTTTCACTCGAGGTGTGTGTGTGTATAGACACATATATAACCCATATGAGTTGTATTCCAGAAAATGCCGCCCCGGTGGCGCAGTGGTCTAAGCGATGGCCTCTGATCAGTCGTCCGAAAGGGGTCCGGGTTCGAATCCCGGTGAGGCATGGATGTTGTGTTTGTCTAACGGCATTGGCTTCCTCTCTTCCCTGGAACCAGTAACCCTAAATTAGGGACGGGCGACTGCTTATAGCCCGTTGAGGTGCTCACCGTAGTCGTTAAACCTTCAAATAGAAAAAAAGTTTACCAGAAAATGGCATAAACAACCATGAAATCCACATAAGTAATGTACCATCAAGCTCGACAGTCGTACTACACAAGCAGTAAAATAACCCAGGAAAATGCAACAACATGCCATAACTTTTCATAAACAAATGTATCTGAACCTTTGAAAGTAGTCGACACGAGGCCTGAATAATATGCAACAAATCCCAACCATTCATTTTCTTTAGGAGAACGATGGTTGGGCGAAGTGGCTTTTCTGTGTCAACAAAATAAGCTGGCCCGGGCCAAAAGCCTCGCTGAATGAGTTCTCGAAGCCACGAGACCTTAGGAAATGCTAAAACGACATGCCAGAGACGACTTGGTGAACAAACCCAACATACACATACCTGTACTGCAAAGGTGAAAGGTGAAGCAAACGGCCGTGGTTAACACAAACAGCAAACTATAGAAAGCAAGACTGATAATTTTCGTAGAAGGAACGTCATGGGATTGCTACGTGCAAACTATGCTGGTGTTAGTTAAATACTTCAGCCGTTAGTGACCCATCAAACTGCACTTAGTAATCGTATAGTCTTGGTGGAATTAAATTTCAAGATCAGCTGTTTGAAGTATTTGTATACGAAACAAAAAGAAAAACAATTTGCCAACAGTTGTTTAAATGAGCACCCGAGGTTCCAATTAATAGAAGACAATTCACTACATCAGATTCTACAGATACACCAAAACTGTGAAATTATTATACTGCTATGTACATTATTTGAGATGTTCGAGTTCCAGTGAGTATGGCAAATGATGTTAAACCCGAAGTCTCTCCTTTTGTCGTAGATCTCCGTCACAAACCGTTCGCCAACTATTCTATTAATCTTGATATTCAAAAAGTGGAGGTTTTCGCTATCAAGGTTCGTTTTTCTATTATTTGTCTATAGAATAAATTTCTTTGGCTTGCTCGAAGAAATATCTATTGTTAAAAATAGCGCCAAAACAAACCCACGCAGAAAAATGCAGCTGCCTGTGTCGGAACATCTGCAAGATCAGTCACGTGACGACATGTGGTCACAGCGCTCCGCTAGTTTATTCCTGTAGTAGACAGCGTAGAGTTCACGTGTGTTTCTGTAACCCAGTATGGATTTAAAATTGGAGCAAAGAGCAGCTATAAAATGTTTGGTGCGTTTGAGTAAAACCGCCACAGAAAAGTACGAAATGAGTAAAGCAGGCTGTAAGGAAGATGCGTTGTCCCGTGCAAGAGGTTTTGAGTGGCACAAGAAATTTTTGAATGCGGGGAAGAGTGTCCGGAAGATGCGCCACGCTCCGGTAGGCCTTCGACATCGACTACGGTGGTTAATATCAGTACCATCGAGATATTCCTGCGTGAAGACCGCCGAATAACCATTGAGAAAGTTACGAATGCGGTGCAAATGTCCGTTGATGACACTGAAAAACCGGTTGGGGTACCGAAAAGTCGATGCAAAGTGCATTTCCCACTTGCCCACGGATGAACAAAGGCAAATCTTGTTATCACTTTTCAATGGAAGTGTCAGGTACGACGTGAGCCACACTATTTGGATCGAGTCGTCTCACGCGGTGAAAACGCTTTTCATCATTTCGATCCAGAAACAAAACAACAAAGTACCCAATGCAAACACCCACAGTGTCTTCGATCCAAGAAAGCAAAGGTTCATGCAAGTACAGAGAAGATATATTCCCTTCGACATAAAGGTAATTGTGTAGTGGCGTGCGGTCGTTGTATGCAATGCATGCATTGCATGCCCTAATATTTATACGAAAAAAAATTGTGTGCGAAAATGTAAATTATATGCCAATGGTTTTGAAAGAGTTTAATTCAAAAACAAAATGTAATTTTTTTTTCATTCGGAAGTTCGGAATAGTACCGTCAAATGCAAAATCGGAGTTGCGTCTGCCTGTGACCTCACACCGCGAATGACAGCCTGCTCTTTCGTTAAGGAAACCGGCTTTCAAGGTGGTTTCGCGTTGTTCAATTTGCAAATTCCCACTTCCGTGGAGGCTTCGGCGTAATGTCAACTGCTGTGGGAAACCGGTCATACGACTGGTCAAAATGCAAATGCCGCTGTTGCATCCACCAATGAGAAGCAGTATTTCTTTTGCCTGTAACTCGCTGTTCACTGTGTGTATCGCTTCGAGAGGTGTTTGTGTAGTAACGTTTGTAACATTCTCAGGCTGTTTTTTCCATATTCGTTGGTTTGAGTGAACAAAGGGAAAGCAATGGCAAATGAAGGGGAGGATAATGTTGCAAAATTAATATGTCTTTCGATTCCCTGAGTTTTGGGGAAAAATCGGAGTGTGTTAGCAACGGAAGGCCAACACCAAAATTGAGTCGCTTAACATCGTCGTTTAAGAAATTAGATAAAACATACGAACGACATTTCAACGCTTCCATTTACGAAACAGGGTGGATTTGTTGTAGTTCAAAACACCAAAAGCTGTACTGTTGGGCTTCTTTGTTATTTTGCCATGAGAAAATCGTTTGAAACAAAACTGGTTATGCGGACTTAAATAATTTGCATAATGCCATGAAACGCCACGAAGGTTCTGAGCAGCACTTGCGGGCTTGCATAAAATTGAAGACATTTGGCTCCGTGATAATCGATTGCTTATTGGATCAACAGAAGATTTCAACGGAGGATTAGAGAAAGTGATTAGAGAAAGTCTGTCACAAAACATAATGGAAAGGTGCAACAAAATCGCAATGTTTTGCAAAGGCTTATTCGTGTCGTGTGCCATTTAGCTATTCAAGAACTGGCTTTTCGTGGACATGACGAATCAGAAACATCATTAAATCGAGGCAACTATGTAGAAACTTTGAATCTGATTAGTGAATTTGTCCCTTAATGAAGCAGCACCTGGATTCCTCTGCGGTATTTTCAGGCCAATCCAACAGAATTCAAAACGACTTAATCAATGCTGTTCAGCAAAGAATGCTAACCCACATCTACAAAGAAATTGATAATTCTTACTTTTTTTATATATATATTGGAGGTTTAACGACCACCGTGAGCAACTCAATGGGCTATAAGCAGTCGCCCGTCCCTAATTTAGGGTCACTGGTTCCAGGGAAGGGAGAGAGCCACCGGGGCGGCAATTCTTACTTTACAACTATCATGATAGATGAAACTTTTGACATTTCTAAGAAATCTCAGTTATCTACAGTACTGAGATATACAACCGAAGATTCCGAAGTGGGCGAACGATTTCTCTACTTTTCCGATGTAAGCAATGGAAAAACTGCGGAAGAACTGTTCTTTCACGTGAAATCCTTTGTCGAGACTCACAAATGTGGTGCTACATTAATAGCTCAAACTTACGACGGGGCAGCTGTTATGGCAGGGGAATTAACAGGATTGCAAACCAGAGTGCGGCAGCTGCTTCCAGATGCAATGTTCGTTCACTGCTATGCGCATAATATGAACCTCGTGTTATCATTCTCCGCTCAAAATATAAAAGAATGTCGCATTTTTTCCCTGACACTTGATGGTCTATCATCCTTTTTTTTTCAGATTTTCATCTCGAAGTGAACTTTTGCGAAATATTGTTAATCGCAGAATACCCACAGGATCACAGTAAGGTGGAACTTCAAGTCAAGAATCGTGTTCACAGTAAGGCAGCAATATCATTCTCTCGTGAAGTATTTTGAAACAATTCTTGAAAGCCCTGAAAAATTTTATGGGGAAACATATTTATCTGCTGAAGGGTACTTGCACGAGCTAAAAGATCCAGACTTCATCTTCATCCTTTGTGTATTTCATGATGTTTTCAGCTTAACGGAAATTTTGTTTGAAATATTGCAATCAAGAAATCTTGATATTGGATTCTGTGTGCAGCATACCAAGAACACAGTGGAATATATCTCAAAAAAGCGGGCTTCCTATAAAAAAATATTTAAAAGAATGTGAATCTCTGTGTCCCACTTTCTCTAATCCTCCGTTGAAAAAGATTAGATTAACTTATTTCAAAAAGACATCTGCGGACTCCTGGAAACGTTTACTCGCAGAAATAATTGACACTATTAGCGAACAGATGAAAAGCAGATTTTCATCATTCGATAAAATAAAGTTCGTGAAGCTCATTAATCCATAAAAGTCTAAGGTCTTCCAGCTTAAGTTTCCCGAAGAGAGCTTGAATTCACTCAAAGAAACGTATCCCACACGCTTTGATTTCACAAGGTTAAAAAGTGAATTAAGTGTTCTTTACTCTTCCCCAGAATTAAGCAGTAAAACGGTCTGCAAATTGTTCAAATCTTTGCACGAGCTTGGTTTCGATAAATGCTTGACGGAACTAAACAAGTTGTGCCATTTAATTGTGACAATCCCTTATTCCACGGCTTCCGCATAGAAATCGTTTTCCGCTCTTAAAAGAATAAAAACATATTCCCGCAGTACACAGGGACAAGACATATTATCTGGACTGTCTTTAATGAGAATTGAAAAGGTTTTCCTGAAGACTTTGATGTCAAAGCCTACGTTTTATGAAGAAGTAACGGAAGAATTCCTAAAAAAGGATCGCAGCATGGAATTTCGCTATAAATGAGGTAGGTCTTTTTTTTTTTTTTTTTTCTTTTTTTGTATGCCTGCCTAGAAAGTTTACGGCACGCCACTGGAATTGTGTATGACCTAGCTGTTCCACAAGGAAAAACAGTTATTGGTGCCTGTTATTTTGGAATTTTTAAAAGTCCTCTAAGGAAAAAAAATCTCGAAAACAATCTTGAATAGGTACAGACTGGTTAGATTTTGCATCAAGATAATGCCCCTGCACATCATGCTTAGCTTATCCAGCAGGTTATCCAAGATCTGCACATCGAAATGATAAAGCACTCTCCTTATTCACCGGACTTGGCGTCGTGCGACTTCCACCTATTCCCTGAAGTAAAGAAACAACTTCGTATAGGGATCGGTTTGCATCAAATACTGAGCTGAACAAGGCTGTAATGGGTATCCTTAACTACATGTCTAGGAAAGGTTCCGAACACACCTACCGGAAGTGGATAAAAAGGTGGGACCGGTGCATTCAGGTAGACGAAGAACACTTCGAAAGTGTTTAATTATAAGTTAATTTATTGCATTACACTTCTGCCCCACGTAAAATCAGTCTCATTACTTTTGTACGACCCTGACATACTAGCAGTTATACCCGCTCTCCGGACGGTGAATTAATGAAATCATTTTTTAGCATAAAATTAGAGAAAGAGGAAAATAATTAAGGGACAGCAAAGTAATTTAAGATCCGTAATTGTTTCACGATTTAGAACAGGGTTTGTGACGTCAATGCATATGGTTTGACGTAAAATGGAGCAGGTTTTGGCAGTCCTTAATTTGAAATCAAAATTTCATGGAATTTTTTCAGCATTTCAAAGTTTCTGGTATAATTTTATTTTAAACCTATCAGCATTTTGAACAGTAAAGCTAAGCCTCACTTTTGAATTTTTTGGTTTTCAGAGTTCTGTAGTTGTAGAAGTGACAGCAAAATTCAAGCAGACAATATTCCAAAGCCGCAATTTTGATTTTCTTTTTCCTGACTTTCCTGGGTATTAGGACCTTGACTTCTAGAAGCATGCCAATTTTCAGATCTCTGGTTCATTTAGAAGTGGTCGAACAATTCACGAAAAGTTCAAGCGCACAATGTTCCAAAGCCGCTATTTTGATTTTTTTGTGTGGGGGAGGGGGAGGGACTTTTCTAGGTATACGTACGTTAAGACCTATCAGCATACTAATTTTCAGATCTCTAGGTCATTTAGAAGTGGTCGAACAATTTGCTTACGGAAACACTCACATTTTCCTATTTTGTTTTATATAGAGATTCTAGAAGGTTTATGCGACTTCCATGATCGGGAATCAGATGTAGATTTGGAAGGGTGTATTCTTGCAATGGCGAACTCAGAAGTGTGACCCAGAAACCAGGGCCCACCCACATGAGGTATCGTTTTGTTATAGGTGTGCTTATTTTTAATATATTTGTTGAAATTTTAAAATATATATTTAACCATAATTGGAAATGGCCCTTAATATGTCGAATATATTTTCATCTGCTCGCATTAGTTTGGGAGATATTTTCTTCGGGGTATTTTCATTTGCATCTTCAATATTTTGGAATGCCCTATGAAGAAATCCGGAATGCGTCACTGTAACATGTGATTGACCCAGGTACAGTACTTTTATATGTCGGAACAAGCGTTTACAAGAACGTGCGACATAAAACTACTGAAAGAAGTTCAAACCATAAGCCTATAATGGAACTGAATCAACTAATTGCACTCACTAACACAGAAAACGTTTGACAAATTGCAACTTCAAACTATTGTTATGGGAGCCCTCTGAGTAGTGATGGTAGGTAGTAAAACTGATTTTACCCATATGCAGCAAAGAAAATGCCCATCTTATAGCCAAAAAACCCGTATTTGCAAAAATTGTCTGCAAATGTTTATATAAGCTTATAATACATTTTTAAGCTTAAAATCTTTTTTCAGAAATTTACTTATAATTTTATCTCTTTACTCATAAACTTATTTGAAAAAAATGTGCATTAAAGTACTACAGAAACACAAATTGGGATTTTAATAAGTACACTAATTTAGGCTTCAGTTTTTAAATACAGCAGCTGTATTTAAAAACAGTAAAAAATAATATATAATAATAAGCATTGTGTTTACTATCATAATATAATTTTTCTTTATTGTGTAATTTTAAGTGCTTTTCTTCAACAACGAACTTCGCGCAATCTTTCGATGCCATTTCAAGCCATTCCACCCACATATCGAAATGCTCAATTTCGACAATTCCCGTTAAATATTTATAATACAGAGGTTGTTTGAAAACGAGACTTCATGCACCAAATTAGATGTCTCGTATGACTTTTAAAAAGCGATGGAATAAATTTACCCACAGGATATAAAAAATACCAATTTTCCCATTCCTAATTTTTTTTTCTAAAATACCCACGAAATGGGTAATTTTCCACGATCTACCATCACTGCCTCTGAGTTCTGAGTCTGACTGAACGTTTGGAAAGAGCGCATGCTCAAGTTAGTGTGGTTCTGCATTTCGGCGCCGTGGAAGCGTTTGGGAGCATGCTTCCCCGTGCTCTATGCTTAGCATAGCAATTTTGGCTGTGGCTGACCACGCTGCGGGTGGGCATGCCGTGTTACTGGGGTTCAGCTGGATGCATTATCTGCGTTGCTTCCAACGAGCGACTTCCGTACGAGACATTTGTTCATGCTTTCGTAAAATTACAAATATGAATTTGCTTTCTTAAAAATAAAAGATACTGAAAAAAAAATGCCAGCTGCGGTATGTTGATGTGATATTTTTATTTTACTTTAATGTTACATATTTTTAATTCACGCAAAAGAAAGCGCATGAACCAAAGGGAAGCAATGCTTACCTTGCTTCCATTGATGCTTCGCCACTGTGACTAGCTGCAATACATCAAATATTTGATCTGATATTAAAAGAAAATATTCTGCACACGACCTCTTCCCTCTGAACTAGAGCCGGATGGCGGGAGCTTTTGCAGGGCCTGGGGCGAATTTTTTTCCGGCACCGTACCAAAAATTCATTGCTGGCACTAGGAAAAAAGTCTCATATTTTAATAAAGTCGTTACGTGTAAAATGTCCTCAAATAACACACACGATGTGAAATTCACAAATTTTGACGGTGACAACGAATCCTCATCCCCCTACTCCAGAGCCGAATGCTTTACCAATTAAGCTACACCGAAAGAATTTATTGTTGCAACTTCTCCGTCTTGACATGTGCTTCACCTCTGTAGTATGTCATAAAGAAAGCTATCATAAAGACTAAATTATTATGTCAAAGAAATATTTGCTTTAAGCTTAAGAAAAAAACTCTAATATGATTGAAAGTTCAGAGATAGAGAGAGAGAGAGAGAGAAGAGGAAGGGAGAGAGAGAGAGAGAGAGAGAGAGAGAGAGAGAGGAAGGGAGAGAGAGAGAGAGAGAGAGAGAGAGAGAGGGAGAAGAGGAAGGGAGAGAGAGAGAGAGAGAGAGAAGAGGAAGGGAGAGAGAGATAGAGAAGGAGGGAGAGAGAGAAAGAGGGAGAGAGATGGAGGGAGAGAGAGAGAGAGAGAGAGAGAGAGAGTAAAAATTGTTGAAATCTACGATTTTCTTTCCGGGGAGATGGTGTTGAGATTGTATTATGACTCTTATAAAAACTTCCTTACAAAATGATAAAAAATACCTGCATAGCAAAAGTTTTTGAATTGCGAATATTTTCGCGTAGGAAATAATAAGGATCCCTCTATAATAATAAGGATCCCTATAAAATAAATTTCCCCCCTGATACAAGGTTTTAGTGATTGATTTTTAATGCAAAGTGGAGCAAGTGACAAATTAGCGACTTTTTAAACTTTTATGAGCGCTCATATATGATTTTTTTAATTTCCAGTAATGTTTTTAAAGTCGCTGAATAAATGGCCTCTATATGTAACCCGAAATCAACTTTGATATTGTACCTTTTCTTTCTTTAAATTTAAATATCTGGTTTGCACGCAAATTGTTAAATACGTAAAAGTAAGGGCCACAAAATGATGAAATTTAATTTGTTTTTTGGTGAATGCGGAAAATAGAAACGTAGTTTCAATAATCACTTAAAATCCCCAAATTTCAGTATTTGTACGGCGAAAGACGATAACCAATTCAAAAATGGAGAGGTTGTAAACAAAAGGAACCTTTTAAAAAAGAACTTTTTAAGGGCTTCGCACCCCAAAACTTACACACAAAAAAAATACTTGTTAAAAATTCCACCAAAAATGATTTTTTCCTAAACTGCGGGGCCCCTTGAAGGCATGAAGCCCGGGGCGAAAGCTCCAGTTGCCCTTATGGTGCAGCCGGCTTTGCTCTGTACTCTGGATCAAATTTAGGGCTTTGCTGTAGGACTGATTAGAGCAGACGAGAACAGTTCAAGGATTCGTTGTTGATCAACCTCATTCGTTTTCCGTAGAGCTAAAACTAACGTGGGGGGGGGGGGGCGCAGTTGTTTAGACACAGGGGACATCCTGTGTGACCTTGTAACATTGCTCCTGGGAATAGTGGGCATTCGAGTTTTTGCCTCCCCGATGTTTTGAATGTTCTTAGATACTACTAACGGATATTTCACTTACAAAACACGGGACCTAGAAACGACAACCACGGCTAGGAATAATAAGACGCTGAACGCGGTTCCTTTCGTAGCATGAAACTGGTACCCTCTACGAAAATAGCGTCGCAGAACACGTGATAATGTGCCTATATTATCGTTGTTATTTTTTCATATTTTTACCAATTAACAAAACATCGGAAATAAAAAAATAAAAGTTAAGTTTTCTTTTTGGTATTTTGAGGCCCCTGCGATTCCGAGGTCCCAAACTCGCGCTTCCTGCCCCTGTGTGGTGATTCGCCCCTAGTAGGGGCTATTTAAAGTTTTGTACTCGAGTAAAAGCGCAACAGAATAAACTTGACTTTCTGTGAAAATTTTATGCATATCAGCACGGTTGGGGTTGATTGAAAACTGATAAAAAGGCTTAAGGCCTGTTTATTTATGTTTGTGCCTGTGTAAAAACGCAGTACCATAACCTTGGCATGTTATCGAAACTTTATGAATACGTCGGACTAAAAATTCCTAAAAATAGAATAAGCCTAAGGTCTTGCAATTAAGGTTTTGTGACAGAGTAAAATTGCAACATTAATAACTTGACATGTTATGCTAACGTTGTGAATTTGAGCCCGACGGATTAAAAATTTCAAGAGCTCGCCTTTGATATTAATGTGTTGTAGCATAGTAAAAGTGTAACATTATCTTTATTTCCTATATAAACCATACTACGTGCTGAAATGGCCCAACTATATATGCATACACTTCAACCATATACCAAAGAGCGGACACGGTGAAACAGAAGTGCGATTTTGTACGGTCCCTTAAAATTTTGTGGCCAGCCCACATGGAAGAGGACACGTTGATGTCAAAAACATACTTTTCACACGGCTCCATAACATATAGCAAAGAACACGTCGCAACCTTTTTTTTAGTTAGGGGGTTTAACAACCACCGTGATCGATTCAGGGGGCTGTAAACAGTCAGCAGTTCCTAATTTTGGGTCACTGGTTCCGGAGAAGGGAGAGAGCCAGTACCAGAAATCAAACAAAACGTCCATGACTCACGGGATTCGAACCCGGACCCTTCTCACACTAGTGTTCAGAAACCAGCGCATAGACCACTGCGCCAACGGAGCAGCTCGCGTTGAAATCAACCATGTATTTTTCATACGGCCCCAAACCCTCTTATGGACATACTAATGGAACTGGATGCAAAGAAATCATTAATGTAATTTGTACTAGCAGGGTGGTATTTCCCGGGTAAATATTACTATCTGTGGAATCACCAAGTTCAGTGGGTGAAAGTTAATGAATGAAAAAGATATTCCTGTAATTCTCCAGTAAATTTATTTTTAATTTTTTATTTAGTTAATTTAATTTTATGAAACAAAAAAGAAAGGAAGAGGAATAGAAATACTTATCTCCGAATAGACATCTATATAGAACTGCCGTACATCTGGCGTGTGCTTCTGAGAAAGCCGCGACACTGAAATGCAATGCACCTGTGTGATGTCGCGTGCATGCGCCTTGATATTGGCATTGACCATCTTTCTTACCGTTTTAAATTTTGAATGTCTGGAACTCTCTATTTACATTACATTCTATTTCTTCCTGATAAGCCGCCCGTTGTTGGCGAAAACTAACGTTTATTAGTTTGTGATTTTATACACCATTAACCGGATATTTTTGCACTTTATTGTTATCTACGGTCTCACACTTAGATCGTAGGTCGGGTATTGGAATGCTGAACTGTGTTGCAGATCTTAAGAGTGAAAAATGGAACTTTTTATGAAAATTTTGTATGAGGCCCCTTGATCGCGGGTCCCGACCCTTTCCAAAAACCATTTACGGTCTAAGTTAGAGTATCATGAGATAGTACCAAATTTGGTGGGGTCTAAATTGAAATCTGTAGATTTTACGATAATTTTGAATAAGGGGCCCTGACCCGTTTCAAACACCGTCTACGGAATAAGTTAAGAGTACCATGAGATAGTATACCAAATTTGGTGGTTCTAAATTGAAAACTGTAGATTTTTCAAAATTTTTGTAAGGGGTCCCCTGGACCCTGGGCCCCGATCCGTTCCAAAAACCGTTTACCGTCTAAGTAAGAGTAACATGAGATAGTATATCAAATTTGGTGGTTCTAAATTGAAAACTGTAGATTTTACAAAAATTCTGTATGGGGGCCCCTTGACCCTGGGCCCCTACCCGTTCCAAAAACCTTCTACCGTCTAAGTAAGAGCACCGTGAGGTAGAACACCAAATTTGGTAGTTCCTAATTAAAAACTGTAGATTTTACGATAATTTTGAATTAGGGGCCCCGGCCCGTTTCAAACACCGTCTGCAGACTAAGTTAGAGTACCATGAGATAGTATAACAAATTTGGTTGTTCTAAATTGAAAACTGTAGATTTTACAAAAATTTTGTATGGGTGCCCCTTGACCCTGGGCCCCGACCCGTTCCAAAAACCGTCTACCGTCTAAGTAAGAACACCGTGAGGTAGAACACCAAATTTGGTGGTTCCAAATTAAAAACTGTAGATTTTACGAAAATTCTGTATGGGGCCCCTTGACCCTGGGCCCCAAACCGTTCCAAACACCGTCTACGGACTGAGTTACAGTACCATGAGATAGTATACCAAATTTGGTGGTTTTAAATTTAAAACTGAAGATTTTACGATAATTTTGAATGAGGGGCCCAGCACCCTATGCCCCGACCTGTTCCAAACACCGTCTACGGACTAAGTTAGAGTAGGATGAGATAGTATGCTAAATTTGGTGGTTTTAAATTGAAAACTGTAGATTTTACGATAATTTTGAATGAAGGGCCTCGACCCGTTTCAAACACCGTCTACGGACTAAGTAAGAGCACCGTGAGGTAGAACACCAAATTTGGTGGTTCCAAATTAAAAACTGTAGATTTTACGAAGGGCCCTAACCAGTTCCAAACACCGTCTACGGACTAAGTTAGAGTACCGTGAGATAGTATACCAAATTTGGTGGTTTTAAAATGAAAACTGTAGATTTTACCATAATTTTGAATGAGGGGCCCTGGACTCCGGGCCCCGACCCGTTCCAAAAACCTGTACCGTCTAAATTAGAGCACCATGAAATAGTATCCCAAATTTGATAGTTCTAAATTGAAACGGTAGATTTGACGAAAATTGCGTATGGGGGCCCCTTGACTCCGACCCCTTCCACAAACCTTCTATGTTAGAGTACCATGAGATAGTATACAAAATTTGGAGGTTCCGAATTTTCAAACTGTAGATTTTACGAGAATTTTGTATGGGGGCCCCTTGAACCTGTGCTCCAACCCCTTCCAAAAACCTTCTGCTCACTGCCAACAGTGATTAACGTGATAACCCTTAGCCCTTAGTAAGCAGACAGATGTGAAAAATCAGACGTCGTTGATGACCTTGAGCAGTAGGATACCAATAACTCCCACGTGACTGTGACTACCGTTCCAATAATGGAGCGTGAGGTATAAATTGGTTAATGCCCCCCCCCAAATACACTGACGGAAAAAAATCCCAACACCACGAAAAAATAGTTGTAGAGGAATGAAATGGCGGCAATACATTTGTATATATAGGTAACATATTTAATCGATTAAGGTTTCAAGATCACAGCTTATTGTAAGCGCGAGAAGAGCCATTTTAAATGTGAAATGCTGGTACATTTATAACCGGTGTAACCGCCAGAATGTTGAATGCAAGCACGCAAACGTTCATGCATTGTGTCGTACAGGTGCTGGATGTCAGTTTGTGGGATGGAGTTTCCATGCCTGTTGCACTTGGTCGGTCAATACATGGACGGTTAATGCTGGTTGGGGTGACGCTGGAGTTGTCGTCCAATGATGTCCCATACGTGCTCGATTGGTGAAAGATCTGGTGATCTAGCATGCCACGGCAACATGTCGACACTCTGTAGAGCATGTTGGGTTGCAACATCGATATGCGGGCGAGCGTTATCCTGTTGGAAAACACCCCCTGGAATGCTGTTCATGAATGGCAGCACAACAGGTTGAATCACCAGACCGACGTACAACTGTGCCGTCAGGGTGCGTGGGATTACCACGAGAGTGCTCCTGCTGTCATAGGAAATTGCTCCCCAGACCATAACTCCAGGTGTAGGCCCAGTGTGTCTCGGCCGCAGACTGGTTGGTTGCATGCGCTCACCTGGCCTCCTTCTAACCAACACACGGCCATCACTGGCACCCAGGCAGAACCAGCTTTCATCAGAAAACACAACAGATCTCCACTCCGTCCTCCAATGAGCTCTAGCTTGACACCACTGACGTCGCAAACGGCAGTGGTTTGGAGAAAGTGGAATGCACCATATAGAGCGTCTGGCTCGGAGCTGTCCTTCGAGTAACCGATTTATAACAGTTCGTTGTGTCACTGTGGTGGCAACTGCAGCTCGAATTGCTGCCGCAGACGCGGTACGATGCGCCACGGCCATACGCCGTACACTGCGGTCTTCCCTCTCAGTGGTGCCACGTGGCCGGCCGGAACCCGGTCTTCTTGAGGCAGTACCTTCCCTTGACCACCGCTGCCAACAATCATGCACAGTGGCTACGTTCCTGCCAAGTCGTTCGGCAATATTGCGGAAAGAAAATTCACCTTCTCGTAGCCCTATTACACGACCTCGTTCAAACTCCGTGAGCTGTTGATAATGGCTTCTTCGTCTTCTTAAAGGCATTCTTGGCTAACATCAACACCCTACGTCGAATCTCAACGATAACTAACGCTCACGAACGTTACAGCGCGTATTTACAGCAAACCTGCTTTGCATGTTCCGAGGGTGCTACTAGCGCCACACGTATGCGCCGAGCGTGAAATTTGCATAGACGTCATCTTACAGATGTACTCTCACCGCCTACCAACTGTCGTTTATCTAACACAACCCCTTCCTGGTGTTGGGATTTTTTTTCCGTCAGTGTATGTTGATAAGTTTCCGTCAGTGTATGTTGATAAGTGCCACATATTAGTCTTTTGCAAATTAATCCAATCTCTGAGCTGATTTTCCCCACCAAAGATCAAATGTTTAGAAAAATCCGAAAAAAAAGAAGAAAAGAAGCGCTATGGGGAACGCCTCTTCCGGTTCCCAGATTTCTACCGATATTTTGTCGACACTTGAAAGTGTAATATAACTCAGTGGTGGCGGAACCGCCAGGGCCTGGGCCCCGGTCAATAAGTTCAGCCAAAATTTTTATTTTTATTATTGTTTTATTTGGCATATATGCAATTGTGGTAATGTGCCTTAAAAAAAGTTCCTCTAGGTAAGTGGTTGGGTGGTCCTAATTCCGAACAGAGCTCCTTAGGCATTGTTTTTCTTCTGAATGTTCCGGGAAGCAGGAAGGTAGAGGGTGCACCACGATTCGAAATTTCGGGCCCAGTCAACAATCTTCACTTTTCGCCCCCCCCCCCTCCCCTGATATAACTCCTAAATATACATTGGTGGAAAGTGAAAAAGAACACCAAGAAGGAATTGGCGGACGATCTTGAAATTTACATATGTTAATGGGGTCGAGTTTACGTAGGTGTGATGTTAATTTCGGGACCATCCCGTGAGGTCTTACGCCACAGCACGGCATAATATACAAATTATCGTCGGCGGTATTTAAGGAGTACGGCGAAGTGAATATAATCAGTCGTGGGCGTACGGACACGTGCGAAGACCCTGAAGAAGCTGCAATGCCTGGACATGGAAGACGTGTACGATTTCAGAAGTTATCGGACTTTGAGCGAGGTCGTCTAGTCGGACTCCGCGAGGCCGGGTCGTCGTATCGCGGAACAAATTGGACGGGAAGTGTCGGTGGTGGTACGATGGTGGCGTAGATGATCCGAGGAACATTCCCACACGAGAAGACGTGGAACCGGGAGTCACAGACGGACTGATGAGCGGACCGATCGACGCATAAGAAGAGTGGCGTTGTCAAGCAGAACATCCACTACGACGCAAATCCGAGCTGCCGTTGCACCTGAAGTGACTGTGCGAACAATCCGCAACCGTCTACTGGATGCAGGACTACGTGCAAGTGTGCCTCTGGCATGTGTACCTCTGACTCCAGCCCACCGTCAGGAACGGCTGCAGTGGTTTCGCCAACGTTTGCACTGGAGAACGCTATGGCGATCTGTCGTGTTCAGCGAAGAAAGCAAATTCTGCTTGGGAGCCTGCGATGGCCGTATGCGTGTTCGCAGGCGCACAGGGGAGCGTCTCCACTATTCTTGCATCCGCCAGCGACACACAGAGCCTACACCTGGTCTCCTGGTGTGGGGAGCGATCAGCTATCACTCCCGTACAGAATTAATGTTTGTACCGGGTACGTTAAACAGCACCCCGTAAATCAACAACATCATTCAGCCCGTTGTTGCGCCATTTGTAAGGTCGGTCCATCGTGGTGTTTTCCAGCAAGATAACGCACGCCCACACACGGCACGTGCACCACAACATGCACTTCAGGGTGTGAGACAATTTTTGTAATTTTGACGACCACCGTGAGCAACTCAATGGGCTATAAGCAGTCGCCCGTCCCTAATTTAGGGTAACTGGTTCCAGGGAAGAGAGGAAGCCAGTGCCGTTAGACAAACACAACATCCATGCCTCACCGGGATTCGAACCCGAACCCCTTTCGGACGAATGATCAGAGGCCATCGCTTAGACCACTGCGGCATCGGTGCGGCCTGAGACAACTTCCATGGCCTGCACGTTCACCGGATTTGTTCCCCAATGAGCACGTGTGGGATTTTATGGGGCAGCGACTTATCCGGTCTCCACGGCCAGCCACGACCATCCCCGATTTACGCGTCCAGGTCGAGGATGCTTGGAACTCAATACCCCAAACGTACATCCAACATCTGTACAACAGACTCCATGCCAGAATTGCACAGTGTGACGCAGTTCATGGCGGTTCAACCTCGTACTAACCATGTTACATGGAAATATTATTTTTCAGTTTACCAGCAAATACAGCTGTATTTTGCCATAATGTGTTGATCCCGTTGTCCTCTGTATTCCGTTATTATGCTGTATAAATTTCGTTTGTATCAGACATCTCCTTCTTGGTGTTCTTTTTTCACTTTCCGCCAGTGTATATTTTCGTGTTGATAGCTACAACAGTTTATCAGCTCCACAGAAAAATACTGTCGGAAAAGCAGTACGAAGAACCCCGATTTCTACCAAAATTTAATCAGGTCATCAATTTCTTTAAGGTCCCCCACCCCTTTGAATGTACTTTTTTTGGCAATTCATCAAAATCTATCTAAAGCAATTTATTTAGAGATTTCTGCGATGTTATGACTTGCGATGTTTTACCCTGCGATGTTATGGTGCTGCGATGTTTTGCCCTGCGATGTTATGGCACCGCGATGTTTTGACCTGTGATGTTTTAGTACCGCGATGTTTTGACCTGCGATGTTATGTCGGCGATCATATGTTGTGCGATGTTTTGATCTGCGATGTTATGTCGTAGACCCCAAGAAATCACAATGGAACAACGCTTCTCATTTCTAAAAACGCTTCTCATTGGTCGAATGGGAGACGTCACATAAGGGACCGTATATACGGTTACCAAGTAGTGTCCCACAATTGCAAAATATTATACAAGATCCTGTTTTTCATCCAGTTCAGCCTTGACCGTAATAGTAGCGGTAGTTATTGGACCCAACGAGACAGAAATACTTAGAGTGCTTCTGTGATTGGTTCTCCGCTGAGGCAGCTGAAGACAACGAGAGGAGAGGCCGCCATCTTTGATGAGGTACAACTTCTGTGTGTCAGGAAGTCACCTCAGTTCTTTCAACTGTTTAGCGATCGTGTTATGTTCCATCACAGAGTTAAGGCTACAATTTTGTAAATATTCTCAAGTATCAGCACATTTTGGGTAAATATGATCAACATTAAAATTCATTTTGTAGCTTTTTAAGAATAAAAGAAACAAGTATTGCGGAACTACAGTTTACAAGTAAGCTTCGTTTTTAAATGAGTTTGAGCTGTAAATGCCCTGTTAATCAAACACAAGAATCTAATCTGTTTAGGTGGTGATTAAAGCAAGAGATAAACCTTTTTAATATCTGTGTAATTTTAAGACTTTTTATTCCTTATATTTTGTAAACGAAGTCGTACTCAGTGCGGACACTGAATTATGATTACTACTTTTACTATGGGGAGCTCAGGTTAACTGCATGGGTTACTAACTTGGAGGGTTTTTTTGGGAACAGTTTTTACTTATGTAAGTGCATTTTTTTTTACATATGCTGAGCATGTCTTGCAACTAATATTTGCATACATATTCTAGAATCCGTAGAGTGTACATGTAACGTCTTCCAGGGGCAACAATATTTCAAAATCTAGGAACCTAAAATTTCTAAATTTCTTTTTATGCGACAAAAATCATGTACCCATGGCGAATAATCATTAGATAGCAAATATTGGTAAAGAAGTCAATTTATAGTTACTTAAATTTGCAGAAGTAATAATTGTGATTGGTAATATAAATTTATTGTTTGCTGACACCTGTCAGGAAACAATCTAGTATTCTATCTGAAAGCACAGTGTCACCCAGCTTGTGTTCTAGGCATTTGTCTCTGATTAGTGATTAATCTGTAGTATTACTGCAACAAAGTGAGAATGGGGAGCTTGAAAATTTTTTGACAGAATACTCTTTATTTATGAATGTGTAGGTACAATGTGTGTGATCTTTCTCATAGCAAAAAAACTACAGGCAATATTGATTTAAAACTGAAAATAGGAAACAGGGAGTACAATGGTACCTCAAAAATTCAAACAACATAAAGTATTTATGAAAATGCGCAAAAAATTATGAAATGACAATTGAAAAAAAAAGTATAATACTCAGCAAATGGAATAATACAAAAAAAAAATGGGACTAGCAACTTTTTGTAAAAACTACTTGCACTCAAAATACTATAACTATACGAAATTTCTTGGCGTAGAATACAAATAAAACTTTCCAAGCTTTCGCACATCAACCAGATGGCTTTCTCAAGAAAAGAAGTTGTCTACCTTCCTTGAGAAAGCCATCTGGTTGATGCACGAAAGCTTGGAAAGTTTTATTTGTATTCTACGCCAAGAAATTTCGGGTTTTAGTATAATTATACTATTTTGAGTATAATTTGGTGTAGAATTCGTACTTATTAAACTACTTGCATTTAATTTTTGTGTGATAGGTGGTTTTTTTTTGTTTTGTTTTTTGAAGAGTGTGACAGTCAGTATGTCCATGCAACAAATTGCCAGTTATTCCTTTTGCAGCAACCATATGATAGGTTACTATTAAACAAATATCACTCACATAAATCAATCTTTCTTTGAATTGAACAAGTTGTGCCTGTATTTCTCTAAAATACAAGTCAGTCACACTTGCGGTGTTTCCAGCAAGACTGCTGAAGGAACCCACAAAATAATAACACCAAACATAAACATTTGCTCACCAAACTTTTTGCACACCATGAACGCAAATCAGTGGTTGTTAATCTTTCACTTCATATTAATAAGAGGCTGTGCCCTTAAAATTGAAAAAAAAAAGAAACTATGTGCAGCACATCTTAGCAATTGCCAAAATATGTACAGTATATATAGAGAGAGGGTGGGTGACATCATGACCATTTATGTATGTATATATATATATATATACTGTATGTATGACCTTAACTAAAAAAGACATGCAAAGAATGCAAACAACTCAAAGAATATATATAGAGAGTGAAATCACTATAATGGCAATGGGCTGGACATGTTGGCAAGAGAGCAGACCGTCGATGGACAACCAAAATTTTGGATTGGATTCCAAAGGACAGAAAACAACCCAGAAGACCCCATGGGAGATGGGTGGACGAAATTCGAAAGCATGCCGGAGTAACATGGAGCAGACAGGCTAGAGACAGACAATAGTGGAAGAAATTTGGGGAGACCTTCATTCAGCAGTGGATTGATAATGGTATATATATGATCATCATCATCATTGTCAACCATTATCAATCCACTGCTGGACGAAGGTCTCCCCAAGTTTCCTCCACAACGGTCTGTCTTGTGCCAGTCTCCTCCATGTCACTCCCGCATACTTTCGAATTTCATCCACCCGTCTTCCATGTGGTCTTCTTCTGGGTCTTTTCCTGTCCCTTGGAATCCAATCTAAAATTTCTGCTGTCCATCGATGGTCTGTTCTTCTGGCAGTATGTCCAGCCCATTGCCATTTCAGGGATTTAACTCTGATCATGATGTCTTCCACTCTTGTCATTTTTCGGATCCACGTGTTCCTCTTCTTATCTCTCCTGGTTACACCAAGCATGCACCTCTCCGTGCTACTTTGAGTTGTCTGCAGCCTTTGTATGTCTCTTTTAGTTAAGGTCCACGTCTCTGCACCATACGTAAGCACTGGAAGGATGCATTGATCAAACACTTTTCTTTTAAGACATAATGGCATATTGCTCTTGAAAATTATGCTGTTTCTTCCAAAAGCTCTCCTGGCAAGTTTTGTACGTCGATTAATTTCTTCATCAATGCGACCCTCACTTGATATCTGCTGTCCAAGATAAACGAACGTGTCTGTTATCTCCAGCTTTTCTCCATCAATCGACAAATCTTCATTTCTTGTAAACGCACTGAACATAACTTTTGTCTTCTGAAAGTTCATTTTTAATCCCACTTCTTTACTCTTGTCAGCAAGTTTCTGGATCATACTCTGTAGCTCTGATGGGGTAATTGCAAAAATGACTATGTCATCAGCAAAACGAAGGTGGGTTAGATAATCTCCATTAATCTTTATACCTTTGTTTTCCCAGTTCAGTGATTGAAAGACATTTTCCAATGTGGCATTAAAGAGCTTCGGAGATATGGTGTCACCTTGTCTCACTCCTTTTCCAATTTTTATGTGTGTTGTATTTTCAAACAGCCGAATCTTTGCACTTGCATTTTCATAGATGTTATTAATAATGTTAATGTATGCATCTTCAATACCGAAGGATTTCAGAGCCATTGCAACTGCTGATGGTTTCACCGAATCAAAGGCTTTTTCATAATCGATAAAAGCCATGCACAATGGAAGCTCATATTCCCTCGCTCTTTCAATTAGTTCTCTCAGTACGTGGATATGATCTATTGTGCTGTAGCCACTCCTGAATCCAGCTTGTTCTCTCGGTTGAGCCATGTCCGGTGTCACCTTTAAGCGGTGTGAAAGAACTTTAGTGAAGATTTTATAAACCACTGATAGGAGGCTGATAGGTCTGTAGTTCCTGAGATCCTCTATGTCACCTTTTTTATGTAGCAAGATCATTGTAGCGTTGTTCCAATCCTCAGGAATTTTCCCTTCATTAAGGCATCGAGTGAAAATTTGGGCGAGTACTGTTTCGATTTCTCCACTTGCTTCTTGTATGATGTCTACAGTAATTCCATCTTCTCCTGGAGCTTTTCCCCGCTTCATGTTCTTGATTGCATGTGCAACTTCTGCTGGAAGGACTGGAAGAACTCTGGTACTGGTACCTTTCATGATGTCTGGAGTACATGTATCATCCCTTTCATATAATTTGGAGTAGAAATCTTTCACTCTTGTCAAAATTTCGCCTCTATTTCTTGTTACAGAACCATCTTCTTTTCTCAGTGCCATAATCTGTTTTTTCCCCTTACTGAGATGTCCCTTTGCTATCTTTAGGCTTTGGTTGTTTTCAATTGCTTTCCTTACTAGTTCACAGTTGAATTTCCTTACGTCTTCAGTGATACTTTTTCGTACTGTCTTGCATAGCTCTATATATTCCACTTTGGAAGTCACATCATCTTTAGTTGTCCTCATCACTCTTCTTTTTTGCATCAACATTTTGGTTTTCCTGATAATTTGTTCACATGCAATTTGTTCTTAGACCCAGCTAATTTTGTTGCTGTTTCCATAAGAGCTTTGGTTACTTTTCTGTTAACTTCAGAAATATCCACTTCTTCCGACGTTAGGCCTTCTAAAGCAGAGAATCTGTTCTTCAGTTCCAATTTGAAGGTATTATGGTGTTTTTAAGGTTGGTTATGTGAATACATTTTGTTTGTCTTATGAGCTTGCTACGTTCGAGTTTAGTGTTGAGGTGCATCTTACATCTCACCAATCTATGGTCACTGCCTGTGTTGAACTTGTTTAGCACACTGCAGTCTTCTATGACGAATTTTTTGTTACACATAATAAAATCAATTTCACTTGTCGTCCCATTTGGATGTCTCCATGTCCATTTCCTGTGTGGCTTTTTCTTGAAAAAGGAGTTCAAGATAAAAAAACCCTTCTGCCTCTGCAAACTCTACGAGAGTATTTCCACGCTGGTTTCTGTTGCCGTGACCGAATTTACCTACTGAAGTTTCATTCTGTTGCCGTTGCCCTATTTTTGCATTGAAATCTCCCATAATTATCTTCAAGTGCTGCTTACCTTTATTATTTAGATGACGAATTTCCTCATAAAATTCTTCAATTTCTTCTTCAGCATGACTTGTGGTGGGTGCATAAGTTTGAATAATCTGAGCCTGGTATCTTCTCGAGAGTTGGATAACGAGTCGTGCAGCTCTGTCAGAGGAACTTTCAACTTCTACAACTTTATCCTTCAGTTTCTTGTTTATTATAAATCCAACACCACTAGTTCTGCCAGTATCTGTCCCACGATAGTAGAAGAGATGTCCACTTTTCAGTTCAATGAGATCTTCTCCTTTTCTCCTTACCTCACTTAGCCCGACGATGTCCCACTTGATCCTTTGTAGTTCCTCTTCCAATTCAAGAAGCCTTGAATCAGAAGATAGGGAGCGTCCGTTGTACGTAGCCAAGGTCAGCATCAGATGGCAGCCTAGTCCGGTCCTCCGGGGATTCTTAGCACCCTCTGCCTTCATGTCGCACTGGCCGCTGCCTTGGCCAGGTACATTCCAGCTGCCGGAGACTGATGGCCAAGATTTAAGTTGTGGAGTCATTTTGGAGGGGTTTGCCCATAACTCACCACGCTGGCCAAGCGGGTTGGTGAGTGTGGGATAGCATTTCCTCTAATCCCGATGGTATAGTTATACCGCTATTGGCGGTCGTCAGAGCCCCTTTAGTGGGAACAGGATGTACCACGAGAAGGCGGGGTTGACATTTGTCAAGGAGAGGCTGTGATGTTACGCATCACCTGACCTTACATCCTGGTATATATATATATATATATATATATATATATCATAATTGACAACCATTGTCATTACGATATATATATACTGTATATAATCATTATATATATAAGGTCTCCCCAACTTTTGCCACAATTGTCTGTCTTGAGCCTCTCTCCTCCATGTTACTCCGACATGCTTTCGAATTTCATCCACCCATCTCGCATGGGGTCTTCTGGGGTTTTTTTTTTCTAACACCTAAGCTATGATTTAACTCCGGGGCTCCAGATGTCTTTCCCTGAAGAGAGGTTTGGGGTTCCTGAATTGTTTTATTCTGTCATTTTTGTTTAGAATCATGAAAGTGTGTTACTTCTGGTTAATTCTGTGTTTATTTCTACTACGTCTAATTCCTGCAGCAAGGTGCAGTGTTGATGTGGTCTAATTACTACATGAGTGTGCTTTAGTACTTTTTACTGATATATGTATAACATCAACCATTATCAATCCACTGCTGGATGAAGGCCTCCCCAAGTTTCTTCCACAGTTGTCTGTCTTGAGCCTGTCTCCTCCGTGTCACTCCTGCATGATTTCGAATTTCATCTCCCATGGGATCTTCTTCTGGGTTATATATATATATATATATATATATATATATATATATATATATATATATAATGACTCAATGACCCTTCAAAATGACTCCATATATATGACTCCATATATAAAATGACCCTCCAAAATGACTCCACAACTAAAATCTTGGCCCTCAGTCTCCGGCAGCTGGAATGTACCTGGCCAAGGCAGCGGCCAGTGCGACATGAAGGCAGAGGGTGCTAAGAATCCCCGGAGGACCGGACTAGGCTGCCATCTGATGCTGACCTTGGCAACGTACAATGGACGCTCCCTATCTTCTGATTCAAGGCTTCTTGAATTGGAAGAGGAACTACAAAGCATCAAGTGGGACATCGTGGGGCTAAGTGAGGTAAGGAGAAAAGGAGAAGATCTCATCGAACTGAAAAGTGGACATCTCTTCTACTATCGTGGGACAGATACTGGCAGAACTAGTGGTGTTGGATTTATAATAAACAAGAAACTGAAGGATAAAGTTGTAGAAGTTGAAAGTTCCTCTTACAGAGCTGCACGACTGGTTATCCAACTCTCTAAAAGATACCAGGCTCAGATTATTCAAACTTATGCACCCACCACAAGTCATCCTGAAGAAGAAATTGAAGAATTTTATGAGGAAATTTGTCATCTAAATAATAAAGGTAAGCAGCAAAAGAAGATGGTTCTGTAACAAGAAATAAAGGCAAAATTTTGACAAGAGTGAAAGATTTCTACTCCAAATTATATGAAAGGGATGATACATGCACTCCAGACATCATGAAAGATACCAGTACCAGAGTTCCTCCAGTCCTTCCAGCAGAAGTTGCACATGCAATCAAGAACATGAAGCGGGGAAAAGCTCCAGGAGAAGATGGAATTACTGTAGACATCTAACAAGAAGCAAGTGGAGAAATCGAATCAGTACTCACCCAAATTTTCACTCGATGCCTTAATGAAGGAAAGATTCCTGAGGATTGGAACAACGCTATAATGATCCTGCTACATAAGAAAGGTGATATTGAGGATCTCGGAAACTACAGACCTATCAGCCTCCTATCAGTAGTTTATAAAATCTTCACTAAAGTTCTTTCACACCACTTGAAGGTAACACTGGACATGGCTCAACCGAGAGAACAAGCTGGATTCAGGAGTGGCTACAGCACAATAGATCATATTCATGTGCTGAGAGAACTAATTGAAAGAGCGAGGGAATATGAACTTCCATTGTGCATGGCTTTTATCGGTTATGAAAAAGCCTTTGATTCGGTGAAACCATCAGCAGTTACAATGGCTCTGAAAACCTGCGGTATTGAAGATGCATACATTAATATTATTAATAACATCTATGAAAATGCAAGTGCAAAGATTAGGCTGTTTGAAAATACAACACACATAAAAATTGGAAAGGGAGTGAGACAAGGTGACACCATATCTCCGAAGCTCTTTAATGCCACATTGGAGGGTGTTTTTCAGTCGCTGAGCTGGGAAAACAAGGGGATAAAGATTAATGGAGATTATCTAACCCACCTTCGTTTTGCTGATGACGTAGTCATTTTTGCAACTAGCCCATCAGAGCTGCAGAGTATGATCCAGGAACTTGCTGACAAGAGTAAAGAAGTGGGATTAAAAATGAACTTTCAGAAGACAAAAGTGATGTTCAATGCTTTTACAAGAAATGAAGATTTATCGATTGATGGATAAAAGCTGGAGATAACAGACACGTACGTTTATCTTGGACAGCAGATATCAAGTGAGGGTCACATTGATGAAGAAATTAATCGGCGTACAAAACTTGCCTGGAGAGCTTTTGGAAGAAACAGCATAATTTTCAAGAGCAATGTGCCATTATGTCTTAAAAGAAAAGTGTTTGATCAATGCATCCTTCCAGTGCTTACGTATGGTGCAGAGACGTGGACCTTAACTAAAAGAGACATACAAAGGCTGCAGACAACTCAAAGTAGTCATGGAGAGGTGCATACTTGGTGTAACCAGGAGAGATAAGAAGAGGAACTCATGGATCCGAAAAATGACAGGAGTGGAAGACATCATGATCAGAGTTAAATCCCTGAAATGGCAATGGGCTGGACATACTGCCAGAAGGACAGATCATCGATGGACAGCCGAAATTTTAGATTGGATTCCAAGGGACAGGAAAAGACCCAGAAGAAGACCACATGGGAGATGGGTGGATGAAATTCGAAAGTATGCAGGGGTGACATGGAGGAGACTGGCACAAGACAGACCGTTGTGGAGGAAACTTGGGGAGACCTTCGTCCAGCAGTGGATTGATAATGGTTGACAATGATGATGATGATGATATATATATATACATAGAGAGACAGAGAATTATATTGTGTGAAGTATTTAGTGTATTTATTATGGTCAAATTACCACAATTGCATTGCCTACCCACGAATAAGGCTTACAGATCTGTGTTGTCTAATGTTAAGGCTAACAAACAGATTAGAAACATGCCCAGTGCTAAGGACTTTTAATTTTTATTAAATAAAAACCAGTTAAGTAGTAGTTTTCCTCTGATTATATAAGATAGGGGCAGTTGGTAAAAGTATTTTAATATTGGTATCTCTTGGCTGTGTAAACTCATTGTTTGTTTTCCGTTTTTCTTCGAACTTTTTTTTTTTCACTTTAAACTCTCATAAAATATTTGGCGCCTATGTATTTGGAGTGCTAAGCTGTGGGGTGATTCAGCATTCTCATGGTGATGACCGACGAATATCTAAGATTTTTACCGAAATTGCGGGTTGACTGCAACTGTAGTTTTTCTTTTTTTCTTTCTGTTTTTTTTTTTTTTTTCATTTACTCTATTACCGCTGACTTATATTTCACTGAAAATTTGTTCCAAAAAATTTGTGAATTGTCAAAAAATTACGGCATGAAATTTTATTCAACGAGAGCAAGCTGCATTTATTAAAAAATCATTTTCTTTTTAAAACACTATTGCCACCAACTAACAATGAAAAGCATTATTTGATACGTTAAAGTTTTAGTCTCACCCCCTAGGTGTTTATAATAACATTTCTGAGTTATATCCTTATTTAACATCAAACCATACATTACGAAAACTCCCTTTCTTAACACGGAACGGAAATCGTTTTGTACTCATCAAACATGGCTGCCACTTGTTTCCGGTGGCTTCAACCGTTCCATGACGTAAGTGCTCTACGTACTTCTATCTCGTTGATTGGACCTTATTCGAGGCTGACGACCTTATTCATGTGACGTCAGAAGTGGATTTCTGCGTACCAACATGGCTTCTGATTCAATGTTTTCGCTATTTGATTATCTCTTACTGTTGCCTAATTTTTACAATCCTAACGTCATGGATTCTGCCGAGGAATTAATACAGCTACCGGGGGAAGAAGAAGAAATTAATTTCTTAGAAGAACAAATCAAGGTTGCAAAAATATACAAAGACAATTTTGTGTTTGATGTTTATTTATTTCGCATGACGCAGGAAAGCATCGCCGTTAGTCATAATGAAGTTTTCAATGTAGCATTTCTCTTACACTCTATATTAATTTTTTTTTTTTATTGGAGGTTAAATTTTCATGTTCTTATTGCCAGACATTGGCGAAATATCTGAAACATAAAATTTAGTACCTTGTTTTGTAAAAAAACAAAAATATTTAAAAGCTCAGACAAATACGTAATAAGTAAACAAACTAGGGTTCACACGTTAGGCAATCTGCTGAAAAATTTAATAAATGCGTAACATTAAATAAAAGAGAAATTATAGATATGTTTGTTTTATTCTTTGAGGAAAGTAGAACTTAATTCGTAATTTACCGATCTAAATAATTCCATCAATTTTCGCCTACCTTTTTTTTTTTTTTTTCCTTTTTTGAAATTGAAATTCGAAGGAATACTACGAGGTTTCAACTGCCTTTGATTTGTAGTGTCAAAATATCCAAAAGCTTTTTCGTTAAAGTGGACAGAACATATTGGAGAGTGCACATCGGAATGGAAATCACCGCGTTTCATGTTACACAGCCATTCCCTTAATAATTTCGTCTCTTTCAGCGGAAAATTAAAGAATGTTTTTCTTTCGTCTACACAGTTTGGGTTGCAGGATTTATTAGCATAACCATACGATGAGCAAAACTTATACATGTCGTTAATAAATTTACGAAAATCGCGTTTTTTCCTGAACCCTTGCAACGTAACGCCATGTTAAGCAATGGGAAAACGCATGTAAACAAACTCTTGTTGGTTCTCGGCCACGGAAAGGCTTTCCCATGGTGCAGTGCGAGGTGAATAAGGTCCATAGTTATACCCAAGGAGGTTAGAAGAAGAGGAGGTGAAGGGGGCCGTTTTGAGTGAAGCCAAAACAGATCAGCTGTTTCTGTCCTCTCTGAGATGGTGGGAGTCTGCGCTGCGGAGTTCGGGAACGTGACGTCACTTCCTGTGGCTTAAGTAGTTTTGATTAGCGCATGTATAGCGTCTAGAAGGGAAAGTGTGCCGAGCGCCTAGCGTACGTAATGATTGGCGTGGATACCGAAATTTGTCCCCTTCGTAGATGGCGCTCCGATCGCCTTCCCTTCCCTCTTTCTTACTGTGATGGGAGCGGGAAACTAAATTTGTGTTGCTTACTGTGAGAAGAACGGTAATTTAGACTAAAACGTGCTGTTTTAGGTTTTAGAAGGAATGTGGATTACCTAAATATTGTATATAAGTTATACTTAGCTCATTATGCGGAAGAGAAATAACCATAGTTTTGTGCCAGGTTGCAATACTCAGTACAAAAACAGTAAGCCGTCACTCTTTGGAATACTCAAAAATGATAAACTTTTACAGCAGTGGCAAAGATTGATTCCCGGTGCAGATAAAAACTTAGACAAATTTAGTGCTGTATGTGAACTGCACTTTGAGAGATTTGTGGTTCGAAATTTTGTGCATAAAATAAATGAGGAGACTGTGTTAATACCCAGAGATCGGCCCATCTTGACACCAGATTCAATTCCAACAATATTTCCAAACCTTCCCCATTATTTGTAAAACCTCTGGCAAAATACAGGAAAGTTAGGGAAACCGATGATAAGCCTGGTGGTAATTTAAATAGCTTGGAATTTACTTCCCAAAGAGTTACACTGAACTGCCTTCTGAATATCACAGCCTTCAGAATTTTGGGGTAAGCAAATTCCTGCAAATAATTCAAAGTGCATAATTTTCCATGTTCATTCATTCAAATGTGAATTGTCAAATTCATTGACAACAGAAAAACTGGTTGTTGTTACCAAAAGTGAACCAGAGGTTACCTGTAAAGTGTATTTACGTGGAATAAAAATTAACTCAGTTTCTAATATTACTTCTAAAGATGAATTAAAATCCATTATTCGAGACACTGATAGGCTAACAGTATGTCATGGCACAGGCTCCATTTCAGAATTTGAAAATAACATGAAGTACCTTGAAAGTGGAGTTATTTTTTAGAATAATTTGTACAGCAAAAATTGTGTAAGGAAAGGAACAACAAAGACTTGCCTCAGAAGTAAGTATCTGCAGCGCTTACTTTTGCACAAAATAGCTTATCATAGAAGAAGGGCTACATTTAAAAATAAGTATCAAAATACAGTTCGGAAAATCAACAGGCTGAAGAAACTAGTTATTTCGCTCTCTAATTAAACTTAAAAAAAAAAAATAAAAAAAAAGGAATTTTACAGAACTTTCCATTAATGAAAAAATAGCAGAATTACCCATTAAGCAGCAGCAAATGGTTATTCATTGTTATAAGGCAGCAAAAAAAGAAATCTGCAAGAGGTATGTCATATACCAAAGAATGGTTACTTGAATGCTTACTAATGCACATAAAAGTCCAAAATTGTACGAGCACATACGGAAACACAAAATCATGATCCTACCTAATAGAACAACTATTAGAAAGTATATTTCAAATTACAACAGCGGTTTTGGATTCAATGCACTGACGTTTGAAACTATTTCAAAGAAAACAAGTGAAATGGAGCCTTTTGCAAGACATGGTGGTATATTAATAGATGAAGTGAAGCTTACAGAAAAACTGCATGCAAAATCATCTGGTGAAATATTAGGGTTTGTTCATATTGGGCCATACACTTCAGAAACTGTTAAGTATACCCCATGTAATCACGGACTGGTAATGGTGTTTCAGCCATTAAATGGAGATTGGACCCAAATAATTGGTGTTTTTGCCACAAGTAACAATATAAGTGGAACTTTGCTTGCAAAATTAATTATTAAAGCTGTTATTCTCACTGAAAATGCAGGTCTGTTTGTTAATTTCATTACGTGTGATGGGGCTTCTTGGACCAGGAATATGTGGAAGACATTTGGTATATCAGCAGATTGTTCTGGAACTAAATACAGCATTATGCATCCTACAGATTGTTCTAGAAGTTTACATTTCATATCAGATTTTCCTCACTTAATAAAATGTGTACGGGACGCATTTGTTACCAGAGGTTTTCTTCTGCCCGAAGGAGAAGCCAGACCAGAGCATGTTGAAGCAGCATGGAGGAAGGACTCTGACATAACTACTTTAAAAGCCATGCCAAAAATTACACGTGTTCATATTAACCCGAATAACTTTGAGAAAATGAGGGCAAGCTATGCTTTGCAGCTTTTCAGCAACGAAGTATTAAAAGGCCTTTTTCTCTATAAGCATCATATTGAAATATAGTTTGGAAGTACTAATGCAACTGCATTTTTCATAAAGTTGATGATGCAGTTAATTACTGTAATGGCTTCTAGGGGTCCATCAAGTAGTCTCCGCATAGATTCTGAGGGATGCAAAGTACTTAATGATGTTCTGTTATGTTTAGATAAATGGGAAGCTTTTGCAGGAGATAAGAAGACTGGGTTTTTAAATGCTAGCACAGCTGCAGGATTATGAGTCACTATAAGCAGTGCTATCTCTCTACTAAAATATCTATACGAAACCTTGAACCACAAGTATGTAATGACATCGTGCTTGAGTCAAGACTCGATAGAAAACATTTTTGGCATTATTCGACAACTGTCAGGCTGCAATGACCACCCCACTGCAGCAGAACTTTTAGTGACCATTCAGTGTTTAAGTTTTTATAATCTGGCCAAGCCTGTAAAGTGTGGTACTGGCTGCACAACAGAAATCATCAATTCCCTTATTGAGCCAAGTGACTCCATCAGTTGTAAACCTAATGTTTTGTTAAATTTAAATGAACTTTTAAGTGATGGAATGCTATATAATGTGAAAGATACCTTGAATAGTGCTGCATATTCTGATTGTGCTTCCCTTTTCCTAGATAATTCCCATAACCAGTTGCTAGTTTATGTAGCTAGAAATGTATTGCACTAACTAAATGCAAAGATTGCACCAAAATGTGTTTAACTTGCAGTATTGAAGAAAAGGCCAGATTTTCTGGAACGCTGATACGAGATTTTGATAAAGGTGGCTTATTATATCCATCAAAGGAACTCCTAGTTCTTGTCAGTCAACTGGAAGGTATTGTTACACATTATTTCAGCACCGAAAAACTACACAGAGATAGCATCATTGATATTTTAGCTATCTTGATGATAAAGAAAATTAAATTCATTGGTTGTGCAGAACACAGTAAAGATGTGACATGTAAGATTGCAAAATTGTATTTACTGACATGGTTATATTTTTATATAAAGTGACTTAATAAGATTCACAATGATAATCAAGAAAAATGAAGTACCTCAAGCTGAGACGCTGCAAATAAATATTAAGTCCCTGGATCTGGGTGCTGAGGTTCTTTTTATGAGGAAGCAAGTGAGAGACAGCTTTATAATTACTGTGGAGTGAGTAAATGTATGTGGAGTCAGTCAATAGCTCTCATTTATAATTATTGTGGAGTCGGTAAATATATACAGACTCCACAGTAATGCTACAGCTCAAACCCTCACCTCGAGACTCCCTCAAAACTACTTTAACAGTTAATAAGAACTTCGCAACAGAACAGGTTCTGTCATTCAAATCCAGGGGTTTGAACTTAGTCACATTACCAATGTTCAACTCTGAGCAAGCAGAGCAGAAGCATATGACCGTATTAAAAAGATTGGATAACTTTGGGAGTATGTAGCAGTGGCTAGTTAACTTTTCCTTCATTAAATATGATATGTATGCACATAGCAGACAGTAAGCCTAATGCATATGCAAATAAGTAACCCCAGCCTATATTGAGGTCAAGAAATGTCCAGGTTGTTAACAAACTTAGAAAAGAAAGTTCCAAAAAACTGGTAAGTTATTTAGAGATTCAAAATTAATTTCTGTAAATGTATTTATTTTTAAAAAAAAAATTTTTGCCCCCCCCCAGTAACTAAATAGTTCAGCAGATAAGATATTAATATACAAAAAGATTTTAAGGAACATGTGTGGTGGTAATAATATTGCAGAGTTACTATTTGTTATTAAAAATGTTTAGAACTGTGGGATTCTTTAGCAAACTGCCCCACCCCTTCGTCTTTTTTTTTTTAATGTTCAAATCCCAAAACCACTGGTGGTAATCTGATATTAACACTTCTTTTTTTCAATCAACATTTAGCTTTGGCATTTCCAGTATTGCTAACTAGGGCTTCCATGATGGAATTATATACTACAAAATTCAGTATTTTGAAGAAAACTTGCAAAATGCCATGAGTGACTAATTTACTCTTTACAAGGTGGTGTAAAAGTAATAAAAAAAAGAAACTAAACACGTATTAAATTTATTTCTGTAAATTTAATTACGTGTGAAAACATCTAATAGTTGTATTCACAAATTCTTGCTCTTTCAATTGCATTTTCTAAGATGCCTAAACATCAAGTTGTGTGTTATTTATTTTTTGTGTAATGTTACTTTTTAAATCCTCCTCCCACGTTCTGTTGCTGATAAATTTCTCTGTTACTATACAATTGAGAAACGGTTTTTGATAAAAATTTCAACAACTGCTGCACTAGCCTTTGACATATAACAGCCCACAATGAATTAATCAAGCTTCTACTTTATAAAAAATAAAAATGAAAAAAAAAACCATTTAAAATGAGATGCTTTCTTTTGCCTCACTGTATAAATTGAATAAAGCTTAACCAATGTGCTGAGATGTGGTAATATTGTAATAAATAATGCTTGGTACATACCAACAATGTAAGATTAAAACATTGCTTTATTACAAACTGCATGTGGCTTCTGTATGGAAATGCCTAAAGCCATTTATAATGAACTCTCATCAGCACGCCTTTGGTCCCCATGCTGATGAGAGTTCAATACTCAAAACCGATCCACGTCAGAGGTCAGTTTTTTCACATGTGCTTCAACATTTGTTTCAGTTAGTGTAAATTATATCTGTATTACCTATTCCCAACTACTAGGGGCATTAAACAACGTTGTTACATGTTTACATTGTACACAATGTGTCACTGTGCGCACCTTACTGGGACGATAAACCTTTCTGGATTTACTGAGGGGATATCAGTATGAGATTGAAATAATTCCAATTTCAGAAATTAAGAACAAATAAATGTCTTGGTAAATTATTTGCTCCCGCACAATATTTCTTCATTTAATAGTAAAATTTATCTAACAGTATAAAAAACATCCCTCCAAATCAACCCCATTCTTTTTTTTTTTTTTTTTTTTTTTTGCGTTTTTTTCTGAACAATTACTGGTAAATGCTTTCTCATGCATGCATTATGACCAAATAATGCTTCAGTCAGAGAAGAATGTCATTGTAAATACGTGTGACACACCTTAAATAAGGTGGTACACACCGTTTTTTAAACCAGTCAGTAACAGGTAAAAATAATTTTTGTTAAACCTCTTAATAATACGTAGGGCTTACTCAACGTTTATATATATCTGCTATATCCACGCTTATCACTACATACGCTGGGCGCTCGGCACACTTCCCCTTTTAGATGCTATATATCAGCTGTTCCTGTATAACCGTTTGAAGAGTAGATACATGGAAGCACAACTTTATATTTACACACTCCCACATATTTACTTCAAACAGTAAATTTTGCCCACTGTCCCTAAATTGTTTTTAAGGAGAGCTCTGTCTCTGACTGGCAGCATTAAATTTGTTGAACCACGGCATTACTTATACCTGATCATAGGCCTAACCACTGGGAGGATCAGGACCCCCAGATGTTCATAGAGTGGGATCCCCAATGTAAATGATTCTCCAAATGTTTCGGGAATATAATGATATGAACTTTTTATGTGAACCAACTAAGTTATTTAATAATATAAGATTGTAATTTTTCGTAGAATGCGAACACATGTATAATGTGTACTTAATAAAACAGCGATGTCAATTAAGCATGGTTACCAACATCGCTGGCGTATATATATTATGTGATCAGACCCCCCCCCACTCCAGATTTTGAATTTTGAAACACGGTTACGCCACTGTACCTGATGGTCACTGGCCAACATAGCCGATGCTGACACTTTAGCATTCAATTAAAAATAAGCGTATTCAATATAATGTCCCATACAAAAAAACCTTGCAATTTCTGTATATACAGCAGGAGCGGCTCCTGCAATAAACCTGTGGGGCTGCAGCCCCCACCACACCCCTACCCAAAGCAGTTTTTTTCATGCCACACCAAGAGAGAAGTTTACTGAACTCTGCTGGAAGTTTTTCACGCCACTGGGAGCGAAAAGAACGCTGGCGCGCTGCTCTGACCTATTGAAACCAACGTTGAAACCAACTCGTGTGTGAAACTCTACCTATTCCCACATCAGTTCATTTCCTTTGTATAAAACGTCCCTGGGGGCGGCAGCTCTTGCTGGTACAGCAAATATAAGTGGTTCTCGCAGTTGTTTGCGAGTGACGTAGCTACAATGCAGTTTCTCGTTGGCTGCGAATTCATCGCCGGGCCTTCAATTTTTGGTTTGTTCCAACTTTTATTCAACATGATAATTCTAACAACTGGAGATCATTCGTGTTTGCTAACAACAAATACTCAGTTGCCGAGATTTTTACCAAAAAGTTTCACTTCTGGTCAAAATGGGCATGTGAACAAATTGTGATTAAGAATAAAGTTCAGTAATGGATAAATTGAAAAATAAAAAATAAAAATGACTAATTTTTCCAGTGAGATACTTGCACAAAATTAATATCTTGCACAAAATTAATATTATCACTTACCAGGCACACTGAAATTTTCGCTTTTAAACTCGTGTAAATTTCTGTTCATCAAAAAACACTGAAGTTGCTCCATTGACCACATTTTACTTTTCTGCTGCATATGCATTCCCCCCCCCCAAGCTTTACTTTGAACACAACATTTAATCAAACACAACGGTTTAGAAAATTTACAAAGTTGGTAAATTTTGAAAACAAATTGTTCTACACTAAATTGTAATCATGGCTTGAAAATTGAAACTGGGAATATGTTTGCAATTCGTATTTATTAAAGAGAATGCCTGCGAGTCAAAATTACAAAGGGAGTGTATCAGAAGAAAAATATTTATTATATTTCTAGGGGTCACAATTGACACCTGAAAATGCGTATATGACGTTGGGTGCGTGTCCGCTGTCATTGGCACACACATTATTTTTTTTTACCTTGAAAACTGGTTCCCGTAACTGAGTGTGTGTTGCTCTTACAGTATCTACATTTATATATCATTTACAACCACTATCTCAATCCACTGCTGGATGTCCACAACAGTCTGTTTAGAGCCAGTTTTCTTCTTGCTCCCGAATTTCATCCACCCATCTCCCACATCATCTTCTGGGTCTTTTTTTTTTTTGTCTCTTGCTATCCAGTTTAATATTTCTCGCTGGCTCTTTCTTCTAGCAATATGTCCATCCCATTGCAATTTCAGGGATTCTATCATTGCTGTCTTCCGTCCTTGTAATTTTCCCGATCCAAGAGTTCCTCTTTGTATCTTCCCTGTTCCTGGTTACATCAAACATGCATCTCTCAATGCTTTTTCCCATTGTCTGCAATCTCGGTATATCTGTTTTAGTTGAGGTCCACGTCTCTGCTCCATTCGTAACAACTGGAAGGATGTACTGATTAATGAGAGTCATGTTAGGATCGTTAGAATAAGGGTCCTGTGTGAAATGTATGTGGAACTAATTTCTTTGCTGTACAATGGAGTATGCGTGGGTGATGATCAAATGATCACATGTAGAGGATTTTAGGAAGGGAGTGTCTGACCCCAGGTCTTAAACAACCCTTAGAAATAGGATACTACGAGATTTGGGCTAGACGCCCAAAAGGAAAGTGATACGGAAGCTAAGTAGAAAGGGGGAGGAAGACGCCTTTATTTATTACCGGGTACCAGTACCCGGTGTATGCGTGGGTACCTATCCACAAGGTAAGCAATGAGGAAATATACACGAAAATACTGGATAGCACTACAATTCGATTTGGAAGTTCACATTAAAGTGACTTGTGACTACAAAATATGCTAAACACTTTTCTGTTAAGAAATAATGCATCAAACCAAGTTTTATACGCCGATTATTTTCTTCATAAATGTGGCCGCCCATTGATATCTGTTGCCTAATTCAGGTATCGGTTACCTCTAGAATTTCCCCATCAGTTGCTAAATATAAATATTCATTTCTACGGGTATATATATACATAAATTATTATTAAAGAGACAGTATGAGCAGGCTCAGTAACATAGCTTTCGAAGTGATATCTACAAAATTTGAATGCAGCCCCTCCAACTCAGCTTACCACTAGCCGCTACTGAATGATATACATTTAAATTTTCCAAACAGCACGTCCTTATTTGGCACATACAAGCTATTTGTTAGCGTTTTGGTAGGCATTCTTCGAGGAGGTAGCATATCAATTTAAATCACGTATAATTATACTTTCAATTACATTTGCCGACGCTGCACTCTGCGCCAGACTTAGACATTTCACTGAACCATAAAATGTGTTTCCATAATCACACACTTAAGAAAATCGTACATATCCTAATCCAACCCCTGTTGTTTGGTTCACATTGCACAACAGTACACACAATCTTTGACACAGACGCCGTCTGCGGCGCCCCGATGCGGCGTGGGACATATTTCGAACGCAGATTTTGAGTTCGCACGGCACACTTCCCCTTTTAGACGCTATACGCATGCAAACCAAGGATGGAAAGAAGGAATATTTCGGACTTCTTATTTCTTAACATTAGGCTTTTTTTTATTGGAGGTATAACGACCACCGTGAGCAACTCAATGGGCTATAAGCAGTCGCCCGTCCCTAATTTAGGGTCACTGGTTCCAGGGAAGGGAGAGAGCCAGTGCCGTAAAACAAACACAACATCCATGCCACACCGGGATTCGAACCCGGACCCCGTTCGGGCGAATGATCAGAAGCCATCGCTTATACCACTGCGCCACCGGGGCGACAACATTAGGCTTTTGGTTATATTTTAAACATGGTTACTTGCCAATGGGCAGTAAGTAACCATGTGCACTATGCACTTCCGCTCAAAAAATCATTATTTTGTTTAATTTTTTAAAGAAATACCAACATAGAAATGGAAAATATGTGTTGGTATTTTAAAGAAATGCCAACACATATTTTCCTGTTTTTTCTGGAATTTTTTTATGATGGGAATGAATATTTCAGCCTCAATTTTTTGCATTCCTGTATGGGTAGAGTAAGGGTCCGAAAAACCCGTTCAAAATCGCGATTCCCCATAGAGATATACAGGAGATTCTTAGGTTGGACGCAATGGCGTAGTCAGCTGACTAAAAGTGGCGTCACGCCAGAGGCACAGGGAGAGGGCAGCTCCTCTTACTCCTAACCTCCGTGGTAACCAAACCAATCGGCTTTGAGTTTGAGTTTTGTGGTTGTTCCCGTTCTCGTAATCGTAACGTCGTTACGTTGTTGGTTACTGCCACAGATATCATATTCAAGAAGCTAGATTGTACATCCAGCCCAAGAGGCGTGAGAAGGTAGGCGCCATTTTCAGCGGGTCATCACGATCCATTTAAGCAAGGCTACTTTGCATTAAGTCAAAGGAATACGAGTTTGGTACTGTGATTTTCAATTTATATTGAGATTCAAAGCAGTCAGTACCCATTTAGTCGCGGAAGTTATGATATTTAAGTAAAGAACAGTAATATTCCTTAGTGCTAACTAGAATGCCAAGGGTCTTGCAAAATATTAAATTATTTCAGATTCGGCCAGGGCTTAAATTCAAGAGAAGACATTTCGGCACCTGCGATATAAAAAAATATCACGCTGGTTTTAATTTGCTGAGAGATATGATTTTGACGTTTCTTGTTAATGAATGCTTTCATTTTATACGCCATTTCGTTGCTATATATATATATATATTTTTTTTGATTGGAGGTTTAACGACCACCGTGAGCAACTCAATGGGCTATAAGCAGTCGCCCGTCCCTAATTTAGGGTCACTGGCTCCAGGGAAGGGAGAGAGCCAGTGCCGTAAGACAAACACAACATCCATGCCTCACCGGGATTCGAACCCGGACCCCTTCGGACGAATGATCAGAGGCCAACGCCTTAGACCACTGCGCCACCGGGGTGGCTGCTATATTGCCCAAATAAATAATTTGAAATGTTAAAAACTGAAATTTCCTTAGTGCATAACAAAACGAAATATCAAAATGTATGGTGAAATTCAAAACTTTTTGAGCAAACATAATAAATAAATCAGAATGACAGAGATAATAGCAACAAGGAAAAAGATTCACATTATTTCAGCTTTTCTATGTAAAGTGTGTGGAAGCCTTTTTTTTTCGGGTTTAAATCAATAGCTTGCTGGATGTAATAGCTACTTACTGATTTTAAATAAATTATTTGCTTTTTCATTATTTTAAATCGCTGCCGCATTAGGTTCTTAAAAAGGTTTTCCAATCATTTTCTATATTTGCATACAATACCAGCTTTAAATATTTATATATATATCATCATCATCATCATTGTCAACCATTATCAATCCACTGCTGGACGAAGGTCTCCCCAAGTTTCCTCCACAACGGTCTGTCTTGTGCCAGTCTCCTCCATGTCACTCCCCGCATATTTACGAATTTCATCCACCCATCTCCCATGTGGTCTTTTTCTGGGTCTTTTCCTGTCCCTTGGAATCCAATCTAAAATTTCGGCTGTCCATCTATGGTCTGTCCTTCTGGCAGTATGTCCAGCCCATTGCCATTTCAGGGATTTAACTCTGATCATGATGTCTTCCACTCTCGTCATTTTTCAGATCCACGAGTTCCTCTTCTTATCTCTCCTGGTTATACCAAGCATGCACCTCTCCATGCTACTTTGAGTTGTCTGCAGCTTTTGTATGTCTCTTTTAGTTAAGGTCCACGTCTCTGCACCATACGTAAGCACTGGAAGGATGCATTGATCAACCCACTTTTCTTTTAAGACATAATGGCATATTGCTCTTGAAAATTATGCTGTTTCTTCCAAAAGCTCTCCAGGCAAGTTTTGTACGCCGATTAATTTCTTCATCAATGTGACCCTCACTTGATATCTGCTGTCCAAGATAAACATACGTATCTGTTATCTCCAGTTTTTCTCCATCAATCGATAAATCTTCATTTCTTGTAAAAGCATTGAACATCACTTTTGTCTTCTGAAAGTTCATTTTTAATCCCACTTCTTTACTCTTGTCAGCAAGTTCCTGGATCATACTCTGCAGCTCTAATGGGGTAGTTGCAAAAATGACTACGTCATCAGCAAAACGAAGGTGGGTTAGATAATCTCCATTAATCTTTATCCCTTTGTTTTCCCAGTTCAGTGATTGAAAGACATTTTCCAATGTGGCATTAAAGAGCTTCGGAGATATGGTGTCACCTTGTCTCACTCCTTTCCAATTTTTATGTGTGTTGTATTTTCAAACAGCCGAATCTTTGCACTTGCATTTTCATAGATGTTATTAATAATATTAATGTATGCATCTTCAATACCGCAGGATTTCAGAGCCGTGGTAACTGCTGATGGTTTCACCGAATCAAAGGCTTTTTCATAATCGATAAAAGCCATGCACAATGGAAGTTCATATTCCCTCGCTCTTTCAATCAGTTCTCTCAGTACGTGGATATGATCTATTGTGCTGTAGCCACTCCTGAATCCAGCTTGTTCTCTCGGTTGAGCCATGTCCAGTGTTACCTTCAAGCGGTGTGAAAGAACTTTAGTGAAGATTTTATAAACCACTGATAGGAGGCTGATAGGTCTGTAGTTCCTGAGATCCTCAATGTCACCTTTTTTATGTAGCAGGATCATTGTAGCATTGTTCCAATCCTCAGGAATCTTCCCTTCATTAAGGCATCGAGTGAAAATTTGGGCGAGTACTGTTTCAATTTCTCCACTTGCTTCTTGTATGATGTCTATAGTAATTCCATCTTCTCCTGGAGCTTTCCCTCGCTTCATGTTCTTGATTGCATGAGCAACTTCTGCTGGGAGGACTGGAAGAACTCTGGTACCTTTCATGATGTCTGGAGTACATGTATCATCCCTTTCATATAATTTGGAGTAGAAATCATTCACTCTTGTCAAAATTTCGCCTCTATTTCTTGTTATAGAACCATCTTTTCTCAGAGCCATAATCTGTTTTCTTCCCTTACTGAGATGTCCCTTTGCTATCTTAAGGCTTTGGTTGTTTTCAATTGCTTTCCTCACTAGCTCACAGTTGAATTTCCTTACGTCTTCAGTGATACTTTTTCGTGTTGTCTTGCATAGCTCTATATATTCCACTTTGGAAGTCACATCTACTTTAGTTGTCCTCATCTCTCTTCTTTTTTGCATCAACATTTTGGTTTTTCCTGATAATTTGTTCACATGCAACTTGTTCTTAGACCCAGCTAATTTTGTTGCTGTTTCCATTAGAGCTTTGGTTACTTTTCTGTTAACTTCCGAAATATCCACTTCTTCCGATGTTAGGCCTTCTAAAGCAGAGAATCTGTTCTTCAGTTCCAACTTGAAAGTATTATGGTGTTTTTTAAGGTTGGTTATGTCAATACATTTTGTTTGTCTTATGAGCTTGCCACGTTCCAGTTTAGTGTTGAGGTGCATCTTACATCTCACCAATCTATGGTCACTACCTGTGTTGAACTTGTTCAGCACACTGCAGTCTTCGATGACGAATTTTTTGTTACACATAATAAAATCAATTTCACTTGTCGTCCCAATTGGATGTCTCCATGTCCATTTCCTGTGCTGCTTTTTCTTGAAAAAGGAGTTCAAGATGAAAAATCCTTCTGCCTCTGCAAACTCAACGAGAGTATTTCCACGCTGGTTTCTGTTGCCGTGACCGAATTTACCTACTGAAGTTTCATTCTGTTGCCGTTGCCCTATTTTTGCATTGAAATCTCCCATAATTATCTTCAAGTGCTGCTTACCTTTATTATTTAGATGACGAATTTCCTCATAAAATTCTTCAATTTCTTCTTCAGCATGACTTGTGGTGGGTGCATAAGTTTGAATAATCTGAGCCTGGTATCTTCTCGATAGTTGGATAACGAGTCGTGCAGCTCTGTCAGAGGAACTTTCAACTTCTACCACTTTATCCTTCAGTTTCTTGTTTATTATAAATCCAACACCACTAGTTCTGCCAGTATCTGTCCCACGATAATAGAAGAGATGTCCACTTTTCAGTTCAATGAGATCTTCTCCTTTTCTCCTTACCTCACTTAGCCCGACGATGTTCCACTTGATCCTTTGTAGTTCCTCTTCCAATTCAAGAAGCCTTGAATCAGAAGATAGAGCGTCCGTTATAGGTAGCCAAGGTCAGCATCAAATGGCAGCCTAGTCCGGTCCTCCGGGGATTCTTAGCACCCTCTGCCTTCATGTCGCACTGGCCGCTGCCTTGGCCAGGTACATTCCAGCTGCCGGAGACTGATGGCCAAGATTTAAGTTGTAGAGTCATTTTGGAGGTGTTTGGCCATAACTCACCACGCTGGCCAAGCGGGTTGGTGAGTGTGGGATAGCATTTCCTCTGATCCCGATGGTATAGTTATACCGCTATTGGCGGTCGTCAGAGCCCCTTTAGTGGGAACAGGATGCACCACGAGAAGGCGGGGTTGACATTTGTCAAGGAGAGGCTGTGATGTTACGCATCACCTGACCTTACATCCCTATATATATATATATATATATATATATATTGTTTTCAGCATTAGGCAAGAGACAAATAAGTAACAGCAATTATATTTTCGTCTCTCTGCGTAAGATTTTTATCTGAGGAAGCTTTCACAATGATTTATACAATAACCAAATCCAAACTACTCTGCGTAACCTGCCATGTTCCGACATCTTGATCCGCTCAATGTGGCTCCATGCTTCTCACAGCACAAGCCCATGCTCAACAGAGCAGACAGCCAATCTAGTCCCTTATACGATATCTGTGGCAGTGTTGCCAATTTGGGGTAAAAGTCGCTAAATTTAGGGACTTTTCCCTTGACGTTAGAGACAAAAATTTTGGTTTGGGATTAGAGACTTTTTTAGGGGATTTTACCCGTGGTTTTTGGGACTTCAGCGCCTTTTTCCGTTTTAGCTGTTTTTTAAATAAACTTTGAGACAAAATATTTTTTCCAGTTTACAAGGCTTAAATTTTATATAAACATTACGTAACCGCTAATACATAAACTTTCGTAAAAGCAACAAATGTCAATTGGTTCAGGACTAATCGTAATCGTTATCAAACTTCGTCGCCCATGTTAACATCTCATCCAACGAGATCGTTCGTAAACACCCGTTGCTGGTTTCTAATGTATTTCCCCTCTTTTTCTCCTACTTTCCGTTTACTTATAATTCTCCCTCAGGTTAATGTTGGGGTTGAGTATCTGGGAGCATCGTATTCTGACTTGTGTTACCAACTTAGGGGTAAAGTCGCTAAATTCAAGGAAGTTCGGATTGGAGTTTTTGATTTTTTTTTATTGAAGGTTTAACGACCATCGTGAGCAACTCAATGGGCTATAAGCAGTTGCCCGTCCCTAATTTAGGGTCACTGGTTCCAGGGAAGGGAGAGAACCAGTGGCGTAAGAAAAACACAACATCCATGCTTCACCGGGATTCGAACCCGGACCCCTTTCGGACGAATGATCAGAGGCCATCGCTTAGACCACTGCGCCACCGGGACGGCTTGGAGTTTGTCACAAAGATATTATTTTGGGATTACCTACATTTTTAGGGGATTTAGCTAGGTCTTTAATGATTTCAGGGTCTTTTTTCATTTATGATTTCAAGTATTTAAAATGCGGTTTTTGAAATCGGAAGTCTTTAATTTTCCATAGTTCCAATAACCGTAGCCATGAATCGTAACGCTTATAGAAAGCACCCCCCCCCCTTTTTTTTTTTGATTGGAGGTTTAACGACCACCGTGAGCAACTCAATGGGCTATAAAGCTGTCACCCGTACCTAATTTAGGGCCACTGACTCCAGGGAAGGGAGAGAGTCAGTATCGTAAGACAAACACAACATCCATGCCTCACCGGGATTCGAACCCTGACACTTCTCGGACGAATGACCATAAGTCAGCGCTTAAACCACTGCGCCACCGGGGTGGTCAATTCCCTTTTTCCTCCGTCTTATCAGACATAGGAAGCCTGTCTATTACCGCTGAGTTTTCGTAGGATCTCTTATGCTGTGAATACGATAGTGGTGGGACTCACTTCTGCGTTTCCATTGGCAGAAATATTGTATCATTAAAACAAAAGTTATGTTTTATCTTCATCAAAATAACTGTGACATATAATTGGAAAGAAAATGTGTGTGTTTTTTTTTCTTGTGCGAAAAATAATCTCACCTCCAATGCTATAATTTATTGGTTTACCATACTGCACGTACTAAGTGCGCTTAGCTAGTCATCTTGGCTATTTAAAAATTGTTGCCGTATTCTCTTCCCTTAAATATATTTGTGTGTATATATATAATTTGTTTGTTTGTTTGGGGTTTTTACGACCACCGTGAGCAACTCAATGGGCTATAAGCAATCACCCATCCCTAATTTAGGGCCACTGGTCCCAGGCAAGGGGGAGAGATTGTACGACAAACACAACATCCATGTTTCACCTAGATTCGAACCTGGACCCATCTCGGACGAATGGTCAGCAGCCAGTCTTTAGAACACTGAGCCAATGGGGGTGTCATACATATACACAGTGTGGCGAAGAATTTTTAAGACTGGCTCTGTAAAATGAAATAGGAACAAGAAATTAAAATTTGTTTTGGTTTGGTTTGTTATTCAAAATATGTCCCTCCGGCTTCAATGCACTTGTTACAGCGATTTAATAATGATTCGAATGCCTGTTCCAGTTCACTTTGCGGAATTGCCTCCAAAGCACGCGTCGAAGCTGTTTTTATGGTCGAAATATCATCAAAATAACACCCTTTTAACGTCATTTTTAGTTTTGGGAACAAAGAAAAGTCGCAAGGTGCTAAATCAGGCAAATACGGTGGATGATTCAACACACAGACGTTATTTTTCGCCAAAAATCTACGAACAAGAAGTGAGGTGTGAGTGGGTGCATTATCGTGCAACAAACACCAACTGCTTTCATCCTGATATTCTGGACGAATGCGACGAATTCTGCCGATCAAACACCTCAAAACATTTAAATAAAACTCCCTAGTAATTGTTTGTCCACTTGGAACAAATTCTTTGTGGATAATACCCGTACTATCGAAGAATGTAATGAGCATTGGTTTGATTTTCGATGGAACTTTTCTTGTTTTTTTGGCTTGTGGCGAGTTTTTACTTCCATTCCGCATTTTGTCGCTTTGTTTTAGGATCATATTGAAATCACCATGTTTTATCACCTGTAACAATCGATTTTAAGAAGTTTGGATCATTTTCAGCGGCTGAAATGATGTCTCTGCAATGTGCATTTCTCCTTGACTTTTGTTCATTAGTTAACGCGTGTGGAACAAATTTAGCACAGACTTTTGTTTTGCCCAAATCTTCATGCAGGATGGTTCGAATCGTTTCTTTGTTGATGCTTAAAGACTCTTCCATTATTCTTAGTGACGCACATGGATTGTTTGACACGAAATCACGCACTTTTTCAATAATCTCAGATGTCGTAGATGAACTTGGTCTTCCGGTATGCTTATCATCTTCTAGCGTCTCTCTTCCGTCCAAAAAACGTTTGTGCCACAGGGAAGCATTTGATCTACCTAAACAAAACTCACCGTAAACTTGTTTCATCATTTGGTACGTTTCCGAGGCCCTTTTACCAAGTTTTGCGTTAAATTTAACAACAGCTCTTTGTTCCATCTTAACAATTCAACATGAAAAAAATTTTACTTCTCTAATGAACGCCGGTTTCGTTTGAGTTACTTTAACAACTGAGCAGTACTTTTGGCAGAAAGCAATCAGATGGTCACGGTTTATAATGTATTCGCGATTACACTGGTGGCGCCACCGTAGGCTGAAATCTAGCGCCAGTCTTAAAAATTCTTTGACGCACGTGTATGTATTATTGAGCCATATTTAGTAATAATATCAACACATTCAGTTCTTTTTATGTTATTAATTTAAAGTGACAAATTAATAATAATAATAATGAGTCATTGAATTTTAAATGGCGTACGAAAATTCAACATAATTAAAATTTTATTTTTAGAGACTTTTTTTCACTTTTGGAGACTTTTTATCACTGCTTTGGAGACTTTTTATCACTGCTTTGGAGACTTTTAGAATGAGTTAGTTGGCAACACTGATCTGTGGTTACCTGTGGTTACTGGTTACTGCTTACCTGTGGTTACTGCTAGTCTGCTACCAAAGCTGCAACTTTGCATTTTCTGATCTGCACTTATTTATTGTGTTTTAGTAACGCAGGATGATGGTGGATACTCTCGACAGTTTTGTTTACAAGGAGGAAGGATTACCTTCTGAAAATTATAAAATTTTCGAAGACATGAGACAGAAAAAAGAATTTTGTGATGTAATACTAAAGGTAGGAGAGCATTTTATTCAAGCTCATAAAATAGTTCTGGCGGCCAGTATTCCCCGCTTTAGGTTTGCCTTTGCTGTTACTACTACAGAAAGCGAGTCGAATGATATTGAATTAAGAGACATTGATGCCGCAGCTTTATCAGCCTTAATAGATTTTGCGTACACGTTCGAAGTCGAAATTACTGTGCAGAATGCAGAGACGTTACTGTCCGCTGCCTGCTTTTTGAATGTTGAGCGCGTGGAAAGCGCATGTGTCGATTTTCTTATAAAAAGAATTTCACCGATAAATGCTTTGTATTTGCGCGATCTTGGGAAAAGAGTTCAGAGTTTAAATTTAGTCTATAAAGTTGACCTGTATATCAAAGAAAATTTTGAGGAAATTAGCAAAAGTGGCGATTTTGTAAATCTACCTTTCCGATGCGTGAAACATTTAATTAGCCGAGATGACCTGCATGTTTCCTGCGAAGAAAATATTTTTGAAGCAGTAATGCGTTGGGTGAAGATGTCTCCCGAAGAACGAAGCGCAAAATTACCCGAATTATTAATTTGCGTTCGTATGCCATTTATACAACTTCAGTTTTTAAGAGATACTGTCGCAAAGGAAGAACTTGTGAAGGGATCACACCAGTGTAGGGATATACTTGATGATGCTAGAGACTATCATCTTTTCCCACTGAAACAAACTGATCAATCTGCATGGAAATTTTCATTGGTTCCTCGGCAATATGAAGGTCCAGGATATTGTGAAAACAACACTGGCAGTTACGTGAGAAAAATAATTGTTCCAAACCCTGTGGTGTTGGATCATAGATTAAGCAGACGTCAACCAGCATTTCGGCAGCACCGGTTAAAATTTAATCCAACGATGTCTTCAAGGACTGAACCAGTTATGCAAGAAACAAGAGAACAGGCATGGAGATTTGCAAAACTGAGTAGAAAATCGGAACCTCTAGGTTGTGATGTACGTGAGATTAAACCCTCAGCACTCCCACTCTTCAAAAAGAATTCTTTTGCAGCAGGTGGGCTTGCTAAAATTAGACAGAATCCATATAATAAAACTGGACTTCAACAACCTCAGTTTGAAGAGAAATCCCATTTTGCACAAAATCCACAATTTAATGAAGAGAAAAAAAATCGCTGCAATTCTAGAATAGAAGATGGGTTTCTTCACACTTATCCTGACAAAGCGAGGCCATACCCTTCTCCATTTAAGAAAATGGGAGGGTGGTGAGAAAGAGGAAAAAAAAAAGTGGCGATTACCTGAGAAACCACATCCATACCCTTCACCATTTCCTACATTTTGGAAGAAACCTGCTGGAATTGAAGAAATAATATTACTCTCTTTCACATTAGGTGTCACCATCCTGCCTGAAATTGCAATGGTTAACATTTGTTCGACTAAGATGCAACAAAAAGCTCCATGTCCAGGTACACGTTTGTTACTGTGCATTCACAAGAAAAGAATGGTCTGATGACCCTTGTGCATGAGACCACACCAAACATTCACTTTTGCGCTGTCCAGCTGTTTTTCAAAGAAAATATAGATGTCTGTTTGCTTCACCAGAGGTGTGAAGATTGCCATGATGTCCAAAGAACATGTGCTGCAGGGAGTTTTCATCTATACACTGTAAAATCTTTGTTGCAAAAGCAGCAAGGCTTGAACAATATACATTTTGTACACATAGAAACAAAACCTTTCGTGTAAAATTTTCTTCAGTGTAGTCCTGGTGATTCCAGATTCAGATGAAGCGGGGTGGTGAGTGGATTTTGAGGGGCTGTGTCTGCACTGCATCAACGGTTTCTTCACTAACACTCGGTTGGATCGTTTGGTTTTGGTCATCAACACTTCCTGTTTCCTTAAACTTGCCATATCAAGCTGTTATGATCAGATGGTGTTCTAGTTGTTATGATCATTATGTGTTCTGTGAAATTATCATTATGTGCTCTTCTGAAATTACACTGTACAGTTATTGGTGATTTGGTCTTGTGATATCATAGAACACAACATGCCTGTTCCTACAAAGACGCCATTTTGACTTCTTGCACTGGCAGCACAACCTAGTTATTACTCAGCGTGCACCTACGACAACAGAAAAACTATTAATTTAATTGTTTTCCCAAACCGTTTTTCTATTGTAGTTATTTTAAATAAAAAACTTGAGGGAAAGACTTTGTCTACCCATTATGGTAATAAAAGAAAAAAACATGCCTTAAAGATTCCAACAAAATACAAATTTTGAGTTCCCCCGAACATGATTTTACTATTTTCATGATGTCTGTGTGTGGTTTCTTGCTGCCATAACTCAAAAACTGTTATAATTGTCAAGGCAAAATTTAATATTTAGGGGTTTATGATATATACAAGGGTTGTACTAAAAGTGGGCATAACTTTTTTATTAACTGACAGAGGTTCAAATTGCACATGTTGATAGAGCAACTGTGCAAGGTACTAACTACTCAGCATAGTCTTGACCCCAACTCTAGAATCCTCTTTTAAAAAATACAGGTGTGGACTATAGGGGTGCAAAAAATTTTCAGGGCCCTGTATTTTCCCAGAACACAATTTTTTTCCCGAAATTTCCCCCAAAACTAGCGAATTTTCATACAAGTTTAAGCGATTATTAGGTATATGTTGAGTATATATATTAGAGTATATCCGTAAAGCCTATTTTAAACATTGGAAAAAAACACTAATATTTATTCCAGTGAATAAAAACAATCTTACATTGATGGGTGATGTCAGTTGTCACCAAGAAATGGCAGCCTTCCCGTCTCTTTGTGAAGGTTGTCAATCACCTTTGACATCTTGCCAGTCACCCCAGTATTTTTGGGCACACGATTAATAATAAAACACAAAATCACACATGTTGTATAATAACCAGTGATAAATCAAAAAAATAGTTGCATGCCACACCACAGTATAGAGCGCCACACTTTGAATAACACCAGTAGCACGCAAACAGCAACTGTAGAACCACTTGTGTCCTGGGGGAAATGGCTGCCAATAGAAGTTGAAGCTTGGTGTTGCGTGTCTAAGCATATAAATACAGTAGAACGTCCAAAATCCGAACTAAATGAGACCACTGGCAGTTTGGATTTAAGGACAATTTGTTTTTATTTTGTTTCCTCATTCCATACTTCTGGTTTTGATCAAAAGACAGAGTTTCCTCCTATGTTTACTAGAAAAGTCTCTAGGACAACCTTTTAATAAAGCAGTAAGGCGCCACATTTCTGCCCTTTCAACAGACTTGGCTCTGACAGATTTATTGCCCCCCCTCCCCTTCTCATTTTACAAATGGTGACACTGTTCCGAACAGTCTGTTCGGGAATTTAATCTGTTCTTTCGCATTCTTCTTCCTCTTGGACAATGCGGGCGAAGGAGGATGGGTGGTTCCCCACCCCAATCATTCCAAACAAAAGGGATTCAGTCCTGGGAATAGAAACGTGAAACTTAAATTCAAAATGTCTGAAACATTTTGGGGTTCTTAGGGAAAAACAGTGGTGGGGCAGAAAGGCTAGAAAATAAGCAGCTAAAAAAATTCCACTATTAACTATAATTTATTTCATTCTAGCATTTCAGGCGTGTAATTGTGCCAGATAATTTTATTGAATGGAATTTAAATTAGACTTAAATCCTTTGAAAAATGAATCTGTCATTGCTTTTAAATGTCTGGAACCCCCAGTAATTTTTCAAATTGGTGCCTATGACACATTCACTGCCATTAATTTCGGAAACTTTTATTAGCATGACTAGTGGTTGCGTTGTGCTTGTTACTCTGTCTTGGCATTAGTAAAGTCGTTAGGGTTCAGTGAATCGTCTGCCAGCGGCAGTCCGCAGTACATCACTGAGCTCATAACCTCTTAAATTCATAACAATACGACATTTTTCAAAATGACTACTTGACTACTGACTACTGTGCAGTAAATTACTCTTATCTTTAGCATTATATTTGTTGTTAATAAGTCAAATTTTTGTTTTATTATTGCTATTATTATTAGCAGGGATGGGGAATTCTGGGAAAATCTTACCAGCCAGGGATTTTTACCACTAGCCAAGAAGACGCGATATAGGCACAGTACGACAACAGTGTACAGAGATGGGATATGACGCAAATTTTGAATTTCTGCCCCTATGTAATACAAATACATATATACGCTATACCAGATTAAAAAAAATCCCCATGAAACCTTTCATTTATAAAGGAGATGTATGACACCAATTTATTATTATTTTATAATATATATTTCATACCTAATTAAAAGTGTTTGCCGCCCTGGTGGCGCAGTGGTCTAAGGCGTTGGCCTCTGATCATTCGTCCGTAAGGGGTCCGGGTTCGAATCCCGGTCAGGCATGGATGTTGTGTTTGTCTTACGGCACTGGCTCTTTCTCTTCCCTGGAACCAGTGACCCTAAATTAGGGACGGGCGACTGCTTATAGCCCATTGAGTTGCTCACGGTGGTCGTTAAACCTCCAATCAAAAAAAAAAAAGTGTTTGTTCAGTTTTGTTTCTTTTAAATTTTTATATCAATTATTCAGCATCACAAAATGTTCTTTTATGTCCTTGTACATGCTTTGTTCCACCTCCAAAGTACCACTTAACTATAGAGTCTGCTGGATCAAAATTTTCTAATGATGTTCCATTAATTCATATATTTAGGAGCAGAGATCGCGATAATGCCTCTACACGTGTATTTCACGCCTTAAAAACGCCAAATACGCTTTAAAATTTAGAAATGCATATTTTTACGCATTGTTTTTCCATATGAAATTTCCTTTTATAATCGGTGATTACACCGCGATTTTGTCATCAAAATGACTTTTTTTTTATCAAGAAAAATTATATCTTAACCTTTATGTCACAGTTTATGAAAAATTCATGATTTGGTTCCCATTGCTGAGCTGTTTAGCTAGGGATTGGCTTTCGGCAATCATTCAGAAGAACCTTCAGTCAGTGTGGGAAAGAGCAGCTCAACCGATGGGCTTGCGCATTTCACCCGCGTCGCGATTGAGACGCTAGTGTATCAGTGCAGCGTGGTGCCATTAAACCTTGGCGTGGAGGAAGTGAAAAGCAACATGTTTTGAAGTTCGTTTAATTGCCGTTTCAGGGCGGGATTCTCCTGCCTTACGAAATTTTAAGAAAATATATATATCTAAATATAAAATCTTGGGTCCGAAAATATATATTTAAATATATAAACTTTCGAAAAACGGAAGTTAGACGAACTGCAGATTTATTCTGTAATCGCAATATTAGACCCGTATGAGCAGTTCATTTGCATATCGCAGACTGTTACGAATCAGGCATGAGATTGTTCTTCGGATTTGCGGAATTCAACATTTCGGTTATACCCGAGCGATGAAAAAAGAAAATGTTTTATTTTCGGAGGATTAGTGTGGGGGGGGGGGGCTCGTTTTCCGCCTGAGGAACGGTATTCCGTTTTTCAGAACTAACAAAAGCTAAACGGAGTGAAATTTTTCCCGCAAATGTAATTTCTTTTTCTCGCAAAGTTTCCTCTGACCAGTATTGTTATTAAATATAAATTTATTGCATAAATGTTTGCATTTCAGCTTGAAAGTGTAGAGAATAGAAGAGTAACTCTTTGTTGTCATCAAAACTGAAGATAATTTAGGGGGTGCGCGTGCGTGGTGGCGGGGGTGTGTGTTCATGCTGGGGATGGAATTTTGTCTTTCAAAACTTACGAAAAACGGAAGTTAGACGAACTGAAGATTTATTCTGTAATCACAATATTTCCTCTGCTCATTTTTTGGTAAAATATAACTTTGTTTGATAACCGATTGTGTGTTTCAGCTTGAAAACAGAGGGAAAATTTCCGAAAACGGAAGTCGGACGAAGCGAAGATTTTTTCGTAATCATATTTTTTTTTTTTCGCTGTTTCCAATGTCCTGAATTGTTGTTAAATGTTATTTTCCCTCTATAAATAGTTGCAAAGGAAGAAACAGGACATTCCTCATATCAGAAGAATGGTTGAATCAACCAACTCTCAATTATGTTAACTGTAAACATCTCATACATAGTATTCAAGAAGTTATTTTTTTTTCAGAGCTGTAGGAAAATATGTTCAAAAATAATAAATAAGTTGACCTTTGCAATACTAAACTTGCACATCACAATGTCCAATGAAGGTTTATTTTACCTTTTGTGATTGAGATAGACTGTAGATTTCCTTCCTCCACAATAGAACTCTTTTTGAAGTTTGAGTGTGTAGAATCTGAATCTGTGAACCAACACACAAACTAGTTTTGGTACAGTCTTTTGAAAGCAAAACAAAATTTTTGTAGCCTCATGGATAAAACAAGATAAGTAGGTAAGATTTTGATAAATTATGACTTATTTTTTATAAAAGAAAATCAATTACATGCCAATTCATGTTTACATATTTATATATAGATATAATTAGTTGTTTTAATATAAAATATTATTTAACTAAAAATTTAATGTAATAATTGTTCATTCTCTAAAATTACTCCTTTGAAAAGAAAAATACTCCTTCAAAAATTGTGAAGGAGTATTTTTACTCTTTTGAAAAATCCTAGCACAATTTCTGTTTAGGAGACTGTTCATACTTCTGTTGACTAATGAGGTCCTCAAGTGATTTTTGATAAGATTCATCTGGCTGAAGCCTCGTTCACACGTTGATGTTGATGCTGGTATTACTCAAAGAAGCGAAAACAACTGGCTTATGTAAAAAAACTTCTCCTTATGTTCAGTAATCTTTAAAAGTAGTTCATCAACTTTCAAGTTCTGGCTACTTATTTTGAAGTCAAACCATTCGTCTACCACACTTTTTTCGATATCTTTCTCATTGTTTTTATGTTTGATTACTTCCTTAAAATGATGCAAGATAATTTTGATTTCATTGTCACCAAAGTTACTCAAATCATTTCCAGTGGGCCAAGTGAATGTGTCAAAAACATATGTTGAAGTGATTACAGGGGAATTAATGTCACAAAATATTTCCAATAAATATTTGTTTGCAAAGTCTATCGTAGTATTTCTGTCAGATGTGAAGAACTTCTTCCCATTTGCAACATTTGTCAGAACTACATCTTTGTAATTCTTCATTATAGGAGCTAAAAAATTGTTCTTCATATTTTCTTCTTTCTTTATTCAAATTTTCTAATTTCTTTTTGCTTTCAAAACTTCCTTGTTGACTTGTCATAAAAGCAAATGCTGTTTTTGGAAAACGAGGAACAAGTCTTTAAAGATTTGAAGAAAATCTAGGAGAAAACTGAGGGTTGCCAGAAATCGGAAATCTTTTTATTTTCTTTACTATGCCTTCTGCATTTTTGCTACCTTGTTTTTCATTAGCTTCATTTTTTAAATGCAACACAACTGGTTGGTAGTCATGAAAAATTGCTCTCAAAACTCCCACTTTGGATGCCACCCGTCTAATTTGGTGCAACTTCTGAATTTTTAAAAAATTTTGTGCTAATAAGTTTGCTATTTTTTCCAGGTGCTTGATTTTTTTACTGGAATGTCCATAAAATTGATAAATTAAAATAAGAATAGAGTCAAACGTTACTAAATACGATACATTCTTCAGAGTATAAAGTATGCTGAACTGCTATCGGTAAGCAACACAATGCACAGACAATATATGTGGTAAAAATTCTTTACATTTGGCACATAAACCAGATACTTCACCAACCATGTTGACTGCCTCATCTGTTGCTATACCAACAATCCAAGAATTTTTCTTCAAATTTTAACCAAGAGAAGCAAACTGTTTATCAATAACCGAAAAATAGGACTCAGATGTGCTATTTTCTAATTCTAAAAGTCCCAAAAAACATTATTCAATTTTACCATTTTTCAAATATCTTGCATACATCATCAATTCATCTATTGTGCCCTTGTCTGTAGAGGCATGTAAAATAATGCTAATGAACTGGGACTGCTTTAGTTCCTTCAATTCAGACTCTGTTTTAACCTCTGATATGCAAGAAATAAATTCCCTGCAAGCATTTCTGTTTGCATACTGGTTTTGTACATCAACCTCTAACTTTCTGGATAATATGACTAGTGATTCAATGTCAGAAAATGGCTTATTGTTTTTTGCAATATAGTAGCTCAGATTGAATAATACTTTGAACTGCTTAAATATTTTTTCATCCATCTTTTTAATGCATTTGGCCAATGGGGTGCTAACAAGAAGCTGTGATGAATTTTCAATAAAATCAACATTTTTTCTATGCTGCACAGATTTATCATGGAATTTAATAAAAGTTTCATGTTTAAAAGGGCCACGGATTCGCAGAATTCCACATCTTTGTCACCATTTTGGTTATTCTCAAGTTCGATGCAAAACTGAAGAGAAGTTTTGGAGGATTAGTTGGGGGGGTCATTTTTTGATCTGGGGATGGTATTTCGTTTTTCAAAACTTTCAAAAACGGAAGTTAAACTGAGATTTTTCCCGTAATCGTGATTTATTTTTCTCGCGATGTTTCTTCTGCACAGTATTCTTGTTAATATAATTTTATTCCATAAATATTTGCATTTCAGCTTGAAAATGAAAAAAAAAAAAATTCCGAAAACAGAAGTTGGCACGAAAATTTCCCTATGATCTTCTGGCATTAGCTTCTTCAGTGGATTTGAAGAATCCCGCCATTTCCATCGTCATTTCGATGATTCTCAAGATCGATGTGGAACTGAACAGAAATTTGGGAATGATTGATGATGGGGTCGTTTTCCGTCGGCGTCCGGAATTCCGGCTTTTAAAACTTTCAGAAACAGAAGTTAGACGTAGTAAAGGTTTCTTCTGTAATCGTAATCCTTTTTTCTCACAATGTTTCTTCTACCCAGTAGTGTTGTTAAATATAATTTTATTCCGTAAATTTTTGTTTTGCAGCTTCAAAATGGAGGAAAACTTTCCTCAAACGGAAGTCGGAAAGAGCGTAAATTTCGCCGGTAGTCGTAATTTTTTTCTGCGATGTTATATTTATCCTGTGTTGCTGTTAAATGTAAATATATATATATTGAATACAGTGATTTGCTCCAGCTTAATATTTACATAATAAATTTCAGTGAACAATTTTGTCTTGCTCACGCTGCGTTATATTCACCCTATTTCTCAGCACGTTCTTATTTTTCACCCGTGCGGTTAAAAAGTTAAGCTTTTTTTTTTCTTCATCAGTCTCATGTATGTAACAATCCAGGGGAATTCTTCTATCCATTTCTATTGAAATTTCCTGTTCTGTGCCTTTTCACAATTGTTTGCAACATTTCTATCTTCAAGTAAAACATTTTCAGAACCAAGATAGAGTTGTATCACATTGCTATCAACCAAAACACGTGGCGTAGAGGATGAATCACATGGCACAGCTACATTGCTACCGGACGAATTACGTTGGAAAAATGTAAATAAAGTTGATTGTTTGGAATGAAACATATTGAGATCACACCGATTTTCAATGATACCGCGATTTTTTATGTTGCAGAAGCCTTTGGTCCACCAAAATCTTGTTGTTTATGTTTTTAACATGCATTCAAGCAAAACGACAATTTAGTTGGCGGTCGCTCCGAGAACACAGCCGTAGGTACCACGTGATTAAACAGGCGTCCCGCCTGTGAGCAACAATTAATCCCGGGCGCGCTTCCCGGTGGTTACAGCAAGGGTTACACAGCGTTCTGCAGTGGGGAAAACCGGTTTATTCCACTAGCAGCAAGAGTGACTGCTAAGCATCCAAGACGTCAGCTCCGTTCTTTCGTGCGAATGAACGCCGGGGTCAGTCTAAAAAAATAGAATGCTTTTCTGCCTAGTGAGGTATGACTTCAGAGTTCGGACTAGAATATACTTGCCCGTGTTATAAATAAAAAAGCTTAAGGTGTAAAAAAAAAAAGAATAGTGAATGCCTACAATATTATTATTTTATATATTTTATAAGCTGCAATTTTTAAGGTCTAAAATCCAGGAAATCCACTCTCCGATGGTGAGTGGGCGAGCGTAATTTCCCACCCCTGATTATTATTATTATCACTATTTTACCACTGGGCAAAAAGTTCCCTCGAACTGTTTAAATTTCCCCCAAACCTTGTTCGCGTTTGGACATATTCTGTACCCCTGGTGGACTGTTATACCCACTTATTCATAGCCACTTTCACGTCATCTGTGTCATCAAATTGGCCCCACAGACTGTCTTTCATTGGACCGAACAGGCAAAAGTCGGAGGACACCAGATCTGGGCTGTTCGGTGGATGGGGAACCACCGTCCAGCCTAATTTGTTGCCAAAGATGTGTGTGGTCTTGCATTGTCATGGTGAATGTTGATCCTTTTCAGGCTTTTGTTCACTGTCTTCTCCCTTACGGCTTCTTGAGTGTCTCAATGCACCACTTGCTGGTCACGGTATGGCCACGTTCCAGAAAATCGAGAATGAGACCCCTATCATCCCCAAAACCAGTCGCCATGACTTTCTGTGCTGATCGCTAACTCTTGAACTTCATAGGCCTTGGTGAAGAGGTGTGACACCATTCCATGGATTGATTTGTCGTTTCCAGATTGTAAAGATTTGTCCATGTTTCACCTCCTGTCACCAGATTGGAAAAAAACACTTTCATTGGCTTCAAGCACTTCCAGCAAATCAGAGCAGATTTCTACCCTTCTCTCCTTCAAATTGGGCGTCAACTGCTGAGGTTACCCACTTTGCACACACTTTCTCATGCCCTAAGTCTTCCATCATGTTCTGTATGGCATTGTAACCACAGTCCCGTTGTGCAACAAGCTCACGGATTGTGACTTGTCTCTCCGCACGAATCAATTCATCCACTCACTGACGATTCGTGCCAGTGGTCACAGATGATGGTCTCCCACTCCGTGGTTTGTCTTCAATGCTGGTTTCCCCTTCTTTAAACTTTTTCATCCATCTGTGCACATTGTTCTTGTCAATGGTGTCATCTCTGTAAACATTCTGTTGCCTTCTGTGGATGTTGGACAGCCTGCACCCTTGCTTTGTCAAGAACTCAATGATGGCACATTACTTCTGCCTGGAATCTATGATTTACCTTCAATGAAGAAGGGTTACTGTAGAGAAAGAGTTACTCTACCAACATGTGTAATTCAGGGATCGCATTTCTCCTAAAATTCCTAAAATTCCTAATATTTTGTGACCCTCCTTAAATTCCTAAAATTATAACTAAAATTTGCTATTCTTCCTAAAATTTTCGTAAGCTTATTTTTTAAAAATACAACCGTTATTAACGCCAATAAATTTACCATTACGGTAAGGTAAAAAGACCTGTTATTGTAGAAACACAGCCTATATGCTGTGCTGCTGAAGGGAGGGAAAATGACGCCATCGAGATGCACTTGCTTCGGGGCGGGCGCTCCACTTTTGTGCCTTCGGACAGTTTTCGAGAGTAACAAGAGATCTAAGGAAAAAGGGGAGGGGTCATTTTCATCCCTGGTTTGCGCTTTGCAGACAAATTCAGTGGCACGCAGAAGATCGTACTTTATTTTTGGACATGCCTCATGGAACCTCCTCTTTCTGCTGATGTTTTGTTATTGTAAACCTCAGGTGGGTGGAAGCAAAGAGGAAACATGTGGTCTCCTTCCGTAACCTCCGGTAATGACGATGGGATGGTAGCTGAGTGTTATCGTGGCAGGCAGTAGAGCATGTGATCATTAACCTTCGATCGTGCGTCGGCGACAGCGACGTTCGATACGCAATATATCTCGGCTCCGACTCGCTTTGACTGAACTTGCGTGAGATGCGTATGATAGTTTCTGGTTTTGCGTCTTTTATGGTGTTCTCTGTGCTGTGTGCAGGTTCAGTTCTCTAGTGGTAACTTGCTTTTTTTTTCTATCTTCTGACATCCTCGCAGCCAAACTTCGGGAAGTTGTCTGGTTTTGCAATATTGGAACATGTTTTTGTACTTCCCTTTCATTTTCTGGTTAGTAATACAAGTGTTTAAGATGCCTAAATCCAAAACGAAATTTCAAGATGCGTGGCTCGCCAAAGAATTGGACGGAGTGAAGTTGAAAGAATGGTGTTCTGCAACTGAAACAATATTTTCTTCTAAGTGTATATTGTGTTCAGAAATTTTCAATATTTCTAATAGTGGCTTTTCACAAGTAAAAGCGCATCATAAAGGAAAAAAACATTTGCAGAAATTTCAAAGTAAATTTCAAAATAAGTCCATCCTGAAAGCCTTTGGAGGACGGGATCTTCAGCCCAAAACAAATATTAGTGAAGTACTGAGTCATGATTTACAGTTGGCTAAAGCCGAAGCATTATGGGCCATGAAAGTTGCTAAGGACAATATGTCTTTTGTTTCATGCACTGAAACAGTTGAACTTTTCAAAGAAATGTTTCCTGATTCTGCTATTGCAGCCAAAATGCAACTTAAAGAAAAAAAGTTGCTTATGTGATATCACATGGATTGTCAAAATATTTTGAAGAGGATTTGAAAAAAGACATTGCATCTAGTAGCCCAGGAAAGGTTACTATAGCATTTGATGAAACTACAAATGCACAAGTGAAACGGCAGTTGGATGTGTATCTCAGGTACTGGTCTTCAGAAATAAATTCAGTTTCTTGCCGATACCTAACAAGCGTTTTTCTGGGTCATGCAACAGCAGATATTTTGCTAAAAGAAATTCTTGATGTGTTATCATCCTTCAATATTTCATTGAACAGAATTATTTGTGTATCCATGGACAGCCCAAATGTAAATAAGTGCTTTTTATGCAAATTCAATGAAGTTGTAAAACAAGAAACAGGCCAGTAATCTTTGGAACTAGGTTTTTGCAACCTGCGTGTTTTTAGTAAAGCATTTAAAAAATTTTTGACAAGCTTAAATATAGATTTTGATGAATTTGCTACTGATATGCATTACTTTTTAAAGAGTAGTGCTGCAAGACGAGAGGATTATAAATCTGTCAAGGATATAACATTGGTCACAGCCAAATTTCTTTTGCGTCATGTCAGCAACAGATGGTTAACCGTTGGTTCTGCAGCCCAGAGGCTCTTGGATCAATGGCTAAATATTACAGAATATTTTTTAAACTTCTTGCCATCTCAAAAAATATTTGAAAAACAACTACGCAATTCAGCAAGATATAAAAGAATTCACTGTTTCCTGAAAAATGAGCTAACTCCTTGTTATTTAGCATTAATTTCATTTTCACACCAAAATTTTGAAAAGTTTTCATTATGTTATCAGAGTGAAGAACCAAAAATACACCAGTTATATTCTGATTTAAATACTTTAATGAGGAATGTTATGGCTCAGTTTATCCAAGATGACGTTATTGCAGGGAAATTTGGAGAAGACCTAAAGAATGTAGATTTTGAAAACAAAAATTCATGGAAAAAACTAGGGGAGTTAGAAGTTGGTATGAAGACAAAAAATCTCCTCAGGAATGTTCAGGAGACCAGGCAGAAATTATTTCTCTTAGATGTAAGATCATCACTAATTGCAACCACAAAATATTTAAAGTCAAATTTGCCATTCTGCAATCAAAAGCTAAGAGACATAGAAGTTTTAAAGGTAAAAGAACCAAAGAAAGAGTCAACTCAACTTTCAGTCACTGAAGGACTTTTGGAAATAACCAGAATTTCAAGTGTTTTGCATCTTTCTGAGGAACAAATTGATAGAGTAAGAGAAGAGTGGAAACTTTTAAATTCTGATAAGCCAACTCTAGATGAACTAGTGAAATTTTCAGAGGAAGGGCATATCCCAGTGCGGATTGATCATTACTGGCGTAATATATTTAGTATTAAAGACTCTAGCGGAAAAGAAAAATACTCAAATCTTGCTAAACTCATCAAGTCAATTTTAGTTTTACCTCATGGTAATGCTGATGCAGAAAGGGGATTTTCGGTTAACACTGCTCTGTTAAGGAAGAACAAGGCTAACTTAAAAGACTCAACTATAGCATCATTAAGAATAGTTAAAGGGGCCATTAAACACTATGGATGTGTAAGTAAAGTTCCCATAACAAGAAATTTGTTAAATAGTGTTCGTGATTCACATAAATTTTATAAAGAGTATGTTGATAAGCTGAAGGAAGAAGAATAAAAAAAGGTAAAAGAAAGAAAGCAGAAAGAGAAAGAAAATAAGGAAAAGCAGCTAGAGAAAAAAAGAAAAGCTGAGTTTGATGACAAAATAAAAGAAAATGATGCAGAAATAAATAGGCTTAAAAAAGATAAAGAAGCCTCCCTAGCAGTAATTCAAGAGAGAACAGAAAGAATGAGAAAAGCTGTAGAAAAACAAAATACTGTTGAAATAGCAGTTGCCTCTAACTTGATCATACAAGGTTCAGTTGAAATAAAGAAAACTGAAAGTAAATTAGTTGTGGTGGAAGCAGAAAAAGATAGGCTTATCAGGAAAAGGTTGAAACAATAATATGAAAAAAGTAATTCAGTTAACAATTGTACATAGTTCTTGGTTTTTAATTACCTTTTTAGGATATTATAATTTAATGTGAAACCTGAAAACTTTACTGTGAAAATCGTGAATTGCTTCTGGTTCAACAGCATATTAATATTCAAAGTGAAACTTGAATGTAGTAAATATACTTGAATATGATAATAACACGTGAAAAGATAAGAACTGAACATTAGAAGTAAATCATACTTAAACTTTAGACATTAGACGTTATGCAAAAAATTTGGGTGTGAACTTCTACCATATATACTAATGGACTGCACATTGGCAATAGCTGCATCAAAGCCGCCATGGCTCAAACATTGGGCACGTCATCATCAGACTCCAAATTTCGTGTAAAAATGCTGTTACGATTACTAATTTACGCTGCAGAACTTCAGTGTTTTCGGTGTATTATGTGAATGCGCCTCATATATAATGAAAACTCTTCAGGTAAGTTTACTTATGAGCTATATACATGCATGATCGGGTTGTTTACATTTCGTGATTTATAATGTGATGAACATTTGCAAAGAATTTGGAACATGCATTCCATTTTTTTTTCTTAAGTTACTATATTTTTATATCAATAGCTGCAAGTTTCTGGTTAAGTAATTGAACTTTATTGACTTAGGTATTTAATTCGTTTCTTACGCATGAAAAATCATAGAACTTCCTTTACTATATTGCTCAGAGCAACCATAAGCACAGCAGGTGTAACCCATCTTTTTGACTGATGTCATGGGATTTTATGTTGGAGCCATAAATTTTGATGTCATGCGCAGTCTATCAGTATATATGGTTGAAGGGTGTGAAGCAAACTCTTTACAATGTATATGAAGTTGTTTTACTAGATGTATACAAATATACATCTAGTTTTTATTGAAATACACTCCTAAAATTTTCCTAAAATTTTTCCAAAAATTCCTAAAATTCCTACCTAAAATTTTCCAGAAGTATGCTATGATCCCTGGTAATTTGAATGACCTCTGTCAGTTAATAAAAACGTTATGCCCACTTTTGCATTACTTTTGGTACAACCCTTGTATAATATTTAGGGGTTATCCTGATAGGGAAGAAGAAATAGCTGAAGTGGAAAAGCCTTTAAGGGAAACAAGTCAGAACTTTTTTTTAAGGAGGTTCACTGAACAAAACACAGTACTGACTTATGCTACATATGGGGTGTTGGATCTGCTGTCTCATCAGAATCCATTCCACTCAGTTCTTGAAATGAGCTTGGACACGGATGAAATAGAATTGAAGTGTCTTGTGAAACAGCTTTTCCAATGCTGTTTTACCTGTATGATAAGATGATAAGAGTCATAATTGGCTCTTAAAATAGACTGAATAGTGGGGGGGGGGTTATGAAGTACCAAATAAAGAACAAAATATTCATTACATTCTAAACAAATCTGCAAAAATAACCCCAATCTCTGAGCTCAGTTGCAGCATAGTATGAACTAATATTGCAGTTTAAATTTTCAGTCGGCCTGCATTCAAGATTCAAGCTAGTAAATTAAATCTTATAGGTGAAATACTTTTGAGTTCAGACTGAAACATGCTCCCAAAATTCAGAACAAACTTGTGCCTAACTGCCATTTTTTTAAAGTCTGGGAAGCATAATGGAAAAAAGAAAACTAACAATGTGTAAATCTGTCTGTTATATTACAGTGTAACTGTGGAACCATCTGAACAATAAATGCATGACATCAATAAAACTTGGGTCATTCTTATGGCTCAGTGATCTAAGTTCTGGCTACTGACCCTGGAGGAAAAACAGCACGACATGGCAACTCCCATCACAGATTAACATTGTTTTTAAGATATCTTTAAATTTTAAAACAAAGAAAGGGAAATTTTCACATGCTTGTAAAGTTGGCTCCTATTCCTGAAGCAAAGATGTAATCGATAGATCATGCAGGCAACTGTTACCCCACTCATTTCATTTTAGCTTTCATTCTTCCATATTTTCCAAATAACTTCAGTTTGATGAGATACACATAATTGCTTTCTTTTCAACTTTGAATCTAGGAAGTGATATTTTTTTTTCACTTTTAGCACACCACGCGCGTTTGGTGTATAACATTTCGGAAGCTAATGGTCTCAATTTTTTTTTTCTTTTTTTTGACGTGGAGACCTAAACTTTCATTTAACTGAAAGTTAGATTGAGGTGATTTTAAGTGTTTTCTCTGTTTCCATGGCTGTTGGCAACCTGTAAGTTGACATCCAAACTTTTCTTTTTCCTATGAGATATCGTCACCCGAGGTAATTCCCAGTCAAAAATCAATAACATTCAATTATTATAAAAACTATGAAAGCTAGTATCTCCAATTTTGGCATGGAGTAAGTACTTTGTTATATGATCTTCATAAAAATTTTACTGCATAAATTAATTCTTAATTTGATTAATTATAATTATTAAGTGACCAATAATTACCCCAGGTTTGGGGTAATTCCTGGTCACTTCTAGGGTAATTATTGGTCAGCACCATATTTGATGCGTGATGCCAAAATAGATAATACTGGTTTATGTCTTGGTGACATCCATGTGTGCAGATTGCTGTATGCTTATGACACTGTCGTCAGATTGTGGACACTGTTCTGTTGGCAGAGAGCAAAAGGGAGTTGCAGAGTATGTTGTCTCAGATGTACAAAGTTTGCATCAGTGGCGGCTTTTTGTAGGTGGAGTGCCTTTTCACCTATTTTACTCAAAATAAAGTTTTATTCGGTGTTTTTTTTATAATATATTATTTTTTGCCTTTATTCAGTTCCAAAATACTCAAAATTTTGAATAGATATTAATTCACATGGCGCGCTCAATGCGGAAAACAAATCCTTATACGAAAACAGTGCAAGTGAAGAGCCGAAATGAGAATGCTTGGAAGTCTGCAGTTTTCCGCCGAGTTGTCAGGGAAACCGTGACGTCACCCTCCCCAATCCGCTCGCTCAAGTGTAGTGTTTCAGCTTCTAACGCCTTACCTCTGCATCTTTCAGTTTTTGAGCGTAAAGTCGTGAGATATCACGGTGGAGCAGGCGGACTACCAGGGTACCTTGCAATCTGCTAGGGCCTTTTCCTTGTGGTGCTGTGGTACATTATTTTCCGAGAGGAATTTGTTCTTTCGTGCTTTGTGATTATTTGTTGAAAGCTTTAACTGATATTTTAGGTTTGTGTACAATTTAACTGATAGTGATAGCTTTTAGTATGCATTTTGTGGACAGCATTATTTGTAATTTATTGCAAACTCCATTTAATCTGTGGAAAGATGAAGATAAAAGAGACATTTTGCTTCAAGGATGACCGACGGATTCACTGAAAATTGTTGCCAAGAACGAAATCAAGAAGAGCGGTAAATCTAACAATATTAATTTTTAAAATTGTTGGTTTACTGAATATAAATGGATTTGCAGCACTTCTGTATTTTTTTTTTTTTTTTTTTTTTTTGGCCCTGCTTACTTTTTAGTAATAAAATTTCGGCGTGGAATAAAGACGGATTCTCAGATTTATTAAGCGTAACACGGTCACTTCAAAAACATCATGATTCTAGCGAACACCTGAAATGCGGATTAATGTTAAGGAATTTTGAAAAAATTCAAAACACCTTTGCCGATGCCCTGAGGAAGAATGCTAGGCTTTTGAAAATGCATTTTAACTAAAACGTTTGTTTAAATAGACTTTTCCTGCAGACAGTGGTCTATACTGTATTTGAGCAAACAAGAACTATCATTCCATGGCCATGACGAAAGCATGGGCTTGATAAATCGTGGAAATTTCATTGAATTACTTTCATTGTTGATATGAAGAAGTTCTTTAGAAATTGAAAATCAATACGAAAGGATAAACTATTCAAAATGAATTAATTGAATGTATTTCTGAATATATAAACGATCACTTCAAAAATTAAATAAATTTTTATTGTTGATTCGGAAGGTGTATTGGTTGAGGGATTTTTGGGTTTCCATGATCTGAATGAAGATAGAACGCCAAGAGCTTTATACAAAATGCTAGACAAAATTTTGGAACAGTCTGATTACCAACACAAATAAATAGGACAATGTTACGATGGGGCAAGTATAAGGTCTGGACACTTAAATGGCAAGCAGTTTTTGTTCATTGCTTAGTTCATCGTTTGAATCTTGTATTACACCAGAGCTTTGCTAAAATTTCCAAGTGTCGAATACTTTTTACAAGCCTCAGTGAAATTGCTTCATTTGTTCACCATTCTGCGAAGCGGTCTTATACACTTATATCAACAACAGCAAGACGCAGACCAACCATAACAGAAACTTGATGGTCCTCCACTTCAAAATTAGTAAGTGTAGTTGTTGAAGATTGGGATAAATTGAAGGAAGTGTTTGGATTTCTGACAAATAGCAAATGATCAGACAAAAAATCAATTCATCTTGCCAAGGGGTTTTTGAATGATATGAACACTTTCGAATTTACATTTTTGGCTCCACCGATCTATTATTCGAACTTTTGAAGAAAAAATAACTAAATAACTAAACTGTGTAACTCAAATTAAAAAAAATAATAAACCTCGTGAAATTTCAAGCCATAAAAAAAAAAAAAAAAAAAAGATGGGTTATTTGAAACACAGTTTGGAAAAGCTAGCAAAATCACAGAAATAAGCACAGGAATATGCTGCTCTTACGCAGGAAACAATTTTTCAAAATTATAAACAATTGTATTTTGAAATTTTGGACCACATTCTTATGGAAATAGATATAAGATTTCAAGACTGTAAGAAACTTCAATTTGTCTGACTTGCTGACACAACCAAATTCGAATAATTTAATGCATGCTTTCCCTCTCGCGCTCTTGAAAATCGACATTTTTACGGAAACATATTTACTAAACACCAGCGCCTTAAAAATGAACTGAGTCTTGTATATGCCGATGAAAAATTAAGGAATATATTGACTCAAGAACTCCGAGTATTTCACGGAGACAAAGACATTTTTACATACATACATACATATCACTAAGCTGTTCTCTGAGATTCAGAGTTTAGCTCCAAAAAGAAATACAAACTTCCAGATATTTTTACCTATTGTTGTCGTATCAAACTTGGCCATTTACAGCAATCTCGACATACAACTCGTGCTTCACTGATATCCACAGGGATCGCATTTCTCCTAAAATTCCTAATATTTTGTGACCCTCCTTAAATTCCTAAAATTATAACTAAAATTTGCTATTCTTCCTAAAATTTTCGTAAGCTTATTTTTTAAAAATACAACCGTTATTAACGCCAATAAATTTACCATTACAGTAAGGTAAAAAGACCTGTTATTGTAGAAACAGCACAGCCTATATGCTGTGCTGCTGAAGGGAGGGAAAATGACGCCATTGAGATGCGCTTGCTTCGGGGCGGGCGCTCCACTTTTGTGCCTTCGGACAGTTTTTGAGAGTAACAAGACATCTAAGGAAAAAGGGGAGGGGTAATTTTCACCCCTGGTTTGCGCTTTGCAGACGAACTCAGTGGCATGCAGAAGATCGTACTTTATTTTTGGACAGGCCTCGTGGAACCTCCTCTTTCTGCTGATGTTTTGTTATTGTAAACTGCAGGTGGGTGGAAGCAAAGAGGAAACATGTGGTCTCCTTCCGTAACCTCCGGTAATGACGATGGGATGGTAGCTGAGTGTTATCGTGGCAGGCAGTAGAGCACGTGATCATTAACCTTCCATCGTGCGTCGGCAACAGCGACCTTCGATACGCAATATATCTCGGCTCCGACTCGCTTTGACTGAACTTGCGTGAGATGCGTATGATAGTTTCTGCTTTTGCGTCTTTTATGGTGTTCTCTGTGCTGTGTGCAGGTTCAGTTCTCTAGTGGTGACTTGCTTTTTTTTTTTTTTCTTTTCTGTCTTCTGACATCCTCGCAGCCAAACTTCAGGAAGTTGTCTGGTTTTGCAATATTCGAACGTGTTTTTGTACTTCCCTTTCATTTTCTGGTTAGTAATACAAGTGTTTAAGATGCCTAAATCCAAAACGAAATTTCAAGATGCGTGGCTCGCCAAAGAATTGCACGGAGTGAAGTTGAAAGAATGGTGTTCTACAACTGAAACAATATTTTCTGCTAAGTGTATATTGTGTTCAGAAATTTTCAACATTTCTAATAGTGGCTTTTCACAAGTAAAAGCGCATCATAAAGGAAAAAAACATTTGCAGAAATTTCAAAGTAAATTTCAAAATAAGTCCATTCTGAAAGCCTTTGGAGGACGGGATCTTCAGCCCAAAACAAATATTAGTGAAGTACTGAGTCATGGTTTACAGTTGGCTAAAGCTGAAGCATTATGGGCCATGAAAGTTGCTAAGGACAATATGTCTTTTGTTTCATGCACTGAAACAGTTGAACTTTTCAAAGAAATGTTTCCTGATTCTGCTATTGCAGCCAAAATGCAACTTAAAGAAAAAAGTTGCTTATGTGATATCACATGGATTGTCAAAATATTTTGAAAAGGATTTGAAAAAAGACATTGCATCTAGTAGCCCAGGAAAGGTTACTATAGCATTTGATGAAACTACAAATGCACAAGTGAAACGGCAGTTGGATGTGTATCTCAGGTACTGGTCTTCAGAAATAAATTCAGTTTCTTGCCGATACCTAACAAGCGTTTTTCTGGGTCATGCAACAGCAGATATTTTGCTAAAAGAAATTCTTGATGTGTTATCATCCTTCAATATTTCGTTGAACAGAATTATTTGTGTATCCATGGACAGCCCAAATGTAAATAAGTGCTTTTTACGCAAATTCAATGAAGTTGTAAAACAAAAAACAGGCCAGAAATCTTTGGAACTAGGTTTTTGCAACCTGCGTGTTGTTAGTAATGCATTTAAAAATTTTTTGACAAGCTTAAATATAGATTTTGACGAATTTGCTACCGATATGCATTACTTTTTAAAGAGTAGTGCTGCAAGACGAGAGGATTATAAATCTGTCAAGGATATAACATTGGTCACAGCCAAATTTCTTTTGCGTCATGTCAGCAACAGATGGTTAACCGTTGGTTCTGTAGCCCAGAGGCTCTTGGATCAATGGCTAAATATTACAGAATATTTTTAAACTTCTTGCCATCTCAAAAAATATTTGAAAAACAACTACGCAATTCAGCAAGGTATAAAAGAATTCACTGTTTCCTGAAAAATGAGCTAACTCCTTGTTATTTAGCATTAATTTCATTTTCACACCAAAATTTTGAAAAGTTTTCATTATGTTATCAGAGTGAAGAACCAAAAATACACCACTTATATTCTGATTTAAATACTTTAATGAGGAATGTTATGGCTCAGTTTATCCAAGATGACGTTATTGCAGGGAAATTTGGAGAAGACCTAAAGAATGTAGATTTTGAAAACAAAAATTCATGGAAAAAACTAGGGGAGTTAGAAGTTGGTATGAAGACAAAAAATCTCCTCAGGAATGTTCAGGAGACCATGCAGAAATTATTTCTCTTAGATGTAAGATCATCACTAATTGCAACCACAAAGTATTTAAAGTGAAATTTGCCATTCTGCAATCAAAAGCTAAGAGACATAGAAGTTTTAAAATTAAAAGAACCAAAGAAAGAGTCAACTCAACTTTCAGTCACTGAAGGACTTTCGGAAATAACCAGAATTTCAAGTGTTTTGCATCTTTCTGAGGAACAAATTGATAGAGTAAGAGAAGAGTGGAAACTTTTAAATTCTGATAAGCCAACTCTAGATGAACTAGTGAAATTTTCAGATTAAGGGCATATTCCAGTGCGGATTGATCATTACTGGCGTAATATATTTAGTATTGAAGACTCTAGCGGAAAAGAAAAATACTCAAATCTTGCTAAACTCATCAAGTCAATTTTAGTTTTACCTCATGGTAATGCTGATGCAGAAAGGCGATTTTCGGTTAACACTGCTCTGTTAAGGAAGAACAAGGCTAACTTAAAAGACTCAACTATAGCATCATTAAGAATAGTTAAAGGGGCCATTAAACACTATGGATGTGTAAGTAAAGTTCCCCATAACAAGAAATTTGTTAAATAGTGTTCGTGATTCACATAAATTTTATAAAGAGTATGTTGATAAGCTGAAGGAAGAAGAATCAAAAAAGGTAAAAGAAAGAAAGCAGAAAGAGAAAGAAAATAAGGAAAAGCAGCTAGAGAAAAAAAGAAAAGCTGAGTTTGATGACAAAATAAAAGAAAATGATGCAGAAATAAATAGGCTTAAAAAAGATAAAGAAGCCTCCCTAGCAGTAATTCAAGAGGGAACAGAAATAATGAGAAAAGCTGTAGAAAAACAAAATACTGTTGAAGTAGCAGTTGCCTCTAACTTGATCATACAAGGTTCAGTTGAAATAAAGAAAACTGAAAGTAAATTAGTTGTGGTGGAAGCAGAAAAAGATAGGCTTATCAGGAAAAGGTTGAAACAATAATATGAAAAAAGTAATTCAGTTAACAATTGTACATAGTTCTTGGTTTTTAATTACCTTTTTAGGATATTATAATTTAATGTGAAACCTGAAAACTTTACTGTGAAAATCGTGAATTGCTTCTGGTTCAACAGCATATTAATGTTCAAAGTGAAACTTGAATGTGGTAAATATACTTGAATATGATAATAACACGTGAAAAGATAAGAACTGAACATTAGAAGTAAATCATACTTAAACTTTAGACATTAGACGTTATGCAAAAAATTTGGGTGTGAACTTCGACCATATATACTAATGGACTGCACATTGGCAATAGCTGCATCAAAGCCGCCATGGCTCAAACATTGGGCACGTCATCATCAGACTCCAAATTTCGTGTAAAAATGCTGTTACGATTACTAATTTACGCTGCAGAACTTCAGTGTTTTCGGTGTATTATGTGAATGCGCCTCATATATAATGAAAACTCTTCAGGTAAGTTTACTTATGAGCTATATACATGCATGATCGGGTTGTTTACATTTCGTGATTTATAATGTGATGAACATTTGCGAAGAATTTGGAACATGCATTCCATTTTTTTTTTCTTAAGTTACTATATTTTTATATCAATAGCTGCAAGTTTCTGGTTAAGTAATTGAACTTTATTGACTTAGGTATTTAATTAGTTTCTTACCCATGAAAAATCATAGAACTTCCTTTACTATATCACTCAGAGCAACCATAAGCACAGCAGGCGTAACCCATCTTTATGACTGATGTCATGTGATTTTATGTTGGAGCCAGAAATTTTGATGTCATGAGCAGTCTCTCAGTATATATGGTTGAAGGGTGTGAAGCAAACTCTTTACAATGTATACGAAGTGGTTTTACTAGATGTATACAAATATACACCTAGTTTTTATTGAAATACACTCCTAAAATTTTCCTAAAATTTTTCCAAAAATTCCTAAAATGCCTACCTAAAATTTTCCAGAAGTATGCTATGATCCCTGTATCCATTACACGCCGTACACAAGATCTTTTATACTTCATACTCATAATCTTTTTCTCATGCAGACACTCCTGAATCTGATCCACCCATGTCTTTCTTGGCCTTCCTCTGCCTTTCCTTCCGGCCACTTGGGCTGAAAATATTTTCTTAGTAAGCATTTCATCACTCATTCTTTCAACATGGCCAAACCACCGAAGCATATTGGTCTCCACCTTGCTAACAACATTTTGCTTTACATCACACAACTGCAATACATCTTCATTCCTCACACAATCAGATCGTGTCTTGTCACAAACCAAACCCCACGTAAGTAACGCATTTCTAAACGACTCCTATGTTTTTTCTGCAGTACCCAGGTTTCACTGCCATACATCAGAGTAGGAACAATTACTGTTTCATACACAGCCATGCGGGACTCTCTAGAGAACCCATCATTTCTGTGAAAACCTCCCAGAGCAGCTATGACTTTCAAAGAAAAATTCACTCTCCTACTGATTTCACCATCCAACTTGTTCTCTCTGTCAAACATGCTTCCTAAATACACAAACTCACTCACCTGGTCAATCACAGTGCCATTTATACTTACATTACATTCAGTGCTACCAGTTCCTCTCTCAAGCACCATAACTTTTGTTTTTCCCTTATTTATACTCAGTTTGAATTTCATGCAAACTTCGTGCATTCGAGTCAACATACTCTGCAACTCACTTTTGCCCTCTGCCAACAGGACAGTGTCATCAGCATGTAGCAATCTGCACACACGGATATCACCAGGACATAAAACCACTATTATCTATTTTGGTCTCACGCATGCATGCGTCCATAAATATATTAAACAGCTATGGTGACATTACACAACCTTGTCTAACTCTTGCACCAATGGAAAACCATTTTGATAAAACACCATTCACTCATACACAAGATCTACTACCAGCATACATGGCTTCTACATTATTAAGTAGATTCCCAGTAACACCATATTCATTCAGTACCTTCCACAAAAGTGTCCTATTGACTCGGTTGTAAGCTTTCTCTAAATCTATGTAGGCAGTAAAAACTTTCTTCCCAACAGCCAGATACTTTTCAATCATCATGCGTAATGCAAAAATCTGGTTAGTGCAGCCTTTACCAGGCATAAAACCACTCTGAACATCCCACATTTTCAATGATGTAAGACCCCGTACTTTTTCAATAACAACCTTACCAAACACTTTCCCTGGCACACTCAGTAGGCTAATACCACGATAGTTCTTGCATTCAGTCTGATCACCTTTTCCCTTATACAAGGGAACAATGATAGCATCCTTCCAATCCCGAGGGACCATTCCTAACTCCCAGCACAACTGGCAAATTTCAGTTAACCAGTCAATTATAGAGTTGCCACCATACTTCAACATCTCTGCAGTTATGCCGTCAACTCCTGAAGCCTTACCATTCTGAAGAGATTTTAGAGCTTTACACACTTCTCTTGAGATCCCTCCTGTGCTTTTATCCCTCATTGTGACATCATCTGCATCTGTCTCAGAATCATTTTTGCTCTCCTGATCTAATAACTCACAGAAGTATTTGCCCCATCTGTCACTTAACTCATTGGGCTCCCATATCATTTCCCCAATCTCATTCTTCACACAACTTACAACTTTGTTTCCCCTGTTTTTCCTGAAACTCATGTATTTCCAGAAGGACTTTCTATCTTTCCAAAAAGCCAGTTCATGCCTTTCCACTTTCTCTTTCCTATCTTTTGCCTTACTGTGGCGAATCAGCTTAGCAGCTTCACGCTTCTGACAGCGATACTCATCCACAGAGACTCTACCTTGCAACGTCCCCAAATAGGCTTCCTTCTTTTTCTTTACTGCCTCATCAATCTCACTATTCCACTAAGCATCTCCTCTATTGTTACCCACTATTGTGGTGCCACAGACCTCTTTAGCAGCAGCGACAACACAGTTCTTAAAATATTCCCACTTCTTTTCTACATCCCTCTCACCAGACTTCAGATCCTTCAGTCGTTCTCTGAGTAAGTTAGAATACCGCTGATGATCTTCAAGGAGCCTATCAACCTTTATTCTTTCTATCCTGGGTCTCTTCCTATTCCTTTTCCTCTAACCAACATTAAGTTTCACTCATGACACTACCAAGTAATGATCAGAACCAACATCTGCACCTCTCATGACACGGGTGTCAACAACTAAGTGTTTCAAACGCTGATCGTACACAACAAAATCTATCACAGTCTTTTGACCAAGAGTACGATTTTCCCAAGTATATGTGTGTATGTACTTGTGGTTTAAAAATGTATTAGATACACACAAATCATTCTCAATGCAGAGTTCAATTAATCTTTCACCATTATCATTCACACAAGGATCATTAAACTTACCCAGAACATTGTCAGAGATTGCATTCTGCACACCTACTCTAGCATTGAAATCCCCTGCTATTATAACTTTTTCTGTAGCACCAAATTGGCTCAAAACAGCTTTTAGCTTATTCCAGAAATCTTCCTTCTTATCAGAAGGTTCTGAGTCACAAGGAGCATACACTACAACAATTACAATTCTCTGAAGTTTCACTTTCAAACGAATCCAGAGAATTCTCTCACTTATGCAACTATAGTGAATCAAGTTGTTCTTCATCTTTTCACTTAAAATCACACCTACACCAGCATGTCCTCTCATATTATCCAATACTCCAGACCACACACTCACCGTGCCATTCACTTCTTCTACCCCAATTTCCTTCTTTTTGGTTTCACTTACACACAGCACATCCAGTCTATACTTATTCATCTCCTCAATCACCTCACTCATCTTGCCATTTATACCTCTAGTATTCCATACACCAATCTTACATTCACTCAGCCGAGATCTCTTTCTCATATGCCGTTTAGAAAGTCCAGGTCGATTCTGTGGTGGACCGTCCTTCTCAAGTGTGGTAGGTCCACCATATCCCACACTTGAGTCATTCTTAATATTTCTTTTTGTCTTTTTAATCAAATAAGTACATCAGTGTGGGGGATTAGCCCTTACAGAAGATTATAAATTGGTTTTCCTCAGTTTAACAATTCCATCTGCAAGTGTGCCAGTGGAAAGAAGTTTTAAAAGAATACAAACTTGCTCAAGAAACTCTAGTTCCCAAGATAGACTTACTTCTTTGACAAATATTTCTATTCAGGAAGACATTTTATTGATGCTCACGAAGAAACAACCATCTTATGGCGACATAATCGACAAATTTGCTGCTTTAAAAGGAAGAAAAATTGATTTAATATACAAAAAAAAGGTAAGTCCTGATTAAGAGATTTTCGTTGTAGACAGTAAATATATTTTCATACTGCTCTTGTACCTCTTCACCTATTTTTCCGACCACGAGCCACCACTGGTTTGCATGAAATTCAAACTGAGTATAAATAAGGGAAAAACCAAAGTTATGGTTTCTGAGCGAGGAACTGGCAGTACTGAATGTAATATATGTCTAAATGGCACAGTGATTGACCAGGTGAATGAGTTTGTGTATTTAGGAAGCATATTTGACAGAGCGAACAAATTCAGGGTGCGCACGCGTGCTTGAAAACCTGGAAAGTCCTGGAAAATCATGATTACGTTTTCAAGGCCTGGAATATCCTGGAAAAACGGTATTTTTTTAATGCTGTCTTGAAAAGCCTTGAAATTTGAAATTAGTGCTTAAAAAAAATGCCATTTTAGGAAATCGTGTTACTGACTGTTACCCCTTAATTTTTTTAAGTTCCTCTCCTCTGTTCTCAAAGAAACCGCCGGCTACAGTGGTGTTTCGGATGTGCCCAAATCCTAATTTGGCTGGGGGGGAGCACTACTTCCAGTGCAATCAAGTTGGATGATTACTAGCAGGTCTGTTAGGGAAGGGGAGCTTGATGCATTCTCTAGCCCTGAGCTTGATGTCCGTCCGACAACTACTGAGAACAACAGAAGGGGAAAGAAGAGACATTTAGCATTTGCAAGGGGGTCTCGTGTTTACCAAGTCAGCTGGCATCCACCAGTGAAGAGTATGCCTGAACAACACATTCATCTGCTCCTTGTTTATTGCATTAAGACGCTTGCTTCCGGCCCACCCCTCAAGAGACTTCGGCTACTTATGATAAAAAATAAGAAAACTATCTTTGTGAATTTTTCACAAAAGTGGCTGAAATTTTTACATTTACTATAATTGGATTACAGAAGCTCACTCCCAAAATTCCATTTGAATCGGTTTAAAACTTAAAAAGTTAGCATTGGAAATTTTTATTATGTGTGCCTCTTTAGACAGTGAGCCTTGAGCAGAAAGTGTGTTACCATAGCAACGGTTGATTGACAGCTGGGAGCGCTGATCCGAAGCCCTTGGTTGGGAAGAAAGCAAACACCTGTTTATCACTTCCACGGCTCAAAAGGACTAAGAGATATTTTCAGAAATCCATTTTCCGGAATTTTGAAAATAACACAGTAAAATTTTTACAGTGGTTAAAATACATCACAATAAAGTTCTAGTGCAAATTTCGCCGAATTCCGTTTGAAACTTTAGCAGATGCAAAAAAAAAAAAAAAATCCGTTGCAAAATCGGATTCAAAAAAAAGAAACGGCAATTATAAATTACGGGAAAAGCAAGCAAATTATTTTTTTTTAGATGCCATGGTTTATTTAAACAGAGTGATCCTTAAATTTTGTTTCTGTGATGATATGGACTCTATTTTAATTACAAACATACATTTTTATTCAGATGTCTGAGTTACTGTTTTAATAAAAAAATCTATAATTAAAAAAAGTTTTCAATGGATTTAGGCGAAATTCAGCAGATAAACGTATATTAGTAAATTGCAACGTTATGACGTAAATTTGGTCATTTTGTCGAAAATTGGGCAGCATTTTTTTTTTTTACGTTTTCTCCTATAGTTAGGGTACAGTGCCTAGAAGAATGTAGTTAGGGTGAAGGAGGAAGACACTTCAGTGAGCTGCAGGTGGTGATTTATGGCGATGTGCCAAATGAAAAGAAGCCGTTCCATCAGGACATTCCAGAGGTTGAGTGTGCGTGGACGCGTGCTCCTGCTGTTTGAACTTAATCGGAATGTTTTCGGGAGGGAGAAATATCCGTTTCAGCTTTACAGCTTTCAGGCTCCTTTTTTTTTTCTTGGTAATAAATAAAAACCATAGTTGCTGCATTCACCAATGATCCATATTCGCATTTCTTGAATATAAACAGCAGACAATCGGAAACATGGTGTTGGGTGGGTCTTGATGTTCTTCATTTGTATCTGCTGAATTTTGTTCTGTGGGAATACGGAATGAGTTATACTGTGAATACATACAAAACTACATATTTTTGAGCTGAAAAAATATGTTTACTTGTACACAGTAGCTAACGTGTGAACTCAGACGAAGACATATGGACTTCTGATTCCATAAAAAAATCAACCCATTTTATTATACACGACAGGTAAAAAAGAAAAAACATTACATGTTTTTAAACATTATAAAGGAAAGCGGATTTTTGAAAGACCATAACTTGATGATATTAATTTCTGAAAGTTTTTTTTTCGATTTTAATTTCTGAAATCTTTTTTTTTTTTTTTTTTCAATTACAATACACTGTAACATGATACCTGTGTGTTGTATCCCTTAGTTGTATGGCAGATTTTCAGTTGGCCGATATCTGTGATCGTAAGTGGTAGTTACATTGCTATTGTTGATGATGACAAGATAAATACTGGAGTAATGTAGAATGTTGCATAAAGTAAAAAAAAAAATCGCCCCCCTCCTCCCCCTTCGAACTTTTATGCGGTTATCATAGCTGATCAACCATTTCATTCCATGAACATCAGCACATTTCAATCATTTGACCATTGGGGGTCTGACGGAATTCAGCAGTGCTTAAGCGCCTAGCGCAACGAGAATATGCTAATTATGGACAGTTCTATTCCCTTCCCCCTATCATCCCTAATAATTGAGAGCGCATACTGTAGTTTCAAATATTCTGTGTATGAGCTAGTTTTCACGCTGTTCGTTATGTTTTTATTTTAGAAATTACTAACCCTTTCGAACTGTAGGTTGCAGAAACGTTTATGCTTTGGTTTTTTCCATTTGTCCGTACGATAATTCACGTAAAAGGGGTTGGATTTTGGCGAAATTTTAGTATGCTGTTAGGTACAACCTAGGAACCTACCCTGTTGAAAATGGTCGAAATTAAATTCAAAGGCATAGATATAAGAGCAGTATTCATTCTCCAAGCTTGAAGCCCTACGTCCACTCTCCAGCTGGGTAAGTATGAAAGATTTGAGACTTGGAGGAGGAGACCCAGTACAAAGTTTTGCTTCCCTCAGGCACTAAGTGTTTGTTAACATTTCCTTTCCTCTGGTTTGGAGCCCAGCAGAGGTGATGCTTTGTAACAGTCTTTTAGCACAACACTCTGTCTACTGATTGGCATACAGGTCATAAAACAGTAACTTCACTAAGTGTTGTTTCCTTGTTTTGAATGAAGACTAAATCAATGCCAAAGCATTTGCAACCCAGGCTGCCTAAAGGACAAAGCTGGGGGAGCAGGAAAGAACATAGCAGTAAGACCCCTTTTTCTTTAATTACTTAAAATCTGGCCTATAGTAATTGGTCACATGTGTAGCCCCTTACTCAGGGGAAATTCTCAATTTTTAGTTGTGTGGTTCCTGATCTTAGATATTTTTTTGGTTTTCATTTACTGTTTCAGTTGATTTACCCATTTTTTCACACCCCCCCCCCCCTTTAAATATGGGTAAGTGTACTTTTAGTGATCTTTGGCTAATAAATCCTAAATATGCTGGATGGATTAAAAAAGATGAAAGCAATTGCCATGTTGCAAAATGCATTTTTATCCATTAAAATAATAGATGTTTCGAATATGGGGAATCCGCTTTAAGAAGCCACATGAAAGGAAAAAAACATAGTATGTTGACAGAAAGCTGTAAAAATGTTCCACTAACTGTTGATAAATTGCTATGTGTATCAAGTGATAAACAAGTACAGCTTATTGCATCCACATCTAATCCTCTGCATATTCCTCTTGAAAAAAATGCAACCATTAAAGCAGAAGCATTGTGGTGTTTAAAAGTGGTTAAATCCCATTACTCTTACAGGTCTTGTGCAGGTAATGATGTTTTATTCCACCTAATGTTTTCTGACAGCAGAATTGCTGGAAACTTCAGCTGTGGCGAAAAAAAAATGTTCCTACATTTGTTGCTTTGGTTTGGCACCTCACTTTAAATCAGTGTTGGTTCAGGAAGTCAAAACTGAAAATGAAAATTTTGTGATTTTGTTTGACGAAAGTTTAAACAAGTTTAGTCAGTCAAAACAAATGGATATACATGTTCGTTTATGGGGAAAAGGAACAGTTTCAACCAGATATTTGTCATCAGTTTTTTTGGGTCATGCTAGTGCAGACATAATGATGGAAAATTTTCTTGAATGCATGGCGTGCCTCCCACTGTGTAACATTGTGCAGTTATCAATGAATGGACCCAATGTTAATTAGAAGTTTTTTGATATGCTGCAATCAACACTTAGTGCTGACTCAAATGTCCAACTCCTAAACACAGGGAGCTGTGGACTTCACATTGTGGGCCAGGACTTTCTGACTTCTATGATGAAACTTATTTGAAATTTGTTGCCATGTTCCTAAAATTACACTTTATGTTTTAAACTCTATTGGTTCACCTTTCTATGATCGTCCACTCCCGAATCATTTCTTGAGGTGCATAGTGATTCCGTGGCTTATGCTTTTTGATTTAACATAACTGTACTACAATTGGATGAAATTTTCCTTAAGTCTGGAACATATTCTGTCTAGTAATTAAGATTTTCATTGCCTTCAAAAGTCACATCCCAATATGCATCCACCAGTGGCAGTCATTGGGAATGTTAAAAAGAAAAAAAAAATCATTCCCATGTATGGAAACACTTTTTATCAGAGCTAGAATCCACCTGTGGGCATAACAGGCACATGCCCCATTTAAAAAAAAAGGGGGGTGAGTAAGTAGATAAGTGCTTTGCTTTGTCTCACATTTCTTGTTTTCAGACATCACACTTTTTCACTTATGGATTTGCAACTCCACGTTTTGTCTTACATTGGCCCGAACTTTTCAGTGATCCACACAGCAGTACTTCAGAACTGCTGTTTGTGATGTACTCTGACAGGCAAGCACCCCATCTCCCCCTTATGGGTCCTCCATGTTTTACCACCGTGTTTTTGGAGGAAATAAATCTCAGATATTTTTTTACCAGTCCTCTGTTAGACGTGCGCCCTCCCCATTCTTAAATTCTGAATCTGCCCTCACTTTATTTTATAATCATTTCAGTTATCAATAATAGTCTGATTACATGGAAGATAGTGCAGAATAGTGATGCAGCTAAAATGACTGATTGAATTAATCATTTTCTGATTGAGGGAAAGGATTTTCTGAATAGCCTTGTGGTAATTGCATCATGATTCAATTTAGCATTATTGGGTAATTCGCCAATTAAAAACATTAAAAAGAAATGTAATGGGTAAAAAAGCACACTCATCCATTTGCATCTTTCATCATTTTTATTACTTAAAACTGAAATTGCTTTTAAAAACTAATTTGAGCATGATACTGTAAAGCGTAGTAATCATCCTGGAATTTTTTGTATATGGCCTGGAAAAGGCCTGGAAAGTCCTTGAATTTTTTCCCCCAAAAAGAGTACGAACCCTGAAATTGGATGGTGAAATTAGTAGGTGAGTGAATTCTTCATTGAAAGTCATGGCTGCTTTGGGAGGTTTTTACAGGAATGATGGGTTCTCAAGAGAAGTCCCTCTTTGCTGTGTATGAAAGTATAATTGTCCCTACTCTGATGTATAACAGTGAAACTTGGGTGCTACAGAAGAAACATAGTAGTCTCAGTCGTTTGTGTGCTGGAGAAATGCATTACTTACGGGGGCTTTGTGGCAAAACACGTTCTGATTGTGTGAGGAATGAAGATGTGTTGCAGTTGTGTAATGTGAAGCAAAATGTTGTTAACAAGGTGGAGACTAATATGCTTTGGTGGTTTGGCCATGTTGAAAGAAAGAATGATGTGATACTAAGAAAATCTTTTTTAGCCCAAGTGGCAGGAAGGAAAGGTAGGGGAATTCATGGGAGGATCAGATTCATGAGTGTCTGCACGAGAAAAAGATTATGAGTATAAAATTTAGAAGATCTTGTGTATGGCGTGTGATGGATGTGAGTGAAGCCCAAGTTGTATGTCAAGATCGCTGTAAATGAAGAAGTTTAATACTGCAACAGTAAGTAAAAATTATCCGGTAATTTGTATAATTTCTTTGTGGAGCTAACCTCTGAATATCATAGAACAGCTTAGTGATATGTATGTATATACCGTATTTGATATATAAATGGAGTAATAATTTTTTATGATAATCTGTTAAATCATTTAAACTAAATAATGTGAAGTTACATTAACCATATAGCCAAAAAGGAGAACAACATACACTGTGTAGTAACTTAAATACAATTTTATTTCATATGCAGAAGTCTTGAAATTAAATTCTATATTATTTTTTCAGGTAGAACCATTTAATGGTGGTTTTAACTGCTGTAACCTTTTACATGTTATATTTCCTTTGAGTGGAAAGCAATTTCTCGGTTGGAGGTTTTTAATATTCACTGCAAATACATATCATGGTAATCGAATGCGATTCAAGGAAAAATCTTTCACGTACCTCCCAGTTGTAGTTGGTTAATGTTTAAATCTTTGTACTGTTGTTCTCATCAGGTTCTTGGGTGTAGGCTTTTTTTGACTAACTTCAAAAAGTCTGCACGTTTCTTGAGTAGGATATACTGTTTAGTTGAACTACGGGAGGCACATGAAGACAAAGGAGATGTGAAAATTACGTTGGAAAACTTGAAAAACGGAAAAATGAATCCCTCGAAAAAATATTCACATGAGGAATTGCAATCACCAAAAAACTTCGTCAGACTTCTTGAATATATTGTCTGATGCATTTCGGCAGATCTGTCTGCCATCTTCTAGGACCTCTGGTCGTCCGTTCTCTCTGCAGTTTACGTTGAATATGCGACGTGCTCAGTTTGGAAATCTTTGTGTGTTATACGTCATCGGATGTGTTGCGTTGCCACTCCTGTGATTTGAAGACTCTGGATTTTTTTTTTTTTTAAATATCTGCGTGTTTGCATTGTTTCTGTTCTGTTTGCCTTCCCATTTTTTGTTCTCTTCTTCTATCAGTACCTTCCATAGAATTGGCATTTTCTACTCCTACTAATGTTGCAGTTTTTTTTTTTTTTTTTGGTTTTTTCAATTATGATTGCGTCGGTGAAACGGATGGTCTTTTCTGTTGGTTGTTTGCAGATAATTTTGATATTTTCAAATTCTGGCATTGTGTTATTTTTTATGCAATATTGTACAAGTGCTGTTTTTTTCCTCCTTTTTTTCCCAGCTCTTCATATGCTGTGTCAATCTTGTTTTTAATTTGTTTCTTGTGCTTCCTATGTATTTCACTCTATTGTTGTTGGTTGGCTTAATTGAAATGCTATATACTCCTGCACTGTACAATAGTTTTGTTTTTTCTGTTATTGAATAATATATTCTTGTCTTTTACTGAAATTCCAATATCTAGATGTTGTTTTTTCATGTCTTTTTTATTACATTTGTAACCTGTTTTATGTATTTAAATTTACCACGATATTTTATATTTTGCTTGGTTTTATTTTTAGGATGTTTATACATGTAAATTACTTTTTTGATGTCTAAGGTGGTATATCCAAATTTTTTGGCTGTTGTTATTATCCATTGAAGTTCTTTTTCCTTGAAAAAGTTATTGCTGGAATGTGTGAATGCTCTATGCACTAAACTTCTGATTGCCGATATTTTAAATGCCTTTGGATGGTATGAGTTTGCAGGTATAAGTATTGGCAGGTAGGTGGGTTTTCTATACACATGGTATTTGCAGGATGTTTGAGTTTTTATTATTGTAATATCTAAGAAATTAATCATATTTTCATTTTCTGATTCCATTGTAAAGTTGATACTTAGATATTTTTCACAGAAATCTTTTTTCAGCTTGTCTAATTCTAAGGAACTGGCATTCCAAAAGAGTAGTGTGCCGTCGACATATCTTCTGTAGAAAAACACTTTGTCTTTATATTGTTAAGGACTTCTTCTATTTTCTGTAATACGACCTCTGCAAATAAAGAAGATAGTGGGGAGCCCATTGGTGGTCCGAACTTCGGTCTGTATATTCTATTGTTAAATTGAAAGAAGTTGTTGTGATATATATATATATATATATATGTGTTAAAAGGTCTATTATTTCTTTAACTTCCAATTTTTGGAAAGTATTATTGTTGTAAAGTCTTTCTGCTATGATGTCAATAGCTGTCAAGACAGGAATACTCGGAAACATCGAAACAACATCCAAGCTTATCATGATTGGTGGGTTGGAGTCAAATTGGATTGTCTTTATTTTATTTATTAAGTCAAATGAACTATGTAAGGTATAATTATTTTTCATACATATTGGTGCAAGTATTTTATATAAATACTTTTCTAGGTTGATTAGTGGAGCATTAGTTTTGGAAACTATGACATGTACTGGTTCTTCTGGTTTGTGGGTTTTTAGCTTTCTGAAAATCTTTGGGATACCTGGTTGAATTGGTGGATAAACCAAAGTTAGTCTTTTAGCTAAACAACTGTGATTTTTTAATTGTGACAATTTTGTCAAAAGTTTATTTGTTGGATCTCTTTGGACTTCTTCTATATTTAGTTCTGCATTACTGATATCATTTTTTCATTATAAGCTGTATTATCTGGGATATGTACTTGTTTGGTCTTATCTGCTTCAACAATTTTTAAGTTGGGCTTGTTTCTTAAAGCTAACAGTTCTTTTCTTTCATATTTTTACATATTATCACCAGAATCCTTAGAAGACAAAGCCTTATATCTTTTAATTGAATCCATTAGTTTAAATCTGATGGGGTTTTGCTTCAAGGTCTCGAAATTTGACACAATCTGTTCTAATTGTGGGATGTATTTCTCTGTGGTTTCTAACATTGCTGGAGGAGCAAATTTAATGCCTCTGTTTAGCGCCCTTTGTTGGATTGGTGTTTATTCTTCAGATGAGTTGTTTATATATTCTGGTTGGGATACATGAAAATTTCTTTGTTTTGCTTCTTTTTTGCTTTTTTCTTCTAATAATTTCTCTAATTTAGAAAATTATCTTTGTGTATCTCTTGTTTTTCAAGTCTTTGGAAAAAGTTACATATAATTTTGTTTTCCTTTGTTGTTGTTGTCGTCGTATTTTCGATGTTGTCTTGTAGTCTTAAGTACCAAGAACAGCATTTGGCATGTAATCTATATATAGTACTTCTTTTATTCCTAATTTCTGTTCTTAATCTTTTTAAATTGCAGTTTGTTATAATCCTTTGATCATGTTTGCTTAGAGATCTATTTGTTATTCTCAAATATTTCAGAATAATGCTCATATATCAGCAATTCATTAAAAATTCAAGTTGATTTTCTTCTCTTTGTAATTTTGTTTTCTGTTCTAAATAAGTTGTACTTCTGTTGTTCATTCATTTTTCTATTTGTTTTAAGATTCCCTAAAAACGAGCCGTTTGTTAGTTTGCAAACGGATTTGTATCAGTTATATATTATATTACGCACGTATTTCTTGATGTATCGAGATTTAAAAAAACATGTTTTCCATACGTTATTTTTTCAGGTAGAACCATTTAATGGTGGTTTTAACTGCTGTAACTTTTACATGTTATATTTCCTTAAAGCACGTTGCATATTCAACGTAAACTGCAGAGAGAACGGACGACCAGAGGTCTCAGAAAATGGCAGACAGATCTGCCGAAATGCATCGGACAAATACATTCAAGAAGTCTGACAAAGTTTTTTTGGTGATTGCAATTCCTCATGCAAATATTTTTTTGAGTGATTAATTTTTCCGTTTTTCAAGTTTTCCAAAGTAAAGTAATTTTCACATCTTTTTTTCTTGATGTGCCTCCCGTAGTTCAACTAAAAAGTATATCCTACTCAAGAAACGTGCAGACTTTTTGAAGTTAGTCAAAAAAAGCCTATACCCAAGAACCTGATGAGAATAACAGTGCAAAGATTTGAACATTGACCAACTACAACCGAGAGGTACGTGAAAGAGTTTTCCTTGAATCGCATTCGATTACCGCAATATACAGTATATCAGGGTTGTCTACATTCTGGAAAGTCGGGGAAAATCAGGGAAATGAAAATTGGTCAGGGAAATACCTGAAATGTTGGTAAAAGTCAGGGAAAATCAGTGATCTTTAAAAAAAAGTCAGGGAAATTTCAACCACAGTTAAACTACAACTGGTTTTAACCCGGTGTCGGAGAGTGACGCCCTCATCGCCCAAAACACTTGTGCTTGGTGTTGCAGACAGTCACTAACTTCCCCTTCCTACTAATGTAACCTTGTATTTCCTACCTATTATTGTAAGTTGTGTTATACTAATGTAACCTTGTATTTCCTACCTATTATTGTAAGTTGTGTTATACTAATGTAAACCTTGTATTTCCTACCTATTATTGTAAGTTGTGTTATATTACTTGTTAACATTTCTCTTTTTGTTTTAGTTCAAAGAAGTAGAAGAAAATTTGTGATATAAGTTATACCTTGTTAAAAGGCAATTAAGACTGCAGTAATGTCAAAACGTTGTGTGTTTAATGAACAATGGTTGGACGAACAATTAAGTCCTGAGTTTTCTGGTTGGATAGCTGCTGTGAACGACGCCAAGGAATCAGCATTTTGTAAAGTGTGCTCTAAAACTTTCAAGTTTAGCAACATGGGGCGTCGGGCAGTCTCCAGCCGCGGAAATGGCTCTAATCATTTGAAAAATATCCGTGCTAAAATGTCTCAGCCCAGTCTTGCTTCTTTCACTTCCTCTGTGAAAAAGAAGTCTCTTTGTAATAATGTGAACTCTTGCCATCAACAAGCTCAGGAAATGTGGAATCAGTACTTCTAGAAAATATTAAGTCTAATGACTCAAATACTTTTGTTGTGAAAGCTGATGTGAAGCCCAGTGACCTTAATGCTTATGTAGTGAAAGATGATGTAACAAAGTCGGAAATAATATGGGCCATGGAAGTGTTGTCCAAGCGAATGTCTCTGAACTCTTGTACACAGATTAACAAAACATTTCAGTTAATGTTTCCTGACAGTGCAATAGCTTCAAAATTTACTTTAGTCAAAACAAAGCATCTTATGTGATAAATAAAGCCCAGAAGTTGAGGCAAAATGCCTTAAAATTCTTTTTTGCCTTTTCGGCTCATATTTGAAGAAAATGCCTTTTTATGTTTTTAATGCCTTTTTTTGCCTATACTCAACAAATGCACTATTAAGTTTTGATAACAATCTAACATGCAGTACGTAGTGTTTCCGGGTAAACACGTAATTTTTTTAAGTTATTCATTTCTTTTAAAAACTCGTTTTTAGGGTATAAGTGTACAAAACCATCTGGTAGGTGGCATTTTCTCTAAAACAAAATCACAGTCGGCAGACATCTGAAGTACAATCGGTACATTCAAAACGAGGTGCTCCAATTTAAGCAGCGGTGGCAGACGATTGCGCAGAGTTTGCGATGGTCGGCATCTCATTTTATGTTCTGCTCTCCCTAGAATCCTAGATGATAGTTTCTGCGCATGGCGGAAGTAGCCGAATCCAGTCAGATAACATTGTAACCAATCAAGCTAGAGTGAAAGCCAATAATGCACGTACACACATAAGACCTTGAACGTAAGTGCAAAACAAGGGAGGGAGATTCTGTTAGTTCGCTACCCCTAATAGATCTGGCCTTGCGTCCAAGTGAAACAATAATGCCAAAAACTGCTTCTTCAACCAGTGCTAAATTAACTCGGTATGTTCAAGAGTATGGAAGTGATATTTTGTCCACTGATGGAATGGTGGTGTTTTGTAAATTATGCGATACGAAACTGAATTACGAAAAGAAATTCTTCATTTGGCAACAGCTAAACATAAAGCTGCTGTTATTCGGAAGATTGGTGAAAAAAAGACATGTTTAATTTCGTCATTTGCTTCTACTTCGAGCAAGCAGTCACAGTTTGCAAGTGATTTGTGCCATGCGTTTATAGATGCTGGAATACCTTTGTGGAAGCTGGAAAATAATTCACTGAGTAATTTTTTGGGGAAATATACAAAGGAAAATATTCCGTGTGAAGCAACTTTGCGGAAAACATACTTAGATTCCTGCTATGTCGGTATAATGAAAGAAATACGAGAAGATGTCGGGGATAAAAATATCTGGATCAGTATCGATGAGACAACAGACGCCACGGGAAGGTATGTGGCAAATGTTGTTATAGGTACAATGGAACCTGCTCAGCCCTCAACTATCTACTTACATCAGAACAACTTCCAAAAATAAATAGTAGCACTATTTCTCAGCTTTTTGCCTCTTCATTAGCTCCTCTTTGGCCTGGCGGAATAAAGTATGAAAATGTACTATTGTTTTTAACAGACGCAGCTCCTTATATTAAAAAGGCTGCCCACAGCCTGAAAGTTCTCTTTCCAAAAATGCTTCATTTAACTTGTTTGGTTCATGCTCTCCACAGAGTAGCAGAGGAAGTACGTGGGTTATTTCCGGATATTGATGTGTTAGTGAGTAATGTGAAGAAAATTTTTCTTAAAGCTCCTCATCGAGTTCACTTATTCAAAGAGATGGAACCAAATCTTGCTTTACCACTTAAACCGATTTTGACAAGATGGGGAACATGGATATCAGCCGCTGTATATTACGCAAATAATTTGAGCAAGATTGCTGAAATTGTTAACAGTTTTCAAGAGGATGAATCCTGCGCAATACGCAAGGTTCAACAGATACTAGCTAAAGATTCCACTCGTAACGATTTAACTTTTATTCAAGCACACTTTTCACAGGTGCCCGATATGATTACTTTGCTGGAAAAAAGGAACGAAACGTTAGTCAATGCCTTGAAAATATTAAATGATGTAGTAAGTACAATTAAATGTGTTACCGGGAGAAAGGGTCAAAGCGTGAGTGAAAAATCTCAAGGAGTTCTTTCAGCAAATAATGACTTGGAGAAAATCAAAGTCATCGCTGAAATACTCCAAGGTGAAAGTTCATCTTCTATTGAAATGGATCCTATAATTGCCTCATGTTTCAAATACGCTCCCATTACCTCCGTAGAAGTTGAAAGATCATTTTCGCTTCTAAAACATATCCTAAGTGACAGAAGTCAGTGTTTCATGTTCGAACATTTAAAAAAACACCTAGTACTTATGTGTAACCGCAAAAATAAGTAAGTGATAATCTCATAAATGATTTTGCCAATTCAGCTTAACACCTGTGTATGATTCAGAATTTTTCGACCACTTCTATAAATGCCTATTTTTGATGCCTATTTTGACACTTTATTTCGCTTATTTGCCTGCCTATTTTTAACATTTTTACTGCCTCAACTTCTGGGCTTTAGTGATAAACCATGGATTGGCACCACATTTCAAAGAGTGTTTAATGGGTGATCTGAAGCAGTGCACTGACTTTGATTTGTTTTGATGAATCACTAAACAAAATTGCTCAGCATGGGCAAGTGGATCACTTTGTTCGTTATTGGGACGTCAATGTGCAAAAAGTTTCCATTAGATACTTAAGTAGTGTGGTTTTTAGGATGGGCAACAGCTAATGACCTTTTAGAGAAATTCATTAAAGGTGCACCTCTTCCCTTGGATAACATGCTACAAGTGGCAATGGATGGACCTAACGTTAATCTCAGCTTTCTTCAAAAGCTGAAAAATAAACTTATTGAAAATCCAGATGGTAAATTATTAGTTGATATTGGAGTATGTGGTTTTCACGTGGTCAGTGGAGCTATGAAAACTGGACTTAAAGCAGTGAAATGGGATATACATCACTTTCTGCATAACTTGTACTACTTTTTAAAAGATAGTCCTGCCCGCTGTGCAAATTATACTATGATTACTGGATGTAAAGATTTCCCTTTGAAATTTTGCTCTGTAAGGTGGTTGGAAAATGTTAATTGTTTGACTAGGGTATTGCTTGTCTATGATCATATCAAGAAATATGTTCAAGAATCATCGGTTTCCAGCAAACAGCACATGTTTCTTGCAGAATTCATGGAAAGTCCACAGTTGAAATGGAAATTGGCTGCATTTAGGACAATAGCTTCAGAGCGTTAATCTTTTTTGAGAAGGTTCCAGAGCCCAAAGCCTTTAATTCCTTTCTTACACACTGATTTGCTGGATCTGGTGAACATTTTGATGGCACGAAGCTTGAAGCCTGACAAATTAAGTGAAGCTGATAGTGTCTCAAAACTGTTAACTTTAGATGTATGAAAAAGTGAAAATCTTCTCTCAATTGAGAAAGTTGATATTGGATTTAGTGCTAAAAAGCTATTAAAAGAAGTGCTCAGAAATGGAGAAATTAGAGTTTAAGCTTGTATTTAGGAAACTTTTGACCAGTATGATTGAAAAACTTCGTGAGAAAAGCCAACTAAAATTTAAGTTTGTCTGTGGGGTAACTTGTTTGAACCCAAATATTATAGTGCAGCAGCCAAGTCTAGGCAAGAAGAGAGTGGAAATTGTGCTCAAAGTTTTACTTAGTGCAAACAGGATTTCAGATGACTGTGCTGAAAAAGCTAATAAACAATATGCTTTATTGCGTGTATAAGCTCAATCTGCATTAAAGTCTCAGTTTGATAAATTTTTAGACAGTCATGATGATTCCATTGGATTAGACAAATTTTACAGTGCTCTACTTGACAACCAAAAACAATTCGGTGAACTTAGGGATGTAATAAAAATTTGTCTCATGGAAATGTTTCAGTGAAAGGTGGATTTTCTGTCAAATGAGTCTCTTCTTGTGGAAAATCTCCTGGAAGAATCTCTGATTTGTCAGAGAACAGTTTTTGATGCCATTAAAAATGTGGGAGGAGTAGAACACATTGCCATCAATAGAAGGCTTTTTCTTTCTGTAAGAGCCTCCAGACGAAGATATCAGGATTATCTTAAGAAAAAGTGTTCTTCAAAACGAAGAAGAAAGAAAACTGAAGGGAAAAGGAAAAATTGATCATGAAATAAAGGAATTGAAGGAAAAAAGACAAAGAGTACGGAAGGAACTAGAGTTGGAAGAAGCAGCATTGCAGGCGAAGATTTCAGATTGGAAAAAGAAAAGTGGTGTGTAATATAAAAACAGTGACTGTATTATTCCTACTGTAATATTTTTATAGTAACTGTTCTGAATATTGTGTACGGTTTTGTTTGAGTGTTTCTTCAATAAATGTAAAACCACAAAAAAAAGAGTAAACTTAAAATTAAAAAGGTGTGAGTTGGACGGCTATGGGGAAGGTGGAGGCCGATTAAAAAAAATAAAATAATAATAATAATAATTAAATGAATCAGTTATTTGGGAAACTTTATACGTCAAACAGAAACACTTTAAAAAAATATAAGTTTCTCAATTATCCAATTCAATTTTATTTATTATCATGGCACATATATTGAGAAACTCAAATAAGTCAATTCATCTCAATTCAGGCAGACAGTACCAAAATGTGTCAGGTGACCATTTTAGATTTGTTCCCAAAAATTACAGTAGTTACAACTATTGGATACATAAAATATCTTGAAAGGATTTTCCTAAGAATTTTTTTTTTTTTTTTTGCTACAGCATTTTGAAGTTTGGCTAAAATCTAGCGATCTTTGAAAAATGGGGGAAATGCTGTATTTTAAAACGAGCGCTGCTTCAAATCTATTTAATCTATGCACTTATTTTTTTTTTATTTTGTAGCTATTGAATTAAATTTTAACTTGGCTTAGTTTGAATAAGCCTGACTGACATTATTAATAAGGGAAAAAAAATGTTTTTTGCATTTTGGGAAAACAAAAATTTCCACTAAATAATTATTTTTCAGGTAAGTAAGGATGGCAATCTGAAGTCTCTCAATGGTAGTTTTACAGCAAATTTTATTTTAAACCTGGGATGCATGCAGTCCATAAAATTTAATTTTAAGTTATGCGGAAGTTCAAAAAAGCTCAATTTTTGAATGACATTAAACTCAAAAACCCCATTTTTTTAAAAATCTGTCCATTTGATGTCCTCTTAGTTGTTAATAAATTGCTCATTGCAGAATAGTGTGTTTTTGCCTGGTTAATTTTATATGTTTTTTAAAGATTACACGTTTTCAGCGTTGTTGCGTAATACAGCACAAAATGCAATAGATTGTCCATATTTCACTGAAAACATCGTTTAATCAGGTTTCAAAGTTAAAACATAGGTTACTGGTGTTTGATTAGTACAATTACATTATATTTTGAAGTTCAGCACAAAAATATATACTAAAATATATTTGCAGAACATGGCAGTATGTTCTTGCTGGTTTCATTTCTTTTCTAGGGGAATTATTTGCAACCTCATACTCTCTCCCTATCTCTCTATATATACTTTAAATTATTTATTTTGTTAAACTTGTTCATTTTGTAACCATCCACTGTTCTACTGATACTCCATATAAATTTATAGCATTTTGTAATGAAATTGCACAAGCCACAATGCTGAAGCAACAGGTTATGACAGGCTTTTGCAAGTACAAACATGTCCATTGATTGCTCACTGAACAGCCAATCAGCAGCTGTTATGTCCTTCATTTACTAATTCCTCACCTTTCTCCCACTCCAGTTTGCTCTTGTCTGTTGATGAGTGATGTTCAGTATTGTTCAGTGAATAATTTATAATGTCTGATCATCATAGTTCTGAGAGAGTTAGATGTGTGGACTACATTCAAAGACACAAAAGAGTTGTGTACAAAACTAAGCTTGTTAGGTTCTGTGGTGTTGGTGATTTAGGTGATGAAATTCAAAGGATTATAGGCCCATCTGTCTCTGTAAATAAAAATGATTATTTGTGTTGCAATTGTGTGGCTTTTTACAAAAGAAAATTTTTGGAATGTGCAAATGAAACTGAAGACAAAATTCCCACATCATAGAGAAAGGGTTTTTTCATTCCCAGTCATGAGAATGTGGATGTTTTAAATAGCAGTATTACAATGCTTGATGTTAATGTGTCACCATTTAAAGCCCCTTCAGAAGTTAGGGAGGATAGGATAGAAGCTTATGTGAAGATAAAAACATAGACATTAGAGAAAACACTTAACAACTTCAGCTGTGCAGAAATTAGAAGACATATATGGAGTTGGTGTTTCAAATCAGTTGTCTCTTGAGAAGCCTGGCGGTTCTACTTGTAATCAGTGATTTTCTAATATTAATACAGCACTTCATACTTGTAACTACACTGAAAAAGTGCAATTACTGACATTGCTACCACAGACTGTTAGTAAAACTGATTTGAAGGGAGAGTTAACTACACAGTATCAAAGTACCTCATAGATAAATCATGCAATATTAGAAGAGAAAAGGGAATCTATGCTCAACTTGACCCCTACAGTGGGCATCCATTGTCTACAAAAGCTGCAACCCTGGCATTGTCATACTACCTAGATGATAGTACAGACTGTACTAGGGATAGTCCAAACAAAAATGTTGTTTGTGTTAGAAATGATAATGGTGAGAAAATTAAAAAGGTAAACAGATTTATGACAAGATCAATCAAAGAGGCATACAGGCTAATGAAAACAAGAGAACCAAATATAAAAATTGGTCTTTCAAAGTTTTACACTCTACGTCCAAAGTGGGTCAAAATTCAGCCAATACAAGCAGTATGCACTTGTATTTATTGCAGTAATCTGAAACGTATATGTACAGCTCTCCAAAATATAACAAACACACGAATTGAGGAAGAAGTTCTTTTACAGAAGTGTTTATGTGACAGAATAAGCAATGAAGATTGTTGGCTCCAAGAGTGTGGTGACTGCCCCGGCACAAAAGCACTGACAGTTGAAACTCTTTGTTTGAATGAAGAAGTTACATTTGCTATTTGGGAAGGTGGTGACCTCATAAGAAAATCTGTATCTGTCCAAAAGTTTCTGCAAGATATAAGACATTGGGTGAAGAAAACAATTTCTCATAGCAATATCAGGAAAATCCAAAGAGAAGGATTAGCTGAAGCAAAAATCTCTGTGAAAGAAAGTTCTGACATTCTAGTTTTACATTTTGATTTTGCTGAAAATTGGACAGTGATACTGCCCGATGAAATACAAAACTACCTCTGGCAAAATGTTCAGGTTTCACTATTCACATGTGTTGCATATCTTGAAAAAGAGATAAAAAGTTTTGTTGCAGTGTCTGATGATACAACTCATGACACAGCTCATGCTCTCTGTGCTATAGAGATTATAAAAAGAAATTTCTAAGTTGTGCCAGTTAGAAAATGTTAGATCACTTGTTTACATTTCCGATGGGGCTGCTGGACATTTCAAAAATAAATACCAAATTTATGAACTTTCTAAAAATAATCAAATTGAGGAAAAAAAGTGGATTTTTTCAGCGAGTGGGCATGGTAAAAGTTCATGTGATGCTATAGGTGGGCTGTGTAAGCATTATACAACAAAGTTTAATCTCCAAAGAGGGTCTGTGCAAGCCATAAGAGATGCAGCTTCGTTTGTTGCTTGAACTTTCTCGTCTTTTACAAAATATAACACTACTGATTCTTGAAGGTAAAACTGTTCAAGCCTACAGGTCTTGTAAGAAAAAGAATGGGGGGCTAATGTAAAACCTGTTGTAGGAATACAATCAAAACATTACTGGTTGAGTCTTATATGGGATGTACAATTAAACATAAAGTTGAAACATCCAGCCAGGTGAAAAAACATTACTCAGTAAGTGATTTCCAGGTAGGTGAGTTTTTTGGGTGTGTTTATGACAATAATTGGTGGATGGGGCAGATTACAGGCATATCTCGAGAGCTCAATGACATTACTGTGTCATTTATGCATCCCCACGGCCCAGCTAAAGGGTTCCAGTGGCCAGAGGAATCTGGAAAGAAGAAAGATGAATGTCCAGTGCCATTAGAAAATGTGCTGCTTAAAGTAAGAAATCCTACTCCACTTGAACTATCTGCACGACTCCATACTTTTGACCAACAGGAGCTGAGAAAAATCGACCACATCTACTGTGCCTAATCCTCCTATATAAATAAGCCTTTTACAGGTAACTTTGTTAATATACTGCTAATAAATTGTTTATCATCTAAAAGGCTATTTGTGAAAAAAAAAAATTTATGAAAGTAAAATTACTAAAAAAATTGCGATAATACCAAGTGTAAAAAAAAATTGTATGTTATTGAATTACAGTGATGCTATAGTATAATAACGTTATGTTCTGCACATTTTTTAGTGTATGTTTTTGTGCTGAACTTCAAAATATAATGTAATTTTACTAATCAAACACCAGTAACGTATGTTTTAACTTTGAAACCTGATTAAACAATGTTTTCAGTGAAATATGGACAATCTATTGTATTTTGTGCTGTATTATGCAACAAGGCTGAAAACATGCAATCTTTAAAAAAATATATAAAATTAACCAGGCAAAAATACACTATTCTGCAATGAGCAATTTATTAACAACTAAGAGGACATCAAATGGACAGATTTTTAAAAAAATGGGGTTTTTGAGTTTAATGTCATTCAAAAATTGAGCTTTTTTGAACTTCCGCATAACTTAAAATTAAATTTTATGGACTGCATGCATCCCAGGTTTAAAATAAAATTTGCTGTAAAACTACCATTGAGAGACTTCAGATTGCCATCCTTACTTACCTGAAAAATAATTATTTAGTAGGAAAAATTTATTTCCTTATTAATAATGCCAGTCAGGCTTATTCAAACTATGACAAGTTAAAATTTAATTCAATAGCTACAAAATAAATAAAAAAATTAAGTGAATAGATTAAATAGTTTTGAAGCAGCGCTTGTTTTAAAATACAGCATTTTTTCCATTTTTCAAATATCGCCAGATTTTAGCCAAACTTCAAAACTCTGTAGCTGGAGAGAAAAATTTTTTTTTAGGAAAATCCTTTCAGGATATTTTATGTCTCCAGTAGTTGTAACTGCCGTAATTTTCTGGAACGAATCTAAAATGGTTCAGCTGGCATGCCCCGCCTGAGCTGAGATGGAAATGACCTGTAAACCTATTTGTGTAAGGTCAGGGATTTCTTATATATTTGGTCAAGGAAATCAGGTTTGATAGCTCTGTGGACACCCTGTATATTCGCAGCGAATATTAATAACTTCCAACCAAGAAATTGCTTTCCACTCAAAGAAAATATAACATGTAAAAAGTTACAGCAGTTAAAACCACCATTAAATAATAGTTCTACCTGAAAAAATAACGTATGGAAAATGTTTTTTTTTAAATCTCGATACATCGAGAAATATGTGCGTAATTAAATTCTACATTATCCAAAGTATTTCTTATAACATTTGTATGCAACATTTATTGGCTCATCATTCACTGTAAATGGATCAACACCTTGCAAATCTACTGGTCCATAGAAAATGTACTGAATGTTTGTAGTTTATTGTCAGACTCGCTTAGGCCAATGCAAGTTTCCAACTCCTTTTTCTAGAAATTTTCCTTCCTTGTTTGTTTTTGACTTTCCCAATATAAAAAGGATCTTTATCCTGGGGTTGATCCAGATGGCATTTTGATACCGTCAGGCGGTATCTGCACAAAAATATTTTGAGTTTGTGATGGTATCTTTACAAAATATTTTCAGAAATTTTATTGTAGCAAAAATACTTTAGTGTAAGAGGCATCTTAAATATTTTTTCATGTTTTAAGTAATAAGCTTTTTAGGGGGATTCAAACTGCTTGTTCGGCTGTGAAAGCAAAACAAGGCAGTTGGTTTTGAATTTTTTTTTTTTTTTTTTTTTTTTATGTATCACGTCAGGTAACTAAGTTTCTTGTTCACATGCCCAGAACAGTCATTTTAATGACTCTTGCATCTGGGTAATGGCATTTTGCAAGTCCTGATCTGATAATGATGATTCTGTCCGTGGAGCCGCCCACTTTGAACCTTCATATACCCTTTGGGTTTTTTTTAACATTTTTGACAAAATTGCTGTAAGAAAAAAAATGCAATTTTCACAAAAATAGGTAGAATTTCACAAAAATGGGTATTGTCTGTAAAAATCTAGATCAACCCATGTTCTCGTAATATACAGCATAATAACTGTGCTCTTCTACTGCATTATGGATATTTCTCAACACTATTTTTGAATTTTGCAATGCAGTATCTTTTCTTAACTGTTTAATCAAATTTAAATCATTCATATCTTCAGAGCAATTGCTTGTTTGTTATCCTCTGATTCACTTGGAATACTTGAGCACCTACAGGCTTTTTTTCTGTTTTGTTTTTCAAGCTTGCTAAACAGACCTGCAAAGTTGAAAAAGGCATATCTACAGCTCTAGCAGCTGCATGTGCTCTGAAATTTTCATTTTCCATCTTATATATAGCCTCATCAAGCTTTCATTTCTTCAACTTGATATCTTTCTTTGCTTATATTGCCTCATCATGATGCATAAGTTTCACAGAAACTGTATAACATTATAGCCCATAGTTAACACAGAAAATAGGCTACGCTAAAATAATAGACTAAATTTTTAGATAAATGGAATACAGGGAAAAAAACAGGTTGAATAACTGACTAACATTTAGGCCAGGGTTGGAAAATTACCGGCTGCCAGGTTGCCTAGAAATTTGGTCCTGGTACCCAACATTTTTTTTTACTTCAAATTTCATAATTTGCAGTCATTACTTTGAGTTCATGGATGCAAAATGTAACTTCAACAAACTGTAATTTAATGAAACCAAACTGAAATTTTCTACTCTGATCGCATTTACAAATTCTGACGGCTTTTATCCTGATGCGTGTGTTTCAAGCAGAGAAACGTGATATGAAACCCTCTGAATCACGTGACTAACCTGTCAGATCGCGTAAGCCCCAGGAGCAGAAACTGCTCCGTGCGTCGCAGAACGACCCCCCCCCCCCCCGCAGAACATTTTCGTTTTAATTAAATTTGGCTCGGTCGCGTATATGCCAGTAACTTCTTTTGTCTACACTCCCCTCCCTTCTGCCTGGAATGGGGGAATTTTGCCTTTGGTGTCATCATTTGCATTGTTCTCAAGAGTGATGAGAAGTGGGGGGGCGGGGGCATTTTCCGGCTGTAAACGGAATTCCATTCAAAACATTAAAAAAAGGAAGCTAGACGGAGTGCCAATTTCTCCCATAATCATTTCTTTCCTTTTTTTTTCTGTTCTAACAAATCCCTCTGTTCAGTATTAATGTAAAATATGATTTTATTCGGTAAATGATTGTGTTTCAGTATCAAAATAGAGGAAAAATTTCTGAAAATAGAAATCGGACTGAGTGAAGAGTTAAAAAAAAACTGTACTCCACTCAGAATAACTTGGCATAACTCCCTTATGTGTTGACATAATTATAAAAAGAGCAGGCATTTTATTGAATTTTGAATAATTAATATTTCCAAGAACTCTTGTAAGTTCTGAGCAGAAGAAAGAATTGGAAGATCTTTCCGATTTCATTGAATTTGTAAAGGTTTTGTCATGTGTTCCACACTGAAGACAAAAAAAAAAAAAAAAAAAAAAAGGATTTATTCTTTGAGGAAGGCATTTTGTATCTTATAATTTTAAGTCATCAGTTTTGAAACTGTATGACAGATTGTTTGTTCCATATTTTTTGTTAGTATTTTGGTTCTGTAAAACAACTTTAGTTTTTAGATTAAAAAAAAAATCAGCCAAATTTGAGGTTCCATATACACTGGCGGAAAGTGAAAAAAGAACACCAAGAAGGAGACGTCTGATACCAACGAAATTGGTACAGCATAATAATGGAATACAGAGGATAACGTGATCAAAACATTATGGCAAAATACAACTGTATTTGCTGGTAAACTGAAAAATAACATTTCCATGTAACATGGTTAGTACGAGGTTGAACCGCCATGAACTACGTCACACTGTGCAATTCTGGCATGGAGTCTGTCGTACAGATGTTGGATGTAAGTTTAGGGTATTGAGTTCCAAGCATCCTCAACCTGGACGCATAAATCGGGGATGGTCGTGGCTGGCCGTGGAGACCGGATAAGTCATCCCATAAAATCCCACACATGCTCAATGGGGGACAAATCCGGTGAACGTCAGGCCATGGAAGTTGTCTCACACCCTGAAGTGCATGTTGCGTTGCACGTGCCGTGTGTGGGCGTGTGTTATCTTGTTGGAAAACACCACGATGGACCGACATTACAAATGGCACAACAACGGGCTGAATGATGTTGTTGATGTAAGAGGTGCTGTTTAACGTACCCGATACAAACACTAGTTATGTACGGGACTGATAGCTGATGTGTTGCTGGCGGATGCAAGAAGGGTGGAGACGCTCCCCTGTGAGTCTGCGAACATGCATACGGCCATGGGAGGCTCCCAAGCAGAATCTGCTTTCATCGCTGAACACGACAGATCGCCATTGCGTTCTCCAGTGCAGACGTTAGTGACACCACTGCAGCCGTTCCTGACGGTGGGCTGGAGTCAGAGGTACACATGCCAGAGGCACACGCGCACGTAGTCCTGCATCCAGTAGACGGTTGCGGATTGTTCGCACAGTCACCTCAGGGGCAACGGCAGCTCAGATTTGCGTCGCAGTGGATGTTCTGCTTGACAATGCCGCTCTTCTAATGCGTAGATCGGTCCGCTCATCAGTCCGTCTTTGACTCCCGGTTCCATGTCTTCTCGTGTGGGAATGTTCCTCGGACCATCTACGCCACCATCGTACCACTACCGATACTTCCCGTCCAATTTGCTCCGCAATACGACGATACGACCACCCGGCCTCGCGGAGTCAGACTAGACGACCTCGCTCAAAGTCCATTAACTGCTGAAATCATACACGTCTTCCATGTCCATTGCAGGTGCAGCTTTTTCAGTGTCTTCGTACGTGTCCGTACGCCTATGACTGATTACATTCACTTCGCCGTACTCCTTAAATACCACTGACGATAATTTGCATATTATGCAGTGTTGTGGCGTAAGCGCTCACTGGTTCGTCCCAAAATTAACATCACGCCTACGTAAACTCGACCCCCATTAACATATGTAAATTTCATGATCGTCCGCCGATTCCTTCTTGGTGTTCTTTTTTCACTTTCCGCCAGTGTATTTAAAATTCAAGAAATTTTAAAAGGTAACTTTCTTAATTTTTTATGATTTTCTAATTTGTGTTGTACAATAAGAAAAACCTTTAATTAATTATTCTGGATTATACATTATTTTTTATGTTTAGATTTTTATTAAAACTACAGAATCCTGTGGTTTATACACTAAATTCGAATTTCATTTAGCAATAAGTAGTTTGGATAATAGGCAGTGCTTAATACACTTATATTATTATACTTTGAAATTTGTTTTCCACCTGGCTCCTAAATTTTGGAGCTGGCTCCTAGATTTGGAGCTTATTTTTCCAGCCCTGATTTAGGCAATATGCACATGTTTTTGGCACAACAAATTACCATGCAGTTAGGGTTAAAAAGTTGTATGATAAATATGATTACAGAAGATGTATGGTCACAATAAGTAAAAGGTCAAGCATAAATACTGGAAAACTACACTGACCAGGAATTACCTCTGAAATATGGGGCAAAGTTTGGTATACTCCTATAAATTAATTTAGAATAGCATAAGAAAATTTCTTTTAGAAACTGTGATAGTTTATAATTTTACCAAAAAAGAAAAAAATGTTAAATAAAACTTTATTAATGACATCTTTGCAAATGTGTGCACTTACTTAGGCCAATGTTGTTTTACGGAAACTTAACTACTAGGTTTTTAAATATATTTTTTTTATAATAAATTTCAATTTGAAGAATAAATGAGTTATGCATTGCAAAGTAGAATGCTCGAATTGTTTCTATGATTTTTTTTTACTTTGGTGAAGAGTCATTCCATGTCAAATCAACCAAAAAAAAATACAAGTTTCAAATTCACCATCACTAATCTAAACGAAATTCAGAATTCTGATAGTATCTGTTAAGAAAGTGATTCCTAATTTTTTCACATTTTTTTCATGTGTCATTTTTGAGCTATGTCTATCAAAAATTGTCAAAATTTGTCAAAAAATGGCGAATATAATAATTTTGAATTTCTTATTATGTCGACCCTAATTAAAATAGGGTGCTGGGAAAGGTCTCATTTTAAAGCTATTGAAATGGGTTTTAATATTATATATAACACAATATGGTTAAAGTGATTGAAATTTCAAGGTCATTTAAAAAAATTATTTCAAAAAGTATTTTTTTTTTAAATCTGAAAAAAAAAACATATTCTGTTTATTTGACATTCTTTAACAGTTGCTGAAAGTTTCAAAATGGGATCTCAGTGGGATCATATAAAAACCTAATTTTAAAACAATATATGCACAGTGTATTTCTATACTTTTCTTATACACATCGTAGTACAAGGCGCTGATCATGAAAATAAGCTGAATTACCTACAGAACTTGGTTCCAAACTTCACAGCTGCTTCACTGCCAAAAGTTTTCTGGATGCATTTTCTTTCTCCGCCCTAGTCAATGTGCAAACCCTTCCAGTTGCTGTTAACGGATCCACTTTTGTGAGGATGTCGCTCTGGTGTACCAGAAGAATGTCAGGTGCTGTAGGATATGTGAATGATACAGCTGGACCACCATGGGGCTGAAGGAAACTCACTTTGATTTCCTGCTCATCAAATGAATCGAGAACACATGCCAGCCACCAGAAGTCACCATATCGGCATGTCACAAAACCAGTGATTTCAGTGGTCTAGTTCATCACGTTCTGTTGTCATTTCTGCCTCCCTTGAAGACGCTGAAATTAAAATAGGGTGCAGGGAAAGGTCTCATTTTAAAGCTATTGAAATGGGTTTTAATATGGTCTAGTGAGCACTTTACTCGTACTCACAGGGATGAAGGAGTGCAGTTTCAAGGTGCCTTCAGTAGTTTGGGCAGATAGCTTCCTGTCCTTCAAGATCAACTCCTCATCTTTGTACTGCTGGATTGTGCTGTATGCAATGTGCATGGAACTGATGTTGACTTTAGCCCACTCATAAAGCTGCCTGGGTGTCATGATTTGTTCATTGTAAACAAGGCGAAGGCTTTCCCTTGCAGCCAATCACTTCACAGTGCCACCAATCCCATCGCATGAACTTTTCCCATGGGAGGTTGCGAAAAAATGCCATTCTGCTTTGACACCAAAATCCTCCTCATGTAAACACAGATTTAAAAAATTAAGCCGATTCTTGTACTGTGCCACACATCCATCAGAAAAGTAATATATCTTTAATGGAGTTGTAATGTGAGACCTGATGGAGTCCATGAATAGTCGTTGGAAACAATTAACAGCAACAGTGTCATGAGTAAGACAATCAGAAATTACTACAAAACTGGTATGCTGCAACTCACTGCTTGTGTCACTCCTTGAGTAGATGGAGAATGGATGAATCATTGCTTGTGCATTATTCCAATGATATCCCTGGGTAGCATCTTGCAAGATAAAGGAGTAGTTCACAGTGAAATTACAATGAATTCACTCTCTTTTAGTTCCTCCTTAAGCTGACTAAGAAACGAGGATTGCTGCTTTGCAATAAAAGAATGTTGAAGAAGTTTTGGAAGAGATTCAAGAAAATCGTTTATAAATTCCTCACATGGTTTAGTAATAGTCTCCACTCTCCAAGCTGGTGGTCTTATCAGTTCGAACCCATTGTTTGAATGCCACATTCTCAACACAATTTAAAAAACATTCTTCCAGCCTGTCTCTCAGAACATCTGTTCCTCGGCAGTTTGAACAGTCACTGAAGTAACACGACTCAGATGGAATATCACATATCATTGTTTGTAAAACATCTTTGTAAGTTCTTCTTGGTTTTTCACCTTCTGTCAATTCCGGGAATTTACACTGTGCTAACTTCAACTTAGCATTGTGATGTATTGCATACATACACAAGCACTGTGTGTGTACCACTCACTCCTGCCAGAACACATTGTTTTGTTTTGGCCATAGTTCATAAAACTTAGAAAATCCAAGTTGTATATCTGGCTGTTTCTCCTTAAAAAGCACAAACAGTTCTCGTAAATTACAAAGGATAAGTTGTTTTGGGATATGCTCACGTTTTGCACCTACTTTAACTGAGACAAAGTCTTTCTTCCCTGGCATGATACTGCTTTTTTCTTCGCTCATATAAAAAGACCATATTTTTGCAGCAATTTCTGGGTTTAATGTTTTTCCAGGTTTAGTTAGGATCAGGGCACAACATAATTCCTTTCTCTTTTTGCAGCTTTTTTGCTTTACAAGCTGTGTATTGAATTATTCTTGAATTTTCTGTATTGTCCATCTTGTAGGTAATATAGTTAGGATTTGCATTCTCACACTTTTATGTGTAGTTGAAAGAAACGTTTCTTTCAATTGGTTGAGTATTTCATCATCAGGGGAAGGTGTTTCAACACTCTGAAAAGTTGCACTGCTTTCTAGCAGTTTGGACATAAAAGCTTCACTTGCTCTTTTGAGCTTTTCCACTGGGTAGCTCTTTTCTCCTAATCGTTGTTTTTTTTATTGGCGTTTCATTCATAGCAATTAGGCTACGGTTAAAACAAGTGAGAGCTTCATCTTTTTCTGGAGTAGATAAATTCGCTTCCTGGGGTAAGTCATCATCAGAAGGAGGCTCCATAGATTGATTTTTATTCACAGAATTGCGCAATAATTTATGACAACTGTCACAAATCTTATCACCAGACTTGATCTTTGAACTGAACTCATCAAGCAGATTATTACTCACTAGTCTCAAACTCTTCTTGTGATAATTATGTCCTGGTTTATTAAGTGGATTACAACAAAACAAATTCACTTTTGATGTAGATCCATCCATTTTTCTTACTTCTTCATAACTTTCACAATGTGATCAAAAGTTTAAGATGTAGCCCTAAAAGAATTCCAGGAAGAAACTTCAAGTGAATCAGGAGAGTGGCGTGGCTACACCCTCCTCTCATCACAGCTGAACACTGACTGAGTAGTTCCAGGTGAGGCTTTCTGTTCATGTTGAGATATGAAATGAGCCTCAGACCTGGATTTTGCTATGTCATAGCATGACTAGTGTCTGAAAGTTCAAATACTCCCTGCTTGTTGGAACATCATTGTGTGAACTAGAAAAATGTCACTTCACTTATGAAATCAAGTAGAACTACACTACACTTTATTCATTATAATTTTCATTTATTTAAACAAATTATTTTAATTTTTATTAAACTATTAGGTAGCACATATTTATAAGATACTATTTAGAAAACTAATTATTTTTGAATTCTTCAAAAAATAATTATTCTTTCTATTTTATTATAATCTTTTTTTTTTTTTTTTATAGGTACTCATAAGTGTTGACTGTAAAATGAATACACGCTATAAATAAAATAGGGTTTTTATATGATCCCACTGAGATCCCATTTTGAAACTTTCATGATGTGTTAAAGGATGTCAGATAAACAGTTTTTTTTTCAGATTTAAAAAAAACAACTACTTTTTGAAATTAAAAAAAAACTTTTTATGACCTTGAAATTTTAATTACATGTAACCATATCGTGTTATATATCATATTAAAACCCATTTCAAGAGCTTTAAAATGAGACCTTTCCCAACACACTGTCAGAATTAGGGTTGAAGTAATAAGCAATTCAAAATTATTCTGTTCACCATTTTTCGACAAATTTTGACATCTTTTTGACAGCTGTATTTCAAAAACCACACGTGAAAAAAATGTGAAAAAAATTAGGAATCACTTTCTAAACAGATGCTATCAGAATTCTGAGTTTCGTCAAGATTGGTGATGGTGAAGTTGTGAGCTTGGTTGATTTGACATGGAATGACCCTGAAGTGTTATTTTGATTAAAAAAAACTATGTGACCAAGAATTGCCCCAGAAACTTAGCGACCGGGAATTATCCCAGGTGACTATAACTTCACATCAGTTAGAATAGATTGATAAGGTGCTTTTTTGTTTTTTTCTTTCTCTTCTTTTTTGTGTTTTGTTCAAAAACCATATTTTTATGCATTTTTATCATGTCTTCCATTTTCCATGGGCACATTATGAGGCATTCCAGAAGCTGCTGTTTGCAGTTTTGGCTTCCAAATAACTTCGTTTCAGTTAGATTAATTTTAATTTATTTTTTACTAAATCCATATTTGCTAAGCATTTGCAACAGCGCACAGCATTTCGGAAGTTGATCACATTTTATTTTATTTATTTTACTTCCAGATAGCTTTATCTCAGATTTTTGCGTACTGAAACCCTATTTTTACACATTTTTAACATGGATCCCTTACTTTGTTTCCAAGGCCATATTGCACTGTATTCCAGAAGCTGATGATTGCATTTCTTTTATTATCATTTTTTCCCAGATAGTTTCATCTCAGATTGATGAGGTAAACAGCTTTTTGCTTTACAAGAACCATTGCCAGTTTTCTCACATTAATTTTATGGGGTTTAATTATATTGATAAAAATGCCTCCCATCATATTTCCATAAATTCACTAAATTTTTCTTTAAACTGTGGTCAATTCACAAATTGGGTTTCAAACAGAGTTTGCCAAGGTGGACCCAGCTTGGAAAAAACCTGTGGGTTGTTTCAAAATTAGATTCTATTTTTGCTTTTACAATATTCTAAATTTAATCACACCCAATATAATATTTTCTTGTACCATTAGATTGACCGACCAACTTTGTGCATTACCTGCTGAAAGACGGAGACCATTGTTGTTCGCTCAGTTCACTGACGAGGGGAGGGTCTTTTTGCAAACAACTATTAGTTATTAATTCTTCCATCTGTAGGATATAGCAGCTAGCTATTTTGGGCTAGCTCTCGTAAAACATGAAAAATCTACTTTCGATCACTTTGCTAAATATGTTACTGAAAGAAATTTAATCTGATAATGCCAGAGGTTTTTTATTTAAAAATTTTCAGCAATTGTAACAGTTTTTTAATAGCATTGAACTAGTAATTGCTAAATTTACAGTTTTTACCACTTTCGTAAATATTCTGTGTTGTTTTTATTACCGATTCATGTGAACATAACATTTAAGAGTGTGACCAGACTTTAAAAGCAACTATTGTTGTTTGTTTAATCAGTAATATTTAGATTTTCCTTTTCATGCACCATTTTATTTTTTATCTTCAACTTTGCACTGGGCTTTTTCAATTTCCCCTCTTCCACTATAAATTTTGTCACTTTAATTTTTAATTGCACCTTTTTATGCACCCTTCTACCTTTTCACAGCGGATTTATTGTGATTTGATGAATATGGCAAATGAAAAATGTCAAAAAAACACTAAAGTGAAAAGAGAATTGAACAAGTGATAGATTTAACACAGTAAAAAGAAAGAAAAAAATAACAATAGTGGACTTTCCCATGATCCAAGAAACTTTTGGGGATGTTTCAAAAAATTTCAAATTCTGTTTTTATAACAAAAAAGACAAGATCACGAACTGTCTGTATCTTTTTCTTGGGCGCAAAACTGTTGGGTGCAGACAAACTGGTGATTTTTTTAACTATTACATGCAAATATGAACATAATGTAATTTTTTGTACACACTTACCACACCTTAAATATTTTTATATTTTAAAATATGAACTAATATATATTTTTAAAAATATGAACTAATTAAATTAATATAATAAATTGGAATTTCCCATACTGTTTCAAACAAATTCTGGTTATGCAAATTTGAAACAAAAAAGAACCAAGTGGGTTGGATTTTGTCAAACCCTGGTTTCAAACAAAAATCTTATATGGCCCCTGTTTTTTACAAATTAAGTTAAATGTGACAAAATTACTGTTGTTCCCAAAGTTGACAATGTCTCCCCCAACACAGTCACCTAAATAATATGTGGTGAGTACTAGCTAGTACAACATCATTGCTGCAGGAAATATAGTAAGAGCCAGAATGTCTATCAGGCAAAACATCCTTCGGAGGAGGAATTAAAGTTTAATTAATTAACTAAATACAGAATTAAATAAAATATGGATTTCAAATTGTTTATTATTCCTTATACTTTCTGACCATTAGTTTTTAAAATCCAAATGCATTTAAAGAATGATGTTTAAATTCTGGATGAAATAAAATAGTTCTAGTTTCTTCTGCATTCTTATCAGGGAAAAGTTAGTTTGACTATTTTAACTAAATACTAATTTTAACTATTATCAAAATCTTAAATTGACTCACTTTTTAAAACGTTGCAGACAGTTTTCTGCATTGCAGACTTCTGCAATGTAGAAAACTGAGTTGTTCACTGAGGTCGTTAAACTCCCAAACAAACAAAAGATCAATAAACCGCGTGGTTCTATTACCATGAGTTAGTGGCTGTGTGTCTACAAAGTGGAAAACTGTTCAAAAATTTTCAGCAGTACTAAGATGAAAAAACACTTCAAAATAAAAATTAAAAACCTGTTGCACTAATATGTCATATTGTACTTTGTGTGCCACATTTGAAAAAAACTGCCCCCTCCCCCCATTGAATATGTTGTGACGTTCTTGTAGGGCTTTTGTCCCGAGGTCATTGACTAGAGTTATGTACCAAATTTGGGAATTTATTTTATTATTAGAGGTAAATTTTAAGTACTTTTTTTTTTTTTATGGTAACAGAAGCTCACGTGCTGGGGTTCCAGGCGTATGATTGTATAATTTATATTCATGTGTGCAAAGCTCACAACAGGTCACTTTTGCAACTAAAAGTCACTATTTTTCCAAAATTTAACTAAAAGTCACTATTTTTTAAAAAAAATAAACAAATCACTAATTGTAAATGAATTTATGGCACCTCTATTCATAGTGTATTGTGGAATAACTTTTTTACGGGTCTTATAGAGGTTATTTTTCATGAAAGTTGGTTGTCAAATTTTTGAACTAAAGCCTAGTTCGTCATCAGGACTATTACTAAGTCGATTTTTTCCAATAACTCGCCAAAAAAAAAAAAAAAAAACATGAACATACAACTGTTTATTGCATGTTGGATGTATAATAGTTACAATGGGAGTACTTTCGAATACTCTGGATTGCTTCATCAGCCAGTATAGATATAAATGTAGTAACAGAGATATATACCATACTTATTCTATTGTTATGTAAATAGTTTTGAACCTACCTTCTTAGCAAAAATCGGCCATTAAAATTTTAATTATTTTTTACTTTGGTGTGTATGAAGGAAAATAATATATATATATATATATCATCATCATCATCATCATCGACCGAGATGTCCTTCTTATGGGGACATCTAAATGCCCTCGTTTACAAGACTCCAGTTGACTGTTGAGGACCTGGTCGCTCGAATATCCGTTGCGGCTGCACGTGTGCGAGAAATACCTGGCATATTGAAACTGTAGGCCAATCACTCCATCGACACTGCCAAGCATGTAAGTAAACAATTTGTTTCCTTTCATGTCTTGTTTCTTGTGTTTGTTGTCGTGTGCTCTACCACCCCTTAAAGTTTGTCCCATGAGTTCTAAATCACCCTGTAAATACACACACACACACAGTCATCAAAATGTTCAGACTTTGGCAGTGTTGTAAATAAGTCATTGTGGCTACATCATCTAAAACAGTTTTGATATGTAGGATGCATTTCATGTATGTAAAATATGTGTACATATAGGATTATAAAAAAAGGATATGGTTATAAATGCCATTTTTCTCATAAAGCGTTTATTTGTGCCAATATAAATGGCTTCAGGGAAACCTGTGATGACTCAGGGAAATATCAAGGAATTATCAGGGAATTTTGAAATGGATGTTCTCTGACTGCCATGGTATTATTTGTGAAATTTTATAGATTTCGTTATCATGGTAACTGTTTTCCCCTTGTTTTTTTATCTAATTCCATTATTTATCTTTGTAAACCCAGATTTGATTGTACTTTTCTTTTACTGTCTAGTCCATATGAAGCACATCTGAGGGTCTAGAATATGCTTCTGCCTGCTGATAACCTAGGCTGTTGTAGCATTTCTCTTACAGCAGAGGTCGCAGACCTCCTAATTTTTTTGTTTTTTTGTTTTTTCATTGTACGTGTGGTCCATTTTTAGTTGCAGCTTGGAGCGGTATGCGTGGTATGTGAGATAGTGAAATTGTTTGCCATTTTTGTGTGTGCAGTATATTAGTGCTTGTTTTGCATTGCATTTCAGAATAAAATTCTCAAAATATGTAGATACTTGCCATTGCAATGGATGGTCGATTTCCTGTCTAACAATGGCCTGTTTTCTTCTTTCAGATTCAGGAGAGTCCATAATTGCTGACTTATGACATAGTAGCTGTAGTACTCCAGGTCGACTTGAACAATGGGGAGGTGTAATTTTAAGAAAAAGTGGCTTCTAAAAACTGATGGGAATAGTATTCTTCATTCCAAATGGGTGAAGAAGTTTAGTGACACTGAAGGATTTTGCATCATTTGTAACACAAAGATTAGTGTAATCAAAGGAATCCAAGATGCTTCTGAGACTCCACCTCTTTCCTGTGTGGCTCCAGCTTCATCTTACTCTGTGTCTGGTACAATAGCATTGTACAGTGAAAGAGAGACTGCAACAAGAGCAGAGATAATTTGGACTTTGAAGGCTTTAACTTCTGTTTTCAGCTTCTTCATCTAATGGAATTAGGGATACATTTCAAGCTATGTTTCCTGGAGCAGTTCCTGAGAATTCTCCTATGTCTGCAGGGAAAATGAAGTACTTGATAACAGATGGCCTTGGACCATATTTCAAAGAAAATATTGTTGAAGATATACTGCAGTCACCTTGCTACACGATCCTGTATGATAAAACAACTAATAACACTGGAAAAAAAGAGCTCCAATTAATGGTTAGATATTGGTCAAATTCCAGTAATCAGGTAGAGTCGTGTCACCTGGAGACATTTTTCTTGGGCAAGGCAACTGGTGAAGTACTTGTCAAGCATATCTACTTAGCTATCGACAATGCTCGGCTACCCAGACAGTCATTGCTCATGATTGGTTCAGATGGGCCAAATGTAAATAAAAAAGTTCACCATCTCATGAATGAGGATATGAAATCCATGTGTGGTGAGCAACTCCTGGACTTAGGCTCGTGTACAATTCACACAGTTCATAACGCCTTCCAGAAAGGTATAGAAAAATTTGGAATGGATATCAGCGATTTAGTCATTGACATATACTATCATTTTAAAGGCTGGCCCTCCAGATGTAAGGACTTTTCCCAAATCCAATCAAAACTGTCACTGCCCAAACATATGTTTATGAAACATGTAACTTTAAGGTTGCTGACAATGACAGAAACATGCAAGAGAGTCCTAGAGCAATGGGATGCTCTCATTGAGTACTTCATGAAGTTCATCCCTCATAAAAAAGTCAAAGGAAATGTCATCCCACAAATATCAGTCTATAACCAAGCTTCTCAAAGATCCTACAACAAAAGCTGTGATAAGTTCTGTAATATTTAGCTCAAAAGTTTTTACAGATATTACAGGCACACTACAGAAGAATTGAACCCCTTGTACATGTCATTCACTCTAAATTAGTGAAATTAGCAAGAACTCTTCTTCGCTTTGTTAAGAAGGATGTTGCTTCATTGGAAAATCTTCACAACAGTATTGTTGAAGATAACAGCAATTTCTTACCACTTTCACAAGTTGAATGTGGCCAGGAGGCTAGTAAAATTTTGAAAAATTTGACAGATACAGAAACATTTTTTTTAAAGAATAGTGTTAGAAATCATTACATTGCTGCCTACAAACATATTATTATTACAGCTCCTATCTCTAAGAATATTTTGAAGTACTTGTCTTGCCTTCATCCTGACAATATTAAGTCAAGTGACAGTAGCATGTACATCACCAATTTGGGAAACCTCTTACCAATCAATGTTGATCCTGAGATACTGCTTGATGAATGGAAATTGTTGCAGGTAGAAGAAAAAATCTCCAAACTGAAAGAAGATCAACATTTCTCAAAGCATGAAAGCATAGGGAAAGTAGTAAAGGCATGTTTGTCTTTAAGTCATGGCAGTGCAGATGGTTGAGCAAGGGTTTTCTTTATCTGGTCGTTTGCTGGCAGAAGATCGGGCCGCAATGATTTCGAGAACACTAGATGCTAAGTTGACCATCTTGTCATATATGAAGAAATATGAGAACAAACCAGAGCTCTGGTACCCATAACCACTGAGCTCCTCAAACAAGCAAGATGTGCTGGTCATAAATTTAAGGTATACGTGGAAAAGTAAAAGAACGAAAAAGCTCAAAAAGAGGAAAAACTGGAAGAGGAAGAGAAACTGATCAAAGAACAAGCAATGAAGAAACTTGAAGACTAGAAAACTGGGATTCAGGAAATGGAAAAGGATCTTAAAAAGAAAAAGAGAGAGGAGGCTGTGAAAAGGAAAGCAGAAGAGCTTTTGTCAGAAGCAGCTAAACATATTAAAACTGCCATTAGACAGAATGATATGTCCAAAGTACATTTAGCGCAAGGGATGCTTGAAGGGATAATAAAGTTGCAGAAAGACTTGAAAGAAGAGAAGAAAGATACTGAGAAGATTCAGACTCAAGTTGACAAACAGAAAACTAGGCTCATCACCTACTTCCTTAGGAAAAAGGATAAATAGAAGCAAACAGAAACTTGATCAGTTTGTGAAATTAAAATTTATACCAAGAAGACATGTTCTTTTCCTTTTGTCAAAAGCCTTTGTGTGCATAATTTTTGTATTAGTAATTGATAATCTTTTGTATCAAGTTTGAACATACTAAAAAATAATAATAAATAAAGGCCAGACCCCATAATGATCAAAGCTTAAGCATAGTAGTGAGATAGAATAGATCTTTCAAATGTCATTAGCCATTACAGATTATAGGAATGCCATTTTGACATAGTCAGTTACAATTCATGCTTCAGCTTTCATTCAACTGGCCATGATTTGGTTGGGGAAAATTGCAGAACAAAGTATGTATGTATGTTGCAAATAATAACTTTACTAAGAAAAGTATGGAGAAAGATTACTCATATATTACACATGTTGTCTCAAACCCTTAATTTGTGTGTGTGACGTGTGTGTGTATATATAATAATTACATATATTAATATATCACAGTTTGACTGCATAAAAGAAGCGAATTGAATTGCGTGAAATTCAGAATTTGTGGAAATCTTGATAGGAAAGTCACTATTGGTCCCTTTTTTTATTATTATTATTTTTTGGTCACTATTGGTCCCTTTTTTCAGATTTTTTGGTCACTATTGGTCACTTTTTTTTTTTTAGCTTTTGATCACTATTTCAACTATTTTTAAGGTCATGCCCTGTTGTGAGTCCTGTGTGTGTTTATTGTTGCAAGTTAAAATTGTTATTGTATATATATATATATATATATATATATTTTTTTTGTTGTTGTTATGTAAATGTTATTTACACTGTGTTTTAGAAAAGAGTTCTGGGTGGAAAACATTACGTAAATATGTGATGCACTGACATCTGTTGAAGACAAGATGAAAAGTCGTCGGGGCCCGAGTCTTGCTTCACCATTTGTATCGACTTCCACGGATCTTGGCCCCTTCGCTTTTTTCTAGGTTACCTATGTCAGGTTTTTGGTGGCTCTGCATGGCGAGGTTGTATGTTCAGGCGGTGTCCGGATGGAATAATGATAGCAGCAAGATCAGCTTGAGTAATCCACCGTGGAAAGCTTAACTGTTTGTGGACGTGTTCCTGCCGCACTATTCTGGAGTTATTGGAACCCGTTCTGTTGATGTCATTACAGATGAAACTATGACTCCTGACGTGCTGTGTCTGGCTGGGATCTGTTATGCTCCTCCTAAGAAGCTGAAGCTGCTTCCAGAGGACTCTGGCTGTGAAGGTTGTTTTTGCGGCATGACATCTTAAAGTTCTCCTAGCCATCAAGCTTTAATGGTTTATCAGTTTGTTTCCTGCCATACAATTCTGGAGTTATTGGAATCTGTTTTTCCGTTGGCATCATTATGGATAGAACTATGACTTTTGATGTGATGTGCTGTGCCTGGCTGGGATTGAGTTGTTATGTTTGAGGGTTAGTTCTGCTGCATGAACTTGTATCAAAAAGATGTTCCTGTGAAGTAAATTCCCATATTGCAGTGCGTGAGTTATGATGTTTTGTTTATATTTAATAATTCTTGATAGTTTACTGGCCATAAAAAATACTTAGAATTTACCTCTAATAATAAAATAAATTCCCAAATTTAATTTTAACTAATTTTTAAAATTACTTTAAGCTAATAGTCTATCCTTTTTTTAAGACATTATGTAACTCCAGTCAGTGACCTCGGGACAAAAGCCCTACCAGAACGTCACAATGTGTGTCTTCAGAACTGTATGCTAGAGAGAATTGCAAGTTATTTTTAAAATTCCATGTGCTAAGAAAGCTAATCATGATTTGTGCTTTTCATATATAAAGTTTGATAAGGATTCTCAGCGTCGAAGTTTAACTGCTATTTAAAATGAAAGAAAATTTGTTACTGGAACTGCAAAACAATCTAGCTGCAATACAGAAGTGGATAGTGATTGGGGCAACTGCCCATCCCCTCCTCCCAAGCAGAATTTCACTTATTGATTGGCCAAATAGTGTACTTTTTTTTTTAATTAGTAAAAAAGTAAACAGGTTTTTGTAAAAGTTTTTAGTACAACTGAAATTTGCTGTAAATTTGAAGACAAAATGTTCTGTTCTAGATTCATCGGAAAGAAAAAAAAATGAGATGTGAAAAAATAGGAAAAGTTCATACCGGAAGGGAAAAAGGATTTTGTTAGATTGTTAAAAGCAGTGCATGTGTGCTTTGTTCTGTTCTTTGGTATTGTCAGGTATGATTAGTAATTGTGAACGGGGAAAGTTACCATGTGGAGTAGACTTTGGAGTTTGTATGAGTGACAAAGCTGAAGTACAATAGTGGCCAAAAGTCCTGCACCAGTAGACCAAAAGTAAATTTTTGATGTTTGAAGTCAACTTATACAGCGTAATGGTAAAATCAGGAATACGTATTATACATCATTTTAAAGGAAATTACCAGTAATAGAAGTGAAGTTACAAGCAAAAGTACAGTGTCTAGTCATAAAAAGCAAAAAATAGTGAAATTAGTGTACAATGCATTTAATGTGAAATTACTGTACAGTACATAATTGAAACTTGCAGAACTCTTGAAATAACTTACCAACAAGCAAAATACGCTTTAATATTTAATTAGATAACCACAGTTTCTTAGTAACAAAGTGCACCTTCTTGGCATGGAACTAACAAGCTTCTCTAGTTGTCCATTGGTGATAACATGTTGCCATACGGCCATTACAGACTCAATGCTTATTTAGATGTGGGTCCTTGTTGACTGATCTTTTGCTTCAATCTCACCCACATATTCTCTATGGGATTAAGATTCGGTGATTGTGCCGGCCACTTAAGTTTTCTTATAACTTTTCGATTAAACCATTCGCCAACCAACTTTGACCGATGACATGGCACGTTATCGTCCTAAAAGATAAAATTCCACAAACCCATGTCTTGTGCAGATAGTACCAGTTTGGACTCCAAAATATCCACATATTTTGATCAATTCAATGTGCAATCAACAATGTGCAGACAGCTAACGCCACTGGCTGAAATACAGAACCATAATCACTGAATGTGTGTGCTTGATTGTTGGCTGGGTGCAGCATGCCTTATGTCTTTCAACCAGCCTGATGACGTGCATAATTACTTCCATTATTAGCGGAAATAGTAACGGTAGTTTCATCACGGAAAATAACATTTTTCCATTCATCAACAGTCCAATTCTTGTGTGCCTTAGCCCGAGCAATTCTTTTGAGCCATTGTAGTTCAGTAAGAAAAGATTTTTGTGCAGTCAGTCCATTTTCTTGTAGTCTATGACGAACTGTACATGCAGATGCAATAATGCCTACTTCATTCTCCCACTCATTTCTTAAATCAGTGGCTGTTTTAAACCTTGATTTTAAGGAACGACAAATCAACATGCAATCATCACTTTCAGTACACAGCCTTGGTTGACCTGTTCTTATTCTGTTTCCCACACATCTAGTTTCTGCAACTCTTTTAATGGTGTGCAAGATGGTGGAATGATCACAGCCATATTTAGCAGCAATTTTGGCACTGTGGACAATTAGAGAAGCTCATTAGTTTCATGCTAAGAAGGTGCACTTTGTTACTAAGAAACAGTGGTTATCCAATTAAATATTAACGCATATTTTGCTTGTTTGTAAGTTATTTTAGGTGTCCTGCAAGTTTCAATAATGTACTGTACAGTAATTTTACATTAAATGCATTGTACACTAATTTCACTATTTTATGTTTTTTATGACTAGATGCTGTGCTATTGCTTGTAATTTCACTTCTATTACTGGTAATAACATTCTGTAAAAATATTTGAATTCAGCATAAAATTTCCTTTAAAATGATGTATAATATGTATTCCTGACTTTACCATTATGCTGTATAAGTTGACTTCAAACATCAAAAATTGACTTTCAGTCTACTGGTGCAGGACTTTTGGCCACGACTGTATGTATCTTGGCTGTGCCATAAACACAAACCGCTACTACATTTCCGAACTGCATTTCTTTCCATCTTATTTCAAGAGGGTCCTCCGCCCCATCCTTCCCTTCTTTTTCTTCATGTGTAAGTTATATATATATCTTTTCTAGGCCAGAGCAACCCCCAACCCAAGGTAAGCTTCTGAATCTGCCCCTGGTTGCCATTAAGGTTTCTCTTGAGTTTGGGGATTGTATACCAAAGAATGCTAAATGATTCATTCCTTTTGAGGTTTTAATTAAACGTGAACCCATTAGGAAGTGGGATCTTTGATTTGTAATAAAAAATATTCCTGTTGGCAAATTTCTGTAAATTGTTGAATTTCGTTAAAATGTGTTGGAAATCATAAGGGTAAACATTTTATTGTTGAAGTGCAATTCAAAAAACTGTTTACTTTATTAGAATATAATATATCATTATATTAGAATATGATGATTTTGGAAATGCCAGTCAGATTTATTTTGTTTGCTTAGAAAACAAAAAGTATGACCAAATTTTCGATTGTAATGAGCACGTCTTTTGAATCCGTTCTGAAGGAAAATTTATCAGAGCTGTTCAAAGTCAATGGAACTGGTTCTTACAATCAATAAAACACACAAATAGAAACATCTACTTAGTTCCACCAGTGGCTAAAAAGCAATGTTATGAAAATTAACAAATAGTGCACAAAAAGTTTCTCATAGCACGAGAAAGGTATCCGAGACAACGATATTTTCAAATTCAACATTTAAAAGAAGAAATATAGAAAAGGAAACATGATATAAGTCTATGCGTGCTAGTGGAAGAGTTTTGCGTAATGGAAAGCTGAAAATTGGCAAAAAATATTATTTATGGAAAAAGCTATGCTAAGGAAAAAAAAAAAACTTATGAAATACCTCTCCCGAAAGTAGAGGTAGCGAAAAACAAGTTTAGATCTCTATGCACCTATTGGGAGATCTTTGCATTATTTAAAGAGGATAATGCTCCAGATCTCTGTTGTAGCAAATGGTATACAAGTAAAAAAGAAATTTCTCAATAGGGCTTTTAGAAGCTGCGACACAGCTGCAAACTAAAGTACACAAACATCACCTACTGACAGAAATGTGAACTATAAAATTCCTCATGTACTAGTCTAAAGTGTGTTATACAAGGTAAATGGCATCCGATGTTGGAAGAATTTTTTTAATTGGACTTGTAGAAACTGAGATGTTGAAAAAAACAGGTTAAGTGATTGCGCCCCCTAGTGGCGAAATTGCGCATTACTTTGGTAATAAAATACGCACACACAGTTTGCTTTGTTAGTAGTAGTATCTGACTGAAGAAAGATTTTCAATTGGGTTTTTAATCTCGCAGAAATTGCTGTAAACGGAAACGTTATCTTACACCCTCTGGTGGTGGTGTCAAGAAATCTTATTTCAATAACTAATTGTCACTAATTTCATCCAATACAGATTCACATGGACAACATTTGGTGTAATTGTTGACATAGATGAATGAGTAACTGAAGCAGAATTTATCGGGGGCTGAAACAAGCACTTCTGACAAAAAGAACGCTCCATATGCTCTTATTACCAGTTTCAAGAAAACTTGTCAAAAGCTATCATTTCCATCAAATCTGGTGAACTGAACATTTTTTCAGGTATTACAGACAAACAAACATTAAAAAATTGCATTAAATGTGTGTACAACAAACACAATTCTGTGTGAGAAACTGAGCAAACTCAACAAACAAATTAAGCCATAGTCTTGCTGAGGTGAGCAGTTTCTCTCCAGAACAAAATTCATGGAATTTTGAAGAATCAAAGTAGAATTTAGCTGGGAGAGACCATCTTAGGAAGTTTAATGTTTTGTTTGTGAACAGACCCTAAATTTGCTCTTGACAGGTGAATTATCAAAAGATTTTATAAAAATATGTTGATAGATCTTAATATCAGGATACAAAGTTTTTTTAACAACCTTGTAAAACACATTTTGGGTGTGTTCACACCAGAGAGTGTCTGAGTGAACAGTTGAGCTTTCACTGGCATTTTTTTTTTTTTCACTGAATGTGCCTGGCCCAGTTTTAACTAAGGATGAGAGGAATTTTATTCTCCAAAATCATTATTTAAAGACTTGTGAGTGAACAATCACTCACACCAGGAGAAATCAACCCAAATGACTCAAAATGTCTCATGCTGGCAGCCCAACATGCCTATTCTCACAGAAGGAAACACTTGTACAAACCAAAACAATGCCTCCGAGCAATCTCCTAAATAAGAGAAGGGTAAAAATTAGATGGGTAACAGGAAATAGGCTCATGGTTACTGCCAAAAGTCAGTGTTGAGTACATCATTCCCACAACTTGCTGCTGACAGTTTCAAACTGTGTGCTCCACTTGCTAAGAGATGAGGATTTGTTGGAAACTTCCAATTATGTAAAATATGAAGACTTAATATAAAGCTCTCAGGTATTCCATGGAATAAGATCTGTACAACAAAAGTCCTTTTTATAAAAATTACAGAAAATGGATGGGAGAAACCCTGAAATATTACCTTACACCAACAGTTTTAGGTCTCTGAGTTAACATGTAAACAAACTTTAGGGGGATCATGCCGACAAATTTGGCACACCTTGGAATACTGTGCATAGAAAGGAACACTAGTTGGCTTACAAGACAAGATATCACTGAGCTGTTCTCTGATCTGCCAGATAAAAGTGATCTTGGCATGAAACTGAAGTCTTGCTGACACATATTCTAAACATAATTTCCTGTCACTTGGGCTGACACATATTCTAAACAAAATTTCCTGTCACTTGGGCTGACACAACATTGCTAAACCTCTTAGGAACCTTACTATTTTGCAGAATGTAGGAAGCGACCAACCTAAAATGACTAAATCTGAAAAGCTCATTTAGTTTTTATAAAAAAACTATTTCACTTTTTGCTCCTTTAAAACCTGCATATTCATCTAGAAGTTGAATGCAAAGGATTGTGGTTGGTTTTTCTAGCCAAAATAGCTGCTCAGACATTGCCTTGCTTCCAAAACCTGTTCAGTTAGAAACACTGTGGAGGCTGTGTGAAGAAAATCACATGTTGGAGAAACTTTTTGAAGCTTCCTAGGGTGTCTAAATGGTTGCTCCAAGTAATATCTAAACTCTACAGCAAACCTAAAATTAATGCATAAGTAAGCTTTCTAGGGCTTCACTCATCACATATCATGTGCTCTATAGTTTCCAACAAGTTGTGTTGTGTTGATATCAGCCTCTGCAGCAGGAAACGTGCGACAATTTGTTGGCGAAGTAGTGGTAACACCCTGGCAACATGTACTTTAGCCCACCAAGAGACTAACGTAGCTTGAGTAAGGCTTTCTCATGGACAGCAAACTGTAAACCCACCTTGGGGACTGTGTGTCATATGCCAGACACCCACTCTTTGAGCTCACTCATGGAGTCTGTTAGATGTAGGGCACACAAGGCATTCTCATGGAGAGAGAACTGATGAGCAATCTGTTTAGTTTGCTCCCAGCTAATTGACATTAACATGGAATAGATAATGCTTTGCAAAAAAGAGCGGGGCATAAACTAAAATACACTGCCGGACAATTGCTAAAGACGGATGACAATAGCAACCATAAAATGGAAGACAGGAAAATGTGGAAATTAGCATAAGTGCGGGATACAGTAAGGCATGTTGTGCGTATGCAAATTTTGAATTGCCGAACTTGTTCGTGACGTCATAGCGCTGGTAAGAGATATAAAGGATTTGACGCGTATTGACCGTTGTTCAAACGCAAAGTTAAAAGGGAAAGAATCAATTGACGAACTTGCAGTTTTCAGTGTCTTCCCGACACCACCTAGATGATTTTACGCGTGGCCGTATTATTGGCAAGATTGAAGAAGGCCGCCCCGGTGGCGCAGTGGTCTAAGACGTTGGCCTATGATCATTCGTCCGAAGGGGTCCGGTTTCGAATCCCGGTGAGGCATGGATGTTGGGTTTGTCTTACGGCAATGGCTCTCTCCCTTCCCTGGAACCAGTGACCCTAAATTAGGGACGGGCGACTGCTTATAGCCCATTGAGTTGCTCACGGTGGTCGTTAAACCAACAATCAAAAAAAAAAGATTGAAGAAGGGCGAAAAATAACATGTTGCCAGGGAGTTCGACGTCAGCCACAGTGTTGTTTCAAGGCTTTGGAAATCATTCAAGCAAATGGAGAGTGTAGCAAACTTCACGGAGGAGGTCGTGTTCGCAGTACGACACCTGCAGAAGATCGGTACATAGTGCTATCAACAAAAAGACACCGGCGCAGCACAGCTAGTGAGGTAGCAAATCAGTTTATGGCTGCTACTGGCAAGCGGATCTCCCGAAAAACTGTCGCCAGACGTTTGCATGGAGGACTATACGCCCGCTGTCCTGTTGTGTGCATCACCATTGTTCAGACGTCACCGTACCGCCCGTTTGCAATGGTGCTATGAACATCGCAATTGGACGGATAACGACTGGTCTGCTGTCCTCTTCTCAGATGAGAGTAGATACAGTCTATCGTCTGATTGTCGACGACAACTGATCTGGCGTGATAGTGGTACTGCATATTGTCCAGCAAACATACAGAAAAGGGACCGATATCCGACATGTAGTGTCATGGTATGGGCTGGCATGATCAATAGCCTTACGTCCCTCTATGTGCTTCCAACTGGGACTATGACTGGCCAACGATACATTAATGATGTTCTGTGGTGCTGTCGGTGATAGATTCATTTTCATGGACGACAACGCAACATGTCATCGAACAGTTGCTGTCCAGGAGTGTCTTGAGAGCGAGGATATTCAACGCCTCGTATGGCCAGCACGTTCTCTAGATCTGAATCCCATTGAAAATGTGCGGGGTGCTTTGGGGAGGAGTCTTGCTGGTCGCCAATGCCCTCCAATAAACAAGGACCCCCTCATCCGTGCACTGACAGGAAGGGGATAAATTACCCCAACGGCTGCTTGATAATGTTGCGCAAAGCATGACACGACGTGTGGAATCTTGCATCGCCCTCCATGGTGGCCATATCCCGTATTGACATCTTGCGCCTGCGGACGGTAATTGCATTTCTTTTGCGTTTACATATTCTGCACAAAATGGCCTGTTTGTCCCTTGAACAGGTTCCAAAGCCTTCTGGATATCAGAGCACAATAAATTGTCTTTTTTGTAATGTCCTGGCATTCTGACATTATTTTATTTCACTTGGCATCCAACTACACTTACTTTTTTATGCGCTATATAGCCGTTTATGATCCGTCCTTAGCAATTTTCCAGCAGTGTATAACGTTTGTCACCAGTATTTTACGTAAAAAAATTCACTCGCACTAATATACTTTTTTATATATATAAAAAACTAGTAGTATACACACTAGTAATAGCATCAGTGTGTGCACTATGTACGCTGATGAGCCATTACATTATGGCCACCTACCTAATCTGTAGGATCCTTTAGCCCATAAAACAACGGCACACTCGGCGAGGCATCGATTCGATGAGGTTGCCATAGGTATCCTGGGGTATTGGGTACCATAATGACAACAGCAGGTCCTCCAGTTCCCGTACATTTCGGGGTTGTTGTGATTTAGCGCAAACCCGCTTTTCCAAGTCGAAACACAAATGTTCGATTGGGTTCACGTCAGGTGAATTTGAAGGCCAGGACATTAACAGAAAGTCACCAGCATGCTCCTCGAACCACTGGACGATTCTGGTAGTGTGACTTGGCGCATTATTCTGTTGGTAATAAACCACCAGCAATGAAAACAGGCCGCCCCGGTGACGCAGTGGTCTAAGCGATGGCCTCTGATCATTCGTCAGAACGGGGTCCGGTTTCGAATCCCGTTGAGGCATGGATGTTGTGTTTGTCTTGTGGCACTGGCTCTCTCCCTTCCCTGGAACCAGTGACCCTAAATTAGGGACGGGCGACTGCTTATAGCCCATTGAGTTGCTCACGGTGGTCGTTAAACCTCGAAAAAAAAAAAAACCTCCAATAAAAAAAAACTCTATCTTGGTCCCATTTCATGCGTTGTTGGTGATGACGTGCAGTAAGCAACGGGGACCCAGCTGGGTCTTTGGCTACGCATGCGCAGAAGGCTGCGACACATTGCTCTGATCACCTGTTGTAGCTGCGGGTGATTTGTGGCACTGCAAACAATGCGCCACAGTCTCCGCTCCTCTTTGGCATCAATGAACAGCGGGCGACGGTTCGTCGTTTGGCCATCTGTGCACCACTTTTGATACATACTACTGCGACACGTAAGCAGGCCGCGCCGTGCCATCACAATTTGTCATCAAACTCCGGTAAATGGGCAGCTTTTCCCATTCTGGCTTCGAACACTTTGCTAACCGAAAGCCGGTCCTCGGGTTGTATATATACTGCTCTGTGAACTTCACCTATGCCACTGTTCGGTTTCCAGGCGCGCTCATTTTTCTAGGATGGAGATGGTCATCAGGAGCGGATTGGCCCACCGGGATATTTCCCGATGTACCACTCGAGAAATGGCTCACTTTCTCGTACTATCTTTGTCTGGATTGTTTAGAAAGAACGAAGAATTATTTTGGTATTTATGAATAAGAACTTCATTTAAGATTTATATTATCTGTCTAAAACGTTAATTGTCTGAAAGTAATGTGTAGACTAAGAAAAATAGGAAAAGGGAGTCTGTTCAAGGAGGTGGTTCGAACAGTGGCGGTGGAACAGCCAAGATTTTTATTTTTATTATTTTTTTTATTTAGAAAGTTCCTCTAGGTAAGTGGTTGGATGGTCCTAATTCCCAACAAAGCTACTTAGGACAGTAGCGCACACCGAAATTTCCCAAGGGAGGAGCCCGTGCGCTCTGGCACACAGAATTTCCCCAGAATTCCCCCTAAATTTACCGGGAAAAGTAGTCAGGTGCTGTAACAATTAAGGAGGTTGACTTTTGTTCATTATTCTTATCCAGTTACTACTAATGTTACAGTACAAGAAAGTTAAATGATTAGAAGAAGCAGTGAAATATTTTCCTTGTTAGATTTTTCTAAATTTATTTAACAGAACTACTCCCTTATAATTATTATATGTTATAATTATACGGTACATGATTAAGAAGTATATGTAGATCGCGTATTGTGACTTTTTCTTTCAAACTCCGACATAATAATTTTCCACTCTATCACGGGGGCGGGGGTCTCGGCCACCCCTGTGGGTGCGCCACTGCTTAGACTTTTTTTACTTCTGTTTGTTCTGGGAAGGTAGGGGGCGCACCACGATTCGAAATTTCGGGCCCGGTCAACGAATATCACCTTCCGCCGCCCTGGGTTCGAATACCGTTGCACAGCAGACGATCAGTGACCAAATAAATATACAGGGGTTGACAACGAAACTGAAACACTTGCACGAATAGCACCCCACGTGTCACGTCGCTGTACGCGCTACCTGCTAGCCAGCCTGCATGTATTTCAATTTCGCAGTCGATTAACGAGAGCGGAGTGTAAAGATTGCATTAGCAGAGTAGTACCACAGCTGGACGTCCAAAAGTGCGATCCACACAACATAATGGGAGACATCCGAGTTTCAAAGAGGACATATTGTTGGTGCGCGTCTCGCCAGTGCTTCTGTGACTAAGACAGCAAGTCTTTGTGGTGTATCGCGAGCCACGGTGTCCAGGGTCATGTCGGCGTACCAGCAAGAGGGAAGAGCCACATCCAATAGGAGTAACTGTCGAGGTAAGAGGAAGCTGTTTAACAGGGACGTCCGGGTGCTAACACGAATGGTAGCCAAAAAACAAAACCACAGCTGCCCAACTCACCGTAGAGTTGAATACTCACCGGTTTCCATCATGTCGGGAGCTTCGCGGGTTCAACATTGACAGTCGTGCTGCTATCGCCAAAACCTGGATCCCCAGTGTGACTGCCAAACGTCGGTTGCAATGGTGCCAGCAGTGAATCGTGGACGTTGGACGACATGAAATGTGTATTGTTCTCCGATGAATCTCCACTGTCTTTCCCACAACTGGGAGAGTTTACGTGGATGCATCCCTCACAGGCTTACCACCCGGACTGTTTATTGCGTACAGTTAAGCACAGAGGTGGATCGGTGATGGTTTGGGCCGTAATGCTGTGGCAGTCTGTCGGACCGCTGATTGTTCTTGAGGGGCACATCACTGCCAAAGGCTATCGGACAATTCTGGAGGGCCAGGTGCACCCGTTGGTTGAAACATTGTACTCTGACGGTGGTGCCGTGTATTCGGATGTTAACGCACGGATACAGGAGCCGCCGCCCCGGTGGCGCAGTGGTCTAAGGCGTTGGCCTCTGATCATTCGTCGGAAGGGGTCCGGGTTCGAATCCCGGTGAGGCATGGATGTTGTGTTTGTCTTACGGCACTGGCTCTCTCCCTTCCCTGGAACCAGTGACTCTAAATTAGGGACGGGCGACTGCTTATAGCCCATTGAGTTGCTCACGGTGGTCGTTAAATCTCAAAAAAAAAAAAAAAAAAAAAATACAGGAGCCAAACTGGTTGAAGAGTAGTTTACTAAGCATGAAAATGAGGTTGAACATCTGTCATGGTCTGCACAGTCACCCGACTTGAACATTATTGAGCCACTCTGGGGTGTTCTGGAGGAGCGAGTCGGGAAACGTTTTCCTCCACCAGCATCACGTTGTGAACTAACCACTTTTCTGCAAGAGGAATGGCTTCAAATCCCTCTGGCCACTGTACAGGACTTGTATGGGTCCTTCCCACGACGAATTGCAGCTGTATTTGGCCTGCAAAGGTGGCTTTAGACCGTACTAATAAATTGTTGTCTTAAACCCATGTGTTTCAGCTTCGTTGTCCACCCAAACCCCCCTGTAATTATCTGCACAACCCCGTTTTGAACATTGTTTGATATGCTACATTCAATCATAAGTAGATTTTCAAAATTCTTCCAAACTTTAATTCCTGTTAAAAAAATTTCACGACTTAATTACTTTTACAATGCATATTTCAACAGTTTTCTTTTATCCAGGAGTTAATAGAATTTTTTTTCATGAGGGAATTTATGAGCTGTTCCCCTATGGGTACGTGTGTTTCTGTAGTGGACCCAACACTAAAATTCCCGGCCTGGTTTCGTCGACCCAATCCGCCCCTGGTTGTCATAATGCAATGGCTCATCGGTGTATCAGCCTCCTATCAGTGGTTTATAAAATCTTCACTAAAGTTCTTTCACACCGCTTGAAGGTGACACTGGACATGGCTCAACCGAGAGAACAAGCTGGATTCAGGAGTGGCTACAGCACAATAGATCATATCCACGTACTGAGAGAACTAATTGAAAGAGCGAGGGAATATGAACTTCCATTATGCATGGCTTTTATTGATTATGGAAAAGCCTTTGATTCGGTGAAACCATCAGCAGTTACAATGGCTCTGAAAACCTGCGGTATTGAAGATGCATACATTAATATTATTAATAACATCTATGAAAATGCAAGTGCAAAGATTCTGCTATTTGGTAATACAACACACATAAAAATTGGGAAAGGAGTGAGACAAGGTGACACCATATCTCCGAAGCTCTTTAATGCTACATTGGAAAATGTCTTTCAATCACTGAACTGGGAAAACAAAGGGATAAAGATTAATGGAGATTATCTAACCCACCTTCGTTTTGCTGATGACATAGTCATTTTTGCAACTACCCCATCGGAGCTACAGAGTATGATGCAGGAACTTGCTGACAAAAGTAAAGAAGTGGGATTAAAAATGAACTTTCAGAAGACAAAAGTGATGTTCAATGCTTTTACAAGAAATGAAGATTTATCGATTGATGGAGAAAAGCTGGAGATAACAGACACGTACGTTTATCTTGGACAGCAGATATCAAGTGAGGGTCACATTAGTGAAGAAATTAATCGGCGTACAAAACTTGCCTGGAGAGCTTTTGGAAGAAACAGCATAATTTTCAAGAGCAATATGCCATTATGTCTTAAAAGAAAAGTGTTTGATCAATGCATCCTTCCAGTGCTTACGTATGGTGCAGAGACATGGACCTTAGCTAAAAGAGACATACAAAGGCTGCAGACAACTCAAAGTAGCATGGAGAGGTGCATGCTTGGTGTAACCAGGAGAGATAAGAAGAGGAACACGTGGATCCGAAAAATGACAAGAGTGAAAGACATCATGATCAGAGTTAAATCCCTTAAATGGCAATGAGCTGGACATACTGCCAGAAGAACAGACCATCGATGGACAGCCGAAATTTTAGATTGGATTCCAAGGGACAGGAAAAGACCCAGAAGAAGACCACATGGAAGATGGGTGGATGAAATTCGGAAGTATGCGGGAGTGACATGGAGGAGACTGGCACAAGACAGACCGTTGTGGAGGAAACTTGGGGAGACCTTCGTCCAGCAGTGGATTGATAATGGTTGACAATGATGATGATGATGATGATATGCGAATCCACCCCTGCACCATCTGAACTTTCGAAAAATTTGTCAATAAAATTCGATAATTATGTTGAACGAGTTCTCAACAATATCATCCAACACAGATTTACAGACATGTATTGCCTGAAGAAGTTGAATTTAACTGCTGCGGGGAGGGGAGGGCGAAGTAAGTAAGTACTCTTCAAGAATATTTCAATGTGAACAGCAACATGGCAGCAGAGAGTGAAGCACGTGTTAACGAGCTCTTGTGTTTTCTTCAAAATAATTTGCAAACTAGCACTCACAATCACCTTATAAATGTTTGTACGCATTTTTATAGTGAAGAGATGGTGAGATTGGCTAAGGGCATCTTATTTGAAACTCTACCGGTTGAGTATGCATCAAAAAATGTAAAACGGGGTGGAAATGCAACGAAACCCAGAGCTGTGTTGGATTTGGAGGACATTTTAAGTGCCTTGACGAATGCCGACTCAAATAGTAAGCTAACAACATTCTATGCTTCGCGCCTAAATGACATCCCACCTCCCATGAATATATCAGAGATCCTCTGGAAAACTGCGAAATTAAAGCCTATATTGGCGGGCAGTCTTTGTGGGTTCCATTTTTCCCGATGAAAGCCAGGCATTATAAAGTTGACGAACGGCAGCCTTAAATGGGCGGTTGATACAAACACCAAGAGGCTGGATTTGTGTTGTCATCCCTCCAGGAATATGACTAGATCGCTGCAGTTTTCTATCATTTTTTCTTTACTGCATCTGCTACGTGTTCTTTAAATGCGTCTAACACTAGCAGGAATCGCAACTTCAGTAGACTTCGGGGGCGTCGTGGCCAAACTTTACTTAGGCAGTCTAAAACCAAATTTGCAGACATCCAACACTGCAACATAGATTCCTCTTGGAAAAGTCGCTTTTTTGGGGAAAAGTTTTCCTCTTGAAAACGACATAGGGTGGAAGTTTATTTCCATCTGCAGTAACGCAGATCATTACTGTCATTCTGATTTTATCGCCACTCGTCAGCAATTTCACTTGTTCTGCTCCAGCATTGTCCACTGTGCAGTTTGAAGGCATAACGAAATAGACCGGGGTCTGATCAGCATTGCCTATCTGCCCCAAGTTGTGTCGCTCTTGCTTTCGAATAGCGATCAAATGTTTTTAGAAAGCATTAAACTTTTCTTCAAAGTCAGCCGGCCGCTTTTCTCAGATGAATGTCTGCTATCTAAGAAAAAATCTCTTATCTCTTCATGAACCACGTTATCCAACCACAGGATGCTTCAAACTTTCCTTGTAGCTGTAGCTGAAGATGAATATTTTTTGCTTTCACTTTAAGAATTTCTGTTGTTACTGGTAATTCACCAGCCCCCTGTTCTTTTACGAGCATGCTTAACTGTTCGTCAATTTCGGAAAATTTCCTCTTTTTAGGGCCAGTAAAACCTAGTCTGGTTGTTGAGCACATCTTTCATCGTTCTTTTTGTTTGCATTCACTTCAGGTATTCCACAAATTTCGTTTTAAAAGTTGTACATGCCCGATTTCTATTTTCTTTCGCGAAAGCGATGACTTTAAGTTTCAACTTTGTTGTGTAATACTGCCTTTTTGAAGACATCTTTCTGTGCACGTTGATTCAGAAAAAATGACTGTAAAGAGATCAAGAAACAAGATTCCCTTGTATTCTGAGAGAAAGGTGCGCATATCCTAAGCCCTGAGGTGAAACGGAGTTGAAAGCGGAGGGAGGAACAATGAGTGATTGATGTGCGCGTAGACTCATGGCCATCTGCTTCTGCTCTTTTCGGTTTCCAGCCCCCCCCCTCCCACTCCGCCAATCATTTGCGCTGCATTCTTGGAGGAATGAAAAGGCGCGTCAACCTTACGGATTTGCAAATGATCGTACTCGATTCTAAGGCGCACTCTTTTTTTTACCACAAAGTTTTTTGGAAAAAAAAGTTAGCGTTAGATTTTTTTTTATTGGAGGTTTAACGACCACCATGAGCAACTCAGTGGGCTATAGGCAGTCGCCCGTCCCTAATTTAGGCCCACTGGTTCCAGGAAAGGGGAAGAGCCAGAGCAGTAAAGCAAACACAACATCCATGCCTCACCGAAATTCGAACCCGGACCCGTCTCGGACGAATGACCAGAAGCCACTGCGCCACCGGGGCTGCCGCGTTAGGTTCGAGTAAATACGATACATGAAATAATGTTTGAGAATTGTTTGAAAATTTTCATTCGTATGTTTTAAGAGAAATTCAAATTTTAGACTATTTAAATGATTTTGAAGTTAAAAAAATGATATAAAATTAGTCATGATGTATATCAATGAAATCCCATGAAAAGTGCTGCAAAATGTTTTCTACCAGACCTTTCTACCTCTTTTTGGTGATGAGTTATGGTCGATTTTGTGTTTAAGCATCAACAAAAATACACTGGCCACCTAAAAGGCAACACCAAGAAGGACACGAAATAGCAAAGCCAGATTTACTGGACACATAACAACAGATACAAAGATGAAACGATTGAGCTTACAGGCCCGTGCCACTTGCGGAACACGCAGACATCAATAGTTCGTGTGGCCCCCACGGCTGGCAATAACGGCCGCTACACGCCGCGGCATCGAACGAAAGAGGCTTTGGATGTGGGCTTGGGGTATGTCGGTCCAGGCTGCTTCCACACGTTTGCCACAGTTCATCAGGCGTAGCCGCGAGTGGTGCTTGCCGGGCTACTCGGTTGCCGATCAGCGACCAGACGTGTTCGATGGGCGACATATCGGGAGAACAGACGGGCCACGGCAGCAGTGACACCTGGTGGGCCCTGAAGAATTGTTGTACGATGTATGCAACGTGCGGGCGCGCATTGTCCTATTGAAACGTGGCCACTGGCAGGTAAGGAAGGACTACACGATCCAAAACGTCGGAGATGTAGCGGTGGCTGTTGAGCGTACCGGCAATGCGTACCAGAGGGGTGCGGGTGTCATATCCAATTGCGCCCCAAACCATAACGCCAGGAGACCGACCGGTATGGTGATGCATAATGCAGGTGTCATACAGTCTCTCGCCGCGGTGCCGCCACACGCGGATACGACCATCGTGGTGTTTCAGGCAGAAGCGGGATTCGTCGGAGAAGACAATGTCGTGCCATTCCGTAGTCCAGGTGCGGCGTTCAACGGCCCACTGCCGCCGCACTCGCCGGTGGTGTAACGTCAATGGTAATCGGAGCAATGGGCGCCGTGCAACAAGTCCCCGCCCCTGCAGACGACGTCGAACGGTACGTGCTGAAACATTTGTTGCGCAACACACCCTAGTTCCTGCGCTAACGTTCGTGATGTGGCGGCGCGAACCGTCAATGCCCGCCGCACAACATGCCGGTCCTCTCGTCCGGTGGTGTGCCGCGGCTGCGGCAATCGCTCACGTCGGCCCGTGAGTGTGTCCTGCACCCACCGAATCCATACTCGCTTCATTGTAGCTGGATGTCGTCTCACACGGGGCCGATGTTTCGGTACGATAAACCGCTGTCGCGATAAGCCACTGTTTGTCCTCTGTCGAACTCCGAAACGTGCTGGAATGACTGCCGTATTCTGCAACGAGGCATCAGGAAGCTTCCCACGCACCGGTCCGGCAGTACAACACACTTCCACTGCTTACACCCCGCCTTCTGTGCACCCTTCTTATAGTGCTTCTCGGTGACGTGCTGGGAGCACATGATTTGCATATGCTCTGCAATGCTAATAGTTTGCATGTCCTCTCGCAGGCTACGAATGCTGCGAATTTCAGGCCAATCGGATGCTTCCTTCTTGGTGTTGCATTTTGGGTGGCCAGCAGTGTATATGATATCAAGTTGGAAACACGTGGAATAATTAATACAAACATAAATCAAGCAGTTCTTTCCATGTAACATAACCACAGAAATTTTAAAATTTTATTGTTTCGACTAGTGCAGTGAAATCAAAAAGTCTGATGTTTCAGATGAAAGCTTCAGTTGTTTGGATTTCGTTGTCTTCAGTGGTTTAATGATTAGCATACTCGAGCGCAAATCGGGAGATTCGGGTTCGGTTTCAGTCAGGGACGTCTCTAGACTTTGAAATCAGGGTGGGCAAGTGTGATTTTTGATGGGGCAGACTTGAATTTTTAATTCTTTTTACTACTGGTACAAAGGAATCCCCCCCCCCCCCCCGACACACACACACTCTGAAGACAACGAAATCCATACAACGGGATCTAACAAATTATGCCACTGGTGATAAACCAACAAGATAGCATAACATGACAGTGACTAGTGGGTTAGTGGAATAGCATATAAAAGTTCGTAGAACGTCGCCTTCAGCATTTTCTCTTGCTGTGAATGCATTGTCTTAAGGCTGTCTTTGAATGAGTGTAAAAGAAATTTTATCCTATATCTGCAATGTAAATTCTTTTGTACACATTTTCTCGAAGACTATTACATTGTAGTGTTTGAAATTTTGAGCACAAATAAAAATGACCTATAGCTAATATGTGCCACAGTTATTATTTCGAAAAAATACTTAATACTTTTGTTTTAATTCAATTTATCTGACTCAAAAGTTTTCCAATTTGGGCGCTAGATGGCGCGATAAGTTAGCTTAGCAGCGTTTCTGTCTGAAAGAAACGAAATCTCTCATTTCTGTCTGATTTTTTTTTAAATATCTAGATCAAAGAGAAATAATTAAATGGGGCCAAAGTGAGACTGGAAACTTGTCTCCCATAAATCATATTAAATCTTACTGTACGTTCATTTTTTGAAGAGATGTGTACATTAGCAGAGAACCCTTGAATTTCAGCTACGAAACTCCGCTACCTACTAAGCTCCACCACAAACAACGCCATTGGTTAAAACGTAACAGCGCGTATTTAGTCTTTTTATTGTGGAGGCAACGAGAGACCGCTTCCATTTTGAATATGGAGAAGTCTGCAGTGATTCGCTGACGCTAACTACTGGGACAGCCCTTCAAGACGTAAAAGCCACTCCCGAGGAGTGATATTTTGCGCCATCTATCGCAGAAGATGAACCCTAACACTCATTCAAAGACGGCCTTAATTGATTTTTAAAATTTTGTATTTTTCTTATGCAAACTGCCGTACTTGAACATTTTTTAAAGAAAAATGTTCTATTTATTTACAAATTTTAACGTCGTGACACGCAGACATGACACCTCCGCCCTCCTTAACTTTCTCCTTTTAAGCCATCGACCTTGCTTTGCACTCATCACCTCCAAAGCAGTCGTCAGACACGTTCCGCTCCCTCACTGCCCCGGCACAGTGGTTTAATTTTAAACTCCACTTCCTCTGTTGTATCCCCTATCTAGTAAAACAAATAGAAGAGCAATTACTAATGACCACTGTCAATGAATTACTATTCACCCTCGTCATTCACCCATGGCCATACTAACATGAAAAAATGCTTAAACTTAGGATTTCGGAGAGAAGAACAATTATATTTTCCTAGCCCTACCGATGCTATTTTGATAACTTTCTACGGAGAAATAAACAACGCAGTAATGTAAGGAAAAATACCAGACACGTTATTACTTGGCAAAGTCTAGGTTACCTTTCTAAAATTAAAAAAAAAATGAAAAATGTCACATCTTGAACTGCGTGGGCTGTAGGTTGGGCAAGAAGAATTTCAGGGTGGACTTTCACCCACCCTCCATCCTCTTGGTGATGTCTCTCGTTCCCGTTTCAGAACGATGAGATTTTCAAATTTCTGTGGAAAGAACAGCTTGATTTATGTCTGTAAAAATACGTGATTAAAAAAAAAAAATTAAGTCCTCTAACTGAAAAACTAAAGAAGATAAAAATCTAAAAATTTGGATTTTTCATCATCTTAAGGAGTACAATAGATGAACCAAATTTGAAAGATATCATAAAATGTGAGGTAAATGTTTTTCATAAATTGGATCACTTGATATAATTTTTTTTTTGGTTTAACGACCACCATGAGCAACTCATTGGGCTATAAGCAGTCGTCCGTCCCTAATTTAGTGTCCCTGGTTCCAGGGAAGGGAGAGAGCCAGTGCCGTAAGACAAACAACATCCGTGCTTCAACGGGATTTGAACCCGGACTCATCTCGAACGAATAATCAGAAGCCATCGCTTAGACCACTGCGCCACCCGGCTCACTTGATATACAGTAGAATGAACTTTGCAAAATATTCTTATAATATGTTTCGCCAGTTCTGGTACCTTTGGCAAATTTGCATTTCTTCCTTAAAATGCTCACGAGATGTTAGTTGTTCTTTTTCAGAAATGAAAACGCTGTTTTCTGTCCAACTAAAGAACCACGGCCTTCATCAAGAACAATGGGGTCTGCAATTTCTATTTAATTAGATGGATACGTACGTTGCAAAATAAAGATGTCCTTCATACTGTTGAAGATTCTCTGGGGGCTATTCTATCATTACTGAGGCTTTCAGATGGAGTCGATCTGTTTATTGTAGTGCCGATAAAATTCGAGCTCCAAAGCAGTTGGGGAAAGCTGTACATGTAGTCACAGTTTGATTGTGCCTCCCACATAGAGACAACAGATAACATTGGGGTGTGACATCAATTTTGTTTGCCGCCCCGGTGGCTCAGTGGTCTAAGGCATTGGCCTCTGATCATTCGTCCGTAAGGGGTCCGGGTTCGAAACCCGGTCAGGCATGGATGTTGTGTTTGTCTTGCGGCACTGGCTCTCTCCCTTCCCTGGAACCAGTGACCCTAAATTAGGGACGGGCGACTGCTTATAGCCCATTGAGTTGCTCACGGTGGTCGTTAAACCTCCAATAAAAAATCAATTTTGTTTTGTCGAGCAGTGTATATTTACATGTGTATATACGTATACGGGATGTAAGGTCAGGTGATGCGTAACATCACAGCCTCTCCTTGACAAATGTGAACCCCGCCTTCTCGTGGTGCATCCTGTTCCCACTAAAGGGGCTCTGACGACCGCCAATAGCGGTATAACTATACCATCGGGATCAGAGGAAATGCTATCCCACACTCACCAACCCGCTTGGCCAGCGTGGTGAGTTATGGCCAAACACCTCCAAAATGACTCTACAACTTAAATCTTGGCCCTCAGTCTCCGGCAGCTGGAATGTACCTGGCCAAGGCAGCGGCCAGTGCGACATGAAGGCAGAGGGTGCTAAGAATCCCCGGAGGACCGGACTAGGCTGCCATTTGATGCTGACCTTGGCTACATATAACGGACGCTCCCTATCTTCTGATTCAAGGCTCTTTGAATTGGAAGAGGAACTACAAAGGATCAAGTGGGACATCGTCGGGCTAAGTGAGGTAAGGAGAAAAGGAGAAGATCTCATTGAACTGAAAAGTGGACATCTCTTCTATTATCGTGGGACAGATACTGGCAGAACTAGTGGTGTTGGATTTATAATAAACAAGAAACTGAAGGATAAAGTGGTAGAAGTTGAAAGTTCCTCTGACAGAGCTGCACGACTCATTATCCAACTCTCGAGAAGATACCAGGCTCAGATTATTCAAACTTATGCACCCACCACAAGTCATCCTGAAGAAGAAATTGAAGAATTTTATGAGGAAATTCGTCATCTAAATAATAAAGGTAAGCAGCACTTGAAGATAATTATGGGAGATTTCAATGCAAAAATAGGGCACCGGCAACAGAATGAAACTTCAGTAGGTAAATTCGGTCACGGCAACAGAAACCAGCGTGGAAATACTCTCGTTGAGTTTGCAGAGGCAGAAGGATTTTTCATCTTGAACTCCTTTTTCAAGAAAAAGCCACACAGGAAATGAACATGGAGACATCCAATTGGGACGACAAGTGAAATTGATTTTATTATGTGTAACAAAAAATTCGTCATCGAAGACTGCAGTGTGCTGAACAAGTTCAACACAGGTAGTGACCATAGATTGGTGAGATGTAAGATGCACCTCAACACTAAACTGGAACGTGGCAAGCTCATAAGACAAACAAAATGTATTGACATAACCAACCTTAAAAAACACCATAATACTTTCAAGTTGGAACTGAAGAACAGATTCTCTGCTTTAGAAGGCCTAACATCGGAAGAAGTGGATACTTCGGAAGTTAACAGAAAAGTAACCAAAGCTCTTATGGAAACAGCAACAAAATTAGCTGGGTCTAAGAACAAGTTGCGCATGTGAACAAATTATCAGGAAAAACCAAAATGTTGATGCAAAAAAGAAGAGAGATGAGGACAACTAAAGAAGATGTGACTTCCAAAGTGGAATATATAGAGCTATGCAAGACAGCACGAAAAAGTATCGCTGAAGACGTAAGGAAATTCAACTGTGAGCTAGTGAGGAAAGCAATTGAAAACAACCAAAGCCTAAAGATAGCAAAGGGACATCTCAGTAAGGGAAGAAAACAGATTATGGCCCTGAGAAAAGAAGATGGTTCTGTAACAAGAAATAGAGGCGAAATTTTGACAAGAGTGAAAGATTTCTACTCCAAATTATATGAAAGGGATGATATGTGCACTCCAGACATCATGAAAGATACCAGTACCAGAGTTCCTCCAGTCCTTCCAGCAGAAGTTGCACATGCAATCAAGAACATGAAGCGAGGAAAAGCTCCAGGAGAAGATGGAATTACTGTAGACATCATACAAGAAGCAAGTGGAGAAATCGAAACAGTACTTGCCCAAATTTTCACTCGATGCCTTAATGAAGGAAAGATTCCTGAGGATTGGAACACCGCTACAATGATCCTGCTACATAAGAAAGGTGACATTGAGGATCTCGGAAACTACAGACCTATCAGCCTCCTATCAGTAGTTTATAAAATCTTCACTAAAGTTCTTTCACACCGTTTGAAGGTAACACTGGACATGGCTCAACCGAGAGAACAAGCTGGATTCAGGAGTGGCTACAGCACAATAGATCATATCCACGTACTGAGAGAACTAATTGAAAGAGCGAGGGAATATGAACTTCCATTGTGCATGGCTTTTATCGATTATGAAAAAGCCTTTGATTCGGTGAAACCATCAGCAGTTGCAATGGCTCTGAAAACCTGCGGTATTGAAGATGCATACATTAATATTATTAATAACATCTATGAAAATGCAAGTGCAAAGATTAGGCTGTTTGAAAATACAACACACATAAAAATTGGAAAGGGAGTGAGACAAGGTGACACCATATCTCCGAAGCTCTTTAATGCCACATTGGAGGGTGTTTTTCAGTCACTGAGCTGGGAAAACAAGGGGATAAAGATTAATGGAGATTATCTAACCCACCTTCGTTTTGCTGATGACGTAGTCATTTTTGCAACTACCCCATCAGAGCTGCAGAGTATGATCCAGGAACTTGCTGACAAGAGTAAAGAAGTGGGATTAAAAATGAACTTTCAGAAAACAAAAGTGATGTTCAATGCTTTTACAAGAAATGAGGATTTATCGATTGATGGAGAAAAGCTGGAGATAACAGACACGTACGTTTATCTTGGACAGCAGATATCAAGTGAGGGTCACATTGGTGAAGAAATTAATCGGCGTACAAAACTTGCCTGGAGAGCTTTTGGAAGAAACAGCATAATTTTCAAGAGCAATATGCCATTATGTCTTAAAAGAAAAGTGTTTGATCAATGCATCCTTCCAGTGCTTACGTATGGTGCAGAGACATGGACCTTAGCTAAAAGAGACATACAAAGGCTGCAGACAACTCAAAGTAGCATGGAGAGGTGCATGCTTGGTGTAACCAGGAGAGATAAGAAGAGGAACACGTGGATCCGAAAAATGACAAGAGTGAAAGACATCATGATCAGAGTTAAATCCCTTAAATGGCAATGAGCTGGACATACTGCCAGAAGAACAGACCATCGATGGACAGCCGAAATTTTAGATTGGATTCCAAGGGACAGGAAAAGACCCAGAAGAAGACCACATGGAAGATGGGTGGATGAAATTCGGAAGTATGCGGGAGTGACATGGAGGAGACTGGCACAAGACAGACCGTTGTGGAGGAAACTTGGGGAGACCTTCGTCCAGCAGTGGATTGATAATGGTTGACAATGATGATGATGATGATGATATGCGAATCCACCCCTGCACCATCTGAACTTTCGAAAAATTTGTCAATAAAATTCGATAATTATGTTGAACGAGTTCTCAACAATATCATCCAACACAGATTTACAGACATGTATTGCCTGAAGAAGTTGAATTTAACTGCTGCGGGGAGGGGAGGGCGAAGTAAGTAAGTACTCTTCAAGAATATTTCAATGTGAACAGCAACATGGCAGCAGAGAGTGAAGCACGTGTTAACGAGCTCTTGTGTTTTCTTCAAAATAATTTGCAAACTAGCACTCACAATCACCTTATAAATGTTTGTACGCATTTTTATAGTGAAGAGATGGTGAGATTGGCTAAGGGCATCTTATTTGAAACTCTACCGGTTGAGTATGCATCAAAAAATGTAAAACGGGGTGGAAATGCAACGAAACCCAGAGCTGTGTTGGATTTGGAGGACATTTTAAGTGCCTTGACGAATGCCGACTCAAATAGTAAGCTAACAACATTCTATGCTTCGCGCCTAAAATGACATCCCACCTCCCATGAATATATCAGAGATCCTCTGGAAAACTGCGAAATTAAAGCCTATATTGGCGGGCAGTCTTTGTGGGTTCCATTTTTCCCGATGAAAGCCAGGCATTATAAAGTTGACGAACGGCAGCCTTAAATGGGCGGTTGATACAAACACCAAGAGGCTGGATTTGTGTTGTCATCCCTCCAGGAATATGACTAGATCGCTGCAGTTTTCTATCATTTTTTTCTTTACTGCATCTGCTACGTGTTCTTTAAATGCGTCTAACACTAGCAGGAATCGCAACTTCAGTAGACTTCGGGGGCGTCGTGGCCAAACTTTACTTAGGCAGTCTAAAACCAAATTTGCAGACATCCAACACTGCAACATAGATTCCTCTTGGAAAAGTCGCTTTTTTGGGGAAAAGTTTTCCTCTTGAAAACGACATAGGGTGGAAGTTTATTTCCATCTGCAGTAACGCAGATCATTACTGTCATTCTGATTTTATCGCCACTCGTCAGCAATTTCACTTGTTCTGCTCCAGCATTGTCCACTGTGCAGTTTGAAGGCATAACGAAATAGACCGGGGTCTGATCAGCATTGCCTATCTGCCCCAAGTTGTGTCGCTCTTGCTTTCGAATAGCGATCAAATGTTTTTAGAAAGCATTAAACTTTTCTTCAAAGTCAGCCGGCCGCTTTTCTCAGATGAATGTCTGCTATCTAAGAAAAAATCTCTTATCTCTTCATGAACCACGTTATCCAACCACAGGATGCTTCAAACTTTCCTTGTAGCTGTAGCTGAAGATGAATATTTTTTGCTTTCACTTTAAGAATTTCTGTTGTTACTGGTAATTCACCAGCCCCCTGTTCTTTTACGAGCATGCTTAACTGTTCGTCAATTTCGGAAAATTTCCTCTTTTTAGGGCCAGTAAAACCTAGTCTGGTTGTTGAGCACATCTTTCATCGTTCTTTTTGTTTGCATTCACTTCAGGTATTCCACAAATTTCGTTTTAAAAGTTGTACATGCCCGATTTCTATTTTCTTTCGCGAAAGCGATGACTTTAAGTTTCAACTTTGTTGTGTAATACTGCCTTTTTGAAGACATCTTTCTGTGCACGTTGATTCAGAAAAAATGACTGTAAAGAGATCAAGAAACAAGATTCCCTTGTATTCTGAGAGAAAGGTGCGCATATCCTAAGCCCTGAGGTGAAACGGAGTTGAAAGCGGAGGGAGGAACAATGAGTGATTGATGTGCGCGTAGACTCATGGCCATCTGCTTCTGCTCTTTTCGGTTTCCAGCCCCCCCTCCCACTCCGCCAATCATTTGCGCTGCATTCTTGGAGGAATGAAAAGGCGCGTCAACCTTACGGATTTGCAAATGATCGTACTCGATTCTAAGGCGCACTCTTTTTTTTACCACAAAGTTTTTTGGAAAAAAAAGTTAGCGTTAGATTTTTTTTTATTGGAGGTTTAACGACCACCATGAGCAACTCAGTGGGCTATAGGCAGTCGCCCGTCCCTAATTTAGGCCCACTGGTTCCAGGAAAGGGGAAGAGCCAGAGCAGTAAAGCAAACACAACATCCATGCCTCACCGAAATTCGAACCCGGACCCGTCTCGGACGAATGACCAGAAGCCACTGCGCCACCGGGGCTGCCGCGTTAGGTTCGAGTAAATACGATACATGAAATAATGTTTGAGAATTGTTTGAAAATTTTCATTCGTATGTTTTAAGAGAAATTCAAATTTTAGACTATTTAAATGATTTTGAAGTTAAAAAAATGATATAAAATTAGTCATGATGTATATCAATGAAATCCCATGAAAAGTGCTGCAAAATGTTTTCTACCAGACCTTTCTACCTCTTTTTGGTGATGAGTTATGGTCGATTTTGTGTTTAAGCATCAACAAAAATACACTGGCCACCTAAAAGGCAACACCAAGAAGGACACGAAATAGCAAAGCCAGATTTACTGGACACATAACAACAGATACAAAAGATGAAACGATTGAGCTTACAGGCCCGTGCCACTTGCGGAACACGCAGACATCAATAGTTCGTGTGGCCCCCACGGCTGGCAATAACGGCCGCTACACGCCGCGGCATCGAACGAAAGAGGCTTTGGATGTGGGCTTGGGGTATGTCGGTCCAGGCTGCTTCCACACGTTTGCCACAGTTCATCAGGCGTAGCCGCGAGTGGTGCTTGCCGGGCTACTCGGTTGCCGATCAGCGACCAGACGTGTTCGATGGGCGACATATCGGGAGAACAGACGGGCCACGGCAGCAGTGACACCTGGTGGGCCCTGAAGAATTGTTGTACGATGTATGCAACGTGCGGGCGCGCATTGTCCTATTGAAACGTGGCCACTGGCAGGTAAGGAAGGACTACACGATCCAAAACGCCGGAGATGTAGCGGTGGCTGTTGAGCGTACCGGCAATGCGTACCAGAGGGGTGCGGGTGTCATATCCAATTGCGCCCCAAACCATAACGCCAGGAGACCGACCGGTATGGTGATGCATAATGCAGGTGTCATACAGTCTCTCGCCGCGGTGCCGCCACACGCGGATACGACCATCGTGGTGTTTCAGGCAGAAGCGGGATTCGTCGGAGAAGACAATGTCGTGCCATTCCGTAGTCCAGGTGCGGCGTTCAACGGCCCACTGCCGCCGCACTCGCCGGTGGTGTAACGTCAATGGTAATCGGAGCAATGGGCGCCGTGCAACAAGTCCCCGCCCCTGCAGACGACGTCGAACGGTACGTGCTGAAACATTTGTTGCGCAACACACCCTAGTTCCTGCGCTAACGTTCGTGATGTGGCGGCGCGAACCGTCAATGCCCGCCGCACAACATGCCGGTCCTCTCGTCCGGTGGTGTGCCGCGGCTGCGGCAATCGCTCACGTCGGCCCGTGAGTGTGTCCTGCACCCACCGAATCCATACTCGCTTCATTGTAGCTGGATGTCGTCTCACACGGGGCCGATGTTTCGGTACGATAAACCGCTGTCGCGATAAGCCACTGTTTGTCCTCTGTCGAACTCCGAAACGTGCTGGAATGACTGCCGTATTCTGCAACGAGGCATCAGGAAGCTTCCCACGCACCGGTCCGGCAGTACAACACACTTCCACTGCTTACACCCCGCCTTCTGTGCACCCTTCTTATAGTGCTTCTCGGTGACGTGCTGGGAGCACATGATTTGCATATGCTCTGCAATGCTAATAGTTTGCATGTCCTCTCGCAGGCTACGAATGCTGCGAATTTCAGGCCAATCGGATGCTTCCTTCTTGGTGTTGCATTTTGGGTGGCCAGCAGTGTATATGATATCAAGTTGGAAACACGTGGAATAATTAATACAAACATAAATCAAGCAGTTCTTTCCATGTAACATAACCACAGAAATTTTAAAATTTTATTGTTTCGACTAGTGCAGTGAAATCAAAAAGTCTGATGTTTCAGATGAAAGCTTCAGTTGTTTGGATTTCGTTGTCTTCAGTGGTTTAATGATTAGCATACTCGAGCGCAAATCGGGAGATTCGGGTTCGGTTTCAGTCAGGGACGTCTCTAGACTTTGAAATCAGGGTGGGCAAGTGTGATTTTTGATGGGGCAGACTTGAATTTTTAATTCTTTTTACTACTGGTACAAAGGAATCCCCCCCCCCCCCCCCGACACACACACACTCTGAAGACAACGAAATCCATACAACGGGATCTAACAAATTATGCCACTGGTGATAAACCAACAAGATAGCATAACATGACAGTGACTAGTGGGTTAGTGGAATAGCATATAAAAGTTCGTAGAACGTCGCCTTCAGCATTTTCTCTTGCTGTGAATGCATTGTCTTAAGGCTGTCTTTGAATGAGTGTAAAAGAAATTTTATCCTATATCTGCAATGTAAATTCTTTTGTACACATTTTCTCGAAGACTATTACATTGTAGTGTTTGAAATTTTGAGCACAAATAAAAATGACCTATAGCTAATATGTGCCACAGTTATTATTTCGAAAAAATACTTAATACTTTTGTTTTAATTCAATTTATCTGACTCAAAAGTTTTCCAATTTGGGCGCTAGATGGCGCGATAAGTTAGCTTAGCAGCGTTTCTGTCTGAAAGAAACGAAATCTCTCATTTCTGTCTGATTTTTTTTAAATATCTAGATCAAAGAGAAATAATTAAATGGGGCCAAAGTGAGACTGGAAACTTGTCTCCCATAAATCATATTAAATCTTACTGTACGTTCATTTTTTGAAGAGATGTGTACATTAGCAGAGAACCCTTGAATTTCAGCTACGAAACTCCGCTACCTACTAAGCTCCACCACAAACAACGCCATTGGTTAAAACGTAACAGCGCGTATTTAGTCTTTTTATTGTGGAGGCAACGAGAGACCGCTTCCATTTTGAATATGGAGAAGTCTGCAGTGATTCGCTGACGCTAACTACTGGGACAGCCCTTCAAGACGTAAAAGCCACTCCCGAGGAGTGATATTTTGCGCCATCTATCGCAGAAGATGAACCCTAACACTCATTCAAAGACGGCCTTAATTGATTTTTAAAATTTTGTATTTTTCTTATGCAAACTGCCGTACTTGAACATTTTTTAAAGAAAAATGTTCTATTTATTTACAAATTTTAACGTCGTGACACGCAGACATGACACCTCCGCCCTCCTTAACTTTCTCCTTTTAAGCCATCGACCTTGCTTTGCACTCATCACCTCCAAAGCAGTCGTCAGACACGTTCCGCTCCCTCACTGCCCCGGCACAGTGGTTTAATTTTAAACTCCACTTCCTCTGTTGTATCCCCTATCTAGTAAAACAAATAGAAGAGCAATTACTAATGACCACTGTCAATGAATTACTATTCACCCTCGTCATTCACCCATGGCCATACTAACATGAAAAAATGCTTAAACTTAGGATTTCGGAGAGAAGAACAATTATATTTTCCTAGCCCTACCGATGCTATTTTGATAACTTTCTACGGAGAAATAAACAACGCAGTAATGTAAGGAAAAATACCAGACACGTTATTACTTGGCAAAGTCTAGGTTACCTTTCTAAAATTAAAAAAAAAATGAAAAATGTCACATCTTGAACTGCGTGGGCTGTAGGTTGGGCAAGAAGAATTTCAGGGTGGACTTTCACCCACCCTCCATCCTCTTGGTGATGTCTCTCGTTCCCGTTTCAGAACGATGAGATTTTCAAATTTCTGTGGAAAGAACAGCTTGATTTATGTCTGTAAAAATACGTGATTAAAAAAAAAAAAATTAAGTCCTCTAACTGAAAAACTAAAGAAGATAAAAATCTAAAAATTTGGATTTTTCATCATCTTAAGGAGTACAATAGATGAACCAAATTTGAAAGATATCATAAAATGTGAGGTAAATGTTTTTCATAAATTGGATCACTTGATATAATTTTTTTTTTTTTTGGTTTAACGACCACCATGAGCAACTCATTGGGCTATAAGCAGTCGTCCGTCCCTAATTTAGTGTCCCTGGTTCCAGGGAAGGGAGAGAGCCAGTGCCGTAAGACAAACAACATCCGTGCTTCAACGGGATTTGAACCCGGACTCATCTCGAACGAATAATCAGAAGCCATCGCTTAGACCACTGCGCCACCCGGCTCACTTGATATACAGTAGAATGAACTTTGCAAAATATTCTTATAATATGTTTCGCCAGTTCTGGTACCTTTGGCAAATTTGCATTTCTTCCTTAAAATGCTCACGAGATGTTAGTTGTTCTTTTTCAGAAATGAAAACGCTGTTTTCTGTCCAACTAAAGAACCACGGCCTTCATCAAGAACAATGGGGTCTGCAATTTCTATTTAATTAGATGGATACGTACGTTGCAAAATAAAGATGTCCTTCATACTGTTGAAGATTCTCTGGGGGCTATTCTATCATTACTGAGGCTTTCAGATGGAGTCGATCTGTTTATTGTAGTGCCGATAAAATTCGAGCTCCAAAGCAGTTGGGGAAAGCTGTACATGTAGTCACAGTTTGATTGTGCCTCCCACATAGAGACAACAGATAACATTGGGGTGTGACATCAATTTTGTTTGCCGCCCCGGTGGCTCAGTGGTCTAAGGCATTGGCCTCTGATCATTCGTCCGTAAGGGGTCCGGGTTCGAAACCCGGTCAGGCATGGATGTTGTGTTTGTCTTGCGGCACTGGCTCTCTCCCTTCCCTGGAACCAGTGACCCTAAATTAGGGACGGGCGACTGCTTATAGCCCATTGAGTTGCTCACGGTGGTCGTTAAACCTCCAATAAAAAAAATCAATTTTGTTTTGTCGAGCAGTGTATATTTACATGTGTATATACGTATACGGGATGTAAGGTCAGGTGATGCGTAACATCACAGCCTCTCCTTGACAAATGTGAACCCCGCCTTCTCGTGGTGCATCCTGTTCCCACTAAAGGGGCTCTGACGACCGCCAATAGCGGTATAACTATACCATCGGGATCAGAGGAAATGCTATCCCACACTCACCAACCGGCTTGGCCAGCGTGGTGAGTTGTGGCCAAACACCTCCAAAATGACTCTACAACTTAAATCTTGGCCCTCAGTCTCCGGCAGCTGGAATGTACCTGGCCAAGGCAGCGGCCAGTGCGACATGAAGGCAGAGGGTGCTAAGAATCCCCGGAGGACCGGACTAGGCTGCCATTTGATGCTGACCTTGGCTACATATAACGGACGCTCCCTATCTTCTGATTCAAGGCTCTTTGAATTGGAAGAGGAACTACAAAGGATCAAGTGGGACATCGTCGGGCTAAGTGAGGTAAGGAGAAAAGGAGAAGATCTCATTGAACTGAAAAGTGGACATCTCTTCTATTATCGTGGGACAGATACTGGCAGAACTAGTGGTGTTGGATTTATAATAAACAAGAAACTGAAGGATAAAGTGGTAGAAGTTGAAAGTTCCTCTGACAGAGCTGCACGACTCATTATCCAACTCTCGAGAAGATACCAGGCTCAGATTATTCAAACTTATGCACCCACCACAAGTCATCCTGAAGAAGAAATTGAAGAATTTTATGAGGAAATTCGTCATCTAAATAATAAAGGTAAGCAGCACTTGAAGATAATTATGGGAGATTTCAATGCAAAAATAGGGCACCGGCAACAGAATGAAACTTCAGTAGGTAAATTCGGTCACGGCAACAGAAACCAGCGTGGAAATACTCTCGTTGAGTTTGCAGAGGCAGAAGGATTTTTCATCTTGAACTCCTTTTTCAAGAAAAAGCCACACAGGAAATGAACATGGAGACATCCAATTGGGACGACAAGTGAAATTGATTTTATTATGTGTAACAAAAAATTCGTCATCGAAGACTGCAGTGTGCTGAACAAGTTCAACACAGGTAGTGACCATAGATTGGTGAGATGTAAGATGCACCTCAACACTAAACTGGAACGTGGCAAGCTCATAAGACAAACAAAATGTATTGACATAACCAACCTTAAAAAACACCATAATACTTTCAAGTTGGAACTGAAGAACAGATTCTCTGCTTTAGAAGGCCTAACATCGGAAGAAGTGGATACTTCGGAAGTTAACAGAAAAGTAACCAAAGCTCTTATGGAAACAGCAACAAAATTAGCTGGGTCTAAGAACAAGTTGCGCATGTGAACAAATTATCAGGAAAAACCAAAATGTTGATGCAAAAAAGAAGAGAGATGAGGACAACTAAAGAAGATGTGACTTCCAAAGTGGAATATATAGAGCTATGCAAGACAGCACGAAAAAGTATCGCTGAAGACGTAAGGAAATTCAACTGTGAGCTAGTGAGGAAAGCAATTGAAAACAACCAAAGCCTAAAGATAGCAAAGGGACATCTCAGTAAGGGAAGAAAACAGATTATGGCCCTGAGAAAAGAAGATGGTTCTGTAACAAGAAATAGAGGCGAAATTTTGACAAGAGTGAAAGATTTCTACTCCAAATTATATGAAAGGGATGATATGTGCACTCCAGACATCATGAAAGATACCAGTACCAGAGTTCCTCCAGTCCTTCCAGCAGAAGTTGCACATGCAATCAAGAACATGAAGCGAGGAAAAGCTCCAGGAGAAGATGGAATTACTGTAGACATCATACAAGAAGCAAGTGGAGAAATCGAAACAGTACTTGCCCAAATTTTCACTCGATGCCTTAATGAAGGAAAGATTCCTGAGGATTGGAACACCGCTACAATGATCCTGCTACATAAGAAAGGTGACATTGAGGATCTCGGAAACTACAGACCTATCAGCCTCCTATCAGTAGTTTATAAAATCTTCACTAAAGTTCTTTCACACCGTTTGAAGGTAACACTGGACATGGCTCAACCGAGAGAACAAGCTGGATTCAGGAGTGGCTACAGCACAATAGATCATATCCACGTACTGAGAGAACTAATTGAAAGAGCGAGGGAATATGAACTTCCATTGTGCATGGCTTTTATCGATTATGAAAAAGCCTTTGATTCGGTGAAACCATCAGCAGTTGCAATGGCTCTGAAAACCTGCGGTATTGAAGATGCATACATTAATATTATTAATAACATCTATGAAAATGCAAGTGCAAAGATTAGGCTGTTTGAAAATACAACACACATAAAAATTGGAAAGGGAGTGAGACAAGGTGACACCATATCTCCGAAGCTCTTTAATGCCACATTGGAGGGTGTTTTTCAGTCACTGAGCTGGGAAAACAAGGGGATAAAGATTAATGGAGATTATCTAACCCACCTTCGTTTTGCTGATGACGTAGTCATTTTTGCAACTACCCCATCAGAGCTGCAGAGTATGATCCAGGAACTTGCTGACAAGAGTAAAGAAGTGGGATTAAAAATGAACTTTCAGAAAACAAAAGTGATGTTCAATGCTTTTACAAGAAATGAGGATTTATCGATTGATGGAGAAAAGCTGGAGATAACAGACACGTACGTTTATCTTGGACAGCAGATATCAAGTGAGGGTCACATTGGTGAAGAAATTAATCGGCGTACAAAACTTGCCTGGAGAGCTTTTGGAAGAAACAGCATAATTTTCAAGAGCAATATGCCATTATGTCTTAAAAGAAAAGTGTTTGATCAATGCATCCTTCCAGTGCTTACGTATGGTGCAGAGACATGGACCTTAGCTAAAAGAGACATACAAAGGCTGCAGACAACTCAAAGTAGCATGGAGAGGTGCATGCTTGGTGTAACCAGGAGAGATAAGAAGAGGAACACGTGGATCCGAAAAATGACAAGAGTGAAAGACATCATGATCAGAGTTAAATCCCTTAAATGGCAATGAGCTGGACATACTGCCAGAAGAACAGACCATCGATGGACAGCCGAAATTTTAGATTGGATTCCAAGGGACAGGAAAAGACCCAGAAGAAGACCACATGGAAGATGGGTGGATGAAATTCGGAAGTATGCGGGAGTGACATGGAGGAGACTGGCACAAGACAGACCGTTGTGGAGGAAACTTGGGGAGACCTTCGTCCAGCAGTGGATTGATAATGGTTGACAATGATGATGATGATGATGATATGCGAATCCACCCCTGCACCATCTGAACTTTCGAAAAATTTGTCAATAAAATTCGATAATTATGTTGAACGAGTTCTCAACAATATCATCCAACACAGATTTACAGACATGTATTGCCTGAAGAAGTTGAATTTAACTGCTGCGGGGAGGGAGGGCGAAGTAAGTAAGTACTCTTCAAGAATATTTCAATGTGAACAGCAACATGGCAGCAGAGAGTGAAGCACGTGTTAACGAGCTCTTGTGTTTTCTTCAAAATAATTTGCAAACTAGCACTCACAATCACCTTATAAATGTTTGTACGCATTTTTATAGTGAAGAGATGGTGAGATTGGCTAAGGGCATCTTATTTGAAACTCTACCGGTTGAGTATGCATCAAAAAATGTAAAACGGGGTGGAAATGCAACGAAACCCAGAGCTGTGTTGGATTTGGAGGACATTTTAAGTGCCTTGACGAATGCCGACTCAAATAGTAAGCTAACAACATTCTATGCTTCGCGCCTAAATGACATCCCACCTCCCATGAATATATCAGAGATCCTCTGGAAAACTGCGAAATTAAAGCCTATATTGGCGGGCAGTCTTTGTGGGTTCCATTTTTCCCGATGAAAGCCAGGCATTATAAAGTTGACGAACGGCAGCCTTAAATGGGCGGTTGATACAAACACCAAGAGGCTGGATTTGTGTTGTCATCCCTCCAGGAATATGACTAGATCGCTGCAGTTTTCTATCATTTTTTTCTTTACTGCATCTGCTACGTGTTCTTTAAATGCGTCTAACACTAGCAGGAATCGCAACTTCAGTAGACTTCGGGGGCGTCGTGGCCAAACTTTACTTAGGCAGTCTAAAACCAAATTTGCAGACATCCAACACTGCAACATAGATTCCTCTTGGAAAAGTCGCTTTTTTGGGGAAAAGTTTTCCTCTTGAAAACGACATAGGGTGGAAGTTTATTTCCATCTGCAGTAACGCAGATCATTACTGTCATTCTGATTTTATCGCCACTCGTCAGCAATTTCACTTGTTCTGCTCCAGCATTGTCCACTGTGCAGTTTGAAGGCATAACGAAATAGACCGGGGTCTGATCAGCATTGCCTATCTGCCCCAAGTTGTGTCGCTCTTGCTTTCGAATAGCGATCAAATGTTTTTAGAAAGCATTAAACTTTTCTTCAAAGTCAGCCGGCCGCTTTTCTCAGATGAATGTCTGCTATCTAAGAAAAAATCTCTTATCTCTTCATGAACCACGTTATCCAACCACAGGATGCTTCAAACTTTCCTTGTAGCTGTAGCTGAAGATGAATATTTTTTGCTTTCACTTTAAGAATTTCTGTTGTTACTGGTAATTCACCAGCCCCTGTTCTTTTACGAGCATGCTTAACTGTTCGTCAATTTCGGAAAATTTCCTCTTTTAGGGCCAGTAAAACCTAGTCTGGTTGTTGAGCACATCTTTCATCGTTCTTTTTGTTTGCATTCACTTCAGGTATTCCACAAATTTCGTTTTAAAAGTTGTACATGCCCGATTTCTATTTTCTTTCGCGAAAGCGATGACTTTAAGTTTCAACTTTGTTGTGTAATACTGCCTTTTTGAAGACATCTTTCTGTGCACGTTGATTCAGAAAAAATGACTGTAAAGAGATCAAGAAACAAGATTCCCTTGTATTCTGAGAGAAAGGTGCGCATATCCTAAGCCCTGAGGTGAAACGGAGTTGAAAGCGGAGGGAGGAACAATGAGTGATTGATGTGCGCGTAGACTCATGGCCATCTGCTTCTGCTCTTTTCGGTTTCCAGCCCCCCCTCCCACTCCGCCAATCATTTGCGCTGCATTCTTGGAGGAATGAAAAGGCGCGTCAACCTTACGGATTTGCAAATGATCGTACTCGATTCTAAGGCGCACTCTTTTTTTACCACAAAGTTTTTTGGAAAAAAGTTAGCGTTAGATTTTTTTTTATTGGAGGTTTAACGACCACCATGAGCAACTCAGTGGGCTATAGGCAGTCGCCCGTCCCTAATTTAGGCCCACTGGTTCCAGGAAAGGGGAAGAGCCAGAGCAGTAAAGCAAACACAACATCCATGCCTCACCGAAATTCGAACCCGGACCCGTCTCGGACGAATGACCAGAAGCCACTGCGCCACCGGGGCTGCCGCGTTAGGTTCGAGTAAATACGATACATGAAATAATGTTTGAGAATTGTTTGAAAATTTTCATTCGTATGTTTTAAGAGAAATTCAAATTTTAGACTATTTAAATGATTTTGAAGTTAAAAAAATGATATAAAATTAGTCATGATGTATATCAATGAAATCCCATGAAAAGTGCTGCAAAATGTTTTCTACCAGACCTTTCTACCTCTTTTTGGTGATGAGTTATGGTCGATTTTGTGTTTAAGCATCAACAAAAATACACTGGCCACCTAAAAGGCAACACCAAGAAGGACACGAAATAGCAAAGCCAGATTTACTGGACACATAACAACAGATACAAAGATGAAACGATTGAGCTTACAGGCCCGTGCCACTTGCGGAACACGCAGACATCAATAGTTCGTGTGGCCCCCACGGCTGGCAATAACGGCCGCTACACGCCGCGGCATCGAACGAAAGAGGCTTTGGATGTGGGCTTGGGGTATGTCGGTCCAGGCTGCTTCCACACGTTTGCCACAGTTCATCAGGCGTAGCCGCGAGTGGTGCTTGCCGGGCTACTCGGTTGCCGATCAGCGACCAGACGTGTTCGATGGGCGACATATCGGGAGAACAGACGGGCCACGGCAGCAGTGACACCTGGTGGGCCCTGAAGAATTGTTGTACGATGTATGCAACGTGCGGGCGCGCATTGTCCTATTGAAACGTGGCCACTGGCAGGTAAGGAAGGACTACACGATCCAAAACGTCGGAGATGTAGCGGTGGCTGTTGAGCGTACCGGCAATGCGTACCAGAGGGGTGCGGGTGTCATATCCAATTGCGCCCCAAACCATAACGCCAGGAGACCGACCGGTATGGTGATGCATAATGCAGGTGTCATACAGTCTCTCGCCGCGGTGCCGCCACACGCGGATACGACCATCGTGGTGTTTCAGGCAGAAGCGGGATTCGTCGGAGAAGACAATGTCGTGCCATTCCGTAGTCCAGGTGCGGCGTTCAACGGCCCACTGCCGCCGCACTCGCCGGTGGTGTAACGTCAATGGTAATCGGAGCAATGGGCGCCGTGCAACAAGTCCCCGCCCCTGCAGACGACGTCGAACGGTACGTGCTGAAACATTTGTTGCGCAACACACCCTAGTTCCTGCGCTAACGTTCGTGATGTGGCGGCGCGAACCGTCAATGCCCGCCGCACAACATGCCGGTCCTCTCGTCCGGTGGTGTGCCGCGGCTGCGGCAATCGCTCACGTCGGCCCGTGAGTGTGTCCTGCACCCACCGAATCCATACTCGCTTCATTGTAGCTGGATGTCGTCTCACACGGGGCCGATGTTTCGGTACGATAAACCGCTGTCGCGATAAGCCACTGTTTGTCCTCTGTCGAACTCCGAAACGTGCTGGAATGACTGCCGTATTCTGCAACGAGGCATCAGGAAGCTTCCCACGCACCGGTCCGGCAGTACAACACACTTCCACTGCTTACACCCCGCCTTCTGTGCACCCTTCTTATAGTGCTTCTCGGTGACGTGCTGGGAGCACATGATTTGCATATGCTCTGCAATGCTAATAGTTTGCATGTCCTCTCGCAGGCTACGAATGCTGCGAATTTCAGGCCAATCGGATGCTTCCTTCTTGGTGTTGCATTTTGGGTGGCCAGCAGTGTATATGATATCAAGTTGGAAACACGTGGAATAATTAATACAAACATAAATCAAGCAGTTCTTTCCATGTAACATAACCACAGAAATTTTAAAATTTTATTGTTTCGACTAGTGCAGTGAAATCAAAAAGTCTGATGTTTCAGATGAAAGCTTCAGTTGTTTGGATTTCGTTGTCTTCAGTGGTTTAATGATTAGCATACTCGAGCGCAAATCGGGAGATTCGGGTTCGGTTTCAGTCAGGGACGTCTCTAGACTTTGAAATCAGGGTGGGCAAGTGTGATTTTTGATGGGGCAGACTTGAATTTTTAATTCTTTTTACTACTGGTACAAAGGAATCCCCCCCCCCCCCCGACACACACACACTCTGAAGACAACGAAATCCATACAACGGGATCTAACAAATTATGCCACTGGTGATAAACCAACAAGATAGCATAACATGACAGTGACTAGTGGGTTAGTGGAATAGCATATAAAAGTTCGTAGAACGTCGCCTTCAGCATTTTCTCTTGCTGTGAATGCATTGTCTTAAGGCTGTCTTTGAATGAGTGTAAAAGAAATTTTATCCTATATCTGCAATGTAAATTCTTTTGTACACATTTTCTCGAAGACTATTACATTGTAGTGTTTGAAATTTTGAGCACAAATAAAAATGACCTATAGCTAATATGTGCCACAGTTATTATTTCGAAAAAATACTTAATACTTTTGTTTTAATTCAATTTATCTGACTCAAAAGTTTTCCAATTTGGGCGCTAGATGGCGCGATAAGTTAGCTTAGCAGCGTTTCTGTCTGAAAGAAACGAAATCTCTCATTTCTGTCTGATTTTTTTTAAATATCTAGATCAAAGAGAAATAATTAAATGGGGCCAAAGTGAGACTGGAAACTTGTCTCCCATAAATCATATTAAATCTTACTGTACGTTCATTTTTTGAAGAGATGTGTACATTAGCAGAGAACCCTTGAATTTCAGCTACGAAACTCCGCTACCTACTAAGCTCCACCACAAACAACGCCATTGGTTAAAACGTAACAGCGCGTATTTAGTCTTTTTATTGTGGAGGCAACGAGAGACCGCTTCCATTTTGAATATGGAGAAGTCTGCAGTGATTCGCTGACGCTAACTACTGGGACAGCCCTTCAAGACGTAAAAGCCACTCCCGAGGAGTGATATTTTGCGCCATCTATCGCAGAAGATGAACCCTAACACTCATTCAAAGACGGCCTTAATTGATTTTTAAAATTTTGTATTTTTCTTATGCAAACTGCCGTACTTGAACATTTTTTAAAGAAAAATGTTCTATTTATTTACAAATTTTAACGTCGTGACACGCAGACATGACACCTCCGCCCTCCTTAACTTTCTCCTTTTAAGCCATCGACCTTGCTTTGCACTCATCACCTCCAAAGCAGTCGTCAGACACGTTCCGCTCCCTCACTGCCCCGGCACAGTGGTTTAATTTTAAACTCCACTTCCTCTGTTGTATCCCCTATCTAGTAAAACAAATAGAAGAGCAATTACTAATGACCACTGTCAATGAATTACTATTCACCCTCGTCATTCACCCATGGCCATACTAACATGAAAAAATGCTTAAACTTAGGATTTCGGAGAGAAGAACAATTATATTTTCCTAGCCCTACCGATGCTATTTTGATAACTTTCTACGGAGAAATAAACAACGCAGTAATGTAAGGAAAAATACCAGACACGTTATTACTTGGCAAAGTCTAGGTTACCTTTCTAAAATTAAAAAAAAAATGAAAAATGTCACATCTTGAACTGCGTGGGCTGTAGGTTGGGCAAGAAGAATTTCAGGGTGGACTTTCACCCACCCTCCATCCTCTTGGTGATGTCTCTCGTTCCCGTTTCAGAACGATGAGATTTTCAAATTTCTGTGGAAAGAACAGCTTGATTTATGTCTGTAAAAATACGTGATTAAAAAAAAAAATTAAGTCCTCTAACTGAAAAACTAAAGAAGATAAAAATCTAAAAATTTGGATTTTTCATCATCTTAAGGAGTACAATAGATGAACCAAATTTGAAAGATATCATAAAATGTGAGGTAAATGTTTTTCATAAATTGGATCACTTGATATAATTTTTTTTTTTTGGTTTAACGACCACCATGAGCAACTCATTGGGCTATAAGCAGTCGTCCGTCCCTAATTTAGTGTCCCTGGTTCCAGGGAAGGGAGAGAGCCAGTGCCGTAAGACAAACAACATCCGTGCTTCAACGGGATTTGAACCCGGACTCATCTCGAACGAATAATCAGAAGCCATCGCTTAGACCACTGCGCCACCCGGCTCACTTGATATACAGTAGAATGAACTTTGCAAAATATTCTTATAATATGTTTCGCCAGTTCTGGTACCTTTGGCAAATTTGCATTTCTTCCTTAAAATGCTCACGAGATGTTAGTTGTTCTTTTTCAGAAATGAAAACGCTGTTTTCTGTCCAACTAAAGAACCACGGCCTTCATCAAGAACAATGGGGTCTGCAATTTCTATTTAATTAGATGGATACGTACGTTGCAAAATAAAGATGTCCTTCATACTGTTGAAGATTCTCTGGGGGCTATTCTATCATTACTGAGGCTTTCAGATGGAGTCGATCTGTTTATTGTAGTGCCGATAAAATTCGAGCTCCAAAGCAGTTGGGGAAAGCTGTACATGTAGTCACAGTTTGATTGTGCCTCCCACATAGAGACAACAGATAACATTGGGGTGTGACATCAATTTTGTTTGCCGCCCCGGTGGCTCAGTGGTCTAAGGCATTGGCCTCTGATCATTCGTCCGTAAGGGGTCCGGGTTCGAAACCCGGTCAGGCATGGATGTTGTGTTTGTCTTGCGGCACTGGCTCTCTCCCTTCCCTGGAACCAGTGACCCTAAATTAGGGACGGGCGACTGCTTATAGCCCATTGAGTTGCTCACGGTGGTCGTTAAACCTCCAATAAAAAAAATCAATTTTGTTTTGTCGAGCAGTGTATATTTACATGTGTATATACGTATACGGGATGTAAGGTCAGGTGATGCGTAACATCACAGCCTCTCCTTGACAAATGTGAACCCCGCCTTCTCGTGGTGCATCCTGTTCCCACTAAAGGGGCTCTGACGACCGCCAATAGCGGTATAACTATACCATCGGGATCAGAGGAAATGCTATCCCACACTCACCAACCCGCTTGGCCAGCGTGGTGAGTTATGGCCAAACACCTCCAAAATGACTCTACAACTTAAATCTTGGCCCTCAGTCTCCGGCAGCTGGAATGTACCTGGCCAAGGCAGCGGCCAGTGCGACATGAAGGCAGAGGGTGCTAAGAATCCCCGGAGGACCGGACTAGGCTGCCATTTGATGCTGACCTTGGCTACATATAACGGACGCTCCCTATCTTCTGATTCAAGGCTCTTTGAATTGGAAGAGGAACTACAAAGGATCAAGTGGGACATCGTCGGGCTAAGTGAGGTAAGGAGAAAAGGAGAAGATCTCATTGAACTGAAAAGTGGACATCTCTTCTATTATCGTGGGACAGATACTGGCAGAACTAGTGGTGTTGGATTTATAATAAACAAGAAACTGAAGGATAAAGTGGTAGAAGTTGAAAGTTCCTCTGACAGAGCTGCACGACTCATTATCCAACTCTCGAGAAGATACCAGGCTCAGATTATTCAAACTTATGCACCCACCACAAGTCATCCTGAAGAAGAAATTGAAGAATTTTATGAGGAAATTCGTCATCTAAATAATAAAGGTAAGCAGCACTTGAAGATAATTATGGGAGATTTCAATGCAAAAATAGGGCACCGGCAACAGAATGAAACTTCAGTAGGTAAATTCGGTCACGGCAACAGAAACCAGCGTGGAAATACTCTCGTTGAGTTTGCAGAGGCAGAAGGATTTTTCATCTTGAACTCCTTTTTCAAGAAAAAGCCACACAGGAAATGAACATGGAGACATCCAATTGGGACGACAAGTGAAATTGATTTTATTATGTGTAACAAAAAATTCGTCATCGAAGACTGCAGTGTGCTGAACAAGTTCAACACAGGTAGTGACCATAGATTGGTGAGATGTAAGATGCACCTCAACACTAAACTGGAACGTGGCAAGCTCATAAGACAAACAAAATGTATTGACATAACCAACCTTAAAAAACACCATAATACTTTCAAGTTGGAACTGAAGAACAGATTCTCTGCTTTAGAAGGCCTAACATCGGAAGAAGTGGATACTTCGGAAGTTAACAGAAAAGTAACCAAAGCTCTTATGGAAACAGCAACAAAATTAGCTGGGTCTAAGAACAAGTTGCGCATGTGAACAAATTATCAGGAAAAACCAAAATGTTGATGCAAAAAAGAAGAGAGATGAGGACAACTAAAGAAGATGTGACTTCCAAAGTGGAATATATAGAGCTATGCAAGACAGCACGAAAAAGTATCGCTGAAGACGTAAGGAAATTCAACTGTGAGCTAGTGAGGAAAGCAATTGAAAACAACCAAAGCCTTAAGATAGCAAAGGGACATCTCAGTAAGGGAAGAAAACAGATTATGGCTCTGAGAAAAGAAGATGGTTCTATAACAAGAAGTAGAGGCGAAATTTTGACAAGAGTGAAAGATTTCTATTCCAAATTATATGAAAGGGATGATACATGTACTCCAGACATCATGAAAGGTACCAGAGTTCTTCCAGTCCTCCCAGCAGAAGTTGCTCATGCAATCAAGAACATGAAGCGGGGAAAGCTCCAGGAGAAGATGGAATTACTATAGACATCATACAAGAAGCAAGTGGAGAAATTGAAACAGTACTCGCCCAAATTTTCACTCGATGCCTTAATGAAGGGAAGATTCCTGAGGATTGGAACAATGCTACAATGATCCTGCTACATAAAAAAGGTGACATTGAGGATCTCAGAAACTACAGACCTATCAGTCTCCTATCAGTGGTTTATAAAATCTTCACTAAAGTTCTTTCACACCGCTTGAAGGTAACACTGGACATGGCTCAACCGAGAGAACAAGCTGGATTCAGGAGTGGCTACAGCACAATAGATCATATCCACGTACTGAGAGAACTAATTGAAAGAGCGAGGGAATATGAACTTCCATTGTGCATGGCTTTTATCGATTATGAAAACGCCTTTGATTCGGTGAAACCATCAGCAGTTACCATGGCTCTGAAATCCTGCGGTATTGAAGATGCATACATTAATATTATTAATAACATCTATGAAAATGCAAGTGCAAAGATTCGGCTGTTTGAAAATACAACACACATAAAAATTGGAAAGGGAGTGAGACAAGGTGACACCATATCTCCGAAGCTCTTTAATGCCACATTGGAAAATGTCTTTCAATCACTGAACTGGGAAAACAAAGGGATAAAGATTAATGGAGATTATCTAACCCACCTTCGTTTTGCTGATGACGTAGTCATTTTTGCAACTACCCCATCAGAGCTGCAGAGTATGATCCAGGAACTTGCTGACAAGAGTAAAGAAGTGGGATTAAAAATGAACTTTCAGAAGACAAAAGTGATGTTCAATGCTTTTACAAGAAATGAAGATTTATCGATTGATGGAGAAAAACTGGAGATAACAGATACGTATGTTTATCTTGGACAGCAGATATCAAGTGAGGGTCACATTTATGAAGAAATTAATCGGCGTACAAAACTTGCCTGGAGAGCTTTTGGAAGAAACAGCATAATTTTCAAGAGCAATATGCCATTATGTCTTAAAAGAAAAGTGTTTGATCAATGCATCCTTCCAGTGCTTACGTATGGTGCAGAGACGTGGACCTTAACTAAAAGAGACATACAAAGGCTGCAGACAACTCAAAGAAGCATGGAGAGGTGCATGCTTGGTATAACCAGGAGAGATAAGAAGAGGAACTCGTGGATCCGAAAAATGACGAGAGTGGAAGACATCATGATCAGAGTTAAATCCCTGAAATGGCAATGGGCTGGACATACTGCCAGAAGGACAGACCATAGATGGACAGCCGAAATTTTAGATTGGATTCCAAGGGACAGGAAAAGACCCAGAAAAAGACCACATGGGAGATGGGTGGATGAAATTCATAAATATGCGGGAGTGACATGGAGGAGACTGGCACAAGATAGACCGTTGTGGAGGAAACTTGGGGAGACCTTCGTCCAGCAGTGGATTGATAATGGTTGACAATGATGATGATGATGATACGTATACATACAAATTAAAAAGAAAGACAAATAGGAGCGTAATACTATTTGGTTTACCCCGGGCACAGGAATAACTAGTTACGCCTCTGCACAATGATAATGCATGTCCCCATATCAGTGGCGGATTTCCAATTAGGCACAGTAGGCACGTGCCTATGGGCGCAAAAATTTCAGTGATGGTGTAAAATTGTGGTGGGACTGGGAACAATGCTAAGCAGAGTCATGTTCAGACATAGCAGCATTCCCTAAAATTTATTTTTGGGGTGTGTGTTTGTGTGAGAGAGACAACAGCACTACTGGCGCCTTTGGGGCACCACAACCTCCTGTTTGGGGAGGAGGGGGTAGTTTTCTTTGTCTGAGTGAGTACCAGCTCACATTCTTGGACAGAACTATTGTTGCAACGTAGGAGGCATGGTCGGAAATGATTGATCCTGATCATTCTGACCAAAATACGAACAGGTTGAGGAGGAAAAAAACGTATTCGGGGGAGGGGCACTGGGCACGCTACGTCTGTCCTGTCCCCTCCCTTTCCTGGTGGTGACCACGACACAACAAGCAGCGAATAAAGAACAAAAAAAGAAAGCAAAGGAAAGGGACAAGACCTACTTCATTCCCAGGGAGTCGCATGGGTGTGAGACCCGCTTACCATACCATATGTGGTCGAAGACAAACGTTTTTAAATTGCTTTCATCTGAATGGCTGGGCGTGCGTGTACGGTGGTGTACTTGTACCCCCAACCAGATGAAATTGCGCTGCACAAAGACCAAGCTCAGGGAACAGGAATTGGTCAGAGCTCACAGCTATAAGTGTATCAAAGTGTCATACTCGTAATTAACCTAGCGTTTGCGGCAGTTTCTGCGGTGAGTTGTACTTTTTTAGATTTTTACTAGGAAGTTTGAACAAGCTTGTTTTAGTGTGTGTGGGGTGCTGTGCTGAAATCTCCGTGAGTAATGAGGGCAAAAACAGGAAAATTCAGTGGGGCTCAGATTCGGAAAATCGCGATTGCAAAATACGGAAGAAAAACTAAGCTGCTGAAAAGCCTACTTCTTCGAGAACACCTTAAAGAAACTCGGGCTTAGCTTTGGATTACGCTCACCAAGATCGATATCACGCCATCTGCTATCATCCAGGAACACCCATACCTCACTGACTGATGCGGGAGTGTATTCCATGCCATTGGAATACCCGGATGATACCACCAAACATTACATCGGAATGACAAAACGTTCTTTCGCTCTTCGGCTAGTCGAACACAAGCGGGACATCTCGCACAGAAAATTGACGACCGCACTATCCCGGGAAGTGGTTACCCATTCCGCCATCCCGAAGTGGAACCAGATCAAGAGAGTGGCTCCTTATGCTACCGCCAGAGGCACTGCCCTCAGGGAAATCATCGAGATATTGACTAATCCTGTGGTCTGCAATAATGACGTCTCACTTGAGCTTCCCCAAATATGGCGCACATTTTTTCGCGTTTAGCACGTTTCTGTAGACATATCTCGTTGTTGCACGCATGCGACGCAACATAGCATGTTCTTATATTCCGTTCATGTTTGGTTTTTTAAATTTTTCTGTTGTTTAGTTCTCTTGTCTTGCCTATCCACGCATAAGTTTGAAGAAGGCACCCATTGGTGTTGAACGCTTACGCTTTAATGATCATATGATTACGTCAATAAACGGATATTTTTATTCATTTTCTTAACAAAACTTATATTTGCTTGCGGTGTTTCTTTACAAATCACCAATTTATAATAGTACAATATTATAGCTACATGCATGTAGATATTTCTGTTGATTGTCGATTGAGATATTGAAACATGGCTGAACTTTTTTATGTAAAAATTTAAAAATTGATCATTCTGATAAAAAATTTGATAACCTTCATTCCATGGAAAAGAAGGGGCATTTTTAAAAGTATGGACTTTTATTAACCAAGCTGAAAAAAGGTACTTTTTAGAAATAGGGACATGTTGGAAGCACGAAACTATAAAATTTTTGCCTAGAAAGTGGCGGGGGTGGGTGACGCAGCGCAGCCACATCCTGCTGAGAACCGAGCTCCAGGCACATACGCAGAACTTAATTTCGAGGAGGGTCCAAGCTCGAAGGGGTAAGAACAAAATCGTGTATGCTCAGTCAATATATGAATACATATGTTTGACCATGAAGGCGAACATTTAGGAAGGAAGGGGGGGGGTTCTAGACAACCTGGAGCTGGACCCCCATGAGTATGACTCTGTCAGTCCCGATATCAAAACAAGAACGGGCGTACGGGTGATGAGCTTCTGCGCAGGGGGCGCTTGGAAAATTTGTGCCTATGGGTGCCAAATCTGTAAGTCCGCCACTGCCCCATATAGCGACCGTAAAAGTAGAGTCAATGCAAGAACTGTGGTTTGAACGTCTTCCACATCTGCTTTACATCCCTGATGTGTCGCTATGCGATTATCACGTCTTCAGTGCACTTGCTTTACAGTCTCTATGCGGTCGCAGGTTTACCTCTGGTGATGAGCACAAGCGTCGCAGCCTATACGGCAGGTCCGGCTATAGACGTACCAGAAATAGAGCCTGGTATGGAGGCATTTTTCTCTTTCAGTATGAAAATATCAGATTCTTTTCTTTTTCAAATAACTTTTTTGCAGTTGCTTAAATAAAAAGTTGATAACAGGGTGGTCAGATGGAGAAGAAAGAAGTCGGTAATCTTGCCGATTTATCTTATTTTTAGAAGTAAATATATGTGGGCCCATAAAACCATAAATAGCTAAGTGCCTTAACACAAATGCTCGCCAGCAAGTTTTACTAGGCTGTTTGCTGTCCTCCCCCTTTCTCCCTAGGGTGTAGAACTACGGTTAAACTCGAGGGGAAAGTTAGTTAAACAAGTAGTAGAGGAAGAAGTTCACACCACACCACCCTTCATTAACGGTCCCAACTGCTTGCATGTTGGGGAGTATGTGGGGAGTCAGTGTGAGAGTTATTGCCTGACAAAGAAACACCAGGAGTGCACGGTAATGCGGATTGCTAAACACTCAAGATAGAATGAAAAGTGGTCAAGTGAGAGGCGGGGAGCATCAGACGCAGAGTGCAATGTCAATTCCCTAGTTGCCATCTTTGATGACCGTGGGTAAAATACAGAAGGCAGCTGTTTTTTACTTGAAGCAAAGATCACACGATTCATTCTTTCTGGAGCGCTGTTTTGTGTTTATCAGATGGGTTTTAGCAAACGCGACGCCCATTTATTTGCCATTTACCCTTTTTTGAAGTCACCGCTTTTATGCTGCGAAGCGAAGAAGGGTCTGTGGATGTGGACGTGATTGGAGGCTAGGTAGTCATCAGCTACAGTTCTCCTGTTTATAGTGAAGTGGAGCTTTAAAACGGTTTCTGGGATCATCTATAGGCACAAGGATTTTTGACTGCGCCAAGAATTTCAAGGTACGCCAGATAAAAAATAAAGCCTTAAATAATTTTTAACCATATATGCCAAAGTTTATCGAAATCTGATTTGTGTCATTTGTTTGCGTAGTTACGAGAATTCACCAAAAGCCCGTATTGATAACCGGCAGCATGTCATGGTTCCAAACTACCACGTGTGTCCTATGCTCATAGAAAATCTATTAGTACATAATCCGAATATTTCAGAATAAGAAAAGGCATTCTTTCTGGAAAAGTTTAGCATAAAAAACAGGGATGGAGAGTGAACAGTATTTGCAATTTGCAAGGGAATTAAAAATAACACCAATAAAAGGGCCATGGAAAATTCAAACTTTCTGTTGCCGACATATTAACTTCCCAACTTCTCATGCAAAATGTTACCATTTGTGTCACTGTATCGTACGCATTTCTGTGTCTCTTTACTTCTTAAAGGGTTGATATGACAATCATAATTTGAATTTAAAGGACTCAGGACTGCATTTCAAGTTTCTAAACAAAAATGAACTAAAATTTCAACTAAATATTCATTCCGCCTGAAAACCATTATAACAGAGATTTGAGTCATTAATATGATATGAATCGTAAGCGGAATCAGTACCCATAGTTATCGTTGAGTATCAATTAGTCATTAATGTCAACCGTAAGTGAAGTATTAAATTAACCAAAAATATTACTCTGTATTACGCAGATCTAATTTTTTTGTACATGTTCACATTTTTTATTATTTATGGTGTTCGGCTAGATTATTTTAAGTTATTTAAGAAAAATATGCAGACATACTTACAAGGGCGGATCCAGTAGTAAATCACGGGGGTGGCGATAAGCTCGCCAAACTTAAAACTTACTGCAACGTTTTAAATGCGGAAGGAATTCTGAGGAAATTATACAGAATTGGTTCTTGCAACATACTTTATTGGATCCATTTTGATCGGCACCCGGGAGATTGATACCCAGGAAACTAGTACTCGGCAAACTCGTACACGAAAGACTGGTACATACGCAGTTTTATCCGGTAACCGGTAATGTCCTCCTCCACCGGCAGGACCGGACGGAACATTTGCGGGGCCTGGAGCGAAATTTCATAGCGGGACCCGGAACAAAATTTCATTGCGGACCCTAGAAAATAAATCTCATATTTTAATAAAGTCGTTACGTGAAAAACGTTGTCCGTAAAGAACACACACGAAAACTATCATAAAGAAAAAAATATTATCTCAAAGAAATATTTACTTTAAGCTGAAGAAAAAGACCATAACATGGATTAAAAGTTCAGAGAGTGAGATAGTAAAAAGTATTCAAATCTACGATTTCCTTTCCAGGAAGAGGAGGTTGAAGTTGTATTTTGATTCTTGTAAAAACTTCCTCACAAGATAAGAAAAAGATATCTCCAACTAATCAGCGTAGCAAATAATAAGAATCACTCAAAAATAAATTAGTTTCAATATCTCCCCCCCCCTCATACAGGTTTTAGTGATTAAATTTTGATGCAAGACCGAGTAGCTGAAAAATTAGTGATTTTTTTAAACTTTTAGACAAATTGTTGAACATATAAAAGTAGGGAGCCAAAAAATGATAAAATTTAATTTGCTGTTTCATGAACGCGGAAAAGTTTAAGGTGGCTATAATAATAGGTTGCAGGTAAACCGCCACACAGGAAAACTTTCCACATGTTTTTCATTAAGGGGCCGGGCACAAATTGCTGTACCTCCAAGGAACACTTTGGAGGTGTGGCAATTTTCCAAGTTTCAGAATAATGTGTGGCAGTTTTCCAAAGTGCCTAACGACGGGAAGGATCTCTTCTGTTTGTTTGAATTTTCATACCGGTTCATACGAGTTTAGGGCAACTGGCCACAAAAGTACAAGGGGGCGGGGTATAATTTAAGATTGCCGTTTCTTGGCATATATTGAGAATTGAATTGGGAACTCTCAACAAATTTTGAGAAAACGTTCTATGTAAACCAATCGAGAACTGTACTTCAATTTGAAGAAATAAATTGCCGTGACTTAGTATATTTCTTAAAACTTGAGTGTTCGACGAAACAACGAAATTACAGCATGACTCATGCTGTGTTCAGAAAAGGACGATAAGGTGGGATTTTTTAATAACGCTACAATTTTGCTTAGGTACTAAACATTTACATAACATGTCAAGTTTGTAATATTTTTCTTTTACTTAAATGATTCACACACAGGCCATACACAGAGACGACTTTAAATCTTTTGGGGCTCTAGGCGTTAAACGACTCTGGGGCCCTTCCTTCCCCTTCTTATCGCCTCAGAAATTTTCATCCGTCAGATTAACACACAAAAAAAAAATAAAGTCAAGAAAAATGTTTTTTAACTTTTTGAAATGAGATTTTATTATAAATTATTAAGACGTTTTGTCAGAAACAGTGTTGATGTAATCAGTTTGACTGTTCGCGCACATCGAAGTTTTTGTTTTTACAGATATTTCAAAAATTATTTTTGCCGCTAATAGGAAATCAAAGGGCACTAAGTTTGGCACTTTAAATATCCCATATTCTTTATGAATTTAAAACTAAGGGTTGTCTAAGTCGAACATTCAAGAAATTAAAGTTCTCTTGTAAAGAAATATTTTTGTGCCTCTCAGATTAGGCTTCACAGTTCTTTCTGAAATACCTAAATTTTCGAATCAGTTCCTTAATTTCCTGCTAGAGGTACTGGGACAATAAATGTGGTTTTCAAAATTCTTCAAAAATCATTTTTGCGAAGGATAGGACATAAAATTTCATTAAATTTTGGCCATTTTAAATTTCACTACCAGTTCATAAATTTCCCTGTTGTTCTGGAATTGGAAATTTAATAAATTTCAGCTTTACGCTACGAGAGACCATTTCGGTTACGACAAAAGTTATTTTTGAGTTTGATACGTTTGGCAAAACTGGCTACATTAGTACATCTTCAGTTGCTATAGTTACTTGGTAAATTTAACGCTAAAGGTGCTGAAAATGGAGTTTCGCTAAATTTATCAATACATTTCGTACAAATTGTCATGGAACTGGAATAAGTTTCAATTACAAAACATGCCCTCTCCATTGCTTCAGCTTTAGAAAATCAACTTGTTTTTACATTATGAGCAAATTAGTAGGCAACGAGCATGGTATCTGGCAAAAATAAAATACTTGAAGACACTGGCAACCGGAGAAGTCCTCCACGCCACAAAATACGGGTAAATTTCAATTTGTGCACAGTACTTCGCTTAAAAAGGGTGGATGACTTTTCGTGGAAGAGTTTTCTTGTGGCGACCGATTCTCCAAATCAAAGAGATTCAGCCATCCATGGCATAGACAAATGTCATGGACCAAAATAGTTGGACAGTAAGAATTTCATCACTCAGTGCAAAAAAGCGAGAGTGTGAAGAGTTTCTTGAAAACATTTTTCCTTATTACTTTCATCAGAAAATTATTGTCAAAAAGATGCGTAAGATTTTTTATACTTCCACCGCAGTTATCAGAAACAGAAACATAAGGATTAGGTGCAAAACATAAAGCTTGAAAATGGAAAAGTAGGAACCACAGTTTTTCGAGTAAGAGCATCATTGAAACTTTTATTGTCAGCCCGGCTGGCGCAGTGGTCTAAGCGCTGGCTTATGACCATTCGCCCGAGATGGGTCCGGGTTCTGTTCCCGGTGAGGCATGGATGTTGTTTTTGTCTTACAGCAGTGGCTCTCTCCCTTCCTTGGAACCAGTGACCATAAATTAGGGACGGGCGACTGCTTATAACCGATTGAGTTGCTCACGTTGGTCGTTAAACCTTCAATAAAAAAATAACTTATTGCTTTTTCAAATGTTAATTTTTTGTCAATTTAAGGAATGGAAAAGGTGAGAATACTTGATAATTTTCAGTATTAAACTAAGGGAGAAGAAAGTAATAAGAAAATGCTATTGCAATACAATAGAATTTTGTTTTAACACTATTCAATAAGAAAAAGTTAAACAGTGCAATATTTTTCGAATTTCTTTATTTTGCAGCCTAAGCACAAACTTTTTGTGAAAAAAAAAAAAAAAAAAAAAAAAAAAGAACGAAGCACCCCGAGAAAATCCTTTGATCCTAATGAAATTCTGCATGCAAGTACCTCAGGGCCGTATATGCAAATGATTAAAAAAATGACGATCAGTGACTAAATAGCGGCCCACGACAGCGCATGGTAACCGCATCGAGAAGGGTTTATCAAGAGCAAAGGGCGACATAACAGGTCGTAGAATGCGTCGACGTATCTGACAATTGTGACAGCGAATTGCTGGTACATTAACCTCCAGACTGTGAGGATGCCACGACGACGGATCCGTGCACACCACGAGAAGTCGAGCTGGTTTGCGAGAGGATATATAATTGGGCTGAGAAAAGCCGGTTGGTTAAGTCGCCGTATCGCCAGGCATTTGGATCGGAGCGACGCGGTAATCGGACGATGTTGGCGTCAATGGGTCAAACAGGGCACCACAATCCAGCGGCACACGGGCTGTGGAAGGCCGAGAGCATCGGTGAAACGCGAGATTCGAACTACTGTGAGAGCCGCACGAACAGAACCAAATTCTTCGCTCTCGACAATCCGTGGCCATGTTACGTCGTCTACAGGTGCGGAAGTGGCCATTCGGCCCGTTGCCAGACGAGTTGCGGCACAGGTATTACATTTGAAGAGGCCAATCCGCCGCTTACTACTGATCAGAGAGCATCGCAGGCACCAGTTGCAGTGGTGTCGAACTCGATCGACGAGGGATAATGTCCAGTGGTGTCACGTTGTCTTCAGTGATGAATCATGGTTTGCACTTAGCGCCGATGACCAGCGCATGCGTGTCTGGAGACGAGCCGACCAGTGCACGGATCCTGCTTTTACCGTGCAACGGCACAGGGCTCGGACACCCGATCTGACTGTCTAGGAAGCTATTTCCTACGATTGCTGGACACCCTTCGTACTACCCTTACTGTTCAACGGTACGTTGACGCATTCTACGACCTGTTGTTTTGCCCTTCCTGTAGCACATCACCGAGTAATTTTGCAACAGGATAATACCCGGCCACACACGGCACAACTCTCTCGGGCCTGTCTCTGTAATGTCGTCGACACCCTTCTAAGCCAGCCCGATCACCCGATTTCTCACCGATCAAACATAATAGGACCCCACCTACACCCATCCCGGAATGTCGGCGAATTGGCCCACAATTTGGACACCATCTGGCATTCCATACCTCAGAACTGTATGTGTCTCTGCGACGCTGGGTTTGTGCTTGTATCCGAGCGAGAGGTGGCGCTACAACTTACTGATTTCTTCTACTCATGTAACTGTTTTATCCGGATAAATGACCCAACTGCTGTGGAATTGCAATCATTTCCTTTCCTGTACATGTACATTGCACATGCCAATTTTCGTCTTGATTGGATAATTCTTTCTGGGTGCTTCGTTTTCTATTTTTTTCTTCTTTCCTTCTTTTTAGCGAAGATTGTATTAGCTACTTTGGTTTAGGGTGATGTAGGAAGATTAATATTAAGGAAGAACTTGATTATACTACCCCAGAGAGAAAAGGTAGTAAACTGCAAACACCCCGGATCATCAGGACAATTTCTACAAGCACTCTTCATCGCAGCTCAGGAAAGACAGTTAAAAAGTTCCAACACAGATCTTTTTTCTTGGCTGGAAGTCATATGAAAGTAATTTATATCACAGCCAGCTATAAGTATTCGCCTTAAACAATGAAAAGTGTGGGAAGCGTCAATCCCTGTTTCGCCTACCACTAAAAGGAAGTCCAGGTCATTTTAACAGTTTCTTTCAAAACAAGTACATCGATAACAATTCGAAAATTTAAAATGAGAAAGTAAATTATCAATTGACAATAAAGTGGTCAATTTAGGGATTGATTTATTTCTGCCCGTGAAAAGCAAAACAAAACTGGCAATCCAATTATACGTTTTCGGGGCCCCTTAAGCTCTGGGGCCCGAGGCGCGCGCCTAGTGGGAAATCCGCCCTTGGCCCTACACCTTGGCCTTTCTAACAGCTTTTAATCCGCCGACTTCATATTCATAACGTTTAGACTACGTACCAAGTCAAGTCAATAGCATTGCGCTTTTACTCAGGCACTAAATATTAATTCATAGGCTCTAGGCCTAAGCCATTTTAACAGTTTTTATTCCACCAGTGTCATATTCACAACGTTTACACATCAAATCATGTTAATAATATTGCGCTTTTACTTAGGCCCGAAATATTAATTCATAGGCCCAAGGCCTAGGCTCTTTTACCAGTTTTTATTCTACCAATGTCAGATTCACAATGTTTACATATTAAGTTAATAATATTACGCTTTTACTTAGGCACTAATATATTAATTCATAGGCCCTAGGCCTTTTTAACAGTTTTTGTTCTATCAATGTCATATTCACAACGTTTACGTATCAAATCAAGTTAATAATATTGGACGTTTACTTTGGCACTAAACATTAATTCATAGGCCCTAGGCCAAGGCTTTTAAATTTTTGATTCTACCTATGTCATATTCATAACGTTTACAAATTATTAAGTCATGTTAATAATATTGCGCTTTTACTTAGGCAGTAAATAGTAATTCATATGCCTCAGGCCTAGGGCCTGAATTAAAAAAAAAATTAAAGAATGAAATTTAAAAATGTTTGTCTTTAGATGTTGGGCGTAACATCATAAGACAGAATAAAACAGTCTGCATATTTTTCGCTTATAGCGGATGAAACATCCGACATTGGAACACGGGAAAAATTATCTGTTTGCTTATGTTATGTAACAGATGATTTTATGGTGCATGAGGACTTCATCGGATTGTATGAAGATGAAACAACCACCTCGTTTTTTCTCGAAAGTGTGATAAAAGATGTACATGTTAGATGCGGCCTAAATTTTAAAAAACTGTCGCAGACAAAGCTACGATGGAGCAGCTAATATGGCTGGAAGATTGCAGGGTGTAGCCAAAAGAATTTTAAATGATTAACCGAGGGCCACTTTTATTCATTGTGCAGTTCATTCCTTAAATTTGGCGCTTCAAGACACTTGCGAGCTATTCCTGAAATTCGAGTAGTTTTGGTAATCGCATCTGAATTATCAAACATAATTCACTCGTCACCGAAGCGTAATGCACAATTCCAAAATTTGCAAGTGGAAATAAAATCCGAAGCTTCGAGAACTGTTAAACCATTTTGCCCAAGCCGGTGGACAGTCCGTGCAGCTGCCATTTCTTCTATATTGGAAAATTACGAAGTTCTTTTAAACTTTTTAACCGAAATTGCCCATGAAACCAGCGGCCGCCCTACACAAATTCAGCTGCAAGTGGTCTTTGCGGAAAATTAGAAAAATTATTTCTCAAATTAAGTTTAGTTATCTTTGAAAAAACTGAGAACTTCAGTAAGGCTATACAGAGTCAATCCATGACAGCTTACGAAGCAAAAAAATATATATCCTTAATGATGCAAAGTAGTTTGGAAGAGCTACGTTGTGATAGCACATTTTAGAAATTGTGGACTGAAACTCTGAAACCCTCGAATGAGCTTAACTTAAATGAGCTTCCTGTTCCTCGTGTTCGAAGACCACCAATGCGTATAGACGACGGAACCACAGCGTATGAATTCCAGGATCCCAAAGCCTTATTAAAGCATGTATACTTTAATTTTTTGGATAACATAACAGGCGCCATTAGTTTCAGGTTTGATCAACCAGGTAATAAAATTTATAAGAAGATGGAAGCAGTTCTGCTTGCTGCATTAAAAGGGGATTTATTGCAAGAAGACATACATCACGTGTGCACTCATTTCAGAAACGATTTAGAAAAACATGCGCTGACAGATCCGTTAAAAATGCTTAAAACATTTTTGGGACTCCGACTCTAAAAGCCTTGAAGATATAGTGGCAGAATTAAACAAAGTAGTTCATTTAAAAAAAAAAACTATGTTTTCAGAAGTTTCTACATTTGTAAAACTTCTGTTAGTTATGCCCGCAACAACTGCCACATCAGAAATATCTTTTTTCCGTCTTAGACGTTTGAAAATGTATCTCAGAAGTACAATGACTAGCGATCGGCTGAATCATGTGTGTATTTTGCATGTGCATAAAGACTTGTGTAAAGACATTGATATTCAAAACTGCATGGAAATATTTGAAAATAGCAATGAAAATAGAAAAAAATGTTTGGGAACATTTTACCATAAATAACATACACATAGAAATATTTTTTATTAGTAATAACAATGTGCGTACATATACTCAGTACTTCTTATTTTCTGAAATAAACGCAATCATATATTCTAGGTAAGCAATGCTTTTAATTTTGTTTTGCAACACGAAAACGAACGAAGAGTTGCCTTGTTTCTTTAAAATATTTGAAAATGATATTCCAATATTGTTTTTATATGCACGTTTTACATTTACTTCAATTTGTGTTTCCTTCTGTCATTTAATGTTTTATTTCTAAAAGGTAAGTACGCGTTAGCACTGTAAAAATTAGGTTGGGAAAGCTGAAATTTCACATGAAATTTGCATACTTCATTCCCCATGGCTTCGGAGGTAAGGGAATATATTGCTGGAAATAGCCGTACCAGTTTTCGAGAGCTCCCGCGGTCCCACCGCCACTGGTGAAGAGGTTAAGGAAGCGGTGCAGACCTAGATTCGGGAGCAGTCGAAAAGCTTCTTCTCCCAGAGAATGAAAAATCTAGTGGAACAATACAAGAAGTACACCAACCTACAGGGGATAATATGTGGAGTAGTGAGATAACCGTTATGTTCATTTGCTCACGGTTACCGGTATCAAAGCGTTTGCTTTTCCTTTTTTATTTTCTTTATTGGAGGTTTAACGACCACTGTGAGCAACTCAATGGGTAACGGCTATAAGCAGTCGCCCGTCCCTAATTTAGGGCCACTGGTTCCAGGGAAGGGAGAGAGCCAGTGCCGAAAGACCAACCCAACATCCATGCCTCACCGGGATTCGAACCCGGACCCCTTTGGGACGAATGATCATAGGCCATCGCTTAGACCACTGCGCCACCGGAGCGGCTTTTTGATTCTCCCTCGCGTACTTGACGCAATTTTTTTATCTTAAAGACTTTGGTATTGCTCTATATTAAAGCAGCACCCAAACATCCCAGAATCCAGTGTTACCCCCTATAGGGAGAAAGAAACATTCAAATTGAACGGTTTGGGGAATAAAAATAACCTAGTTACGCCTCTGATGTTTTTAAATTTTTATTCGTTTTTACATATGAGAAAGGAAATAAATACTTTTAGAAACATCATTCCTATTTCCCTTAAAACAAATGTCCCATATAAAACACACAGAAAATAAATCTGTAAAATTCTAGTTCAGAAGGAGCTGCCGAATAATCCAAGAACAATGAACAAGAAGCAGGTAAACTGTCGGTGTGGCGAAATTTCATGGTCGAAAGAGAAATTTGAGCAAAATATGTGAGAATTTTCATGATCACATTGACTGGAACTGGAAATGAGGGTTTTAATTTGAATTTCTGTTATAGTTGTTTATATTTTCGTTCTATATTTTGATGTGCGCTTATAGAACCTTCTGTGAATTACTGCTGGAAATAAATACTTTTACAATCATCGTTCCTATTTGCCTTAAAACAAATGTCCCATATAAAACATAAAAGATAAATGTGTAAAACTCTAGTTCAGAAGGAGCTGCCGAATAATCCAAGAACAATTAGCAAGAACAAGGAGGTTAGAATAGATGGAGTAAGGGCCAGCCATTCCCCTCGTGTAATCAAAGTGAAGCCACCAGGGCCGCAGTGGTCTAAGGCGCTGGCCTCTGATCATTCGTCCGTAAGGGGTCTGGGTTCGAATCCCGGTCAGGCATGGATGTTGTGTTTGTCTTACGGCACTGGCTCTCTCTCTTCCCTGGAACCAGTGACCCTAAATTAGGGACGGACGACTGCTTATAGCCCATTGAGTTGCTCATGGTGGTCGTTAAACCTCCAATCAAAAAAAAAAAAAGCCACCAAGACGTCACAATCATGAGGTAACAGCCAATCACAGCCTTTGCCGCCATGTTGGTGAAACTTGTTTGAGACGAGTCGCGGCCAATCACAATCTCTGCTGCAATGTTGATGAGACGTTTGAGCATTAAATTCGTCTGCTCAAAGTGCTTCAAGTTTGTGCGTCATCCTTACTCCATTTATTCTAACCTCCTTGAGCAAGAAGCAGGTAAACTATCGGTGTGGGGAAATTTCATGGTCGAAGATAAATTTAAGCAAAGTATGTGAGAATTTTCAGGACGCTAGGCTAAGTTCACAACGCTTGGATACCATGTTGACGTCGCAGATCCTTGGTGCCATTCAATATAACCTCCTTGGTGCCATTGTTCCTGTGCAAGATATCGAAAAACGATATAGAATCATTCGATAAGGTCTTCATCAGATGGTGCAACGTGGAACGGAACTCAGTAGCGATTTCGAAATTTCTCTGAAGGTTATGGAGGTGTTTTTAAACGACCTTTTTCAAAAATTTTTGAGGGAATACGGTAGTGAAAAAGATGACTTCATTTCTAGTTATTTAGAACTGGAGGAAGAACACGGAAAATTGCTGAAAGACTTGATCCATATCAGCAGATGTTTCCATTTTCGGAAATGTTTAAGTAACGAAACAAAGCTAAACATCGCAAATTAATTTCTACTGTGTTTTTACGGATTTTTTTATACAGTAAGTACTAACCATTTCAATAACAATGTTAACAATAACGTTTTTTCACGCCAAATCGTGTCAGATAGTTCGGAAAGGTTTTTAACATCTCATGCGGCGACATGTACCGATGGTTACGACAAATCAAAACTGAAATACAGAAGAGTCAGAGCTCGAAATTTTCCCATAACAGTTTTAAATGAAGAATACAATAGTATGCTCATAATATGAACATACCATTGTATTATATTTTTATATTCTTAATTTGTAGGTTTTTATTGATACTTTGATGCGTTAGCACTGAACACTGACGCTTAGTTTTAGGGAATAAATTTCTCTGCTGATTTGATTTCGACATAACGCCATTATTATTGCCTAAAATGTTAATTTAATTTCAGTTGGTCTTATATAATTTAAATTTCGTTACTTACTTCTTTTCTGAGTTGGCTTTTATCAACAGATTATCGTTTGTTAAAGCAAAATATTTTTCTAATTGCAAAACTTTGGAAATTTAAAATTTAGGTTAAAAAGAGCCCCTGAAATTTGTTCGAAATATGAAGAAAAAAATTACAATTTTTTATCTTAATAAAATATTATTTTAAAAATTATTTGCTACAGGTTTAGTGGAATTCCCAATATCTATGTAATTTACAATGTCGTTAATTTTATTAATATTAGTGTTCTGCATACAGTAATGTCAATTATCTGATTACTATTCTCATTAACAAATGCAACATAACTAAAAAAATTTCCGTAGTATCGCCATCTATGGTACTAAAAATTTGAATCATCTAGTACCATAGATTTCTCCATCTGTGGTACTTGTCGTTAGAAAAAAACAACTGCACTTGTAACTTTGTCGCGAATGAGAATCTCTACAAAATATGCGAAAAACATTTAGTATCAGAAGTTTACTGAAATTCTGCGAATTAATTACTTCAGATTTTCTTAGAAAGTGATTTGTTTGCAAGATTGCTGTCCAAGCAATGTTGTCTTCACTGTTCAATGAATAATGCTAAGAGTAGGAATGTTGGAATAAGAAATAGAACAAACTAGCGAATAGTTATATATTAAGATAATAAAACGTCATTTGTCACATCTGCCTTATGTCAAATGAAGATCACGGAGAAATATGACACAAACCAGTCTTTTAAGTTTGCATCTGCTTTATTTTCGCATCAATTACACGAATTTTTTTTTTTTTTTTTTTTGGTTGGAGTGTTTAACGACCACCGTGAGCAACTCAATGGGCTATAAGCAGTCGCCCGTCCCTAATTTAGGGTCACTGGTTCCAGGGAAGGGAGAGAGCCAGTGCCGTAAGGCAAACACAACATCCATGCCTGACCGGGATTCTAACCCGGACCCCTTACGAACGAATGATCAGAGGCCAGCGCCTTAGACCACTGCGCCACCGGGGCGGCACACACACGAATTTTCAGACTGCTTCCAAAAGTGATATTATATCGGTTTATCGGTAGTCGAGGCATATCATCTGAACTTAACATTTCTCATTTCTCAGAATTTTCATGATCACCCTCACATTGGTTGGAAGTGGAAATGGGGGATTTTTATTTGAATTTCTGTTATAGTTGTTTATGTTTATGTTTTCGTTTTATATTTTGATGTGCGCTTATAGAACTTTCTGTGGAGTATTGTTATGGATGTCACTGAAAGTGTTATGTACAAGGAGAAAAATGTAGCTGTGGAAAATTATAAATATTTTGAAGACATGAGGATGAAGGAAGAACATTGTGACATTACACTGAAGGTAGGAGAGCATTCTATATGTGCACATAAAATAATCCTTGGGGCTAGTATTCCCTATTTTCGGAAAGCCTTTGCTGTTGCTGCTACACAAAATGGAATAAATGAGATTGATATAGAAGACGTAGATCCTCTCTCCCTAGAAGCACTTGTAGATTTTGCATATACTTTACAAGTACTAATCACAATGGAGAACGCGCGGACGTTACTCTTGGCTGCCCACTTTCTGCAAGTTGACCGCGTTAAAAATTCTTGTGTTCAATTTCTGATAGGAAGAATGTCAGTACAAAATGTGTTTGAGTTACGCAATTTAGCACACAGAGTAAAATGTGAATACCTGATCTATAAAGCCAATCGTTATATTAGAAAAAAGTTCGATGAGATTTCGCAGTGCGACGATTTCTTAAACTTGCCATTCTCGTACTTAAAATACCTTATCAGTCGAACTGGGCTGCATGTTTCTTGTGAGAAAAATGTTTTTGAATCCATGATGCGTTGGGTAAATGCATCTCCTGTTGAACGAAGTTCATCATTACCAGAACTGCTAAGTTGTGTACGCATGCCCTTTCTTCCGATACAGTACATACGGGATTCTGTAGCAAAAGAGGAATTGGTAAAAGCATCTCATGAATGTAGGGATATATTAGATGATGCTAGAGATTATCATTATTTTGGGGTGATAGGAGTAGGTGATGTACAAACCTGGAAATTTTCACAGGAGCCTCGTCGATATAAGGAATGGGTTACATAGTTATGTACAGAAAACGTTTTGTGTAACATACTTCATTTCAAGAGGAAAAAAACGGAAACCACAGACCTTGATGCCACACTGTTCTCAAAGATTGAAGAAGAAAAAAAAATCTCTTGACAAAAAATGTGACCTTATTGCATCATGCTGAAAACCACCCATCAAATGATAGTTTAAAGAAAAATCAATTACATTATGTACTGTATACATCAGTGGATATATGCTTCTGATGTTTCAATTTAATGTGCCTGACCATTTGAAGAAAACAAGAGCTTGTTTTATTTCTTTTTCTTTTCACAGCATACCAAACTGATTTATCTGTAATTTTTGTATTTAGTTATAAACCACCATAAACAGAACATGAAATTACGCTGTTGCTTGTGAATGCTACTTAAATTACCATGCCTGTGCATTTAACTTTGAATCATCAATGCCAAAATATGCGAGGGACTTTCATTTAAAGTTTGTCTGGAGTACATACAGTGTTTACAAATAATAAAAAAACAAGACTGCTCAAGTTGTAAAATAATTAAAAGTGTGTATTACTCCTGCTGTGCATGAAAGCAGTGCATATCCCTATCAAGGGTGGATCCAGGTTTTTAAAGATACTTATATTTGTGGAATTCTATGTATTTTTGTGAAATTTGTCAATTTTTATGTTTGCAGCAATTTTGCCAAAAATGCTGTTAAAAAAAACAAAGATCCACAATGATGTGGATTCATTATCAGATCAGGACTTGTAAAATGTCATTACCCAGATGAAAGGGCCATTAAAATGATTGGTCTGGTAACAATAATTGGCAGTGTAACACGTAACACACAAAACATTATAATAATTCTTGATGGTGACATATCACGCCTAAGTTACGTAAAAATTACAAGTCACTTGTAATTTTTACATAACTTAAGTGTGATATGTCGCCATCAAGAATTATTCTAATGATTGGTCTTGGCATGTAAATAAGAAATCCAAGTGCCTGGCCAGGTATGTAAAAAATAAAAAACTTTCTACACCAATTGCACTTTCAGAGCAAAATAAACTGTCTGCTTAAAACAAAAACAAAAAATGCGTTAGTTAAACACAATATTCGTTATGCCCGTTTCACTAAAATATTTTTGTTAAGGTAAAATTTTACTGAAAATGTTTTGTGAAAATGCCATTAGAGTTCAGAATATTTTTATGAAGATACCGCTATCAAAGAATATAAAATTCGCCTGAAGAACGTCAACTCTCATTGAAATAAAGTAAAACAGGCGACAACAACACCACTACAAGCTAAGAGATTATGTGCTCTGCCAGAAAGCAAACATTCGGGAGCAAGAAACATTAGGGGACTTTAACAGTGAAACTTTTTTTAATCCGCTATGGTTTCCTTTGATCGATGACTATTTGCTTAGAGCAGGTTCTTTTTTTTTTTTTTTTTTTTTTTTTTTGTTGCTCTCTGACATCCCACTCGTCCCTTATTTTGGTCAAACAAATATGCAATAGCATTAATATTACTATTTAAATTAAATTTTAGCAAATAGTATAGTTTGGCCTGAGGATCTGTACAAAATGCAGACAATCCCTAGTATTTGGCATTACTGAAAAACCGAAGAACAAACAAAAGCCTTAACTAACTCAATTGGTGTAACAAAACTAGCATCTGATTTGTGAAGTGATTATGCTCCGAGAAGGTAACAATCACGTGCTGTGAGTAGCTCGTCTGACTGTTCTTTGCCAGAATTGAAGTCAACATATACATGCATGCGCAGTCGGCTCTGCCATCTAGATCAACTCCTCATCCTTACTGAAATGCTGATTCTGTGCAAAGCGGGCAGTGTTAAATAGGGCTTGAACAGTGCAATGGATAGAGCCAAACACATGTGGATGCAGAAAATTGTTCAAAAATGAAGGTAATATAGTTTCTTTTGAGTCTTAAAAATGTGTGGTAAGTAAGGCCATTGATTTGTTTACTTTAGAGGTAAAATTAAGAATTTTCGTTTATATATATATATGTATACACAAACATCAGGAGCATATATAGAATTGGGGGAGGGGAGGCAATGGAACATGGAAATTTTTGAAATCCACCAGAACAAAATAAAAGTCAATGAAAAATAGTTAATTAAAGCACTTTTTCTAATGTAAGTTGATGCATTAAACTAAGGCATTTTTTTCTAATGTTCACATTTTAACCCAAAACATTAAAAAATGAAACACTTTGGGAAAGGGCAAGGCCCCCTTGGCCTCCTCTAAATATGCCCCAGAAATACACACACCACATGGTTATAAAATAAGTAACCCTATTCTCAGGGCCGGCACTAGGCGTGGGAAGCCCACGTCGGCGGACATATGGAGAGCGGCTGGCCAGTAGACTGTCCTTATTTAGCTTTTTCATATAAATATATATATTATGCTTATATGATAATGATCTGAAATACACTGTTTCATAAAATACATATTATTTGCCCTTTTTTCTTTGTGAATTAATTGCATTTGTTTCATTTGTATTATTACATAACAGCAAATTCTTAATTGCAATATTTTATAGCAGTTCTCATTCTCTGCCATTCTTCTAAGCCAGTATATTTAGCCTTTCTATTTTTGAAGTCTTTGTGTCTCTTCCTGAACCTCAGATATTACTCGCCTTGAGGCTACAGTCCTGAAAATGCCTCCAAAGTATATACGATTGTCACTCGTTTCTTGACCAACCCCTTGTTTTGCAAAGCAGGAGGGAAACAATCCTAGGCGCTCTCCCCGTTACCCTATTACTATAGCACGGTATCATTTTCAAAGTGACCGCATCCACAATTTAAACTAATTACACCATAAAAGGGAGGACGGTATAACTGCTCCGATGGGAATATTTGTTTTCAGAGTGAATCTTTTTCTTCCTAGGACCGAGTAGGAAATCGGCATGCATGTTTGGTTGGTACAACATGTGATTTACCACTACTACTACTATCACTAAGCTGTTCTCTGAGATTCAGAGGTTAGCTCCAAAAAGAAATACAAACTTCCAGATAGTTTTACTTATTGTTGTCGTATCAAACTTCGCCATTTACAGCGATCTTCACATACAACTCGTGCTTCACTGATATCCATTACACGCCATACACAAGATCTTTTATACTTCATACTCATAATCTTTTTCTCATGCAGACACTCCTGAATCTGATCCACCCATGTCTTCCTTGTCCTTCCTCTGCCTTTCTTTCCTGCCACTTGGGCTGAAAATATTTTCTTAGTAAGCATTTCATCACTCATTCTTTCAACATGGCCAAATCACCAAAGCATATTGGTCTCCACCTTGCTAACAACATTTTGCTTTACATCACACAACTGCAATACATCTTCATTCCTCACACAATCAGATCGTGTCTTGCCACAAACCCCACATAAGTAACGCATTTCTCCAGCACACAAACGACTCCTATGTTTCTTCTGCAGTACCCAGGTTTCACTGCCATACATCAGAGTAGGAACAATTACTGTTTCATACACAGCCATGCGGGACTCTAGAGAACCCATCAGTCCTGTGAAAACCTCCCAGAGTAGTTATGACTTTCAAAGAAGAATTCACTCGCCTACTGATTTCACCATCCAACTTGTTCTCTCTGTCAAACATGCTTCCTAAATACACAAACTCACTCACCTGGTCAATCACAGTGTCATTTATACTTACATTACATTCAGTGCTACCCATTCCTCTCTCAAACACCATAACTTTGGTTTTTCCCTTATTTATACTCAGTTTGAATTTCATACAAACTTCGTGCATCCGAGTCAACATACTCAGCAACTCACTTTTGCTCTCTGCCAACAGGACAGTGTCATCAGCATGTAGCAATCTGCACACACGGATATCACCAAGACATAAACCACTATTATCTATTTTGGCCTCACGCATGCATCCATCCATAAATATATTAAACAGCCATGGTGACATTACACAACCTTGTCTAACTCCTGCACCAATGGAAAACCAGTTTGATAAAACACCATTCACTCATACACAAGCTCTACTACCAGCATACATGGCTTTTACACTATTAAGTAGATTCCCAGTAACACCATATTCATTCAATACCTTCCACAAAAGTGTCCTATTGACTCGGTCGTAAGCTTTCTCTAAATCTATGAAGGCAGTGAAAACTTTCTTCCCAACAGCCAGATACTTTTCAATCATCATGCGTAATGCAAAAATCTGGTTAGTGCAGCCTTTACCAGGCATAAAACCACTCTGAATATCCCACACTTTCAATGATGTAAGACCCCGTACTTTTTCAATAACAACCTTACCAAACACTTTCCCTGGCACACTCGGTAGGCTAATACCACGATAGTTCTTGCATTCCGTCTGATCACCTTTTCCCTTATACAAGGGAACAATAATAGCATCCTTCCAATCCCGAGGGACCATTCCTAACTCCCAGCATAACTGGCAAATTTCAGTTAACCAGTCAATTATAGAGTCACCACCATACTTCAACATCTCTGCAGTTATGCCATCAACTCCTGAAGCCTTACCATTCTGAAGAGATTTTAGAGCTTTACACACTTCTCTTGAGATCCCTCCTGTGCTTTCATCCCTCATTGTGACATCATCTGCATCTGTCTCAGAATCATTTTTGCTCTCCTAATATCTCACAGAAGTATTCGCCCCATCTGTCACTTAACTCATTGGGCTCTCATATCATTTCCCCAATCTCATTCTTCACACAACTTACAACTTTGTTTCCCCTATTTTTCCTGAGTCTCGTGCACTTCCAGAAGGATTTTCTATCTTTCCAAAAAGCCAGTTCATGCCTTTCCACTTTCTCTTTCCTATCTTTTGCCTTACTGTGGCGAACCAGCTTAGCAGCTTCACGATTCTTACAGCGATATTCATCCACAGAGACTCTACCTTGCAACATCACCAAATAGGCTTCCTTCTTTTTCTTTACTGCCTCATCAATCTCACTATTCCACCAAGCATCACCTCTATTGTTACCCACTATTGTGGTGCCACAGACCTCTTTAGCAGCAGTAACAACCCAGTTCTTAAAACATTCCCACTTCTTTTCTACATCCCTCTCACAAGATTTCAGATCCTTCAGTCGTTCTCTGAGTAAGTCAGAATACCGCTGATGATCTTCAAGGAGCCTATCAACCTTTATTCTTTCTATCCTGGGTATCTTCCTATTCCTTTTCCTCCAACCAACATTAAGTTTCACTCATGACACTACCAAGTAATGATCAGAACCAACATCCGCATCTGTCATGACACGGGTGTCAACAACTAAGTGTTTCAAACGCTGATCGCAAACAACAAAATCTATCACACTCTTTTGACCAAGAGTACACTTTTTCCAAGTATATGTGTGTATATACTTGTGGTTGAAAAATGTATTAGATACACACAAATCATTCTCAATGCAGAGTTCAATTAATCTTTCACCATTATCATTCACACAAGGATCATTAAACTTACCCAGAACATTGTCAGAAATTGCATGCTGTACACCTACTCTAGCATTGAAATCCCCTGCTATTATAACTTTTTCTTTAGCACCAAACTGGCTCAAAACAGTTTTTAGCTCATTCCAGAAATCTTCTTTCTTATCAGAAGGTTCCGAGTCACAAGGAGCATACACTACAACAAATAACAATTCTCTGAAGTTTCACTTTCAAACAAATCCAGAGAATTCTCTCACTTATGCAACTATAGTGAATCAAGTTGTTCTTCATCTTTTCTCTTAAAATCACACCTACACCAGCCTGTCGTCTCATATTATCGAATACTCCAGACCACACACTCACCGTGCCATTCACTTCTTCTACCCCAATTTCCTTCTTTTTGGTTTCACTTACACACAGCACATCCAGTCTATACTTATTCATCTCCTCAATCACCTCACTAGTCTTGCCATTTATACCTCTAGTATTCTATACACCAATCTTATATTCACTCAGCCGAGATCGCTTTCTCATACGCCGTTTAGAAAGTCCAGGTCGATTCCGTGGTGGACCGTCCTTCTCAAGTGTGGTAGGTCCACCATATACCACACTTGAGTCATTTGTAATATTTCTTTTTGTCTTTTTAATCAGGTAAGTACATCAGTGTGGGGGATTAGCCCACAGCTGAAGGTTCCAGTTGGTCATTCAACCTAAGGATTCTGGAACAAAACCCAGTGAGTTTGGGTCTTTTCACCAATGTCACACAGAACTAGCTTGCACCTCTCCAAAATTCACAGAGGCCCTAGTTGCTGTTGTGTGTGCCATTGTTACCACGGAGCGCCCCGAGGAGGCAAACCCATCGCTCACTACGACCGCCCGCACATGTGATTTAGCAATTTTCATTTTACCCATAGCTAGGTGGAGCGACTGAATACAGGAAATATACTCTAATAATTTAGAAGAAAACAGAAAACTGAAATTTCAGTGGGGAAAAAGTTAAGTTTTTTTTTTTTTTTTTTTTTTTTGAAAAGAATAAACTCATATGAAACAACAAATGTAAACTTGATTTGATTGACAAATTCATTCAACCACTTCAGTAAAGACACATAGTCCAGGTTTGTTATTTTTATTTTTTTTTTTGACTGAAGGTTTAACGACCACCATGAGCAACTCAATGGGCTATAAGCAGTCTCCCGTCCCTAATTTAGGGTCACTGGTTCCAGAGAAGGGAGAGGGCCAGTGCCGTAAGACAAACCCAACATCCATGCCTCACTGGCTACGAACCCAGACCCTTCACAAACAAATCATCACAAGCAGAGGCGTATTCAGAATTTTTTTCGGGAGGGGAGGGGGATTAAAAGTTTCTGAAATCCACCAGGATAAAATGGAAGTTAATAAAAAAGAAAAAAACATGTTAATAATAAAAAAAAGGTATTTCATTTTAGTTTTTAGGTATATAGCATACACATGTACCTAAATTAAGCTGATGAGTGCATATTAAAAAAAAAGTGACAAAACAAATTTCTCCTCGAGAAATAATGAAATTGATTGGACTCACTTAATTCTTAAAAACTGAGATTTATTCTTCTAGGCACATTTCCGAATTTGTCAATGACTTCTTCAACTTGAATCTATGAATAGATAATAAAGCTAGTTTATTCAGTCTTGACTGTGATGTACTGTTTCTGAAATAAGATTTCAATTGACGAAGACTGGAAAAGCTTCTTTCCACTGATGCTGTGGTTACAGGAAGAATTGCCAAGATGTGAAGCAAAATATAAATGTTGGGAAATAAGTTCTTATTGCATGATGCCAAACTTTCAACGGTGTTTTTGGGGCGCACATCTGCTTTTTCCCTTTTCCATTTTTTACACCATAATTGATACTCGCTTTCTGTTACATCAGAATATCCTAAATAGTAAATAGTGTGTTCTCCCTAGAGCTTTTTTTACAGCTGGATGGCAAGAAATTTAGCTGGATGATACTTTAAACGACCCCTTCCTCCATCAACAATGATCCTGCTACATAAAAAAGGTGACATTGAGGATCTCAGGAACTACAGACCTATCAGCCTCCTATCAGTGGTTTATAAAATCTTCACTAAAGTTCTTTCACACCGCTTGAAGGTAACACTGGACATGGCTCAATGGAGAGAACTAGCTGGATTCAGGAGTGGCTACAGCACAATAGATCATATCCATGTACTGAGAGAACTAATTGAAAGAGTGAGGGAATATGAACTTTCATTGTGCATGGCTTTTATCGATTATGAAAAAGCCTTTGATTCGGTGAAACCATCAGCAGTTACAATGGCTCTGAAATCCTGTGGTATTGAATTATTAATAACATCTATGAAAATGCAAGTGCAAAGATTCGGCTGTTTGAAAATACAACACACATAAAACTTGGAAAAGGAGTGAGACAAGGTGACACCATATCTCCGAAGCTCTTTAATGCCACATTGGAAAATGCCTTTCAATCACTGAACTGGGAAAACAAAGGGATAAAGAATAATGGAGATTATCTAACCCACCTTCGTTTTGCAGATGACGTAGTCATTTTTGCAACTACCCCATCAGAGCTGCAGAGTATGATCCAGTAACTTGCTGACATGAGTAAAGAAGTAGGATTAAAAATGAACTTTCAGAAGACAAAAGTGATGTTCAATGCTTTTACAAGAAATGAAGATTTATCGATTGATGGAGAAAAGCTGGAGATAACAGACACATACGTTTATCTTGGACAGCAGATATCAAGTGAAGGTCACATTGATGAAGAAATTAATTGGCATACAAAACTTGCCTGGAGAGCTTTTGGAAGAAACAGCATAATTTTCAAGAGCAATATGCCATTATGTCATAGAAGAAAAGTGTTTGATCAATGCATCCTTCCAGTGCTTACGTATGGTGCAGAGACGTGGACCTTACCTAAAAGAGATATACAAAGGCTGCAGACAACTCGAAGAGGCATGGAGAAGTGCATGCTTGGTGTAACCAGGAGAGATAAAAAGAGGAACTCGTGGATCCAAAAAATGACAAGAGTAGAAAACCATGATCAGAGTTAAATTCCTGAAATGGCAATGGGCTGGGCATACTGCCAGAAGGACAGACCATCGATGGACAGCCGAAATTTTGGATTGGATTCAAAGGGACAGGAAAAGACCCAGAAGAAGACCACATGGAAGATGGGTGGATGAAATTCAAAAGTATGCAGGAGTGACATGGAGGAGACTGGCACAAGACAGACTGTTGTGGAGGAAACTTGGGGAGACCTTCGTCCAGCAGTGGATTGATAACGGTTGACGATGATGAAATTATGTTCAATCCAGATTTCAGTCGTTTTCCACTCTTACTATTGTGTGTTGTGAAAACATTCATTAAAGAAATTTAGCTGAGCGGCAGAGAGAAAATTAGCTGGGTGGGCCGCCCAGTAAAAAGGCTCTAGCGAGAACACTACTAAATCAGATTCATACATTTTCACTGCAGATAATATTTGGGAATTATCATTCTTCACAGCAAAATCTGGTAGAATGTTTTGCAATGAAGTTAGTGTTTCTTTTTGTGATTGAAACCTTTCATTTAATGATTCAATTATATCATCCACAAAGGGTATAAATATACTTCTGCAGAAATATTCTTCTGGAGTTGAATGTGGGACATTGCATCTATTTTTTTGTATACTGCATCTACGTGGAACTTCTGCTACTTTGAGGCCTGCAGCCAATGTTTTTACAACATCATAAATTAAGCTGAATGATTTTTCTGCTTCAGTTCTCATGCTGTTTAGCAGTGTTGTAACTTCTGATATTTTTTCTAATGCATCGACTAAGTCGATTTGCTTGTTTTGGAAGTTTTCAGATAGGTTGTATGTGATGGACAATATTTTACTAAGGACAAAAGTTGCCACTAGAAATGAAGACTGACATATAGAGTTGAGCAAAGTGTGTGCTTTGACAGATGATTCTGCTGACTCTTCTTGCTCAATCTCTTCTAATAATGATATTATAGGATGCAGTCCTTCTTTAAACATAAGAACGGCATCATGCCTTTGGATCCATCGAGTTTCACATAGAGTTTTCATCTTAACTTTCTTGCTATCAGGTAGCAATCGCTGGATACTTTCTTTCAAAACACTGGTACGTTTAGCAGAAGCGTTGAAAAACGAACATGTTTCTGATATAACTCCCATACAGTTCCTTATGCTGGGCATTTTGCTAGCATTCGACAAACATAAGTTCAAGGAATGCGACATGCAATGAGTATATATTGCTTTGGGAAATTTTTTTTCAATAGAGGCCTGCACTCCACGAAACTGCCCTCGTATTGCTGCAGCCCGATCATACCCCTGCCCTCTCATATCGTTCAAATCAAAACCCAATTTCACTAAATTTTCCATTATTGTTATTGCAAGAGACAGCCTGTTAAATTTTTCACTGGTATAAAAGCCAGAATATCTTCTCTTAATTTCAGTTCTTTTTCATCAAAATACCTGACGCACAGTGAAAACTGTTCTATTTGACTAATGTCAGTTGTTTCATCTGCCAATACTGAAAAAAAAATTGAATGCTTTACCTTTGCTACAATTTTCTGTTGAATAAGTTCCCCAAAGATGTTTATTATTTCATTCTGTATTACTGAAATTGTATACATGCTATTACCTCCACTAGTTTCTAAGTTTTCTTTTAAAATGGCATCTCCAGAATTTGCACGATATCTTAATAAAGTGCGAAAATTGCCATCATTATTTGCTGGTTCCTCAAGCGAAATTCTTCCAGAATCAACTTTTCCCCTAAGAGGTATCTGCTGCCTTCCACATAATCTAATTGTTTGCACAAAAGGAATCAACATTTTCCTGTTGTCAATTATCTCGTGCTTTTTCTGTTTATTCATTTGTAAAATTACACTATCCTGTTTTTTATGAATTATTGATGCAATATTTTCAGCTGCCAATACAGCGTCTTTGTGATATTTATTCTTTTCATGTTTTTTTAATATTTCCCTCTCATCTTTTAAATCGGTACTAGGCTTTGTAACGAGGCTACCCAAAGTCTGATGTTTGCCTTTACCAGCAACATCTTTTTCGTAAAATAAAACACAATATTTACAAAATGAACCTCCTTTTCAGACGTGAATATGACAGCCACTTATACTCTTCTAGCCATTTAATTTGAAATGTTCTCATATGATTTTTATTGCGACTGGAACTGATTTTTTTAGGGAATCTATATTTCGCAGTAGGTTTCCATATTCTGTGTAACAAATCAACTTTTTTCTCGTCGCTCAAAGAATTAACAAGCTCACTGTTACCTGCATACATTCCTATGTCGCTCGAATCTGAAATGCTTTCAGACTTTTCATTACCATCTGCATCTCCGTCATTCGTCGTGCGTATTGATTGAAGCTAATAATTTTCCGGATTACTCCCGCTTTCAACGCATTGGTTTGGAACTTCAATATCAGTGCGCATTGGTTTGGAACTTCAATATCAGTGGGTTCAGCTAGCATTTCAGTTTCTACAGCTCTTTTTTTTGTTACAGAAAGTCAACTTTGTTGATGAAATCGTTTCATTTTTGAAATAACCTCAACAAAGTGTTTTAAGCAGCAGCGGGAAAGGGCGAATAAATACTGATTTTTAATTACAAGGATACAGACAAAACAGAAACAGAAGTTTCACTTTCTCACTTCGTTTGAAAATGAAAGAATCCACCCACATGGTCAACACACAGCTCATAATCAGTAAAGTATCAGAACAGGTGACTGGGCAGTGAAGTGAGGTGTTGAGTGTCACTGCACGTGTCCTGGTAACTACCAGCGCCAGGCAGAGAAGAGCGGTGACACGCAATACCATCCCTGGTCTGGTCAATTAGGAGTTGGCGTTGCAAAAACCTACAGCTGTCTTCCTGACCACGGATATGAGCCACCCTTCTTTCTCTGACCTCTGTCTCCTTCGCGCAATGATCTTTCATTGAATCCTTACGCAGCAATTGGATTTTTCCAGCAGTAAATATTCATGATTCAGAAACTTTTCTCATAACACAAATTTTGATTTAACATACATATATAAAAATTATATTGGAAAGCACAGTCTTATTATTTAACCTTATTATGGCAGATAACACGAAAAATGAAACAGATTTGGGGGGCAAGGCCCTTTGCCCCCCCTCTAAATACGCCCTGATCATAAGCCAACGCTTAGACCACTGCGCCACCGGGGTGGCCAGGTTCATGATGAGAGTCACGTCTGCGCCCTTTTTCAGTCGTAAAATGTGAGGCAGAATTTCACTCGTCTTGATCGTGTGCGCTGGATAGCGCACTCTTTCACTCTCATTTTCAGTCACAACTGTGTTTGTAAATGTTGTTGGTTAACGAGATTCGCGTTGCGAATACTCTTCATTCTCTCTTGTCTGAAACATGTATTTGCCACCCATTGATTGCTCACTCCTTCCAAGTAAAGCTCTTACATTTTCTTTTTTTTTCTTTTTCTGCGGGAGAGACAAGTATGCAATAAAGTATTTACCTACTTCAGGACTGATCGTAGAACACCATGCACACACCAAGTCTGACACTGAACTGAGCGCCTGATGTAGATAAGGGCCGCACACTTCTCCCATAGACTTTACATGGGAGCTTTGCAGCCCTGCCACGCCCGAGCCGTTGCCCCAATTTCAGTTTTCTTTTCGACTGGCACATGTAACTACATGGTAAGACCTTTATTTTGATGCCTGAACCATATTTTTACGTTCAGCCATTCTCTCAAAATAGGTCTTGCAGTAAAAAACCTTATAGAATGAAGATGTAGATGATGCAATTCAATATGTACATTCTAAATATTTTCACTAACAATGGTCAATGGAATGTTTATTTACATCTTAAAAAAATGGGAAATGTCTTACGTTTGACCTACATGAATAAACTGGGTGAAATAAATATTAAATTGTATATATACATCACACAGTCCAACGGCATAGCACCATCAGGTCTTTGAGAGTGTTCGCTGTTCCGATGAGAACTTTGATACGAATCCTGCTAGTGTTGCTTTGCACAACGGTTCGATCAGAAAAGAGACTTCGGACTATCTCAGTCCCTCCATGATTCCACCTTCAACAGCGCGTGAGTCAACTGCACGCTTCTCCCATAGACTTTACATGGGAACTTTGCCGCTCCTCAATGACTAAATCATTGCCCCAATCTCAGCTTTCTCTTCGACTGGCACATCTACATGTTAAGACCTTTATTTTGATACCTCAACCATATCTTTACGTTCAGCCGTTCTCCCAAAATAGGACTCGCAGAAAAAAACCTTATGGAATTAATATATAGATTGCTAAAAATGCATACATTGCAAAATTCAGGTAACTCCTCTCAATTCCTGGTTTTCTTTAGATACCTTCGTACATACAGTGCTATCTTAATGGGTTGGTCTTGAGTGAGCCTCGCATTAATCAAGTTACTCCAACTTAATGTTTTAATCGAAAGGAAAAGAGAAATTTCCTGAGAACTTCAAAGTGCAAAATCAGTATTTGGGAATTTTCCATGTAAGTTAGTTTGACCCCCCCCCCCCTCCCCTGTATGAAGGATACATACCCCGTCATCATTTCTGATATACATTCTACGGTCGGTTTTCAATATTTCATTTTTCTGTTGCCTGTTCTGAAAGTTTTTGGAAGTATTTTTTCTTGATGTGTATTCTTACAGGATTCTCCCTCGAAACACAAACTGGCAATTTGTATAGGTTTTCATTGCATTTTTGGAAGAAAATTCCATTAATAATGCTATCACTATGTGGACTGCATGCCTCAAGAAAAGTGTAGTATGGGGGGGTATGTGTGTAACAAATTATCTTAATTTCATCTAAAGACGGCCAAACCTTCACCTTGCCCACGCATGAACAATATCACCAGCCGGCCCTGCCTATTCTCAAGTGTTAGGAAAAGCTAGAAGTGAAAGACAGCACGAAAAAAAAAAAAAAAAAAAAAAAATGTAGGTAGCTTATTTGAGGACTTGGGAAAACAATTTAGTGAGGGAAAAAAATTAGTTCAAAAATTGCACTGCTCAGAAAACAGTGGCAGTGAAGAAGCAGGAAAAGAAGAGAGATGTGCATGAATTTACTGTTTGTTGACAGTACAAACATTTCAGGACAAAATGTGCTCATTATGCTGGCCATCACAAGAGATGACATGCTGCAGTCGATGTTGTCCATTTTGTGTGTGATACTTGTGTACGGATCTGAGAGTATGCTATCTCGATAAACTCTTATTAGGTATCTTCAAAGCCAGAAATCACAAGGAGTTAAACCTGGTAAGCTGGCTAACCAGAACTGCTGAAACCTTTGGGGAAATTATGCATTCATGTTGGAGGTTTGACAGCAATTCATCTTGTACTGCTGTGCGAGAGTGCTCTCCAGCATTCCCTGTTGGCATGGGCAAATACAACTTCATCCACATTTTTCGAAACTGGTGGGCATCCTCTTCGTGATGCTAAACCCAATTCTCCAGTGTTTTTGTGTTTCCGTATCATCCTCAATACCATGGATATAAGGGGGTCCCTTCCATAATACTTTTATTAGTTGATACTGGTATAATACACTATTGGCATTTCTCAGGCCCGGCCTTCTCTAAACAGGGGCCTGGGTGCAACAAAATTTGGGGGCTCTAAAAAATCTGAATAATGAGAGACATAAATAAAATGAACAAAAAAAAAATTGTATTTGAGAAGACTCGTTCTCAGTTTGGATGTGCCAAGAGGAACTCGTAAAAATAATGTGCTGTTATTTATAGTCGGTTCGTTAGGTTTGCGAGTAAACAGGAACTTTAAAGAACCCATAGAATTGAGTTTCTAACAATATTAATTGATTCAGTTTCATACAGAGATTTCTGTAAAACATGATAAGTAGAAAATGTTATGTTAACTATTTGTGACCTCTGTGACAAAAGCTCATACTCTTCTGCAGTTGTTAAAAAACTAAAACAAAGTTCGAAAAACATCAATAAAAATGTATCATAGCCAGCCTAAAACAATTATTATATGTTATCTAATAATTGCTAGCTTTTACTGATCCACATACTGAAATTTAAAGATACAGATCAAAAAAGGAAGGCACATCATCACTACTCAATGTGATGTTATGATCTCAGTCTTCTCACCAACATGGTGGTGAAGGCTGTGATGTCAGAATCGTGACGTTTCGCTGGCTTCATTTTGATCACACGAGGAGAACGGCGGACCCTTACTCCATCTATTCTAACCTCCTAGACTCACCCTATGTTATTTCAGAAAAAAGTGCGTGGAGGCTTTAACAAACAGCAGTTCGGTTAACTTAACTTTAGCCAATTAACTTCATTAAAATTTTTATTTTCAATTTTCTTCGGTTTGATAATCCCCCCCCTTATTTTTCATTTTCCGGGGCCCCTGCAAATCCCAGGGCCAGGGTGCCTTGCACCTGCTGCACCCTCCTTGTAGCCGGCCTTGGCATTTCTCCAACTTTAATGAAAAAAATTACCAATAGCACACGTTTCTTCTTTGCAATGAGCCGTCATTGTAACTGGCAGACTGATCATTGTCGCTTTAGTCTATGTACAAAAACACAGCATGCTAACTTTGCATGTGGAGATTTGCATATAAAATTTTCCACGTGGAGGACCTGCATTTTTTGGATTTCGGCAGTGATGCTTCTGCTATGCATCACAGGTAATCTTCGGTGATAGCCAGCATACTAAGCAGATTCTTGGATTTCAGTAGTGATGCTTCTGCTGTACATCCCAAGTAATCTCTTGTGATAGCCAGCATATTAAGCAGATTCTTGGATTCAGTAGTGATGCTTCTGCTGTACATCACTAGTAATCTCTTGTGATAGCCAGCATATTAAGCAGATTCTTGGATTTCAGCAGTGATGCTTCAGCTGTGCATCACAGGTAATCTCTGGTGATAGCCAGCATATTAAGCAGATTCTTTGATTTCAGCAGTGACGCTTCAGCTGTGCATCACAAGTAATCACTTATGATAACCAGCATTTAAGCAGATTCTTGGATTTCAGCAGTGATGCTTCTGCTGTGGATCACAAGTATATGATAGCCAGCATATTAAGCAGATTCTTGAATTTTAGCAGTGATGCGTCTGCTGTGCATCACAGGTAATGTCTTATGGTTGTCAGCATGTTAAGCAGATTTGGACCTTTTATATTAATTCCCTGCCAATACATTTTTTCATTACTTCACAGCGAATCGCCTGACAATATGTTTATCAGTTTAGCTTGAAGTTATCGACGATAATCGATGTTTATCGATGATTTGTATTCTTTCACAGAATTTTCCCCATTCGTAAATATAAACAACAGTTGTTTTCATTTAATACATTTTTTTCTTTCCAATACATTTATTTCCACAATTTTTTTTACTTGTAAAAATAACCATTGTGAAGAATGAAATAACGACACTTCAAAGAGTGAATTTTTTTATAGGCTTATCTTTTGATATTGACATTTGAATAAAATCGTGTAATAATCTATGCAAAATTAAACTTTCATTAAATAACGGAAGTAAACAGTTCACTGTAGATGATCATTAGGAGGCCAGTACGATATAATCAGTTAAAATTTGAGCAAAGGCATCACTATTTGCTGCTTTCACCTTTTCTCTCCACATGAATTCACATAAAGAGCTATCTAGCATTGAGCAATAGATGCCCCACATTTTTTTTGTTCTTATATAAACAACAGTTGTTTTCATTTAATACATTTTTTTCTTTCCAATACATTTATTTCCACAATTTTTTTTACTTATAAAAATAACCATTGTGAAGAATGAAATAACGACACTTCAAAGAGTGAATTTTTTTTATAGGCTTATCTTTTATATTGACATTTGAATAAAATCGTGTAATAATATATGCAAAATTAAACTTTCATTAAATAACGGAAGTAAACAGTTCACTGTAGATGATCATTAGGAGGCCAGTACGATATAATCAGTTAAAATTTGAGCAAAGGCATCACTATTTGCTGCTTTCACCTTTTCTCTCCACATGAATTCACATAAAGAGCTATCTAGCATTGAGCAATAGATGCCCCACATTTTTTTTGTTCTTTGATTTTGTTTTTCCCCAGAATATCTCAATGCCCTGAGTATGTGCACCCGTATCACTGTTAATGAATTCTAATGAATGATTAACTGTTAAATAAATATATTTTGGTTAATTTTTTAAAATTTTGGTACACTTTGCATTCATCAGAAATTATTGTAGTATATGGAGCAATTCGTTGACGAATAACTGCACAAAGTAGTAGCAGACCGATCAGGTACTGCAACTAGAAAGCACTCTTTTGTTTCTCTGCAAATGCCACCGCATACCATTGCTGGGGCAAATCTTTTCCTCAATTGTATTTACAGCGGCTAAATAGTGATTCATCTATTTCAACAGGAGTGTTCGGACCACCTGTAACCTTTTCACACTTCAATAATACATTAGCACAAATTTATCGCATGTAGTTTGACCATTCAACAGCCGTTCCTCTAGAAAATTTTAATTCTTTTTCACAGAATTTTATTGTGGTTAATTCATTTGCCCATGAATAAATGAAAAAGCCGATAGAAATAAAAAAAAGCCTGCCACATGTTAAAAAACGACGAATGAAGTGGTTTATCAGAAGGACCACTATGTAGATTACATCTCCATCTGTCTTGTTTACCTAGTTCCAAAGTCATTTCGTGTCCCAATTGGCACTTAAAACTGGAAGGCAGAATTCCTTTAAATTGAAAAAAATGCGACTGTGCTGCCTTTTTCTTTAATTTTATCATACACAGTCAAATCATATTCTTGTGACCACCTCCTACTTTTTGACATCAACAGAGTGTAGCCAATGAAAGAAGGCACGTGTTGTGAGATGGCTTGGACGGTATATAAGGCTTGCTGTAGATAATCTGAAAACATATCACTCATTGTTGTCATGGATAAAAGGAGTGATTTATCAGGTTTGTAAAAAGGGATGATTATTGGCTTTCAGGCCAAGGGTGGCAGTATTTCTGAAACAGCACAGTTTGTGAACTGTTCGCGTACTGCTGTGAAGTTTATTGTTATTGGAGAAATGGCACCATTGCACATAAGTGACGTGGAAACTGCGGATCAACAAGTGCCATTAATGTGCAAGGTGAACTTCGGCTTCAAAGGTGTATGAGGGCCGATCGACATGCTACAGTTGAGCAACACACTGCAGATGTTAAAATTCAGGTCGGGATGGTGGGATTTCCGCCGAAAAATTAAAACTCCTGCCGTAATAAAGTTGTTAGGCGGGAGTATCCCGCCTTATGAAATTTTAAGAAAAAATATAAAATCTTGGGTCTGTTTTTGGGACATTCCACGTCAGATCAATAAAAAAATAAGTTTTTGACCTCACCATTTCTGATTTTGATGAAATTTGGTATGAAGCACACATATGACAAGGTAAGTAATTTTGCCAATTTTCAGATTTTTATTTTGAAAATTGTCCAAGATACACACATAATAAAAATCGAAATTTTCGTAAAAAATGACAAACTCGCACACTTATAAATGGCTGTAACTGTTTTCCTAATTGTAGTACAGTGACAATTGAAACAGCTGCAAAGCTAAAGCATTGAGCTTTCTATAGATACCATACATGACCTTACAACAGATTAAAGTTTCAAGGTCATCCACTGTGACCTTTGACCTTGAATATCTCAAAACATGTCATCTTAAAAAATTATGAAAAAAATATATTTTATTGCTACAACATTCTTCTACCCATGTGCCAGATATTAGGCTGGCACCGCTATGGCAAGGCAGTGTAGGATTAATAGGAGTATATGTCCTCCAGGTTAGGTTCGGACAAATGTACAATAACTGTTTTCCAGATGCATGTATGTATTAATTTCACAATGTGTTACAGGTTATATTAGTGGTGTACACATACAAGTGAACCGCTTGGTTAATAAGGTTGCAAACCAAAAGAATGTGATGCCATCTTGCTAGTGACCATTTCTATTTCGCTTCTCTCCATAAAATATGTCCGACCTGTTGCTGTTCGTAGGCCAACCTTCGTAATAACCGCTGTTTTATCCACTTCTAATATATCTGGCTTCTGTGGGTATGTGAAAGACACTGAAGGTCCATGTGGGTGCAGAAAACTTATCTTAACTTGTTCTGTATGAATGTTCACATCCAAAACACAACCAACCCACCATTGGTTATCATACTCAACAATAACATAGCCACGAATATCCTCCAGATCCAGTTCTATTGGATTTAGCAATACTGACTCAACCTTGTATTCAGTTGAGTTTGAATACATCTTGGTTTTAATAGCTGTGCGGCTTACTGGTATTACACATTGAAGTTTTTGAGTACCAGGAATTGGTCGAGCACTAGCATGACGTATCTCGAGGAACTCCTTGTGGTTCTCATAGTCCTTGTCCGTGCTGTATTTAAAATGGCACGAAGGAATGTTTCTGGAAGCCCAATCATACAGTTGTCGCAGTGTCATAATTTGGTCATTGTATGAGCACTGAAGGCTGGCACGTGCAGCTAATCTCTTAATGGTGCCTGCCACGCCATCACATGGCCCCTTTCCATGTGAGGTGGCAAAGAAATGCCACTCAGCTGTGATACCAAAATCTACATCATGATGGCACAGATTGACAAAATTCTTCCTGTTCTTATACTGTGAGGCTGCACCATCTGAGAAGTAATAGATGCGTTCTACTTTCTTGTCAAAATGTGATGATATAAACTGCAACAATTGGCTCTGGAAAAGGTGAACACTGATAGTGTCATGCTTAAGACATTCTGAGATGACGACAAAAGAAACATGATCCAACTGAAGTGTGTGTAAACTTTCGTAGTACACGACGAAAGGGTGAATAGTAGCTTGGGAATTGTTCCAGTGGTATCCTTGGACTGCATCCTGCAGTATGAAGGAATAATTCTCAGCAAAATCGCACAACACAACACACTGATTATCATCAAGGTTTTCTTTCAGATTTGACAGAAAGTATGACTGCTGAATAGCTATAAAAGAATGTGGCAATAGCAATTTTACTTTTGATTCAAAGGTCTCAAGGAATTCTTCTACAGTGTTACAGACTGTCATAAGTGTTGTGCAATCAGTTGTAGTCCACAATTTATATACAATTTCATGAATCCCATTCATGGTGAATAAGCTACTTATTTGCTCTAGTAAGTGTGCTATACCAGGACAAGAATCACGCTTGAAGAAGAAGCATTCTGGAAGAGGAGTGTTACAAGTTATTCTTGCAAGGCAATCTTTGTATGTCCTAACTGGTAATTCATCATTACGAGTTAAGTCTTGCAATTTGCACCCTGCTGGCATAAGTTTTACATTTTCATGAGCACAACACACACAGACCAGTGTGTTCCACTTGCACCAGCCAGCACACAATTCTTTCGGCGTAAACCACAGAACTTTGAAAACACTACTTTGACATTAGGATTCGTGTCTTTAAATCCTTGAAATATCTCTTTCAAATTTCCTAGAATAAGACATTTCTGTTTTTGTACTTTTGATCCTGATTCCATCATTGTAACAGAATCTTTTTCCTGGTAAACAACGGCTCACTTCATCACTATTATAGTATGCAATAACGTTTTCAACTGTGCTGTCACTGAGAGTTTTCCCAGGCCTAGGATTTGGAGTTGCTAAAATACCCTGCTCTTCCACAAGATTTTTAGACTTTCGTGCCATGTAATATGTTACACCAAATTCTTCTTGAATTTTACGAATACTCCAGGTTCTAGGTAATATTGTTAGTATTTGGACTTAAACACTGCTAGAGTCTGTTTCTTGAAATTTTTCTTTCAACTGTGAAATCATGACCGATTCATCAGACACTGTCACAGGATTATCACATTCTGGAACACCTATGTAGTCTTTTATCACTTCACCAATTTGCTGATATTTCTTCTTACTGTACTGTCCAACACCTAATCTTTTTTTTTCACAGGAGATTCGCCTAGAAAAAGTAACGTATCATTCAGACTATCCAAAGTTGTGTTTCTGTCAGTCCATATCTCACTCTTCACCACTCCTTCTGAATAATCTTCACTTAACCGAGGTTGTTCTGCCTCTGCATCTGTTTCAATTATACATGAAGGACCTGGCATTTCAGAGATAGATTATCTGCATGAACTACATATTTTCTGTTCTAATGTTATATTTGGACATTTCTGAACCATCCAAGGCTGTACTTTTCTCAGATTCTTTCTAAACCTTGTGTGTCCACTTTTACCCAGAGGATTGCAACAAAAAATTTGACTTTTAAAGTCCATTTTGGTTAATGAAACTGCACTTGCAAAAAAAATGATAAATATAGTTTGATAAAAAGAAATTGATTAAATAAAGATAACAATAAAGATAAAATAACAATTAAACAGTTAACAATGTTACAGATAAATTGATAACCACAAACTCACAAGCTCAGAATTGAAATAACAGCAAATGTAAAATGGTGTACCAGTAAGATTTCTCATTGGCTGTAATAAGAAGCCTTGCCATTGGCTTTAATAAGAAACCCTGTCATTGGCTCTAATAAGAAGCTTTGTCATTGGCTAAGAAGAAGCCCTGCCATTGGCTAAAATGGGTGGAGTTTCAATCTATGATCTCAAAGATTTGTTGACATTATTTACTGCTGAAAATTGTGTCTATCAAGTAAAATTGCTGTCACGTAGCATATTTCTGATAAATCTGTTGATCTGTTATAATATATACACATTTCATGTATAATAAACACAAATCCTCAACGTAAGAAATATTTATTGCATGGTATGTCTCTGTGCCTTACATACAGAAGGGTGCAGCATGACACTCCTATTAATCCTACACTGCCTTGCCATAGCGGTGCCAGCCTAATATCTGGCACATGGGTAGAAGAATGTTGTAGCAATAAAATATATTTTTTTCGTAATATTTTAAGATGGTATGTTTTGAGATATTCAAGGTCAAAGGTCACAGTGGATGACCTTGAAACTTTAATCTGTTGTAAGAAGGTCATGTATGGTATTATAGAAAGCTCAATCTTTTAGCTTTGCAACTGTGTTTGAATTGTCATCACTCTACTACAATTAGGAAAAAAAAATACAGCCATTTATAAGTGTGCGAGTTTGTCATTTTTTACGAAAATTTCGATTTTTATTATGTGTGTATCTTGGACAATTTTCAAAATAAAAATCTGAAAATTGGCAGAATTACTTACCTTGTCATATGTGTGCTTCATGCCAAATTTCATCAAAATCAGAAATGGTGAGGTCAAGAAGGTGATTAATCTGACATGGAATTGCTCTTTTGGACAACTCGCAAAATCCCCTTGTTAAAAACGTATCCTTCGAAAAAATTCGTGCATGAGAAACGGACCGCTCAGAGTTCCAAAAATTGCAATCTAATATATCGTTCATGTCGGGAACATAATCAGTCCATGGGCATATGAATCAGCTTTCATATGTAGCCGCATGAGCAGTTCATTTTGCATATTCCAGACTGTTACGAATAAGGCATAAGATTCTTCTTCGGATTCGCGAAATTCCCTTTTATCGCCACATTTCGGTTATATTTGAGATTATGCAAAAAAACTGAAGATAATGTTTTATTTTCAGAGGATTAGGGGGGGGGGTCGTTTTCCGTCTGGGGAACAGTATTCCGTTTTTCAGAACTTCAAAAAACGAAAGTTAAACGGAGTCAAAAAAATTTCTCGCAGTCGTAATTTCTTTTTCTCGCGAAGTTTCCTCAGTCCAATATTGTTATTAAATATCAATTAATTCATTGCATAAATGTTTGTATTTCAGCTTGAAAGGGTAGACAACAATTTCTGATAATGGAAGTTCGATGAAGAAAAATTTCCTTGTAAACTTCAGGCATGAGTTTCTTCCGCCGATTCAAGGAACTCTGACTTCGTTGTCATCATTTGCATTGTTCTGCAGAACGATGCAAAACAGAAGATAATTTTTTAAGGGTGTGTGTGTGTGTGGGGGTGGGGGTTCTCGACTGGAGACGGGATTTCGTCTTTCAAAACTTTCGAAAGCGACGGAAATTAGACGAACTGCAGATTTAATCTGTAATCGTAATTTTTTTTACTGTGACATTCCCTCTGCTCAGTGTTATTGTTAAATATAATTTTGTTCAATAACTGATTGATTGTGTTTCAGTTTGAAAATGGAGGGAAAATTTCTGAAAACGGAAGTCGAATGGAGCGAAGATTTTTTCGTAATTGTAATTATTTTTTTCGTGATGTTCCCACTGTCCTGAATTTTTGTTTAATGTTAGTTTTCCCTCCATAAATAGTTGCAATGGGAAGGACTGGACATTCCTCATATCAGAAGTATAGTTGAATCAACCAAGTTTCAATTATGTGAACTGTAAACATCTCATACATAGTATTCAAGAAGAAATTTTTTTTCAGAGCTGAAGGGAAACATGTTCAAAAATAATAAATTAGTTGACTTTTGTAATACTAAACTTGCACATCATGATGTCCAATGAAGTTTTATTTTATCTTTTCTGATTGAGATAGACTGCAGATTTCTTTCCTCCACAATGGAACTCTTCTTAAAGTTTGAGTGTGTAGAATCTGAATATGTGAAATAATGCGTGCACACACACACACACACACGTTTTGGCACAGTTTTCCAAAAGCCTGGCAGACCAGTTTTTTTTTTTAATTAATGAAGATGCAGTTTTGGAATATTCACTATTCAAATATAGCTGTAAAAAAATAAAGGGTATATGTGCCAATGTCCAAAGTTTTCTAAGAGTTTTATAAGCAACCATCTGCACTCATTTCTATTAATGTCAAAAGGTTCTTCTGCAAGTAAATCTTGTCTTGTGTTGTGTTGTGTTATGTTGTGTTATGTTTAACAAGTGTACCATGTGAATGTGGCTTTAGCACACAAAACAGAATTCAGTTAAAATTTAGAGATTCACTGGGCAACAAAAATTTTAATGCATATTTCTGAAATTGGGCCAGGTAAACCCTCAGAAATAAAACAACAGCTGATCAAAGTTTACAAAAGGAATGAAGGGTGGACATATATACTTCAGGCATAGTTTTATGATATTGATGTACTGCAAAACAAACAATTTTGGTTTTGCAAAATGAATAAATTGTGGTAATTTGCATTAGATTGAATGTAGTAAATTTTTTTATCTAATTCACCTGTTTGTTTTGAAAACCAAGTATAGCTTATATTGTTTGAAAAATTACTACTGTTTCCTAGAGTCTTTTAATATTATTAAATCACATATTCAAAATTACCCACCTGAAATTTTCAATCCCCTCCATTTACAAATACAAGTGGGGAGACTCCCTTCCATTTCAAATTTGAATTTTATGGCCTGCACTGGCTGAATGAACCAGGGGGCTACCGGAATTGTGTCTAAAATGACAGTTCAGCGAAACCTGCTGCGTATGGGGCTCCGATGCAAACGGAGGGTCACTGCTGCTATGCTAACGAAGGTGCATCAGCAGAAAAGACTTACATTTGCTCGGCAATATCGGAATTGGACCTCTGCTGATTGGTAAAGGATTGCCTTCTCTGATGAGTCACGTTTTCTGCTTCATGGAATGGATGGACGTTGGTGTATAAGGCGAGAAACATTGAAGAACAAACACACCTCAATCATTGCTGGCAGAACACAAACTGCTGGGAGCAGCGTTATAGTCTGGGGAATGTTTTCGTGGTATTACCTGGGTCCACTCATACCTGTGGAAGACATTATGGACCGAATTCATTATGAATCCATCCTTGCAGGCCACGTACACCCATAAATGCTGTTTGTCTTCCCTGGGCCGGATAAGATCTTCCTGCATGACAGTGCGACATGTCACACAGTTAGAAATGTCCAAGAGTGGTTGGAAGAGCATGATGAAGACGACAAAGTACTTCCCTCGTCTCCTTATTCCCCAGACTTAAACCCAATTGAGCATCTGTGGGACCACCTCGATCGTGTTGTTCGCTCTATGGATCCTCTACCACACACCTTCCAGCTGCTGTCAGTTGTACTGCAGTCAGCATGGCTTCACATACCTGTGTGCACCTTCCATCACCTTATTGAGTCACGTCCAGCCCGTCTAGCTGCTGTCCGTGCTGCACACGGCGGTTACTCTGGATATTAGCTGGTGGTCACAATAATGTGACTCGGCAGTGTACAATGATAATAAATTCATTTTTTTCATACAGAAAAAACAAAAAAAAAGTAATCACTTGAACAACTCCGATGTATGCAATAACAAGTACGAATATTTAGGACAAATTCTGTAAAAGAATGTTAATCAATGATGAACATCAATTACCATCGATAACTTCAAGAAGTTAAACTGGTAAACATATTTTCGCCGCCCCGGTGGCGCAGTGGTCTAAGCGATGGCCTCTGATCATTCGTGCGAAAGGGGTCCGGGTTCGAATCCCGGTCAGGCATGGATGTTGTGTTTGTCTTACGGCACTGACTCTCTCCCTTCCCTGGAACCTGTGACCCTAAATTAGGGATGGGCTCTCCCTTCTCTGGAACCTGTGACCCTAAATTAGGGATGGGCGACTGCTTATAGCCCATTGTGTTGCTCACGGTGGTCGTTAAACCTACAATTACAAAAAAATAAAAAGAAAATAAATTTAAAAAAACCCCATATTTTCAGGTGTTTGCTGTGAATGAATGAAAAAAATGTGTTGGCGGGGAATTAATATAAAGGGTCCGTAGATTTTGTCGTGAAATGTTTGTACTGTCAATAACCAGTATCTTCATGCATGCCTGTTCTTTTCTCACATTTGCAGTGCCATTGTTCCCCTAGCAGCACAATTTTGAAGTTAAAACTAAATCCTCCCCTCTCTTGCTAAATAATTTCCCCATGCCCCAAGTAAGTGAGCTACCAAGTTTGTCATGGTGTCTCCATTTCTTGCTTTTCTAGATGCCTTAGACTAGATACTTATTTTATATTCACTTGGTGTATATATATACAGGAACAGGCTTTTTATATTCACTTGGTGTATATATATACAGGAACAGGCTTTGGCCGCCCCGGTGGCGCAGTGGTATAAGCGATGGCCTCTGATCATTCGTCCGAAAGGGGTCCGGGTTCGAATCCCGGTGAGGCATGGATGTTGTGTTTGTCTTACGGCGCTGGCTCTCTCCCTTCCCTGGAACCAGTGACCCTAAATTAGGGACGGGCGACTGCTTATAGCCCATTGAGTTGCTCACGGTGGTCGTTAAACCTCCAACCAAAAAAAAAAAAAAAAAAACAGGCTTTGATTTGATTTTTTTTAGAAGTAGCAACACTTGCTAGGGGCCTTATTTTTTACTAGCAAATTACAGTATCTACTAGCGAAAGTTTATCAACATTGTACAAAAAACTTTAACATACCCCGCTCCATTAGTCAGTCATGACAAATTTTGATTTCACCTCTGTAACTGTCATATTGTAATACTGAAAAGATTACAAATATTTAGAAAAAACTCACCTTTTTATGACCTGACAGATTAATTCTAACAATTTAATTTGAATGCAAATATTTAAAAAACATTTTTTTTATTTAACTTTATTCACAAAGTGATAGAACACTATTCTAAATCTTAAGTTATTTTCCTTATGGTTTATGATCTGGGTTTCAGATCTTTTCATCATACCACTTTAAAACAGCAGGCCTGTGATCAAACTTGTCTTCAGACGGACCTTCAACCTCATTACTCATGAGAGCATTCAATGTTTGTAAATTTAAACTGCCCCTCCCATCACCCTGGATTCTCTTCATGAAACTGAACCCAACCTCACTTGCATAAGTAGATAAGTGAAATATACTGGATATTGCTACTAGTGCCAAATGTTTTTATAATGTTTGTACTTTTCAAGAAACATTCATTTCCAGAAAGCAGTTGTTCCTTTTTGTATGTGTCTAAAATGTTCCACACGCGCAATGCAGTGGTGCTTAACAGTTCACACTAAAACATTCAAAATTTTTTCACTAACAGCTTTTGCTAGAACCACTTTTTATCACTAACAAAATGCATTTGCTTGCTAGCAATTTGCTACTAACTACCGGTCTAAATAGAGCCTTGTACAGGAATATTCTGAGAACATGAAGATCAACTAAATTCAGATTCCAAAAACATGTAACAATAGAAAAGATATCATGCCTAGAGGCTGAAAATCAAGAACTTTCCATAAAACTAGAAAATCGGCTATTTCTCGTAACAGTTCCATAAAAATCCTTTGCAGAACTATCGTATAAATGTAGGTCTTTCGAGCAGTCAGGCCCATGAAATTATGTATATGGGGATGTTACAGAGATGCCAAGTGCGCCAGTTTACCTGGATTTCATCCAATTTTGAAAATATTTTCCAGAAATCCAATTTTTCTACAATAAATTTGGTTTTATGGTTTTCTTATATTTTTCTTTTATTTATTATGCATGATATCCCCCCCTCCGTCATTAATGATAGCCATTATCTTTCTTCAGTGTCAACATTGGCTGTAGGAGTGGGTAATGAATGGAGACAAATGTTTTTTTTTTGTTAATCCATGGTACTTCAAGCGCAAAGGTCGTGAGCCCCGCGATGATACCAAGACAGTGGCTGGGAAAGTTGAAGTACTGGTTTATGACATCACATCTGCGACCCTGGTGTGGTGCCTCATGCAATGATGGGAATTCCAGAGTTTAAGGTGGACGTCAAGTGAAAATCCGCCTATGTATTTTCAATGGGAAAATTTTGTTACATAAGTTCTCATACAAGTAATGCTTCCTGACTTGTGAAAATTCGCACACATACGAAGAAGGCACTGAACTATAGGGAGTGGCAATCAAATTTGGGAAAAAATTATAGGAAATATTTTAAAATTAAATTTCTTTGAGATGGAGTAGTGTAGCCAATCGTTACTAGGTGGCGCTCTAGGTACGTCAAGTACTGAAAATGTGGCATATCCTTGACTTTTTCCTTGAATATTGAAAGTTTTCACACAAATAATAATAACTGAGCTGTCATAGCCTTTAGTTTAGGATGTCAGTAATTATTTAAATCACTTACATTACAGTTTATTGGCTTTTCTACCCTCAAACTTATGTAAAACAGAAATCACATGCTGCTACCCTAAGATGCTGACCGAAGCTTTTACAAATCAATGCTACCTCCCTCGCAAAGCAGGGGATGGGGGATGAGATTTCCCCCTCAGCGAAGGGGATCGACTGACCGCATCAGGTTTCTGTAGTATTTGGGGAAAGAGTAATTACGTGTGAAACCTATTGTGCTGACCCTTCTTCACGAATAATGTTTCAAAACAGAACCAACGTTAATCGGGACGGAGCAGGGCTATTGGGACAAGGAATGAATGTTTGGCCACGACAGAACGAACAATTCTACATTAATTTTTCGTTTATTATTTTTTTCCATGAAAAAAATGTAATTGTGAAAAATGAAAAGAAAAATAATTATCAAAAATGACGAATAGTAAAAGTAAGACACAGTGGCTCACGGAGGATTTCTTTATGGGGTGGCCCAAAATATTGAAGATGCAAATAAAAAGATATCACGAAGAAAACATCTACCAAAATATTGCAAAGCGATAAAAATATATACCCCATACTAAAGGGCGCTTCTTATTATTCATAAAATATATATTTAAAAATATGTACCAATATATTTAAAAAAAAAAAAACAGCCAGGGAACGAAGAACCAAGTGATACCTAATAAAGAGGGGCCCAGAAACCTTGTCCACCCCACACTGAACAGGTCACTGGTAAAACAAATGTATGATATAAAATTTTGGTACTTTATTTTTTTAAGAAAGTTACATGTATTCTAGTATCCAAATAACAAAAGCTACATATGAGCTCACAAATAGCAGCAACAGTCTTCGTTTCGGAATTTGTAATAGCTTTTTAAATTCGTTTTTCATCATGTTTCATTTCCTGTCTAGGATAAATCAATCTTTTTTTTAATTTGAGAAAATAACCCTTAAACCATAAATGTGTAACAGTGTTTGCTCTACTGTTATCGGAAGCACGTACCTGGTTGCCCCAGCGTTCATGTGCGTGGTCAACTGCTGCACTGTTGCGCTTCGATTGCCCTTTACCAGTCGAAGGAGGCGACGTTCTCTTCTGGGGTCGATGGCCTTTTGGGCTCCACAGTTATGACTTCTATAGGTACTCTGTGTGCTAGTGATCCATTCTTGGTACACTCTTACTACAGCAACTCGCGAACAGCCCATGAAGTCTTATGTTTATGAGCTGCTTCCACCCTTGCTCGGTAGCCATTGATCATCCTTTTTGAACGTCCATCAAATCACTACCTCTGTCCAATGTGCCCAGACGTAACGCACTATGGCTCATCTGTTCTGGCCGGCCGCTTCTATATCTGTGTGGTAGACCTTGTCATGTGCACTCCGTGACACGCCTCGGCGGGTATACTAATTCCGGGGGTGGTAATATTATTCTGATGCGACTGTGTGTAAGTGTCAAATTGTGTGTATAAATATATTTTAGTGTAATGGTATATATTGTGATTTTGTGTGTTGCTTGTATATTTGTAAAAGAAGTTGCTATCATGTTATGCGCTTGGTTCTTTAACGAATAAACTCTATATATGTTAGTATCAGGGCGGATTTCCAATCAGGCGCGCGCCTACGGCTCCAGAGTTTGAGGGGGCCCCGAAAACGTATGATTGGACTGCCAGTTTTGTTTTGGTTTTCACGGACCGAAACAAATCAATCCTTAAAGCAACCACTTTGTTTTTACTATCCATTGATATTTTACTTTCTCATATTATTAAAATATACTTTTTCTTGCTGTTGCTGATATTCCGAATTTTCGCGTTCTTATCGATGTATTTATTTTGAAAGGAAGGGTTAAAATACTGTAGCCTTCCTTTTAGTGATAGGCAGTGGCGTAACCACCCACTCCCACCCCCGCAGCTGGGGGGGCAAGTAACGAAGGGGCGTACTGCAGCTGCCAGTTACTGTTTTATGAAAGAAATCGAACACGCACAATAATTAACCCAAATATTCATATTTTGCTTTAAGATATACTGTATTTAGCTTTGCCTAAATAAATGCCTACTTTTACTTTTAAAACACTGAATGCCCCACAGATTGAAAGTGTTCGGCCCTTTGGCTCAGAGTTGTAATACGATAGTTCTCCAATCGCCCTCTCTCTCCGCTGCTGAGGAAAAAGCGAGAGGCCACAGTGGGATTACCCGTAGAAGATGTGGGAAAACAGTCAGTTACCTAGGATTACGTGCACGACATGGCAGTCGCAGATCTGCCTTGTGTAAAAGGGTGATTTCTTCAAGTGATTTTTTTTTTTTTAGTTTTGGACAAAGCAATTACACGTATTGCCAAATTTATTACTTAAAAAGTTAGAACTACAGGGCTCTAAGTACCACCGTTACTTTTGCAGACACTCTCCCTGACTTCATACCCCACCCCCCTCAACCACCACACACCACGAAAAATGCATTTGCTGAAGTAAACCTTTTATTGGGGGGGGGGAGGGGACTCGTTGTGCTAGTTAGTTACTTCACTTGTGGTAGGTTAAGGAAGCATTCACGCTTTTCACACTTTTCATTGTTTCAGGCGAATTCTTAATTGGCCTGCTGGTCCAGGACGGGTTTACAGGAAACCCAACGACGTCTGTCTCAAAAATAAAGATTTATATATAATTTTTAATTTTGTATCTAAAAAACGAGAAAAGTCATACAGAGAGGGTTAAATTCGTTGTTCTGCGTTTGGGAAGATTTGAGGGCATATTTCCGCCGGAAATCGAAATACGTTATCTACAAGTATGAATTTATTAAACTAGCAATGGTGGCTCACTAAATATTGTTTTGAGGGTAATATTACTTTATACTACATTAGAACTGAGCTTAGAAATTGGGGTGTTATTTCTGGTCAATTTTTGTTGAATATAATGAACATTTTGCTCTTTAGTTCTATGTTTTACATGCATCCCCATCTTTCCCTTAAAATTCCTTTCACCCCATTAAGTTTAGTTTAAGAGGTAATGACAAGACTTATCGTACGAGTAAAATGACATTCGAAAACGTGAATTACGAGGCCCAAAAATAGGTTTCATCCATGTTCGGACTCTGTAAGGGAACCATAGGCGCCGACTTCGTGGGTTCGAGACACTTTTTGAACCCCAAATTATTTTTTTGTGGGTTCCTCGAACCCCTAATATTTTTGCGCGTATTTCGTGGGGAAAATACACGTACGCATATATGCATAAATTTTGTTGTTCGTTATCAATTCAAGTTTTTTATTATTCATTCCCCGTTTACTATATATAGAAAGTGTGTATAAAAATTTGCCCCTCAGACTGTTTATTTTTCCTCCAAAGAGAATTATTGTTTGTTTGTGCTCATCAAATTTGACGCGACAGACAATACCCCAAGTACCGTTGTTTGAAAGCATCTAAAACTGTCTGCTTTATAAAGGAAAATTTTTCGGTTTGTCTGGGTTCCCACAAAATACAAAAGTCTAGCTCTACATTCGGAGACGAGAACCTATTCGAGGTCATAATCATAAAGTGTAAATATGTTGTACAGTCAGATGACCCACCCTATCTTCGGGCAGTCGGGGACCAAGGAGGTTAGAAGAGAGAGGAGATGGCATCAGCAGCCGCTGGTGAAGCCAGTTCTGATCATCTGGTTTCTTGTGCCCTCCGGGTGGGGAGGGTTCAGTAACGTGCCGTCACTTACAGAAGACCTGTGCTGAAGCACAGGTTGATAGCGGACGTCTCTTACTCTCTGCTGCAGTCCCTGTAGGTCAACAAGGCTCCCACAGCTTTAGAAAGGCCATGATTGGTTAATACGCAATATGCACTTCCGCTCTACGAAGCATAATTTTGTTTAATTTTTTTAGAAGATACTAAACAGTATTTCTGTAAATTTTTGCTAATTTTTAATTATGTGCATGTATATTTCGGTCTCATTTTTTCGTAACTGTACATGCTGCAACAGTGCCTGCTACGTTTGAGACGAATCTTTATCCAGCATGCAACAAGCATTGCTGGATAAAGATTTGTCTCAAACGCAAAAAGAACTAGCTGAACAACTGGGGGTAACTCAACAAATCATTTCCAATCATTTACGCGCAATGGGAAAGATTTAGAAGGAAGGAAAATGGGTGCGACATGACCTGAGCCAGAGGAACAAGGATTAGCGAGTCATGAAGTGTTTGAATCTGTTGAATAAACAACACAGAAAGTCTTTCCTGTGGAAATTCGTTACGGATGATGAAAAGTGGATATAGTGCGACAACCCCAAACGCAAGAATCACTGGGTAGACACCAGTGAAGCAACGACTTCGACACCGAAACGCAATATTCACTCCAAGAAAATTCTTCTCTGCGTCTGGTGGGATATGAAGGATGTGCTATATTATGAACTATTGGAGCAGGGTCAAACTGTTACTGCTGATCGCTACAAGCAACAATTGCTGTGATTGAACCAGGAAATCTGTCGGAAACGTCCATTCACAGACAAAGGCTGGCGTTCCGTGAAATTATTGCATGACAACGCCAGGCCGCATGTGCCGAAATCTGCCAAGGAAACGTTATTGACGCTTGGCTGGGAAGTTTTGGAACTCCCGGCGTATGGTCTCGACATAGCTCCTCCAGACTATCATTTGTTCCGATCGATGCATCATGGTTTGTCTGCTGTACGGTTTTGGACATGTGACGAAGTGCAAAAATGGGTTGACGGCTTCTCGCGTCGCACGACGAAGTGTTCTTCATTGCTGGAATCCGTCAGCTGCCCGACCGATGGCGGAAGGTGATAGATAATGACGGCGCATATTTTGATTTCGTAAAGGTATTGTTGGTTTCTCTCAAATTACATGTTGCGTTGCCTTAAAACGCTTTAAAACTTATTTGCACACCTAATAATTATCATGCTTCTATTTCTGATAACTGCAGTGCAGGTATAAAAATTCTCATTCATCTTTTTGACAGAATAGAAGAAAAATGCATATCTCCTCAATTTTCCCATGAAAATAATAATAATAAAAAAATACTTTCAAGAAACGTCACATTCTCGCTTTCCTGCAGTAACTGATGAAATTCTTACGGTCCAGCTTTCTTGGTCCATGGCACTCTTCGATTTAGGGAATTGTTCGTCACAGGAAAACTCCACCAAAAGTCATCCACCCTTTTAAAATGAAGTAATGTTTAAAAATGGCATTTTACACGAATTTTCTAATGTGGAGGACTTTTTCAGTTGCTAATGTCTTCAGGTATTTTTTTTCTTTTTTTTTTTTTTTTTGCTATGACACCCTGCTCGTTGCCTACTAATTTGCTGATGCCGTAAAAACAAGATAATTCTCCAAAGCTGAAGCAATAGAAAAAGCACGTTTTGTAATTGAAACGCATTTCAATTTTATGGCAACGTATCGATAAATTTAGAGAAATTCTATTTACAGCTCCCTTAGCGTTAAATTTTCCAAGTAATTTGCAAATGAAAAGGTGCTAACTTAAAAAATAAATTTTGCTGTAACTGAAATGGTCTCTTCGTAGCGTAAAGCTAAAATTTACTAGATTTCCACTTTGAGAACTCTCGGCGGGAAATTTATGATATAGCAATGTAATTTAGAATGGGAAAAATTTAATGAATGTTAATATCCTACCATTCCCAAAAAAAGTTTAAAAAATATGTGGAAACCAAATTCTTTGGACTCTATCAAGTAATTAACGAATAAAATGGAAAATTTAAATATTTGAGAAGGAAAAGTTAAGCCTAATCTATCTGAGAGGCACAGAAATAATGTTTTCCTCTAAGTTAAATAGTTTCTTCACAAAAGAAGTTTAATGTTTTGAATTTTCGACTTTGACAGCCCGTAGCGGAAATTCATGACGTATATGGGGAATTTAAAGTGCCAAATTTAATGTCCTTTGATTTCCTACTAGCCACAAGAATATTTTTTTAAATATCTCTAAAAACAAAATGTTCATTGTGCACGGACATAGAAAGTGATTGCACTAGCACTGTTTCTTACAAAACGTTCTAACTATAGGAAGATAGAATGGCATTTCAAAAAGCGTAAAAACCTTTTTCTTGACTTTACTTTTTTTTATGTTAATCTGACGAATGAAAGTTTCTGCGGCGATAAGAAGGGAGAGGGGCCCCTGAATCTTTTAGCGCCTAGGGCCTAAAAAGATCTAAAGTTGCCTCTGGTTAGTATGTATATTCTAGTGTTCGAATTTATCTTTTAGGTATTACCACTTAGCAGTAAACAATTATAGGTATTATGGTAATTGTCAGTTTTTCGTACCGCACTCATGCCATCAAATAATGTATAATTATACTCAATATATTAGAACATGTAATGCTACATATTGTGATTTTGTGCTGTTTTATTTAATGTCAGTCAACAATGAGGAATAGCAATTTGTGCCCGGCCCTTTAATGAAAAGCGTGTGGCAGTTTTCCTGTGTGGCAATCTTCCGGTGTGGCAGTTTTCCTGTGTAGCAATCTTCCGGTGTGGCAGTTTTCCTGTGTAGCAATCTTCCGGTGTGGCAGTTTTCCTGTGTGGCGGTTTACAGTGAACCATGTACAATATCACGGGCCGGCCCTGACTGCGGGGCAATAGGTTTGCAAAGAATCTGCTAGCAAGCTGTTGCTATGAAAAGTGTGTCGGGTTTCCAAATGATGCCTCTATTTTGTAAACTGTAGTCTGGTAGAGTGTACGATTTGCTGCAGCATGCACGCTAGATGTCTGCACTTATTTCCGATCAACATGTGCGGACGTCCGGAACTGTATTTGCACTGCTGTGTCCATCATGACACCATAGAGTGCATAGCGTTGTACTCTGCTGGGTTGGCGTAATCTCAGGGTACTGCATTCCAGCTTTACAGATATCGATTATTCATATTTTCTCAGAGTTCAGTAATTTTCCATATGGATTGCCGTTTCCTTCCCCGGGCATATAGAGAAGTTCGGACATTGTGCTCAACCTCTATTTTCTTACTTTCTATATTCTGTCCGCTATGACGAACCGAAATAACTCATTCTACGTGAATGCTTTTCATTTACAAGCCACAAATCAGAAAAGAAATAAATTTTGTACTAGTACAAATATGTGTATATAATGGTTGTTTGGAGTAACAAATAAACTTAATCTTCCGCTTGGGAAAAAAGCATCACTCCTTTAGGCTGCAACCGTACTATTGTAATATCGTAAATATTAACTTTGGATGCATTAGACATATTTATCATACTCTAAAATTTGTATTCAAAGCAAAATTTGTGTAAATAAAAATGTTGAAAAGCTATTATGCGCTAAATAAAATTTTCACCAATGCATAATAACATAATACTATTTACAAGCTGCGTGTATAAATTCATTCGTACTCGTATATTATCAGTCGAAATACATTCGCTTCCTAACACAGAAAATATATTCGAAACTCACTTTCTATCCTTGGTACAAAAATGTTATTTGAAAAACCATTGCGTTTTGGAATATAACCTAGCAAACGACTCTTCACTTATTTTGTGAGCAAGTGTTTTTTAGAAATATTATTTATTGAAAGCTATGTTACATCACGGACAGGGTTTTTATGCCACTAATGTATATATAATCTTTTTATAAACCCATTTATTCTTTGCAGGGAAATCTTAGCGATTCCCTAATTTTTTCTTCTCTAATTTTCGAAACAACCTAGATGCTGATACAAATTTGCAAAATATGGCTAGCGGACGAAATCGGTCCCAACTAATGTAACGGAAGAAATATGCACCGATACTAAAGAAGTGACTTCCAAAGTGGAATATATAGAGCTATGCAAGACAGTAAGAAAAAGTATCACCGAAGACGTAAGAAAATTCAACTGTGAACTAGTGAGGAAAGCAATTGAAAACAACCAAAGCCTGAAGATAGCAAAGGGACATCTCAGTAAGGGAAGAAAACAGATTATGGCACTGAGAAAAGAAGATGGTTCTGTAACAAGAAATAGAGGCGAAATTTTGACAAGAGTGAAAAATTTCTACTCCAAATTATATGAAAGGGATGATACATGCACTCCAGACATCATGAAAGATACCAGTACCAGAGTTCCTCCAGTCCTTCCAGCAGAAGTTGCACATGCAATCAAGAACATGAAGCGGGGAAAAGCTCCAGGAGAAGATGGAATTACTGTAGACATCATACAAGAAGCAAGTGGAGAAATCGAAACAGTACTCGCCCAAATTTTCACTCGATGCCTTAATGAAGGAAAGATTCCTGAGGATTGGAACACCGCTACAATGATCCTGCTACATAAGAAAGGTGACATTGAGGATCTCGGAAACTACAGACCTATCAGCCTCCTATCAGTAGTTTATAAAATCTTCACTAAAGTTCTTTCACACCGCTTGAAGGTAACACTGGACATGGCTCAACCGAGAGAACAAGCTGGATTCAGGAGTGGCTACAGCACAATAGATCATATCCACGTGCTGAGAGAACTAATTGAAAGAGCGAGGGAATATGAACTTCCATTGTGCATGGCTTTTATCGATTATGAAAAAGCCTTTGATTCGGTGAAACCATCAGCAGTTACAATGGCTCTGAAAACCTGCGGTATTGAAGATGCGTACATTAATATTATTAATAACATCTATGAAAATGCAAGTGCAAAGATTCGGCTGTTTGAAAATACAACACACATAAAAATTGGAAAAGGAGTGAGACAAGGTGACACCATATCTCCGAAGCTCTTTAATGCCACATTGGAAAATGTCTTTCAATCACTGAACTGGGAAAACAAAGGGATAAAGATTAATGGAGATTATCTAACCCACCTTCGTTTTGCTGATGACATAGTCATTTTTGCAACTACCCCATCAGAGCTACAGAGTATGATCCAGGAACTTGCTGACAAGAGTAAAGAAGTGGGATTAAAAATGAACTTTCAGAAGACAAAAGTGATGTACAATGCTTTTACAAGAAATGAAGATTTATCGATTGATGGAGAAAAGCTGGAGATAACAGACACGTACGTTTATCTTGGACAGCAGATATCAAGTGAGGGTCACATTGGTGGAGAAATTAATCGGCGTACAAAACTTGCCTGGAGAGCTTTTGGAAGAAACAGCATAATTTTCAAGAGCAATATGCCATTATGTCTTAAAAGAAAAGTGTTTGATCAATGCATCCTTCCAGTGCTTACGTATGGTGCAGAGACGTGGACCTTAGCTAAAAGAGACATACAAAGGCTGCAAACAACCCAAAGAAGCATGGAGAGGTGCATGCTTGGTGTAACCAGGAGAGATAAGAAGAGGAACACGTGGATCCGAAAAATGACAAGAGTGGAAGACATCATGAGCAGAGTTAAATCCCTGAAATGGCAATGGGCTGGACATACTGCCAGAAGGACAGACCATCGATGGACAGCCGAAATTTTAGATTGGATTCCAAGGGACAGGAAAAGACCCAGAAGAAGACCACATGGAAGATGGGTGGATGAAATTCGAAAGTATGCGGGAGTGACATGGAGGAGACTGGCACAAGACAGACCATTGTGGAGGAAACTTGGGGAGACCTTCGTCCAGCAGTGGATTGATAATGGTTGACAATGATGATGATGATGATATTCGACCATTAGGCTCTCTGTATGAAACTAAAAATGTTAACATTATGAGCTTCGTAATTATGTGCTTGGTTTCTTCCTCTGTAGTACTGGAGAAATACGGATTGATGTGGGCCAGTACTATGCCCATAGCACAGATGCTTTATATTTCAAGTCACGTGTAATTTCTTGATTGCAAGCGCAATCGGAGCACAACATCCTATATTCTAAAGAGAATTTACTCTCCACACAAAAGACATAATAGCCATAAAAGGACAAGAAATTCAATCTAGGTTGAAGAAAATGGTTTATTGGCAAGGCACCTGCTGATGTCTTTTGGACGACATTCATATGCTATCAGGCATTACTGGTAAGAAAGTGCACGTATAAAACAGTGAAACTGCAAAAGGATAGAGTAAAAATGAATATATAACTTTAAAAATAGTAAAAAAAGATAAAACAGTAAAGTAAATTTCCTCCTTCACCGTTATCTGTTAAAATTTGAATTATTTATCAGTTCCCCTTTGCTGTCATATATCACAAATTTTCGGATCATTTGTGTTAGCAGAAAAAAAAAAAAATCTTGCGTTTTACTTGCCTAAAACGACGTTGTAAAGGAAATGTACTGAGCTTTCCCCTTGGGAAACATGGGGGTGAGAAAGGAGGGTAGGGAGCTGTAAACTAATCCTGCATCTGATAAGGGAAAGTGGTCATGACACTAAGACCCCCACAAGAAGGGGTTAGAAAATAACCGTGCGATTTTCAGCGCCACCTATGAGCAGAAGCTTTACGTTAGACATGCCTTTATATCCCCCTTAAAATTCAAATTTGAAATGGAAGAGGGTCTCCCCACTTGTGTTTGTTAATGGAGGGGATTGAAAATTTCAGGTGGGGAGTTTTGAAAATGTGACATTAATATTAAGACTCAGGGGAAACAGCAGTAATTTTTCAAACAATATAAGCTATACTCAGTTTATAAAACAAACAGGTGAATTACATCAACAAATTTACTACACTCAATGTAATACAAATTACCACAATTCATTTACGCTTTCCAACCGTAGATTGAAGAAGCGTATATGCTCCAGCTTTGTCCGTCCGTCTGTCCGCACGATAACTGGCGAAAAAATGGTTCAATTTCGATGAAATTTTAGTATGTGGTAGTGGACCACCTGGGGACAAACCCTATTGAAAATGGGATAAATGGGGTCAAAGGTCATGACGTAGGAGCGGGATCCATTCCATTCTTTATGCGTCATAACTTGCGTAAATATGGTTCGATTTCAATGAAATTTTACTATGTGACAGGGGACCGCCTGGGGCGAACCGTATTCAAAATGTGTGAATTGGGGTCAAAGGTCAGGACATAAGAGCGGGATGCATTCCATTGCCTTTATGCGTCATAACGTGCGTAAAAAATGGTTCGATTTCGATGAAATTTTAGTATGTGGTAGGGGACCATCTGGGGACGAACCCTATTGAAAATGGAAGAAATGGGGTCAAAGGTCAGGACATAGGATTGCGATCTCTTCCATCGCCCTTATCCCATATTATTAAGGTGGACGTTAAGTAATTTTGCTTCCTATACTTCCAATGGAAAAACGTTTGTACACATTTACTTCACAATTAACGTGTTCCCAAGGATGAAAATTTGAACACCGATTAAAATAACTTCATATTATAACTTGGAATACTTAATATTTTCTAAAACGTAACCATAATTATATTAAAAATCAATAACTTTTCCTTTGGTGGTGTTGAAACCAGAAAAAAGGTTGGCGCGACCTGTACTTTGATGACGTCAGTAGACAAACAAATGTTGGATTGCATAATTATGGTTATGTTTTAGAAAATATTAGGTATTCCAAGTTATAAAATGAAGCTATTTTAATCGAATTTCAAATTTTCATCCATGTGAACGCATTAATTGTCCAGAAAAAAGATGGTGCGACCTGTATTTTCATGACGTCAGTAGACAAACAAATGTTGGATTGCATAATTATGGTTATGGTTCAAAAAATATTAAGTATTGCAAGTTATAAAATGAAGATATTTTAATCTGTTCAAATTTTCATCCTTGGGAACGCATTAATTGGGAATAAAATGTGTACAGAAATTTTTCCATTCGAAGTAGAGGAAGCAAAATTACTTGACGTTCACTTTAAAGGAGCAATTCTTGTATGTATGTAAATTTTATTTTGAAAACGGCTCTAAGGATTTTGATGAAAGTCGTTAACCTACCGTTTTCTGGTACTAGAAATCAATTTAGCTTGATCTCAACTTTAGGAAAATTCGTTTAGTGGGTTAAATAACCACCCCGAATCACCACGTTTTTAGTGTAGTGTCATAGCGTCGTCCCATTAGCTGTTGGCGCGCGGTCACGCCTTCTGTCTCATTTTTTTTTATTGGAGGTTTAACGACCACCGTGAGCAACTCAATGGGCTATAAGCAGTCGCCCGTCCCTAATTTAGGGTCACTGGTTCCAGGGAAGGAGAGAGAGCCAGTGCCGTAAGACATACACAACATCCATGCCTCACCGGGATTCGAACCCAGACCTCTTACGGACGAATGATCAGAGGCAGGCGCCTTAGACCATTGCGCCACCGGGGCGGCTCTGTCTCATTACGTCACGCGTTGTGTGTGGATACTATTAAAGTTTTATGGCCGCCCCGGTGGCGCAGTGGTCTAAGGCACTGGCCTCTGATCATTCGTCCGTAAGGGGTCCGGGTTCGAATCCCGGTCAGGCATGGATGTTGTGTTTGTCTTACGGCACTGGCTCTCTCCCTTCCCTGGAACCAGTGACCCTAAATTAGGGACGGGCGACTGCTTATAGCCCATTGAGTTGCTCACGGTGGTCGTTAAACCTCCAATCAAAAAAAAAGTTTTATGACGTCACACTCTTGTGAGCAGATGGTCGCGATTCCCATCTGCCTCATTACGTCACGCGTTGTGTGCGTATGTTCGTCCGCACGACAACTTATTCGCGTAAAAATCGTTTGATTTCGATGAAATTTTAGTATGTGGTAGGGGAACACCTGGGAAGGAACCCTATTGAAAGTGAACGAAATGGGGTCAAAGGTCAGGATATAGGAGCGAGATCCATTCCACTGTTCTTATGCGTCATAACTAACGTAAAAAAGGTTTGATTTCGATTAAATTTTAGTATGTGGTAGGGGACCACCTGGGGACAAACCCTATTGAAAATTGGCGAAATGGGGGTCAAAGATCAGGACATAAGAGCGGAATCACTTCCATCGCCATTATGCATCATAACTTACGTAAAAACGTTTCGATTTGGATGAAATGTTAGTATGTTGTAGGGACCTGCCTGAGGACGAATCCTATTGAAAATGGGCGATTTTGACAAAACTTTATCATGTTATTTCGGAGGTATACTGAACCAGTTCTGCTGAATATCATCGAAATGGGATCAAAGGTCAAGGCACAGGAGTGAGATTTATTCCACAGCCATTTTCCTCATAACTTGAGTAATGATTTCTAGTATGTTGGAAAGTATATCATAATCAATGCATTGCATGGTTTTACCAACTTGTTTTACAAAACCAGAGTTTTTCGTTTTGCAGTACATTGATATCATAAAATTGCACCAAACATACTTATGTCTGTCTTTCATTCCTTGCCACAGTTTTGATCAGCTGTTGTTTTATTTCTGAGGGTTTATCTGGCCCAATTTCAGAAATGTGCATTAAGATTTTTGTTGCTCAGTGGATCTCTAAATTTTGATTGAATTCTGTTTTGTGTGCTAAAGCGAAGTTCATATGGTACATTTGTTAAAAGCAACACTAGAGCTACTTGCAGAAGAACCTTTAGACACTAATGGAAATGTATGTAGATGTTTCCTTATAAAACTCTTAGAAAACTTCAGACATTGGCACATATACTCTTCATTTTTTACAGCTATATTTGAATAGTGAATATTCCAAAACTGCATCTTCATTAATTAAAAAAAAACAAAAAAACAAAACTGGTCTGCCAGGCTTATAAAAGACTGCCAAAACGCGCGCGCGTGTGTGTGTATTGCTTGATTGATTCAGATTCTACACTCAAACTTCAAAAAGAGTTTCATTGTACACGAAGGGGAATCTGCAGTCTGTCTCAGTCACAAAAGATAAAATGAACCTTTACTTGACATTGTGATGTGCAAGTTTAGTATTACAACCTGGGTCAACTAATTTATTATTTTTGAACATGTTTTCCTTCAGCTCTGAAAAAAGAAAATCTTGAATCCTATGTATGAGATGTTTACAGTTCACATAACTGAGACTTAGTTGATTCAGCCATTCTTCTGATATGAGGAATGTCCAGTTTTGCAACTATTTATGGGGGTGGGGGATAACATACAACAATAATTCAGGACAGTGGGAACATCGCGAAAAGAAATTACGATTATGAAAAAAATCTTAGCTCCATCTGACTTCCGTTTTCAGAAATTTTCCCTCCATTTTCAAGCTGAAACACAATCAGTTATCGAACAAAATTATATTTTACAATAATACTGAGCAGAAGGAATATCGTGAGCAAAAAAAAAAAAAAAAATAAAAAAAAATACGGTTATACATTAAATCTGTAGTTTGTCAAACTTCCGTTTTCGAAAGTTTTGACAGACGAAATTCCGTCCCCAGCCGGAAAACGCCCTCCCCCAAAAATTATCTTTAGTTTTGCCTCATTCTCAAGAACAACACAAATAATGACAACAAAGGCAAAGTTCATCGGATTCACGGAAGAAACTCGTGCCTAAAGTTTACAAGGAAATTTTTGCTCCGTCAAACTTCCGTTATGGGAACTTGTTGTCTACAGTTTAAAGCTGAAACACAAACATTTATGCAATAAATTGATATTTAGTAACAATATTAGACAGAGAAAACTTCGCGAGAAAGAGAAATTACGATTGCCGGAAAAATGTTCACTCCCTTTAACTTTCGTTTTCGAAAGTTCTGAAAAACGGAATACTGTTCCCCCGACGGAAAACGGAAACCCCCCCCAATACACACTAATTCTCCGAAAATAAAACATTATCTTCAGTTTTTTTTCATCGATCTCTGGTACAACCAAAATTTGGCAAAAAAAGCGTAATTCCGCGAATCCGAGGAAGAATCTAATGCCTGATTCGTAACAGTCCGCGATATGCAAAATGAACTGCTCATGTGGTTACATATGGAAACCGATTCACGTGTCCATAAACCGATTATGTTCCCGACATGAACGATGATGCTGTCGATTGCAATTTTCGGAACTCAGAACGGTCCGCTTCTAACGTACATATTTTTAGGAACGATACGTTTTTAACGCACGAATTTTGTGAGTGGCCCAAAAAGTGACCCAAGATTTTATATGTATATATATTTTTCTTAAAATTTCTTAAGGCGGGAGACTCCAGCCTAACAACTTTATTTCTGCGGGAGTTTAAAATTTTCGGCGGGAATCCCACCATCCCTCCCTGAATTTTAACCTTTGGAATTCTGTGCTAATGTGCACAAAAACAAAAATCTTAACCCATCTTGCTACAAAAGGTAGATTGTGTACCAGAACCGCCGTGCTCCGTCGTCATTGTCAGGACTTTGTCACAGTAAATTCTCCCTACACACCATTCCATTTGACGCTGATTAAAACCATGAGATAGAAAGAAAGATTAAGAGACTCCAGATACTATGGATTTTATGTAGTAACTATAGAAATCGTCAGTCCACTACATACTATGAAAACATCGAGTGTTCTATGGAAATCAAAAATCTCAGTAAAATATTGTTTTTAAATATCTATGTAAAGTTTATTTTCGTGTTTTCAAGATTCTGACATTAAAATTTTTCGAGAATGCTTCTTGAGAAAATAAATTTTCAATATCGTGACATTTCTTCAGCGTTTTTTTGTTTGTTTGTTTATTTTGGCCTTCGGATGTTATAATTATTATAAACATCTAATCATGCGACAGTTTGCATGGTCCCATGGAATTCTGGTAAAATTCGGAAGCATAATTTCCTTTTTTCTTGACGATGATGGGCACAACACGCAACAATATTAACAATAAAGATAACTTGATCACGCTAGTTACGTTAAATGAAAACTTTTACAAAAAAGTTTGTAAGTTGGAAGCTTTCGACCTTATCTTAGGTCTTCATCACGCCAATGGAGGACTAAGATTGTTGCCAGATTCTACATTTGAATTTTTCTTATTTTTGTTGCCAAAACTTAGAATTGATCTCCAGATCATCGGAATGTAGAGAGGAGATTCGGAATTGCAAGTCATTGAGTTGAAAATAATTTCCAGGCTTTCACGGCAACGGAGGGCAAAACGATTGTCAAAAGAAGCAATTCGTTTTGCTTCGTTCCAGTGGGGAACTGCAGATGTGTCTTCCATTGTCAAAATAGACAAGGTAGTATTAGGATTAACTTTCGAAACATCTTTTTTATGTTCTAAAATTCTATGGCTAATGCTCCTGTATGTGCTTCCAATGTATAAGTTATTCCCAGTAGAAGAAGAGATAGGAATGCAGTAAACTCCTGGGAGGTTCAAGCTTTCAACTTTGTCCCTATCCCTTTGTAGAAGTTTCAAGATGTTTGGGGCAGATTTAATGGCAAGATGGTAACCAAAACGTCTAAAAAGAATCTGTGACTTATAAGCATAGGAAGGATATTAAGGAACAGAACCACAGAATTTCAGGTTTTCTTTCTTTTGAGGTAGGAGGCATTCAATTTTCGAATGGTTTTCATATTTCTTTATGAGGGAGTTGACTGTAAGAGCAGGGAAACCATGAGAGAGGGCTATTATAGAAATTTTGGAGAGTTCTTCTTGAAGAGAAAGTTGGTTGTTGCAAATGATATGAGCCCTGTGGATGTAGGACTTCAATGCTGCAAGCTTGTAGAGATGCAGAGTGAAAGATTTGTAGGGAATGATGTTAGTGGCCGCAGAAGGTTTACGATAGACGGAACGAGTAATGGAGAGATCAGCGTTTCTGCAGATAGATACATCCAGGAAATCAATTTTGTGGTTTACTTCCTTAGATATAGTGAGATTAATGTAAGGAAATTTTTCCGTAATGGAGTTGATCAGTGTCTGTAGTTCAGACTCGGTATGTGGCCAGCTAATGAAAATGTCGTCTACATATCTTAACCATAAGGAAGGTTGAAAAGGGTGTTGAGGAATGATCGAAACTTCAAAATGATGCATGTAGATTTCTGCAAGCAGAGGGGAAAGAGGTGAGCCCATGGGGAGACCAGATTGTGGCCTATACACAATTTTGCTGAAAACAAAACAACTGTGTTGATGAATAGTGTGGAAACAATCATAAAGATCTTAGATTAGAGTACCAGGGGTTCAAAATGAAGAATCAATTTCTTCATGAGGAGCATGTAGGACTCAAAATATGGTACAGAGGGAAACAAAGATTTTACATCAAGAGTATACAGATTAACACTATAGGAGAAAAGGAATTAGGAAGTTTGTGGATGAAGTTTGAAGTAGAGACAACAGTATGAGGATGTATGTACAAAATAAGCTGTCTATACATGCGATAAAAGCAAACCACGTCTTCAATAAGCAAATTAAAATCAATTTATTTACAAATTAAAAGCAGGTTAAAAGCAGACTGGCGCTTTCGGGGATCTCCCGTCCCCATCTACTGGTCAGTGCGCCACGGGATCCCACAGAGTCAGCCCTTATATATACTTGATAACACGACCCATCATGCACCACGTCACCAACAGACCATGATGTCACAGTATAAACACAAATTATAAAATTTCAATTCCAAATCTATATAACATAAATATAAGAATACAAAATATTTACAAAGAATGTACTGTTGCGATGTTTTAAAATTCCTCATGTGTCAAAGTCTCTTGTGGAGCAACCAGTTTTTGCCAAGGTCTTGGTACAAATGTGGGGAGATCTAAATTACAACAGTTGTCTCCGTATGCAATAATATATAAACTTTCTGAAAAGAAAACAGTATTTTTGCTGACATTGGAGTTCAAGATTTTAACATTCTCCCAAACAGGGGTGTAACCACCCTGTTTAACAGCCATAGTAAAGGCAGTATTAATAGTTTCTGTCCGGAGGGTGTACTTGTGTTCACCCAACCGGGTATTCAGAGTCCTAATTGTAGAACCTATATAAAATGTGTCAATAACACCCGAATTCTCATGGGAGAGCGGAATGCAGTATACACCATTTTCCATGAGTTTGGGTACTTTATCTCTGTCATTTCTCAGTAAAGTAAATACATTTTTAGTGCAAACTCAGCTTCGAACGTTCGAAGAAATTGGTTCAAATATATGATACTCTTAAGTTGCAAGATCATAACAGTGAGGATTATTAGTGTGATTAAGGGTGTGTGAGAACTGAGAGTGACAATTATAAACATTTAAAGAGTTACATTTAAAACAAGTAGTTTAATGTTTTGTCAAATCTACAGTTTTTTTCCTTTAAGGGTATAAGTGTAGCACAATCAATATGAAAAACGTTTAGAGTTTTAAAAGGGTAAAATTATGGTTTTGAAGTGTACACCTGGATAACATGTCAAACATAAATATTATTAAATGAAAATGTACAATATTTTGCATTATAGACATTCCATTGGCATTCGTGTCAAAATATTATTTTTGGTGAACAAACTGAACATAAAATTGTTTATTTTATAGAATTACATAAATATTAAAATACACTTGACGAATTTGAAGCTGTTAATAAAATCTTGAATTCTATTCAATATTACATTGTGATTTTTATCGATGCTAGCGCAAGAGGTAGATTATTTTCTCCATTTTTAATATACAAGAAAGAACAGATACATTATAATTTCTAAAAAGAAATATGTTAATAGATGGCTGAGCTGTATGAACAATCTTAAGAGAATAATGATTTCGTAGTGAAATATAGAAGAAATTTTAAGTTTAAAATGTAATAAATTTAAAGTGGTTTTAATATTATATTATTTATACACACACATGAAAGAAAATTAGTTTTTTACGTCTGCGTAAAAAACTGGTTTTCTACGCCAAGTAAATTACCTGTATATTACGCGTAATTTACGTAAAATACGTAACGAGTAAATTACCTTGCCAACCCTGGTTGCATCCCATCATGTCTCAAACATGTTCCATCGGTGAGAGGTCGAGCGATCGCACTAGCCATGGAAGGGTGTCAACATTACGGAGGAAGGCCTCAGCGCTATAGAAGAGAAGGGCTGGTCCTTAGAGCAAGCTCCCCTGAAGCTGGAAGTTGGAGGTGATGACGCACTCATGCTGCACCAGTAGGATGGTGGGTTCTCTAAAGCCACTGTTGCACGGGAACTGCCAACTAATCGGTGTAAAAAGGCTAAAAAATTGCATAAACCTGAAGCCTTGGAGTAAAGGGAACAAGAAGAAACTAAAACACTCTGTCATCATCGTAATTTTAAAGAAACAATATATTCTCTAAACATATGTTTTCAACATTACAGTATTGGGCATATCGAACTGAGTCTTTGTGAAAACGCAGTTGACACATTTCTTCAAAGTTTTTAATTTATTTTTCTTTTCTAAAGTACTTATATTTTCATCTTGCTTTTTAATTGCCAAATTTCAGAAATTATTAACAGAGATCTCCTCAAAGTGGCCCATTTCTTCGATCGATGAACAGAAACTTTGCAATATCTATTTTTCTCTGCCTTTTTGTTTGGAGATCTTTCTCAAGTATTGAATTTTTTTTTTTTCATTAACTTTGCGATATCTATTTTTTCCTGCCTTTTGGTTTGGAGATCTTTCTCAAGTATTGAATATTTTTGTCAATAAATTATCATTACAGATTTGTAAAAAATACAGTTATTGCATTGTGTCGTCTGTACATTGACATTGATTCCCCATTTCGTGCTCCGTTCGTTTCACCTTTAGTATCCAGATAGGGTCTCATTTGAAAATCTGAGGTATTTTTTAAAAAATCCCTTTTTTCTCTTAATACCCCGTAGGAACTCTGTTACAAATAAGCTTTATACTGTTATTTGCCTTTTGTATGAGTGTCAACGAGTATAAACATGTACTATATATCACTGGTAAATGACATTACTAGAGGATATCACAGTTTCCAGAAATACAGTGTGGTTGCAATTAGTTTTTTCTGACCATCTATGTTTTTATATGTGCCTTGCTACATAGAATGTTGTAGTATTTTAATATATTGAATAATTTTATGACTTATTAATAAATACAGTAGCAAGCATAATATTTAAATTGTTAAGATACAGACTATGCACTTTGAATCCTTTTACATGGATTATTTCATGTGATGTTTGTATTTCAGTTTATGCATAAATGTTGAGGATGTTTTTATGGTGTATAAGTATTATGGTGCATTTCAGTGAGTCTTACATTTATATTTAGTGCTGCTGTTCAGTTGAATTTTTTTTATGTAGAGTTTTTCTTTGTAAATATTTTAATATATACACTGTATTTTGGCACATCACTACATTGCTGTGTAGAATATAAGTCATTTTAGCATAATAACGACTGTGAAAATGTTGAATTGAGCTCAAGAATATGTAAATCACACTTGTGCCAATTCAAAAAGCCAAAATTTTCAACTCAATTCAACATTTTTATATTGGTGAATCTGCTAAGACCGAGTACATGAAACTACTTTTCATTGAAAATAGTTTTAAGATTTTGCATCTTCAGTTTTGTTATTATGACTTGGAAGGCTTCAGTGTATGGTGTGGACCACTGCTGTTGATGTCAGATATCTTACACATGATGTGCTTGTTAAGGTGAGAATTTTTTATTCCAAATCATACTTGTGTATAAAGAAGACGTCCGTATGCAGGTGAATATTTTTTATATTAAAGTTTTAATTGTTACTGAATTTGTGTGGATTGCAATTGTTATTGAGTTTCAGTAAAGTTGTGGATTTCTACCCTGCTCTCTATGTAATAGTCTCAATGAAACCAATACATAACAAAGGAATTTCTTGGTGTTAAAAAACAACAACTCCGCTACAACAAGTTTTTATTCTGTGTTTAAATTATTGTCAACATGGTCTAATGCTTGTTGGTTATTGATATTTATTCTGCAGAGTTGTCATCAAAATATCAAATTTTGATTATCAATAGATGACACAAAAAGATCGGAAATAGTCTTGGAACTAAATTTGTACATGCGTATTTCTTGCAGAAATGTTGAACAGAGCTCAAGCATTGTGCCAACTTCAGAGGGTACAACTTCCAAATTTTTTTTTTACTGATTTCAATTGCTCTCTTTATTACTATTTTCTGAATTCCATATTCTGAGATTTATTAGTAATACACCAACATGGGCGTTACTTGCAAATAGGAATTGGAAGGGGGACATAAGTGTAGTAATAATAGCCAATTTCTTTGTTTTTTAAAAAGTTTTTTCAAAATGTACTGGGAACAGTAAATCTTCTAAGTGCTTTGAATAAATGCATATCTGAATGCATTGCAATAATTTGAATGCATTGCAATATCAGAAAATATGGAGGGTACTCAGAAATATTGGAGAGGACATATCCCCCCGTCACCCCACCAGTGACTCCCATGACACCAAGAAGGGTTAATTCAAACGATCTTGACTATTCAATGATCTTGACTGTTCGGACGGGTTAAATTGCATAAAGAGAATTTTCCCATTCGTCCTCTGGTGTCAGGCTATGTTAGCCCCACCAGACCCTTAGAAAAAGCCTTGGCACAATATTTAGCCCCTTATACTGTGGATTCACTTTATTCTATTAAAAGTTCCACAAAGGCTATAGAAAGACTGCGATCGCTTCAGCCACAATCGCAGCCTTTCATTTTGGCATCTCTTGATGTGGTCTCATTGTACCCTAATGTACCTGTTGAGGCCACACATCAGATTATTGAGGCAAAACTTGCTGATTCCCATATCCCGAGTTCAGAAATTAATGCTATTATGAACGCACTTCGTCTTGTTAAGAAACGTTCATATTTCAAATTTAAAGACGGCGTTTATCAACAGTTGGAGGGCTCCCCAATGGGTTCCCCCCTGTCTGCTGTTCTAGCTGAAATTTTGTTACAGCACATTGAAAATCAGGTCATTGGTTCCTTCCCTCACCGCCCGTTGCTTTATTTAAGGTACGTTGACGACATCCTGGTTGCATGGCCTCACAACCGGGATGATTTACACTTATTCGCCAACGAACTATCATCCATGTTCCCAACTATCAAGCTCACGATAGAATTTGAAGCTAATAACTGCTTACCTTACTTGGATATTCTTATTCGTAAGGACTATAACTTAACTGCATTACCACTTGTGTATATAGAAAACCCAGTCATACACCTGTTTTAATACCTTATCATTCTTCACACCCTAAACAACATAAGTTGACCGCATTATTTTATTTGTTTAGAAGAGCTCACTCACATTCATCAACTAAAGAATTATTTCAGCAAGAAGTTAACTACATTTTTGGTTTGGCTGAGCAATATGAGTTCCCTAAATATCTGATTAGGCAAGTGTTTGGCAAGGTCAAATAAGCCCTACATACTACCCTGTTAAGAAACTCCAACTGCAATTCCATATATGTTGGCTCTATGCAATACAACCCACATTTAACGAGAGCCTTAACACAACTATGTAAACCATATGACTTGAAGTTTGGTTCACGCACACGAAACTTATTTTCAGTAGTTCGTAAGGATCGTGAACGGAATAGCAAAATGGGACAGTGGGGTATTTACAATATATCTCTGGTTAAGGCAACTACAGGACAAGCAGCTTCTAATTATGTGGGTTCTACAAAACGCAATATTGCATTACGAATTAAAGAACACAAATACAATATTAAAACAGGCATGTATTGTACATCACTAGCCAAATCTGTTACACAAGATGATCTTAATCCCGACTGGAGCAATGTTAGAATAATTAATACTCCTAGTAAACCTGGTGATCTTTTAATTGCTGAAAGTGTGTATATAGAGGCCTCCGGTGAGCAATGTTGTAATGAACATGCCCCCTATGAGTTACATAACGTTTGGAAATCCCTTATTAAAAATGTAAATTATAAATTGTAATATAAACTTAAAATTGAATATTCACCCTACACCATTTATTTCTGTTATATATTTCCACGTTTTTTCTTCTTCAGACCATTGGGCCAACAGTATACGCAACTTTTTTGACGCATGTAGATTACTATTGGCTAACTTACCATGCTTCCCACAATGCAATGATCTATATTATATATAGATTAAATGTATATCTATTTATTACATCTGAAGAATAGGCAGCCGCTGCCTCGAAAGTGCTCATGTTTTTAATTGTATATATTTCTCATCTTTTAATCATTAAATCGTGCTAAAGACGGAAATCTTTCATCGCTTCAGTGATCTTGACTTTGTTTTTGAAACGTCAGACTTTACTATAGCTTCACTGTGTTTTAAATAACTTTTAACACTTGTAGGGACTTGTAATAAAATTTTTGTGCTCAGTTCTACATCTGTTACTGGTTGTTGTGCTTCAGCCTATCACAATGTTTGCTTTTAAAAACTTGCTGTTGAGATTTTGTTGGTTAACCAAAATTCTGGTTCAATTCAACACTTTCATCTTTGTTATTTCCCTCCAAACCACAATGTTACTCAATTAAGGTGGAGTGCTATACTTAGGAATTTCATGGGAGGATGGAGCTGTTCCAGTTTCCATAAAAGTACAGTCATAAAAATTGTACACCATTTCAGATGAAGTAAGAGTTGGAAAATTTCCCCAAGGGTAAAGAAATCTATAAGCTACCAAAAATTCATACATGGTTTGTACGCCCCCTGGAAACCTAGAACAGCCCTGGAATTTGAGTTAGGCCTGGAAAGTTCTTGATTTTTCATATTTAGTGAATTTTTTCATGCAACGTAAAAGAAAATTGCTTGAAATGTTAGGATTGATTGCATCACTGTTGTAAATCCCTGTGGCCGCCCCGGTAGCACAGTGGTCTAAGCGAAAGTGTCTGATCATTTGTCCGAAATTCCTGGTTTGAATCCCGGGGAGACATGGATGTTGTGTTTGTCTTACGGCACTGGCTCTCTCCCTTCCCTGGAACCAGTGACCCTGAATTAGGGGCGGGTGACTGCTTATAGCGCATTGAGTTGCTCACGGTGGTCGTTAAACCTCCAATTAAAAAAGAAAAAATCCCTGTGACGTCTGCTTGCGATGACATCACTTCCTTCCATAGAGTGTGAAGACGTGATGTCATCTCATGTGGTACTGCAATGCCAGATGTTTGAAGGCCATATTTTTAGGGACCTTGGTTTGTGGTATAGTTGTTGTGTGCAGTTGGAGTCACAACATGTGGAAATTTTCCCACTAGTTTAAGATGGCCCTTCTGTAGCTTGCGCTTTTTGAAGAGCACTTCTTTTGTATGAGTAAAAAAGATCATGCTTATATTACCTGTTTGCCAGTCCATCTGTGGACACCATATCTCTGTAACTATTAGTCCGATTTGAAAAATTATTTTTGCGTTAGGAAGCTTGAAATGCGAAAATAACGATCCTTGCCTTCCGTTTTTTTTTTTTTTTTTTGCAATGCACGATTTCGCTGCTAGAAAGCATAAATGCAGGTGATATGGAATTCAAAATTCATTTAATTCCATATTGCTTCTAAATATCCGATTGAGAAAATTATTTTACCTTTCAATTCTATTTATATCAAAGACTATTTTAGGTACAGTAACTTTTTCAAGTTACGCCTAGCTTTTCCGCTAGGGGCATAAAAGTAAATTGCATTTTCCCCGAGATCTCTGCTTCTGAAACACCTATTTGAAAAAAAAAAAATTCTGCAGCGGATACAACTTCTGATGAAAAATGTTTTGCATATCATTTCTAATTTTTGATAAAGAATGGTTTGGCCACCAGGGGCGTAAGTGTTGATTTCTGCTTCTAATGTATTTTCAGCAACATCTAAACTTCTCAATTATCGATTGAAAAAATTATTTCGGGACTGATACTGTTCATGTTGATAAACCTTTTCGGAATATTTTCTTAAAATAATGCATGGTTTCTCTGCCAGGGAGCGTACATGTATATCTTATTTTTGTCAATATCTCTGCTTCCGAGTCCGATTTGAAAAATTTCTTCTTTGTTGGAGAGTGTTTTCGGTGCGAAATGCTTCTCATATAATTTCAAAATTTTCGAGTAATGCATAGATTTTCCGCTAGAAGGCGTAAAGGTAAATTACGTGAACCCAATATATCTGCTTCTAAAACTCCGATTTGGGAAAATTCTTTCTGCACGTCCTGGTGGAAAGAGTTTTGCATATAATTTCTAATTTTTGGTAAAGAATGATTTGGTCACCAGGGGGCATAAGTGTTTATTTCTGCTTCTGATGTGCTTGCAGCAAAATCTGAGCTGAAAACTCGATTGAAAAAATTCTTTCGTGGACCGATACCACTCATCTCTGCAAACGTTTTGAGAATACTTTCTTAAAATAATGCATATTTTTTCCACCAGGAGCGTAGATGAATATCTTATTTTTGTTGATATCTCTTCTAAGAGACCGACTTGAAAAATTCTTTCTTTGTTGGAGAGCGTTTCCGCTGCGAAATGTTTCTCATATAATCTCAAATTTTTCTTAGCGCACAAGTCTGCCACCAGAGGGCGTACGTTTCCTTTTACAGCAACATCTGCGGGACTAAAAACCCGATTGGATTTTTTTTTCGGTCATTGGGGCCGCGGGTGACCTAGTGGTCAGCGTTCGTGACTGCCATGGAGATAACCTCAGGTTCGATCCTGGGCAGGTACAAGCGTTCGAACCACTAAATACCCGCCGTGCGTCGGATGGACACGTTAAGCCGTCGGACCCTGGGTGCTGGCCCCCTGGTAATAAATAAGGGCGTCTTCTTCCCAATTTCTGCCTCGCTTCTGTGTCACTTTCCTATCAGACACTCTAGCCCAAATCTCCTAGCTTCCTATTTCTAAAGGTTGTTTAAGACCTGGGGTCAGACTCTCGCTTCCTAAAATCCTCTACATATGATCTGATCTGATCTTTGATCTTTTTCGGTCAGATACTACTAACTATGCAAGCTCTGTGCGTCGCCTCCCAAAATAACTCACAATTTCGCCGCTAGGTGACGCAAATGCTTAATCCGTTTTTCTCAATATCTGCTGCTACGTGTGCAATTTGAAAAATGCTTTCAACACCGGATGCCATTTACTTTGTTGAACACTTTAGGTTAGTATATGAGAAGTTTTATAGTTCACAGTTCTGTCGCTAGGTGGTGTTTGTGTACTTCAGTTTGCAGCTGTATCTCAGCTTCTAAAAACCATATTGAGAAATTTCTTCTTTACTGTATGCCCTTTTCTACGACAGAGAAGCGGAGGATTGTCCTCTTTAAATTATTCAAAATTTCCCGCTAGGGGCGAAAAGGTCAAAACCTATTTCTCACTATCTCTGCTTCCAGGAGATGTATTTGGAAAGCTTTTTTCTTAGCATAGCTTTTTCGATGAACAATATTTTTCGTTTATTTTCAACTTTTCCATTATGCAAATTTCTTGTGCGCCATTTGTTAATTTTCGTAAAATATTTTTTAAACGCCGGTGGAAGTAAGTAGCTGTTTCTATTTATGGATGTTTCACGATTGTAGAAACCTGATTGACTGCTTTCCTAACGGCCCTATTTACTTTGAATAACTGATAAATCCAATGGACCTTATTCACCTTACATTGCATCACGGGAAAGATTTTCCGTGGCCGCGGACCAACAATAGTTTGTTTACATGCGTTTTCCCATTGCTTAACATGGCGTTACGTTGCAGATGTTCAGAAAAATCGCGATTTTTCTAAATTCATTAGCGACATGTCTAACTTTTGCTGATCGTATGGTTGTGCTAATAAATCCTGCCACCTAATTTATACAGTATATAGGAAGAAATAACTTTCCATAATTTTCCTCTGAAAAGGACGAAGTAATAAAAGTAATGGCTGTGCAAAATGGAACGCGATGATTTCCATCCCAACATCCCAAAGATCGTTCTCCGATATGTTCTGCCTACTTTAAGCGAAAACGATTTTGGATATTATGACACTACGAATCAAAGGCAGTTTAAACCTCGTAGCCTTCCTTTGGATTTCAATTTCCAAAAAGAAAAAACAAGTTAGTAAATTGATGCAATGCATTGATTATGATACGCTTTCCAACATACCAGAAACCATTACTCAAGTTATCACTCAAGTTATGAGGATAATGGCAGTGGAATAAATATCAGTCTTGTGCCCTGAAATTTGATCCCATTTCGATGATGTGATATTCTACAGAACCGGTTCAGTATACCTCCGAAATAACATGATAAGGTTTTGTCGGAATAGAAGCATTTTTACGTAAGTTATGATGCATAAGGGCTATGGAATAGATTCCGCTCCTGTGTCCCAACCTTTGACCCGATTTCGCTCATTTTCAATAGGATTCGTTGACCCCATTTCGCCCATTTAATAGGCAGGCCCCTACAACATACTAACATTTAATCCAGATAGAAGAATTTTTACGTAAGTTATGACGCATAATGGCGATGGAAGTGATTCCGCTCCTATGTCCTGACCTTTGACCCCATTTCGCCCATTTTCAATAGGGTTTGTCCCCAGGTGGTCCCCTACCATATACTAAAATTTAATCGAAATAGAACCTTTTTTACGTTAGTTATGACGCATAATAGCAGTGGAATGGATCCCGCTCCTATGTGCTAACCTTTGACCCCGTTTCGTTCACGTTCAATAGGGTTTCTTCCCAGGTGATCCCCTTCCACATACTGAAAGTTCATTGAAATCGAACGATTTTTACGCGAGTTATCGTGCGGACGAACATACGCACACAAAGCGTGACGTAATGAGGCAGATGGGAATCGCGACCATGTGCTCGCAAGAGTGTGACGTCATAAAACTTTAATAGGATCCACACGCAACGCGTGACGTAATGAGACAGATGGCGTGACCGCGCGCCAACATATCAAGCGCAAGATTGTGACGTTATAAGATCGTCCCCAGGTGGTCCCCTACCACATAGTAAAATTTCATTGAAGTCGAACCATTTTTGCGCACGTTATAACGCATAAGGCAATGGAATGCATCCCGCTCCTATATCCTGACCTTTGACCCCACTTCACCCATTTTCAATAGGGTTCATTCCCAGGTGGTCCCTACAATATACTAAAATTTTATCGACATCGAACCATATTTACGCAAGTTATGACGCATAAGGGCAATGGAATGGATCTGGCTCCTATGCCGTGACGTTTGACCCCCATTTCGTCCATTTTCAATAGGGTTCGTCCCCAGGTGGTCCCCTATCACATACTAAAATTTCATCGAAATCGAACCATTTTTACGCGAGTTATCGTGCCGACAGACAGACGGACGGACAAAGCTGGAGCATATACGCTTCTTCAACCTACGGTTGAAAAGCGTAAAAAAAAAGGTAGAAGGAGAAAACAGATGCCATATTTGGATCAGTAAATTACGAATTAAGTTCTACATTCTCCCACCCCCGAAAAAAAAAACTTATCTGTAATTTTTATTTTATTTAATGTTACGTATTCATTTAATTTTCGAGCAGACTGCCTGGCGTGGGAACTCTAGTTTGTTTTCGTATTACTTATTTGTCTGAGCTTCTAAATCATTTGTTTTGTAGAAAAAGATTCCCAAGTTTAGGTTTCAGATATTTCGCCAATGTCTGACAATAAGAAGATGAAAAATTAATGTACCATGTACGAGAAACGCTCCATTAAGAACTTCATGATGACTAATGGTGATGTTCTCTAGCGTCATGCGAAATAAACATCGAACACCAAATTGCCTCGGTATATTTTTGTAACCTTGTTTTGTTCTTCTAAGAAATTAATTTCTTCTTTGCCCTGTAGCTCTATTAATACGTTGACAGACTCCATGCCGTTAAGATTGCAAAAATTAGCCAACAGTACATGATAATCAAGTTGCGACAACATTGAATCAGCAGCTATGTTAGTCCGCAGAAATTCACTCCTGAAGTCACATGAACAGGGCTGCCAGTGGCGACTAAATAGGCGACTATTGCTACTATTTTTGATGACAGGCGACTATGGGTACTATTTCTTTCAAAAAACAGCCAAAAGCAACTATTTTCAGAAAAACTTGAACTATTTTAATTGTAAGGCTACTTTTTTTTTGAAAACAGAATTCAGGGTGCGCACTCGTGCTTGAAAACCTGGAAAACCATGATTACGTTTTCAAGGCCTGGAATATCCTGGAAAAACGGTCTTTTTTAATGCTGTCTTGAAAAGCCTTGAAATTAGTGCTTAAAAAATGCCCTTTTAGGAAATCGTGTTACAACCCTTCATTTTTTAAGTTTCTCTCCTGTGTTCTCAAAGAAACCGCCGGCCACGGCTGAGTTTTGGACGTGCACCAAATCTGCCATGACACCTGATTTTTTTTTTTTTTGATTGGAGGTTTAACGACCACCGTGAGCAACTCAATGGGCTATAAGCAGTCGCCCGTCCCTAATTTAGGGTCACTGGTTCCAGGGAAGGGAGAGAGCCAGTGCCGAAAGACAAACACAATCCGACAACTGCTGAGAACAGAAGGGGAAAGAAAAGACATTTAGCATTTTTTTTTTTTTTGATTGAAGCTTTAACGACCACCATGTGCAGTCTCCCGTCCCTAATTTAGGGCCACTGCTTCCTGCTTCCAAGGAAGGGAGAGAACCCTGGCCGTAAGACAAACACAACATCCATGCCTCACCGGGATTCGAACCCGGACCCTTCTCGGACGAATGGTCATAATAAGCCATCGCTTAAACCACTGCGCCACCGGGGCGGCATTTAGCATTTGCAGGGGTCGCCTATGTACCAAGTCAGCTGGCATCCACCAGTGAAGAGTATGCCTGAACAACACATTCATGTGCTCCTTGTTTATGTGCATGCCAGACACTTGCTTCCGCCCCTCCCCTCAAGAGACTTATGATAAAAAAAAAAAGAAAGAAAACTATCTTTGCGAATTTTTCACGAAAGTGGCTGAAATTTTGACATTCACTGTAATTGAATTATAGAAGCTCACTCCTAAAATTCCAATTGAACCGGTTAAAAACTTTAAAAGTTTGCATTGAAAATTTTTATTATGGGCAAGTATGTGTGCCTCTTTGGACAGAGTGAGCCTGCACTGCAGCAGGGTTGATTGACAGCTGGGAGCGCCGATTGAAGCCGTTGGTTGGGAAGAAAGCAAACACCTGTCTATCAATCACTTCCGTGGCTCAAAAGCACTAGGAGAAAATTTTCAGAAATCCATTTTCCCGAATTTTGAAAATAACACAGTAAAATCTTTACAGTGGTTAAGATACATCACAATAAAGTTCTAGTGCAAATTTCGCCAAATTCCGGTAGACACTATAATTAGTGCATGAATACTAGTATTAAAAGAAATCCGTCTTGTTGCACGATGATATTTATTCAGCTAAAAAACGAAATCTATGTACAGTTTTAAAAGACACGTGAGCACTTTCGGTGTCACATTGACACCTTCATCAGATGTGATTTCACCATGTGGTTACATGCTGGTCTTAAGTACGTGGAGTAGATGCATCATGGGAAAGGTAATGTCAATGTCACATGATAAACCAGATAACAAGACAATAAAAAAAAACATAATTAGCCAATGAAGATCATTTAACAGAAACAATTGCTATTGTGCTGTCCTTCCCAACACGATTGCTCCAAGGTTCAGGTAAAATATAAGGATAATAGTCATTACAGCAACGTGCATTATAAGCCGAAATATAGAGGTTTTCTGTGAATAACAAGGAATAAACAGAGTTAGGTGTTTTTATGATCTTAGCGTTGTCCCAGTCTGGGATGGAATTTCCAGCACTTATGGTTCTTGCAAAAGAGGTGCTTTGATGATTCATTTTTAGATCATATCAATGTTCTTTTAATCTCAAATCCAAATTTCTTTTGGTGGAACCCACATAATGTTTATTTAGTTCACCAGAGATAGTGTCGAGCATAGGAATAACATACACACCCCATTTTTTCCCTTTGTCAATTTTGTCACGATCGTTGCGGATAATGGTATATAGATTGCATGATCGTATTCCAAATTGTATTTTATGACGAGAACATATGTTGGTAAGGAGGTTTACAACATGTGGATTAAAATCAACAGATCCAACATACTTTTTAGGCACTTGTTCACTAATTAAAGCAGTTGACATAGAAAACCGTACTTTATTGTGCCCCCCTTAACAACGTTGTCCGGGTATTCCGTTGGTAACTTTAGCAGATTCAAAAAAAAAAAAAAAAATCTTTGGTTGCATGATCGGATTGAGAAAAAAGAAACAGTAATTATAAATTACAGGAAAAGCAAGGGAATTATGGTTTTTAGATGCCATGGTTTATTTAAACAGAGGCCCTTAAAAAATTTTCTGTGATAGTATGGACTCTATTTGAATTACAAACATACATTTTTATTCAGACGTCTGAGTTACTGTTTTAATAAAAAAAATCATCTATAATTACAAAAGTTTTCGATGGATTTAGGTAAAACTCAGCAGATAAATATATTTTAGTAAATTGCAACATCATGACGTAAATTTGGTCATTTTGTCGAAAATTGGGGAGCATTTTTTTTTTTTTTTACATTTTCTCCTATAGTTAGAGGGTGAAGGAGGAGGAAGGTTGCAACTTGACAGTTCAGTGAGCTGTGGTGGTGATTTATGGCGATGTGCCAAATGAAAAGAAGCCGTTCCATCAGGACATTCCAAAGGTTGTGCGTGGACGCGTGCTCCTGCTGTTTGATCTTAATCGTAATGTTTTTGTGCATGGGGGGGGGGGGGATATCTGTTTCAGTTTTACAGCTTTCACGGCTCTTTTTTTTTTTTTTTTTCTTAGTAATAAATAAGAATCATACTTGCTGCATTCACCATTGATCCATATTTGCATTTCTTTAATATAAATAGCAGACAATCAGAAACATGGTGTTGGGCGGGTCTTGATGTTCTTCATTTTGCATATGCTGAATTCAGTTCTGTGGGAATAAGGATTGACTTATACTGTGATTATATACAAAACCATATTTTTGAGCTGAAAAAATAGGTCTTCTTGTACACAGTAGCTGACGTGTGAACTTAGAATGAAAAGAACGAAGACAATCAGACATACGGACGTCTGATTCCATAAAACAAAAATCAACATAGTTTTTTATCATACACTACAGGTAAAAAAGCAAAAACATGTTTTTAAACATTATGAAGGAAACCGAATTTTTGAAACGCCATGACTTGATGATGATCTTAATTTCTGAGAGTTACTTTTTTCCACATCCTTTTTTTTTTTTTCAATTACAATGCATTGTAACAGGATACCTGTGTGTTGTATCACTTAGCGATATGGCATATTTTCGGTTGCCGATATCTGCAATTGTAAGCTGTAGTTGCATTGCGATTGTTGATGATGACAAGATAAATACTGGAGTGATGTAAAATGCTGCATAAACTAACCCCCCCCCCTCCACCCCAAACTTTTATGCGGTCATCATAGCTGATCAACCATTTCATTCCATGAACATCAGCACATTTCAGTCATTTGACCATTGGGGGTAGGTGGGGTCTGAAGGAATTCAGTAGTGCTTAAGCGCCTAACGCAACGTAAACATGCTAATTTTGGACAGTTCTATTCCGTTCCCCTCTACCATCCCTAATAATTGAGAGTGCATACTGTAGTTTCAAATATTCTATTTATGAGCTAGTTTTCGCGCTGTTCGTTATGTTTTTATTTTCGAAATTACTAACCCTTTCGAACTATAGGTTGCAGAAACGTTTATGCTTTGGGTTTGTCCGTACGATAATTCGCATGAAAGCGGTTGGATTTCGGCGAAATTTTAGTATGCTGTTGGGTACAACCTGGAAACCTACCCTATTGAAAATGGTCTTAATGAAATTCAAAGGACAAGACATAAGAGCAGTATTCGTTCTCCAAGCTTAGGAATGTTAACTCACATAAAATCTGTTTGATTGCAACAAAGTTTTGGTATGTTATCAGGGAGGAGAAACCTACCCTTGTAGAAAATGGTCCAAATTGAATTCAAAGGTCAGGGCATAAGAACAGGATCCGTTCTTTACGATCTTGTGCTTGATAAACTTGATCAATTTGCATAAAGCACACTCATCCATTAGCATCTTTCATCATTTTTATTACTTAAAACTGAAATTACTTTTAAAAAATAATTTGAACATGATGCTGTAAAGCGTAATAATCATCCTGGAATTTTTTGTATATGTCCTGGAAAAGTCCTGAAAATTCCTTGAATTTTTTCCCCCAAAAGTGTACGAGCCCTGGTAATTTGTGTTGCGTATATCGACGTGTTTGTATAAACATCAGTTTTAATATTGATACACGTGAATATCAACTTTGATATAGATATGTATATGTCGAATCCATGGTTCATACACCTCCTGGAATTTTTTTTTTTTTTTTTTTGATTGAAGGTTTAACGACCACTGTGAGCAACTCAATGGGCTATAAGCAGTCGCCCGTCCCTAATTTAGGGTCACTGGTTCCAGGGAAGGGAGAGAGCCAGCGCCGTAAGACGAACACAACATCCATGCCTCACCGGGATTCGAACCCGGACCCCTTTCGGAAGAATGATCAGAGGCCATCGCTTAGACCACTGCGCCACCGGGGCGGCCTGGAATTCCATTTTTGTCCTGGAAATGTCCTAAAATTCTGTTACATGTCCTGGAATTTTATCCATTCTTGCCTTTTTGTCTCTGCACGATGTTTTGTAGTTGAGGATTTTTCTGCTGACGTAACTTATGCCTGACAAAAGTGTGTGTGTGTGGGGGGGGGGGGCTATCGGTTTTCTTGTTTAGTAGGACTGAAGCATCTTTTGCGTCATGCTTATTTTATCACTTTGTCTGTCCCTCCGGGGAGACAATATCTCCGCAATTATTAGTTTGATTTGTAAACTTCTTTTTGTATTGGGAAGCTTAAAATGTGAGAATGATGACCCGTTTGTTCTGTTTTTTTTTTTTGTTTTTTTTTTTTCGATGCACAACTTCACAGCTATAGGGCGCAAATGGAGATCGTATCGAATTTAAAATGCATTTCATTTCATATATTTGCTTCTATATATCCAATTGAAAAAATTATATTTTTTTTCAATGACATTTATAGCGAAGACTATTTTAGTTACAGTACCTTTTTCAAATAATGCATAGATTTTCCGCTAGGGGGCGTAAAGGTAAATCGCAATTTGCCCAATATCTCCGCTTCTAAAAGTCCGATTGGAAAAATTTTTCCTGAGTCAGATACAGCTCTTGAGGTTGAAATGTTTTGCATACAAATTATCATTTCTGGTAAAGAATGGTTTGGCCACCAGGGGACGAACGTGTTTATTTTGGCTTCTGATGTATTTGCAACAAAATCGGAGCAGGAAACTCGATTGAAAAAATTCTTGCGTGAACCGATACCGCTGAACTCGGGAAACTTTATGAGAATACTTCCTGCTTAAAATAATTTTGCACAATTTTTCCACTTCCCCTCTACCATCCCAAATACACGTATATCTTATATATGCGTACACGTATATATTATTTTTGTCCATATCTCTGTTTCTAGGAGTCCGATTTGAAAAAATATTTCTTTGCTGGATAACATTTTCGGTGCAAAATGTTCTCATAAAATTTCAAATTTTTCTTAACGCACAAGTGTGCCACTAGAGAGGGCATAAGCTCACATTTCCTTTTACAGCAATATCTGCGGATTAAAAACCCGACTGAAAAATATTCTCTTTCGATCAGATACCTAACTATGAAAACTTCTTATTTGTATTTTCTTCGCAAAATAACGTACAATTTCGCCGCTAGGGGGCGCAAATATTTAATATATTTTTCTTAATATCTCTACTTCTATATGTCCGATTTAAGGAATTATTTTAACACCAGATACCATTTACCTTATGGAACAGTTTAGGGTTGTGTTTGAGGAGGTTTGTGGTTCACAATTCTGCCACTAGGTGGTGTTTGTGTACTTCTGTTTGCAGGCTATCTCTGCCCGTAAAAACCCTATTGAGAAATTTCGTTTTTTACTGTATGCCATTCGCTATAATAAAGATGGAGAGTGAATAAGGTTTTTCTACAATAAGAAGATCATCTTCAAATAATGTACAACTTTCCCCCTAGGGGTTGTAAAGGTCAAACGTTTTTCTTGCTATAAAGTTCTTTTTCCTTAGCATAGCTTTTGCTATGAAGAATGCTTTTCTCCTGTTTCCATTATGCAAAATTCTTCTGCTGAAACGCATAGTTATATCATGTTTCCTTTTATATCTCTCCTTTTAATTGATCGATTTGAAAATCTTTTTGTCTCTAATATCTACCTTCCTTCTGCTATGGAAAACGTTTTTTGCGCCATTTGTTGATTTTCGTAACATAGTTTTCAGCCACTAGTAGAAGTAAATAGCTGATTTTGTGTGTGTGTGTGTGTGTGGGGGGTTATTTTGTAATGAATACTTTATATAAAAATTTGCCATAAAATCAGATAGCTTTCTAATATCAGAAACTCAAATCTAGTTGCTTCTTAGTATTTTCTGAGCTTCTATAATTAGTTTTTTAATCATGTCGAGTTAAATTGCCATGATCACTAATGAATGCTATGGCACATAGTCCTTGGAAATAAGGTTTTCCCGTTATTCTCTTTCATTTCACTTTGGAAATTTTTGTGCATACTTTGTTTGCTGGCGAATAAAAATTTAAAACATAGCTACAGCATCGATATTATGTTGAAAATTCCTTCCATAAAAAAAATGTAACACAAATACTTGCTCCCATGATTATGTGTTTGAGAAATAACAATCCCTTTATTCATTTGAAAAAGTTATAGATATTTCACCTTTCCTTACTTTTAAATTTCCAATGTAAGCATTATTTCAAAATAATTAAATACAAATAGTATTTTATGTATTGATTGTGTGGTATATGAAAGCATTTCAAAAGAAATGTATTTCTGAGTTTTATGGCGTTTATTCTGTAATTGCTTCAATAATTGAACTAAAGCCAAAGTAGAAATATAAAAGTTTCTCAAAATCAGTGTCATCATCATCATTGTCAACCATTATCAATCCACTGCTGGACGAAGGTCTCCCCAAGTTTCCTCCATAACGGTCTGTCTTGTGCCAGTCTCCTCCATGTCACTCCCGCATACTTTCGAATTTCATCCACCCATCTCCCATGTGGTCTTCTTCTGGGTCTTTTCCTGTCCCTTGGAATCCAATCTAAAATTTCGGCTGTCCATCGATGGTCTGTCCTTCTGGCAGTATTTCCAGTCCATTGCCATTTCAGGGATTTAACTCTGATCATGATGTCTTCCACTCTTGTCATTTTTCGGATCTACGAGTTCCTCTTCTTATCTCTCCTGGTTACACCAAGCATGCACCTCTCCATGCTGCTTTGAGTTCTCTGCAGCCTTTGTATGTCTCTTTCAGTTAAGGTACACGTCTCTGCACCATACGTAAGCACTGGGAGGATGCATTGATCAAACACTTTTCTTTTAAGACATAATGGCATATTGCTCTTGAAATTTATGCTATTTCTTCCAAAAGCTCTCCAGGAAAGTTTTGTACGCCGATTAATTTTTTCGTCAATGTGACCCTCACTTGATATCTGCTGTCCAAGATAAACGTACGTGTCTGTTATCTCCAGCTTTCCTCCGTCAATCGATAAATCTTCGTTTCTTGTAAAAGCATTGAACATCAGTTTTGTCTTGTGAAAGTTCATTTTTAATCCCACTTCTTTACTCTTGTCAGCAAGTTCCTGGATCATACTCTGCAGCTCTGATGGGGTGGTTGCAAAAATGACTACATCATCAGCAAAACGAAGGTGGTTTAGATTATCTCCATTAATCTTTATCCCTTTGTTTTCCCAGTTCAGTGATTGAAAGACGTTTTCCAATGTGGCATTAAAGAGCTTTGGAGATATGGTGTCACCTTGTCTCACCCCCTTTCCAATTTTTATGTGTGTTGTATTTTCGAACAGCCGAAACTCTGCACTTGCATTTTCCTAGATGTTATTAATAATAATAATAATGTATGCATCTTCAATACAGCAGGATTTCAGAGCCATTGTAACTGCTGATGGTTTCACCGAATCAAAGGCTTTTTCATAATCGATAAAAGCCATGCACAATGGAAGTTCATATTCCCTCGCTCTTTCAATTAGTTCTCTCAGTACGTGGATATGATCTATTGTGCTGTAGCCACTCCTGAATCCAGCTTGTTCTCTCGGTTGAACCATGTCCAGTGTTACCTTCAAGCGGTGTGAAAGAACTTTAGTGAAGATTTTATAAACCACTTATAGGAGGCTGATAGGTCTGTAGTTCCTGAGATCCTCAATGTCACTTTTCTTATGTAGCAGGATCATTGTAGCGTTGTTCCAATCCTCAGGAATCTTCCCTTCATTAAGGCATCGAGTGAAAATTTGGGCGAGTACTGTTTCGATTTCTCCACTTGCTTCTTGTATCATTTGTATGATGTCTACAGTAATTCCATCTTCTCCTGGAGCTTTTCCCCGCTTCATGTTCTTGACTGCATGTGGAACTTCTACTGGGAGGACTGGAAGAACTCTGGTACTGCTACCTTTCATTATGTCTGTAGTACATGTATCACCCCTTTCATATAATTTGTAGTAGAAATCTTTCACTCTTGTCAAAATTTCGCCTCTATTTCTTGTTACAGAACCATCTTCTTTTCTCAGCGCCATAATCTGTTTTCTTCACTTACTGAGATGTCCCTTTGCTATCTTTAGGCTTTGGTTATTTTTAATTGCTTTCCTCACTAGTTCACAGTTGAATTTCCTTACGTCTTCAGTGATACTTTTTCGTACTGTCTTGCATAGCTCTATATATTCCACTTTGGAAGTCGCATCTTCTTTAGTTGACCTCATCACTCCTTCTCTTTTGCATCAACATTTTGGTTTTTCCTCATAATTTGTTCACATGCAACTTGTTCTTAGACCCAGCTAATTTTGTTGCTGTTTCCATAAGAGCTTTGGTTACTTTACTGTTAACTTCAGAAATATTCACTTCTTCCGATGTTAGGCCTTCTAAAGCAGAGAATCTGTTCTTCAGTTCCAACTTGAAGGTATTATGGTGTTTTTTAAGGTTGGTTATGTCAATACATTTTGTTTGTCTTATAAGCTTGCCACGTTCGAGTTTAGTGTTGAGGTGCATCTTACATCTCACCAATCTATGGTCACTACCTGTATTGAACTTGTTTAGCACACTGCAGTCTTCTATGACGAATTTTTTGTTACACATAATAAAATCAGTTTCACTTGTCGTTCCATTTGGATGTCTCCATGTCCATTTCCTGTGTGGCTTTTTCTTGAAAAGGAGTTCAAGATGAAAAAACCTTCTGCCTCTGCAAACTTAAGAAGAGTATTTCCACGCTGGTTTCTGTTGCCGTAACCGAATTTACCTACTGAAGTTTCATTCTGTTGCCGTTGCCCTATTTTTGCATTGAAATCTCCCATAATTATCTTCAAGTGCTGCTTACCTTTATTATGTAGATGACGAATTTTCTCATAAAATTCTTCAATTTCTTCTTCAGGATGACTTGTGGTGGGTGCATAAGTTTGAATAATCTGAGCCTGGTATCTTTTCGAGCGTTGGATAATGAGTCGTGCAGCTCTGTCAGAGGAACTTTCAACTTCAACAACTTTATCCTTCAGTTTCTTGTTTATTATAAATCCAACACCACTAGTTCTGCCAGTATCTGTCCCACGATAGTGGAAGAGATGTCCACTTTTCAGTTCAATGAGATTTTCTCCTTACCTCACTTAGCCCGACGATGTCCCACTTGATAATTTGTAGTTCCTCTTGCAACTCAAGTAGCCTTGAATCAGAAGATAGGGAGCGTCCATTATACGTAGCCAAGGTCAGCATCAGATGGCAGCCTAGTCCGGTCCTCCGGTGATTCTTAGCACCCTCTGCTTTCATGTCGCACTGGTCGCTGCCTTGACCAGGTACATTCCAGCTGCCGGAGACTGAGAGCCAAGATTTAAGTTGTGGAGTCATTTTGGAAGGGTTTGCCATAACACACCACTCTGGCCAAGCGGGTTGATGAGTGTGGGTTAGCATTTCCTCTAATCCCGATGGTATAGTTATACCGCTATTGGCGGTCGTCAGAGCCCCTTTAGTGGGAACAGGATGCACCACGAGAAGGCGGGGTTGACATTTGTCAAGGAGAGGCTGTGATGTTACGCATCACCTCAGTGTAGTGTACTGTATATAAAAGTTTAGTAGATATTAAGCCTGGTCACATTTTCAGTGACAGTTTTGGTATTTCAGTATTTATCTCTGATTCTAAGTTTCTGATTAGCTGCAGCAGACATCATTTTTAAGATTCTGCATTTTGTATTAAGTTTGCCCAAGCGTGTAGGAAGGTGTTTGTTGTAGGTTATAAATTGAACGGACGTATGGTTTCACTATAGTTTAATAAAGTAAGAGCATTTGGATTGTATGTCCTGGAAAAGTCCTGGAATTTTGTGATTGAAAAAGCGTATGAACCATGCGAATAGATATGTCTTGTTAAGTTTATTGTTTTCTGCTTTATTGCAGATATGACGGAGGAAAGTCAATGGCAAGTATAGACTAGACCCACATGTGATTAAAGGAACGACCTGCTGAAATCAAGATATTCCGCGGAAAAAGTGTCCCGTTTTTCTGTTTGGAAAATGGCAGAGATTGCCGTACGGCAGTGCCAGGAGCGAGCACGTATCTTGCCTTCTCCATATTAAAGACTGTTGCTTTCTGAGCTTACTGAAATTTATTTGCAGTTAAATGCATCAATAGCAAGTCGAAAATCTTGTACCTAGAATTTCATGAATGATATGTTCATTGAAATAAATTTGCGTGATTGTTTTTACAGCTGTATTTTCCGAATGACACTGAAAATGCATGTTTTCGCCAACAGACATTTGAACTCACTTTACGTTATCTACAAACTGTATAATATAAATTAGGAATTGTTCATAACTAAAAAATTAAGTGGTAATTGAAAAAAAACACCTGGTGACACATTTGTGCGTATCTGTTAAAAATAACGAGACTGTACTTTTTGTCATTTGAGTAGGTCGTTCCTCTAGTCACGTGGGTCAAGGTATAGATGTACTTGTATGTATAAGAATTTATGCTAAACAGCGAAATTGGGATTGATCATTTTTGGAGAGACATATTGTATCAAAAGACATTTAGAGACTGGAAATATCCATCTTTGGCTAAAGTTGTGAAAGCATGCCTTGCTTTATCACATGGCAACTTTGATGTAGAGAAAGGTTCTTCTGTATCACAAAGAGTTCTTTCATCAAATAGAAGTCATCACTCTTTCCACGTTTATAAGTGAGTCACGGAAAAATTATCATCGGCCGCCACCGGGAATCGAACCCAGGGTCTTCCCGTTGCGCCCCGGACATGCTTCCACAGCACCACAGTGGCCTCGAAATTCTCCAGACACACATACGACAAACTGCCAAACCACCTGGCAGGTTGATTCTTTGGAGCCCCGCACAATGCTGGTGGGGATTCACCACAGATGATCATCAGCAACTGAACAAATAACTAGAAGAGGAATAAATAATAAATACACAGTTGACGTGAATCAGGAACATCAAATAGAAGTCATCGCTCTTTCCACGTTTATAAGTGAGTCATGGAAAATTTTCAGATGAGAAGGCATCTATGTCTGAGAAGATGTTGAATGAGAGACTAACAATTCGAGATGCATTAAAAACGTATAACAACCAAGTTGCAAAGGTGCTAATAACCAAAGAACTAATAAAATTAGCACTTAATGCACATGGGTCATATAGCAACCATTTGGAAGAGGAGCAGAGATTAAAGGAACAGCAACTGAAAGCAGAGAAAGAAAGTGCTGAGAGAATGAAACAAGAATTGCTAAATGAAGGATTTGAAGAGCAGAAAGCAAACTATAGAAAACATGGAAAACAAGATAAAAATTATTGCTCAAGAAAAAAGAGAAGTGCAAGAATCATCAGACTCTGTGCTTAAAGAAGTCAATGTGAGACTAAAGCAAGCATTAAAACATAAAAAAAAAAAAAAAAACAGAAAACATACCCGCAATACGAGTTGCACATGGCATTCTAGAAGGAGCAGAGAAACTCCGACAAAAGGAAAGATAACATGAACTTGAAGCATTAAAAATGAATAAGGTAGTTTATAAAACAAAATCCTCCCTAATGGATGCATTTATGCAGAAAACCTCAAAAAGGAATAAATTTAAAGGTTAATGAGGAAGCTTTTTTGTTAAGCTTCCTCATTAACCTTAAATTTATTTTAAGCTTCCTCATAACCCTTATATGCACTCATGACAGTGGTATAAATTCACACTCAATTTTTTAAAATAATTTACTGCATATAACTTCTCCAAATTGCTAGCATGGTATAAGAATAATAGAAACTTTAAAGAGGGCTCTCCCCCAAAAAATTGCTAAATGATAAAAAACAGTTTGCTTATACAAATGGGGGGGGGCATCATATAAAAGTTAATCATTTCAAAAAATTTGAGGTTTGGTTTTATTATTGTCATCAGTGGGTGTAAGGATAATCTTAGTTTTACTGTTGTTAGAGCTTTGAAAATCGATCATGGTTAACATCTAGGGATTTTAACTGTCTGCTGTTATAAAAACAACCTAAATTAGAAGAAAGTCAAGTTCTTTGTTTTCTTATTTCTGTAATTATGAGTTGGAATAATTTTACAGGATAAAGTAATTTCTTTATATTTGTCTCAAAAGCATCAAGGGACACTGTGGAGAATGACTGTAACATTATCAAGGCAGGTGTACACTGAAGAGCAATTGAATTAGAGACAGCTGGCGTTATTCAAATGTGGCGCTGTGGACGGCCCTGTAAACGGAAACGACATGACGTATGCAGCGGTCTGACAATATAAGGAGTGATGCGACGGGAATCAGTAAAAGTCTGACGCCGTATGGGTAAGACGATGGATCTAAGCGCATTTGATCGTGGGCAAATTGTCGGGCCCGACGAATGGGTCACTCCATCTCGGAAGTCGTGCAGGCACTGGGATTTTCACGAGCCACTGTGTCACGGGTGCACCGTGAGTACATCGAATCCGGTAAAACCATCCCTGGACGGGCCAACTGCCGCGGACAACAGCGTGTGGATGAGCGGGGTCATCGCGGCTAGCTCGCATTGTAACAGCGGATAGACGGGCCACAGTGCAAGAAATCACTCGGCAATTTAACTCTGGTGCACAAAAACGTGTAAGCAGCCACACCATCCAGAACCATCTCCTCGCTATGGGGTACAGAAGCCATCGTCCCACGAGGGTACCGCTGCTGGCCGCACATCACAGGGTCCAAAGATTAGCATGGGCGCGGGAACATGGTCACTGAACCCTAGTCATGTGGGAAAATGTTGCCTGGACTGATGAGTCGACATTCACCTTGGTACATGCGGATGGCAGGATACTAGTACGGCGTAAACCACATGAAGCGATGGATCCTTCTTGCCAGCAGGGTACTCTTCAAGCTGGTGGAGGTGGCGTTCTCGTCTGGGGACTGTTTACGTGGACTGAAATGGGAACCCTGGTACGTGTGACATCGTCCCTCACAGGTCAACGTTCTAGGGATATCCTGGACGACCATTTGCTCCCGTTTGTGCGTCTTTAACATCTCACTGGGGACCTCATCCTGCAACAAGACAATGCACCGTGCCATCGCTCCCGAATTATATCCGAATGGTTGGATGAACACTCCACCGACGTGCCCTCGCTTCCTTGGCCAGCTAGGTCACCTGATCTCAGTCTCATCGAGCACATCTGGGATGCCATCGAGAGAGATGTTCGAGGCTCTGACCCCCTCCATAAAATCTTCGTGAACTGTGGGAGCTTGTTCAGGGGTCGTGGATCCGCATGGCTTCCTACCGCTTCCGGTGTCTTGTCGAGTCCATGCCAAGACGAATCGCCGCCGTCATCAGGGCGAAAGGTGGTGCTACACGTTACTAGACAGGTATCTCTAATTCAATTGCTCTTCAGTGTATATCAGTGGGATGTTTCATATCAATTATACCTGACAGCGTTCGAATTACCCAGTGGTCCGCTGGCCATTGGCCAGTAAAACTTCTGTTGGACCACTGAACTGTTGATTTTACTGGCCCAGATGGCCAGTAAGTTTTTTTACTAAGTTGTCACAAGTTAAAAAATGAATTTCTATTTCTTTTACCTTGCTGTATGGTTTTCTTTTCAGGCTGCAAACTAGTGATAGTTTCGAAAAATGCTAAAGGAGAACAGCTATTATTTTTTTTATCACTCATGATTTGTAAAGATCGGAAGAAAAAAAATACAGAAAGGCAGTTTCCCAGTCCTTGTCTTGTAATGACAACAGCTGTTTTTTCTTATCTTCGGCCACCCTAGTGAATGCAGCAGATACTGACAATAGACACAAGCCAGCTTTTGTTTCTGGCGCAAAACACACACTAGCAGGGGAGGTTAATTGGATGCGTGAAGGTAATTTTTGCAAAAGAGCAATTCACATGAAACAGTGTTTAATGGAGAACTAAAACTAACGTAATGGGAAAATAGGAGGGATGAGCAATAAGACTAAAATAAGGAAAAAGAAGCTAAACCCTAAGCAATAAAACATATAAAAAAGGCTGCTAATGTATAAGAATTTTTTTTGTACCCTTGGAGTCTCCTTGTTCTTTCTTACTTAAAAACAGATCGATAATGCACTCTTACTTTGTTATATCGCCAATCCATCGAAATTTTATTCTGGAAACATTCTTTGTCCTTTCAGTTGCACTTTCAAATTAGATGTTTTAAAAACAAATACTGGAGATAATTCCATTAAAATGATACGCTATTTTCTGCATATATTATAAACGCCTTCTTTTTTAATTTATTTACTGCCCAGCGGGCATTTTGGTGGACCGGTGGTTTGAAAATTCTAGTGGTCCGCTGGGCCAGTAGACGATTTATTTCTAATTCTAACACTGCCTGATCTACACAGACTTGAGCTTGAATCGTAAGACAGTTAGTTGTCCATACCCTAATGAAATGAAGACGTTTCAGACAGGTTTTTCACGTTTACCTTTCAAATATGGAAATCAAAATAAAATGTACTTTTTTATAACATAATTCAAAATCATGTTAAGCACCATTATTATTATTACTTATGAGTTAGTTTCCATTATTGAAGAGGGAGATTGCACTATACCCATTCCATTCCTGATGATAATAAACTGCAAGTTTTCATTTTTTTTAGTTCTAGGCTTCGTGTTTTTGTTCCATACTAAACACATTCACAGTGTTTGATATTTATTGTGATAGCTGTACGAAAGACAAGTTTGAAATATTTTCAAATGGTCATCTATTCGAATGAGAATCTTGATGTACCTCATATCAGGCAACTACAATTATTATATGTACAGAACAAAACAAGTTATCATAACACTGAATCACCACAACTATGGCCTTTGAAAGAAGAAATACACAACAATTTTTTCAACACAGTGTATGAAGCCCACTTGGAAAATCTTATATTTTTTAACCAACCACAAACGCAGAAGAAAGCTCTCCGTACTGGCTTGATACAGATGAGAACATCTGACCTCCAGAACAATGACAAAGAAGGAAGTGTTTTGTAATTCCGAAGTTTGTATCAGGGTAGTTTTTGATATATAATTAAATATTTTTTGGAGGGGGGGGTTAATTTTCATAACCTTTACGGTTCTGAGTGTCTTGAGTAGCATTATATTGGAACTTAAGATGCCCTTTTTGTAGTGTATGGATGTGTGTGTATATATATATAATTTTTTCCCCCACCAAAATGTGAACATGTGTTACTTTTGTCACCATGATTTGAAAATATATATATATATATATTTGGTGTGGAGCACTTACATTCTAAAACTCGTACATTTTTTTTGGCAACTACACTGACTGAAAAAAATCCCAACACCACGAAAAAATAGTTGTAGAGGAATGAAATGGCGGCAATACATTTGTATAGGTAACATATTTAATCGATTAAGGTTTCAAGATCACAGCTTAATGTAAGCGTGAGAAGAGCCATTTTAAATGTGAAATGCTGGTACATTAATAACCGGTGTAACCGCCAGAATGTTGAATGCAAGCACGCAAACGTTCATGCATTGTGTCGTACAGGTGCTGGATGTCAGTTTGTGGGATGGAGTTTCATGCCTGTTGCACTTGGTCGGTCAATACAGGGACGGTTAATGCTGGTTGGGGGTGACGCTGGAGTTGTCGTCCAATGATGTCCCATACGTGCTCGATTGGTGAAAGATCTGGTGATCTAGCATGCCACGGCAACATGTCGACACTCTGTAGAGCATGTTGGGTTACAACAGCGGTATGCGGGCGAGCGTTATCCTGTTGGAAAGCACCCCCTGGAATGCTGTTCATGAATGGCAGCACAACAGGTTGAATCACCAGACCGACGTACAACTGTGCCGTCAGGGTGCGTGCGATAACCACGAGAGTGTTCCTGCTGTCATAGGAAATTGCTCCCCAGACCATAACTCCAGGTGTAGGCCCAGTGTGTCTCGGCCGCAGACTGGTTGGTTGCAGGCGCTCACCTGGCCTCCTTCTAACCAACACACGGCCATCACTGGCACCCAGGCAGAACCGGCGTTCATCAGAAAACACAACAGATCTCCACTCCGTCCTCCAATGAGCTCTAGCTTGACACCACTGACGTCGCAAACGGCAGTGGTTTGGACTAAGTGGAATGCACGCTACAGAGCGTCTGGCTCGGAGCTGTCCTTCAAGTAACCGATTTGTAACAGTTCGTTGTGTCACTGTGGTGGCAACTGCAGCTCGAATTGCTGCCGCAGACGCGGTACGATGCGCCACGGCCATACGCCGTACACGGCGGTCTTCCCTCTCAGTAGTGCCACGTGGCCGGCCGGAACCCGGTCTTCTTGAGGCAGTACCTTCCCTTGACCACCGCTGCCAACAATCATGCACAGTGGCTACGTTCCTGCCAAGTCGTTCTGCAATATTGCGGAAAGAAAATCCACCTTCTCGTAGCCCTATTACACGACCACGTTCAAATTCCGTGAACTGTTGATAATGGCTTCTTCGTCTTCTTAAAGGCATTCTTGACTAACATCAACACACTACGTCGAATCTCAACGATAACTAACGCTCACGAACGTTACAGCGCGTATTTACAGCAAACCTGCTTTGCATGTTCCGAGGGCGCTACCGGCGCCAAACGTATGCGCCGAGCGCGAAATTTGCATAGACGCCATCTTACAGATGTACTCTCATCGCCTACGAACTGTCGTTTATCTAACACAACCTCTTCTTGGTGTTGGGATTTTTTTTTTTCCGTCAGTGTATTTTAGTCATTAACATAAGTTGTTAAGGCTACTATTTAGGCTACTATTTTTACCATTAGTGGCTACTATTTAGGCTACTATTTTTACTATTAGTGGCTACTATTTAGGCTACTATTTTCACCATTAGTGGCTACTAAACCAGTTATTTTCTTGGGTGTGATAGGCGGACAGCCCTACATGAATAACGTCCATTCGCGTCAGAATGGATTCAAGACGAGCTCATTACAACCGAAACTTCGGCGTCTTTTTTCTTGTTTACTGATGGATATTGGTATCTGGCCTCCCTGCTGCCAATATACATGGGGATAGTTGACTATGAAGTAGGGAATCAGTGCCATCGCAAAATTGTTTAGTATTATTATCGTTGCGCTAAATTCCAGATTACTTCACATATGTGTTATATATAGAAAAACAAAATTATAAAGGGGGAATTTTGCCATTTCGTTGAAGGTGCAGCACACACTGAAGAACACTCTGTAACAGCAGAACTCATAATTCTAAATGCATAATTAATTTCACCCCCAATTTGCAAAATATAAAACGAAACACTTTATTCTAGCAAAAACTCCTGGAAGTGTATTTATGAACTGGAAAAGTCCTGGAGTTTTTTTTCTGTAAATCTGTTCGAACTCTCTTTATAATGTCCAATAGCATTTTACAAAATGTATTTACCGGTCCTCATAGAAAGAAACACTTGCCTGCAACATTCATGCAGAACATGCACCAAATTCTTTCCCCTATGTTTATGTTTCAAGATAGGATTAATTAGATTACCTGGTCATACATCACCAAAAGTTATCAGATTGTTTAATACAAATTTTGAAATCGAGCTAAATTCTTAAATTTAATGTAAATGGACTTTAAATAAGATACAGAAATTTTCCTAGCACTAATCCCTTATTTATTTATTTTTAATATATGAAAGCTAGCTCAAGAAAGGCACTAACAGCAGGCTTCTGCAGCAGAAACATTTTAGAAAGAGCTCAGAAAGTTGTTTGCTGGGTTTAACGAACAACCTGAACAACACGTGAGAATAACACAGCATCTATGCCGCACGGGATTTGAACCCGGACCCATCTCGGACGAATGGTCAGAAACCAGCGCTTAGACCACTGCGCCACCGGGGTTGTCAAGTGCTCAGAAAGTCTGAACAGAATAAAAGAAATCCTAAAATTTTTGGGCTTTTCCGAGGAAGAAGATGGAGTTCTCGTAGATTTTCCAGAAAACGTCTCTCAGACAGCCTTTACAAACTTCCGAATCCAGAAATTTCAAATTGGAAGGGTGCTGAAAAATTTTGGTTGGATGTGTGTGAAAGGAAACTTTTTGAAGGTTGAAGATTTTTGTAGTGAAATATTTAGGCTTTTTTTTTTTTTTTTTGATTGAAGGTTTAACGACCACCGAGAGCAACTCGAGGTGTTATAAGCAGTCTACCGTCCCTTATTTAGTGCCACTGGTTCCAGGGAAGAAAGGGATCCATAGCCGTAAGACAAACAACATCCATACCTTCCTTGGATTCGAACCCAGACCCTTCACCGACGAATGGTCATAAGCCAGAGCTTAGACCAATGCGCCACCGGAGGGCGACTATTGAGACTTTATACCTATGGTTAAAATTGGGGTAAACCCCAAGAAATTTCAGAGCTATTGAATCCCGGTGAGGCATGGATGTTGTGTTTGTCTTACGGCACTGGCTCTCTCCCTTTCCTGGAACCAGTGGCCCCAAAATTAGGGACGGGCTACTGCTTATAGCCCATTGAGTTGCTCACGGTGGTCGTTGAACACTCAATCAAAAAAAAAGTCCGCGGTTCATATAGGGCCCCGAAGCTTCATTGTTTTTAATCGAAGTTTGTTTTTGTTTTTTTTCTTAATTTTCCGTTGCATGTACATTATATTTTCTTATTCCATCAGTGATTGTTATTTTGAAAACCGGATTCAAAATACACTCATCGTCAAAAAAATAGTTGCACCCAGAAGGACTTGTCGGATGGCAATGCTATTTGGGAGGAAGGTAAAGGTTACCAGGAACAATAAATGATTAAACATTAAGACTGATATGGGCAATATTTATTGAGCTACACGCCAATAAGTAGTGTCTCTCAGTATGTCGTCGGGTCGCCATGTTTGCTCACATAACATGCCAGACGTTTCGGCATGGAGTTGTACAGGTTCCTAATGGTGTCCTGCGATAAGCCATTCCATGCAGCTTGAATCTTCTCACGCAGTTCCTACAGATTGTGCAGTAGGAGTGGAGTGTGGATAGCGCGTCCAATAGCATCTCACACATTTTCAATCGGCGTTAAGGTCTGGCCATGGCAGAATGTCAGTGCCTTGAAGGCAAGCTCTTGAGACAGCAGCAGTATGCAGACGAGCGTTGTGCTGTTGGAAAATCGCACCGGAGTGAGCGTTCAGAAAAGGTAGGACGGTTGGTTGCAGGACCTCATTAACGTAACGTTGGGCTGTCAAGTGCCTGTAATGAACACCAAAGGTGATCTAGCATCGTAGGCAATTGCACCCTACACCATGACACCGGACCTTCTGGACGTGTGACGCTCGACAACAAACCGTTCATCTTGGCGCTGACCATGATACCTCCATACTCAGATTCGGTGGTCGTTTTTTCCAAGACGAAAGTGGGACTCATCACTGAAGATCACCCGCTGCCATTCTGAGTGGCTTCATGACAGTCTGGCATGTCACCATTGCAGTTTTTGGGACGATGCAATGGTGTTAAGAGCAGTCGTCGTAACGGTCTGCGTGCGTGTTGTCCTACGTCGTGCAGCCATCTGCCAATGGTGCTGGCACTAATCAGACTACGCATGGAGAGCGCCACTGCTCGCTAAATATCCGCAATCGTGGCTGTTGGGTCACTCCACGCATGTCGGACAACCCGCTGACCCTCTCTCTTCGTGGTTCGTCTTGCCTCCCAATCATGAATCAACATCATTAAAGAGACTTAAAAAATATGATATATTGAAGGCAGGGCCGGATTAAGATGGGGGTCTATAGTGGCTATAGCTTTGGGGCCCACCATGACGGAGGGCCCAGGAGGCATTCCGGGGCAAATTATAGATAGATAGGTAGTGTCTCTCAGAGAGAGGTTTATAAAATAGTTTTACTGTTGTCTCGTATGATTTCCACTTGAGGCTGGAAGACGAACAGATTTCAAGGCAGTTACTCAGCAATGGTGAAGGTTTTATGTCGCTGTGTACAGCAGGATCGGCGATAGTTTCGGGTTTTTCACTACCATTCACACACTCCCAATTTTTTTTATTGGGGGTTTAACGACTACCGTGAGCGACTCAGTGGTCTATAAACAGTCACCCGTTCCTAATTTAGGGCCACTGGTTCTGGGAAAGGGAGAGAACCAGTGCCGTAATACAAACACAACCTTACCGGGATTCGAACCCGGGCACTTCACGGACCAATGGTCATAATCCGTCGCTTCCTCCCAATTTGCACTTTGAACCGTTATTGTTCGAAGTCCCCTGTAGCTTCACACGGCTGTGACGTGCCTGCCCCGCAGGACACACACGACATAAAGGCAGATAGCAACAAGAGCAAACGTCTGCGTAGCTCAGTTGGTAGATCGACTTGTTCCGGAATCAGTGGACTCGGGTTTGATCCCCGGCGTGGACCAAAAATGACGAAGAAATTTACTTCGTTATAATGGCGCCCGAACTTCCCGGATGACCCGGCCGTTCAAGATCTCGCAATGGTGTGATGTTCTTTCCACACCGCGAGATACGAAAAGTAAGAGAATCCCTTCTTCAGCGCTTCGAAAAATAAATGTGTGTGATGTTGCATTCCACACACTAGATTGACTGGGAGTTCTCAAGTGCAAGTTCTACAGCGGATGGCTGCCTGCGACGATTCATGGTCACGGCTGACTCGTGGGCCATGCCCCCAGCCCTCTTTCTGGGGGTGGTGGGAGGAGGTGTGACGTGTCTGCCCCGCAGGACGCACACGACATAAAGGCAGATAGCAGCAATACGAACGTCTGCGTAGCTCAGTTGGTAGAGCGACTTGTTCTGGAATAAGTGGACTCGGGTTCGATCCCCGGCGTGGACCAAAAATGACGGAGAAATTTACTTCGTTATACGGCATAACAAAAATGACGCATTAAGAAAAGTATGCAATGCTAAATCATTAAAAAATCCGAGACAAAATGTAGGAGCCTTAAGCTCTTAACTCATGTTCTTATGAGAACAATAAAAAGTACAGTGACTTGTTATGAATACTCTTCAGATAATTTAGTAGTTATAGTTTCATGTTTAAACGGACTTCATAATGATTCCACGTCATAAGTTCTTTGGGAGCCCACTCAGATGTCTTAGCCTTGAGGTCCACTCAAATTTCTTAGACTAGAGCACCAGTAAGGCCTAATGTGGCCCTGATTGAAGATACTGGGGATTATTAGAGTACTGAAATAGAACAAAATGGTTAACTCCCCTGACATAAAGTACAACGTTGTACATCAAACTAAGGGTTTCGTTCTAAATATGTAAGACTGCTGGGAGCGATTGTAATAACGGAGGCTGATGAGCGCCAGTCGTGAATCAACATCAGTAAAGAGACTTAAAGAATATAAATGTATTGAAGGAAAGGACGGATTAAGGGGTAGGGGGGTATATAGGGGCTATAGCCTAGGGGCCCACCATGACCGAGGGCCCAGGAAGCATGCATGGGCAAATTATAGATAGGTAGAGAGAGGTTTATAAAATAGTTTTACTTTTGTCTCGTATGATTTACACAAATCTTATTCCTCTTACAAATCTTTATTAAATGGCAATAAACAGGATTTCGAAATGTAAAATGGTGAAGGAAATTTGGAGTTCATCAGTATCGTTAACTGACTTTAGATGCTTTGTGAACCGCCTGTTCATCTTCGGAACCCGATGTTTTGTTAAACCGCCTGCTGTCAGTCTCGAGCTTTCTTCTGAGTTTGTCTTTCTCTGCTTGTAATTCTATTAAAGTCTTTTTCTTGGCGTCTTTTCTTGGTGCCTTCAAAGGGTGGTGAGGAGCCTTGGCACAGAGATTTTGGCCTGCAGATTTCTTGGAACATTTTGGCTCAGCGCATGGAGCTGTTGCCATAAGACACGATTCTTTAGCAGCATTAATTTGCTGCTCTTTTAACTTTTTCCTCTCTAAACGATCCGAAAGGTCGAGTATGCGTCGCTTCACGGCATTTAAAAAGTTTACACAGTTCTTCATGTCGACAGGTCCATAAAGTTCTCGCAGTTCCCCTTTCGGCAGATTGTCACATCCTAGGTTTTTAAACAGCCAACTTATTCTATGGCACACAGCCTCCATGAGCTCATCGTTTGTGTTAGCCTAAGCAATAAATGTACAGTAAATAAAATTTTCCAGCATGTTATGAATGACAGGCTCTTTAACCAGAAAACAATGAACATAAATTCTCTGAATCAATTATTAGTATGAAGTAAATATTGTCAACTCTTCATGGGTCTATCATACACAGGGACATGAACTTTGCGTCTGGCACAAATACATGTCTTTCATCTCCACTCTAATAGAAAAAAAGAGAGAAATAACTTGTTCTGTTCTTCACAGAACAGAACAAGTTATTTCTCTTGCACGTGCTTTTTTTTTTTTTTTAATTATCAATAACTTTTATTCAGACGAAGAAAGAAAAAATGAAGTAATTTAACAAGTTTATTCACTGGTTGAATAAATGGAGCTAAACTGAACTAAAAATTAACTTACCCGCTTTGATTTGTGGACCTGAAATTTGCTGATCATGAACTTGTAGAAAGAAAAGATAAAGAAAAGATGAAAATTGAATTTAATATATGTATTTTTTTCATTAGCATTATTAATAACATGTATGAAAATGCAAAGGTTCGACTATTTGAGGACACAGCACCAATAAAAATTGAAAAGGGAGTGAGACAAGGTGACACCATATCTCCCAAACTCTTCAATGCCACATTGCAAAGTGTCTTTCAGTCATTGAACTGGGAAAACAAGGGAATAAAGATTAATGGAGATTATTTTACTCACCTTCCCTTTGCTGATGACGTAATCGTTTTTGCAACTACCCCTTCAGAGTATGATCCAGGAACTTGCTGACAAGAGCAAGGAAGTGGGATTAAAAATGAACTTTCAGAAGACAAAAGTGATGTACAATGCTTTTAAAAGAAATGAAGATTTTGAGATTGATGGGGAAAAGCTGGAGATAACCGATACCTACATTTACCTTGGACAACAGGTATCAAAAGCAAGGATCACATTGATGAAGAAATTAATCGGCGTATGAAATTTGGCTGGAGAGCTTTTGGAAGAACCAGTACAATTCTCAAGAGCAATACGTCATTATGTCTTAAAAGAAAAGTGTTTATTCAATGTATCCTTCCAGTTCTTACATATGGAGCAGAGACATGGACCTTAACTAAAAAACACATACAAAGGCTGCAGACAACTGAAAGAGCATGGAGAGATGCATACATGGTGTAACCAGAAAAAACAAGAATTCGTGGATAAAGAAAATGACAAGAGTGGAAGACATCATGATCAGAGTAAAGTCCCTGAAATGGCAATGGGTTGGACATGTCGGCAGAAGAACGGACTACCGATGGACAACCGAAATTTTAGACTGGATTCCACGGGACAGAAAAAGACCCAGAAGACGACCACATGGGAGATGGATGCATGAAATTCGAAAGCATGCTGGAGTAACATGGAGGAGACAGGCTCAAAGCAGACAACAGTGATCAATCCACTGCTGCACGAAGGTCTCCCCTAGTTTCTTCCACAACGGTCTGTCTAGTTTCTTCCACAACGGTCTGTCTCCTCCATGTCACTCCCGCATACTTTTGAATTTCATCCACCCATCTCCCATGTGGTCTTCTTCTGGATCTTTTTCTGTCCCTTGGAATCCAGTCTAAAATTTCAGCTGCCCATCTAGGGTCTGTCCTTCTGGCAATATGTCCAGCCCATTGCCATTTCAGGGATTTTACTCTTATCATGATGTCCTCTACTCTTGTCATTTTTCTGATCCATGAGTTCCTCTTCTTACTTCTCCTGGTTACACCAAGCATGCACCTCTCCATGCTTCTTTGAGTTGTCTGCAGTCTTTGTATGTCTCTTTTAGTTAAGGTCCACGTCTCTGCACCATACGTAAGCACTGGAAGGATGCATTGATCAAACACTTTTCTTTTAAGACATAATGGAATATTGCTCTTGAAAATTATACTGTTTCTTCCAAAAGCTCTCCAGTCAAGTTTTATACGCCGATTAATTCCTTCATCAATGTGACCCTCACTTGATATCTGCTGTCGAAGATAAATGTAGGTATTGGTTATCTCCAGCTTTTCCCCATCAATCGATAAATCTTCATTTCTTGTAAAAGCATTGTACATCACTTTTGTCTTCTAAAAGTTTATTTTTAATCCCACTTCTTTACTCTTGTCAGCAAGTTCCTGGATCATACTCTGCAGCTCTGATGGGCTATACAGTATAATATATATTTAATATACAGTGTACCTCCTTTAAGGGACACCTCCGAATAAGGGACACCTCCGAATAAGAGACACCTCTATTTAAGGGACAATTCTAGTTCCAATCCCTTGGTATAGGGAGGGATCTTAATGTATTTACCTCCAAATAAGGCACATTTCTAGAAAGCAATTATTTCTTTAAAAAGAAATTGTTCCTCTCAAAAGTCAGAAAACGCAGACTCATAACAATCTTTAGTAGCAAGCACTGCTTGAAGGTCAAGTGCTGTCTTCTTGTCCTCTTGAAGTCAAGCATTGGTTGAAAGACTTTCGCTGTCTTGTGAAAACAGCGAACAGCTTGGCAAATCTGTCAATGTATTGAATGCAATACAATGGATAACTACGGCTGTTAAATTTATACCTGTAAGTTGTGTTAAGCAGTCTTTTTTTTTTAAAGAGGTAATCTTCACTACTTCACTTTCTAGTGTATGTGAACTGAGTGTGTACACTGAAGGAAATACAGAATTGTGTGAACTTGTCAAAGACAGTGGCAGTAATATTGCGATAGAGGAATACACTATATTGACAAAAGTCACCAGACACCTAGAAGAGAAACACAACATAGCATTTATTTATATACATAGCATTTACTGTACGGTGTCGGTCCACCTTTGGCCTTAATACATGCACTGACCCTTCGAGACATGCTTTCGACAAATTTTTGGAACACAGCGATAGGTATGCGCTTCCATTCAGTACACAATGCTGCCGCTAACTGTTGCTTAGTAGTAGGCCTTGGTTCCAAATTTCTTGTGCGGCGCTCTAATTCATATCCTTAGTACTCTATGGGATTTAGATCAGGGTTCCGTACTTGCCAGTCCACACACGATACGGAATTATCGCCAAACCACGCCGTAACAGTCCTTGCTTTATGGGACGTAAGTCGTGTCTGTTTTGAGCTCCGTGTTTCGCCGTCTACTGAGTGTGTTTTGTGTGCTCTGTCGTTTAACTTTTGTGCGTGCCTTCAAGACGAAGGTTGTATTTTTCATTTAAGACATCTCCCGAGTCGGTGAGTACTATTTTCAATTAGCTATCAGCACTTTATTTTCTCGACCAGTTGGTCGTTTTTACTAAATTAGGCCTCGCCATCGGCGATGGTGACTGCTGATAAGAGCAGCATTCCCGCTCTCGTCACAGCTTCTCCTACTACGTCGATCCTTATCTCTGACGGAGCAAACCAATCAGCGTCCGTCCTTGATGATAGGGAATATCGTCCTCCTCCTGATGCCCATTGCTCTTCTTCTTCTACGCTTCGACTCTCTGACTCCACCACCCCTCCTGGTGGTGAGGCTATGTCGTTCGTTCCTGATGCTGCCGATGACGTAATGGATATCTCTGAGGACGTTGCTTCTCTGCCCTCGGTAGCCTTGCCCAGCGTTGTGGTAGCTCCTTCATCCAGCGCTGCACCTCTGCCTTCCAATGGAGGATTGCCTTCCCGCTCTTATTCTAGCGTTACCTCAGGTGCGTCCCTACCGACGCAAGCGACTCGCCTTCCCCTTGCAGATGCCCATGTCCAGATACATGGTGACTCACTTCAATTGGACGTTCCACACTTCTCATCCGCGGCGCAGGAACTTCACTCCACCCGCGAGTTGGGAGTGTGCCTGGATGCTCTTCCGAATACACCGTTGAAGGTCTATTGTGATACGCTCCTTGCTTTTCTTCCAGCCGGAGCCATTACTCACCTCACCCCCCCCCCGCGGACGGTGATTGTTTATTTCACATCCAAAGAGCATGCAGACACGCTTCTAAACTTTGGTCTTGACCTGGGAGACCACCACCTGGAAGCTGAACCGATTGCCAGGCGCCCTGTTCAGGTCTCCTTGCATCCGGTGCCCCCCGAAATCTCAGATGCGATGATATGTACTGCCCTTAGTAAGTGTGGTAAAATTGTTGGTCCTGTTATCACACATTCAGGTGCACCCAAGGATCCTGCAAATAAGAATGTTCTTAGTTTTCGCCGGAGTGCTCGACTCATCTTTCCATCAGAGGAGCATCTCCGTAAGTTCCCACGGATCCTAAACGTCCGATGTGGGCAGCTCTCCTACAGAATTGACATGCTAACATCAGAACACTGTGCTAATTGCAAAGAACTTGGGCATCAGCGTGCTCGATGCCCCAACAACGAGTATCCAGCTCCCACGGCTTCTACAGTGCCTACCGCCTCTAAGCAGCCTCCTGCTACATCTCGGTCTCGACCTGCACCGTCTTCAAATGTGCCAACTGCCCCAGGGCCGAGTTACACAAAAAGTATATCTACAGCCTCTCGTCCACGAGCGTCTTTTGATGCTGATCTCACCTCCCACCTTCAATTTCCAGTGCTCGCCTCACCTATTACTCCTCATCCCGTGGCAACATCGGGAGACTTCGCCGCTGGTTTCCTACCAGTCTTCACTGTTGGTGTCTCCGAGTGTGACTCTGCGTCAGCTTCCCGAGCATCGTCGTTCCCTGGAAAACGAATTTCTGGCACTCGTACAGGTACCCGACGTAAGAGGAAGAAGAAGAAGAAATCTTCCTCTGCGGATGGGCAACCGTTCCGTGCTACCAAATCTTCAGGAGATTTTTCTCCCTCTCCTGCGCCAACAGAAATTGAAAGGGACACTGATGATGATGGGTCTCCGCCTTCGTTTGAGGTCTTTTCAAGTGTACTCTCCAAATATGGTGCTCCTTCAGAACCTCTCAATCTTGGAGATTACTATCAGTTTTGCACCCACACCACGAACCTGGAGTCGACGTATGACTACCTCCGAGAGCGCGAAGACATTCTTCCCGCGCTGCTCCTGCAAGCCGGATGCATTGCTAAGTACTTTCGTGGGTTTGTACATGACCCCCTGCACCACTCATGGACCCTTGGCTGCGTTAACCGATTACAACAACTCCTGAAAGTTGCTCCGCGACTCCTCCAACCAACGACTGACCAGTCCATTCAAGGTCACGACCCTTAATTGCACAGGGTTCGCTAGCCCCCTAGCGAATGCTCTTGTAATGGAAGACCTCTCGCCCGTCGGGGCCGATCTGTTACTACTACAAGAAACAAACTGCCATTCCTCCTCTCTGTTTACTCGCTGGCGGGCTAGCGATTATGTGTTCCATCATGCTTTCCGCTACTCATCTCATGGTGGACTTGCTATCGGAATACATCAACATTTCCGATCCACCCTCACTGCACTCTTAGTGCAGAACTTATGCCGAGATTTACTCCAGCAAGTCTCCTTCACAGTTGGCGGAGCTCGATTTCACATCTTTAATGTGTATATTCCGTGCACCTCTATTCATTTATCCATCTTGTTCACTAAACTCCGTCAAGCTCTCTCGAAAGTCTCGCCTTCGGATCGTGTGCTCTTGGGTGGAGACTTCAATTGCACCCTTGACCCGGCTCTGGATCGCTCTCCTTCGTCACGAGAGCGTCGGACGGATCTCGTCGCACTACTCCATGACCTTGTTGCTGATTTCTCCACCGATGCTTATAGGCGCCTTCATCCACAAGAAACCTCACACACGTGGCGCTCGTCTGGGAGTCAGCTTCCATCAACTGCACGCTTGGATCGGGTTTACGTTTCCACACCGCTTCTTGCGTCTATTACCGAGTTACAACATCAACCTACTTCTTCCTCAGACCACTGCACGGTCACCCTCACAGTGTTTGTTGCGGCGTCACTCCCTCGGACTGTACGTCCGTGGACATTTGACTCCAATCTCCTCACTGATCCTGAATTTTGTGCCTCTGTCCGTTCTTTCCTCGCTGCTCGTCGCGCAGGGTTGCATTCCGCACCCTGTACCTTGACGTATTGGCTTCGTGTCAAGCATCAGCTCCTCTTACATATCAAGCAACTTTCCTTCACCATGAAGACTTCTAGTCAGATGCGCCTCGATCACGCCAGGCAGATGCTCACACTGATTGGGTTATCAGATCCGCTTTTTCCAGCATATCAGGCGGAGCTCCAGGCTTTGCTGAAACCTCTTGCGCAGCAAGCACTTTTACGTCTGCGCATTAAACATCTCAATCCGGAGGAATGCACCTATGATTTTCTAACATCAATGGAATCTGCACGTAAGTCTTCTACCTCGCTTCGTCATCTTCGCCTCCCCTCTGGCGAAATCACATCCGATTCGGCAGCGATTTGCTCTCACGTTCGTCAGTTCTATACCACCAAGTTCAGTGAAACTCTTCCCCCTTCTCCCTCTGCTCTCCCCCATCTTCTCAATAACCTGCCTCAAGTTCCGTCTCATCTTGCTCACACATTGTCTCTTTCACCCACATCCACGGAGGTGTCCGACACCTTCTCTTCCCTTAACCCCCATGCTGCTCCGGGTCCGGACGGCCTCTCTTTTCCTTTTTACCGTGCGTTCTTGCCTCTTTTGTTGCCTTTTCTCCTCTCCGCTTTTTCTGCTGCATTTAACTGCTCCCCCTCCCGAGGAGTTTCACGGACGCACATGTGGTCCTATTTCCCAAGAAGGGTGACCCTCTTGACTTGGGAAATTGGCGCCCCATTTCTCTTCTCAATCAAGATTATAAACTTTATACTAAGCTTCTTTCCCGTCGACTAAACTCTATCCTCCCTCACATCCTTGCTGACTCTCAAACCTATACTATTCCTGGCCGTTCTCTTTCCTCCAATGTTCAACTTCTTCGCGATCTCATTCATCTTGCCAAGACTCATTCAGAACCTCTTGCTCTCCTTTCCTTAGACCTCCGTTCCGCTTTCGATAATATCTCACACGCCTATTTAACACAAACCCTGCTACACTTTGGCTCTCCTCCACAATTTGTCTCTGTTCTTCTCTCCCTCTACCGGGACGCCGTTTTCCATGTCAAGACGGCATCTTTTCTCACAGCACATGTTCCCTTCAAGCGGGGAGTTCGTCAGGGCTGCCCGCTTTCTGGTTAACTGTTTGCGATTGCCGTCGAGCCTTTTCTACGCTCTCTGCAAACATCTCTCCTAACACAACTTCCACCACCAGTTGCCAGCTCACGGCATCACTCAGTCATTTACTCTGCTTATGCAGATGACATCACCGTCTGCATTCGTAGCGACTCACAGTTCCAACTGCTTCGTCGTTTGTTCTCCCCATATGCTTCATGTTCTGCAGCTGAATTGAATACATCTAAGAGCACTGGATTGTGGTGCGGGTAGTGGTCCAATCGCTTGGATGCTCCATGGGGGGCCACATGGTCATCCACTACCCAACGCTTCCTGGGTGTGCACTTAGGCGCACCACAAGCTACATCCAGTGCAACTCGCACGGAACTCCATCCTCGCCTCCGCACAGCTGCATTCTGGTGTCGTGCGCAGTTCTGTACGTGCAAATATCACAGGACATACCTGTGAGATTTGCACTATGTCCTGGTGAGATTTGCATACTACCAGCGTGCAAATCTCACCAGACATACCTTCTGTCCATCTGCAAGCATTCTTGGATTGCATCTACTACCCTGTTTTCTGTCTCCAGGAGGTTACACGCTGCCTTACTCGAGTAATGTGGGCGGGTCATCACTGGATTAACGTACAAAGCTCTGTGCTCCTCCCTCCTATGGTGGTGCTGGCCTACCTGATGTCCCGCTGTGCTACAAAGCAAGCCGAGTGATCAACTTCATTCACCTTTTCACGGCTCCAGTGGCTTCCGCAGTTCAGGTACGTGACGTTCTTGCCTCCTTGCGTAACCCACATTTTTCCTTTCTTTCTTTAGTTCTCATGGATTGCTGTCCTTTCCCCCCTCCAAACTCCCACCTGCATATTCTGAAGCCCTCACTCACCTTCGCTCTCTCCCTTCATTCGCTCCCCTCCCTCTTCAACTCTAGAGCTTCTTTCTGAACCCCTCTTCTTCAACTCCCTTGTTCATCCCCCCATCTCCCCTGTTTTTCATTCCCTCTTGGCTCCGAGCAGGTGTAGTAACCGTACAAGACCTCACTAACTCGGATCTATCCTGGCGCCCTTTCTCTGGCCTCCCCCTGCTATTCTCTCGACCCCATCCGCCCATTTGGTCTATGACTCTCTGCTAACTGCACTTCGTTCGCTTTTCCCTGATTTTGTCTCCCCCACCGGTCTCTCGTCTCTGTCTTTTCTGCCCCTCTTCCGCTGCCGTTTTTCCTCCGACTCACAAACTCGGTTCTTCCTCTCTCCTCTAAATCTCTTTATCGTTTTCTAGTGCACCTTGCCACCCCTTCACCGCTTTCTATTCTGGAGGTTCCCCCTGCTTCTCTTCCTCTTGTCTGGGCCGCTGCCCGCTCACCCTTATCCGCCCCTCTTGAAATTAATACCCACTGGCTCTTTTTGCATAATCGCCTCCCTGTTCCGTATTTTCATTTTCGCATGTCTCTTCTCTCCTCCCCTCTCTGCTCCTTCTGCGCACAGGAGGCAGACGTTTCTCACGTCTACCTTTACTGTCCCATCCTGATGCCTCTCCTCCACCAGGCTTTCCGGATTGCCAGTCACTCTTGTTCTCAAGATCTTCCGTTCACTGCCTACAGACATCTTCTTCTGCGGGCTCATCCACCTACGCCTCTTCCGTCAGTATCTGCCTATCTTTTCGTGCTGGTTAAACACGTTATTTACGTATACCTTCAACAACTCCGCAGCGTTTCCTCGCCGGTCTCTTTACACCAGGCCAGCGCAGCACTTTTGTGCCATTTTCAAGATCGATTGCTTTCTCGACCCCGCCTGGAGTATCAGTCGTCGAGAAGCCACCTTCTATACTACCTGGGCGCCGGCCGCTCCATGGTTTGCGGTTGATTCTGGACTGCTACACCTATCAGTACCCTAGGACATTCTACACCTCCTTTGCTGAGTTCCGTGGCACCCTGGTGCCCCTCCTCCACTCTACGACTCGTGCAATCCACGCTACCGTTGAATTGTGAATGCTAATGTCATCTCAGTGTATTTCCATGCTTACTCGTGTACATTACTTACTTTCACCCCGCCTGTATTATGTTGCTTTGGTGCCCTCGTTAAATAACTTGCACAATTGTGCACGCTGTGTTTTTATCTCATGTATGTAATGTTTTACCTTCACGGCGGTGTTTGTGCTGTTCTTTTTCTAATTGTGTACTATTGTTTCGCCTGTGTTATCCTGTAAATCATGCCCAGCCAATGTCATGTGACACGATGTGTTTCTCTCTGTCACTTCTGCAATTTTTATGCAATAAGCTTTGCTTGCAGCATTTGTTATTCATCCCCATTGTCATTGCAGTGTATATACCATCATGTTTTAACAGTTTGTATTATTTCCCAGTGAGACGCCCAACACTGTACGTCTCCCTCTTATGTTTTCTTATGATGAATAATATTAAAGTGATTTTGAAACCTTGCTTTATGGCTCGGTGCATTATCCTGCTGGTACCAACAAGGTTCCATAGCATTGCTACAGAGTTGGTAGGGCATAATTGTCCAGAATATCGAGTGCTGGTTAACAGGCTTGTCCACGATAACCAAAGGGCCGGGACCATACCACGAAAAACACCCCCACACGAGCACACTGCCAGCTCCAAACTTGACCGTAGCAACAGTACACTGTAGTAAATAGCGTTCCCCCGGCTGCCGCCATACCCACACACGGCCATCAGACTGATGGATCATGTATCTGGATTCTGGATTCATCAGTCCATAGGACCCGTTTCCATTGATCTACGGTCCACGATGAATGTTCTTTACACCATGGTAAACGACGAGTAGCATTCCGAGTGGAGATGAAAGGTTTATGAGCAGCCGCACGACCACGGTAGCCTATGGAAAGAAGTTCTCTGCGAAAGATACGTGTACAAACCGAGGTTCCAGCATTTTTATTCACCTGTTCAATGAGGTCTTGTGCAGTACTCCGTCGATTAGCTGTAACGACTCTCCTGAGGCGTCGACGTCCTCTATCACTGATTTTATTTGGCCTGCCGTACGTTTTGCTGCTTCAGGCACGCCATGTGTCTTCCACTTATTCAGTACATCCAAAAAACAGTTGACTTGCATATATTTAAACGCCTCTCGGTTTCTGTTATAGGCAACCCACTAATATAACCAACAATCTTTCCTTTCTCAAAGTCAGTTCTCTTCCGCCGCGACATTTTCACTCAGCCTCACAGTGCGATAGCTGCAGGCTTGTTTTGATACAGTTTGTATCTTTACCGCGCATCTTAACAACGCAGATGATCCGTTCATTTGCTTTCGAAGGGGTGTCGGGTGACTTTTGTTAATGTAATGTATATTGCGATCGATGAATAGCTGTGTAGCGATGATACTAATGAAGACGTCAGAGCTTTTATACCTGATGTTGATAATGAAGACATGAGAGAAAAGTGTTTGGAGGATCCGGAAAATTATAAGGAAGAACAGGAAAGCTGCGATATAAAAAACTTGAAGGAAGCTTTAAAATACGCCGGACAGTTGCATAAGTTCTTAAATGTCGATAACAGTGAGGGACTGAATTTAATTTGTAACCTTAATATTCATGTGGTGAAAAATCCCTGTAAATTGAAAGCTTCAAAACAAACCCTTTTGTTGTATAATTTCAACTAAATGCATATACTACACTATTTCATATACAGGCACTGCATTTTTGTGCACGTACTATATTTCTGTTTTATACATACCTAGGTACGTATTTGATATTTTTATCGGTCAGGTGATGCGTAACATCACAGCCTCTCCTTGACAAATGTCAACCCAGCCTTCTCGTGGTGCATCCTGTTCCCACTAAAGTTGCTCTGACGACCGCCAATAGCGGTATAACTATACCATCGGGATTAGAGGAAATGCTATCCCACACTCACCAACCCGCATGGCCAGCGTGGTGAGTTATGGCCAAACCCCTCAAAAAATGACACCACAACTTAAATCTTGGCCCTCAGTCTCCGGCAGCTGGAATGTACCTGGCCAAGGCAGCGGCCAGTGCGACATGACGGCAGAGGGTGCAAAGAATCCCCGGAGGACCGGACTTGGCTGCCATCTGATGCTTACCTTGGCTACGTATAATGGACGCTCCCTATCTTCTGATTCAAGGCTTCTTGAATTGGAAGAGGAACTACAAAGGATCAAGTGGGACACCGTCAGGCTAAGTGAGGTAAGGAGAAAAGGAGAAGATCTCATTGAACTGAAAAGTGGACATCTCTTCTACTATCGTGGGACAGATACTGGCAGAACTAGTGGTGTTGGATTTATAATAAACAAGAAACTGAAGGATAAAGTTGTAGAAGTTGAAAGTTCCTCTGACAGAGCTGCACGACTCGTTATCCAACTCTCGAGAAGATACCAGGCTCAGATTATTCAAACTTATGCACCCACCACAAGTCATCCTGAAGAAGAAATTGAAGAATTTTATGAGGAAATTCGTCATCTAAATAATAAATGTAAGCAGCACTTGAAGAAAATTATGGGAGATTTCAATGCAAAAATAGGGCAACAGCAACAGAATGAAACTGCAGTAGGTAAATTTGGTCACGGCAATAGAAACAAGCGTGGAAATACGCTCGTAGAGTTTGCAGAGGTAGAAGGGTTTTTCATCAAGAACTCCTTTTTCAAGAAAAAGCCACACAGGAAATGGACATGAAGATATCCAAATGGGACGACAAGCGAAATTGATTTTATTATGTGTAACAAAAAATTCGTCATAGAAGACTGCAGTGTGCTAAACAAGTTCAATACAGGTAGTGACCATAGATTGGTGAGATGTAAGATGCACCTCAACACTAAACTCGAACGTGGCAAGCTTATAAGACAAACAAAATATATTGACATAATCAACCTTAAAAAACACCATAATACCTTCAAGTTGGAACTGCAGAACAGATTCTCTGCTTTAGAAGGCCTAACATCGGAAGAAGTGGATATTTCTGAAGTTAACAGAAAAGTAACCAAAGCTCTTATGGAAACAGCAACAAAATTAGCTCGGTCTAAGAACAAGTTGCATGTGAACAAATTATCAGGAAAAACCAAAATCTTGATGCAAAAAAGAAGAGAGATGAGGACAACTAAAGAAGATGTGACTTCCAAAGTGGAATATATAGAGCTATACAAGACAGTACGAAAAAGTATCACTGAAGACGTAAGGAAATTCAACTGTGAACTAGTGAGGAAAGCAATTGAAAGCAACCAAAGCCTAAAGATAGCAAAGGGACATCTCAGCAAGGGAAGAAAACAGATTATCTTACTGAGAAAAGAAGATGGTTCTGTAGCAAGAAATAGAGGCGAAATTTTGACAAGAGTGAAAGATTTCTACTACAAATTATATGAAAGGGATGATGCATGTACTCCAGACATCGTGAAAGGTACCAATACCAGAGTTCTTCCGGTCCTTCCAGCAGAAGTTGCACATGCAATCAAGAACATGAAGCGGGGAAAAGCTCCAGAAGAAGATGGAATTACTGTAGACATCATACAAGAAGCAAGTGGAGAAATCGAAACAGTACTCGCCCAAATTTTCACTCGATGCCTTAATGAAGGGAAGATTCCTGAGGATTGGAACAACGCTACAATGATCTTGCTACATAAAAAAGGTGACATTGAGGATCTCAGGAACTACCAGACCTATTAGCCTTCTATCAGTGGTTTATAAAATCTTCACTAAAGTTCTTTCACACCGTTTGAAGGTAACACTGGGCATGGCTCAACCGAGAGAACAACCTGGATACAGGAGTGGCTACAGCACTATAGATCATATCCACGTACTGAGAGAACTAATTGAAAGAGCGAGGGAATATGAACTTCCATTGTGCATGGCTTTTATCGATTATGAAAAAGCCTTTGATTCGGTGAAACCATCAGCAGTTACAATGGCTCTGAAATCCTGCGGTATTGAAGATACATACATTAATATTATTAATAACATCTATGAAAATGCAAGTGCAAAGATTAGGCTGTTTGAAAATACAACACACATAAAAATTGGAAAGGGAGTGAGACAAGGTGACACCATATTTCCGAAGCTCTTTAATGCCACATTGGAAAATGTCTTTCAATCACTGAACTGGGAAAACAAAGGGATAAAGATTAGTGGAGATTATTTAACCCACCTTCATTTTGCTGATGACGTAGTCATTTTTGCAACTACCCCATCAGAGCTGCATAGTATGATCCATTAACTTGCTGACAAGAGTAAAGAAGTGGGATTAAAAATGAACTTTCAGAAGACAAAAGTGATGTTCAATGCTTTTACAAGAAATGAAGATTTATCGATTGATGGAGAAAAGCTGGAGATAACAGACACGTACGTTTATCTTGGACAGCAGATATCAAATGAGGGTCACATTGATAAAGAAATTAATCGGCGTACAAAACTTGCCTATAGAGCTTTTGGAAGAAACAGCATAATTTTCAAGAGCAATATGCCATTATGTCTTAAAAGAAAAGTGTTTGATCAATGCATCCTTCCAGTGCTTACGTATGGTGCAGAGACGTGGACCTTAACTAAAAGAGACATACAAAGGCTGCAGACAACTCAAAGAGTCATGGAGAGGTGCATGCTTGGGGTAACCAGGAGAGATAAGAAGAGGAACTCGTGGATCCGAAAAATGACAAGAGTGGAAGACATCATGATCAGAGTTAAATCCCTGAAATGGCAATGGGCTGGGCATACTGCCAGAAGGACAGACCATCGATGGACAGCCGAAATTTTCAGACTGGATTCCAAGGGACAGGAAAAGACCCAGAAGAAGACCACATGGGAGATGGGTGGATGAAATTCGAAAGTATGCGGGAGTGACATGGAGGAGACTGGCACAAGACAGACCGTTGTGGAGGAAACTTGGGGAGACCTTCGTCCAGCAGTGGATTGATAATTGTTGACAATGATGATGATGATGACTGAGATATACAATAAAATTTACATTCCTTATTAAATTGAAATGTGTATTACGTATCTATTTAATACGTACTTCTCGTACCTCTCTTATAATAAGGCACTTCTACTTAAGGGACAAAATGTCCTGTCCCATGGTTGTTCCCTTATTGAGAGGTACTACTGTATATGCATTTAATGTATACTTATAAAGTGTGTGTGTGTGTGTGTGTGTGTGTTGTGTACTGATATAAAAAACACGATATTTTCTGGAACCCCTCCCCCTCTGCCAAAATCCTCTGTGCGCCCCTGTCCCCCTTTACCGAAGTGATTTGAACTTTAGTTACAAATTTTGAAGATGACAATCCGATTTTTGGCGTAAATGTGACAAGGATGGTAAGTCAGATAATATATACCTAGGCGTTTTCTGGGAGACGCGGGTTCGAGTCCCGCTCCAGGACGATGAAAATTTTCAAGTTTTCAAATATTATCTGACTTACCATCCTTGTCACATTTACGCCAAAAATCGGATTGTCATCTTCAAAATTTGTATTATATGGCGTAATCCCGTATTTCTTTCATGATTGAACTTTAGTTTCTTACAGAGGAAGCAGTCGCTGTGGTTCTTTCCGTCTAACACAGGCTGTTCTTAGTTTTTATCCAAATTACTGAACTTCGCAATGGAGGCAGGCACCAGGGGAGAACTGTTATGTGGTAGCGCTCAGAGAAATGTGAGCTACCGATTGACAAACGAAAAGCAAAAACTACGTTGAACTATTTGAACTGCAGATCACAAGACTTGTAAAAGAGTAATACTCAGTTCCGGAATGTCTTCTTAAGCGTCTGTTGGAGTTTTTTTTTTTTTTTTTTTTTTTGCGGGGCACCATGAATTATGGCATCGATATAACGGGAGGAGGAGGGATGTTTTCCTTTCATTGATGGTTTCTCCTGTTCGTTAATAATTTAGCAACCGGAGGAGTCTACGAAATTTTTATTCCTACTCTAACGAGAAGGCTACCCTGGCAAGGACGTCGCCAAGGGGGTGCGCCCTGATATTTGTCTTGCCCACCCTGCCGCCCACCCAGTTCAAAATATTTAACTTTAAAATATAATCTGCACTTTTCCAAGTAGTAAGTGTTGTGTTTTATTTTATACATGTAGCCCTACGTATTTTCCTTTAGGAAGTGCGTTGTTTACGTCTCCAAAGAAGGTTATCAAAATAGCACCGCAAGGCCATAAAAATTCAATTGTTCTCCACTATTCCAATTCCTTAGTTTAAGCCTCTTTTTCAAGTTTGTATGGCCACGGGGGGGGGGGGGCGCTAATGAAGACGGTGGACAGAAATTCACTGAAAGAGTCAAGAGTCACTACTAAATACTGTGTTTTCTTTACAAAATAAGGGATTCTAACACGGAAGGTGGGGTCTAAAGCGGCACTAACGCGTTTAAGGCTTCCCCGGGAGGGACCGTGAAAATGCAGACTGCTTTGTGGGAGAGGAGTACAAGGCAAAGTCGCTGGCTGGGAGGAAGGAAGTTAAGGTGGGAGGAGGTATTGTGTCTGCGTGGCACGACGTTAAAATTTGTTTTAGATAAACAAAAGCGACATTTTAAAAAATAAATTGTTCAAGTACAGTACTATTAAGAAAAATATAAACATTTTGAAAAACAATTTAAGACAATGAATTCAGAGCAAGCAGAAAACTGAAGGCGACATTCTACCAACTCTTGTACTAGTATCTCACACCAGTAACGTTTTCTCCTGTTCCGTGATCCGTGTATGATCCGTGTATGTGCGTGTCCAGGTGGATGGGGTGGGGATTGCTCGAATTCCTTTGTAGCTGGTAGTGAAAAGCATTACAGCCGTCCCGGTGGCAAAGTGGGCTAAGTGCAGGCTCCAGGCTTATGACTTATAACCATTCACCCGAGAAGAGTCCGGGTTCGAATCCCTGTGAGGCATGGATGCTGTGTTTGACTTACGGCACGGGCTCTCTCCCTTCCCTGGGTATCAGTGACCTTAAATTAGAGATGGGCATGGTCGTTAAACCTTCAATCAAAACATTGAAAATTTGTTCTTTCAGTGTTTCGTAGGAAAAAAAAAAGTTGCTATGAAGCCTGTCCCACTAAAAATAATGCTCGCCCATCCTGATCTCGAAGTCTAGCGACGTCCCTGCACCCTGGTGACGTAGTAGTCTAAATGCTGGCTTCTGATCGTTCGTCTGAGTTGGAGACGGGGTACGTATCCAAAATGAGACATAGGTGGTGTGTTTGTCTTACGGCGCTGGTTTTCTCCTTTCCCTGGAATCAGTGGCTCTAAATTAGGAACGGCAGACTGCTTATAGCTCATTGCGTTGTTCACAGTGGTCGAAACAAACTATCGCGAAGAGAAGCATTTGTCTTGGAATGATTATAAAATCTTTACACCCACGAAACAAAGGGCACAGAAATGCTTTTAATATTGTAAAATGCCGCATCGTTTTAGCCAGCAGTGTTGCTAAACATTAACTGGGAAGAAACAAAAGAATCAGCGACGTATGCGTTATCAACAGGAATACCCATGTGCAAATTATTTAAGTACTTGAAGAAGGCCATAGCTCTTGCAGTTATGACCTTTCTTGTCAACTTCTGTAAATGTGGCGCTAAACTGAGAAGACCCAGCGTGACCCGAGAATATTGAGAGCACCCTTCCTGAGCTCTGTAGAATCTAATACGTGACTTCAACAATGAATTTTAGATAATTATTGAATCGCGACAGACTTAACAGTATACTGAAAATTTAAGCACTGCCAGCCTGGTGGCAGAATGTTCAGCGGCGCGGAATTGGAACTTTTGCTGATCCCGGATGAGGCAAGGATGGCGAGCTTGTGCTGAGGTACTGGCTCTTTTTCTTCCCTGATTCAGCGGCCCTTAATTAGGGACGGGCAACTGCTTAATGCTTTTTATGCTCAAGGTGGGAGCATTGAGGCCCCAAAACAACAAAATAAAAAAAATACTCGTGTTAAAGAATGTGTGATCCATCTGAAGACATTTTTTGATGAAGCTCAACCTTTGCTGTGAGATTAAAAGCACTTTGAGAAAAAGCGACTTTTTATTTTATTATATCTATATGAATGTGACAAATTTACGTTAAAATTAGATTAGTTGTAGCTGCTGCACTGTTACGACGAAAAGGTGCTTCCATTTCTGGAACATACACAGCACTGAAAAACCTCCAGATATCTATTTGAAGCGTTGGTTTCCTTATCTGGAACATCACAATGTTTCAAATATGATCATCATTATGCTATTTGAATCATTAAAATTTTAAAATTTCCGTCTTATAATGTCCACAGAGCTATGCACTAAAAAAAAAAAAACATTCTGATATTCAGGAACCACTTACCTTGATTTCTTTTGTAAATAAATGAAGCATATTCTGATATCTTTTCCGTGAAATGAAGGAAAAAAACCCCTTGAATTTCAGGATTTTTTTCGTATGCCAGGAAAATTTTGAATTTTCAGAAACTTTTCTACAATTTTCTTTTGTATGTTAACGGTAAAATGCCGTTTTTAAGAGATGTTAGCAGAAAACTTTTGATTTTCAGAAATCTTTTTTCAATTTCTTTCGTACATTAACGGGAAAATTCTGTTCTCACTTTTACTGTATCCATATGACGGAACATTTCCGGTAATAGGAGCTATTCGCTGGAAAACTTGATTAGCTATTAAATTTCAATCCTCAGTCGGAGGATCTGAATTTGAAGTTCTGTAGCGAGATCGGATATTGTGGACTGCATATCGCATGCAATTTTGGTTGTTCTTGCACCGGATATTCTTTCCCCTTCCCCCATTTTGTGCACCAGCTATTGTATGTTGTGTAACCGTAAGAAGCAGTGTACTTAAATAATTGAACAGGTAATTTTATGGTGTCTATGTGTCATTCTGTGGACTCCTTAGGATATAAGCTATTATAGCTATCTAGAGCAAATTTTATATTTAGGAGTTTTGTGAATTAATACTATAAAGCAGCACATTTCATCTTTTCTTAAAGATAATTGAAAGTCATTGTCCGTTTGAAAAGATCTGAAGTTCCAAAGCATTCTGTTGCTTCGAAAGATCACGATGAAAAAAAAATACGTAATTCAATTTCTAATAAGTCCTCCTACAGAAAAAACTAAATTATTTCAAACCTATTCCAAAAATAAACTCCTACAGAAAATAAAATGACAATCTCCTTCATTAACAGTAAAAAACATTTCATCATCGCGCGATTAGAGTTCTACTTTATACGTGACTGAGTGCTACGTGTCTTTCTGGCTCAATGGTATCACGTGCGCCTGCCGTTGAAAAGGTTGCTGGTTCGGACCCCATCAGGGACAAAGGGAATGAATCTCTGGTAAGAGTGCTTAAAAGGTTTTTTGCGGAATTTCTGTATAAACGCAGAAAAACTCGAAACAGACTTTTCTTAACGGCAGTAACGGAATTATTATTACTGATTGGAGGTTTTGATGACCACCGTGAGCAACTCAGTGGGCTATAAGCAGTGTCCCTAATTTAGGGCCACTGGTTCCAAGGAAGGGAGAGCCAACACCGCAAGACAAACACAACATCCGTGCCTCACCGGGATTCAAACCCAGACTCATCTCGGACTCAGCGCACCCAGAAATTTCCCAAGGAGGGGGGGGGGCGTGGGACGTGGTGCACAGAAGTTTCTCAAGGTGGGGGTGACTCCCTAAATTTGCCGGGAAAATTTTTCAGGTGCCATAACAATTACGAATGAGGTTGACTTCTGTATATTTATTCTTATCCCGTTACTAGTAATGTTACAGTACAAGAAAGTTAAACGATTATTATTATTATTTTTTTTTTGATTGAAGGTTTAACGACCATTGTGAGTAACTCAGTGGGCTATAAGCAGTCGCCCGTCCCTAATTTAGAGCCATTGGTTCCAGGGAAGGGAGAGAACCAGTGCCGTAAGACAAACATAACGTCATGCCTGACCAGGATTTGAACCCGAACCCTTCTCGGACGAATGGTTATAAGCCAGCGCTTAGATCACTGCGCCACCAGTTAAACGATTAGAACAGCTGTAGACGAAATTCTTTTTCTGGTTAGATTTTTCTAAATTTATTTAACAGAACTACTTACTCCCTTATAATTATTGTATGTTATGGTTATACGGTACATGATTAAGATGGAGGTCGCGTATCGTGATTTTTTGTTTCAAACTTCGACGTAATAATTTTCCGCTCTGTCAGCCCGGGGGTGGGTGGGGAGGGGGGGGGCATCGGCCCTCCCTGTGGGTGCACCACTGATCTCGGACGTATGATTAGAGAAGTGGTCGCCTATGCTGCCGGTGCGAAAAACGTAGCTTTTGCGCAGGGCTGCTTTTGCGGCCGTTCGTTCTTTGACTCTACCCTTTTGAGATTAAACATGGCTGCTGCCCTTTTGTGACCTTCAGACTTCCTAGGAGTGTCCGCGTTCCTTTTGTGCTATTTGTTCTCCCACCACTGATTGCCCGCCACTAAATACAATTTCTTTTAGAGTGTGCATCGTTTCGGATATTTAGCAATGGAATCTTTTGAAGTCATTGAGACAACAAACAAAAAAGATGAAACAGAATTTTTGGTTGTAAAGAACACGTCTTTTGAATTCTTCCGACACGAATAAAATATTTAAAATCATTCATAAACTGTGCACAAAAGAGGGCCGCGGATGGCTTAGTGGTTAGCAGTTCAGACTATCGATGCAACGTCCTCAGGTTCGAACCTGGGCTGATCTTTCAGAGATGGTGTGATTTGCTAACAATCGCTGAATATCTGCCGTGCATCGGACGAGAACGTTAAGTGACGGCCTCCAGGCTGGACCCACTGGTTAAATGGGTATCCTTTCCTATGCCTCCCCCCTGAAATTCTCTCACCCCTCTATGTGCAATATCGTACTTGTACGGTGGCGCCATCTACTGTACTTTAATCTCACTACAAACTGTTCTGTCAAAGTCGCTAGACTTGCTCTCATTCCTTCCGTTTCTGTGTCATGCCCAAAAGGCGATCTCGCTGTACGTGGCTGGGACCTAAACTCTACTCACTGTGGACGGAAGTCCTACAAGAAAATGACAAATACTTAGCGTGCACAAAAGATTTCTCGTAGATGAAGGAAGATGTCGGAGACAAATGGATTTTCATGTCGAACAGTTAGAAGAAGAGGTGTGCTGAGGAAAGATTTTTTTTTTAAATACGTCTTTTGGAAGCAGAGATTGCAAGAAGACTAACATTTACGTTCCTAGCCGGAAAACTGTGCGGTTCACTATAAACCGCCACACAGGAAAACTGCCACACATCTTTCATCAACTTGGAAAACTGCCACACATTGGAAAACTACTACACAGGAAAACTGCCACATGTTTTTCATTAAGGTGCCGGACAGAAATTGCTGTTCCTCCGAGTAACACTTTGAATGTGTGGCGGTTTTCCAATGGGGCAATTTTCCTGTGTGTCAGTTTTCCAAGTTGGTGAAAGGCATGTGACAAATTTCCTGTGTCGCGGTTTCCGGCACCCAAACTGTGCATTATTTCAGGAAGGAAATGCCCACAACTATTTTTCGTAATTAATAGCATCTGACTGAAAAATGATTTTTTCAATCGGCTTTTTAGACTCGCAGATAGTGCTATAAATATGCTGTGAACAGAAACATGAACATATGCCCTCTGGTGGCAAACTTGTACCTTAAGAAAAATGTTAAATTGTAAGTAAAACATTTCGCACTAGAAACGCTCGCCGACAAAGACAGAAATTTTCAAATCGGACTAATAGTTTCAGAGATATGGTGTCCATAGACGGACAAAGTGATACGATAAGCACGTGCTTTTTTTTTACAAAAGACATGCTACAATTAAACGTATTCTTTATATGATGGTTATATTATGTAAAGCACACGGTTTGTTTTTTGTTGTCTCAATGACTTCAAAAGATTCCATTGTTAAAGATCCCGAAACGATGCACACTCAAAACGAATTATAATGAAATGGCAGTCCACGTGTCCTATGAGGTTTGGCGATTTTTAAACCACGTGACATCTAGCCTCCCTCGGGCAATCAGTGGTGGGGGAATAACACAAAAGGAACGCGGACACAAAGGGGCAGCCTTGTTTTATCTGAAAAGGGGGAATCAAAATACGAACGGCCGCAAAAGCTACGTTTTTCAGACCGGCAGCAAAAGCGACGACACCATGATTAGAAGCCATCTCAGAATGATTAGAAGCTATTGCAGAAATCACTGGGGTGGCGTAAACGGAATTACTGATTACGGAAGTTCTGTCAAAATACTGAAGTTAGAAAAAACGAACATTTCGTTTAAAGACGGACACATGCCGGCAACTTTGTTGCACGTTATTTTCAGGAATTTTCCGTGAATTCATATATTACTTATTTCTTTACAGTGTGATGCTATTGTTGGACCGAAAACTGTTTCAAAAAAAAAAAAAGTTACTGAAGTAGATATTTTTCTCAATTGAAAGTGTTCAGTTAACCCATAAACGAGCGAACGGATCCAACGGCTAGCACACGATGAGACATTCCAAACTTTTCACATACCTGACGTTCTGATTCCACGCATTCAGCTTTCATAGTTTCGTAGACCAACCTCTTCTTTTCGATTTCTTTCAACATCTCCGCTTCCTGAACCATGTTGCCTGTCTTTTGAGCTGCGACATCTCTTGATTTGTGCCTAACTTCGCAAAATAACTCGTAAATCTTTTCCACCTTGTCGAAAATCTCCTTGAATGTTTCGAAATTTTCTTCATCGGTGTCTCTGTATTTTTTGCACATGTTGCTTACCTCGTGGGCTTTGGCCAGGCAAGTGAATTCTTGCAACACCTTCTGGCACAGCTTCAAGCGATCTGCAGACTCCATGATTTGCTGGGCAAACGGATTGAGCACGATTTTTTAGGATAATAACTCTCAATTCTCATGGGCAGTTTAGGATCTCCGTTGTTCACTTCTAAATCCAACCGTAGTGAGTTGCGTAACTCCAGTATTTTTTGGGCTAGTTTCTCTCTGTTGACCATTGTCTCGCACTTTACTACTTGTGTTTTAGTCCATCCTTCTTCCTGGTTGTCATAATTTAATGTCGCTGTCTGCACAGTCTTTTTGACACTCTCGTTTCCCAGATTCATGAGGTACTTGATGCGCTTGTATGAGTTGTAGAAGGAGATTTTTGTAGCATACAGGTTCAATATGGACTTTCCCATTTGTCTTACCTCATCTGCTGCCTTGTGGTACCTGCCTATCAGTTGCTGGATGCTCCTGTTCAAAGTCTGGCACTGCGCCTTGGTGTCCAGAGACCTGGCCTTGCTACTCAAGACTTTCTTTTCCTCTTTCAGCCTCTCGTTCTGATATTTTCGCGCGTCATTTAACCTGCAGCGCACACTGTCCTGCTCGCTGCGCACGTCTTTCAGCTGATGTTCCAGCTGTTCAATTTTTGACAGCTGTTCAGTTATGATAAAAAATTTGTTGGGTCCTAAGCTTTGAGATTTGGCAACCGAAGTCCTGCGAATGATATCCGATTTTGTCTTCATCAACTCTTCCATCAGAAGCAGTTGCTTTCTCGGATCCCGAGGCATCTTTGGACGGTTAGAGTGAAATTTAATTTTTTTAGTTATCGGCTCTTCGTGCTGCATTGTCCTTAATATGCTAATGGGAGGTTTGGCTTTTGATGTGACTCACGAAAACAGGATTTTCTTTAAATCGCACTTGCGTCGATGCTATTGACGTGGTCTTACATAAATATATAAATTACGAAATGCTATAAAACCCTATCAAATGCACATCCTCCTTTAAGAAATTTTAACCCAAAGCTGTTTGACAATGACGTCTATGTAACAGTTGTGAAACAGTTTTCACGCTATTAGATTTCTGAATTATTTGTTAGAGGAAAGTATGACAGCACCATTTTGCTACTAACCGCATTCCAGCGTAGCCTAAGACTTGACCTTTTACTCCATTCGTCGGAAAAGGTCAGTCTTAGAGTAAACTGTGCCCAAAACAAAAGGTTTTCTAACTTTTATTATTATTATTTTTTACTTAGAAGGCTTTGAGACGAATGCTCAAAATTTCTTAAAACGTGACTTTCCACCCGAACTTCGATAATGAAAACACAAGAGGAATAACTATTGCAGATCAAATAAATCCTCAAAAGGGACGATGGGAAGTTGGCTACCGATATTTAGCATGTAAACAGACTGACTTATCACGGCCTTGAAAAAACCCTTGCATTCAGAAGTAAAGAAAAAAGGGATATAGCTTTGAACTTCCCAACAATGACCGCAGAGGTGATAGTTGGCACGACAGAGAATGCTCCGTGTTCACCTTATTGATTCACTGTTTGGTAAAGGTTTCTATGATGAGGGCTTTTATTTATTTTTGATTCGGCGATTACGACCACCGTGAGCAATTATAAGCAGTAGCCCGTTCCTAATTTGGGGCTACTGACTTCAGAGATAGACGAGATTCAGCTCCGTAGAGCAAACATACCACCCATACCCCATCCGGGACTTTATCCTGGGCCTATATCAGACGACTAGCCAGAAACCAGCACCTCTGACCACTCGGGCACAGAAGCGGAGTGATCAGAGGTACTACCGAGGCTGAGTGGTCAGAGTTGCGTTGCAGTCCAGATGGTTTAAATGCATCACAAGCAAGCCATAGATAAGTTTAATAAGCGAGAGATAAGTATAAAACATAAAGCTTTGGTAGGTAAATAAATAAAACATACAGTACATAAATTACAAAAAATCATCAGACAGTTAAGAATACCTATATCGTAGAAACGTAACCAACAAATGCAGCCCCATTGGCCGAGTGATGTTTAGAGGAGGCCATTGGGGCTGCGGCTAGTCGTCCGAGAGACCTCTGGTTCGAGTCCTGGATGAGGTATGAGTGATGTAGTTGTCTTGAGGTGCTGATTTTGTCCCTTACCTGGTAACCGTGAACCTAAATTAGGTACGGGCAACTCCTTATAGTTATAGGTGCTCATCCTTAAACCGAGAAACGTTGCCCAGGTGGCACAGTGGTCTGGGGAGCCGGCTTCTGACCGAAATAGGCCCGGGTTTAAGTCCCGGATGGGGCATGCTTGGTTGGAGTGATTGTCCGACGGCGCTGGCTCTGACCTTTCCCTAGAACCAGCTGTTCCAAAGTAGGGACGGCAGACTGCTTATAGCCCTCAGAGTAGTTCATGGTGGTAGTTAAACCGCAAAATATAAAAATACAGTAGATTCCGATTAATTGTGACACGTGGGGGCTAAAACGTTTGGCCCAATTAAGTGGTTGCCCCAATTTTTCAAAGCTTTATTCAAAAGAGCTCATTTGGGATACTCTTCAAGAACTGTCCCAAATAAACGGTTGCTCCAATTAACCGATGGTTCAATTAACAGGAATCTACTGTATAGTAATAAACCATGAAAAAACCAACAATCAATCGATCCTGAATACACTGGGATGTAAGAAGATCGGAAGCCGGAAAAATAACTGAGGCGCACAAATAAGCTGCAACGATTCCGTCACAATTTTTCTTTACCAGAATTCCCTTATTTGTGAGTTCCTTGGTTATTTAGAAAAAGCAACTTTTCGGAATGGCCTGTACAGTTTCGGATAATTGATGTTTTATGATAATAATAATAAATTGGAAACCGGGTGTATTATCATTTGGTTCTTGGAATTAATCACTGTACTAATAAAAGGGAAAATGCTGATGGCTTATTCTGTTTGTGAGTAGTCTGAATGAAAATACTAGCAACACTCAAATATTCGAAACTGTAAAACAAGAGTGATGAGCGGGTGATTTAAATAAAACAGTGAAAGTACTTTTAATTAATCCTAGCTTGTGAATACAGCTCCAGCACTTTGATCCCGAAGCATTCTTTCGTCGATAACAAAAGTTTCTGTCGATGCAGAGTCAACTGATCTCCCACACAAAAGCGATACGAGCTATGAAGTCATTACTGAGTGATTATCTTTATTTTCTTTCGTCGATAACAAAAGTTTCTGCCGATGCATAGTCAACTGATTTTCTCCCAGACAAAAGCGATATGAGTTATGAAGTGATTACAGAGTGATTATCTTAATTTTGCAAAAGAAATAAAAACCAAGTGACGACATAAACTAATAAATACAACAACGAACAATGAATAAACTGTTTTTAAGCCAATTTCAAAATTCTGATACAGGGGTAATGCGAACTACTGTAACGTGCACATGAGAGGTGTATTCGTTCACAGGCTGAATTTTCTGTTTTGCCACCGCGGAGGCCAAGTGGTACGAAGCGCAGGCTTCTAATCATTCATCTGAGATGCTTCCGGGTTCAAGTCCCGGTGAGGCATGGACGGCGTGCTTGTCTTACGATATTGGCTTTCTCCCTTCCCTGGAACCATTGATCCCAAATTAGGGAAGTCAGACTGCTTGTAGTTCATTGAGTTCTCACGGTGATCGTTAAACACCTAAATAAGGGACGTCAGACTGCTTAAAGTCCATTGAGTTGCTCACGGTGATCGTTAAACACCTAAATCAACTAAGCACTTAAATAAGGGACGTCAGACTGCTTATAGTTCACTGAGTTGCTCACGGTGATAATTAAACACCTAAATAAACTAAGCATCTAAATAAGGGGCGTCAGACTGCTTATAGTCCATTGAGTTACTCACGGTGATAGTTAAACACTCAAATAAGGAACGTTAGACTGCTTATAGTCCGTTGAGTTGCTCACGTTGGCTGTTAAACACCTAAATAAAGCACGTCGGACTGCTTACAGTCCATTGAGTTGCTCACGGTGGTCTTCAAACACCTAAATACCAGACGTCAGACTGCTTATAGTCCATTGAGTTGCTCACAGTAATCGTTGAACACCTAAATGAACTAAACATCTAAATAAGGGAAGTCAGACTGCTTATAGTCCATTGAGTTGCTCACGATAATCGTTGAACACCTTAATAAGGAACGTCACACTGCTTATAGTACATTGAGTTGCTCACGGTGGTCATTAAACACTTAAATAATGAACGTCAGACTGCTTATAGTCCATTGAGTTGCTCACGGTGATCGTTAAACACCCAAATAAGCCAGGGAAATCAGACTGCTTATAGTCCATTGAGTTGGTCACAGTGACCGTTAAATACCTAAATTAACTAAAGACCTAAATAAGGGACGTCAGACTGCTTATAGTCGATTGAGTTGCTCACGGTGATTGTTAAACACCTAAAAAAGGGACATCACACAGTGAGTTGCTCACGGTGATCGTTAAACACCTAAATAAACTAAACATCTAAATAAGGGACGTCAGACTGCTTATAATCCATTGAGTGTCTCACAGTGGTCGTTAAGCACCTAAATAAGCGACGTCCGACTGCTTATAGTCTATTGAGTTGATCACAGTGAACGTTAAACACCTAACTAAACGTTTTGTTTCCGTGTTTAACGATCCCCGTGATTATATAAATCTCAAGGAGTCTCCCGTCCCTGATTTACGGCTATTAGTTCCATAGAGGGAACAGAAACAGCTTCATTATACCACACATGCCTAATCAGAGACTATGACAGAGTCCGCTTCAGGCAATAAGTCAGAAGACCGCGTGTCTGACTAAGGCCGGATTAAGGCCTTAGTGGACCCTTAAGCTAATTCATCGCAGTGGGCTACCAAGGCTAAGGCATCTCAGTGGGCCTCCAATGAAATTATGACCGACAATTTCATTGGAGGCTAACTGAGATGCCTTAGCCTTGGTAGCCCACGAAACTCTAGCAATATGCTTATGATAATTAGCACGTAGTGCATTCTTCAAACCAATAAATTACCTGCAGAATTTTCATAAAAAGTCAATGTATTTGGTTCCACTGTCTTTACACGAAAATGAGTTAAAGGCTTAAGTCTTGAATTTTTTAATAATTTAGCATTGTGTACTTTTCTTCGTGCATCTTTTTTGCTACGCAATGTGAAATTACAGTGGATGTCGCTCATTAACGGTTCCAAGTGCAAACAGAGTGGTGTAGGTGAAGGGTAGTGAAAAAGCTGAGACTGTCTCACCGACCACACTACACAGCGACATGGAACGTTTATTCTTTGTGAGTCACTGTCTTGAAATCTGTTCGTCTTTTAGCCACTGTGATGAACCGGAAATCATGGGAGACAAAAAACCAAAACCATTTTACTTCTCTCTATATATAAATATATAAGCTGTGTATTATTTGCGGTGAGCAGCATGCCTCCTGGGTTCTTGGTAATGGTGGGCCCCTAAGCTATAGCCTCGCCCTCCTTAATCCGGCCCTGTGTCTGACTCCTCAGAGATCGGGGAATTCTGAACTTCTCCAGAAAGATGCTGTTACTTTGCGGCTATCACGTGTCCTTCTGAGTGTGTTACGTCACAGCGACCGTAACACTCACTGTTTTTCTCCACTCGCGTAAAAATGTTATACATGTCATAGGCATGTACAGTTTTGTAAATCTCAGGGCATACTAAAAAAACCCCACTAAATTAATAAAAAGGCGTATTAAAGTAATTCCAAAAATTTGTATTCATTCAGATTTCCTTAAATACTAATTAGCTGTACCACTACAATCAATTTAGCGTTACTTTTGAGAATTTTTTTTTCTTTTTTGCTCATGAAGGCAAAGAGCAACGGGGACGTCAAAAGCGTGGATATATCTGCGGAATAGTGCTAAGTTCTGGCTCTTTAGGAGTCCGACGCCAAAATGTCCGCCCGAGTTAGCATTTTATTTTGCAAGACAGAGCCAAGGCCCCAGCGAGCTCGAAAACTATGACTAACCTGTTTAGGCATGGAAAAAGAAAATCCTCTTCCAGGCGTCCACTTTCTTTACCCCCTGCAATTAACAGATGTCTTTCTCAATTCAGGAGTGGGTAAGCGAACTCTGTTTCTGTAGTGCAGGTTCACGATTTTCTTTGACCATTAGTTTCCTCTTGAAGTGCTTCGGCAGGCCGTAAAACTGGAAATATTGGGCGGCACTGCAATCTAACTACGTTGCTCAATAGAATTAGCAGGTAGATGCTGCGTGCAGGTAGGGGGGGGCGTATTTTCATCCGAATTCCATCTAGCATACACTATATTGACAAAACTCACCGGACACCTAGAAAAGAAACACAACATAGCATTTATTTACATACAGTAGTACGGTGTCGGTCCATCTTTGGCCTTAATGCATGCACTGACCCTTCGAAACATGCTTTCGACAAAGTTTTGGAACACAGGGATAGGTATGCGATTCCATTCAGTACATAACGCTGCCGCTAACTGTTGCTTAGTAGTAGGCCTTGGTTTCAAACTTCTTATGCGGCGCTCTAATTCATCCTATAGGTGCTCTATGGGATTAAGATCAGGGCTGTGTGCTGGCCAGTCCACACACGACACGGAATTATCGTCAAACTACGCCGTAACAGTCCTCGCTTTATGGCTCGGTAACATTATCCTGCTGGTACCAACAAGGCTCGGTTTCATAGTATTGCCACAGAGTTGGTAGGGCATAATTGTCCAGAATATCGCGGTAGACGTGCTGGTTAACAGGTTTGTCCACGATAACCAATGGGCCGGGACCATATCACGGAAAACATTACTACACGAGTACACTTCCAGCTTCAAACTTGACCGTAAGAACAATACACTGTGGTAAAAGCGTTCCCCCGGCTGCCGCCATATCCACACATGGCCGTCAGACTGATGGATCGTGTATCTAGATTTATCATTCCATAGGAGCCGTTTCCATTGATTTAGGGTCCACGATAAATGTTCTTTACACTATGCTAAACGACGAGTAGTATTCCGAGTGGAGATGAAAGGGTTATGAGCAGCTGCACGACCACGGTAACCCATGGAATGAAGTTCTCTGCGAATGGTATGTGTACATACCGAAGTTCCAGCATTTTTACCCACCTGTACACTGAGGTCTTGTGCAGTACTCCGTCGATTAGCTGTAACGACTCTCCCGAGGCTTCGACGTCCTCTATCACTGATTTTCTTTGGTCTGCCGTACGTTTTGCTGTTTCAGGCACGCCATGTGTCTTCCACTTATTCAGTACATCCCAAACAGTTGACTAGGGTATGTTTAAACGCCTCTCGATTTATCTTATGGACAGCCCACTAATACACTGAGTGGCCACTTTATTATGTCCACGCCCTCAGTACTTCGTTGGGACACCTTTTGCCTTTAATACTGCATCGATTCTTCGTGGCATGGACTCCACGAGATGTTGATAGGTGATTTGTGGAATCTGAGACCATGCTTGATGAATAGCACTTTCCAGGAGTGTGAGATTGCAGAGTTGTGGACCCAGCTGTCTGATGGCTCGTTCAGCTTCATCCCACAAATTCTCAATGGGGTTGAGATCTGGAGATTGTGGGTGCCACCTAAGCAAAATGAACTCACCGAAATGTTCCTAAAACCAATCCTGTACAATAAGAGCACTATGGCAGGACGCATTATCTTGTTGAAAGTAGCCATCGCCATTGGGATAAACCATCCACATGACAGGATGCACTTGGTCCGCAACGATGTTTAGATATGATGTGCCAGTCAGACGTTGATCAACACGAATTAAAGGGCCCAAAGCATGCCAGGAAAACATTCCCCAAACCATAACGTTGCCTCCACTAGCTTGAAGGGTTGTAGCAATGCATTTGGGGTCCATGCTTTCGTGCTGTTTCCGCCAAATTCTCACTCGGCCATCAGCATGGTGCAACTGAAAACGTGATTCATCGGACCACATAACTTGTTTCCAATTATCGACTGTCAAATCCTTGTGCTCCTGTGCGAACTGGAGACGTTTTCTCTTGTTAACTGCAGACAGCAAAGGTGTTCGAACAGGCCTACGGCTGCCATATCCCATCCGATGCAGTGTACGGCCAAAACCCCCTGCACTCTCCAGGAGGTTTTGGCACTGCGAACACTGCGTGCAGAGATCATTTGAGGGGATCCTTGAGTAAGATGGTCTGTAATTTGCTGCACTGTTGCCCTTCTGTTGTCTGTTACCAGTCTGGACACTCTCCGTTCCGCCAGAGCAGTCACTAGTCGATGACGACCACACGTTGCACGTAGAGATCCAGTTTTTTGGCTGACAGTCCAGTCTTTAAACACTTTAACAACAGCTGTTCTGGAACATCTCACGAATGCGGCGGTTTCGGTGATACTCGCTCCATGGCTCCGAGCTTCTACAATCATCGCACGTTGAAAGTCCGTCGAATCGCATTTTTTACCCATCTCGTCACCCAAAAATCACTTCTACTACTGTCACAAGCACTAAGCTTTCCCTTTTTATACTAGCCATGTCCTCTGACGGCAACAGCGTGCAGCCATAGCTCATTTGCTTAAAACTGTCAGGTGGTCATAATAAAGTGGCCACTCAATGTATAACACCCAACAATCTTTCCTTTCTCAAAGTCAGTTCTCTCCCGCCGCCACATTTTCACTCAACCTCACAGTGCGATATAGTCGCGGTCAGCTGCAGGCTTGTTTTTATACCATTTGCAGCTGTACCGCGCATCTAAACAACGCAGCGGATCCGATCATTTGTTTTGAAGGGGTGTCTGGTGACTTTTGTCAATATAGTGTATGTAGTTCTTGAAAAAGCTTTTCCTTCTCCGCAGAAATCCACTGACACGTGGCCTTTTGCTACCCAAACCCGGAACAAATAGTTCTCCCGAGTCCCCCAAATCCCGTTGCCGAAGAATTCTCTTTTCTAACTAGAAAATGTAAGGAAAATCTCTTATGATGAATCATACAAAATCATATTAAACAAGTATATATACTCCTTCCTGTTTCTCAGAACGCGAGCCCGGCTAGGGCCGGTCGCGGCTTTGGGCTTTCGTGCTCGGGCTTGACCTATTTCAACACTGCTGCTGAAGTCGCCTTCAAATGTGCGCGGTCAGAAGTGTATTATTAGACGACAGTAACACCAGGCAGTACGTAGGACATCAAGATTTTTTTAGAGTTCTAAAAAAAACCTAATCATGAAGCAAAACAAGTTAACATGTAGCAATAATAATAAAAAAATGTCCCAAAAGTCTATTGGTTTTTACTTTATTTTTTGTTTTTTTGTAATACAGTCGAACTCACATATAACGAGTTCGCGTAATAGCCGCCTCGGTGGTGCATTGGTCTAAGCCCTGGCTTTTGATCGTTCGTCCGAGTTAGGTACGGGTTTGAATCCCCTATTGTGTTTAACTTACGGCACTGGGCTTTCACCCTTCTAGAACCAGTTGCCCCAAATTAGGGACTGGCAACTGCTTATAGACCTTCTTTATATCCCATGGAGTTTCCTCACCGTGGTCCTTAAAACCACAAAAAAAAAAAAAAAAAAAACCCTCAAAAACAACAAAAGAAAAAGGTTCTAAAACTTTCATGCCCTGGCGGGTAACACAAAGTGCAAACATTTAGTTGTTTTTTTATTTTATTTTCGGTCATGGCAACAGAAACCAGCGTGGAAATACTCTCATAGAGTTTGCAGAGGCAGAAGGGTTTTTCATCTTGAACTCCTTTTTCAAGAAAAAGTCACACAGGAAATGGACATGGAGACATCCAAATGGGATGACAAGTGAAATTCATTTTATTATGTGTAACAAAAAATTCGTCATAGAAGACTGCAGTGTGCTAAACAAGTTCAACACAGGTAGTGACCATAGATTGGTGAGATGTAAGATGCACCTCAACACTAAACTCGAACGAGGCAAGCTCATAAGACAAACAAAATGCATTGACATAACCAACCTTAAAAAACACCATAATACCTTCAAGTTGGAACTGAAAAACAGATTCTCTGCTTTAGAAGGCCTAACATCGGGAGAAGTGGATATTTCTGAAGTTCACAGAAAAGTAACCAAAGCTCTTATGGAAACAGCAACAAAATTAGCTGGGTCTAAGAACAAGTTGCATGTGAACAAATTTTCAGGAAAAACCAAAATGTTGATGCAAAAAAGAAGAGAGATGAGGACAACTAAAGAAGATGTGACTTCCAAAGTGGATTATTTAGAGCTATGCAAGACAGTACGAAAAAGTATCACTGAAGACGTAAGGAAATTCAAATGTGAACTAGTGAGGAAAGCAATTGAAAACAACCAAAGCCTAAAGATAGTAAAGGGGCATCTCAGTAAGGGAAGAAAACAGATTATCGCACTAAGAAAAGAAGATGGTTGTGTAACAGGAAATAGAGGCGAAATTTTGACAAGAGTGAAAGATTTCTACTCCAAATTATATGAAAGTAATGATACATGTACTCCAGACATCATGAAAGGTACCAGCACCAGAGTTCTTCTAGTCCTCCCAGCAAAAGTTGCGCATGCAATCAAGAACATGAAGCGGGAAAAAGGTCCAGGAGAAGATGGAATTACTGTAGACATCATACAAGAAGCAAGTGGAGAAATCGAAACAGTACTCGCCCAAATTTTCACTCGATGCCTTAATGAAGGGAAGATTCCTGAGGATTGGAACAAAGCTACAATGATCCTGCTACATAAAAAAAGGTGACATTGAGGATCTCAGGAACTACAGACCTATCAGCCTTCTATCAGTGGTTTATAAAATCTTCACTAAAGTTCTTTCACACCGCTTGAAGGTAACACTGGACATGGCTCAACCGAGAGAACAAGCTGGATTCAGGAGTGGCTACAGCACAATAGATCATATCCACGTACTGAGAGAACTAATTGAAAGAGCGAGGGAATATGAACTTCCATTGTGCATGACTTTTATCGATTATGAAAAAGCCTTTGATTCGGTGAAACCATCAGCAGTTACAATGGCTCTGAAATCCTGCGGTATTGAAGATACATACATTAATATTATTAATAACATCTATGAAAATGCAAGTGCAAAGATTCGGCTGTTTGAAAATACAACACACATAAAAATTGGAAAGGGAGTGAGACAAAGTGACACCATATCTCCGAAGCTCTTTAATGCCACATTGGAAAATGTCTTTCAATCACTGAACTGGGAAAACAAAGGAATAAAGATTAATGGAGATTATCTAACCCACCTTCGTTTTGCAGATGACATAGTCATTTTTGCAACTACCCCATCAGAGCTGCAGAGTATGATCCAGGAACTTGCTGACAAGAGTAAAGAAGTGGGATTAAAAATGAACTTTCAAAAGACAAAAGTGATGTTCAATGCTTTTACAAGAAATGAAGATTTATCGATTGATGGAGAAAAGCTGGAGATAAGAGACACGTACGTTTATCTTGGACAGCAGATATCAAGTGAGGGTCACGTTGATGAAGAAATTAATCGGCGTACAAAACTTCCCGGGAGAGCTTTTGGAAGAAACAGCATAATTTTCAAGAGCAATATGCCATTATGTCTTAAAAGAAAAGTGTTTGATCAGTGCATCCTCCCAGTGCTTACGTATGGTGCAGAGACGTGGACCTTGACTAAAAGAGACATACAAAGGCTGCAGACAACTCAAAGAGTCATGGAGAGGTGCATGCTTGTTGTAACCAGGAGAGATAAAAAGAGGAACTGGTGGACCCGAAAAATGACAAGAGTGGAAGATATCATGATCAGAGTTAAATCCCTGAAATGGCAATGGGCTGGGCATACTGCCAGAAGGACAAACCATCGATGGACAGCCGAAATTTTAGATTAGATTCCAAGGGACAGGAAAAGACCCAGAAGAAGACCTCATGGGAGATGGGTGGATGAAATTCGTAAGTATGCGGGAGTGACATGGAGGAGACTGGCACAAGACAGACCGTTGTGGAGAAAACTTGGGGAGACCTTCGTCCAGCAGTGGTTTGATAATGGTTGACAATGATGATGATGATGATGATGTGAAAAGCGTTTTCACTGATTAAAATAATTTTTGCAGAACAGCGAATCAAAAGTGTGCATGACTTTTATTCAATCAAAAAGCGTGCATAAGCAATATTTGAGAAGTAAATGGGAAATGAATACGAAGAAAAAAAAAAATTTCTCCCATGGCTATCTTTGTTTGATATAGGCTTTGTTGATGTAATCGAAAAAACCTCTTTACAAAGTAATTTCGAAAATCTGAATTTTTGCATGTAGGAGTCACAAAAAGAATCTTTGAAAAATCTTAAAAGATAAAAAAAAAAAAAAAAAAAGCGGCAACACAGGCACGTACTGGGATTGACAAAACCGTTACACTACCATTGAAATACGACGGATGGCACGGCAAAGCGGTTGCATTAGCACTACCACAAAGCGCTCTAAAAATGAGTAATCAATTGCGGAAACTGGTATCTGCAAAGCGCGATCAGTTAATTTATCTGCTTCAATACACTGATGATGTGACATTATCAGCAATCTATAGTTGTGATTATCAGAAATCTGTTTATTTCTACCGAGTAAACTGGCAGCTACACATCGTTATGGAAACGCACGACAATTTTGTATTCAGGCAGGGAAATTTGCCTTACAGAAGCTACAGAATATTTGAACGCATGAGGAAAGAAAAGGAATTTTGCGATGTAACTCTGAAGGTAGGAGATCGTTCTATTAGAGCTCATCGAATAATTCTTGCAGCTAGTGTTCCTTATTTTCGATCGGCATTTGCGTCTGGATTAACGGTCGAGTCTCCTAACGATGCTGCTCTCGATTTCATAAGCCCGGAAGCAGTGGAGGCGCTTGTTGATTTCGCGTACAGTTGCGAAGTCAAAATTACAGCTGAGAACGCTGAGACTTTACTTGTAGCCGCCTGTTTTCTGCAAGTTGTTTCCGTGAGAAATGCCTGTATTGAATACCTTATAAAAACGATTTCGCCAAAAAATGTTTTCAGCTTACGAGACCTCGGAAGCAAATTAAATTGCGCAAGACTGGTCGACAAATCGGACGATTTCGTTGCAAAACATTTCGAGGAAGTTTCTTTAAGTAAGACTCTCTTCTACCAGCCTTACGCATACATGAAAGCCGTTTTGAGCAGAGATGATCTGAGGGTTACAAGCGAGGAAAGAGTGTTTGAATCGATTATGGACTGGATTAAAGTGTGGCCGCGTGAAAGAAGTTGCAAAATAGCAGAGCTGTTAGGTTGTGTGCGTTTGTCCCACGTCAAGCTTCAGTATTTGAAATATAACATAGCAACAGAAGAAATGGTGAAAGAAAATCTTGCGTGCAGAGATATATTAGACGAGGCTAGGGATTACCACCTTTTTCCTCAAAATAGGAGCAACTCAGCTGCCAAGAAATTTTCGATAAAACCTCGACTTTACAAAAAAGCTTACGTGCAGAATTCATCATCTAAACTTGAAACAAAAAAATGGATGCAAGCTTTTCGTGGTATTGTCCGCGAACGGGATCGTCGGACTGCAGCAGCTTCGGTGAGCTCAAGGAATTCCAGATTCCAAGTAGATAAGAAAGAATTGAATTATCCAAGTAAAGTCCCAAGCAAGAGGATCCACCGCAAGAACAGCAGAAAGGGTTTGCCGCAGAAGAGTCTACTGCAATCTTTAATCGAGCGAATGAGGAGCAATGTGAGTGGTTCAGTGAAATTTCAGCGGAATGTAAATTATTCCCTTGGACGTAACATTTTCAAGGCGGACGCTGTTAGGAAACATTCAAGTTCCTAATAATGCAGCGAAATCAAAAACGAATTCCTCAAAATACGAAGAATTCGGAAATAACCAGATTTTTTTTTTTTTTTTTTTTGTACTTATTCTGAGAATAATACTTTCTCTTTTCATTGAGAAAAATGTTCACAACTTACATTTCTCATAAAAGAAATAAATAGCTGAAACCTTTTAGAAAAACAATTAAGTTCAATGTGGCTTAAAAGAATGGTAGCAGGTTTTCCATCGAAATAATTAACTTCATTTTATGTTTAGAATGAGCACTGTAATTGCGGGAATCACCACTGTTAATGAATAAGCAGAATTTCTGGACGACGTACCTGTTAAATAACTGTTTCGTAAAACAGAATAATAAAGAAATCAACATTAAAATGAAAGACACTGCCTTAAACTTTACTGTACCAACGCTAAGTGCTCGTGATCCAGCAATGCGGCATGTCATCACTTGTCATAAGGTAAGTTTTGCTCATACACAGAGCCGTTCTATCGGAAGTCCAAATATTAACTATTTTGTGAATTGTGAGTGCGATTCATCTTTTCGCTCGTCTTACCTTCACTTACTACTACGTGTTTGCTATTTCATGTCTTATAGATAACTGACGACAAAAGACTATAATAGTAAATGAACTTCCACCTTGGTTGCCAGTAACCCGTTTTTAACAAAGACGTGGAGTCAAATACCACCAGAATTTTTCTTCCTTTTTAGGGGAAGGGAGATATAGTTAACAATAAATACCCATTGAGTATATCATCATCATCATCATTGTCAACCATTATCAATCCACTGCTGGACGAAGGTCTCCCCAAGTTTCCTCCACAACGGTCTGTATTGTGCCAGTCTCCTCCATGTCACCCCTGCATACTTTCGAATTTCATCCACCCATCTCCCATGTGGTCTTCTTCTGGGTCTTTTCCTGTCCCTTGGAATCCAATCTAAAATTTCGGCTGTCCATCGATGATCTGTCCTTCTGGCAGTATGTCCAGCCCATTGCCATTTCAGGGATTTAACTCTGATCATGATGTCTTCCACTCTTGTCATTTTTCGGATCCACGAGTTCCTCTTCTTATCTCTCCTGGTTACACCAAGTATGCACCGCTCCATGCTTCTTTGAGTTGTCTGCAGCCTTTGTATGTCTCTTTTAGTTAAGGTCCACGTCTCTGCACCATACGTAAGCACTGGAAGGATGCATTGATCAAACACTTTTCTTTTAAGACATAATGGCATATTGCTCTTGAAAATTATGCTGTTTCTTCCAAAAGCTCTCCAGGCAAGTTTTGTACGCCGATTAATTTCTTCATCAATGTGACCTCACTTGATATCTGCTGTCCAAGATAAACGTACGTGTCTGTTATCTCCAGCTTCTCTCCATCAATCGATAAATCTTCATTTCTTGTAAAAGCATTGAACATCACTTTTGTCTTCTGAAAGTTCATTTTTAATCCCACTTCTTTACTCTTGTCAGCAAGTTCCTGGATCATACTCTGCAGCTCTGATGGGCTAGTTGCAAAAATGACTACGTCATCAGCAAAACGAAGGTGGGTTAGATAATCTCCATTAATCTTTATCCCCTTGTTTTCCCAGCTCAGTGACTGAAAAACACCCTCCAATGTGGCATTAAAGAGCTTCGGAGATATGGTGTCACCTTGTCTCACTCCCTTTCAATTTTTATGTGTGTTGTATTTTCAAACAGCCTAATCTTTGCACTTGCATTTTCATAGATGTTATTAATAATATTAATGTATGCATCTTCAATACCGCAGGTTTTCAGAGCCATTGTAACTGCTGATGGTTTCACCGAATCAAAGGCTTTTTCATAATCGATAAAAGCCATGCACAATGGAAGTTCATATTCCCTCGCTCTTTCAATTAGTTCTCTCAGCACATGGATATGATCTATTGTGCTGTAGCCACTCCTGAATCCAGCTTGTTCTCTCGGTTGAGCCATGTCCAGTGTTACCTTCAAGCGGTGTGAAAGAACTTTAGTGAAGATTTTGTAAACTACTGATAGGAGGCTGATAGGTCTGTAGTTTCCGAGATCCTCAATGTCACCTTTCTTATGTAGAAGGATCATTGTAGCGGTGTTCCAATCCTCAGGAATCTTTCCTTCATTAAGGCATCGAGTGAAAATTTGGGCGAGTACTGTTTCGATTTCTCCACTTGCTTCTTGTATGATGTCTACAGTAATTCCATCTTCTCCTGGAGCTTTTTCCCCGCTTCATGTTCTTGATTGCATGTGCAACTTCTGCTGGAAGGACTGGAGGAACTCTGGTATTGGTATCTTTCATGATGTCTGGAGTGCATGTATCATCCCTTTCATATAATTTGGAGTAGAAATCTTTCACTCTTGTCAAAATTTCGCCTCTATTTCTTGTTACAGAACCATCTTCTTTTCTCAGTGCCATAATCTGTTTTCTTCCCTTACTGAGATGTCCCTTTGCTATCTTTAGGCTTTGGTTGTTTTCAATTGCTTTCCTCACTAGTTCACAGTTGAATTTTCTTACGTCTTCAGTGATACTTTTTCGTACTGTCTTGCATAGCTCTATATATTCCACTTTGGAAGTCACATCTTCTTTAGTTGTCCTCATCTCTCTTCTTTTTTGCATCAACATTTTCGTTTTTCCTGATAATTTATTTACATGCAACTTGTTCTTAGACCCAGCTAATTTTGTTGCTGTTTCCATAAGAGCTTTGGTTACTTTTCTGTTAACTTCAGAGATGTCCACTTCTTCCGATGTTAGGCCTTCTAAAGCAGAGAACCTGTTCTTCAGTTCCAACTTGAAGGTATTATGGTGTTTTTTAAGGTTGGTTATGTCAATAGATTTTGTTTGTCTTATGAGCTTGCCACGTTCAAGTTTAGTGTTGAGGTGCATCTTACATCTCACCAATCTATGGTCACTACCTGTGTTGAACTTGTTTAGCACACTGCAGTCTTCTATGACGAATTTTTTGTTACACATAATAAAATCAATTTCACTTGTCGTCCCATTTGGATGTCTCCATGTCCATTTCCTGTAGCTTTTTCTTGAAGAAGGAGTTCAAGATGAAAAACCCTTCTGCCTCTGCAAACTCAACGAGAGTATTTCCACGCTGGTTTCTGTTGCCGTGACCGAATTTACCTACTGAAGTTTCATTCTGTTGCCGTTGCCCTATTTTTGCATTGAAATCTCCATAATTATTTTCAAGTGCTGCTTACCTTTATTATTTAGATGACAAATTTCCTCATAAAATTCTTCAATTTCTTCTTCAGGATGACTTGTGGTGGGTGCATAAGTTTGAATAATCTGAGCCTGGTATCTTTTCGAGAGTTGGATAACAAGCCGTGCAGCTCTGTCAGAGGAACTTTCAACTTCTACAACTTTATCCTTCAGTTTCTTGTTTATTATAAATCCAGCACCACTAGTTCTGCCAGTATCTGTCCCACGATAGTAGAAGAGATGTCCACTTTTCAGTTCGATGAGATCTTCTCCTTTTCTCCTTACCTCACTTAGCCCCACGATGTCCCACTTGATCCTTTGTAGTTCTTCTTCCAATTCAAGAAGCCTTGAATCAGAAGATAGGGAGCGTCCATTGTACGTTGCCAAGGTCAGCATCAGATGGCAGCCTAGTCCGGTCCTCCGGGGATTCTTAGCACCCTCTGCCTTCATGTCGCACTGGCCGCTGCCTTGGCCAGGTACATTCCAGCTGCCGGAGACTGAGGGCCAAGATTTAAGTTGTGGAGTCATTTTGGAGGGGTTTGGCCATAACTCACCACGCTGGCCAAGCGGGTTGGTGAGTGTGGGATAGAATTTCCTCTAATCCCGATGGTATAGTTATACCGCTATTGGCGGTCGTCAGAGCCCCTTTAGTAGGAACAGGATGCAGCACGAGAAGGCGGGGTTGACATTTGTCAAGGAGAGGCTGTGATGTTACGCATCACCTGACCTTACATCCCATTGAGTATATATGGCTTGTTTACTTATTTATAATGAAAAGCCGTGGGTTTCTTTATATGAAGGGGTGGCCCAAAAAATTGAGGAAGCAAATAAAAATACCCCGGGTAAAACATCGTCCAAAATATTGGGAATCGATAAAATCTCGCAGCCATATTAAAATGAGTTCCCAATTATTCGTAAAATATCTATTTAAGAACATATATAATTACAGTGGAACCCTGGTTATATGTTTTTCACTTTTATACGTAATTCTGTGTTGGTCTTGATATTTCACTGTAGTTTCTATTGCTTTTTCAGTTCGGTTATACGCAATTCATTCATACACTTTTTGCAAACATACATTAAATTTTTAATTTCAAATTATCAAAAATACATGGTTTTTTGCTTCTTTTATACGTTATCCGTTATGTTACAACTTTGGAAGAAGTGAGACAGCTTTTTTTTTTTTTTTTTGACAGCCTTGAGACAATAATTGATGTACTAAAAATTTACTAAATAACGTTCACAGTTCTTTTGTTTTCTCTAAATTTAATAAATTTGAAACAAGCAAAGATTAGTGAATATTTTACTCGGCAGAAATGCTAAATCACCTAGTGGACAAACTGCTTTATAAGGAGCGACGCTTTTAAGTAGGGCACGGACTTTGATGACATTTTCATTTTTGGGCCTTTTATCCCCTTTTAGAGCATTGTTTTAAAAAAGGTTTTAGGACAGTTTTTAAGGTTTTGGGGTACTTTTTTATAATTTTGAAGCAATCTTTTTTTTAGGTCATTATTTTGCATTTACTTTCATTTTTTTAATAAGAAATTAAATCTTCATAAAGATTACGCTTCCAAATTCCAACACCCAAAACCAGGATTGCCAAATGACTAAAACAAAAAACCTTCAAAAGTAGCTCATTCTGGCAAGTCTGTTCAAGACATTGTACATTGTTTAGTGCTATCCAGTTTTGGGGAAAGAGAATCCACAAAATAGCATAACCATACTAGTAATCCGAATTTCTTGGCGTAGAATAGAAATCAAAGTTTCCAAACTTTCGCACATCAATCAGATGGCTTTTTCAAGGAAGTTAGACAGCAAACTCAATAAAAGAACTCTTCAACAATTTGAACGCGGTGACGTGTGTGTGTGTGTGTGTGTGACTTGACAATAAACGAACAGATGTGAACATAATTATTCATTCAAATACACGACAAAAGGCATTGACTATTTGAATATTGGATCCAAATTTGTGGCAACTCCAGCGAGACGCTATCATTGCAGGACTAGCTGTTGGTACTGATCTCCAAAGTTTTAGGAATGGCTGTAGATTTAGGGTTAGAGTAAGAAGTTAATTTCTTTGTGTCATACCATATAGGAGCAGTGAACCTGAACCTAGCTTCTCTGGATAGGGGCGTGTTTACTTTACCGTTCTGTGTGTCCCTTTTATGTTCGTTGACTCTAATTCTAACTGAACGCCTGGTCATTCCAATGTATATTAGTATCGCTTGGAGCCGTCCAAATATTGTAGAGGGATGGCATAAACACCCGCCTCGTTGCAAAGAAAGGAATTGACAGTATTTCTCTTAAGCATGGCATATAAAGGTGTCGGAGACCTTATACCGACACCGAGATTCATCTTCTAGAGTGCCTTCTTGAGTTGATAGGAAACATTTGGCATGTAGGGAATTGAGCCAGGTAGCGTTGTTGCGGTATAGAGATATTAACAGGAATGGTTCTGGTTTTTTCAACATAGCTACGTACCAGGTTCGGGGTGTATACTACCTCAGTGGCCAATTCGACAACGTTTTTTAATTCGCGTTGTCTAGAAGGAACATCAGAGGAGAAGGAAAAGGCTCTTCTGATTTGAGAACGGAAGAAAGTTGTCTTCAGCAGGGCAGAATGAGCTGCTTTCTATTCTACGCCAATGAATTCGGAATATTGGTATAGTTATACTATTTTGAGTACAGTTGGTGTATAGTTCCTTGTTATTAAAGAGAATTCTCATTGTTCATGTCTGAAAGGGGCTGTGGGGCATGGGTGTCGACAGGGGGTCACTTGACCCCCCTGTAGAAGTTTTTTTCCTTTATTTTATTTTATTTATTACTTTTTTTACACTCACAGAGCTGGACCACAAGAAAAGATGGTGTTTGGGGCGTTTAATTTAATATCCCAATTTTATTGGAAATTTTAAATTGGAAAACGATAACGTGAAAGCGGAAAACCTAGCAAACCGTAAGGTAGTACGCCCAAACAAGTTCCTCTCTGGGTGGTGTGTGCTGCAGAACTTAAAAGGCTTGGCGTTGCCTTGCTCGACACTGTTAATTATTTTGAAAACAGTTACCAATGTACGTGATAATACATGACTATTACTAACATACACTTTCTTCAACAGCAGCATCAATTAATTATAATAATAATAATAATAGTAGTGTTCTAGGGTAGTAAGTAAGTAGTAGTAATAGTAATAGTATTAATCTTTCATTTTCACGAATTACTGTTTTCTACATATTAGCCAAACCTTAATTAATTACACTTGACCCCCCTTGAAAAATTTCCTGCAGGCGCCCATGCTGTGGGGGAAGGTAGTGAACAGAAGAATTCAAATTCAGAGCTTCTTGTACTGTTGCCGACATTTCAAACCCTCTATGTGCTACCTGGCAAAACAGGATAGTAACTGGTTCTGACTAGATTTTAGGATGCAGTCTTTCTCCTGGACACATGAAGACTCGTGGGAAAATATCACTTTCAATTTGGAGGAAGTCAAGCAGTAGTTGTTCATTTTAAAAGATGCCTACGTGCAAACCTGCCAAATCTTGTCATTTACGAAAACTAGTTACGGATTTTGAAGAAAATATTTTTTCTACAGATGGAGCAATTCTCTTTTGCAAAGTGTGTGAAGTTGTAGCAGAGACGAGATTTTCTGTCACATATGCTGGGGGTATAAGAACTTGCTAATACCTCCAGAGTAGAGAAGAGCTTCTCAAGGTATAAGAACCTGCTTTCAGACAACACACAGCTCTTCACTTTGACAATATTTAAAAACATCTAATCATTCAGTGTAATTCTGTTGTATTTGCAAGTGATTAGAGTACAGGTCATTTCAATTCATATGTAACAGGTATTTACTTACTTTTTTTCTTTTCTTCTGAGGTTTCATGGCGCATTTTATCAAGAAAAGACAAAATTCTAGTTCATGAATTGTATAAGATCGAAGTCATTTAATTTATAATTTTGAAAAAAAATATATATATATAAACTGTTCTAGGAAGATTTTTCCTTCAATTTTAAAGGGCAGTTTTTCATCTTTTTAAGTGCATTTTATTGGAATTTTTAGGTCATCAATATCCGAGTCCTGCTTATAAGTATAGGATGTGTAATTTGAGTATTGAATATAAAACAAAATCGTATACGGATTTGCTACTTAGTGCTTCAAAGGTACGTTGTTGTTGTTTTTTAATACCGAAAATATGAAGCCGTACAGAATACCTTAACCTAGTTTGTATAATGATATTAGAATAAAAAATTAATACAAAAGTCAAAATAGACATAGACTTAAGGTAGCAAACAAAGCATCCATATACTGTACATGTAAATGCCTCAAATTGCAAATTAGCATAATCTAAAATCACGCATCCCCCTCCGCGCCCTCCTTTTTGGAGGCATTCAAAATTTTACAATAATTTTTAACATTTTTAAATTTCTTTTACACGTTTTTTAAGACCATCCCTTAGACAAACGTATAACCAAGCTAACTGTACATTTAAAAATAAACAGAGAATGACAAAGAACGAAGGACAAAGTGATACCTCATGGGCAGGTCCCGGGCCCGGGCCCGGGCCCCTGGACCACCCCCCACTGAGTGCGCTACTGATGAAAGGTGAATCAAAGTGCTCCTATTGATCACAGTAACGTAAATGAATTTTGCTGCCCCGTTACCGAAGTGGCGAGAAGCTCGGGCCCGAGTTGCGTCTAGGTTCCAGTTCCGGATGAGGCAAACGGTCCTACGGCGCTCTGGCTCTGGTCCTTCTCTGGAATTAGTGGCCCGATATTAGGAACAGACGGCACCTACGATTTCTCTCTGTCCTCTGAATCACAGTAGCTGGCAAGTGGTTTCAGGTTCTAATTTGTTTTCAATTCGCTGATATTGTAAAATATTTCTGACTACAGTAAGGTTGCTATCTTCAGTTGTTTTAAGCATTTATGCGGAAACCTCAGAAAATTTTCGAGGAAAACCTGCATCCGAGGTTATTTCAACATAAATCTTTCCTTAGTGTTGGGTGAAGCGGCAACCTCGTGAATACTCTATTGATGTTTGAAAAGGAAATCTTTTGTTATATTTTTTAATAAAAAGAAAAGGAAAGGAAAGCAAAACGAAATCGGAAGTGAAATGACTGGTTCCAGTGATATCCCCTTGGTTATTCAGTTTGATATTCACGTAGTCACGAACCACAGCTAACAACGCAATTCCCCGTTTTCACGAACCATCACTTATTTCTAGCATTATTTCGCTACCAAGAACATATAGAAAACAAGAAAACGGCTGCCTCAGTGGCTATTATTCTTTTTTTACTATTTTTTTAAGAGATGGCTTGTGACCATTCGTCCGAGATGGTTCCGGGTTCGAATCCCGTGGCGTATGGATATTGTGTTTGTCTTACAGCGCTGGCTCTCTCCCTTCCCTGCGGTGACCCTAAATTAGGGAGGACCGACCGCTTATTATAGCCAATCGAGTTGCTCACGGGGATCGTTAAATTCCCAATCGAGAAAACAAAACAAGAAAGTGTTTTTTAACAGCTTTCCAAGAACCTATAAATAACAAGAACAGCTATGGATAACAAGAAAATGTTTCTTCACAGCTCTTCTCCCCAATTACGGCGCAGGTTACCGGTCAGTATAGCTTTATACACTCACCGTCAAAAAAAAAAAAAATAGTTGCACCCAGAAGGAAGCAACCGACAGGAATGAAACTTGGTGGGTTGGTTTGACATCGTGAGACATGCTAATGATTCAAGTATCACGCTCGACCGCGCATGTGACGCAAGCAAAGAGGGGTCGTAGCGCTTTGCCTGACCGGCTATATAAGGTTGTACCGTTGCACGTGCTTGCTCTCCAGACTCGTGCTGTTGTGTGAGTTGCATCCTTTGCAAGTGAAGTATACCTCGGAGAAAAGTTCTGAAGTAATTCGAACAATTGGAGGAGTTCGAGAGGTGCCGTATCGTCGGGCTCCAGGAAGCGGGATGGTCTTATCACCGTATTGCGCACCATACCGGTCGTGTGGATATCACCTAGCACGCTGTTGGCGGCCGTGGATAGAACAAGGCACGCAGCAGCGACAGGAAGGGTCTGGGAGATCTAGACGAACCACGGAGAGAGAGAGAGAGAGAGAGAGAGAGAGAGAGAGAGAGAGAGAGAGAGAGAGAGAGAGAGAGAGAGAACCAATGGGTTGCCAAAACATGCGCCGAGTGACCCAACAGCCACGATTGCAGATATTCAGCGAGTAGTGGTGCCCTCCATGCATCGTCTGATTAGTGCCAGCACCATTGGCAGACAACTGCATGACGTAGGACTGCACGCACGCAGACAGTTACGACGACTGCCCTTAACACCATTGCATTGTCACCAAAGATTGCAATGGTGTCGTGCCAGACAGTCAGGGAGCCACCGAGAATGACAGCGGCTGATCTTCAGTGACGAGTCCCGCTTTTGTCTTGGAAGAGACGACCACTTAATCCTTATGTGTAGGCACCCTGGTCAGTGCCAAAATGAACGGTTTATTGTCGAGCGCCACACGTCCAGAAGGCCCGGTGTCATGTTGTGGGGTGTAATCGCCTACGATGCCAGATCACCTTTGATGTTCATTACAGACACTTTGACAGCCCAACGTTACGTTAATGAGGTCCTGCAACCAGTGGCCCTACCTTTTCTGAACGCTCACTCCGGTGCGATTTTCCAACAGGACAACGCTCGTCCGCATACTGCTGCTGTCTCAAGAACTTGCCTTCTATACACTAACAATCTGCTATGGCCAACTGCATCGCCAGACCTATTGCTGATTGAAAATGTATGGGATGCGTTATCCACACTCCACCCCTAGCGCACAATCTGCAGGAACAGCGTGAGAAGATTCAAGCTGCATGGGATGGCTTATCGCAGGACATGCAGCCTCGGTGGCGCAGTGGTCTAAACGATGGCTTCTGATCATTCGTCCGAGATGGGTCCGGGTTCGAATCCCGGTGATACATGGATGTCGTGTTTGTCTTACGGCCCTGGCTCTCTCCCTTCTCTGGAACCAGTGGCCCTAAATTAGGGACGGGCGACTGCTTATAGCCCACTGAGTTGCTCACGGTGGTCGTTTAACTTCCAATAATAGAAAAAAATAATCGCAGGACACCATTAGGAACCTGCACAACTCCATGCCGAGACGTCTGGCATGTTGTGCGAGCAAACATGGCGTCTCGACGCCATACTGAGAGACACTACTTATTAGCTCAATAAAAATTGCCCATATCAGTCTCAATGTTTAACCATTTATTGTTCCTAGTAAAATTTACCTTCCTTCCGAATAGCATTGCAATCCGACACGTCCTTCTGGGTGCAACTATTTTTTTGATGGTGAGTGTATATTAGTGATGGGTCATTCGTGAGCGATTCGTTCACAATGAATGACTGTTTACCGTGAATGATTCGCTCTCACCGCTATGAAGGATTTTATTTAACCCGCCGTTACGACGACGCACACTGAAGTCGCAACATGTTTAAATTTTTTCCGCCCACATGAGTTCAGAAGCGAATTCCCAATAAGAAAAGTAATGACAAAAGCTGATAAATATCAACCGTTATGTGAGTGAGCAATAAGCTGCAAGCTAGGAAATAATGGTGAAACTTGGGAATGGGATGACACGAAACTACCATTCATTGGTACGGTGTGGCGCAATCGCTCTCAGTGAGGTGGCTCGTGGCAAATCTTTTATCGTGAACGGTGAATGGTTGAAGAGTTCGCGCTCTTTTGGGCAGTTTGCCAAAAACAACCATGGCCTTGAAAGCGCAACACGAGACACCTCAACAAATGATTTACTCAGTGAGCGTACACTGTAAAAAAGTTTGTGTACTACTTTCACGGCTTAGCTGCACCACTTTCGCGGCAAATAAACCATTGTGTGATGCAAGAAACATGCATATAAATGATGCAGTGGGTGTAACTTCGCACCATTCTCGGTGAATACCATACCGTTGTACATAATGGCATCATGTTTGTATGTACGAGGGTAATTTCAAAAGTTTTGCGCACCGTGGTTATCTCTTAAAAAACGAATTTATTTCACTACATACCTTTACAGGCCTTCGAAGTAATCGCCATGTTTCTTTACGACAGCGGCCCAACGTTTGGGCAAGTCTTGTATTCCAGTCAGGACACCTCCATTGTTGAGGCGTCGGATTACTCGAGTCACCTCAACATACCTATACAGGTCTTCGAAGTAATCTCCATGTTTCTTTACGACAGCGGCCCAACGTTTCGGCAAGTCTTGTATTCCAGTCAGGGCACCTCCCTTGTTGAGGCGTCGGATTACTCGGGTCACCTCAGGGCCTTCGAAGTAATCTCCATGTTTCTTTACGACAGCGGCCCAACGTTTGGGCAAGTCTTGTATTCCAGTCAGGACACATCCATTGTTGAGGCGTCAGATTACTCGGGTCACCTCAGCATACTTTTACAGGCCTTCGAAGTAATCTCCATATTTCTTTACGACAGCGGCCCAACGTTTGGGCAAGTCTTGTATTCCAGTCAGGGCACCTCCTTTGTTGAGGCGTCGGATTACTCGGGTCACCTCATTAGAAACATCCTGAATCGTACTGAATTGTTTCCCGCAGAGTGGCTTCTTCAGTTTTGGGAACAAGTCATAGGCTGGTGGGCTCATGTCAGGACTGCAAGCCGCGTGGGAAAGCAATTCCCTTGCCGCCCGGTGGCGCAGTGGTCTAAGCGCTGGCTTATGACCATTCGTCTGAGATGGGTCCGGGTTCGAATCCCGGTGAGGCATGGATGTTGTGTTTGTCTTACGACACTGTCTCTCTCCCTTCCCTGGAACCAGTGACCCTAAATTAGGGACGGGCGACTGCTTATAGCCCATTGAGTTGCTCGCGGTGGTCGTTAAAAAATGACACCAGCTTCGAGCATGTCGGGACTTTTTTGGCGAATCTTTGCTGGCGCAAAAGATTGTGAAGAAACCTTCTGTAGTATTCCGCTGTTACAGTGGTCCCCTCTGGCACTCTGTCTGTTGCTATCACTGCAACCTTGTCATAGGCCATAAATAATCATTATCAGGTGAACCTTCGATTGTTGGCGGCGGAATTTTTCTGGCTAGGTGATTCTGGATGTTTCCACTGAGCGAACTGAGATTTCAGTTCTGGTTCAAAATCTCGTATCCAGGTTTCGTCTATGGCAATAGTTCTGTCCCAAAACTACTCGCCTTCTGTCTCGTACTGCTGAAGCAATTCTTCTGCGATCCCTTTGCGAACTGCTTGCTGCTCTTCACTCAGATTATGAGGAATCCATTTGGCCGCCACTTTCTCTTCTGTAACTTTTCAGTTACGATTATGAAAACCGAAGCGACAGACATGTTGGCTTCATATGCAATCTCTTCACATGTTTTCCGTCGATCTTCTTCCAAAATCGATAACACACAGAAGTGTCGTCCGTTGCATCTGATGGCCGGCCGCTTCTTGGGTCGTCTTCGATGCTTTCCCGGCCTTGGTGGAAACGAGAAGCCCACCGTGACACAGTGTTACGATCCACTACATTAACCCCACAAACTTCACACAAAGCTTTATGAATTTCGGTAGGGATTTTCCTCGCAAAGTTTCAATTTTAATGTACCATCGCTGGTTATAAGCGTGATCTGACCTGACTCACTATTTTCCTCCATTTCTAGGCAGAATTTTTCGGAACAGGAACAAATTAGCCAGCAAACGTAGACACAGCTTTGTATACTGAAGTCTGAATCACAACTGACGCAACGTTTGGAGCGACTGCATCATCCTACAGGCAGTGTGCAAAACTTTTGAAATGATCTACGTATTTCATGCATTACACAATGGTTTACCTTTGCCCCAAAAGTGGTGCAGTTGGTGGAGCACCATTTTTTGGTACAACCTATTACAAAATTTTTATGTGTAGTGACAACCTGAAAATTAGATCATTTGTTTGAATGATCATTCGTGAATAACTCTTGCTTGAATGATAAATGATATCTCAATATGAAATGATTTATGCCATCATTATTTTACTGTACATATTGCTACGGGAAAATAATCGGAGTTCCGCAACCAATCTTGAGAACTGAAGCAATTACATGTTTTCAACGACTCTCTTAAAAACTGCTGGCAACATCCATTTGCGAAAGGTTTTAAAAAGAGTGGTTAAGGTGAAACTGAAAATGCGTAATTGCTTTAGCTCTTAAGATTAGATACATAATTTTGGACGCTTCAGTGTGAACCATAATTCGTCTGTTAATCCATTTAATCTTATTAAACAGTGTGATTTTTATTAAAAGGAAATAACTGATGCGATAAAAAATTCATTTACTTGGAAGCTATTCTGCTCACGCGTAAAGTGAAAGGTCTAGACTAATGATTCACCGGCATATATTTGGTGGTAGAAATATTCCCAATGGGTTAATTAATATTTAATGAAATTCACCGAAAAATTCATTACTGCGATTGCTGCTATCATTAATTTACTCTTAGCAGCTAATCTTTTAAAGTTATGAAATCTCTCTCTCTCTCTCTCTCTCTCTCTCTCTCTCTCTCTCTCTCTCTCTCTCTCTCTCTCTCTCTCTCTCTCTCTCTCTCTCTCTCTCTCTCTCTCTCTCTCTCTCTCTCTCTCTCTCTCTCTCTCTCTCTTCACACACACAAGAGGCCACGGTATGCGTTTGATCATGAATATCGATCGATATGAAGCCGGTGTTGTAATAACGCAAACATGACAACATTCCATTTCGCTTATACAGGGTGTCCGAAAAATAACTGCACTGAAAGTATGTACACTTACCATATCAAACTGGTTCCTACAGGAGGTGTTGGAAATGGGCCCCACCGACGCCCAGACATGTCTGCACACGCTTCTGCATGTTAGTGAAGACCTTTCTCAGGGTATGTGGTGTGATTTGTTGGATGTGGGTCGTTATTGAAGCCTGTAGCTCTTGAAGTGTATGCGGTTACCTGCATATACTTTCCCCTTCAGTGCTCTCCACAGAAAAAAAGTCAAGCGGTGTCAGATCCAGTGACCGAGCAGGCCACAGTCTCTGCGAGATGATGCGATTTCCGAAAAATTCCTCCAGAAGCTGTACTGATGCATCAATGGTGTATGTATATATTTCGCATTCGGATGTTCCTCATTCTAAATGGTCTGGATTTAGTGGCTTCGGGAGCAGGATCAGTCGACTATTGGTTCTTCCTAGTCGTTCACTGATACCAGAAAAGCCACTCCCCCGAGTTATTGCTATCCTGATGAAGGCAACCTGTTTTTCTTCAGTTTCATTTTTTTTATTTTCTACGTTCCTGCCTTCACAAAAACTTTTTGTTCGATATGCCTTTGTTGTTGTTTCATAACTCTCTCCTCTCTCTCTCTCTCTCTCTCTCTCTCTCTCTCTCTCTCTCTATATATATATATATATATATGGGATGTAAGGTCAGGTGATGCGTAACATCACAGCCTCTCCTTGACAAATGTCAACCCCGCCTTCTCGTGGTGCATCCTGTTCCCACTAAAGGGGCTCTGACGACCGCCAATAGCGGTATAACTATACCATCGGGATTAGAGGAAATTCTATCCCACACTCACCAACCCGCTTGGCCAGCGTGGTGAGTTATGGCCAAACCCCTCCAAAATGATTCCACAACTTAAATCTTGGCCCTCAGTCTCCGGCAGCTGGAATGTACCTGGCCAAGGCAGCGGCCAGTGCGACATGAAGGCAGAGGGTACTAAGCATCCCCGGAGGACCGGACTAGGCTGCCATCTGATGCTGACCTTGGCTACTTACAATGGACGCTCCCTATCTTCTGATTCAAGGCTTCTTGAATTGGAAGAGGAACTACAAAGGATCAAGTGGGACATCGTGGGGCTAAGTGAGGTAAGGAGAAAAGGAGAAGATCTCATCGAACTGAAAAGTGGACATCTCTTCTACTATCGTGGGACAGATACTGGCAGAACTAGTGGTGTTGGATTTATAATAAACATAAAACTGAAGGATAAAGTTGTAGAAGTTGAAAGTTCCTCTGACAGAGCTGCACGACTTGTTATCCAACTCTCGAAAAGATACCAGGCTCAGATTATTCAAACTTATGCGCCCACCACAAGTCATCCTGAAGAAGAAATTGAAGAATTTTATGAGGAAATTTGTCATCTAAATAATAAAGGTAAGCAGCACTTGAAAATAATTATGGGAGATTTCAACGCAAAAAATAGGGCAACGGCAACAGAATGAAACTTCAGTAGGTAAATTCGGTCACGGCAACAGAAACCAGCGTGGAAATACTCTCGTTGAGTTTGCAGAGGCAGAAGGGTTTTTCATCTTGAACTCCTTCTTCAAGAAAAAACCACACAGGAAATGGACATGGAGACATCCAAATGGGACGACAAGTGAAATTGATTTTATTATGTGTAACAAAAAATTCGTCATAGAAGACTGCAGTGTGCTAAACAAGTTCAACACAGGTAGTGACCATAGATTGGTGAGATGTAAGATGCACCTCAACACTAAACTTGAACGTGGCAAGCTCATAAGACAAACAAAATCTATTGACATAACCAACCTTAAAAAACACCATAATACCTTCAAGTTAGAACTGAAGAACAGGTTCTCTGCTTTAGAAGGCCTAACATCGGAAGAAGTGGACATCTCTGAAGTTAACAGAAAAGTAACCAAAGCTCTTATGGAAACAGCAACAAAATTAGCTGGGTCTAAGAACAAGTTGCATGTGAACAAATTATCAGGAAAAACCAAAATGTTGATGCAAAAAAGAAGAGAGATGAGGACAACTAAAGAAGATGTGACTTCCAAAGTGGAATATATAGAGCTATGCAAGACAGTAAGAAAGAGTATCACTGAAGACGTAAGGAAATTCAACTGTGAACAAGTGAGGAAAGCAATTGAAAACAACCAAAGCCTAAAGATAGCAAAGGGACATCTCAGTAAGGGAAGAAAACAGATTATGGCACTGAGAAAAGAAGATGGTTCTGTAACAAGAAATAGAGGCGAAATTTTGACAAGAGTGAAAGATTTCTACTCCAAATTATATGAAAGGGATGATATATGCACTCCAGACATCATGAAAGATACCAGTACCAGGGTTCCTCCAGTCCTTCCAGCAGAAGTTGCACATGCAATCAAGAACATGAAGCGAGGAAAAGCTCCAGGAGAAGATGGAATTACTGTAGACATCATACAAGAAGCAAGTGGAGAAATCGAAACAGTACTCGCCCAAATTTTCACTCGATGCCTTAATGAAGGAAATATTCCTGAGGATTGGAACACCGCTACAATGATCCTGCTACATAAGAAAGGTGACATTGAGGATCTCGGAAACTACAGACCTATCAGCCTCCTATCAGTAGTTTACAAAATCTTCACTAAAGTTCTTTCACACCGCTTGAAGGTAACACTGGACATGGCTCAACCGAGAGAACAAGCTATATTCAGGAGTGGCTACAGCACAATAGATCATATCCACGTGCTGAGAGAACTAATTGAAAGAGCGAGGGAATATGAACTTCCATTGTGCATGGCTTTTATCGATTATGAAAAAGCCTTTGATTCGGTGAAACCATCAGCAGTTACAATGGCTCTGAAAACCTGCGGTATTGAAGATGCATACATTAATATTATTAATAACATCTATGAAAATGCAAGTGCAAAGATTAGGCTGTTTGAAAATACAACACACGTAAAAATTGAAAAGGGAGTGAGACAAGGTGACACCATATCTCCGAAGCTCTTTAATGCCACATTGGAGGGTGTTTTTCAGTCGCTGAGCTGGGAAAACAAGGGGATAAAGATTAATGGAGATTATCTAACCCACCTTCGTTTTGCTGATGACGTAGTCATTTTTGCAACTACCCCATCAGAGCTGCAGAGTATGATCCAGGAACTTGCTGACAAGAGTAAAGAAGTGGGATTAAAAATGAACTTTCAGAAGACAAAAGTGATGTTCAATGCTTTTACAAGAAATGAAGATTTATCGATTGATGGAGAAAAGCTGGAGATAACAGACACGTACGTTTATCTTGGACAGCAGATATCAAGTGAGGGTCACATTGATGAAGAAATTAATCGGCGTACAAAACTTGCCGGGAGAGCTTTTGGAAGAAACAGCATAATTTTCAAGAGCAATATGCCATTATGTCTTAAAAGAAAAGTGTTTGATCAATGCATCCTTCCAGTGCTTACGTATGGTGCAGAGACGTGGACCTTAACTAAAAGAGACATACAAAGGCTGCAGACAGCTCAAAGAATCATGGAGAGGTGCATACTTGGTGTAACCAGGAGAGATAAGAAGAGGAACTCGTGGATCCGAAAAATGACAAGAGTGGAAGACATCATGATCAGAGTTAAATCCCTGAAATGGCAATGGGCTGGACATACTGCCAGAAGGACAGATCATCGATGGACAGCCGAAATTTTAGATTGGATTCCAAGGGACAGGAAAAGACCCAGAAGAAGACCACATGGGAGATGGGTGGATGAAATTCGAAAGTATGCAGGGGTGACATGGAGGAGACTGGCACAAGGCAGACTGTTGTGGAGGAAACTTGGGGAGACCTTCGTCCAGCAGTGGATTGATAATGGTTGACAATGATGATGATGATATATATATATATATATATATATATATATGGGATGTGGGATGTAAGGTCAGGTGATGCGTAACATCACAGCCTCTCCTTGACAAATGTCAACCCCGCCTTCTCGTGGTAAAGAAGTGCGATTAAAAAAAAAGGAGAAGATCTCATCGAACTGAAAAGTGGACATCTCTTCTACTATCGTGGGACAGATACTGGCAGAACTAGTGGTGTTGGATTTATAATAAACAAGAAACTGAAGGACAAAGTTGTAGAAGTTGAAAGTTCCTCTGACAGAGCTGCACGACTTGTTATCCAACTCTCGAAAAGATACCAGGCTCAGATTATTCAAACTTATGCACCCACCACAAGTCATCCTGAAGAAGAAATTGAAGAATTTTATGAGGAAATTTGTCATCTAAATAATAAAGGTAAGCAGCATTTGAAGATAATTATGGGAGATTTCAATGCAAAAATAGGGCAACGGCAACAGAATGAAACTTCAGTAGGTAAATTCGGTCATGGCAACAGAAACCTGCGTGGAAATACTCTCGTTGAGTTTGCAGAGGCAGAAGGGTTTTTCATCTTGAACTCCTTTTTCAAGAAAAAGCCACACAGGAAATGGACATGGAGACATCCAAATGGGACGACAAGTGAAATTGATTTTATTATGTGTAACCAAAAATTCGTCATAGAAGACTGCAGTGTGCTAAACAAGTTCAACACAGGTAGTGACCATAGATTGGTGAGATGTAAGATGCACCTCAACACTAAACTTGAACGTGGCAAGCTCATAGGACAAACAAAATCTATTGACATAACCAACCTTAAAAAACACCATAATACCTTCAAATTAGAACTGAAGAACAGGTTCTCTGCTTTAGAAGGCCTAACATCGGAAGAAGTGGACATCTCTGAAGTTAACAGAAAAGTAACCAAAGCTCTTATGGAAACAGCAACAAAATTAGCTGGGTCTAAGAACAAGTTGCATGTGAACAAATTATCAGGAAAAACCAAAATGTTGATGCAAAAAGAAGAGAGATGAGGACAACTAAAGAAGATGTGACTTCCAAAGTGGAATATATAGAGCTATGCAAGACAGTAAGAAAAAGTATCACTGAAGAGGTAAGGAGATTCAACTGTGAACTAGTGAGGAAAGCAATTGAAAACAACCAAAGCCTAAAGATAGCAAAGGGACATCTCAGTAAGGGAAGAAAACAGATTATGGCACTGAGAAAAGAAGATGGTTCTGTAACAAGAAATAGAGGCGAAATTTTGACAAGAGTGAAAGATTTCTACTCCAAATTATATGAAAGGGATGATATATGCACTCCAGACATCATGAAAGATACCAGTACCAGGGTTCCTCCAGTCCTTCCAGCAGAAGTTGCACATGCAATCAAGAACATGAAGCGAGGAAAAGCTCCAGGAGAAGATGGAATTACTGTAGACATCATACAAGAAGCAAGTGGAGAAATCGAAACAGTACTCGCCCAAATTTTCACTCGATGCCTTAATGAAGGAAAGATTCCTGAGGATTGGAACACCGCTACAATGATCCTGCTACATAAGAAAGGTGACATTGAGGATCTCGGAAACTACAGACCTATCAGCCTCCTATCAGTAGTTTATAAAATCTTCACTAAAGTTCTTTCACACCGCTTGAAGGTAACACTGGACATGGCTCAACCGAGAGAACAAGCTGGATTCAGGAGTGGCTACAGCACAATAGATCATATCCACGTGCTGAGAGAACTAATTGAAAGAGCGAGGGAATATGAACTTCCATTGTGCATGGCTTTTATCGATTATGAAAAAGCCTTTGATTCGGTGAAACCATCAGCAGTTACAATGGCTCTGAAAACCTGCGGTATTGAAGATGCATACATTAATATTATTAATAACATCTATGAAAATGCAAGTGCAAAGATTAGGCTGTTTGAAAATACAACACACGTAAAAATTGGGAAGGGAGTGAGACAAGGTGACACCATATCTCCGAAGCTCTTTAATGCCACATTGGAGGGTGTTTTTCAGTCACTGAGCTGGGAAAACAAGGGGATAAAGATTAATGGAGATTATCTAACCCACCTTCGTTTTGCTGATGACGTAGTCATTTTTGCAACTACCCCATCAGAGCTGCAGAGTATGATCCAGGAACTTGCTGACAAGAGTAAAGAAGTGGGATTAAAAATGAACTTTCAGAAGACAAAAGTGATGTTCAATGCTTTTACAAGAAATGAAGATTTATCGATTGATGGAGAAAAGCTGGAGATAACAGACACGTACGTTTATCTTGGACAGCAGATATCAAGTGAGGGTCACATTGATGAAGAAATTAATCGGCGTACAAAACTTGCCTGGAGAGCTTTTGGAAGAAACAGCATAATTTTCAAGAGCAATATGCCATTATGTCTTAAAAGAAAAGTGTTTGATCAATGCATCCTTCCAGTGCTTACGTATGGTGCGGAGACGTGGACCTTAACTAAAAGAGACATACAAAGGCTGCAGACAACTCAAAGCAGCATGGAGAGGTGCATGCTTGGTGTAACCAGGAGAGATAAGAAGAGGAACTCGTGGATCCGAAAAATGACAAGAGTGGAAGACATCATGATCAGAGTTAAATCCCTGAAATGGCAATGGGCTGGACATACTGCCAGAAGGACAGATCATCGATGGACAGCCGAAATTTTAGATTGGATTCCAAGGGACAGGAAAAGACCCAGAAGAAGACCACATGGGAGATGGGTGGATGAAATTCGAAAGTATGCAGGGGTGACATGGAGGAGACTGGCACAAGACAGACCGTTGTGGAGGAAACTTGGGGAGACCTTCGTCCAGCAGTGGATTGATAATGGTTGACAATGATGATGATGATGATATGGGATGTAAGGTCAGGTGATACGTAACATCACAGCCTCTCCTTGACAAATGTCAACCCCGCCTTCTCGTGGTGCATCCTGTTCCCACTAAAGGGGCTCTGACGACCGCCAATAGCGGTCCCACACTCACCAACCCGCTTAGCCAGCGTGGTGAGTTATGGCCAAACACCTCCAAAATGATTCCACAACTTAAATCTTGGCCCTCAGTCTCCGACAGCTGGAATGTACCTGGCCAAGGCAGCGGCCAGTGCGACATGAAGGCAGAGGGTGCTAAGAATACCCGGAGGACCGGACTAGGCGGCCATCTGATGCTGACCTTGGCTACGTATAACGGACGCTCCCTATCTTCTGATTCAAGGCTTTTTGAATTGGAAGAGGAACTACAAAGGATCAAGTGGGACATCGTCGGGCTAAGTGAGGTAAGGAGAAAAGGAGAAGATCACATTGAACTGAAAAGTGGACATCTCTTCTACTATCGTGGGACAGATACTGGCAGAACTAGTGGTGTTGGATTTATAATAAACAAGAAACTGAAGGATAAAGTTGTAGAAATTGAAAGTTCCTCTGACAGAGCTGCACGACTCGTTATCCAACTCTCTAAAAGATACCAGGCTCAGATTATTCAAACTTATGCACCCACCACAAGTCATCCTGAAGAAGAAATTGAAGAATTTTATGAGGAAATTCGTAATCTAAATAACAAAGGTAAGCAGCACTTGAAGATAATTATGGGAGATTTCAATGCAAAAATAGGGCAACGACAACAGAATGAAACTTCAGTAGGTAAATTCGGTTACGGCAACAGAAACCAGCGTGGAAATACTCTCGTTGAGTTTGCAGAGGCAGAAGGGTTTTTCATCTTGAACTCCTTTTTCAAGAAAAAACCACACAGAAAATGGACATGGAGACATCCAAATGGGACGACAAGTGAAATTGATTTTATTATGTGTAACAAAACATTCGTCATAGAAGACTGCAGTGTGCTAAACAAGTTCAACACAGGTAGTGACCATAGATTGGTGAGATGTAAGATGCACCTCAACGCTAAACTTGAACGTGGCAAGCTCATAAGACAAACAAAATCTATTGACATAACCAACCTTAAAAAACACCATAATACCTTCAAGTTGGAACTGAAGAACAGATTCTCTGCTTTAAAAAGCCTAACATCGGAAGAAGTGGATATTTCTGAAGTTAACAGAAAAGTAACCAAAGCTCTTATGGAAACAGTAACAAAATTAGCTGGGTCTAAGAACAAGTTGCATGTGAACAAATTATCCGGAAAAACCAAAATGTTGATGCAAAAAAGAAGAGAGATGAGGACAACTAAAGAAGACGAGACTTCCAAAGTGGAATATATAGAGCTATGCAAGACAGTAAGAAAAAGTATCACTGAAGACGTAAGAAAATTCAACTGTGAACTAGTGAGGAAAGCAATGGAAAACAACCAAAGCCTAAAGATAGCAAATGGACATCTCAGTAAGGGAAGAAAACAGATTATGGCACTGAGAAAAGAAGATGGTTCTGTAACAAGAAATAGAGGCGAAATTTTGACCAGAGTGAAAGATTTCTACTCCAAATTATATAAAAGGGATGATACATGTACTCTAGACATCATGAAAGGTACCAGTACTAGAGTTCCTCCAGTCCACCCAGCAGAAGTTGCACATGCAATCAAGAGCATGAAGCGGGGAAAAGCTCCAGGAGAAGATGGAATTACTGTAGACATCATACAAGAAGCAAGTGGAGAAATCGAAACAGTACTCGCCCAAATTTTCACTCGATGCCTTAATAAAGGGAAGATTCCTGAGGATTGAAACAATGCTACAATGATCCTGCTACATAAAAAAGTTGACATTGAGGATCTCAGGAACTACATACCTATTAGCCTCCTATCAGTGGTTTATAAAATTTTCACTAAAGTTCTTTCACACCGCTTGAAGGTAACACTGGACATGGCTCAACCGAGAGAACAAGCTGGATTCAGGAGTGGCTACAGCACAATAGATCATATCCACGTACTGAGAACTAATTGAAAGAGCGAGGGAATATGAACTTCCATTATGCATGGCTGTTATCGATTATGAAAAAGCCTTTGATTCCGTGAAACCATCAGCATTTACAATGGCTCTGAAATCCTGCGGTATTGAAGACGCATACATTAATATTATTAATGACATCTATGAAAATGCAAGTGCAAAGATTCGGCTGTTTGAAAATACAACACACATAAAAATTGGAAAGGGAGTGAGACAAGGTGACACCATATCTCTGAAGCTCTTTAATGCCACATTGGAGGGTGTCTTTCAGTCGCTGAGCTGGGAAAACAAGGGGATAAAGATTAATGGAGTTATCTAACCCACCTTCGTTTTGTTGATGACGTAGTCATTTTTGCAACTACCCCATCAGAGCTGCAGAGTATGATCCAGGAACTTGCTGACAAGAGTAAAGAAGTGGGATTAAAAATGAACTTTCAGAAGACAAAAGTGATGTTCAATGCTTTTACAAGAAATGAAGATTTATCGATTGATGGAGAAAAGCTGGAGATAACAGGCACGTACGTTTATCTTGGACAGCAAATATCAAGTGAGGGTCACATTGATGAAGAAATTAATCGGCGTACAAAACTTGCCTGGAGAGCTTTTGGAAGAAACAGCATAATTTGCAAGAGCAATATGCCATTATGCCTTAAAAGAAAAGTGTTTGATCAATGCATTCTTCCAGTGCTTACGTATGGTGCGGAGACGTGGACCTTAACTAAAAGAGACATACAAAGGCTGCAGACAACTCAAAGAGTCATGGAGAGGTGCATGCTTGGTGTAACCAGGAGAGATAAGAAGAGGAACTCGTGGATCCGAAAAATGACAAGAGTGGAAGACATCATGGTCAGAGTTAAATCCCTGAAATGGCAATGGGCTGGGCATACTGCCAGAAGGACAGATCATCGATGGACAGCCGAAATTTTAGATTGGATTCCAAGGGACAGGAAAAGTTCCAGAAGAAGACCACATGGGAGATGGGTGGACGAAATTCGAAATTAGCAGAAGTGACATGGAGGAGACTGGCACAAGACAGACCGTTGTGGAGGAAACTTGGGGAGACCTTCGTCCAGCAGTGGATTGATAATGGTTGACGATGATGATGATGATGATATATATATATATGCATTATTATATATGTATACACTAGATACATTATTTGGATATAGAAATTCAGATTGAGGATAATGGCGTTGTTACCTCCATCTTTGACAAGTGAACGAAATTCGACTTTGGGATAAACTACTATAAAATTTGGAATTCAAACATTTCCAGATCGGTGCATCGGAACCTTGTAGTGTCACAGTATCATCGTTGTGTAAATAAAGACTTGCAATAATTCTGTCGTCCTGCTACAATCTCTTAGAAGACTGTTTGGGTTGGTTTCATTGTGCGGTTATTAGACAATTGTTGCAAGATTCAATTTCTCGTAGTTACTTTGCCAGACATTCCTGTATTCATATGTCTATTTAAGTTTCCAAGTACCATGTGGTTGAAGATTTCCTTAACCGCTATAATCTTACTCCTTTACAGAGCTTCACCTAACAGTCACTGGCATGGCATTCATTCAGCTCGTTTGGGATTGCCGTTTGGGTTCTTTTTCCGTGTGGCCCAGGGAATACTCATGCAGGTTTTTGGTATCTGCCAACCTGTTGCTATGATTTGAAAGCCACACATCTACCTGGTGTTCCCCTGAAGAGAACAGCTTGATTTTGTAACTTCGGCAGCTTCGTATCGTACGGGTGGTTTAAGGTTATGTGTTGCGTGAGACTTTTCGTGTATTTCGTTATGTTTCCTGGATGTCATTGTAAGTTCTGCACTTCCTTTCAGATTTGGTTCTTGATGTTGTGCTCTGGTGATATTACACGATGAGTCTGTTTTTCTCACAGTTTGGTTTGTGAATTTGTGGTGTCTAAGCTGCTTGTGTTCTGCATTTTGTGTGGTTTATGTGATTTGGTTTGAAGCCTTGCAGGGTTGTATTTTCAAACTTTAACGAGTCAGAGTATTATGAGACTGTGTCTGATTCAGCTGCTTTTGCGCGAACATGCATAGGGCTTGAATTGCTTTACATTTTTATTTCATGTTTGTGTTTGGTCAAATCGACTTTTGGGTTGTGTTAGTTCATTGCAAAGTTTGTGCATAGGGCTTGAACAGCTTTATAGTTTTATGTCTGGTCATAATGACTTTTGGGTTTTGCTGGTTCATTGTAAAATTTAAGATATACCTATATATTATAAACTTTACAATGAACGAGCTTTCTAAGCTTTCTTCAACAGTATTATATGTTCGCAATCATCGAACTTTATTGATACACCTTGAATGTTTCAGGAGCAGTACGCACAAAATTATGTCCTTACAGTGAGCCCGTATTTAGCGAGATCTCGAATTTAATGAGTTAACAGGAACTTTTATTTGGTATAATGTTCATTCAACGCTAATTTGATCGTGCTTAAGTAAAAAAATTAACGAAGTTCCCGGATTGAAGGAGGGAGGAGAACAGCTATCAAAGGAACACATTTTAACGAAATTCCATATTTAACGAAGTACAAAAAATCTGCTGATCACTGTCCTGGAATGGCTGAACAGTGGCATGCAGGACGAAACTGGAATAGCGCAGGGGATCTTGATGTGCTAGTGGAATAATGTTGATAGAAAAGCAATGGGGAAGGAGTACATCAAATGCTTAAAAAAAGATGGAATAGGTGGGGCTCATGCACATACGTATAATTGCAGAGAGGGAAACACGAGTAATTGAATGGGGTTGTAGCAAGAGAAGGAAGAAGGAGATGACTATTCCTGGAATTGTGACTATTCCCCCTTTCACCCTCCAAGTGAGCGATGCATTGCGAGGATCGGTGCTGGTTTTCGTTTTATGTGTGTTGCATCCTCACACAGCGAGCGTTCTCACATGGCCTTCAGGTTGAATATATATTTGAAAGATTTAGTTAATTAACTACAGTACTAACGCATTTAATTAATTAAATCTTTCAAATATATCCAGTTGTTACGGATATATATTAAAAACATATATGTATATGCATAGTATCTCGAATGTATTAATATACTTTTACATGGTGGGAATTTTCACCCCAAAACAGATTCAGCGAGTACCCGGATTTAACGACGGTTTCCGCGGGTAAAAAGCTCCTCGTTATAAGCAGGTTCTGCTGTAGTTCTGTAATTTTTCTGTATTACATTTTTAATAAGTTTAACTTCAGAAATAGTTTTGACGGAGGAATCACAGAAATATGCAGATATTTTAAGGATTTTTGGTCATATAGTGCTTTTTAACGCTACAAAGAAAAAGAAATAAACCGGAGAATTGTTATCAATGTCATAATAAGCAGTCTGTGTTAGTACAAAAAAAAAATCTGTAATTTCGCTTTTCGTTTCAGACATTGGAGATATTATGCGTAGATAATGAGACATTCTGTTTAACTTCACTAATTACCTTACAGTTCAATGTTTTTTTAATTGAACTGTCACTTTTAAGAAATAAGAGAGAACAAGGACGCAATAAACATTTCTCATTTTATTAATTTTTCTTCTACGTGCTGTACAAATTATCACAACATTTCACTATTACATAATACTTTCCAATTGTACTTAAAGATATACAATGCTGGTTTCATTTTCTAAAAACGCTCCATAGCACTGCAAAAAACAACTCAAAACCTGAGTGTTGAGTATTATCGAAACATATTCTTCCTTATCTGATGTCAAATACTATTTTCATAATTTATGGACTTTGGAAGAAAGAACATCTACAAAGCAGAAACAAAATGTTCCCTGAAACACCTACCGAAGTCGTCAGTGTAAATATGTATTTGTAAATACTAATAAAATTAGATTTACTTAAAAATTCAATAACAACGATCTTGCTTGAAAAAGACTTTTTTTTTCAATTCTAAAAATATATAGTGCTGCCAATAAAAAGTCTTTGCTTTGTAGGTAAAAGCAAGACATACAGGCTGAAACGAAGTCAAAAATCTTGGTGATGCGCAAAGCCCTGCGATGTAAATTGCTCTACGGTTGCCATTTACAGACTCTGTAAATAAACATTTAAGATGGAATAGAATTTAAAGCGTGATGGAGGTTGTGAAGATTTCATAAATGTTTTAAAAAGCAAATTTCTTCGCCATATTTATGCAAGGGTAACATTTTTTTATTATCTAACAAGCATAGAGACGGAATGAAACTCGCTAAATCATAGCTATATGAAATTCTACGAAAATATTTTAAATAGCAGTTTTCTCTCACATTTATGCTAGAGTATTGATATTCTATACTTAGTGTATAAAGAAAAAATTCGGGATGTTCATCTAGGTATCAGAATCGTGATTTTTTTGGTAGGAGAAATACGGGAGGCAACACAGATCACAGTTCTATGATTCTCGAAATCTTTCTATGCAACAGTCGTTATTTCAAACGATCCATTATGTCACCAACGATACTAAAGTAAAAGAAAAAAAAATCCAAGAACGGAACCATTTAACATGCAGTATTAGATGGGGAAAAAGCTGAAGATAACCAATGCCAACATTTATTTTGGACAGCAGATATCAAGTGAGGGTCATATTGATGAAGAAATTAATCGGCGTATAAAACTTGGATGGAGAGCTATTGGAAGAAACAGTACCATTTTTAAGAGCAGTATGCCATTATGTCTTAAAAGAAAAATGTTTAATCAATGCGTCCTACCAGTGCTTACGTAGGGAGCAGAGACATAGACCTTAACTAAAAAGGACATTCAAAGACTGCAGACAACTCAAAGCAGCACGGAGAGATGCATGCTTGGAGTAACCCGGAAAGATAAGAAGAGGAACTCGTGGATAAGGAACATGACAAGAGTGGACGCCATCATAACCAGAATGAAATCACTGAAATGGCAATGGGCTGGACTTGTTGCCAGAAGAACTGACCACCGATGGACAACCGAAATTTTAGACTGGATTCCAAGGAACAGAAAAAACCCCAGAAGAACAATACATGGGGTATGGATGGATGAAATTCGAAATCATGCCGGAGTGACATGGAAGAGATAGGCTTAAGACAGACAATTGTGGAAGATACTTGGGGAGACCTGGATTGATAATGGTTGACAATGATGATGATCATGATGATTAGAAAAAAATATAAAAGTAACGGAATAAACATCTCATTATATAAACTAAATATTTCATCGCCTTTATTTATGTACTGATCGTTTTTCAAAGCGAAATTCAAATGCAGCAATACAGACAACGGATAAATTAAGACAAACTTCGTTTTCTTAATAGGAATCAATACGAGTGGTTGTATCACTAAATATTATGTGCCGCCTGGTCAGAGGACTTGTTGAAGTTAGGAGAGCTAGATGTACATGCCTTTTCTTCGAGGAAAAGAAAGAATATTAAAAGAAAAAGCCTTTAGCTACAGGATTAATTATTTTGTTGCATTTATTCATGTACGGATAAGCAACATTCAAATGCTGCAGTACAAGCCGAAGATAAGTTAAGACAAACTTCATCTTCTCAATTGGAATCAATACGAACTGTTGTATCACTAATTAATTATTATCTGATGGAGTCAACGCAAATTGTTGTACCACTAATTATTATCTACTGCATGATCAGAAGATTTGTTGATTCCAAGAGTCATGGTAGCTAAAAATAGATGTCTTTTCTTCAGGGTAAAGAAAGAACACAGAAAGAAAAACAGGATACAGGAGTAGTTGCGAGGTTCGTCTCTTGGTAAATCACTAGAACATGCTGAGTTGCTCACATAAAATTTACTGTTTACAAAAGAGTATTTACTGACTGTCGAGGAATTTGCATATTTTTAGAGTAAATTAGTATGTCCTGTGCTTCAGAATTTGATCACACCGTTTTATGATTTCGCACAGTAGAAACTTTTCAAAGCTAATTGCAAACGAACTACATTACATTATAATTCACGAAATTCGAAGTCAGAAAACGATTTTCAATAAGAGCTTTTATTTCAACCATGTTAGCACATGCTAAGTGGCTTCGCCAATGGTTTCATCTTTAGTTCATGTGCTTCCATCAATTATGAGCTACTTCAAAACAGGAAATGGTCGACTTCGTTCATGTTTCACCTTTTGCGGGTGCGTGAACTGATATAATGGAGTACGAATTTCTTGAAGCGATTGATCATCTTACAAAAGGTCAGAGGGTAAGAGCCTTCCTCGGAGATCTGGACTCAGCGCATCAGAAGCTCTCTATGCATTCACCCTTTCGCAAACATTTGGTCTCGAACAATGGTTGCAAAGTAACTGATATTCAAATCGCCGCTGGGAACAATTTTACAACTTCGTAAAATCTGATTTGTGGTTGTCGTCAGCTGTCTTTTTATGCAGACGCTCACTGCCTCTTGAAGCATTAACTTTTCTTTTCTTCTTTGCTTTCCGCAAAGCCGAGGTAGTATGTAATAAACATACTGTACTGCAGCCAGTAATTGGATGAAGTGTTTTAAATCATTATGGATAATTTTTTTCAGCATGTCCAAGGTACTGTTTTGCTTTCTCTTTTATTCTTTTCTTTTCTTATGTTTACGGTCTATAACAAAATAATAGAAGTAGAACCCATGGAAAATCTTAACCTTAGAAATTATTTTATGAAAAGTGTGAATTTTATTGAGTACTGTTTTAACCGAAGCAGTTTAGGGTTTTAATCGCATCTATGCCAAAAGACCTGTTTTAAACGAACAGTTTACTATTTTAGTCACACTTGTATGCAAAAAGACCTATTTTAACTGAAGCAGTTTACCGTTTTAATCCTGAAGCAGTTTACCGTTTCAAAAGACCTGTTTTAGCTGAAGCAGTTTGCTATTTCAACCACACCTATATGCCAAAACACCTGAAGCACTTTACTGTTGTAATCACACCTATGTCAAAAGACCTGTTTCAGCCGAAGCAGTTTACTAGCTATTATCAAATAGTATCTATACTCGTTGCATAAGTTCGGAATCCCGCAACAAAGCAGGAAGCGGTTTGGCACAAATTGACAATGGGACTTACCACGGAGGTGCCACGAGTAACGTGTCCCCTGCTCATCCGGGTTTTTTACAGTAGTACTTTGTTCTTATGTGTGTGAAGCTGTTGGTTGCATTTGTCATGTCGGAAAAAATTTATCAACGAATTTGCATCAGATTTTGTCAAAAACTTCGCGAAACTTGCAAAGGCACATACTTAAAATTTTAGAAAGTCTATGGAGAGGATTGTGTAAGCCGTGCAAAACTATATCAATGGTATAAACGTTTTAAAGACGGCCGTGAAAGTGTTGAGAGTGATGAACGGTCTGGGAGGCCCGCAACCAGCAAACTGAACTACAGAAAGTCTATGGAGAGGATTGTGTTAGCAGTGCAAAACTATATCAATGGTATAAACGTTTTAAAGATGCCCGTGAAAGTGTTGAGAGTGATGAACGGTCTGGGAGGCCCGCAAGTAGCAAACTGAATTAGAGAAAGCCTATGGAGAGGATTGTGTTAGCCGTGCAAAACTATATCAATGGTATAAACGTTTTAAAGATGGCCGAGCAAGCGTTGAGAGTGATAAACGGTCTGGGAGTCCCACAACCAGCAAACTGAATTACAGAAAGTTTATGGAGAGGATTGTGTTAGCAGTGCAAAACTATATCAATGGTATAAACGTTTTAAAGATGGCCGTGAAAGTGTTGAGAGTGATGAACGGTCTGGGAGGCCCGCAACCAGCAAACTGAGCTACAGAAAGTCTATGGAGAGGATTGTGTTAGCAGTGCAAAACTATATCAATGGTATAAACGTTTTAAAGATGCCCGTGAAAGTGTTGAGAGTGATGAACGTTCTGGGAGGCCCGCAACTAGCAAACTGAATTAGAGAAAGCCTATGGAGAGGATTGTGTTACCCGTGCAAAACTATATCAATGGTATAAACGTTTTAAAGATGGCCGAGCAAGCCTTGAGAGTGATGAACGGTCTGGGAGTCCCACAAAAAGCAAACTGAATTACAGAAAGTCTATATGGAGAGGATTGTGTTAGCCGTGCAAAACTATATCAATGGTATAAACGTTTTAAAGATGGCCGGGAAAGTGCTGAGAGTGATGAACGGTCTGGGAGGCCCGCAACTAGCAAACTGAATTAGAGAAAGCCTATGGAGAGGATTGTGTTAGCCGTGCAAAACTATATCAATGGTATAAACGTTTTAAAGATGGCCGAGCAAGCATTGAGAGTGATGAACGGTCTGAAAGTCCCACAACCAGCAAACTGAATTACAGAAAGTCTATGGAGAGGATTGTGTTAGCAGTGCAAAACTATATCAATGGTATAAACGTTTTAAAGATGGCCGTGAAAGTGCTGAGAGTGATGAACGGTCTGGGAGGCCCGCAACTAGCAAACTGAATTAGAGAAAGCCTATGGAGAGGATTGTGTTAGCCGTGCAAAACTATATCAATGGTATAAACGTTTTAAAGATGGCCGTGAAAGTGTTGAGAGTGATGAACGGTCTGGGAGTCTCACAACCAGCAAACCTGAATTACAGAAAGTCTATGGAGAGGATTGTGTTAGCCGTGAAAAACTATATCAATGGTATAAACTTTTTGAAAGATGGTCGTGAAAGTGTTGAGAGTGATGAACAGTCTGGGAGTCCCACAACCAGCAAAAGCAAAAATGATCTCGAACTTGTGGTCATAGCTGTGCGAAAAAAATCGCCGAATCACTATTGATGAGTTATCTGAAGACTTCAACATTAGTTTCGGTTGAGTTCCTTCGATTCTTACGGACGATTTGGGTATGAGACGCGTCTCAGCCAAATTTGTGTCAAAATTGCTGTCAGCTGCGCAAAAACAGGTCCGTGTTTCAGCTACTAGTGACCTGCTTGAGTGCATCGAGAATGACGAAAACTTTTAAAAAACTATCATAGCTGGTGATGAATCGTGGGTTAATGGGTATGACCCCGAAATTAGGGCCCAGTCTTCACAGTGGAAGACCCCAAACTCTCCCAGATCGAGAAAAGTACGACAGAGCCGCAGCAATGTCAAGACGATGCTGACTGAATTTTTCAATGATGAGGGAATTGCGCATCATGAACACACTCCATCAGGCCAGACAATCAACAAGGACCACTACTGTCAAGTTTTTCAACATTTGAGGGCGTAGTTCGTCGCAAAAGGCCGGAATTGTATGAGAGTGGCGAGCTGCAACTCTAGCATGATAACGCGCCTGCTTATGCATTGCAACTTGTGCAGCAGTTTCTTTGTTTGATAAATGCATACGTCCTATATCCACCCTATTCGCCAGATCTCGCTCCCTGTGACTTTTTCTCCTCCCAAAAGTTAAATGCCTCATGAAAAAAAAAAAAAAAAAGATTTCAAGAAATTGAGGCGATACAGCAGAATGCGACAAATCAGCTGTTCACTATTTAGGAAGATTACTTCAAAAAATGTTTCGAGCAGTGAAAACAGCGCTGGGCTAAGTGTGCGGCTTCGGGAGGGGACAACTTCGAAGGCGATTAAGTTTCAAATCTGTGAGTCTTGTATTCTTTTTTTTAATAAATACAGTCTGAATACTTTTTTTTTTTATCACACCTTGTACTATTTCAATCACACCTATACGCCAAAACACTTGTTTTAACCGAAGCTGCTTATGGTTTTAACCACACCCATGACAGAAGACCGAGAAGTAGTTGCAATGTTGAAATTTGAGGGGTACAACTGTTATCATCTTCATAAAATTTCCAATTCTTGGTCAAAAGAAATTGAACAGAATTAAACCCTTTTCTTATTCCAGAGACCATTTTTTTTAAAGTCGTGGCATATTCCACTACTTCAAACACTTGTTAACTAAACTTCTTCTTTACCTTTCGCAAGACTGTAAACAATGTTTCCTTTCTTCGCCGTCTTTCTGTCATTTCTCTCGATACCGGCACGAGAACCAAAAATATCGCTTCTTTCATCCTTCTCTTAGCAAGCAGTAGTTCTTCCTATTTCAAGGATCTGCTCGTTCAGAAACCTATGCTTTCTGTTCCACATATCTATGAAACTCCTGTGACTGCTCTACCAGAAATCTATGTTTTCTATTTTCATGGATCTATGCTATGGAACTCTACTGATTGTTCTATTAGTAACCTATCTTATTTCCCCTTAGCATTTTCATTATGAATTTTAAGCTTTTCGACCAATTTAGCTAGTACGAAACCAGTATTTTTCCTTTTTTAGTATTTTTCCCAATATTTATATTTTCGTGATATATTTATTTATTTTCGATATTTTTTCTTCGCTTAGCTGATCTTACTGTGGATGTATAGCTGTACAGTCTGTCTCATTCCTCCGCACGTTCTTCTCCGTTGCTTTCATATGGCACTATTTCTGTTTTATGACTATATTACTCCGGAAATAAATTTATTATTATCGTTATATTGTTCTAGATTTTCTCGGCGGGAGCCTGTGAGAAAAGGACAGATATATTCATCTCAGACATGGTCATTCAGGGAATTTTTCGAGTGATATAGCAAGTCTATAGAATGACTGTCTTTTCGATTAGGAGAAGTAATTTATAGTGGTGTCGGATCATTATGGGCATCCGGGGCTAAGCCCCGCATGAAAATCTGAATTTTTTTTTAATTGAAAAAATTCCGAAAGAAAATCCGTATTAATAACCAGTCCTCAGGTTTTCTGAATGCAATGTGAGCCACTACAATAGTAGAATAACTGGCCAACACATTACAGCCTTCCATATCCGTTTACTAGAGCGCACTCTTCTAGAGGGCCGCCCCGGTGGCGCAGTGGTCTAAGCGATGGCCTCTGATCATTCGTCCGAACGGGGTCCGGGTTCGAATCCCGGTGAGGCATGGATGTTGTGTTTGTCTTACGGCACTGGCTCTCTCCCTTCCCTGGAACCAGTGACCCTAAATTAGGGACGGGCGACTGCTTATAGCCCATTGAGTTGCTCACGGTGGTCGTTAAACCTCCAATCAAAAAAAAAAAAAAAAAAAAAAAACTCTTCTAGAGGCAACTCTCGTGAACTCGTCACCTAGGCGAAGCTTCGGAGAACCGTAATGAATGAGCAGATACGCGCTGAACTGCTCATGCGTAAAACTGTCTTTTTTTGGGGGATGGTCGCGTCAGCCAGTGAGCCACTGATTTTCGTTTGTGTAGTTAAACAGTAAGTTTCTCTCGTGCAAGAAAAATGAACAAAGTGTACTTTTTATTGGAACATCTTTTTAGTTTATTAAGAGACGAAGAAAAACATCGACCAAATATTTGCTTGGTGCAAAAATATAAGAATGTGTCTAGAACATTTAATGTGGGGTGGAATAGCAAAATATCCTAGTTAAGTGGAAACGAAAGCAAACATATTTGGTTTTGTTTCTACTTTTTTTATGTTATAAAGCACTGCATATACATAAACATTTTTTTACCTCATTCTTTGTGGTCAAGTATGATTTCAGCAGGTGACGACTGGAAACCTCACAATCCACTGAAATTATATTTCACAGTACGGAAGAAGATTGAGAGCAATTTTTAAAAAAATTAGCCCCGGATAAATTTTAGGTCACCCTACGCCACTAATAATTTATTTTGACAACACTAACTCTTGGAATTTTTTAAAAAGACTTTAGGCACCATTCGGTTGCAGAAGTTACAAAAGTCCAGATCTGTGCTAAGTTTTGTTTCCATATCTTATAGGGTTTCTATTCGTGCATCTCGTATTTCATAATTATTACAATTACTATTCATAATCGTCATTATGTGTGTTTTCCAGTACAAGACAAGCCAGCAAGACTAACTCTTCAAATGATGAATTGCCGCAAAAGTTACTAGTATGCTGGAGAGCTAAAAATAAAATAAAAGATAAACTTGCTAGATTTTCATTCTGTGTTCTAATACTCTACTATGTAACGTACCAGGAGATGTGACGTACCTGCCAGAAGGATGCACACGACATAAAGGCAGATAGGAATCAGAATAAAATGTCCGCGTAGCTCAATTGGTAGAGCAACTTATTCCGGAATGAGGGGACCCGGGTTCGAATCCTGGCGCGGATAAAAATGACGGAGAAATTTACTTCGTTATAACTACTTTGCATTAGTTTCGTCATTTGATTTGTTAAATGTTGCATCCTGCGCTTTAAACTCCTTTCTTATTCATATCTTCTACCTTATTTTTTAGTGTTCCTTTTTTCTCATTCCTGTACAATGATTGCATTCACACTTAAACAGAGTTCACAGCAAAAAATGTTTTCAGGCATCACATGTACGAGTATAATAAATACTAGGCAGTCACACTCCGAATGGTTTCATGAGTACATAGTCATTTGGCAACATGTTTCAACATATTTCCTTTGTCTTACGGTATGTCACCAACTACGATTACATGTTCTTTTTTTTTTTTTTTCTAATCTAAGAAAAGTGCGTGATGTAAGAAATGGGAACTTCATCTGCATCCACATTCTGCTACGACCATGTCCTCGTATTCGTATTTGTACGTGACCACACCATTGTCGTCAACGTAGAGCACAGAAATGGCAGTGAGTTTCGTAGGAACGCAGCAAGCTCGAGATACACCTTTGGGTTCCAATCCATGGATCAAAGTCTGGATGATGGCATGCTTGGTTGGAGTCAAGTGGGCGCTCATAGGAAAGGAGCATTTTCCCCCGCACTCGAAAGCCTAGCAAAAGAAACAGACCAAATTAATCTTTATTTGATGTTATCAATAAACTCATGTATTTAACAACAAACATATTCTATAAACCTGCTACGGCTTTATAGTTTTAAACTATCTTAATTGGACTTTTAACTGGTCCGCAAAATAATTGGTTTTCTTGAATAGCTTCGCTGCTCACGAATTGCACTTTGTAAACAAATAACCAACCGGCCAAGTACACTATTGTTTGTGAAAATTGCAACACCATGAAGGACTGCCGGTATTAGCTTGAAATATACAGGATATGCACAATAAGGTGGTCCTTATTTTCAAAAGTTATAAATCTTTTGCTCCCACTCCTTATAAATATTTTTTTACATGATAATAGACTTATGCTAAAATTTAATGAAGATTAAATGATATTTAGGGGTTGACGAAGCATTTTTATTGAGCTAGCACAAAGTGGACATTGGAGCTATTCTTTCATATTCACCTAACTTTAAAGAAACCGATTTGGAAGGCATCATCCTCTATGATAAAACAAGTCATAGAAGTGTGGAACAAGGCTTGTATACCAACATGTAGAAAAGATCATGCCATAACAAAACAAGAAAATCTTCGTAAAGAGTGGACAAACCTAAAGAAGACTTTCAAACACACCATTCAATGGAATACGAGTTTCGTACAAAACTTAATAATATCTTCGATATTGCTCATGCTGATGCACTTACCCTCATCAAAATAGATCGGAAATTTCTCCTTGCGCAATGAAAACCTAGACGTCGTGCTTACATGAGCTTAGTTGACACCGCGTTAGCAGATAAAAAGCATATAAATTTGAACGTATCGAACAGGAAAGAAAAGACTTGAAAAAGCTAAAAAGAAAAAAGTCATCTTTCGGTTTCAGTTTGCCAAGATGAAGTTATGATAAAGATGACACAACTGAAAATCAGTTTTCTGGAAGAAATAAAGTTGAAGAGGACCTTTTTCACCAGGAATCCACCAGCGAAAGCATGATTCTCCTCCGACAAAAAGACCAGCAGAGCAAAGGTAAATGTTTATCTCCATTACTTGCTGCTGCCTTAGACTGCGCGCAAATGAGTGACAGAAGAGCCACCTTTGTCATTGCTGAAACAGTCCACAGTCTTGAGCATAACATTGAAGATTTTAATATTAATCGCAGTTCTATAAAACGTCACCGTAAAAAACATCGTGCCCAAATTGCAGCTGCGTTAAATCAAGGGATCTCTGAGGATGCCCCTCTTGTGGTCCAAAGGGATGGAAAGTTAATGTGTGACCTCTCTGAAAAGCGACATGGTGATCGACTTCCTGTGATTCTGTCTGGTTCTGGTATTTCACAGCTTCTGAAAGTAAGCGAACTAATTGTCCAGTGGATCAGGAGAAAAGCAGTCAGAAGCTGTTATTGAGGCTTTGGAAGAACGGAATGTTAAGAATCGTATTGTGGGAATGTGTTTCAATATTACAAGCTCGAATACCATTTGGCATGTTGGTACACGTGTTCAATTAGAAAAAAAAAACTTGGCGAAGACTTGCTGTATTTTGCTTGTCGCCACCACATTATGGAGTTACTTGCCGGTGCTGCATTCCAAGGATGTCTTTCACTCTCTTCAGCATCTGAATTTTTTTTTTTTTGTTTAAGAGGTTTCAAAAGAATTGGCATGTTATAAATCAGAACATTTATTCTACATGTGATGACATTCCAGAATGGTTATCAGCTCCAGTACTGTGAAGGAAGATAAACGATTTTGACAAAGATTTTGCAACAAATTAACGTAAGAGATGATTATACCGTAAAATACTAGAACTGCCAATTATCTTTCTGGGTGATATTCCACCACATGGAATTCATTTTCAAATAGCGGATGTCATGCACCATGCACGTTGGATGTCCAAGCTAATTTACTCCCTCAAGATTTACATGTTTCGATCCCAATTAAACCTCACATTCTCAGAGGAAAAGGACTTAGAGAAATTTGTAAGTTTATAGTGATTTTGCACCTCAAAGCCTGGTTCACAGCACCACTAGCAGTAAGTGCACCATGTAATGACATTCGTCTTCTTAATGATTATAAGTGTGAAAAACACACTAAAAATAATCCAAAAGAAACTTGTAAAAAATTGGAGAATCATCTGTGGTATTTTTCCGAGCAGATGATTGGCCTTGCATTTTTTGATACTGAAGTATCGATCTCAACAAAATTAGAAACTGGTCAGTGCTTCAGATTTAAAACAAGGCAACAGCCTTCTTACTCCAAAGGGCCCGAACCGTGTCATTCTTAATGTCAGTTGTGCAGCACAGAGAAACCTTGCAGATTTTGTTACACCCAACACAATTGGATTCTTTACAAAACTGAATATCACTATTGAATTTCTACAATTTGACCCACTGACTTGGGATACAGAGAAGACTATAAGGCAGGTACTGCTATTGTTCAGAAGATCGTGGTAACCAATGACAATGCTGAACGTGGGGTCGCTCTGCAAAGATCTCATATGGAGCAGCAGAACTCTACTCCCAACTAAATAACAGAACTGGTATTCCTATAAATTTGTTTTCTACTATACTTTTACATCAAACTACTGTCACTTTAAGTTTGTGTGCTTTAAATTTTGAATAATAAAAGATAAATTTTATTGTTAAAAGTATATGAATGGCTGTATTATTGTTGTATCATTATGTAGCACATTTTATGCAAATAACACAAATTCTAACGTGTTAGGCGACCTCTAAACATTGCTCGATTGTTTTAAATTTTTTTCTGATATTGATATAACACCAAAAGGAATATTTCTAGAGGGTGAGAGTATCGAATTTATTAAAAACAATTTACCATAACATTAAGGACCACCCTAATGGTACGTACAAATGATTAAAATGTTAGTGAAAATTCCCATGCTGTTTTGTAGCAACTGCCTCTGAATTGTTCAGTCTTGGGTATGAAGAGCTGGCTCAAAGGAGATGTTGCAATCAGTGAAGAGCCAATATTGAGTTGAAAGGGTGTTTCTTGTGTCTCACTATGCCCCGTCGCCGAAGAGGGTGGCATTAGGAACACCTGACGAACGTTGAGTGAGAAAGGATTATTGGGGTGAGAGAAACTGGATTTTCCTACCTCGAAACTGACAATCGTACTGGACGAAAAGCCAATACAGCGATGCGAGCGTGGCGTCAGTGGGCAGATGAGGCTCGGACTCACAGAAATCCGGGAAATGGATCGCAAAATCGCAAGACTGCACGGGATGAGGGACATCTTAACCGCATACAGTGACCGATCGCACAGCGATATCCACGGTGTTAGTTAGCGCAGCAGTGGAGCACTGCCGCATGTCAAGCTTTGTCCTCCAGCACAGTTCAACGTCGTCTTTTTTACAGAGGACTGGTCGCTAGTAGCCAATCGCAGAGCATTCCTTTGACTCTCAGGCTACAATGACGAATAGGCTAAAGACACCTCAGGCTACAATGACGCATAGGCTAAAGACACCTCAGGCTACAATGAGGTCTCGAACACAGACATTGGCGCGTTGAATGGAAACACGTCCTGTTATCTGACGAAAGCTACGATTCAACTTGATGCACCATGATGGTCGCAAACGTGTTCGAAGACATCGTGGTGAACGGCACCAGGCAGCGTCGTACCGGCCGAACAACAAGCGTCACGGTTTGGGGCTCCACTGCGTTTAGTTCGCGACCTCGCCTGATACGAATTGAGGGAATCCTCAACAGGCAGCGATACATCAGGTATGTTTTAGAGGCAGAGGGGATACCCTTCCTTCAGAGTTGTCCTGGCGCTATATTCCAGCATGACAATGCTTAGCCACATGTGGCCTGGAATGTCCAAGACCTCTTCCATGCACGGCAGATACCGCTTCTACCCTGGGATGCACTTTCGCCAGATATGTAACCGATCGAGCATGTGTGGGACATGGTAGCTAAGCGGCTGGCTCGTCAAGGGCCTCCGGCAGTCACTACAAATGAACTCTGGTCTCGCGTAGAAGCAGCCTCGCTGGCTATTCCCCAGGACGATGTCAAAAACCTCTTCCATTCACTGCTCCGCCGTGTAGAGGCTGCTATTGCTGCTCGAGGTGACTTCACACGATACTGAGTTTTGAAGCGAAAACATCTTGTATAGCTCCACAAATGTAATCAGTTATCTCCTGTAACATGAGGAATCTGAGACATAAATTTCATTTGAATATGGCGATTTTTTTTTCTTAGTGTCGCAATTTTCACGCACAGTAGTGTACGTAGCTAATCAACTGAACTTCTAATTACACTGCTGGCCACCCAAAATGCAACACCAAGAAGGACACGAGACAGCAAAGCCAGATTTACTGGACACATAACAACAGATACAAAGATGAAACGATTGAGCTTACAGGCCCGCGCGACTTGCGGAACACGCAGACATCAATAGTTCGTGTGGCCCCCCATGGCTGGCAATAACGGCCGCTACACGCCGCGGCATCGAACGAAAGAGGCTTTGGATGTGGACTTGGGGTATGTCGGCCTAGGCTGCTTCCACACGTTGCCACAGTTCGTCAGGCGTAGCCGCGGGTGGTGCTTGCCGAGCCACTCGGTTGCAGATCAGTGACCAGACATGTTCTATGGGCGACATATCGCGAGAACAGGCGAGCCACGGCAGCAGTGACACCTGGTGGGCCGTGAAGAATTGTTGTACGATGCGTGCCACGTGCGGGCGCGTTTTGTCCTGTTTAAACGTAGCCGCTGGCAGGTCCTGCAGGTAAGGGAGGACTACAAGCTACAAAACGTCGGAGATATAGCGGTGGCTGTTGAGCGTACCGGCAATGCGTACCAGAGGGGTGCGGGTGTCATATCCAATTGCGCCCCAAACCATAACGCCAGGAGACCGACCGGTATGGCGATGCATAATGCAGGTGTCATACAGTCTCTCGCCGCGGTGCCGCCACACGCGGATACGACCATCGTGGTGTTGCAGGCAGAAGCGGGACTCGTCGGAGAAGACAATGTCGTGCCATTCCGTAGTCCAGGTGCGGCGTTCAACGGCCCACTGCCGCCGCACTCGCCGGTGGTGTAACGTCAATGGTAATCGGAGCAATGGGCGCCGTGCGACAAGTCCCCGCTCCTGCAGACGACGTCGAACGGTACGTGCTGACACAGGTTGTTGCGCAACACACCCTAATTCCTGCGCTAACGTTCGTGATGTGGCGGTGCGAGCCGTCAATTCTCGCCGCACAACATGCCGGTTCTCTCGTTCGGTGGTGTGCCGCGGCTGCGGCAATTGCTTACGTCGGTCCGTCCGTCCCTCCTGCACCCACCGAATCCATACTCCCATCACTGTGGCTGGATGTCTTTCCTCACGGGCGCCGATGTCTCGGTACAATAAACTGCTGTCATGATAAGCCACTATTTGTCCTGTGTTGAACTCCGAAACATGCTGAAATGACTGCCGTATTCTGTGACGAGGCATCAGGAAGCTTCCCACGCACAGGTCCGACAGCACAACACACTTCCACTACTTATATCCCGCCTTCTGTGCATCCTTCTTTATAGTGCTTCTCGGTGGCGTGCCGGGCGCACATGATTTGCATATGCCCTGCAATGCTAATCGTTTGCATGTCCTCTCGCGGGCGACGCATGCTGCGAATTTCAGGCCAATCGGATGCTTCCTTCTTGGCGTTGAATGTTGGGTGGCCAGCAGCGTAGTTCCTCTCATAAAACGAACCTCTTATCTCATCGCTATCACAAATGCACATCTAACAAATCGTTATCTCAACTACTAATCGTTATCTCATAAGACCCCTGCCCTCTTACTACATTCAGTGATTATATTTTATCGCAAAAACTCAAATATTTGCATTTTTAGGAAAGCAACTGAACCTAAGATCTTAATATTTTTTTAATGTACGTGAAATGTATTGATAAAATGGAACAACGACGTACTTTTTAGCCAAAGTTCCAGCTCGAATCCGAGCTTTTAGACTGAAGCTATGTTATACAGTAGAAGTACACACTCCGTATCTTCAACTCCATAATCAGGTTAGCTTTGCCGGGAGTATGATTCAATATCAGGATCATCAGATCAGTCACGACAGTCAGTGATGTTAGTGCATCTGCTACAGCCAGTGGCTCGTTATTCACGAATCGTACCTGAGGGATGCCAAAATGTAGAATTTTTGAAAACAAATTAAAGGCAATAGTTATGAAAAGTAAAATAATTAAAGAATATGCCAATTGAACGTTTATTCAGTATTTCACTTTTAACTGATACTGTATTTGTCTAGAAAATTCACTGAATCCGAGCCTGGCTCTTTAAGGAGAGCAAGAGTGATTCGTTTTCCTGATGAGTGTGTACGCTTCAGAAAACGACTTTCTCATTACAATATAAGAAACTAGATTAGATTACGGCTGCTTTAAATCATTTTCATATATGTGCTGCAGGAAATTGTACACAAACGCTCATTTCAAAATTTATTTCTAAATATTGATGTAGCTTTTTCTTTTATTTTATCTGCTGTGGTGTCCATTTGCAACAATGTTTTTTATTTCTGAAAAATCAGTTACTTAAGGCTCTGCGAGACCCGCCATCTTGTATTGCTGCCTTCTCTTATTAACCAACGGGCAAGCGTATTTCACAAATTGCTCGGGCAATTTTGCACATTTTGGAACACCGTTTGTGGCTTACGTAAGATATATGATAAATAAAGAGTTCCCCGGTTTCAGAATTTTTATTGACCTCTCCCTTCATTTTTTATCTGCAGCGAAAGTCGTAACAAGGCGTCTTCCATAGTTTTATTAATTAATAAAAAGTACTTAAAGAGTCCAAAATGAAAATCTGAAACCAGAGAACCCTTTATTTATCATGTATCTTGCGTTAGCCACAAACGGTGTTCCAAAATGTGAAAAATTGCCCGAGCAATTTGGTAAGTACGCTTGCCCATTAGTTAATAAGAGAAGGCAGCAATACAAGATGGCGGGTCTCGTAGAGCCTTAAGTTCAACAACAAATGTGAAGTGACTTAACGCTCTTTCAATGAGTTTTTAAGCAAACATGACAAATGACTATGAAGATGTCGAACAATTTTGCTGAATTTAAAGTGCGTAAGTAGTTGTTTTTGTGATAGAAAACCAAGAGTTTTTTTTTTTTCAAACAATGTAAATACAGTATATTTGATCTCCAACAACCCCTTTTTTCTTTTTCTAGTATTTTTGTTAGGTGCAACTTTGAGAAAAGTAATTTGGGGTGCATCAGTGGAATTTTCTGTGGGGCACATAAAACCTTAAAGCACCTCATGGTTACAAGCAGCCGAAAAAAGCCATCATGTATAACACGTTCAACCTCTGTATCATGGTAACATTAAATAAAGCCTTGTGTGACGTACTACAGAGGTGAAAATATGTGTCAAGACCACAACTCTGCAGCGAGACATTCTGTCCGCGTAGCTTAGTTGGGAGAGCGCCTTACTCCGGAGAGAGGGTACATGGATACGATGCCCGTCGCGGACGAACTTGTGTTTTCACACTTGTTTCAGTTGAATGGAAATAATTCGTTTAGATTTTAAGGAAAACACTTTCTTACCTCATAGCCAGGAGGTGCAATTATCCACTGATCATAGTTGATGGATGCAAAGTTAACGTGCAGAGGTCTGCGTCGGCATGGGTTCTTCCTCTTCTTCAATTTTCCTTTTCTTACTCTTCCCAGCTCCTCCACAATGAAATTCGACATTTCTTCCAGTTCTTCGTCATCGTCGTCACTTCTCTTGCGGATAGCGTGGCCTATAAGTCCATTCCATTCTGGCTCCCAGTGGCCTTCAACAGAAGGGTTACTTTCGCTCGAGAGACTTCCCGGGACCAGTTCAACAGCTCTGCGTCTCCTAATCAATGAGTCCCCGTCTTCATCACTGTGATCAGTTCTACTGGAAAATACCAGAATTTGTGGCTCTTCACCGATTCCAGCCTGTACCGATGTTGCAGGGTGCTTTCCTGTATGCGTTTGGAAGTCTGGATTTTCAACAAGAACTTTCAGTAGCTGTTGTGATTCAGGGTCACTTATCCACGAGTAGATGGTCTGTGTGATATTGAAAGTTATTCTTGATTGTTTCTGCTTCTCAATTTCTCGAGATGCTATCAAATGGTCATTATCCTTACTCTGTGTCCAAAATATTTTTATACGGCTTCTCCTACCTGAAAAAAGGAAAAACATTAGTTGTCACTGCTATTTCTATTAAGATTTACATCTCATCAAACCAGTAATAAAGTGCGTAGGTTATTTCAAAGGGGACAAACATCTTGTTCACTTTAATTTTTAGAAATTTCCAATTGATCAATTATAGTTTCGAAGTAACAGTCTTTGTCGTCTTTTCTTATTGAGAGATGCATTGCATTATCATAAACACTTCGCAGTGTATATACAAAAGAAAGACGAATCGTTCACGTGTCTTAAATTTGTTTTCTTGTAGCGGTAATACACTGCTGGACAATTCCTAAGGACGGATCATAAACGGCTATATAGCGCATAAAAAAAGTAAGTGTGGTTGGATGCCAAGTGAAATAAAATAATGTCAGAATGCCAGGACATTACAAGAAAGACAATTTATTGTGCTCTGAAATCCAGAAGGCTTTGGAACGTGTTCAAGGGACAAACAGGCCATTTTGTGCAGAATACGTAAACGTGAAAAAAATGCAATTACCGTCCGCAGGCGTTCCGGCGTAAGATGTCAATACGGGATATGGCCACCATGGAGGGCGATGCAAGATTCCACACGTCGTGTCATGCTTTGCACAACATTATCAAGCAGCTGTTGGGGAAATTTATCCCATTCCTCTGTCAGTGCAGGGATGAGGGTGTCCTTGTTTATTGGAGGGCATTGGCGACCAGCAAGACTCCTCCCCAAAGCATCCCACACATTTTCAATGGGATTCAGATCTGGAGAACGTGCTGGCCATACGAGGCGTTGAATATCCTCGCTCTCAAGACACTCCTGCACAGCGACTGTTCGATGACATGTTGCGTTGTCGTCCATGAAAATGAATCGATCACCGACAGCACCACGGAACATGCGAACATGAGGTAGCAGAACATCATTAATGTATCGTTGGACAGTCATAGTCCCAGTTGGAAGCACATAGAGGGACGTACGGCCATTGATCATGATGCCAGCCCATACCATGACACTACATGTCGGATATCGGTCCCTTTCCTGTATGTTTGCTGGACAATATGCAGTACCACTATCACGCCAGATCAGTTGTCGTCGACAATCAGACGATAGACTGTATCTACTCTCATCTGAGAAGAGGACAGCAGACCAGTCGTTATCAGTCCAATTGCGATGTTGATGGCACCATTGCAAACGGGCGGTACGGTGACGTCTGGACAATGGGATGCACACAACAGGACGGCGGGCGTATAGTCCTCCTTCATGTAAACGTCTGGCGACAGTTTTTCGGGAGATCCGCTTGCCAGTAGCAGCCATAAACTGATTTGCTACCTCACTAGCTGTGCTGCGCCGGTGTCTTTTTGTTGATAGCACTATGTACCGATCTTTTGCAGGTGTCGTACTGCGAACACGACCTCCCCCGTGACGTTTGCTACACTCTCCATTTGTTTGAAATGATTTCCAAAGCTTTAAGACAACACTGTGGCTGACGTCAAACTCCCTGGCAACATCTGTTACTTTTCGCCCTTCTTCAATCTTGCCAATAATACGGCCACGCGTAAAATCATCTAGGTGATGTCGGGAAGACATACTGAAAATTGCAAGTTCATCAATTGATCCTTTCCCTTTCAACTTTGCGTTTGAACAACAACGGTCAATACGCGTCAAATCCTTTATATCTCTTATCAGCACTATGACGTCACGAACAAGTTCGGCAATCCAAAATTTGCATACGCACAACACGTCTTACTGTATCACGCACTTATGCTAATTTCCACATTTTCCTGCCTTCCATTTTATGGTTGCTATTGTCATCCGTCCTTAGCAATTGTCCGGCAGTGTACTACACGTCATTACAAAAATGCCGTCTTTCATATACATATTCACTTCGGAGTGACAAAAAATAGCATCTTTCCTGTACGTATTCAAGCTGGAGTCTGATTTTTCCGTTTTCAGAACACACGCAAACAAAAGTTTAAAAAAAAAAGTATGGATTTGAAAAAAATTATTTGTTTTCAAATGAATGAAACTAGACTAAGCATTAAAGAAAAGACACTCCCAATAAAATCTCTTTAGCTTCGAGAGACTTCAACAACAGCATTCATTTTTCGGTATCATTTTTAAATAAGCAGACTTTATTCACTTTCATTGAAATCCCGTCCCCGTTATTTCCCAGTTCTGCTATAAAAATATAAGAGCATTCTTCAGATCAACTCACTTCCTGATCATTAAAGATCAAATAATAATATTATCAGTAAAGATGGAAAAACAAAACAAGAATAATTAATTGCTGTATAATTTGATTATGTATCTCTTTGCAGACAAATCAGTAATGTAAAGTATTAAAATTCGCATATGAGCCATTACATTATGACCACCTGCCTAATAAGCTGCAGGACAACATTTAGCTCGAAAAACAGCGGCCACTCGGCGAGGCATCGATTCAATGAGGTGGTGACAGGTATCCTGGGGTATCTGGTACCATAATGACAACGTCAGGTTCTCCAGTTCCCGTACATTTCGGGGTGGTGGTGGTTTTGCGTGAACCCGCTTTTCTAAGTCGAACCACAAATGTTCGATCGGGTTCATGTCAGGTGAACTTGAAGGCCAGGGAATTAACAGAAAGTCACCAGCATGTTCCGTGAACCACTCCTTGACGATTCTGGAAGGCGCATTATCCTGTTGGTAATGGCCATCACCTGCAGGGAACACAGTTGCCATGAATGGGTGAACTTGGTCTACAACGATGCAGATACCTGACAGCTGTCAGTGATTGTGCTATTGGAATAATGGGGCCTAAAGTGTCCCAAGAAAACATCGCCCACAGCACGACACCGCCGGCCTGTTTCCTCCAAATAGTGCATCAAGGTGTCATAGCCTCCGTTGGTAATTGGTGTATCCGTGCTCGGCCGTCTACGTGATGCACCAAGAATCTTGATTCGTCAGACCAGGCCACTTTCTTCTAATCATCCACGGTCCAATCTCGATGATCTTGGGTCCATTTCATGCGTTGTTTGCGATGACGTGCAGTGAGCATGGGGACCTGGCTGGGTCTTTGGCAACGCAGGCCTATGCGCAGAAGGCTGCGACGAACTGTGTGCTGTGACAGATTGCCCTGATCACCACTGTTGTAGCTGCTGGTGATTTCTAGCATTGTGGCCCCGCGGTCGCTGTGAATAATGCGTGACAGTCTCTGCTCCCCCTCTGGCATCAATGAGCTGCGGACGATACACGGCTGGACGACGTTTCGTCTTTTGGCCATATGTGCACCACTTTTGATGCGTACTCACTACAGCGGCACGTGAACAACTCACAAGTCGCCCCGTTTTCGAGATCGTAGTTCCGAGGCGCCGTGTCATCACAATTTGTCCCTTATCAAATTCCGATAAAGCGGCAGCTTTTGCCATTTATGACTACGAACACTCCACTAACCGAAAGTCAGTCCTCGGGTTGTGTATATGCAGCTCTGTGAACTACAACTGCGCTCCCGTTCGGTCTCCAGGCGCGCTCATTTGTGTAGACTGGGGCTGGGGGTGATCATAATGTAATGGCCCATCGGTGTACATTTTACTTTTAAGTAAATTATTTCTGCTATTTCTTAAAATGCATACATTCTGGATTGTACATTGCTCATTATGCATCGAAGAGCCAAAACATTATGACAACCTGCTTAATATGATGTTGGTCCTCCTGTTGCCACCAAAACAGCTCTTACCCAGCGAGGTACAAACGCTACAAGATTTCTAAAGGTGTCTTGTGGTATATGACACCAACATGTTGCCAGCAGATAACTCTTGGAACATGAGAGTTTTTTGTTAAAAACGCGGGCTTTTGTTAAATCGCCTAAAATGGGCATGGGTTAAAATTCCGGATGATGCGCAGGTTGTGAGCCTTCTTCTTTTTGAATTACTAGTTCCAAGGGAGGAGAGAAGGTGCTGGCCTTCTCCCCTCCCTGGAACTAGTGATTCCAAATTAGGGACGGGCGATTGCTTATAGCTACAATGCTCACGATGGTCGGTAAAACCCGAATCAAAATACTGCGCCAAGGAGCAGCTCCTTCTAGGAGAAGGGGGCGTGGCCTGGCGCAGGGTGTGTGGCTTGCGGCAGGAGGATGAGAGGGCGTGGCAGGTGGCGCTAGTGTGTTGGGTCAATGCTGATGTGCTGCCCCCTAGCGGTGCTTTTTGGAACTTTCGATTTATCTTTGAGGGATAGCAACGAGCGAGTGGGGGAGAGGGGATGTGTACGCGATGTGCTTCTCCCTAGCAGTGCTTTTTGGAACTTTATTATTTTCTCGGGAGATTTATTGGACTTTGACAAATTTTTGGGAAGTCTTTCCAATATTTTTTGTTTCCTCGAATTTGTTTTATTAAACTTATATTTTTAGAACTTCCGTGAGGTGTTAGGAATTTTTATAGACGTTGCATTTTTTTTAATTCTTATATTTGTCCTCCCTCCAATTTTAATTTAGGTGAGGGAATGCTTTGTTTGAAAACATTTTGTTCCTGTTGATTCTTGTTCCTTTATCTTTTGTCCGGCGTTTTAGTTTCACCACGTTGTCATTTTGTGCGCCACGTGTTTTGGGATGAGTCTCCATTTTCACTTTGTCTCAGACCATACCATTTTGTATGCCACGTGTTTTGGGACGAGTCACTATGATGGCTGACACCGCCGTGCTAGCAGGCAAAACCATGACGTCAGCCAACGCCATTTTCTCCTCCACGGGGTCGGCGCTAAGCTTTTCTTGTGAACAAATGGAAGGAATTAAGGAATCGAGCGAGTATCCTGGTACTCTTTGTAGATTATTTATGCTATGCATGTTTCGCATGTCAAGATCTTTGCGAGTGTGGAAAAAACACAACAAAAAAACCAAAAAAAAAAAAAGCGAGTTATTCAAAGTATACTATGACGAAGTAAATTTCTCCATCATCTTTGTCCACGCCGGGCATCGGATCCGGGTTCCCTCACTCCGGAATAAGTCTCTCTTCCAACTGAACTACGCGGACATATACTCTCGCTGCTATCTGCCTTTATCTCACGTGCGTCCTGCCCTGCGGTGCAGGCACGTCAAATCCCCCCCCGAAAAAGGGCCGGGAGCATGGGCGACGGGTCAGCAGGGACCATAATTCGCCGTAGGCAATCATCCCATGAAGAATGTGCAAATATAACGTAATTATCTTTTTCGTGCAGAGATATTGGTTCTACGTTATGTTTAAACAATTAGATAAGAATACGATTCCTAATTAAATTTTTACGGCCGGACGAAACATAAGGCAGAAATGAACTTACGGTAATTCTTTGTTTCTTCCACCACTATATCAATAGCACAACATCCAACTTCGAAATATAACGTAATTCACATCCGCCACATAACCACACCAGCAACTGTTATTTCGTCCTTTTATCTAACGTTCTTATCTCATACATTCATACGTCACGTTCACTCTTACCTCAAATGTTGCCAACCTCATTCTCGTTTGAGGGAAAAGATATAACGTTAAGTTTGGAAGTATAAGCAGAACAAACTCGATTTACATAGGGAAAGAAACTAAAAATGAAAGTTACTTTAGAATATACGTCACAATACATTTATTTACGTACAACACATTGCATTTATTCCCGTCACTCACAAACACACAGAGCCACAAGTCTGGTACATACTAAGTTGGAATTAAATCATAACAACAAACATTAAGGTTTATTAATTCCTGACATTGCGGGGTACATAGGTAGGTGGATTAATGAATGTTATTGTCGTAAAACCAATGAAAGAAGATATGTGAATCATAAAAGTAAACAAATATTTACTAAACCATGGCTACGGCAACAGTAAGTATTTCGACTGTTTAGTTTTTCAAAAACAATATTTATTATCATTAGATGTTATTCATATTTAGACGAACGTTAGAAACGAAACACCTACAGGTCACACACTCATCGCGGTATATATATTTTTTTAAAGCAATAGCATGTAACCTCCCCCGCGCCAAATTTTGCTACGACGCATACCAAATTTCTTTACTATTGCAGAGAAAGATGTATAGTGATAAAATGCATTTTTGCAATGGTTTTTATCGCATTTAGCACCAAGTTCTCGTAATTTGCCTAGATTGCAGTGAGATGCTGTTACAAATTTTGAAGATGACAATCCGATTTTTGCCGTAAATGTGACAAGGATGGTAAGTCAGATAATATCCAAAAACTAGAAAAAAAAATTTCATATCGTCCTGGAGCGGGACTCGAACCCGTGTCTCCCAGAAAACGCACGGGTATGCTAACCGCTACACCACCCAGAACGACCAAGTTTCAAGTTTCCGATCAATTTGAATATAACCATCACAGGATTATAAGTACAAAACATGATGAAATAATGTTCGGCGACAGTTTAGTAAAATATACTGTTGAGTAACAATGAAATTAACTATTGTTGCGTCATTTCATGGGACAACATTCAAAAATCACATTTCAACAATGTTTTTTGACAATCACGCACCGTTACTCATTCACGTTACATCGAAATTTTTACTTGGGATCTACTTTACTAGTGTCGAGGAAGATGCATAGCATGAAAAAAAGTTCAATACAATTGAAACACGTGCAAAATTGTCTGTTGACCCAAAGTCTCCGTTTTCCAGGTCCTGTGACATTGCTGAACTTCAGTGTCTTTTGTAAAAAGACCTACTGTGAAAGAATATGAGCCACCTGCCCCCCCCCGCCCCTTTTTTCTGTGGAGGAGTGGCAACACTGGTGGGACGAAAGCAGTGGCGTACCTGAATAACCTCGCCCCCCCCCTGCAAAAAATATCTTCGAATAAATATAGCAAACAAACTGAGTATTAATAAGGGAAACCCAAAGTTATGGTTTCTGAGCGAGGAACTGGTAGTACTGAATGTAATATAAGTCTAAATAGCACTGTGATTGAACAGGTGAATGAGTTTGTGTATTTACGAAGCATGTTTGACAGAGAGAACAAATTGGATGGTGAAATTAGTAGGCCAGTGAATTCTTCATTGAAAGCCATAGCGGCTTTGGGAGGTGTTCGCAGGAAAGATGGGTTCACAAGAAAGTCCCTCATGGCTGTGTATGAAAGTATAATTGTCCCTACTCTGATGTATAACAGTGAAACTTGGGTGCTACAGAAGAAACATAGGAGTCGTTTGTGTGCTGGAGAAATGCGTTACTTACGGAGGGGGGGGGAGTTGTTGTGACAAGACACGTTTTAATTGTGTGAGAAATAAAGATGTGTTGCAGTTGTGTAACGTGAAACAAAATGTTGTTAGCAAGGTGGAGACTAATATGCTTCGGTGTTTCGGCCATGTTGAAAGAATGAGTGATGAGATGCTTACTAAGAAAATTTTTTCAGCCCAAGTGGCAGGAAGGAAAAGGCAGAGGAAGGCCAAGGAAGTCATGGGAGGATCAGATTCAGGAGTGTCTGCATGAGGAAAAGATCATGAGTATGAAGTATAATAGATCTTGTGTGCGTCGTGTAATGGATGTCAGTGAAGTCCGAGTTGCATGTCAAGATCGCTGTAAATGGAGAAGTTTGATATGGCAACAGTAAGTAAATAATCAGTTAAAAATGATATGTTTTTTCTTTGTGGCGTTAACCTCTGAATCCCAGAGAACAGCTTATGTTTGTATAAATATAGCAAAAATCTGTTTGCCTTCAATTACTAACATTTTAAAATTCAATTCAATGACATTAACAAGGTTTTACGGGCGTTTTAACAATTCAAATTCTTTAGAACCTGCAGGTATTTTCGTAAAATCAAAACTGTTACACTTTGTTGCGTGTAATACAAATGTACACGTTGTAATTAAAATGATTGCCCTAGTTTTATACCAATACAAAGTACGTATTACAAAACACTTACGTCAAAGTTAATTATATCATGCAAATTTTATTCTTTTAAAGAACTTTATAAGGAAAGCCTGTTGGACCTCACAATCACACACCCAAAACACCTAAATGCCGTATGACAGTGTCTAATGGCCTTTCCCGATTTTTACGAAAATATAGAATATAAGTGCTCAAATACTGTAAAAAAACAAAAGTTAAGAATTGTGGGACAAAAAGAGTAAAATTATTTACTCTTTAATAAAAACAAACATTTAATATAATGTCAAAATATTTTTTCTTGCACATAGTGAAAATCTTTTCTTTTGATTTTGTTATAAAAAAAATGGCACGCGACTCTGTTTTTTCTATCTGGCGAAGAACACGTTTTAGCTCATTATATTCAGGAGCATGCGTAGTTATGTGCGGACAAGTGTAATACATAACGTCTTATCGTTATTGATATAAAAAATTAATTTATTCAACTGATATTTCAATTTCACTCTCTTGTTAATATACATGTATAGGAACTTTTGCTATGGCTGTGAAAAGGGGCCTCAGGTCCTCTGGAATAGCTGTTCCCCATCCCCGCATGTCACCCAGTTTTTATAAACTAAGGCAAAAATGATTTCTTGAAGATTTTTACTTATTTACAAAAAAAAAAAAATAAAAAATAAAAAAATACTTAATTCAAAGTTGCCGTCAAAAATTCCTGGCTATTTCTTTAACCAGTTCCACAGTTTTTTTTAAAAAATCCATGTATTGTGGCTAGAGGCCCTCTTAGCCGTGAGCCCCCCCCCCACCCCAGCAATGCGGAGGCTGCGGGGGCTATCAGTACACCCATGAATGAAAGTGAATGTAAAGGCGAGCACTTACCGAAATTATACATTGTCCCCTCGTCATTCGATGCGAATAAACGTAACTGGGCTAGTTCAATCTTCTCGGTCTTTGGAAAACTGGTGATGTTAAAATGCAGAGTATAACTTGCGTCAGTGGCTCCATTAGTATGCCTGGTTACATCTATTAGACCGTGACGGTGAGTTTTGAAGTCTGAAAAAAAAAAAAAAAAAAAAGAAAAAAAACATTTAATTTTATTTCCAAAAGAACAATACGTTGGACGACATACTCGTCACATAGGGTAATTGAAAATGATTTTCCCGGTTCGAAAAAAAATATTATTTAAAAATGACATGAACAGCGACAAAGCAATTTTTTTTTTCAGAAACAAAAAACTGAAAGGATCTTCTTTGAGCTAAAGATTCACATTTTTTCATTTGCTGTTATGAAGGCATCAAAACAGTAATCTGTTTTCTTAAGTAGTGAGACCCTTTGGCTGCAGTGCGTTTGCGCTTCCTAATTTTGTCAATGGGTGACGCTAGTGTAAAGGCGATTTAAAGGCTATGCAACTGCATTGTAGCTTGTTTGTTACGAAAGCCGTGTAACGTGCTGGACTAATTTTATTGTTCTCTCGTAGGAAATGGATACGTCCAAAGTTGCTCAACCTGCTGTAATTCAGTTTTTGAAAGCGGTGAAAACGTCACCAAGCGAAATTCACGGACGAATTAATCCATTTCAGATCAGAAGGGCTTTGCCGATGTCGAAAGCACAAGCTTCTAATAGCTATGTAATAGCCTGCACTAGAATTTATCTGGCTAGCCTTCTGATGTCAGTGCATTCAGTGCCGGATTTAAGGCTTTTGGGGCCCCAGGCCAAATTTTCTATGCGCCCCCCCCTCCACTCGGCCACCCATATTTGAATTCGCTCCTATAAGATTTTCTAATAAACTTATCTTTAAGTTAAGAATAGAATAATTGGTAGTATAATTTTATTGTTATATAAGTATTATTTAAATAAAAATTATTTTGATTTAACTTTTTATTAAATTACAGGTTATAAAAAAAATATTTGTAAACATAGTCAAAGAGGTTCATGCTTATCCAGGAACAACACTTTACATTTTGAATGCGCTCTCTATCGCACATTCAAAATGTAGAGAACTACACTTTACGTCGAATGCGCTCTGTATCGCATTCGTACAAACACGAGCGTACTCGCAACAGAGCTATTATTACGTTCTTATTTCTCTAGTTATCATTCAAGATAAAATAAAAAATTACCACTACTTTATTTTATTCAAGTAAATTTAAATAACGGTACCTTTCTTTTCTAAGTTTTTGTGTTCCATGCTATGCTCTCCGTTTTTCTGGATTATACACCTGGGGCCCTCTAGAGCCTGGGGCTCCTAGGCCGCGGCCTAGTTGGCCTTGTAGCAAATCCGCCGCTGAGCGCATCAAGCAGTTCCGTACATTTGGTGCGAAGTTTTGTTTGAATTGGAATGCTAATAAAGTAGAATTCTGTAAAGAATAAGGAGCTTTGTTTTATAGAAAAGAAATGTTTAATAAATAATATCATATTATTTATTTCTAGTTTCTTTGCCTCGTTGATGGAACTATTTGATACGCTGATAATTTCCGTACATTTCCTGTTAATTTTTGTTTGGATTAGAATGCTATTTATTAAGTAGAATTCTGTAAAGGATAGTAATATTTATTTTGCAGAAATGAAATGTTCAATAATAAATAACATATTATTTATTTCTAGTTCCTTAATCCCATTAATGGAATACTTGATGCGCTGATATAATCAGAAGGCTCGCCATTTATCTCTAGCTACGGCCCTGTCTAACCCACATCTCTGGAATGTACTTACTACTGTTACAAAACTAAAGAGAGCACATTTACAAGCAACTGAAATAATCTGAACTGACACTAGATGGCGCTGATCGAGACATTTGTAGCCTTTTCAAAGCAAAGAGATCATTTAGAGATATTCAACCTGTTTCCCGCGGACCATCGCGGTATTTGCCATTTTCTTGTAGGACTTCCGTCCACAGTGAGTAGAGTTTAGGTCCAAGCCACCTACAGCGAGATCGCCTTTTGGGCAGGACATACAAACGGAGGGAATGAGCGAACTTTGACCGAACAGTTTGTAGTGAGATTAGAGTACAGTAGATGGCGCCACTGTACAAGTACGATGTTGCACATAGAGGGGTGAGAGAAATTCAGTGGGGGGGGGAGTATAGGAAAGGATACCCATTTAACCAGTGGGTCCAGCCTGGGGGTCGTCACTTAACGTGCTCGTCCGATGCACGGCGGATATTCAGCGATTGTTAGTAAATCACACCATCTCTGAAAGATCAGCCCAGGTTCGAACCTGAGGACCTTGCATTGATAGTCTGAACTGCTAACCACTAAGCCATCCGCGGCTTCCCGCGGGCCATTAGTGTTCTGGGAGTTTTATTCCGGCTTGCAGGGGCGCCCCAAAGGCATTTGCTGCCCGGGTGCAAGCCTGGATTTGCCGCCCTTTGTACGAGACTAGTTTTCAATTTCTACTCATTTTTACATGAAATACATGTCTTTAGCTACATCATTTTCTATTTACCGTAAAGTAAGAGTTTTGTAATATACACGTATACTGTATAGACATATACCAACATTGAACATGACGGGCGTCTGTTTGACTATTTTAACCAACTAACAAAAAAATCTCTCATATAGGTACATAATAAGTTGTTCAAAACTAAAAAATAGAATTCAAAATAACTGGTTTTCATATTTAAAGGAAAATATTTTTTACATATAAAAACAAGTTGCATAAAACTAAAAACGGAATTCGAAATAACTGGTTTTCATATAAATATTTTCCCCTTTTTAAACCTCGATACCCTTATTGCATTGATTTCCCACCTTGTTTCAGAGCACGGTTTTACGGTCAACACTGGAAGCTCTTTCTTTAAAATGTGCCAAAAATAAGGTGATTCGATTCAAAAAAGAAAGCATGCAGTATATTTCTTGAATAATACTGAAAATTTTCAGAGAAAGTTTTTTAGTCGTTATGTACGACCAGATTTAAAATATGAGGCGCTCAGAGTACATAAAATGCATCATCAGGGTTTTAAATCGGAAAATTATGTTACTTGAAGTCCACTGTGTTTCCCACTTCATATTGGCCCCATTGTCATAGAGCCACGCATATCATGATACTGAAACCCTCAAGATTTCAAAAAAAATTAGAAAAAAATTGTTAGTCTTTGGCCCACGGTATCCGTTACTGAACAAAGCAATAAAAAATATTCTCTAATTTCAAGTCGTTTTCTATTGAATTATATAATGAATATTTTTACTAGAAAAATAAACGTGTCCCGTAGCATTACGATTTCTCTCAGAAAAACGTTTTCTTGACTTCTTCCACATAACTAACATTAATTTGTCAACTATAAAATTCGATTGAGCCACCCCTGGACGCTGGCGTCCGGGTGCTTCGCACCCATTGAACCCCGCTTGGCGAGTCTCTGCCGGCTTGCGTGACCTTTTCCACGTACAAAATTCTAAAATGGAAAAAGTGAGAAAAAAAAATTCTTTCATTCAATCATTTCCTAATAGTTTTTCGTTTTACATTGTTTTCGATTTCACTTGTGTTCCTCTGATTTGAGAGTAAATGTTTTACATACCTGTTCGACTTTAAAAGACAGTTACTTCAGTAAGTACCTTGGGTCCATGGACTTTAAATTTCCAAATATACATTGGGCTGTGCTGGGATAAATTATATATTTTAAATTTTTAAAGAATGATTAAAATGTAGGCACATCAGGTAATTACTTCGGATTTCTGGGTAACATAGGTTAACAATGTCGCTTCTTTATCCGAAAGTGAGTTTTAGGTTTCAAAACCTCTTTGAAATAATCCATATTCATAATAAACTTATACATTTTTGTTCTTTTTCTTTTTTTACGTGCCTCTCTAATTCCATTCCATTTTGTCATGTGGCCGCGATTAAGAAAAGGTTGAAAACTCCTGATTTAAAAAAAAGGATCCAATCCAGAAATCCCCAGCATTTCTTGATACCAAAATTAAAGGAGAAATATTCTTCACAAAAACATGGCACACCAGCTGGTTATTTTTTGAGTAAAAATGACGGCATTTCTAAGCCAAAAATAATGAGGCTTTGTAAATGTCATGTGTTTTCGACAATTCCTTTTTCATTACTTTTTAAGATATTATCTAAAGATTATTCACCATTTGAAGGTTATCACTTACCCTTGCATTCTTTCTTTTTTTTATCATCAAAACAATAAACGCTAAGTCTTATGTTACGATGGACATTGGTGTTACCAGAGCAAACCAGTTTATGAAATCCTGAAGTGGCGAGGAATAATAATAATCAAAGCCCGACAAAGGGGCCAGGGCCTGGAAAATAATGAAAGTCCCGTCGAAACAAAGTATTTAACAAAACGCATAGCGCTGTGGAGATGTCACGTGACACAAAATATATGTACACGAGTTCACAGGCACCTCTGTGAACTCATGCGCCCAGCGTGAGATGCGTAGTGACATTTCGAATTGGCGACGCGGCTGGAAACCTGGTTTCAGATCGAAGTGAGAGCAGAGATAAAGTTTTAATGGGCCAAGCTCGTCGAAGTTTATGGTGACAACGTGATGTCCCGACAACACGTAGCGAAATAGCGCCGTTAGTTTCAATCCGGCAGAGATGATGTGAAGAACCGACATTGCACAAACAGTGGACTTACAAGGTCACTGACGGCAGAGATCAACATTGCACGTGTGAACGAAATACTTCTAGAAGAACTAAGGGTAACTTTGCGCCATATTTCGTGAGAACAAGGACTGAGGCGTTGTTCAACATCTTATGGTAGATCAGAGGTGGGAAACCTTTTTATGTTGGAAGGCCGCATTAATAATCCCGGGGAGAACAGGCCTTTTTTTTTAGCCGAACCTTGAATTTCGACATATATAAAAATTTTCAACTGTTTTTATATGATTTTGAGGTGCTAATTCCAAATCCGGTGAGTTCCACCCTCTAAATATTGGGGAAATTTCACAATCCATCATTAGTACCCACACGCCCATGGGACGCTGCCGCTTCTCGTGAATTCACATTTGATGCCATTTAATGGTAAAACCGTCACTCAGACGGAAATATTTATTCTAAGCAAAAGTAAAAGGAATTAAATTCCCTAAAAATATGATGTCTAAGAAATTTATGCTAGCTGCAGCGGTTTTCGTACAAAACATTAATAAGTGATGCCACATTGTTATTTTCTGCAAAAAATTATTTCCATCAGTTGTTAATCCATTGTATTATATTTCTTTATTATTTGCAGGTTGTTTATGAGAGAATCTTATTAAAAATGGATGAGACAAAGACCTGTATATTCTGTGGTGGTGGAAGAAACGTGAAGAAGTCTGAAAAGGTACAAAGTAAGTTTACTGCGGAAGAAACGTGAAGAAGTCTGAAAAGGTACAAAGTAAGTTTACTGCGGAAGAAACGCGAAGAAGTCTGAAGCGCAAGTAAATTTACTGCGGTGCGATAATCTTCATCTGCAACTAGGAGGCCTGGATTCTATTTGGTGTCACCGAAACTGCTTGTCAACGTACTGCAGCAAACATCACATTGATCGTCATCTTAAGAGGCAGCAGCCGTTAAGAGATTCCGGAGACCAACAGCCAGAGAAAAGATTACCAAGTTCACATTTAAAGAGCATTGCATCTTCTATGGTATGCAGTGTTCTACACAACGTGATGATAGACACCCATCCAGGTGGAGAGAAGTTTATCTCTGTCGTATCGCTGATCGTGTTGGGAAAGTTACATTTAAAACAACCATACTTAACTATGCTGTACAACGAAATAACCAGGGGGCAGAGACGTTATGCATGTTCCGTGTAAGCAGTGATATCAGTGACCTCCACGCAGCGGGCGGTCGATGCCATAAAGACTGCTATTCAACGTTTTTAACCAACAATCCGTCAATTAATTCAGGCGAAGACGACAATGCCTTACTAGTTTTACTACATGAAATGGAAAAGGACAAGTCAATTGTGTGGAGTAGCATCACATGTCATAAACGGTATATGGAGTTTGGAGGTACGTTAATACGGCGGCAATTGATGCAAGCCTTGTGTTACAAATTGACTGACTTCCTCATTATTTCATCTCCTGGAGTTGCATTAATCCTGATTTTCCGTGAAACAGCTGCAACAACTCTAGACAGTTAACGATGATGACAATACTGACAATTATTTGGAAGCAATTGCCAGAGTGGCATCCTTAATCCAGGATGAGTTGAAATTCATAAACTTCGATCTAGGACATTATACAACTAGAATGTCCATGGATTCTGTTATACAATACATTAGCCCGACTCTGTGCAGTGTTCTTTATTTAGTATCTCCAAAGCTTGATTCAACAATGCCTGTAGCAATGATAGATTCGATACTAACCAGCATAGTAAAAAATCAACTAATAGCATTGCAGGTTGCCATTTCTGTTGCATGAGATCAGCATAAAACTTTAATTAACCTTTTTCATGACTTCGGTGTGAGATGCGCATATTCTGAGCTAAGACGCTTCCGAGTTTCCGCAGCTGTTACAACTGCAAGCATTCATCAAAGAAATGGAACGGTGGGATCAGCTACAAACGGGCTCATTCAAATTACAGCCGACAACTTTAATGCCAATATTTCCACTCAGAATGGCCTCATGTTAACACATGGACTAGCCATGATAGTGACATAAGAGAACGTCAATGTTAGTAGCGAAAGAACACGACAGCACAGCAAAATTTAACGTCTAAAGTGGGAAGATGTACCACGTGTTGAACTGCCAGCTATTGAAGTACATTGTTTTAGAGGACAAAAGATTGTCGACATGCCAATGGAAGTGGCGGATATGTTGAAGGAGGATGACTTTCCTCGGCTTAAGGACCTGGCCATGACAGTGGATACTAAATTGAAATGTAAGAGAGCAGCAGCCATGGATTTTACTTTCCTGAAGCAAGTTCGTGACGGAGAACTTGAATACTGTGGCTGGAACACAAAATGTGCGCGTGAAAGAGGAGTGTTTCCGGAAGCAAAGACGCTAGTTGCAGTTGTTCAATTAATCGACATGGTGTCATCTGAACCAGACTCAATGAAGATAGCTTTAGTTGAGGTAGTGAGAGTAACTAAAACAGCAGGTCAGAAATGGACTGTGTTTACAAATGATCAACAACTTTATAAGGTTGCTGTTCAGCTTACATGGGTCGATCCTCCATTACTCAATAATGTCCTACTAAGGCTGGGGGCATGCACATGCTGATGTCCTTTATCGGTTACGTTGAGATACTAATGAGTGCTAGTGGACTAGAATAGATTCTAAAGTGTGCATTTGTTGGGATGACAAAGATGCTTTCAGAGCATAAGTTTCCACAGAACGTAAGAGACCTTCAGATGGTCGCAGAAGAAATATTATGAAGAGTTGTTACTGGCCTATCATTCAGTTGGGTGTCACTATTGGATGATAGGCCAGTAACAACTACAAACCGCACTTTGAAGGTCAGCAGATCTAAATAATCCACCTCAATTGTTCCCATTGGAATTTGGCTGGCACATTTCGTCGACCACTAAAGAGTACACACCTGTCATGCTGCCACGAGGTACCCCTCGAGCACCTGACATAGTACTAAATTTCATCAGTTGTTCATGCACCACAGGATGTAATCGTGGATGTGGTTGTACTAAAGTTACATTAAAGTGTACAACATTCTGTACTTGTCAAGGTGAATGTAGCAACGGAATTGTGCGTGAAGCATTAGCCGGTAATAATGAAGATGTTTCTGAATCTTAAATTCAATAATAGTAATAACATTTTGTGATTTAATCTTTAATTTTAGTGTTAAATTATACTAATTTGTTATTTTCCATTGCTGAATTGTGCTAATGTAAAACAGGTCACCACATCTGTACTGCTGAAATAAATTTCCCGTGTTTTGTACGAAAACCATTGCACCTAGCAGAAATTTCTTAGACATCATATTTTTCGGGAATTTAATTACTTTTACTTTTGCTTAGAATAAAATATTTCCGTAAGAATAACGATTTTATCATTAAATGGCCTGAAATGTGAATTCATGAGAAGCGGCAGCGTCCCATGGGTGTGTGGGTACTAATGATGGATTGTGAAATTTCCCTAAGGATTAGAGAGTAGCACTCACCAGATTTGGAATCAGCACCTCAAAATTATATGAAAACAGTTGACTTTATATATGTCGAAATTCTAGGTTCGGCCTCCTCTCCCCCAGACTATAAGTTAGCTGTAATCTAATAAGGTCGCATTCATGAAACTTCAATTAGATGTACTTTAAAATGTTTGTTTTGTAAAAATCTAACTACCATGTACTAACTAACTTCGAAAAATGAAAAACATTGTTTTTAATTCTAAAGTTAATTAGCATTTTAATGACTTTGTTGCGGCTGCTTTTTGTTGGAAAGCATTTGAATAATTGGTTGCAACATGGAGGCCCGCAATTTCAGCTGATCTTCTGGATGAGTATCCGTCAATTGTGGCCTTAAGGGCGTCTTGATTTGGGTTAGGTAGGAGAATGTAGATTCGCAGCAATAAGTGGTTGAAAACCAAGAAACATTTTTCGTGCATGTTGCTGAAAGCGTAAATATTCTATTGCATTTTTCCATACTTAAACTGGATTTTTCTGAGCGTCAAATAAGGACTTTAAGATGTCATCTTCTGAAAGCTCAATCACTTCCATGTATAGTTCTTTAGGAGCCATGGAGATATGAACTAGGTAAGGTTGAAATGCTAATTTGAGTGTGATGTCATGATTCTTAAAGTCAGTGAATCTTTCATTTTATTCTCCAATTAATAAGTCTATAACAGCTGCGTATTCTTCAAATGATTCGTATGATCCTAATGCCCATCAGTAACCTTTGCCAACTGGGAAAAACGTTCGTGCGAAATTTCCTTTTGAAGAAGTAATTGAGCGGAGCTCTCTTTACAAGACTCGAGACAATTAGTTGTTTGGGCATAGGTATGAGATGACACATCCGATCACCGTGATTTTCTGCATGCGATTGGATGTCGTCCATGGTCAGGTATGACGCCTTCCGATTCCCGAAATTCCGTGTCATTGAGTAATAATCGTCCCAAAACTGCATTTTTAGGGGATTTTCCGGGTTTTGAGAAGGGGTCGTTTGTTACCTATCTCCTCCAAAGATCTACAACCGATCGCGGTGACACTTGCCACAAAGAATGGGAAAGACATGGTGAGTGACATGGGGTTGGTATCATGGTGATCGGTCGTGTCGTATAAAAATAATGACCATTAAAAAACTGGCCAATTTTAATAATAATTGAAAAAATCCTCTCTCTATACGAGACTTGGGACAATTAGTTGTTCGGGAATAGCTACGACATGAAACATCCGATCATCGTGATTTTTGGCGTGCGATTGGACACCGTCCATGGTCAGGTTTTGACGCCTTCCGATTTCCGAAATTCCGTGACATTAAGAAATTTCAATTAAAATTAAATGGCCTTTTACTTGAACCGTTTCACGAAAGTCGGCTCACTAACATTAATTAAAAAAATCGTTTGAATTGAAAAATCAAGAAATGGAAAGACTCCGTCTGTTAGCTCAACACATGCTTAATCGATAATAATGAAAGAAAGTTTGTGTGTGTGTGTCTGTCTTTCGTGATACAAAATGAAAAACGTGGTTCCCGATCTGAGTGTGTCTTTCCGCTTTGTTTACATGCAACCTCATCACAACCAACGTGAAGGAAAGTAGTTCATGATAAATTTTCGGCATTTCTTTTTTAGAATGTTTCGTACTTTTGTTCTGGAAGCCATAAATTTTACGCTTTCGTTTTTTAGAATTTGTTATAATAGACGCCTTAATGAGCTTAGATTTTTTATTGGAGGTTTAACGACCACCGTGAACAACTCAATGGGCTATAAGCAGTCGCCCATCCCTAATTTAGGGTCACTGGTTCCAGGGAAGGAAGAGAGCCAGTGCCATAAGACAAACACAACATCTATGCCTCACCGGCATTCGAACCCGGACCCCTTTCGGAAGAATGAACATAAGCCATCGCTTAGACCACTGTGCTAGCAGGGGCGGCTTAGATTTTGCAATAAATTCGCTCAAAATTTGTCAACTGTACCCGAGTTATCGGTTACTATTGGCGGCTTGTCCTAGTGTTTTAATTGTGGCCATCAGTCGGAGAGCATCATTTCGTTGAATCTCTTTTTACTCTTTGGTATTTAAAATACAGTCATTTTAAGATTAAAATAAAAATAATAAAATACGAACAAAAACTTAATAAAAATAAAAGGATTTGTTCGGCAAAATTTGGATTCACTCAAAAGGCCGGAGGTTCCCCACCCCTGTGGTAGATGTTTCACCCATCGAGTTAGATACCACTCCTATCCATGCAACACTCGCCGCCATAAGTCACCTTCCGTACTGCAAGTGACGTCACATCAGGGCACGACGCAGCCGCAGACGAGAAGCTGCTTTGAAACCAATGGAATAAAAGCTTCTAGGCATATAAACCGATAAAATGAGGAATTCAATAATCTTTATCAATTATTAACAAGCTTACTGTTTTATCAACTGCATAATTTAGTTCTTTTTTGCCTGTTGTGACGTCACGCCAGAGATTAGCTGTGACCTATGGCGGCAGAGTCAGTGGTGTCTCCATCTAATATAAGCTCGATGGTTTCACCAGTTCTTCCAACGTTTGTGCAAGATGGCTGCCACGTTCATTTTCCGCCAATCACTAAAGCAGCAAATGATGGCATGTTTGACGTTCCTGCAGCGTTACGCTGAAGACGGAGAGAGCTTTCTTGTTCGTACTCGTGCTAGGGACGCTCCACCATTTCGCTCTCACCAGCAAGAGAGCTTCCATGCGATAGGAACACACTGCTTCACCACCGGAGGAAGTTTAAAGTCACACCGTCTGCTGAAAAAATCATGGCATCCGTTTTCTGGGATTCCTCGAGTTTGCTTTTGGTGGATTTCTTAGGGCATGGACGAACCATCGAATGCTGATCAGTACTGAGCCAGGCTGAAAAATTGCATGAGGACATCCGACAAAAACGACCTGAGCTATGGTGTCACGATAACACGAGGCCGAACACCGCCAAAACCATGCAGCACTTGCTCCACAAATTCCGGTGGGAGTTGTGGAAGCACCCGGCTCGGACTTGGCTCCTAGTGACTTTCACCTCTTCCTGCCCTGAAACAATACCTGATACTCCCTTCACGTGTGACGATGGCGTGAAAACAGCTGCAAAAAAAAAACACTTGGTACATCAGCAGGAACATGAATTTTTTTGGTCCCGGATGGACAAGCTGGTCGTGTTGTCCGACAAATGTCAGATTCGCCACGGTGATTTCATCAAGAAATAGTGCTTCATACCCTGGTTAGTTTTCCTTTCTCCTACTCGAACGTGTAACCTTTTTTTTCTGATCAACCCTCGTATATAGCTCAAAGGTAAATATGCGAGTAAAAAACTCCACAAAAACCAAAAAAATTACTGCAAAGAGAAAAATTAAATAGTTTTACACAAACTAAACATACTTTAAGTCATATCATCTCATTAGATACAATATTGCTGTACATAGTGGTATTTTTTTCGTTGATATTTTCACAGTCATGTTAGTTAACAGTAAGTTGGCAGTTTTGTTGAAAGCGTGGTTTGATTACGAGTTTTGTGTGCGGTCGGGCTGAACTGTCGAATTTGTTTTGGTTTTGCTGTAATTTGTTAATTGTGAAAAAACATTTTAATCAGTCAAAATGATTTCATTTGTCTTTTTAAATTTTAATTTTTCTGTTGCTGTTTTCTTGGTTTTCTCTTTCCAATTCGCATTATTTAATAGCTTGTTTCACTGTGGAGTGACTTTTATTTACTTTAATTTTTAATTAAGTAATTAATTGATGTTTTAATTCTGGGAATTTGCAAATTCGACAGAGAAACCTACACTCGCTTGGTTTATGTAGAAATGGAGAGCTGAGATTTGTGTCGGACCTTGATAAAGCTACAAATGACAGCTGTATATTTTACTTGTGCTGTTTTTCTTGTTTGGTATATATTGAGAGAGAGAGAGAGAGAGTGAATGTCCTAAAATGGTGAAGATAATTAAAAAAAGAAAATAATAATCACATAACTAATATTTGAAGAAAGATATGAGTCACTTTGTCATGTATTTTATATGTTCTTTAAAAAAGAAACACGGGTTTATTTGGGCTCGTAGCAAGGTAAATAGACGTGAATCCTGATTAGGGAACAGACATAATACATAGGTCTTTTTCTCGCTTTCTTGGCTGCAAAACTAGTAATGACATTTCCAAAATCAGTTTTTTATATTAGATCAATTTCAACTGTTAAATTTTTTTAGAAATCATAGAAATAGTAATAAATGTAGATATCTAGAAACATTGGGGTAGTTAGTAAGATTATGATAAATTTGTCCCCTAAAATAATGATACTTTTATACTACACACTGAAACAAACACATATAAATTACTGTATACTGACATGGCGGCAAACAACACAATATAACTTGAAAAAAATACAGGTATTACAGAATAAGATTAACAGACCTAAAAACTCTTAATTATTCTATACCTAATTTTACCTTCAGGTCAGAAGTAAATCCCAATAAATATAATATACTTACAATAAAACAATTATTTGACTATAATCTTGGTAAAATAATGTTCAGGAGAATAAAAAATGATTTATACCATGACTTAATATCATTAAATATTCGTACTCATGCTTATGAAACCAGGAATCGATCAACACTCATACCTAATTTCCCTCGGACAGAAACAATTAAAATGAATATTAATTATTCGGGTCCAAAACTTTGGAACTCCTTGCCTTGTGACATAAAATCTATTAACAGATTTGACATATTTAAAAAAAAATTCAAGCATCACCTTATTAACAAGTCTCTCAATTAGTGCTGAGTTGACCAGATCTGGTCGCTGGATTGAATTCACGGCTTAGGAATAGCCCTTGCATCTATGTACTCTTATGTATTTATTTAATCTTTCAGTTACATTCAATGTGCCTTTGACTTGTCTTTTGTATTGTTACTTGTTGTTCGTGTCCGTTTTTTTTTTTTTTGGTACTAGGGGTGGGAGGGCTATGTCAGGCCTTACGGCCTTTTCCCTCCTCCTCCTGGTTGCTACATTTTTTGTAATTGATTATATTGTTTGTATTTTGAATTGTAATATGTGGCAACTGAAAAATGAATAAATGAAATGAAAATGAAATGAATAATGATTAGGTCATTTCTAAAAGCAATTTTCGAAAAGAGAGGCCCCCATTAAAAACAGGGGCCCGGTCCCCGCTGGCCGGTGTGGTAATCAGTCCCGGGTAATACTTGAAACAATAGAAAAAAATTCAAAACAACTCTGGTACCATCAACGTCTCATACACTCAACTTCAGATTTTTAGATTCATAGATTTTTCTGATTGGACGAATCACTTTTGCAGGCCATAATCTTCGGAGCAGTCTAACAAGTAACAGTCACACAAAACAGAAAAATATTATCATCTCACTTCTCACACATGCACGGATACCGAAGACGGCCAGGGGGTCAGAGTCCTCTTTCCTTTTTTACACGTGTTTTCATTTTGTGACAAAATAACTTCTAGACAAAGAAAAATGTCCTCTACAACATAAAAAAAAAAAAGAGTTGACTTTTTTCTGGTAAACAGTGCATGTAATAATTATTCAGTTACAAAGTTTGGTCTCTACTGAAGTCAGGGGTGGATTGGCCCACCGGGACACTGGGATATTTCCCGGTGGACCCCTGGTGAAATACCCCGCTTTCTCGTATCCTCTTTGTCTGGATTGTTTGGAAAGAACGAATAATTATTTTGAATATTATTTTAATATTATAAGAATGAATACTATTTTCAGCTTTCTGTTATCTGTCTAAAACGTTATTGTCTTAAAAAAAGGAGTTTTCTTCTATCTGTCTATATACACAACGGCCTGAAGAACTTATGACAGAGAAACATTATGAAGTCCGTTAAAACACGAAACTTTTGCAATATGCTTGTGAGAATTAATACTTATATAGTGCATTCTTCAAACTAATGAATTACCTGCAGAGTTTTCATAAAAAGTCACTGATTTTTCAACTGTTCTCAGAAGAACATCAGTTAAAAGCTTAAGATTCCCAGTTTTTTTTCATGGAATTTTTTATACTTTAGCATTGTATACTTTTCTTGGGGCATCTTGTGCAATGTGAAGCCACAGTGGATATCTCACATTTACGGCTCCAAGTGCACGCAAAGTGATGTCTGTGGATGGTAGTGAAAAAGCAGAAACTGTCTTGCCAACCGCGCTGTACACATGAAACCTTTACCATTAGGTAGTCACTGCCTTGAAATCTGTTCATTTTCTAGCATCTGTTTGGGTGGAAATCATATGAGACGAAGCTAAAACTATTTATAAAGAAGATTCATATGATTTCTTTTATGTGTGGAAATCATATGAGACGAAGCTAAAACTATTTATAAAGAAAACTCATATGATTTCTTTTATGTGTGGAAATCATATGAGATGAAGCTAAAACTATTTATAAAGAAGACATATGATTTCTTTTATGTGTGGAAATCATATGAGATGAAGCTAAAACTATTTATAAAGAAGACATATGATTTCTTTTATGTGTGGAAATCATATGAGATGAAGCTAAAACTATTTATAAAGAAGACACATGATTTCTTTTATGTGTGGAAATCATATGAGACGAAGCTAAAACTATTTATAAAGAAGATTCATATGATTTCTTTTATGTGTGGAAATCATATGAGACGAAGCTAAAACTATTTATAAAGAAGACATATGATTTCTTTTATGTGTGGAAATCATATGAGATAAAACTATCTTATAAACTTTTCTCTATATATAAATACACTGCCGGACAATTGTTAAGGACGGATGACAATAGCAACGATAGCAACCATAAAACGGAAGGCAGGAAAATGTGGAAATTAGCATAAGTGTGGGATACAGTAAGACGTGTTTGCGTATGCAAATTTTGGATTGCCGAACTTGTTCGTGACGTCATAGCGCTGATAAGAGATATAAAGGATTTGACGCGTATCGACCGTTGTTGTTCAAACGCAAAGTTGAAAGGGAAAGAATCAATTGACGAACTTGCAATTTTCAGTATGTCTTCCCGACATCACCTAGATGATTTTACGCGTGGCCGTATTGTTGGCAAGATTGAAGAAGGGCGAAAAATAACAGATGTTGCCAGGGAGTTCGACGTCAGCCACAGTGTTGTCTCAAGGCTTTGGAAATCATTTCAAACAAATGGAGAGTGTAGCAAACGTCACGGGGGAGGTCGTGTTCGTAGTACGACACCTGCAGAAGATCGGTACATAGTGCTATCAACAAAAGACACTGGCGCAGCACAGCTAGTGAGGTAGCAAATCAGTTTATGGCTACTACTGGCAAGCGGATCTCCCGAAAAACTGTCACCAGACGTTTGCATGAAGGAGGACTATACGCCCGCCGTCCTGTTGTGTGCATCCCATTGTCCAGACGTCACCGTACCACCCGTTTGCAATGGTGCCATCAACATCGCAATTGGACTGATAACGACTGGTCTGCTGTCCTCTTCTCAGATGAGAGTAGATACAGTCTATCGTCTGATTGTCGACGACAACTGATCTGGCGTGATAGTGGTACTGCATATTGTCCAGCAAACATACAGGAAAGGGACCGATATCCGACATGTAGTGTCATGGTATGGGCTGGCATCATGATCAATGGCCGTACGTCCCTCTATGTGCTTCCAACTGGGACTATGACTGGCCAACGATACATTAATGATGTTCTGCTACCTCATGTTCGCATGTTCCGTGGTGCTGTCGGTGATAGATTCATTATCATGGACGACAACGCAACATGTCATCGAACAGTCGCTGTCCAGGGGTGTCTTAAGAGCGAGGATATTAAACGCCTCGTATGGCCAGCACGTTCTCCAGATCTGAATCCCATTGAAAATGTGTGGGATGCTTTGGGGAGGAGTCTTGCTGGTCGCCAATGCCCTCCAATAAACAAGGACACCTTCATCCGTGCACTGACAGAGGAATGGGATAAATTACCCCAACAGCTGCTTGATAATGTTGTGCAAAGCATTACACGACTTGTGGAATCTTGCATCGCCCTCCATGGTGGCCATATCCCGTATTGACATCTTACGCCGGAACGCCTGCGGACGGTAATCGCATTTCTTTCACGTTTACGTACTCTGCACAAAATAGCCTGTTTGTCCCTTGAACACGTTTCAAAACCTTCTGGATTTCAGAGCACAATAAATTGTCTTTCTTGTAATGTCCTGGCATTCTGACATTATTTTATTTCACTTGGCATCCAACCACACTTACTTTTTTATGCGCTGTATAGCCGTTTATGATCCGTCCTTAGCAATTGTCCAGCAGTGTATATAAGCTGTGTGTCAGGTCTCGCTGAGTTTGATCTGCCACTAGGCCTTACGGAATCCGAATCTCTCAAACGGGTTTGACGTAGGTCAGTTTGAGTGCCGTTGAGTTAAACTCGATCGTTGAGAAAAACTGGAACGTGAAGTCAGCAATTCTTAAGATCTACGATAATGAGGAACTCCAATAACAAGTCCTTGATTAGACGAAACAAAATTTAGTAGATGAAAGAATAAGTTCTGTTCGATTGGCTATCTCCACGTGCCAACAGGTTTCCAACTAGCGAACACTTCACAATATCACTGATATCCCGGAAGACTCTCCGCCACGTGGACTTGAGTCGTTCCGTTAAAAACTCCGGTCGATCTCTTATCGCCGAAAAACCCTGACTATTCCGTCAGTGAAAACGAAAACCCCCGAGAGGTCTAACCGACACTTTCTTTGCGTAAAACACAACGTCTTCCTCGTGGAAGGTGAAACGCGAAAAAGCCTTCTTAGCGAACGTGTCGCTTCCTTTTATATTCTTAATCTTATTTACCCCCTTTCCGCCTCTGGAAATCCTATTGGCGTGGAGTTGGCCGTTCACTGGAAGTGGTGACCTTTGACATATACATCATACCCGTCGAAGTCAACGGATCTTGCTAGTCACGTGCCTCGTTCGGTGTTACACAGTCAGTCATAAAAAGGAAACGTACCACGTGCCAATACGTGCGTTTGAATTTACATTACATTGCCTTTGAAATGAGAAATAATTACAGAAAGTATTACTACGTGGAAATAATTAGTGGGGCCCGACTCCGTCACCTTACACTGTGTATTATTTGTGATGGAGCGGCATACCTCCTGGGCCCTTGGTAATAGTGGGGCCCCAGGCTAAAGCCCCGGTAATCGCCCCTTCCCCCTTAATCCGGTCCTGCTCATCATCAGTCGCAATGTAGGAATAGAAATCCTCTGAATCGCGGTCAAGTTGAACCTGACTTCTTCATCTCAGGGACAACATTCGAGGAATTCATCTGACACAGACCTTTGACATCCCTAAACTCTCATGCAAAATAGTCCAAACACTGCCGGTACTTGACTTCAGTTTCTCAGCAATCTGTACGACTCAGATTCGCCGGTTTGATTTCGCCAAGTCCTCCATTTTCTGGCATATTTGAACTGTTATCAACTCCACTGACAGTCCCTCACGATGGTCATCTTTCAACGAGTCTCTTCCCCTTTTAAAGACAGCTGCCCATCGTTTGACTGTGCCTTATGGAGATGCACCATCCACTTACAAATGGACCATCAGTTTATGAACACTGTGTGGCGTTTCACGTCAAATATTCAATCACCGCTTGGTCCGCACTTTCTTTTTTTATTTGGAGATTTAACGACCACCGTGAGCAACTCGATGGGTCATAAGCAGTCGCCCGTCCCTAATTTAGGAATACTGGTTCTAAGAAAGCGAGAGAGCCAGTACAGTAAGACAAACACAACATCCAGGCCTCACCGGGATTCGAACCCGGACTCATCACGAACGAATGTACATAAAGCCAGCGCTAATATCACTGCGCTACGTAGGCGACTTCCTCAATTTCATCTTTCGCTCATCCATTGCGCCGTCTCACATGCTGACACAGCGACATGGCGTGGCTGTTATGTAACTGAATAATGATGCAATACTTTGCAATACTTGTATCGGCCGCCAACCACTACTTTCAAGGTCAGCCTTAGAACTTATTGAACGTCCCTCGTACCTCGAGGGAGTCAGCATTTCAGAAGGAGTGTCAATGTGGCGCCGTCTCAAATGCTGACACAGCGACGTGGCGCGGCTGTTATATAACTGAAGGATGATACAATATTTGCAGTACTTGCGTCAGCCGCCACCATAAAAGCACACCAACCATGGCTCATTCGGAACCCGAACCTGGACCCATGTCGAAGGAATGGTCAGTAGCCAGCGCCTCAGACCACTCAATCAAGGGTGCAACCACAAAAATTTTAAACGCTGTTTGGACAGAGATATGGAACAAAAAAGTTACGAAGAATTTGTGCGATAAGAGATGGTTTATCTTTAAATTTAAGTAAGGCTATGGAGATTGCAGAAATTAAGTCTCTCCTGAAATCACGACGGAAGGGCAGGAAAATGAAGAGGTTGTTAGAATCTGACTCTTTTAACATAAAGAATAAATAGGCGTGTATTCTTGGTTGCCACATACGGCGAACTAAACGAAAGCAAACTACTTGCCAAATTCATGCCACAAGTTTAGTCAAATTGTGCAAAAACAGTGTATGAGCCAATCCACCTAGACTTAAGTTATACTCAAAGTGAAAAACTCGGGGTTTGTGAATGGTGATGCTTCACAGAAAATGAAAGTTCATGCACTTGAAAAGCATTCTTCCGGAGAATGAAGATTTTTTTCAGAGAGAAAGATAGACATATGGAAATAGAAGAAACGTGAAAGGCCCGAAAACCTTTATTCAGAATATCAGCGAGAAAGACTGAGTTTTTACTTTTTACGGACATATTGCAATAGAGAAAACAAAACTGATGCACAAAATTTTTACATGAACTGAAGATTTAGAAATTGGTGGGGAAATTTTAGAAGTAGCAGGTGCCTACATCTATCTATCTTATTTGGAACTGGGAAGATTAACCCACCTTCGTTTTGCTGATTATATTGTCATTTCTGCAAGTACCTCTCAGAACTAGAGTGCATGATCCAGGAACTTGTTGACAAAAGCAAATAAGTGAGTTTAAAAATAAACGTACAGAAGATAAATTGATGTACAGTGAAACCTGCATTAACAGAGACCTCCGAACAGCGGTAGCTTCCGAGCAACGGCAAGTTTTGATTGGTACAGAACAACTGCCGTAGGATTAGCATTAACGATAACCTCCAAACAGTGAAACCTCTTGACAGCGGCTAACGGACACCCCAGTCAGTACCGAAAGAGATCTAACGGACTTCTTGTCCTTTAGGGCTTTGCACACTTCCTTCAGTACTTCGGCGAAAGAAATAAGATAGGAATAAAGAATGATGGCAAGAACTAAGAATGCTACTGTGATTCGAGCTCGATGGGTTGGATTACGGTGAGTACAATGGCGTGTAAGTAAAAAGAAAGGAGATAAAATTTAATTCTACGTGAGGCGAACTCCAGCTCCTGTGTATGTTTCAGTGGCCTGTTGGCGGCGGTATATCTTTGATTGGTCCCTGTGGGTTCTGTCCCTATTTTTCGGCGTGCGGCAAGCTAACTGTGCAGATCCACTTCACTATCTCGCATTTTTTTCTTTCCTTTAGCATACTCTAATCTTAACCTCCTAGTTTGACATTTCTAAAAGGAAAAGTGAAAACCCTCCAAATACGTGGCGTCATCAAATAAACAAAGACTTCGCTCTTTCCACGTTTTAGCAACACACAGCAACCGAAAAACTGTTATTCGGTCACCGCCGGGGAATTGAATCCCGGATCTCTCGATATCTAACCGAGCGCGTTAGATTTACACCACGGATACGGATTTATGATGTCAGAAGCTGACTGAAAAACACACATAGCTCCGTGGTGTAAGGCTAACGCCCTTGACTAGATATCGAGATATCCGGGATTCAATTCCCCGGCGGTGACCGAATAAAAAATTTTTGGTTGCTGTGTGTTGCTAAAATGTGGAAAGAGCGATGTCTTTGTTTATTTTCTAAAAGGAAGTTTGAGACAGCGGGTGAGACTCCACTTACAGTCATTTGCGAAAGCTTAAGACCACCTGCCAATTTATAGAAAATTAAGATTTTCAAAGAAACAACTGATTACTTCTCAGAATTATTTGAAAAAAATGACACCACAGATGAATACTTACATTATTTCGAACACAAAAAGACCGAAATCAGTACTTTGTGTGGCCACCTTTGTTTTTTATAACGGACAGAATACGATGTGGCGGCATATTCTCAATGAGGGATTTGCAGTAATCACTTGAAATGTCTTTGCACCGCACATACTTTATCGTGTCAATCGAAGCTTAGGAATTTGATGGCTGTTTTTCTGCTATTTGTGGATCATTTTAAAACACAAGGGTCTTTTAAAATTGTATACAAATTTTCGATGGGGTTAAGGTTGGTATTATTACAGGTGCCAGTCAAGCATAGTTATGTTTTTCCACTGCAGGTAGTCCTTTACTGTCTTTGATCTGTGACATGGAGCACCATCTTGCAAAAAGATTGTGCAGCTGTGCACTATATGAGTTAACAGCTTCTCACGTAACATTTGCACATAAAAAGGACCAGTCAGGCTAGTGCCTGTCTGCAAAACAGATAATGAAGCAGTAGCGGATGCTGACATACCACCCCATATAATCGGACTAGACGGATGTAGTGCTAACGGTGTAGTTTTCATCGAGCCTTTTGGTCGTCGAACGGGTACTTCACATGATTCAAATTAACGCATCGTTGATTCATCGGAAAAAGAACTTGGCTCCAATTTTCAGTAGTCCAATATTGACGCTTCGCAAAGTTGAGTCTCTGCTTCTTCACGACAGAGGCTAGTCTAGGTTTATGTGCAGGTTTATAAGACTTTAATCCAAAATCTTTGCGAAGACGTCGGAATTCAGTGCTGATCTAATATCAGATCCCTTTGAATGTAGAAAGGCCTTGATTTTCTTGCACGAACTCCTCGGAGAACGCATAACTATTTGTCTTATGGTATTGTCATCACATGGGTTGTTTTTTTTAACATCCACTTCTCTTTCGGTCGCTAAATTCCCCTGTATCTCGATATTTCATGATCGTATAATGAATAGCAATTTTGCTCACATTCACCATTCTGCTTCTGTCACGTTCGGAGTATCCTTCATGATATAAAGTCACTATTTGTGCCCTCTGAGTAACACTTAGTGACGCTTTTTTGGTATATAGAAAATACATTTTTCGATATATACAAAATACGAACAAAACCTCTCAGCACGGAAACCAAAAGCAAATTGACGCTCGCACGCTTCCCCCAAGTCTATCAACAGCTGCCTCTGTAGGATAATGCAACACCGACAGGAAGTTGAGTAATACAGACAGTGCCTGACGCAATCGGCAGAAATTTCCTAATACCAATAGGTGGTCTTAATTTTTTGCAAATGACTGTACTTAAAATCCTCAACACCATGTTTTGTTTTAATTGTTATTTTAAGTTTTATTCAGCGTTTTGCATTTGGAGAAAGCTCTGAACTCGTTTTCCTTGTTCGTGAGCTTTGTATAGTTATTCTCCCTTTGTGCCAAAGCAACGGACTAACAATGTTAACTTAGGCCTAACCTCCGAAAAACGGCACACACCTCCCAATAACGGTTACTTTTCCCGGTCCGAGCAGCGACCGTTATTTGGAGGCTTCACTGTATAATGCTTTTACAAAAACTGAAGATTTAAAAGTTGATGGTGTAAGTCTAGATGCAACCGATGCCTACATGTACCTTGGACAACAGATATCAAGCAAGAGCAACATCAGAGAAGAAATTAATAGGCTTGTAAAACTTGACTAAAGTGCACTTGAAAAGAACATAGTTCAGTTTTCAAGAGCAATTAGCCATGTTCTCCTAAAAAAAGTGTTTAATCAATGCATCTTCCAGTTCTTATTTATGGATCAGAGACATGGACCTTGTACAATAAGGAACCCGTACAGAGGTAACAGACAACTCCAAAAAGTCCGGAGAGATGCATGATTGGTGTGACCAAGAAAGATAGGAAAAGAAACTCATAGTTCACGAAAATGGCAAGAGTGGATGCCATCCTGATCAAAGTAAGGGCCCTCAAGTGGCAATGGGATGGACATATTGATTGGGGAACTGACCACAGCTGGGCAAATGAAATACTAAACTAGATACCAAAGAATAGGAAAAGACCCAGAATGAGACCATGTCGGAATGGATTTGATGAAATTCGAAAGCATGCCGGAATGACATGGAAGAGAGTTGTTCAAGACAGTGAATTGTGGGTGAGACTTAAGAAGGCCTTCATCCAGCAGTGGATTGAAAATTGTTGTTGATGATGATTGAGACAGAGGAAAGAATTTTGCACGAAACGTAAGTGGATGGAAAAGCTAAGGAAAATGAATCATGTTGTACAGGGCCCTAACTACCGGGATAGCAGGGTGGGCGATTGCCCTCCCAGAATGGTCATTCCGAGGGCGTAAATTTATGCTCTGGAGGATGTATGAAATAGAAATTGTAACTAAAACAGAAAGTTACATCCCTCAGTATTTTCTTTTTAAGAACTTTGTTTAGTCTCATACAGTATTCCATGCAGTTAACTAGGATACAGAGTAACATACACTATGAGGTGTGAACATCTTAGATCCACGAAGGGAATTTTCCAAAACAGTGGATGGAGGCCTAGAAAACAATATGCTGATATTCCTAACCTCCATGACCTTTCCAAGCATGTCATTGGGATGAAGAGCTAATTAGAGTCATTTGTGTTCTGTCGCAGAAAGTTCTCTAAGCGTTTAATCTTGAACGAAAGTTTTCCAAGCTCTAAAGCTCCTTTGCCGCTCCCGTGGTGCAGAGGTCTAAGCGCTGACTTACGAACACTCGTCTGTGAAGGGTCCGGGTTCTAATCCCGATGAGGCATGGATGTTGTGTTTGTATTACGGCACTGGCTTTCTCCCTTCCCTTGAACCAGTGGCCCTAAATTATTAGAAATAGGCGACCCACTGAGTTGTTCACGGTGGTCGTTAAACCTTCAATCAAAAAGAAAAAAAAAGTTTGTTCCTACTGATACGTTCACTACCCGATACTCATTATTTCTGCGCTGGTTTGTTTTTCGTTCTGCATTTCTGTGGAGAGCTGTGCTGTCGGCGTTCACATAACGTTTACGCTTTATTTGGTATTTACAACCAGTGGTTCTTAGGTAATTACCCAGTTTTTACATTTTGAATAAAATTATGTCAAAAATCTGTAATGCGATTTTTGAACGATCATAATACTTTCCTATCACTGCGGTGCGTGAGGAAGTAAAAACCACATATTTTTTTAGTACAAATCGAAGGGGCTTAATTTTGAATTCGATGGGGCGTAATTTCAATTCTCGCCCTCGCAGAAAAGAAAAGCTTCCTACGGTCCTGAAGTTATACCAACTGAGAGATGGAAGTACCAAATGAATAAGTTCTTTGTGTCTCTCAACTATAGTATAAAACCTTGAAGTTGGAAGAGTTTCGTCATGGCGAAACAAGTACACGAGTACGCACATACCAGTGGCAATAGTGCTGTGAAACAGAATAATAAATAAAGGCACATCTTTGGTTTTAATGCCGTGCAAAAGTACATGTTTTTATTTTAGTGCTGTTCAGGGGAGTAACTAGGCATTTCTGCGCCCGGGACAAACCACAAAATATTGCACCCTCCATCTGTCTTTCTATTATATATCATATCATCATTAACAACCATTATCAATACATTGGGAGGAAGGAAAGTCAGAGAAAGGCCAAGGAAGTCATGGGAGGATAAGATTCAAGAAAGTCTACATGAGAAAAAGATTATAAGTATGAAGTATGGAAGATCTTGGGTACGGCGTGTGATGGATGTCAGTGAAGCCCGAGTTGTGTGTCAAGATCGCTGTAAATGGAGAAGTTTGATACGGCAACAGTAAGTAAAAATTATCTGGTTGTTTGTATTTCTTTGTGGAGCTAACCTCTGAATCTCAGAGAATAGCTTAGTGATATGTATGTATGTATGTATGTATGTATGTATGTATGTATGTATGTATGTATGTATGTATGTATGTATCAATCCATTGCTGAATGAAGGTCTCCCCAAATTCCTTTCCTAACTTTCTGTGTTAAGCTAGGCTCTTCCATATCAGACTGACTGTTTCTACGTCTTTTTTTCAATTGTTTCGGCCTTCGAACCTTCAGTACCTTATCAAATGAACCGAATGCAGCTGGAAGTAGTGGCTCCCAGTCGCAGTAATGATCAAATATCCCCCAGAGAATCTCCAACAATATGAACGACATTCTTCTCTTGCAAAGTACGTACGACCTCGCCTTCAGTTTCGAACGTGAGCAACTAATATCCCTTGCACATTTTGAAGAAGATATGTAAATTTTAATTTGTCAATGTACCCGAAACTGGATAAGCATATTGTAAGCAAATTCTGTAAATGAACAAATGACAAAGTATGGCGCGAGAAAAAAAAACTGTACCAGATACTAGTACAAAAGTTTGGATTCCAATTTTAATTAGATTGTAAGCAATGGTTTTTGCGCCCTCTCTTGAGCTGCGCCCTAGTTACGCCTCTGCTGCCGTGTGAAGGCACATAATTTTTTTACTGCTGTTTCCTAATGTAAGATACTCAAATACGCATAAAAACATCATACATCAAATTCTTGCTATGGGTAAGTGCATAAGCGAGAGACGCGTGATTAATGCATCATCTAACTAACTCGCATGTCTCTGAGTTCAGTAACAAAACTAGCATCCTTCATATCCATTACTTTACAAACAAACTACCGTCAAAATCAAATTAAATTGCATTAATAAGAGTTGTTATCCAAAATCATCAATATTTTTAGTTTACAGTCCTGTGGAAATCACTGCAGGAGAATTCAACATAAACTTTCAAACAATAAAATTTAAAAGTAATTCGGGAACTCAAACATTTGGGATTCTTTTTTACAGAGAGGATTTTTTCTCTCCTCCTCCCGAACAAAAATTAGCATACCCTCACTGACAATTTTTCTGTTCATCTCATTCAAATCTGAATCGAATTTATTTATAGTCATAACTTATAAAATAGATACTTCCACATCATTGTTATTTATGGGGTTTTTATACAAATATTGTCAAGTGAAGCTCTGCTTCGGTGAAATCCTCCATCCCCCGTGAAACTGTTACTTGGAATTCTACTGGTCTCCTAAGGAAAGTGTGCTTTCTTACATTCCTAACATGAATATTATCTTAATTACATTTACTACAGCTCATTGCATCTCATTTTTGTAAAATATCTCAGTGGTAAAGCTCGATCCTCACTGCATTTATCAGTCTCCATCTACCTAATTGATTATTATTATTGCACGCAGTTTCCAATTTGTCTGAAACACATTTCTTTAACACGTTTGTAACCCATTTTGTATACGTTGCTTTGTCTGTCCTAAAGTTCGCAATGAAAAAACAATGCTGTCAGACTTAAACATGGCTAAAACTTTCCGCGTATATTCCGCTTTTTTAACTCTCAGTTTTCTCGCCAGATGGCGCAAGTTAATTTTTATGTTTTTTAAGGCTCCTAGAATGTGGAATAGAAAGAAGTATTAATTTTAAGTCTGGATACTATTTCTGAGTTTAAATAATAAGTATTATTTTTAAGTACCGTATATTATATTTCAAAGTGCTAAAATGTCCTCCACCGTCTCCAGATCTTAACCCAATTGGATGTATGTGGGATGAGATTGAGAAAGCCATTTGCAACAGACATTCTCTTCCAGCGAACATTCGGCAGTTGACAGACGCTATCACACCCGCTTGATGAACATACCTGTAGAACGATATCAGCACCTCATTGAATCCATGCCACATTGAATGGAGGCTGTTTTGAAGGCCAAGGGCGACCCAGCACTTTATTAGTTTTGTGCTCATAATAATTTGCTACTTAAGTGCACACCTTTAACAAATTCTGTTATCCACTGAAAAGGAAATTAGATATCAAATCATCTCCAAACGGAAACCATTAATTTATCGTTGTTCATGTGGTTATTACTGCAACCGGAAAATATTCTCCGGTGTAATGAAAAAGTCGCCGAGCTGGTAATTGAATGCATGAATAACAGAATCTTGCATGTACAGCCAGTTACAGTGAAACTTCTCTTAGTGACCACCCCTATTTGACGACCACCCCTCATTACGACCGGTTTTCTGTGGAACCGATTTCAAAACTCATAGCGCTAATGCTGACCTTTCCACCTATTAAATGACCACTCACCCCCTCTTAGCGATCACTGCACAAAAACTGTGTTTTCAGGATAACCATTCCCACTGAAAATTTTCTCTATACTCTGGAACCATGAAACAATAGATTAAAACAAATGTGTATTAGTATGGAGGGGTCACTTTAAATATTTAGGCAGTTTCCTCTGCATGAAAGTGAGTGTGTGGGGGAAGGGGGGTCCGTCGGTGACAGGTAGTTCTAATGACTTACGTAATTACTTAAAGAATCACAGAGACATCAACACTTCTTACAAAGGCTTAAAAAGGGAATGACAGTTAACACTCATCTTTACTTCACTCCCCTTTTTGGCCGGACAGAGGACACTTAGAGGGATGACTGTCCTGAAAGGAAAAATCAAGAAACTATTCTGTTAGCTGAAAGAAAATTCTGCTGAAAGAAAAGTCTGATAAACCTAAGCAAAGGACATTACATTCGTTTTTGAAATGGATTGTTTTAGATTACCACTATAGGCACCTTCCAAATGTGTAACTGTAATTCATAAACTGTAGTATTTTTTATTATTTATACACATACATACTGTATTGTAAATAAACTGGAATGCATCATGTTTGGAATGTAACAATTCAGAGAACGTAATCCTAAAAGTTATGCAATTGGATATAACATTAAAGCCTTTCCCTATTTAACGACCACACCACGACCGCTTTTTAGAAGAACAAGTAGTGGTTGCCTTAGAGAGATTTTATTGTACTTCATTTTAACGACGAACTGTTTCATTTAAAATAGTTGAAAACTGAAATACTCAGGAAACATCAAACTTGATGTCGAATTGACATCATGGGAATTGCATGAGCTAGTGAAACAGTAATTTCATGTGACTTTTTTTTTGGGGGGGGGGGGGTCTTGTAGCGCAACTGAAAGTGCGAGCAGGGTCAAAGTATTTATAAATCTGTAACGCACTACACGATAAGGAAACTTCATTGTAATGTTTATGACAGGGACTCCGACGACATGGGCACAAGAAAAGATGGCGCCCACATCTCACCACCACCAAATTTTGTTGGTTTTCTAAACGGTGCGGGCACATGACGTGTATGTGTCTGTCTGTCTAGAGTGTGTTTTATTGCGTTATGTTAAGTAATTTTGCAATGATATTTATTATTAATGAAAAATATAGTAGGTCTATTTCATAGTGTACCAGTGGGTGTCAGGACTGAATTACACAGGAAAAAATTACACGGAAATAAATTACACAGCAGAATTACACAAGGGAGAAATTACACGAAGAAAAAATTACACGAGTCGGAAATTACCCATAGAATGAATTTTACAACAGATTATACAAAATTTGTAGCCATGATTATACAAAATCATGAAACTCTAACTTAGTCTGTAGACGGCTTTCGGAAGGGTCGGAGCCCGAGGGGTCAGGGTCCCCCATACAAAGTTTTCGTAAAATATACAGTTTTCAATTTAGAATCACCAAATTTGGTAACAGTTTACCAAATTTGGTGGTTCTAAATTGAAGACTGTGGATTTTATGAAAATTTTGTATGGGGGCTCTGATCCCCCGTACCGTTCCGTTCCAAAAACCGTCTACCGTCTAAGTTAGAGTAACATGAGACAGTATACCAAATTTGGTGGTTCTAAATTGGAAACTGTAGATTTTACGAAAATTATGTGGTGGGTGTTCTGACCCCCCCCCCTTCCCCCGGACTCCAACACCTTCCCAAAACCGTCTACAGTCTCAGAGTTTCATGTGATAGTATACCAAATTTGGTGGTTCTAAATTGAAAACTGTAGATTTTTTAAAAATTTGTATGGCGGGCCATGACCTCTCGGGCTCCGACCCCTTCCGAAGACCGTCTACAGTCTAAGTTAGAGTTTCATGATTTTGTATAATCATGGCTACAAATTTTGTATAATCTGTTGTAAAATTCATTCTATGTGTAATTTTTTCTTCGTGTAATTTCTTCCTTGTGTAATTTTTGCTGTGTAATTTCATTCCGTGTAATTTTTTCCTGTGTAATTTTGTCATGTAACCGTGCCAGTGTATACGTTTCAAATCATTGACCTTCAGGATTTGGGGAAAAATAAATACATTATGATAATAACATTTATTATTATAAAACAATGTAATGCACCAGAAATGACACAATAATGTGGGAAAAGAAGCAAATATTAAAACAATCTTAATGAACACTTACGATGCAAATGAAAATTTTATTAACACTTACGTAATTTCCCACTTTTTCACCCAATGTCTGACTGCACCATAATTATGGCATCATCATCGGTTTTTGACGGGCCTTCGCATGGGCAAAATTATCAATTACTGAGGAGTAGTCTATACCCAGGGTTATGTTTCTTTTCTACACACAGTATCATGAGAGTTGTGAGTTAGACTTTGTGAAAACACAAGTTTGTTCGTGTCCTCTCACTCCAGAGTAAGTCACTGTCCCAACTGAGCTACGCCGACAGAATGTCTCACAGCAGGATGTCTCACGTCATATCATCTCCCTCTTATTTACATATTTGACCTTTATTTTAAAATGCCTTGCTATTCTCTAACCGCCCCCGTTTATATAAAGAATTACTTTATTGTATTAAATTATAAATGTTAATTTCTAGATATTATTATAAAATTTACTTTACACGCCCTTTGGTGAATTATTTCTTTATAACATTCATTTTTTTTTCTTTTTGTGTGTGTATGGTCGAGTTTGGGAAGAACAGGCTTAACAGCTTCATTAATCTTAGCAATGAAAACAATACGTGGGGTCCAGGTCCGCTGAAGTAGTTTTGGAGGGGAAGAACGCGCCCTACGCAAACAATAATTCGAATTGCTTCCACATATTACTACTAAACTAGCATATCATTAGACGTCAAGGCAAGGGGGACACCCCTCGAGCTCTCTCTCCCTCCGCCTCCAAACCAGCACATAAGTTTCAATGTCAGACTGCCCCATACAACAATTAATCATTATAGCATTTTGGCTATCCCCAATACAGCCGGCGATCGACGCTTTTGCTCACAGTTAATGCTCTCCGTTCACGCATATGGAGTAACGACTACAAACAATATAAGTTTTAAAAATTAATAAATTTTGTAAAATTATTTAAGTAAACATTTTCTTGAGTGGTGGTACTAAAATATTCATAAAAAAAACTTTCAGCTTTGAGCCCCCCCCCCCTAAATCTGGTGACCCGAGCCCACTTGGCCCGTTGCTTAAATAGGTCCTGTGTTATAATGAGTGCATTTGACCTGTGAAAACGTAGAGATAAGCACAGTAGCCTACTGAAGATAAGAAATTTTGAAGATATTGACAGCGGTGTCAAGATAAATAATCCTTCTCAATTAGTGAATTTTTTTATAAATCTGATTAACAACCTTGTCTTCACAGCTTTCATCATACTCTTTTTCAACTTTTACCAAGCCTGTCTACTCTTACTAATTTTCCATGCTTTTAAAATTCTGTGGCTGATAGTTCTTTGTCTGGCGCTCTTTGGCCAAACCTGGCCCTTGCGCCACTAAAATCCACTAACCAACCAACCAACCAAGATAAATAAGAGGAAAGATAAGGAATCTCAGTTGGAATTAATTTAACATGCTGTTATGAAAGGCATATGGAAGAAATTGAATCGAGAGGATTTACTGAATATGCGGAGAGATAAGTTTAAAAGTAAGTCCAAAAGGCAATAATACACCTAATGATTAGATGTTCATGCATTCTAATAATTAAAATATAATTAAATGATAACGCACTCTAATAATTAAAATAATAATTAAATGGCAATGCACTCTAATAATCAAAATTAAAATAATAATTAAATGACAATGCACTCTAATAATTAAAATTAAAGTAATAATTAAATGAGAGAGGTTTGTTTCTAAATTTAAGACTCAAGTTATGGAGAATGGTGAGATAATATTCTGGAGTAAAATTAAGTTGAAATAACTGCAAAAACTTCTTAATAACTAGGAACTGTACACAGACTATATTTAAGATAGTAAAACTATACTAGTAATCGGTAATCCGAATTTACTGGTGTAAAATGGAAAACAAAGTTTCCAAATTTTCGCACATCAACCAGATAGCTTTTTCAAGAAAGGTAGACAACAAACTGCCATCTGGTGGATATGCGAAAGCTTGGAAACCGTGATTTCTATTTTACACCAATAAATTCAGATTACTAATATGGTTTTACTATCTTAAGCAAAAATTACAATATTCAAAATCGGAATTCAGCAGCAGCTGTTCGTTTGCTCTCTGAAGAAGATAGGGTATTGCCAATATTCTTGTCGATGATTCACTTACTTCGTGGAAGAACAGAGATCTTCTCCAGACAAATCTGAAGATTAAAACGTGAAAGAAATACCGGATTACGCCATATAATACAAATTTTGAAGATGGCAATCCGATTTTTGTCGTAAATGTGACAAGGATGGTAAGTCAGATAATATCCGAAAACTTGAAAATTTTCATCGTCCTGGAGCGGGACTCGAATCCGCGTCTCCCAGAAAACACCCGGGTATGCTAACCACTACACCACAACCAGAACGACCAAGTTTCCAATCAAGTTGAATATAACCATCACAGGATTCGCTAGTCGAAGCAACCGACATTCATGTTTAGCGAATCTGGAAGTTAAGAATCTTAATATTTCTTTCACGATTTATCTTCTTCTCCGGGCAAACACGGGATAAGATTCTTAAATTCCCGATTCGCTAAACATGAATGCCGGTTGCTTCGACTAGCGAATCCTGTGATGGTTATATTCAAATTTATCGGAAACTTGTGACTTGGTCGTTCTGGGTGGTGTAGTGGTTAGCATACCCGGGCGCTATTTGACAGACGCGGGTTCGATTCCCGCTCCAGGACGACGAGGTTTTCGAATATCATCTGACTTACGATCCTTGTCATATTTACATCTTCAAAAAAATTTGTATAACAAGTTTTAGTTTGTTAAATAAAAGATTTGGATATACAGTAGATTCTCGATAATCCGGCCTCCTTCTCCTTGCGTGGTTTTTGGTTGCAGAAATCGTGTTAATATCAGGCCGAAATGAATTATACGTCATACATGAAGAAAGTTTTCAATTTTAACGTTATGTTTTGTTTTGAATTGGCACTAAAGTTCATATAATTCAATTTAAAATAAAAGTAGGAAGGATCCTCAAAATAATTAAGAATATTACAAAAACCATCTTCATTAAAGCAGACAAAAATCTGTGACATGTTTCGAAGCGGCCATACTGAGTAGAAAATGCAAGATTCCATCTGTGCTGTATTGCTATTGTACGTTTCTTTTACTGGGTATAGTACGTACACATACATATTGTGCTTTACTGTACTGATAATATGAAAATATCATTTCATTGTTGTAAATGAGACAGTATAGTGCGTACTGATCCGTGTTCTTTTACTATTGTCATATGCTTATCTCTAATTTATGTTTTTTTAATACATATGTACTACACATAGTAAACATAGTAACGTTAAATTAAATGAAGAAATATTTTTTATGGACTCTCAGTAATCCGGCACTCTCGCTAATCCGGAACCCTCTGTGCAAGGAATGGCCGGATTAGCGAGAGTCTGCTGTACTATCATTTCCTTTTCTACACACACTGTGCATTCCTATTATTCTGCCAAGAACTGTCAATAAAAATGCATTTTTATTTGAGCATTTTATTATAAGTAGTTCAGGTATTGAATGTTTGAAAACACGATAAATTTGAGCATCTTCTTCTTCTTTTTCCAACCCTTTTTATAGCCAATTGAGGCTATAGGTTTCCTTCATCTCTCTCCAAATGTTCCTGTCTTGGGCTTGTATATTCCACAGCTTTCCTACAGTTTTGTTTACTTCATCCATCCATCTTCCCTCTGGTCTTCCTACTCCTCTCTTTCCTTTATATGGTCCCCATTCTGTTATTATTTGAGCCTACCAAAATTAAAGCAGGCAGAAACGGTATGAAGTTTTAGACGGCCGTTTAAGGTGGATGCTGGAACCTGATCCGTGTATACTCAAGTCGTTGGGGTCGTGTTACGCAAGGGACTATACGAAAAACCTTTTTTTTTTTATGCTACACATCTTTCCCGACATAGTAAAGTAAAATCCAAGTAAAAAACTTTGATGTAAAGAAAATGGGTAGCGGTGCGACATTGTCAAAACCATTGTGGAAATCTAATCCTGCCGCATGCTGTCCCATAAAGTGACGCAACAAAAGTTAATTTCATTTTTGCGTAGCAATATATCTTACCAAACTATTGCCGAACATTATTTTATCACGTTTTGCATAAACATAACAATATCTCATTACAATCTCGGTAAATTACGAGAATTTGACGCTAAATGGGATAAAAGCCATTTATAAAAATGCATTTTTGATGTTATGAAAACGGTGCGTCGTAGCGAAATTTGGCTTTCTCTCTACTGCCCCCCCCCCTCTCCCTTCCCAAGAAATGATTACCTGCTATTGACGAGAGCTTTAAAATGATGTATAACGTGATGGGGTGTAACCTGTAGATATCCTAGACCAAAAGTTTACAATCTCCCTCACTTAACACATTTGGGATTCAGCTTTTCTCTCAACCTTGAGGTCAGATTTTTTAGCTTGCGCATGCTCAGGCGGACTTTCGTAGTTACATCACATTTCATCTGTGTCAGGGTTGTTCATCTACATCTGAATAATATATAACGATAATAATAATAACAAAAATATTGTTTTTGAAGAACTAAACAGTCCAAATGCTTACTATTGTCGCTGCCATGGTTTAGTAAATATTTACTTTTATGACTCACATACCTTTTTTCATTTGTTTTACAACAGTAACATTCATTAATCCACCGATCTAAGTATCACTCAATGTCAGGTATTGGTAAACCTTATTGTTTGTTGTTATCATTTAATTATGGTAGTATGTACCGGACTGTGGCTTAATATGGTCGTGAGTGACGCGAATAAATGCAGTGTATCTCTCTATTCTAAAAAAGGTAACTGCCGCCGCTGCTGCTGCTGCCGCTGATTTAGAAATTTCGCGACACTCTTGCTTTCCTAGCTCACCGCGGCAAAACGTATTGAATACAAAAATACGAAATTTACATCGTTTGTAGAGAATTGTTTGGAGAACACGCTGAAATAAACCGTTTTTGGATTCTGGCGATACTTCAAGAGCAATTGTATTTCAAAGTTAAGGTAAGCAAAAAAGTGCTATCAGGTCGCGTTCCGGACACACTAACAGCAACAGAACCACGAAACTTTGTAGGCATGTAGTGCCATGACCGAATTTTTGCACCTCGTCGCCTTTTTTTTTGAATCTCGATTTAGTTTACGAGAAATTAAATTTCTAAATTTCACAAAATTCTCTATTTCGCGATGGGATCCATTTAAAAAAACGGATATATGGCAAACTATAAATCATAACGCTTTGCAATTTTTACAGCATAAACTTACAACTATCATCCCTTTTTTACAAAAAAAAAAAAATAAGAAAAAGTAATTTTCTGATTTTTAAGCACTTTTTAAAGACGCAAAGGAAAGAAACGAACGGTCTGTCTTCACGATAACAACAGAAGAACGTTCTGGTCCCGTGACCGGCTGCCATGGTGACGCAGAGAATTTGTTATGCATATGCTTTGTTGGTAAAGCTATCTCAATTGTATAAGGTGGACGTCAAGTAAATTTGCTTCCTATACTTCCAATGGAAAAACTTCAGTACACATTTTCTTCACAATTAATGCGTTCCCAAGGATGAAAATTTGAACATCGATTAAATTAGCTTAATTTTATAACTCGGAATACTTAATATTTTCTAAAACATAACCACAATTATGCAATTCAACATTTGTTTGTCTACTGACGTCAGCAAAGTACAGGTCGCTCTATCTTTTTCTGGACAATTAATGCGTTTCCAAGGATGAAAATTTGAACATCGATTAAAATAGCTTCATTTTATAACTTGTAATACTTAATATTTTCTAAAACATAACCATAAGTGTGCAATCCAACATTTGTTTGTCTACTGACGTCATCAAAGTACAGGTCGCGCCATCTTTTTTCTGGTTCCAACACCACCAAAGGAGAAGTTATTGATTTTTAATATAATTATGGTTATGTTCTAGAAAATATTAAGTATTCCAAGTTATAATATGAAGTTATTTTAATCGATGCTCAAATTTTCATCCTTGGGAACACATTAATTGTGAAGGAAATGTGTACAAAAGTTTTTTTTTCCATTGGAAGTATAGGAAGCAGAATTACTTGACGTCCACCTTAACGGTTTAGCATAACGGTTTACGGAAATGCTTTTTAGACCGCTTTTGTTTTCCTTAGCGGTAAATTTAGTAAGTGCTATAAGTTCAAACGACAAAAGCACGACCTTTCAAGAATTAACGACAGTAAAAAAAAACTCTGAAACTTCGGAATAACAAGACTTATTTGCTTAGACATGCAATAAAAATTGAAATTTATATGAATTTTCCAGTTTTTATTTCATGTGATATACTTGGAGATCGGGCTGCAGGGCCCGAGCGCTACTCTGGAAACGAGCGTAGTGAGCCTAGAGGCGCAGCCCCTAGTTGTACTAAATAAATGTATACTCTCGAATCATTGGTTTTATTTCACACCCACAAAGGTCTTGGAATGCGAAAGTTGCATAGCATAAATTATCTGCAAAGAGTATCAGGGTACTCTCTCAATTTTCTTTTGTACTCAAATTTTTAATTGGAAAGGGACTACTATACATGAGAAAAAGTATTCAGCTTAAATGCAATGAGTGAAAATTATTGCACTTAGATTGTCGAAGCAAAGTAATTTGAACTGTAATCAGAAAAAAAAAAAATAGGTCAAATTCCAATCACATTTAACGAACTTTATTTAACTCACCTGTCCTGATGCTATGGAAACTTCTAGCGACATCAAATTTGGGAATCCACTTCTTATCCTGTAAGTGTGTGTATATATCCATCATATATTGAGGAACGTGAACGTACATTGGGGTCTGGCGTTTCACTAACTGCCTCGAATTCAAATCACTGTCAATTGATGCAGTATCAATTTTCCCAAGAGATTCCTCATCCCAGTATATCTGAGGAATTTCCACTCGCTGTAGCTCCACGAAATTTTGGATATCACGAGAATATCTGCCATTAGTTTCTTCAGGTGAAGTCCTCAGGTGAGCAGGCTGGAACAAGCCGTTGTTGCGACTGGTTTTGAGATGAGAGTTAAATGCAGGTGATGCTGTGCTCCACCCAGACAAGCAACAGTAGTACAAAAACAGACTGGCTGTGAATTTTTCAAAAGTGAGTATCATTTTCTTAAGAGTAGATATTCTGCGGACTAAAAACGACACCTTGCCGTTAGAGGAACAAAATAATGATAGCAAACTCGAGTATTTTCCCACTAGGCAGTTGCGGAGAAGGGCACACGGCCCAAACCCTTCTTCATGTCTTTACCGTGTGTCAATTTTTGGGGCTCTTGAAACAGCAGCACAGTACGCCAATATATATATATATAGTCTTCGATAAGGCACGTGCCCGGGTGCTATCTCTCTCTCTCCTCCTCCTCTTCCCATTACTTTCTTTTCGCTTTTGGGGATATGACCACCTTCTGGCACCATTGGACCAGGAGTCACATGCAAACAGCTGGCGTCTCCCAAAACAAAGCACGTAAGATTACCTAACACTTCGGCTTTCTACAGAAGACGACGATACACACGCATACATCCACGAAAGTAAAATAAAAATAACAAATAAAAGAAATATTTTATGCGCAACGTATTAGGCAAAACATTATTTTTTGCTACATAGAACTGAGTTTTATTTTCCACGCGGAACTTTACAACCTAATCTAAATAAAATCCACTTCTCTAATCTTCGTAAGGCAGTAAGTACCTTTACTGCAACTAAAGCATGCATACAAAATATCTACCTTTTGACAGCTGAATGAAATTTAGTGTTTTGAAATGAATTTTTTTTTAAATTCACCAGCCATTCTCCGTGTTTCCTTTAGTGAATTAATAAATCATATTCCTGATTCAACATTTTCTTTGAAGTAACGGAAAAAACACCTGAATTTCACGGATTTTTCAGAAATACTCCTGCTAATCTCAAACAGAAGTAATCGCTCTTTCCACGTTTATAAGTGAGTAACGGAAAAATTCTCAGTGGTCCGCCACCGAGAATCGAACCCAGGGTCTTCCAGCTACGCGCGGATGTGCTTCCACTGCACCACAGCGGCCTCGAATTCCTCCAGACTCACATACGCTAACTGCCAAGCCAATTGGCAGATTGCTGTTGGAGCCCCGCACAATGCTGGGGATTCGCCAAAGATGGTAAGCAGCAACTGAACAAATAATTAGAAGGCGAATGAATAATTAATACAGACACTTGACGTGGACTAGGAACATCAAACAGAAGTCATCGCTCTTTTCACGTTTATAAGTGAGTCACGGAAAAATTCTCGTTGGCCGCCACCGGGAATCGAACCAATTGGCTTGGCAGTTAGTGTATGTGAGTTTGGAGGAATTCAAGGCCGCTGTGGTGCAGTGTAGGCATATCCGGCGCGTAACTGGAAGACCCTGGGTTCGATTCCCGGTGGCGACCAATGAGAATTTTTCCGTGAATCACTTATAAACGTGAAAAGAGCGATGACTTCTGTTTGATGTTCGTAGTCCACGTCAAGTGTCTGTATTAATTACTCCTGCTAATCTTTCTTCTGTTAGCAAGGTAGAATTGCCGTTTTTAGCACGTCTTTAGTAAACAAAAGATCGTGCTTATGTTATCACTTTGTCCGTCTGTCCGTCGGGGGATCCCATGTCTCTGCAGTTATTGGTCCGATCGGAAAAATTCTTTTTGCATTGAGAAGCATGAAATGTGAGGATGATGATCCTTGCATTCCTGAATTTCTTGATGCACAACGTCGCGGCTAGAAGGCGTAAATGCAGATTATATCGAATTCAAAATACATTTTGTTCCATATATTTGCTTCTAAATACCCGATTGAAAAAATTATTTCTTCCTTTCGATGGCGTTTATAACAAAGACTATTACAAACATAACTTCTTTTTCAAGAATTTCATAAATTTTCCGCTAGGGGGTCATAAAGATAAATTGCGTTTTACCTGATGTCTCTGCTCCTGAAACTCCGATTTGAAAAATTCTTCCTGCATCAGATACAGCTTCTGATGGGAAATGTTTTGCATATAATTTCTAATTTTTGATAAAGAATGGTTTGGCCGCAAGGAGGCGTAAATGTTTATTGCTGCTTTTGATATACATTCACTGTTATAAAAATTCGCGCACCAAGGAAAAACCTTCCGATTAACGCGAAACTCGGTGAATAGCTACGGAGTGGGCAGACATGCAAATGATTAAAGTTTCGTGCGATTCCGCATTCCCGCGCTCCCAAGACCGGCACTGCAATAGCAATCCTTGGGGCTTATAAGGCGCCGCGCAGGGGACTCCACATTCGTGCCGAACTGCACGGTAAGAGTCAGGTGAGATCCCTGAACGATGGAGATGCCGAGGAGCCTCAAACTCCGTCAGGAGTTTGAACGAGGCCGTATCGTCGGGATGAGAAAGGCACGGTGGCCTGCGCGCCGAATCGGCCGCCATTTGGGCCAGTCGGACAGTACGGTGCGATCATGTTGGGAGCAATGTACACCGGAAGGCACCCAGACACGGCGGACTGGCTCAGGACGACCCAGACACACCACCAGCAGAGAGGACCGTGGGATTGTGAGAACGGCACGCACAGATGCAACGACGTCCTTGTTCAATATCCAGAGACATATGGCGACTGTACAAGGGAATCCTGTGTCCGCCAGAATCTTTTCCAGACGCCTGGCAGAGGCGAATCTGCACTCTCGACGGCCCTTACGTTTTCTGTCATTAACACCTGACCATCGTCGGCGTCGATTGCCATGATTTTAGCAGCGAGCAACGTGGAATGCTGCGAACTGGCGACGTATAGTGTTACGAATCCCGCTTCTGTATGGGAACGGACGACCACCGTGTCAGAGTGTGGAGGACAGCAGGTGAGCGCTACAATCCCAACCTCACTGTACAGCGGCACACGTCCCAAATTGCAAGCGTGATGCTCTGGGGAGTCATCGCGTATGACAGCTGGACTTCCCTCGCAGTGATCCGAGGGACGTTGACAGCCCAGCACTACGTACAGGAGATCCTGCGTCCCCATGTGCTGCCTTTCCTGACGGATCGACCTGGAGCCATTTCTCCAGCAAGATAACGCCCGTCCACACACGGCTCGGGTTATCCAAGACTGTCTACGTCATGCTTAGACGCTCCCGTGCCCTACCAGTTCGCCTGATCTCTCCCCCATCGAGCACGTGTGGGACCAGATGGGACGCCAGCTTTCTCCGTGTCTCAGTGTTCGTGATTTAGAGCGTCAGTTGCAAGACGTGTGCGCCAATCGGTCCCAGGATAACATACGGCGTCTTTTTGACTCCAAATGCCGGACCGTATCAACGCATGTATCTGAGCAAGAGGCGCTCCGACGCGGTACTAACGCTGACCGGAATGTGTACACCGTATGTCCGCCGGAAATCGTCCTGCTGTTGTGATATTGTAATTACTTCTGTCCTTGATATGTACCATCTCACTACTAAAATCTCATTTCAAGCCGACACCTCCTTGGTGCGCGGATTTTTATGACAATGAGTGTATTTCCAGCAAAATCTGAGCTTCTAAAAACTCGACAAAAAATATTTCGTGGACCCATACCGCTCACCTCGGAAAACCTCTTCAGAATACTTTCTCCTTAAAATAATGAATAGTTTTTCCGCTAGGGGGCGTATATATATATCTCATTTTTGTCGATATCTCTACTTCTGAGCCTCCGATTTGAAAAATTATTTCTTCGTTGGAGTGCATTTCCGATGCGAAATGTTTCTCATATAATTTCACATTTTTTTTAATGAACAAGTCTTCCAGCAGAGGGTATAAGTTCACGTTTCCATTTACAGAAATATCTGTAGGACTAAAACCCGATATAAAATTTTTTTCCCAAAATAATGTAAAATTTAGACGCTATGGGCGCCAGCGTTTATCTGTTTCCCTCAATATCTCTGCCTCTAAATGTGCCATTTAAACAATTCTTTCAACATTTACCTTCACTTTGAGGTAGTATTTGAGGTGTTTTATAGTTCACAGTTCTGTCGCTAGTTTGTGTTTTGGTACTTCTGTTTGTAGCTGCATCTCCGCTTCTAAAACCCCTATTGAGAAATTGCTGTTTTATTGTATGCCGTTCGCTATAATAGAAATGTGGAGCATTATCCTCTTTAAATAATGCAGAAATTTCTCGCTAGGGGGAGTAAAGGTCAAAATCTTTTTCTCGCTATCTTTGCGTTCGAAAGATGTATTTGAAAAGTTCTTGTTCCTTATAGTAGCTTTTCCCATTAAGAATATTTTTCGTCTATTTTCAACTTTTCCATTATGCAAAATTCTTCCGCTAGAAAGTGTAGAATTATATCATGTTTCCTTCTATATTTTTCCATTTAACCGTTCGATTTGAAAATCTGTTTGTCTCCGATATTCCTTCTGCTGTGAGAAAACTTTTGTGCGCCATTTATTAATTTTCATAACATTCTTTTTATCCCATGGAAGTACGACGTAGCTGTTTCTATTTCTGGATGTTTTATAGATTGTAGAAATCCGGTTGATAGTTTTCCTAACCGATTCCATTGACTATGAATAACTTTGATAAATTAAATTCGCGTCAGAAAGGATTCAGAAGACGCGCTCATGACAACCGAAAATTCGGTGTCATCTTTCTTGTTAAGAGGTGTTAACGAAAATTTCTGAATTTTCAGTGAGTTTTTTCGGGATTTTGTGAAAACAGGAATTTGTCGGTGACGAAAATCGAAATCGCATCTCCTCGCTCCGGAGTTAATTGCTCTAACCGACTAAGCTACACCGACGGAATGTGTCGCTGCAGATTTGCCGTCTTGACACGTGCTTTACCTCTGTAGTAAGTCACAATTCCGTTCTCATATTGACGCCAAAATTTTGTTTTTCCTCATCCATTAAAAAATTAGCCTTACGGAAAATTTCTGGCAGTAAAAGAGATTCACGGGAATACTCGAGGTTTGATTAACTATTCAATTTCAATCGTCTGTTGGCGGACCTGATTTTGAAGTTCTGTAGCGAGATCGGATATTGTGGCTAGCATTTCGCTTCATATTAAGGTTATTGTGGCAACCGATATTTCCCCTCCCGATTGATGCACCTGCTATTATACAGTATATTGTGTCACCGTGAGAAACCGGGCCGCGGTGGACTAGTGATCCATGTTCGTGACTGGCACGGAAAAGACCTCGGATTTGATCCCAGGCAGGTACGAAAGCTCGAACCTCTAAATATCCGCCGTGCGTCGTATGGGCACGTTAAGCCGTTGGACCCCGGGTACTGCCACCCCCCGGTATCAAATAAGGGCGTCTTCTACCTCGCTTTCGTGTCACTTTCCTATTTGGTACTCTAGCCCCAATCTCCTAGCTTCCTATTTCTAAGGGTTGTTTAAGACCGTGGGGTCAGACACTCCCTTCCTAAAATCCTCTACATTTGATCTGAAACCGAGTACTTGAGTTATTTTTACGGGTGATTGTATGATGTCTATGTACCAGCCCCTTAGGACAAAAGCTATTATGGTATCTATAACGAAGTAAATTTCTCCATCATTTTTGGTCCACGCGGGGGATCGAACCCGAGTCCTCTTATTCCGGAACAAATCGCTCTACTAACTGAGCTACGCAGACGTTCGTCGGTCTCGCTGCTATCTGCCTTTATGCCGTGTGTGTCCTGGGAAGGGGGAGACCCGTCACCCCCTCCCCCGAAAGAGGGCCGGAGGCTTGGCCCACGGGTCAGCTGGGACCATGTATCGTTGTAGGCAGGCATCCTCTGAAGAACGTGCACTTGAGAACTCCCAGTCAGTCTGGTGTGTGGAATGCAACATCACAGACATTTATTTTTCAACATCACACACATTTATTTTTCGAAGCTCTGAAGAAGGGATTCTCTTATTTTTCCTGTCTCGCGATGTGGAAAGAACATCACACCATTGCAAGATCTTTAACGGCCGGGTCATCCGGAAAGTTCGGGCGCCATTATAACGAAGTAAATATGTCCGTCATTTTTGGTCCACGCAGAGGATCGAACCCGAGTCCTCTTATTCCGGAACAAGTCGCTCTACCAACTGAGCTACGCAGACGTTCGTTTTCGCTGCTATCTGCCTTTATGTCGTGTGCGTCCTGCGGGGCAGGCACGTCACATATCAAGAGTGAATTTTATATTTAGGGATTTTGTGAAATAATGCACTCAATGGACAAAACATTGGAGGCGCTTACCTAATAACGTGTTTCTCCTCCTATACCGCCGTTAACAGCCTGTACACGTCGGAGAATGGACTCCACCTGATGCCGGATGGTTTCTGGAGGTAATGCCTGCCATGCGTCTTGCAGCATTGTCCACAACTCAGCCCGAGACGTCGGTCCAGGATCCATGCATCCGATGCTACGCTCCACGGCACCACAGAGAGCTTGCACAGGGTGTAAATCAGGGAACCACAAGGGGCCACTGGATGGTTCCAAACTCAGATGAGTATTCCTCGAGCCATGTCTGGTTGTTGCGGCCCGGTGTGGCAGAGCTTTGTCCTAACAGACCATTGGCCGCAGGATGCGCGAAGGCCATAAGAGCGTGTAGGAGATCAGTCAGCACATGCTGGTAGCGCACAGCGGTTAAGGACCTCTCCATAGACACTAAGGGAGCTACCTAATGTGTCCCACGAGAAGGCTCCTTAAACCATCCCAGAGCCACTACCGCCCTGAACAAAGTCGATTTGACACTACGGGGCCTTGGCCTTATGCTGCCGACGCCACTCTCGCGCCTTCCTGTCAGCTCGGTACACCTAAAAACGGGATTCACGTGACCTCACGACGCGGCGCTACTCTGCGGAGGTCTAGTCTTGATGTTTCCGGCGCCAGGTGAGGCGAAATGTCAGATGACGAGCAGTCAACAGTGGCACACGAATAGGGCGTAGATTCCCGTTGCCCATGGTTACGCACAGTGCTGCGTACCGTTCGCTTGCTGATGCTACTTGGGCTTTCGGCATTTAACCTGGATGCGATTTGCGACACCGTTGCCAAGCGGCCTGTCTGTACAAGCCTGAATAGTCTACGTCTATCCCGGTCACCAATGGCGTGTGGTCGGCCCTCGGTTGTTCTCTGGGCGCTGGTACGTCCGTCGATGGTATACTCGCGATACAGCCTTGATACTGTTGTCCTCGGGAGCCCTAGGGTTCTTACCACTTGTGCAATATGTTATAATGACCCACTTATCTTGCGCCGACAATGCGTCCACGATCAAAGTCTTTCATATCACCACGTTTACCCATGTTCATCGATTGCGATGCACTGTTAAGAAGCCTTACAGTCCGCCTATTTATTGCTTACGTTCGATTTGGATCTGTTTCACTATGCATGGGGAATGCCCATGTCAACTGCCCATCACCCCTATCTCTAATGTTTTGTCGACTGAGTGTATATACAGGGGTTGGACAGAATGTCAACACCACGCTCAGAGACGTGACTTTTTAGGCAGCTGAGTACGTTGCAATACGCAAAGGTATCCACCACTTTTTGGTTGTTTGGAACCTCAAGGTCCTGTTTAAGTGCATTTCAAGTGTGTGACGTACACTGGCGTGCAAAAATTAAGGACGAGACGGTTTTTTGAATGTAACGTCGTGCAGAAGTGCTCCACATCGACTCAAATCATACCATAAGATCCATAAGATGTAAGAATATGGGACAAGTGAGCAAAACCGTCCAAACAAGGAATCCAAAGGATACAAAGGCACTTTATTGAAAAGCTAGCTTCGAGCACAACTGGAAAGAAGACAGAAACGTCCATGTGACAGGCGGCTGCCAAGAAAAATCCAGTCTTTAGTAGAGGATATGATCACCCCTGACTGCGTTGCAGGATTTACAACGTCTGTCTATGCTGAGGACGAGGTTGTCAAGGAGCTGTTGAGGTATCGCGGCTCATTCATTTTGTAGCACCAATTGCAGCTGCGGAATCGTTGCTGGCGGATGGTGACGTGCTGCCAAGCGTCTACCGAGAAGGTCCCACACGTGTTCGATTGGATTAGGTCCGGGAACCTTGCGGGTTAATCCATGCGTTGACTGTCTTCACTCTCCAACAGCTCTGCGACAGCTACTGTACGATGAGGTGTAGCGTTGTCGTCCATGAAGAGTAACTCAGGTCCCACAGCACCTTTAAACAGACGCACGTGAGGCAGGAGAACCTCGGTACCATAGCGGACACCACTGACCGAACCTCCTTGGAAGATGTGCAGGTCAGTACGGCTACCAAGCATGATACCACCCCAAACGAGAACTCCGCCACCTCCAAACCGGTCCCTTTCGATGATATTGGAGGTGTGATTGCGTGTTCCCTGCTCTCTCCAGATGTGTATACGTCCAGAATCGCTCGTCAGACTAAATCGTCTCTCAACCGTAAAGAGAACTTGACCCCATTGCTGATGTGTCCAGTTCTTGTGTTCCTAGCACCACAGAAACCGCCGTCTCCGATGAGCAGGCGTTAATGGCACACACCGTACTATTCGTCGTGCAAATAGACCACCTTTGTGCAGCCTCCTGGCCCCGGTAAAACGCGATAACGGACGTCCAGTTGTCTGTTGCATGTGCCTTGCGATTTCTCCCGCTGTCTGCCGTCTGTCTCTTCTCGCCTGTAGGACAATATACCGGTCGTCGTCCGCCGTGGTTGCTCGTGGGCGACCATTGCTAAACTCTCGGACAGCTGTTCCTGTCGTTTAAAATGCTCTCCAAGCTCGTGAAACGATGCTGTGAGCGATCCCGAACTCCTCGGCCACACTAGTCACACTTCGACCTTCTTCCAACTTCCCAATTACGCGACCTCGGGTAAAGTCATCCAGATGTCGTCTACTGGATTGCCCGTTGGCCATATCACACGGTGACAGCAACTCGACGTCGTTAAAACCGATGTACACCGTGCAATTGCTTTCATCGAATTGCTGAGCGTACACCGCCCGTGTGCCTTTTACCCTTCCGACACTCTCCCCCCCCCCTATGTCAGGCTGCATATATGCGCATGCCCTACCGTACCGGACCCTAGTCTATCTCCTGAGTGGTCTTTCGGTCCGTTCTGCATGCTCGTTCCGCTGTTATGCTAATTTCTCCTCTTCGTCCTTAATTTTTGCACACCAGTGTATATTCTAATACAACTTTCATTTTTATTTCCTTTCCCTATGTAAATTTGAGTTTGTTCTCCTTTATACTTCCAAACTTAACGCTATGTCTTTTCCCTCAAACGAGAATACTGTTGGCAACATTTGAGGTCAGAGTGAAAGTGACGTATGACTGTGATAAGAACGATGGATAAAAAGTACGATACAACAGTTGCTAGGGTGGATGTGTGTGTGTGTGTGTAGACGTTCAATTAGATATAGATAAATGTAATCTGATATCTGCTGTCTTATATTGTAGAGTTCTTCTTAAATTCGTGCTGGATCAATACGAGGTTATTTTAAGCCTGACTTTTGTTAATGTTTCGTCTGGCCGTAAAAGCTTAATTAGGAACTATTGCATCGTATTCTAATTTAGTTCAACATTTCTTAGTTATGGTTTTAGACATAGCATAACACCAATCTTGCTCACGAAAAAGACATTACGTTATAAGTGTCTTGTTGAAAAATTTCTTTCAGGGTGACGACCTTACGGACTTTGAAAGAGAGCTAATTGTTGATGGCCGGTTAGTTGGTGCCTCGTCATGACAACATACCGTGTTTGTGGCAAAACCTCGTCTGCGACACTGACTGATAGAGAACGATTCTGATTGATAGAGACTTGAGCGCATTAAAAACGATTGTTAGCGGTAATAATAAGACCACGGTGCCGAAAATTAGTGCGGGGCTCAATCTGCATCTCCAGACCCCAGTATCAACGAAAACAGTGAGCAGGGAACTGCATAAACAAAATATTCATGCCAGAGCTGCCATTGCAAAGCCTCTGGTGACCCGGGTGAATACACAAAGGCGACGGCAGTGGTGCCAGGAACATGCAACGTGGACTGCCGATGCATAGAAGCGTGTCATGGGGTCGGATGAATCCACATTCACACTATTCTCCACCGCAGGACGTGTTTACTTGTGGAGAACCGTCAGAGGGTACAATCCAGACTATTTGCTTCCAACAGTGCAGCATGGTGGTGGTTTTGTCATGCTCTGGGCGGTCATACTGTAGTTTTCAGCAGGTACCATTATCATCTTGAAAGGACGGATGACTGGCAGGACGTATGAAATCATTTGGCTGACCAAGTCCATCCAGTGACTCAAACATTGTTTCCTGCAGGGGATGCTATTTATCAAGACGATAACGCGCCAATTCACAGAGCTCCGAATGTCCAATCATGGTTTGAGAAACATGAGGACGAACTTTCACACCTTCCTAAGCCTCCCCAATCACCAGACTTAAACATCATCGAGCCACTGTGGTATGCGTTATTCTTCTCTTGCATCTCTCAAGGACCTGGAGTAGTTTCTGCATAAAGAATGGTGTAAAATCTATCTTTCTATATACACTGGCGTGCAAAAATTAAGGACGAGACGCTTTTTCGAATGTAACGTCGTGCAGAAGTGCTCCACATCGACTCAAATCATACCATAAGATCCATAAGATGTAAGAATATGGGACAAGTGAGCAAAACCGTCCAAACAAGGAATCCAAAGGATACAAAGGCACTTTATTGAAAAGGTAGCTTCGAGCACAACTGTACAGAAGCCAGAAACGTCCATGTGACAGGTGGCTGCCAAGAAAAATCCAGCCTTTAGTAGTAGATATGATCACCCCTGACTGCGTTGCAGGAATTACAACGTCTGTCCATGCTGCGGACGAAGTTGTCAAAAAGCTGTTGAGGCATCGCGGCCCATTCCTCTTGTAGCGCCAATCTCAGCTGCGGAAACGTTGCTGGCGGATGGTGACGTGCTGCCTAGGGGCTCCCGAGAAGTTCCCACACGTGTTCGATTGGATTTAGGTCCGGAGACCTTGCGGGCCAATCCCTGCGTTGAATATCTTCATTCTCCAACAGCTCTGCGACAGCCACTGTACGATGAGGTGTAGCGTTGTAGTCCATGAAGAGGAACTCAGGACCCACAGCACCTCTAAACAGACGAACGTGAGGCAGGAAAACCTCGGTACCATAGCGGACACCAGTGACTGAACCTCCTTGGAAGATGTAGAGGTCAGTACGGCTACCAAGCATGATACCGCCCCAAACAAAAACTCCGCCACCTCCAAACCGGTCCCTTTCGATGATATTAGAGGTGTGATTTCGTGTTCCCTGCTCTCTCCAGATGTGTATACGTCCAGAATTGCTCGTAAGACTAAATCGGCTCTCATCCGTAAAGAGAACTCGACCCCATAGCTGTTGTGTCCAGTTCTTGTGTTCCTGGCACCATAGAAACCGCCGTCTCCGATGAGCAGGCGTTAATGGCACACACCGTACTGGTCGTCGTGCAAATAGACCACCTTTGTGCAGCCTCCTAGCCACGGTAAAACGCGGAAACGGACGTCCAGTTGTCTGTTGCAAGTGCTTTGCGATTTCTCACGCTGTCTGCCATCTGTCTTTTCTCGTCTGGAGGACAATATACCGGTCGTCCGCCGCCGTGGTTGCTCGTGGACGACCACTGCTAAACTATCGGACAGCTGTTCCTGTCGTTTGAAATGCTCTTCAAGCTCGTGAAATGATGCTGTGATCGATCCCGAACTCCTCGGCCACCCTAGTCATACTTCGACCTTCTTCCAGCTTCCCAGTGACGCGACCTTGGGTAAAGTCATCCAGATGTCGTCTACTGGATTGCCTGTTGGCCATATCGCACAGTGGCAGCAACTCGACGTCGTTCAAACCGACGTATACCGTGCAATAGCTTTCACCGAATTGCTGAGCGTACGCCGCCCGTGTGCTTTATACCCTTCCGACACTCCCCCTCCCCTATGTCATGCTGCATATATGCGTATATCCTACCGTACCGGACCCTAGTCTATCTCCTGAGCGGTCTTTCGGTCCATTTTGCCTGCTCGTTCCGCTGCTATGCTAATTTCTCCTCTTTGTCCTTAATTTTTGCACACCAGTAACAGACTAAACTACACAGACAGAAAGCCAAGTAGGTCCTGAAAAAATGTTTTAATTTTCACATACAGACAATTCCAGTGGCCGAATATATAGGATGATCAATAAGGAGTATGGCCACCATTTGGGGCGATACACCGTTGAATCCGACGTGGCATCGAGGTAGTGAGATTCCGAATAGAGTCCTGGGGTATCGTGGACCACGTGCTGTTGATCCAAGTCGACAGTTCATCTTCATTTTGCGGGGGTGGGACGGTACTCAATCGACGTCCAATCATGTCCCACTGATGCTCGATAGGCGAGAGGTCGGGGGATCGTGCTGACCACGGAAGCATCGGCACGCCGTGTAAAGCATTCAGGTTGATCCGAGCGGTATGCGGCCGGGCGTTATCCTGTTAAAAAACGGCTTTGGGGATGCCCTGCAGATATGGTAGTGCCACGGGCCGCAGCACCTCATCAACATAGCGGCGTGACGTCAGTTTGCCCGTAATGTGTGCCAACGGTGAGTGGCTGTTGGTGCTAGCCCCCACACCATAATCCCACGTTGCTGGGCCGTGTGACGCTACACAATGGCAGAGGAATCCGTCCGTTGGCCACGTTGCCTTTAGACTCTCACAAGGCGATCATCCGTGGTGAGACAGAACAGCGATACGTTGCTGCACACCGTCTTTGAAATTCTAGTCATCTGCAAGAAAAACAGACGTACTTTTCATCGCAAGGACAGACTCTACCAACTTGTGGTTATTTCAGAGAAGAACCTGGCTGACATTACAAGAAGAAACACACACCCAGAGTCTTAATAACTAGCTCATACCCGTGCTATGCACGGGTGAAAAAGCTGTGACTGGAATTCTATAACACGAATCGTAAAACACATATACATAACTATAATAAATGGTTGAATTATAAATGGGCAGTTTATAAGATAGGTCTGCGATTAGCTCTAAATTTTTCAAGTTACGCAAAGTATTAGAAGATTGGTTTGCACGCCATCGCCATCGCCATTGTCGTTCTCTATTTAAGCGACGTTTTCTTTCAGCTTTATTTTCTTCCATCTTGTACTACACAGTATTAGAAGACTGGTTTGCATGCCATCGCCGTTGTCGTTCTCTATTAAGCGACGTTTTCTTTCAGCTTTATCTTCTTCCATCTTGTACTACAAAGTACTAGAAGATTGATTTGCATGCCATCGCCGTTGTCGTTCTCTATTTAAGCGACGTTTTCTTTCAGCTTTATCTTCTTCCATCTTGTACTACAAAGTACTAGAAGATTGATTTGCATGCCATCGCCGTTGTCGTTCTCTATTTAAGCGACGTTTTCTTTCAGCTTTATCTTCTTCCATCTTGCACTACAAAGTACTAGAAGATTAATTTTCATGCCATCGCCGTTGTCGTTCTCTATTTAAGCGACGTTTTCTTTTAGCTTTATCTTCTTCCATCTTGTACTACAAAGTATTAGAAGATTAATTTGCATGCCATCGCCGTTGTCGTTCTCTATTTAAGCGACGTTTTCTTTCAGCTTTATCTTCTTCCATCTTGTACTACAAAGTATTAGAAGATTGATTTGCATGCCATCGCCGTTGTCGTTCTCTATTTAAGCGACGTTTTCTTTCAGCTTTATCTTCCATCTTGTACTACAAAGTACTAGAAGATTGATTTGCATGCCATCGCCGTTGTCGTTTTCTATTTAAGCGACGTTTTCTTTTAGCTTTATCTTCTTCCATCTTGTACTACAGAATATTAGAAGATTGGTTTCCACGCCATCGCCGTTGTCGTTCTCTATTTAAGCGACGTTTTCTTTCAGCTTTATCTTCTTCCATCTTGCACTACAAAGTACTAGAAGATTAATTTTCATGCCATCGCCGTTGTCGTTCTCTATTTAAGCGACGTTTTCTTTTAGCTTTATCTTCTTCCATCTTGTACTACAAAGTATTAGAAGATTAATTTGCATGCCATTGCCGTTGTCGTTTTCTATTTAAGCGACGTTTTCTTTTAGCTTTATCTTCTTCCATCTTGTACTACAAAGTATTAGAAGATTGATTTGCATGCCATCGCAGTTGTCGTTCTCTATTTAAGCGACGTTTTCTTTCAGCTTTATCTTCTTCCATCTTGTACTACAAAGTATTAGAAGATTGATTTGCATGCCATCGCCGTTGTCGTTCTCTATTTAAGCGACGTTTTCTTTCAGCTTTATCTTCCATCTTGTACTACAAAGTACTAGAAGATTGATTTGCATGCCATCGCCGTTGTCGTTCTCTATTTAAGCGACGTTTTCTTTCAGCTTTATCTTCTTCCATCTTGTACTACAAAGTATTAGAAGATTGTCTTGCATGCCATCGCCGTTGTCGTTCTCTATTTAAGCGACGTTTTCTTTCAGCTTTATCTTCTTCCATCTTGTACTACAAAGTATTAGAAGATTGGTTTGCACGCCATCGCCGTTTTCGAGCTATTGTTTTTGAAACTGAATTAAAAGAGCTATTGTTTTTGAAGCTGAATTCACTCGTTACAACTTTTGCTGCCTAATCTGTGTTTTCTGTGTAAAACATGCTTGGTAGATACATAAACTTATTCACCTGGTCTAACTCAGCACCATGTAGACTGATGTTGTATTCGGTACTAACAGTTCCTCGCCGAAAAACCATGACCGAAATGACCCATCAATTTCTCGTTCGGTTTACACCCATAGAGAAGGTTCAGACGCAACTATGTGCCATGGGACTTTTGTGCTGCGTATCAGAAACAGAATTAAATTGGATTGAACCTACAACAGGCTCAGATATACGACAGAGAGCAGAAAGATCGTAGTACTAGGAGTGATAGATTGAGAGTGCGAGTGGATACAGCTTGTAATGCCAGACTATGACGCCACAAGAAGCACTTCCAGAGAGAAAATACTGGCAGCAGGCGAAACAGATGACCTTATTTGTAACCTGGATTCAAGTCTCCGGAACATGTGGAGCACGGCGAGTTGTCAGTGGTTAAGAACGAATCAGCCTATTGGGCATCGATCCCGCGATCATCTGGTAGGAAGGCTATTGCTCTAAACACTAGGCCAATCGCCTCCCAAAATCAGCTGCTTTGGTTGTTCTTTCTTTATTTATACTCGGCCTGATTTTCATACATACTTCTTTCATCCTAGAGAATTAAAATACAGCATCCGAAAAATTTTATTTCGTCACCGCTGGGATCGAACCCCAGATCTCTCGATAACTAGCCGAGTGCATTTGCTTTACGCTACGGTGCCAACAATTCACGACGCTATGTGCCGTGTATTGTGCATCACCTCCGAAATTAGCATACATCTTCATCTCCGAAATTAGCATACATGTGACGTATACTCTAAATTAACTTTCACTTTTAGTTGCTTTCCTTATGTAAATTTGAGTTCATTCTCTTTTAGTGTTTTCAACCTTAACGGTGTATCTTCTCTCTCGCGAAATGAGGTTAGCAACACTTCTTAGGTCAGACAGCATAATGTATGCATGTGACCTATAGGAACTAGAAGATACACAATGTCGAAGCAGCAGCCAAAAGACTGAGCATTTTGATGTGCTATTATAATTGTGGAAGTTGCTTACTCTGAAGTTTGATTTACTTGAAGTCGGCATTTTAAGGCTCTACGAGACCCGCTATCTTGTATTGCTGCCTTCTCTTGTTAACCAACGGGCAAGCGTATTTCACAAATTGCTCGGGCAATTTTGCACATTTTGGAACACCGTTTGTGGCTAACGCTATAACGAAGTAAATTTCTCCGTCATTTTTATCCGCGCCAGGATTCGAACCCGGGTCCCCTCATTCCGGAATAAGTTGCTCTACCAATTGAACTACGCGGACGTTTTATTCCGATTCCTATCTGCCTTTATGTCGTGTGCGTCCTTCTGGCAGGTACGTCACATCTCCTAGTACGTTACATCATCTCCCCTTTATTTATTTATTTATTTTTTTCCAAGTGCGGGAGAAGGGATTCTCTTATTTTTCCTATCTCGCGGTGTGGAAATAACATCACACCATTGCGAGATTTTGAACGGTCGGGTCATCCGGATAGTTCGGGCGCCATTATAACGAAGTAAATTTCTCCGTCATTTCTGTCCACGCCAGGATTCGAACCCGGATCCCCTCATTCCGGAATAAGTCACTCTACCAATTGAGCTACGCGGACGTTTTATTCTGATTCCTGTCTGCCTTTATGTCGTGTGCGTCCTTCGGGCAGGTACGTCACATCTCCTGGTACGTTACAACGCAAGATATATGATAAATAAAGAGTTCCCTGGTTTCAGAATTTTTATTGACCTTTCCCTTCATTTTTTATCTGCAGCAAAAGTCGTACCAAGGCGTCTTCCATAGTTTTATTAATTAATAAAAATACTTAAAGAGTCCAAAATGAAAATCTGAAACCAGGGAACTCTTTATTTATCATGTATCTTGCGTTAGCCACAAACGGTGTTTCAAAATGTGCAAAATTGCTCGAGCAATTTGTGAAATACGCTTGCCCGTTGGTTAACAAGAAAAGGCACAATACAAGATGGCGGGTCTCGTAGAGCCTTAAGCTGTACTATTAAATATCTTACGGTTGGAGTTAAAGTGTTCTGCCTACTAACATTTTTTAATTAGTTTAGAAGCGTAGCTACCATTGTGATTAATTCCTCACGTATTTTGGAAACAGTCAAGTGTGTAAAAATGTGCATATCATGTTGATGAATAAAACCGTAAAATTAAGTCTTTCTGACTCTTTTTTTTTAATGATTTCGTTTCATTCAAGAAAAGTAGTGGTCTCAAAGTTTCAAGTAGTAAAAAACGCTACATACAGGGGAGCAAAAATGGGAAGATAAGAGTGGGAGGAATAGAAAAAACCCCAAAAAACCCGGAGTATTCATCAGCTGGAAGAGAGAGTTTTTTAACACCATATTAGTTTGGTCAACGCAGGAAGTTATAGGAGGGGAAAGAAGTCATCAATAAGAATATTAGAGGGAAATATATGGAAATACACGTATACGCGTACCGGAAAGATATATTTATTACTTGCACACCTCTTCTATTTTTATTTTCCTATTACAGAGAGGGGAGTCATAGCCTCTTTTCGGTCATTTCAAGATAAAGAGACCAAAAAAAAAAAAAAAAAAGAAATTATTGTATAGCAAACAGGAAGACAGGAGGCATGAAGTTAATAATGTATTGCGTAGCAAAGGAAAATAGAAGCTGATTTATAGTGTTCTATCAGTCTGTTTAAGAGAGATAGGTAAAGGTGAAGAGACTTCGTAAAATAAGAACATTATGGTAAAAAAAATATCCATAACCAAGAGTAGAAGAATAAGGAGTTTTATGAAGTCATTTTAATCTGGTCAGGAACGGAAGCTATATTTTTAAAAAAGTTAAGGATTGAAATATTACAATAAATGAAAAATGGAAAAATTACAGAAAATGATTTATTACCCCTCTTATTTTTATTGTGTTATAGGAGAGTTAAAAGTTAGATAATTGTCTTATCAAATTGCTCAATATGCGGAGGAGGGGGGTGAAGGCATAAAAGAGGGAGCTCTGTAATGCCATATTAGTTTAGTCAAGGCAAAGAGGCTAAAAAAGAAAAAAAAAAAAAAAAGAAAAAAAAAAAGAAACAAAGAAGGTTTAAATATTGCAGCTCATACAGTAGGTCCATTCCTCTTCTTCTTAGCCTGTTGAAACCAACTGCAAGTTATAGGCTTCCCCAGTCATTTCCAGCTTCCTCGATCCTTAGCCTCAGCCCATCATTTAGAACCTCTGAATTTCTGAAGGTAATTTCTCCATCTTGTTTTCTGGCGCGGCGACCCTTTGTCTCTTTCCATCTCTCGGTTGCCATTCTGTTATTAATTGCGTCCATCTTTCATCTTTCGATCTTCCAACATTTCCAGCCCATCTCCACTTTGATTCTTTTATTATTTTTATAATATCTATTATTCCTGTTCTTTCTCTTATAAGTTCATTTCTAATCTGTCTCTTCTTGAATGGAAGATCGCCGGTTAAATTGTATTTAAGTCTCCAAATGGCTCTGTACCTTGAATAATTCTTCTATTGATTTTTTTTTCTTGTCTCTCTTTAAAACTGATTATTTGACATAACTAAATGTATTCGTCTACGTTTTCGATTTCTTTTCCTTCTATCAAAATCTTTTCTGTGCTGTTCATATATTTAGTTTTTGCTGTATTTATTGTATAACGTAAGCCTTTTTCGTGGGCGAGATTGGTGTTACGCTATGTCTAAAACCATGACTAAGGAATGTTGAACTAAATAAGAATACAATGCAATAGTTTACGGCCAGACGAAACATAAATAGGAATCAACTTACGTTAACCTTTTATTGGTCCAGCAATATTTCAATAAAGCCATTATAGAGCCACATATGATCTAGTTACATCTAGGTTTTACACAGAGCGAATATACCCACACCCACACATACACATAGCAAGTGCTGTATCGTCCTTTTTATCTATCGTTCTTATCACATTCATACGTTACTTTCTCTGACCTCAAAAGTGTTGCCAACCACATTCATATGAGAGAGAAGGTATCACGTTAAGTTTGGAAAGTGCAAAAGAGAACAAACTCAAATTTACATAAGAAAAGGAACTAAAAATGAAAGTTAAATTAGAATATACGTCCACAGTGTTATTTTATCTTTCTCTCTTCAGTACCGGTAAAGCAAAAAAAAAAAAAATATTCCTCTTATAGTAGATATTTAACTTGGAAATATTAGTTGGTTACATTACTATAAAGATGTAAGCTATTATGTTTTGTGTCGTCTCCCTTTCCCGTAAGCTTTAGCCGCAATTTACCTTTACCTACGGAGTTGCGGGTAATCCTAAGCAGCTGTCATCCACCCTTCCCATAGGCTAAAACTACAATTTACCTATGGGGTTGGAGACCACCTGTGGCTTTCGTCGCAATTTACTTACGGAGTTGATAATCCTAAGCCGCTGTCATTCACCGTTCCCTTAGGTTATAGCTGCAATTTACCTATGGGGTTGGAGAACACCCGTGGGCCGCCCCGGTGGCGCAGTGGTCTAAGGCGTTGGCCTTTGATCGTTCGCCCGTAAGGGGTCCCGGTTCGAATCCCGGTCGGGCATGTCCCGGTTCGAATCCCGGTCGGGCACCTCCAATCAAAAAAAAAAACACCCGTGGCTTTAGCCGCAATTTATCTACGGAGTTGCGGGTAATCCTAAGCCGCTGTCATCCACCCTTCCCTTAGGCTATAGCTGCAATTTACCTATGGGGATGGAGGCCACCCGTGGCTTTAGCTGCAATTTACCTAAGGAGTTGGGGGTAATCCTAAGCCGCTGTCATCCACCCTTCCCTTAGGCTATAGCTGCAATTTACCTATGGGGTTGGAGACCACCCGTGGCTTTCACCGTAATTTACCTACGGAGTTGCCCGTGGCTTTAGCCGCAATTTACCTACGGAGTTGCGGGTATTCCTAAGCCGCTGTCATCGACCCTTCCCTTAGGCTATAGCTGCAATTTACCTATGGGGTTGGAGACCACCCGTGGCTTTTGCCGCAATTTTTTTTTTTTTTATTGGAGGTTTTTTTTTTTTTTTATTGGAGGTTTTTTTTTTTTTGATTGGAGGTTTAACGACCACCGTGAGCAACTCAATGGGCTATAAGCAGTCGCCCGTCCCTAATTTTAGGATCACTGGTTCCAGGGAAGGGAGAGAGCCAGTGCCGTAAGACAAACACAACATCCATGCCTCACCGGGATTCGAACGCGGACCCCTTACGGACGAATGATCACAGGCCAGCGCCTTAGACCACTGCGCCACCGGGGCGGCGCCGCAATTTACCAACACCGGAATTTTAATGTGTGTGCGCGCTACGCGATTTTGGTTGACATTTAACTGCTTTATAGTGAGCCGCCACGGCAAATCTAAAATATCTGGCACAGTGGCGTACCCAGAAATTAATTTTGGGGGGTGCATATCGTCGGCGCAATGTCAAAACCACGAAATGCAAAATTTTTTAGTTTTTTTTTTTTATTGGAGGTTTAACGACCACCGTGAGCAACTCAATGGGCTATAAGCAGTCGCCCGTTCCTAATTTTAGGGTCACTGGTTCCAGGGAAGGGAGAGAGCCAGTGCCGTAAGACAAACACAACATCCATGCCTGACCGGGATTCGAACCCGGACCCCTCACGGACGAATGATCACAGGCCAGCGCCTTAGACCACTGCGCCACCGGGCGGCGCCGCAATTTACCAACACCGGAATTTTTATGTGTGTGCGCGCTACGCGATTTTGGTTGACATTTAACTGCTTTATAGTGAGCCGCCACGGCAAATCTAAAATATCTGGCACAGTGGCGTACCCAGAAATTAATTTTGGGGGGTGCATATCGTCGGCGCAATGTCAAAACCACGAAATGCAAAATTTTTTAGTTTTTTTTTTATTGGAGGTTTAACGACCACCGTGAGCAACTCAATGGGCTATAAGCAGTCGCCCGTTCCTAATTTTAGGGTCACTGGTTCCAGGGAAGGGAGAGAGCCAGTGCCGTAAGACAAACACAACATCCATGCCTGACCGGGATTCGAACCCGGACCCCTCACGGACGAATGATCACAGGCCAGCGCCTTAGACCACTGCGCCACCGGGCGGCGCCGCAATTTACCAACACCGGAATTTTTATGTGTGTGCGCGCTACGCGATTTTGGTTGACATTTAACTGCTTTATAGTGAGCCGCCACGGCAAATCTAAAATATCTGGCACAGTGGCGTACCCAGAAATTAATTTTGGGGGTGCATATCGTCGAACCACGAAATGCGAAATTTTGTAGTTTGAATTATAGCTATTTAAAAATTAAATTTCATCAAAGAATCACTTCTGCAATTTTTTTTTTTTTATTGGGGGTTTAACGACCACCGTGAGCAGCTCAATGGGCTATAAGCAGTCGCCCGTCCCTAATTTAGGGTAACTGGTTCCAGGGAAGGGAGAGAGCCAGTGCCGTAAGACAAACACAACATTCATGCCTCACCGGGATTCGAACCCGGACCCCTTACGGACGAATGATCAGAGGCCAGCGCCTTAGACCACTGCGCCACCCGGGCGGCACTTCTTCAATTACATCAGATCAGACAGTTCAAACACTACACATAACATTAACATCAAGTTGCATCTGTATTCTGCATCAGTGAATAAAAGTTTATATGATGTAAAGCCAACAATCCAAAAATTCTCACATTCGCTGTTTTATCATTGCAGCTACGATATCATTCCTTCCTAAAATGATGAAAAAAATGTGAACGAGAACAGGCATTTTTATTTTTCTCAAATACGATTAATTACAAAGTAATGTTCATTCTACGTTTTTGTTTTCCTGCTATGGTATGTACTCAAGATAAAAGGCTTACCCCCTACTTCTCACAGGCCCCAGTACTCAGCCCCATCATTCATTAGTCTGACGCCCTGACCACTACAACATACAACACCAATTCGCTCTCTTTTTTCTCTGGTGACATACGAATGGGAAATGCGCACGGGGAGGGGGGGGGGATAGGCATTAACAATAGGCATATGTGACCTCGTCTGACCATTCCAAATAAAGAGTTAACTAAGGAAGACCAAAATGGCGACACTAGCAAAATAACGTCACCGACAATTTTTTTTCTATTTTTAATACTAGACAAAATTATTTTGGGGGTGGGGGCGGCATATGGCCCTTTGCACACTCCCTGGGTACGCCACTGATCTGGCATTTTATGCAAACGGTGGCACCACATTTTTCATTAGTGAGTAAAATCAGAAAACCATTATCTCAATAAGACTGACAAGAAACTCTACTTGTTCCCCTCTTAAAATACCGCAACCTCTGTCAGAGAGCTAAGAGATGTAACATAACACATGCTTGCGATACTTTCTTCTCCCTTCTTTATTAGCATGGTGGTATCGGCATGGAAACGGGCCACTTAAGAAAACTTTCTGAGAGGAACAGCGGTCAGACAGTGCGTGAATTCCGCTATCTGTATGATGGCTTCCGAAGTGCTGTCTGCCGGTGGTTTACATGTGTGAGTCTCCTGTGGTGGCCACCATATGTTAGAATCGACCACCTCGTCGGGTAGAAGACTCTGTCTCATAAATTCACATAGTTCAAATTAGCATACCATCCACCCCTTCACGACACATAGCTTTGTTCATGAGATAACATTATGACGTCAGATGAAAAAATATTGATCCTAAGAAGAGTGCTGTGGAACGCAAGGAACAATAATTTAAGACATCCTAATAATAAAAATTCGATGTAGTTCTTGCTAAAGCCTCTTGCCATTTTTTTTAATGCTTAGTAAACTTTGGGTGGTCCAGCGAAGTTTATACCAAGTGCAGGTTGTGAAATACTTTTCTTGTCGTTCTTTAGTACTTGTTACGAAAAGGGTTCCGACCCCAATGCTTTTATCAATGCTAAGTGCTGGTTGATATCGGTTACGTGGATCATAGTATCGTATACACAAGACAGAAGCAAATATGCAGTTCCAGTGCCAGAATTTTGGCCACCCTCTGGGCGAAATTTAATTTTGGATCACCTGTCAGTATAAAGAAATAAATAAGAAAGCATTCTTGTTGTTCCTGTATTAATGTATTAAGAAAGCGTCTGACTGGTTTTTTTATCATTATTTACCTGAAGTATAATACTACATTGGAAGAAATTAGGGAAGAAATATTTCTCAGAAAATACATGTGAAATTTACTAGATTACCAGTGAACAAGCGATTCAGTGCGCAATTCTGATTGCTTTGAATAATACCTCATTATTAGTAATGTTTCAAGGTATACGTACTGTGTGAGTGAGAAATTAATCTTTGATGAGTTTTAATAATTTGGCCATACACTGCATTCGCTATTATGGCATTTCAAATGCGGTTCCTCTATTCTGCTTCAGTGCTAAAAGAACAACGAAAGAATTTTGTGATTTCTTGTTATATATGGTCTTCAACGACTAAAGAATAGAAGATACGACAACTTCCTGGTGGAGATGCTGTAGATTCCGTTTATTTGTCCACTGAAGACCAAACAAATGGGAACAACAAGAACTGTGAACAATTTCCTGAAAGAGACGAGTCATTTTCGACAATTCCTTTCTTGAATTAACGAAGTACACTGAAGAGCAATTGAATTAGAGACAGCTGGCGTTATGCAAATGTCGCGCTGTGAGCGGCCCTGTAAACGGAAACGACATGACGTATGCAGCAATCCGACAATAAAAGGAGTGATGCGACGGGAATCAGTAAGAGTCGGACGCAGTATGGGTAAGACGAAGGATCTAAGCGCATTTCATCGTGGGCAAATTGTCGGAGCCCGACGAACGGGTCACTCCATCTCGGAAGTCGGACAAGCACTGGGATTTTCACGAACCACTGTGTCACGGGTGCACCGTGAGTGCATCGAATCCGGTAAAACCATCCCTGCAAGGGCCAACTGCCGTGGACAACAGCGTGTAAATGAGACGGGTCATCGTCGGCTAGCTCGCATTGTAACAGCGGATAGACAAGCCCCAGTGCAAGATATCACTCGGCAATTTAATGCTGGTGCACAAAAACGTGTAAGCAGCCACACCATCCAGAACCATCTCCTCGCTATGGGGTACAGAGGCCATCGTCCCACGAGGGTACCGCTGCTGGCCGCACATCACAGGGTCCAAAGATTAGCATGGGCGCGGGAACATGGTCACTGAACCCTAGTCATGTGGGAAAATGTTGCCTGGACTGATGAGTCGACATTCACCTTGGTACATGCGGATGGCAGGATACTAGTACGGCGTAAACCACATGAAGCGATGGATCCTTCTTGCCAGCAGGGTACTCTTCAAGCTGGTGGAGGTGGCGTTCTCGTCTGGGGACTGTTTACGTGGACTGAAATGGGAACTCTGGTACGTGTGACATCGTCCCTCACAGGTCAACGTTACCGGGATATCCTGGACGACCATTTGCTCCCGTTTGTGCGTCTTCAACATCTCACTGGGGACCTCATCCTGCAACAAGACAATGCACCGTGCCATCGCTCCCGAATTATATCCGAATGGTTGGACAAACACTCCACCGACGTGACCTCGCTTCCTTGGCCAGCTAGGTCACCTGTCCTCAATCCCATCGAGCACATCTGGGATGCCATCGAGAATGATGTTCGGGGCTCTGACCCCTCTCCATAAAATCTTCGTGAACTGTGGAAGCTTGGTCAGGGATCGTGGATCCGTATGGCGTCCCAACACTTCCGATGTCTTGTCGAGTCCATGCCGAGACGAATCGCTGCCGTCATCAGAGCGAAAGGTGGTGCTATACGTTACTAGACAGGTATCTCTAATTCAATTGCTATGCAGTGTATATCACTGATTCAAGCTATTCCGTGAAATCACGGAAAAAAACCTGAATTTCATCGAACTTTCAGACGCCAGGAAAATTCCGAATTTTTAGAAACCCTTCCACAATTCTGTTCTTATATTAAAGAAAAACTGGAAATTGCCGTTTTTGAGGGATGCTAATGGGAAATTTTGAATTTTCGGAAATCTTTCCGCAATTCCTTTCGTATATTAACGGAAAAATTCTGTTCCTACTGTTACCGTATCCATATGACAGAAAATTTTCGGTAATAGGAGCGATTCACGGGAATACTTGAGGTTTGACTAACTGCTAAATTTTCAATCGTCTGTTGGCCAACCTGATTTTGAGGTTCTGCAGCCAGTGATGTATTGAGGCATCTTTTCGGGGGTACTTAGCCCCCCTAAAATCCATGGACGCCCCCCCCCCTCTTAAGTTTTTGGGTCATCACCCCTTATATTTAGTGCAATTACTTTTGTTTATAGATGAATATTTGGAAAAATTAATTTAAAAAACTGAAGAAAATGAGGGAAAATATAAGAAAAACGCATCTACATGGACTTCATGTCTCAGCATTAGGATTATTTTAAGTTCTAAATTATTTTTTTTATTTTATTCACTAAAACTAAAACTGCCATCGGCATGTATATTTACTTATTCTCAATCCGACGAGTCAATGCAGCCAATAATGTATACAACACCTCGACAAAAACACAACAAAAAAAACGGAATTTCCGTTGTTAATTAGAGCCATAAATAACTTCACACAAAGTGCTAACTCTTTAAATATTTTTTCTTAAATGTAACTCTGAAATCAAAGTAGTTATGAAAATACTAGCTTTTCTACCCGGCTTTGCCCGACATTTAGGCTTATTAATTTCATATTCCCCTTTATGTCACTGAAAAAATCGGGGGGGGGGATTGATGCTTGCAAGAAAAAAAAGATGATTTTTCTCAAATTCGGTCATTACAAATTATTTATTTATAGTGTGATTATTTCAGCACTTCGCCGTACACAACATTTTTGGTTTCTCCTTCCTCGACGACAATATATAATTTTGTTGGATCTTTTGCTCTTGACATTCCAACACACAGCTGTAGAATCAAACGCACCAAGAGCGTTACGAATTATTTAACACGCGTCCAGGAGATGCGTGTTAAATAATTAGAACACTGACTGAACAAAATTCGTTAACAATTTGTTATCGACGATCAAATGCATCACGTGCTTTCAGTTTCAGATGTCTTTAAGAGGCGAATCTGTGGAATAAAAAAGTTACAAACGTATCTTTGCGAATATTTTATGAAACTGGCTAAAATTTTAATGAACATCATCGTTAATAGGAACATGACCTCCAAATTTTACTTGAATCGGTAAACAACTTTTTAAATTAGCCATCAAAATTTTATTAACCGTTTCTGCGTATATATTTCTGTTTACCGATGAATTTAAAATTCCATGCCTATTTTAAAAGTTTTGACCGGATTCCGGTAAAATTTTGAGGGACTCCTCTTATTATCAATTCATAGTGTTGACAAAAATTTCAGCCCGTTTCGTTAAGATTTCGCAAAGTTCGTTTTTGCATTTTTTTTATGCACAGTTCTCAAAGAATAGAAACACCTGTGAATGAATGCAGTCACCTGCTTTCAGATTTGGAACAGAAAACGATGACGTAGCAAACGACGCTGACTTTATTGAATAGCTTATTAATTAATTCATAATTCGCGAAAGGAACAACTTAGAGATCTTAAAATAGTTGCGTTGACCTAGAAATTCCAGTATGCAAATTTCACGATGCACAGTTCGGCGTTCGAGAGTGTTTGCCCCTTCAGATAAACAGACGTTTTGTGTTTTACATATAAGATATATATTCTAGAGTAAACATTTTTGCTCTAGATGAGAATGCTTTTCTAAATTTGTTTATTAAATGGAACAATTATCCATGTTGAAAATCTATTATGAAGTCATACCAAAATAACTTAACACTTTCTCTGTAAAAAAATCAGAAGGGTAGAAGAAGACCAGTTCATCTTGATCATATATGCAAGAGAGGCAAACAAGAAAACAAAGTATTGTTTCAGAATTCTGTAAATTTTTAAAGCCTTTTTTATTTGGTTGTTAAGTTTACTGTGAATTTGTAATCACCAACGGCACGCTGTTTGCACTGCAATACACCTTCAAATTTTGGAAGCTGGCATTCAGCTGTATTTCAGGGCCGCGGGTTGCCTAGTGAGCAACGTTCGTGACTGGCATGGAGAAGATCTCAGGTTCGATTCCAGGCAGGTACGAACGCTCGATCCACTAAATATCCGCCGTGCGTCGGATGGGCACGTTAAGCCGTCGGACGCCGAGTACTGACCCCCCGATAATAAATAAGGGCGTCTTCCTCCCCCTTTCTACCTCGCTTCCGTGTCAGTTTCCTATCGGGCACTCTAGCCCAAATCTCCTATATAGCTTCCTATTTCTAAGGGTTGTTTAAGACCTGGAGTCAGACACTCCCTTCCTAAATTCCTCTACATATTATGATCATTTGATCAGCTGTATTTCAGTCTTCTGGATACCCATGTATACGGTAAAGCCTCAGTGCAGCTAACGTGACGTTAGGGCTTCCAATGCAAAACAATATTTGCGCTACCTAATATTTAACGATAGCAAATTATTAAAAATTATTCCCATAAAAAGTGTTTTTCTTCCTGGCGGTATGTGGTTTACACTCTGTGACAAAAAGAAAAAATCCAAGAATTTCAAACGATTAATAATTGTTTTTTTACTACTATGTGCTAACCTAAATAATCTAAAGGGGATGAAACCAAGCGGCAGAGGAATGGTTTACACCATACGTTTTCAGGTAACACTGTAATGATTCCTTAATAATCAGAAACACATTTGCAGTTAGACGAAGATATTTGTGCCACTCCTAATGTTGTTTGGGGGGGGATTTTATTCAGCACAGCGTTATCTTATTAGCATCCTTAATATTTTACACCACCGCATGGTGAAATCCGTGGTGCATTACTGAATTTAAATAAAGGTATAACATTTTTAGTCACTTGTATGGGTAAAAAACTTAAGAAAAGGAGCGCAACCGTAATGGCAGAGCATCCGCAAGATAGCTCCATACAGAGATGCCAGAACGGCAGCAATTAGAGAAACTATTGCGATATTAACACGTCACAATGTGTGCAACACAGAGGTCTCAATTGAGCTTCCTGTGGCCTGGAGCCATCTGCTTAGCATAAATAGGATGCAATGATCCTGTATACATGAACGATTTATTACGTTTTGATCATATATCATATACTGCAGCATTTCTGTTGTTACCCGCGTGTTTGGCAGGCGCGAGCTTGGTGCTCTACATATCATATTTATTTATTTATTTATGTGTATGCGTATTAATCTATTAGTTTGATTCTGTTTTCCTCTGTAACCGCCTGAAGAAGCCGTCCGTAGACGGGGAAAGCTAGCTGGAAGATTATATGGTTTCCTACACCAATAAATACGGATTATTTTATATTTGTTTTTGTATTGCTTTGGTGTTGACAACCCACAATTTACTCATTGTATGTGTAGATTTCTTGGAATTTGCATTTGCGATATACGAGCATAAGAAAAGTTTTATACTCTATTAAAAATATTGTTATATGTATTAATGTACATACAAACAACATAATATGTTGTGACGTGCCTGCCCAGCAGGACGCACACGATATAAAGGCTGATAGCAGTCAGAACGAACGTCCGCGTAGCTCAATTGGTAGAGCGACTTATTCCGGAATGAGGGAAACCGGGTTCGAGCCCCGGCGTGGACAAAAATGACGGAGAAATTTACTTCGCTACAATGGCGCCCGAACTTTCCGGATGACCCGGCCGTTCAAAATCTCGCAATGGTGTGATGTTCTTTCCACACCGCGAGAGAGGAAAAATAAGAGAATCCCTTCTCCAGCGCTTCGAAAAATAAATGTGTGTGACGTTGCATTCCACAGACCCATATTGACTGGGAGTTCTCAGGTGCACGTTCTTCAGCGGATGGCTGCCTACAACGACTCATGGTCACGGATGACCCTCTTTCGAAGGGGGGGGGGGAGATGTGACGTGCCTGCCCAGCAGGACGCACACAATATAAAGGCATATAGTAGTCAGAACGAACGTCCGCGTAGCTCAATTGGTAGAGCGACGTATTCCGGAATGAGGGGACCCGGGTTCCAGCCCCGGCGTTGACAAAAATGACAGAGAAGTTTACTTCGTTATAATGTATAATGTATATATAAATATCAAATAATAACCAGTTTGAGCGCCCTCAAAATTGTAATTGCCCCCGGGAAAAACTCTCTGAATGTAATGCTGTCTGGAGCGAGACCAGATATTGTGTATAGCATATTGCATGATATTTAGGTTATTGTGTCAACGGATATTCCTTCCTCTCTCCCCCATTTGTGCACCAGCTATTGTACATTGTGTTACCGTAAGACACCGGGTACTTAAATTACTGTGTTACCGTAAGAAACTGGATACTTAAATTATTATACTTTGCATGATATCTTTGTATCGGTCTGTGTATCTATAGATATCGGTCTGTGTATCTATAGATATCGGCCTGTGGACCTATGGATAAGAGTAAATTTTTAATTTAGGGGTTGGTGAAATAATACTATTAAGCAGTATATTTCACTATTTCACAAACAATTAAAGTCACTGTCAGTCTGAAAACATGTCGAGTTTCAGCATATTCTGTAGCTCCAAAAATCACGTTGAAAAAAAAATGCAACTTCTGATAAATCCTGCGACAAAAAAAAAAAAAAAAAACAAAAAAATATATAAACCTATTAAAAAAAAAGCTTCTACAAGAAATAAAATGACTAACTGACCCTGCATTAATAGCAACAAACATTTCATCGCGCGATTCGATCCGTCTTCTACTTTGTACGTGGCCATATGCTAAGTGTATTTCTGGGTCGGTCTCTAGCGCGCTTCGCTGTCACTGAAAACGTACTCTGTTCAAACCTAACCAGGGGCAAAAGGAAAGGATTCGTAAGCTAGGAAAGAATCTATGTTAAGGGGGCTGAAAAAGTCAAAATCTAAGTTTTGGTGAAATTTTTGAATAAGATCGGGAACATGTGACGTGCCTGCCCCGCAGGACACACATGAGATAAAGGCAGATAGCAGTGAGAGCACAAGCCAGTGTAGTATAGTGAATAGCGCTCCGGAGCCGAGAGTTGCGGGTTCAGATCAGATCAGATCATATGTAGAGGATTTTAGGAAGGGAGTGTCTTAAACAACCCTTAGAAATAAGAAGCTAGGTCTTAAACAACCCGGAGAAATAGGAAGCTAAGTCTTAAACTACCCTTAGAAATAGGAAGCTAGGAGATTTGAGCTAGAGTGCCCGACAGGAAAGTGACACGGAAGTGAAGTAGAAAGGGGAGGAAGACGCCCTTATTTATTACCGGGGGACCAGTATCCGGGGCCCGACGGCTTAACGTGCCCATCCGACGCACGGCGGATATTTAGTGGTTCGAGCGTTCGTACCTGCATGGGATCGAACCCGAGGTCTTCTCCGTGGCAGTCACGAACGTTGACCACTAAGCCACCCGCGGCCCAATGAGTTGTGGGTTCGAATCCCACTCCTGGCTTAAAAATGATGGAGAAATTTACTTCATCATATTGGCGCCCGAACTTCAAGGATGACCTGGCAGATAGGTTTCTCGAAATGGTGTGTTGTTCTTTCCACACAGCGAAATAGGAAGAATAAGAATCACTTCTTCAGTGCTTCGAAAAAATAAATCATTGTGATGTTATATTCCACACACCAAAAATTGTTTGGAATTTCTCAAATGCACGTTTTTCATCGAATGACTGCCTACAGCGACACGTGGACCCGGCTGACCCGTGGGCCATGCCCCCGGCCCTCTTTCGGGGGGGGGGACGTGCCTGCCCCGCAGGACGCACATGAGATAAAGGTAGATAGCAGTGAGAGCACATGCCCATGTAGAATAGTGGATAACAATCAGAGCTCTGGAGCCGAGAGTTGTGGGTTCGAATTTCACCATTGGCATGAAAATCATGGAGGAATTTACTTAGTCAGAAACTGTTTTTTCTGAAATAAATGGAATTAAAAACTGAAGTTAGATACAGAAACTTTTCAAAACGGAAATCCTTGAATTCCTGAAAATAACGTATTCGATCACTTATTTTTTACAACGTTGTTTTGTTCTTCCTCTTATACGTGGAAACGACCCAAGAAAATCTATTTTCGGAAAGTTATAATAATAATAACAACAGCGTCACCACGTTCCTGATAAAAAAAAAAACAACAACAGTGAAAATTTATCTCATTTTTGCATTCTGAAATGTTTAGGACAGTGCAGTATGTCAAATTAAAGAAAAATAATTGCCAAGACGTTTTAGTTTACCCTCGTAGCATCAGCAAAGTTGGTCAATTATAACAAGTGACAAAAGAGACTACAATCGGCCTATCATTCAGTGAAAAAGAAACAGAAAAGAAAAACTGGGAATAAATGTAGAATCTGTTTAACGACAACTTTGTTCAAGGCCTTATGTAATTCGTGCTTCCTGGGCAATATATGATTCGTAAGAGGGAAAATCTCTCTCTCTCTCTCTCTCTCTCACACACACACACACACGCACTCACACACACACACACACACACACACACCATTCTATTGTTTATGAGGTGATAGCAGAAGAACAAAACAGGGGTAATCATAGATGAAGTACGTAGTAAAAAAAAAAAAAAAAAAGAAGAAGAAAAATAAAGAAAGCCTTAAAGTGCACAAATTTTAAAAAGAATTGAAATCAGTTGCTTAAAACCGTCCCTCTGTAGTCTGAAGCACTGGCTGTTGACCATTCCTCCGAGATCGGCCCGAATTCGAGTCCTGGATGAGCCATGGGTAGTAAGATTCGCTGATGGCGTTGGCTTTGCTTCCGTCCTTGACCAAATGGCCCCAAATCAGGAACTAGGGACAGCTTATAGACCTTAGAGATGCTAACGGGGGTCGTTAAATCCCAAAACAAGCAAAATAAAAATAAAATGCACTCTTCACAAAAAAAAAAAAAAAAAGAACAACAGCAGAGAACGAACTGCGGCCTGCGTGGTGGCGCACACCTGTTATCTTTTTGGTTACTACTGAGCGGCCGCATACTTCTGAAGAATGGTGAACAAAAACAAACGGGGTAGGTAGGTAGTGGTGCTGTTCACGGATTTCGGATTTTTGGATATCCGGATATTTTAGTATCCGAAAACCGGATTTTTAGCATTCGAATAGTTTGAACTCCGGATATCCGGATTTTGAACTGCGGTTATCCGGATTTCGAACTTCAGAAGTGCTGTTCACGGATTTCGGATTTCCGGATATTTTAATATCCGAAAACCGGATTTTAGCATTCGAATAGTAAGAACTCCGGATATCCGGATTATGAACTTCGGATGTCCGGACTTATAATACAGAATATTCAGACATCTCAACAACACGGATCTATCTGGCCATGATAGACCGCAAGCCTCAGGTTGTTGAAACCTTAACGCAGCAGTTTGTGAACGTGCGTTTTTTTTGCTGAACGATGTCCGTTTGATTAGACAAAGTGATCTTTCGTGACATTGATATTGTACTAAGTGAAGGGATAATAAATAAAATTGCAGTGTTTTATCCGGTAACAAACTCATGCGGCAATCCGGATTTCGGATTTATAATATTTCGGATATTTTGAAATCCGAAATCCGGATTTCAAAATATCCGGTTTTTGACAGCACTATTAGGTACTGTCGACGTCGGTCACTACCGCTGAGGTTTTTGGCCGAAAACGTCTTACCCAGGCGGTGTTGTCGGGGCGGGGTGTTTATAGGGTTGCTAAGAAAGAAATGAGCGCAACGAACTTGCATGTCTTTTATTTTATTTATTTCTCACAATGCTGACTAATTTGTAAAATTTTGTTGAAGATAGGACAATGGTACGATTAGTACGATATGTAAGACTTACATGCTGCACTTATATCTCTAGAGAACGTTAAGTCTATCGTGGTATTCTTAAAAGTTTTGAAGTTAGTTGGATCCGTGGCCAAGACCAATCTGAACTTGTCGTTCAGAAAATGTTTCAGACGATCGTTCGACGCCTCAATGTTAAATTCCCTGGTGAGCAGAAGCGGTATGTTGAGATCGCAGGGCCAGTCGCTAACTATTGTTCTGACATGCTCTGTGTAGTAAAGCATTAGTTGAAAGAGAAACATCTCGATGTAGTTGAGTGGTGTCTGTGGATGAATATAGACTGACATTAGAACGAATTTGAATTGGTTGGATATCTCAACTTCCACTAGTACGCCTTCGCCGACATGAATATCCTATAGACAACTGAATCCAGAATGCTTGGGTATTGGCCGTCGTGGAACGGGTCTAGTGATATGAGACCTGCACGTTTTCTGATTCTTGAAGACTTTTCTGATCACAAATACAGTATATTAGGTTGTAATGCTGTCTAAAACACGATAAAACTTCATTAAAACCACAACACACTAGTTGCAATGTGAAGATATAGATTTACTACAATTAAAACCAGTATGTTACACTTAAAATGATAAAATTACATGAGGCGAGATCTTTCGGGTCACCTCTTGGTGCCCATTGTCAAACCAACTGTGAATATATGTGGTGCGGCGACAACTTATATGCTTTATAATAGTCACGTGATGTCGCCATGGAAACAGTAATGTGCATGTGAATAAACATAAATTTTAAGGTTAACATTAAAATCATATTAACAAAGGAGGTTCAAGTGAACGTATAAGATGTTGTCAGGTTAAAGGGAGGGCATAAGGGAAGTCATCGTTACAGCATAATTTCTTAAACCACACTATAAAAAGTGCTTCCGTAAACAAGGTGTCTTTCCTGTATTTGGCGTAGGCGAGATGAGAGACTTCGTTCCAACACGGAGTGAATTGATTGAGGGTTACTCTACGAGCTAAAGACGTGGTTGTAGCTTCCCTGGAAATGTCATATTGGTGTTCACGGGATCGAACCGAAATTGTTCGTAAAGTGGAGCCAATGTAACTCGAATTCGGTTGATTAAGGTTTGGGGTGTAGAGGAATACAATATACACCATGTTTTTCGCCTGTTGATAAAACATCTCGTTTAGAATGTAAATTCTTAAAAATGTTAGAGGTTCGGATCCCGAAATGTAATGTATGTTTATTACAAAACTTGTTAAGCATGTTGACAATAGGGATGTTAAAGGTTACAGAGCCAACAAATTTCGCAGTCAGTTTGTCTACTTGTAGTTTTGTGGAGACAGACTGCTGGTAACGAGAAATAAGCTTCGTTACTACATAAGATGGGTAATCAAAGGTCTTAGCTAAGTTTGAAATAAATGTGAGTTCAGTTCGACGACGACAAATTGAAGACGAGCGAGTAAAAGCTCTTGCTATATATGAACGTAATCCTGCTAGTTTATGTTGAATCGGATGGTATGACGAGAAAGGGATAAGTGATGGTACAAAAGTCGGTTTACGAAAAACTGAATAAGATAGTCGATTTTTACCGGGTTGACGATGAAGACAAAATACTAAAAAAGGAAGGGAACAGTTTTCTTCGGTACCTATGGTAAATTTAATGCTGGAAATGAGTGAGGAGAGTGTTTGAACAAATTGTTGAAATAGTTGCAGTGAATGAGGCCAAAAAATCAGAACATCGTCTACATAACGTAAATAAAGTAAAGGGGGAATGGGGTTTGTGAAATGATAGATTCTTCTAAAAACTGTAACACAACTTCGGCAAGGATAGGTGATATGGGGGATCCCATTGGGGACCCATCAAGCTGTTGGTAGATGATGCCGTCAAATTTAAAGTATGACCTCTTTGCTACAAGTTTTAAGGCTGACATGATAGATTCATTTTCAACAGGTGAAGTATTAGACGTAGAGTTTAATTTCTGTTCAATAAGTTCATGGGCAAGTAAAATAGGTACATTGGGGAATAATAATTTAACATCAAGGGTTGCCATAAAAAACGGGATATCGGTCCGGTTAAGAGCCTTGATAGTATCTAGTGCTTGACAAGAACTTTGGATGGAAAATTTTGAGGGCAAAAAGTAGGAGGAAAGGAAAGTAGAAATGACTTTCTCTAATGGACGGGTAGGACTATTAAATCCGGAGACCAAAGGTCTAATTGGGTAGCCTTCCTTGTGAAGTTTTAATTTGCCAAAAAGTAATGGGATACCAGGTCCGTAGGGTGGATACATATTTCAAGCAATAGACGCTGGAAGAAACTCCTGATTTTTTAGTTTACTAAGTGAGCTGATAGTAGCAGATGTTGGATTAGTGATAATAATTTTATGGGGAATAGTGTCTATTGCCTCTTTAAGTTTTTGATAGTAATCGGCTTTGTCAAGGAACACAATTTGAAGTGATTTGTCGGCAGATATAGTGGAAATAGATGGATTTTGTGAAAATTCTAAAAGCTGTGCCCTTTCGTACTTAAACGTATTACGTGGAGCAGCACTGGAAGAGTAATTCTCAGATTGAAACACATTAGAGAAAGTACATCTAACAAGTTCTTGATCAGTGATTGGTAAAGTTCTAATAATACCCTCTACTTGTGGAATTATTTTAATGGGGTTTATTTTTTGTGGAGGGTAATTATACTTGTAGCCTCGTTCCAAGGCGGACATCTGGGTGTCGTTACAGCTTGACGGGGCCCCAATGCGATCCCCCTATCACCTATCCTTGCCGAAATTGTGTTACAGTTTTTAGAAGAATCTATCATTTCACAAACCCCATTTCCCCCTTTACTTTATTTACGTTATGTAGATGATGTTCTGATTTTTTGGCCTCATTCACTGCAACTGTTTCAACAATTTGTTCAAACACTCTCCTCGCTCATTCCCGCCATTAAATTTACCATAGGTACCGAAGAAAACTGTTCCATTCCTTTTTTAGACTTTTGTCCTCATCTTTAACCCGGTAAAAATCGACTATCTTATTCAGTTTTTCGTAAACCGACTTTTGTACCATCACTTATCCCTTTCTCGTCATACCATCCGATTCAACACAAACTAGCAGGATTACATTCATATATAGCAAGAGCTTTTACTCGCTCGTCTTCAATTTGTCGTCGACGAACTGAACTCACATTTATTTCAAACTTAGCTAAGACTTTTGGTTACCCACCTTTTGTAGTAACGAAGCTTAATTCTCGTTACCAGCGGTCGGTCTCCACAAAGCTACAAGTAGACAAACCGACTGCAAAATTTGTTGGCTCTGTAACCTTTAACATCCCTATTGTCAACATGCTTAACAAATTTTGTAATAAACATAAATTACATTTCGGGATCCGAACCTCTAACATTTTTAAGAATTTACGTTCTGAACGAGATGTTTTATCAACAGGCAAAAAACATGGTGCATTTTGTATTCCTCTACGCCCCCAAAACCCCTAATCAACCGAATTCGAGTTACATTGGCTCCACTTTACGAACAATTTCGGTTCGATCCCGTGAACACCAATATGACATTTCCAGGGAAGCTACAACCACGTTTTTAGCTCGTACAGTAGCCCTCAATCAATTCACTCCGTGTTGGAACGAAGTCTCTCATCTCGCCTACACCAAAAACAGGAATGACACCTTGTTTACGGAAGTACTTTTTATAGTGTGGTTTAACAAATTATGCTGTAACGATGACCTCCCTTATTGCTCTCCCTGTAACCTGGCAACGTCTTATACGTTCACTTGAACCTCCTTTGTTAATATGATTTTAATGTTAACCTTAAAATTTATGTTTATTCACATGCACATTACTGTTTCCATGGCGACATCACGTGACTATTATAAAGCATATAAGTTGTCGCCGCACCACATATATTCACAGTTGGCTTGACAATGGGCACCAAGAGGTGACCCGAAAGATCTCGCCTCATGTAATTTTATCATTTTAAGTGTAACATACTGGTTTTAATTGTAGTAAATCTATATCTTCATCTTGCAACTAGTGTGTTGTGGTTTTAATGAAGTTTTATCGTGTTTTAGACAGCATTAAAACCTAATATATTTGTGAATGCTAACACGAATTCTCACACAGAACTTTGGATACTTCTGTGATCGTTTTCTGATTCTTGAAGACTTTTCTGATCTCGATTCTCAAACGCCGACATGAATATCCGGTAGACAATTGAATCCAGAATACTTTGGTATTGGCCGTCGTGGAACGGGTCTAACGACATGAGACCTGCACGTTTTCTGATTCTTAAAGACTTTTTTGATTCTTGATTCGTTTTAATTTTCCCGTTTTCTGACTCTTGATTCTTGAGACTGAATGTCTTAATCTGTGAATTCCTGTTGTAAGAATTGCAACATAGCTGCATTGCGCCCTTTTAAAACATTTTGGAACCATATGCGATCACAAACTTCACAAACAAAACCCAACTTATTACCATAGAACGACTTTTCGAAGTGGTTCGTCGCTAGACGCCAATGGTTTATAAATGCTAAACCTCGATTCTCAAACGTCTCAGCTGCTTGTATTTCGTCGCATTCCATCGGTTCTATCTCACTGTCGACATCCATTGCAAGTGAACTGGCGTAAGGCGTTGCGGCGTCTGCGCGACTGGTACTCACCTCAAATTGTCGACGCTGCCTCATCCTCCGCATGCATTCTACTGCTGTCATAAGAGCCTTTTTGGATTCCTCATTTGTTCTTCTTTCACTTTGTAAGTGTTTACGATAGGCATTTACCTTCTTGTTTTGAAGATATTTCGACATTTTTGAAATTTTAACGAAAATTTGTCAAAGTTCAACACTTTGACACTGTATAGTTTTTGAGGTTCTTTCACTATTGTCGCTATGAGTATTTTATTTTATAGTACTCGTCGAGCTATGTTAAACAACACCTTACATAACGTCCTACGCGTACGTGTTCCCGAGCTATACTAATTTTGCCACGCGACGAACCGATAATTTTCCACTCCAACTTGGCAACCATCTTGTGGCGGCGTATGACGTCACGCGCTCAAGGCTAATATCTCGTGACATTCTTTCATCCTTGCTCTTTTAAATTGTGTATTTTTTATTTCGATATGCGTTATAGTTTTAAAGTTGTTAAGATTTGTCTGGTGTACAGAAAATCGTAACATCGACTTTCGCATAGTTTCCCCCATACCAGACCCGCGGGGTAACACGTTTTCCGTCAAAAATCTCCTGTCTTCCCAACTGCGTCACCTAATTTGTAATGCAGGTTGCGGGCATTTCGCACGTTTGCTACATCCGACACAAGAAAGATCACACAGAATTATCTTGTGCAAAAGAATAAACGTTTTGAAATACGATACACCGCGCCGAAGTTGTGCGCGAGGAAAATTACAAATATGTTAAGGATCTTAATTGTGGCATCAATTATGCGTTAAAAAATAAGTCCAGGTCCTATTTGTGGTAACAAAGGAATTGCCTGACCGGCAAACATAAGCGCCTGTCATAGTAAAGGTGGAAAGTGCCCTGAATGATCTTGGTGACGGTTACAGCTCTCCTTCAAAAAATACAGGGTGGCCAAAAAGTTACTTTGCCAATTGAACGGGCTCCAGGAATGGCTGAAATGGATGGATGAAATGGAAATTCAGAACACAGATGTTACGCAGCATGCGCTCGCGATGCGCAAACGAAAAATCGTGCAAGCTGTCACGGTTGCGGATACCGACTTTCGGAAATTTTGAACGGTAACACCCAGATTTTCTGACGTCACTGTAACAAGCGCCATGAAAAACGGAAAATGGCGTTGAAGTGGTATCATTAGACCGAAAAGTGAACGAGATATCGTCAAATGAAGGACGGCATTTGAAGTACGAAATCAGCACGACATACGGCACAGTTTAACCTAGGAATGAAAATTCTCCAAATACGTGTCTTCAGTAAATAAACAAAGACATCGTTATTTCCACGTTTAAGCAACACATAGAAACCGAAAAATTGTTTTTCGGTCACCGCTGGAGATCTGAATCCCAGATCTCTCGATATCTAGCCGAGCTCGTTAGCCTTACACCAAGGTGGCCAACAATCCACGGCGCTACGTGTTTTCTTTTTTTTTTTCTTTTTTTTTTCTGTCAGCTTCTGACATCATAAATCTGTAAGATAGGCTCAGCTACTGAGACGTCTCCATCTGGTGGGCATTAACGGCACTGGCTATATATTAATTATAGCAGTTAATCCAAAGGGCGAAAAAAAAAACACATAGCGCCGTGGATTGTTGGCCACCGAGATGTAAGGCTAACGCGCTCGGCTAGATATCGAGAGATCTCGGATTCGGATCTCCAGTAGTGACAGAATAACAATTTTTCGGTTGCTATGTGTTGCTTAAACGTGGAAAGAGCGAGGTTTTTATTTATTAACCTAGGAATGCTTGTTTAGATGTGAGAAGAAACAAATGAAAGAAAACGGCAAATAAATAACACAACCGTTTCAATGTTTTACTGGTAATTACAAATGCTCAATATATCATCCATCAGCGACAATGTCACATCGCATACGCCTGACGACAGACATTACAGCAGCATGTAGCACATAATAACAATAATAATAATAATAAATTTTATTCTTGCTGTTACATTTAGAATTTATGAATATACATAAAAAATTTGTATTATAGAGAACAGCAAGGGAGAATCAGGGAAAAGGCCTCAGAGAATCCTGACAAAAGCCTTGATTTCCCAAATAAATTCATAAAAAAATTTCCCAATAATTCAAATAATATTTTCATTAAAATAAATATATTCAATGACAGATTCGAAATGGTGCGCTGTATGGTTTCTTTTAGTTCACTTAGTGTACGAGGTTGGCCTTTGTACACTTTGGGCTTCAGATAATCCCAGAACCAGAAATCAGTCGGAGTTAAATCAGGGGAACGTTCAGCCCATGGGAAAAGAATGTGACGAGATACGATTCGGTCAGAGAAATGCTGTTTCAACACGCCTTTCATGCTAGTGGTTATGTGGGGAGCACCGTCTTGCATTCATTCATGCTAGTGGTGGGAGCACCATCTTGCATCCAAATAACATTCTCCAATGTATTACGTTGTTGCAGATGCAGAATGGCCTAGTTTGTCTGCAGTGCGGCATAGCGGACGTCTGTTACAGAGCATGTCCGTAGTCCTCGAGGGGTAACTTCCTCAAAAAAAATAAGGCCCCAAAACAAAGTCGGTGGTCACTCAACACCATACGGCCACTTTCTGTTCTTGTACAGGTACGGGTATAACCTCACGTGGGTTGGTGTTCGGCCAGTTCACACAATTCATCGAGCTCATTCGCACTGTTAAGGTAAAACGCGCTTCATCTGTCCAAAGAATTCGCAGTGACCAGTTGTCTTCGGCATCCTACCGTATTGGAAATTAATTTGCCAAGTCTAGACGGAGTTCACGGTCTACGTTTTGTAGCATGTGGACGTGGTGAAACCGGTATGAAAACATGTGCAGGACTGATCGGAGAGTATCACGGTACTTTTGGGTATGTTCAGCGTCCGCGCAACACCTCTTTGCGCTTGCTCTTGAATCTTCATGGATGGTATGGTGGATTTCAGCTACAGCTTTCACAGGAGTTGCAGATCGTTCAGATTGAGATCTGTCACACGTGCATCCTGTATCTTCAAACTTAGGGATCAAGACACGAACAGCTTGAGTGGAGCATAGACCCCAGTGTAAATGACGATTCCTGCGGAAGACACGTAAAGTAGCTACAGCATTGCAACAATTCAGGTAGTAACATTTCATGAGTTCGCCCCGTAGCTTTCCCGAGAATGGCATCTCGAATGTTCCTTATTGTCAGCAGCACGTTGCATTTAAACAGTGTTTCAAGTGATATCATCTCATTTGTTTATCGCTGCATACTGACATCTTCTCATGTGTGCATCCGACCGCAGTGCCATTTGTCTGGCTAATTCGGTACTGCGCATGCGTCCTTCATTTGACGATATCGCCGCCCCGGTGGTGCACTGGTCTAAGCCATATGGCTTCTGATTATTCGTCCGAGATGGGTCCAAGTTCGAATCCCAGTGAGGCATGGATTTTGTGTTTGTCTTACGGCGCTGGCTCTCTCCCTCCTCTGGAACTAGTGACCCTAAATTAGGGATGGGCGACTGCTTATAGCCCACTGAGTTGCTCACGGTGGTCGTTAAACCTTCATTGAAAAAAAATTGACGATATCTAGTTTACTTTTCAGTGTAGTGATACCATTTCAACGCCATTTACCGTTTTTCATAGCGCTTGTTACAGTGGCGTTAAAAAATTGGGGTGTTGCCACTGAAAAATTCCGAAAGTCGGTAACAGCTTGCACGATTTTTCGTTTGCGCATCGCGAGCGCACGCTAACATATTTATTTTGAATTTCCATTCCATTCATCCATTACAGCCATCCCTGGAGCCCGTTCAATTTGCAAAGTAACTTTTTGGCCACCCTGTATTTAAAAAAAAAACAGGTGGAAAGTTTATTGAAAATCTTGGTGATTCTTACAGCTTTTATTAGAAAAACAAATTAGCTTCTTCAGTCAGTCATTCGCATCGTTCAACATAAGAAGTGAATATTAACGGCCAAATGAAAAAAAACTGTGACTGGAAGCCAAGTAATGGTGAAGGAGGGGTCAGGGGGCGCGGGCGTTTTGCTGATTTTTCGAGTTTGGCCAGGGTTCGCGTCCGGTTTGAGGCAGAGACAGTGCATTTGTCCTATGGCACTGATTCTGATCCCTCCTTGGAATGAATGGAGGGGAACAGAGGACTCCGTATAGGCTTAGATGCTAAAAGGGATATCAGTAGAAAATCCGCACCTCGAGAGAAGGAGAGAAAGAATAGTAAGTGTAAGAGCCGGCCCTGGTGAGGTGACTCTTACCAGCTCTTGCACTGTAAAAAATAAGTGGTGTGAATTCACGGAAAATTTCTGAACATGTTTACATTTAGGAGCTGGGTTGACGAGTAGGTGGAGGCGCGTCTCAAAAGATATAGGTGATGGTCGATGTTTTTTGACACCAGGGATGAGCCGATGAATATGCAATAATTGACGTACACGAGTCCGGTTTCCTGAATACTGAATAAGTCACTTGAGGAAACCGGACTCGTGTACGTCAATTATTATATTCATCGGCTCATCCATGGTGTCAAAAAACATCAGCCATCACCTATCCTTTGAGACGCGCCGCCACCCACTCGGCAAACCAGCCCGTCAAGAAATCGGCAAGAAAGTTGGTATTGCTGAGGAACATGGATACACTGCGCAGATGGTGTATGGACTGCTTCCGAGGAATAACCTATCTACATTACAACCAGTCAATAAGCGACCAAAGAAATTTGTAGGATCAGTCATGTATGATCCTAGGATAACGTTTGCCCTTAAGAGGATCTGTAAAAGATATCTCATTGATTTTGGGGAAAGAACTATTAACTTGCTTTCTTCCATCAAAAGCGACCGTGATTCAGTGGACTTAATACATAAGCACGGAGTATGCATGATACCTTTGGAGCCTGTGCTGCCCACAGAAACAGAAAAAGTCTTCTACATAGGATCTACTTTTCGGACTCTCAGGACTAGCTTGGCTGAACATAAGTTTGACATAAAAATGAAAGCAAATTCGACTGCAATGTCACGTTTAGTCAGCCAGGGCTCCCATGTTCCAGTTTGGGATCATGTTTCTGTACTGAACGTTCCAATGTCTAGATCACACCTCAGGCTCACAGAAAACATTTTCATTCATTCTTTCGGGGATAGGGTGTGTAACGATAACACACCGGAATTAATACCGCTTCCTTGGAAATCGGTACTTCCCGATTCTACCCACCATTGTTCCCGAAGGAATTTTGATACAAACAACGCTTTGACGCCAACAACTACAATATCCAATCAAATTTCGGATTATGTTGACTCCTCCAAGCGATCACGCTAATTATGTTGAGGGCTGTTCCTGTTGTGTATACGTAGTGCGATCAAAAAGTTCCGAGACTAGGTGCGCAGCGCGCCAACAGATGCCAGTACGCGGATGCGCTAGCAGCGGTTGAGGGCAGTGATGTTCATGAGTCATTGTGCCGAGTGGCGTCGTTCTGTGAACATCAGGAGCTGTGCTACACGATATTTAGTGACCACGTGCAGAACACAGCTGCGATTTCGGTATGGACTGCAAACTAGAGCAGCGAGCGAACATCAAATTCTGCGTCAAACTAAGCAAATCGGAAACGGAGATGCATGAAATGTTGCGGCAGGCTTATAGCAATGAAGCAATGAGTCATGCGAGGTGCTTTGAGTGATACTCGCGCTTCAAGAGCAGTATAACGGCACTGGAAGACGACAAGAAGTCAGGGCGACCGTTCACGAGCAAAACACCCGAAAATGTGGACTAAATTATGGCGGGCCAGATCGTCATCGCCATTTCTTACTACAATGTTCTGCGGTGTCTTAGGGAGAACATTCGCCGCAAACGACCTGAAATGTGGCGCAGGCGCTATTTCCTGCTCCATCACGACAATGCAGCAACTCACATGCAGAGCGTTAGCAAACACGCCAGTTTTGCAGCCGCAACAGCATGATTACCCTTCCTGACCCGCCTTACTCGCCGGATTTGGCCCTCTGCGACTTCTTCCTGTTCCAGAAGATGAAGCTGAAGCTCAAGGGTGGCCGTTTTGAAACCGTGGACGAGATCCTGCGCGAATCGCAAAGGGTGCTTGACACGATTCGAGAACAGGACTTCCAGGGAGCGTTCCAACAGTGGCAAAAACGCTGGCAGCGGTGTATCGCTGTCCAAGGAGACTACTTTGAGGAGATCATAGCCAGACTTAAGTGACGTAAGTACTTTGTTGTATATCGGCCTAGTCTCGGAACTTTTTGATCGGACATCGTATATATACATATATACATTGTGTATTACCAGCGCTTGTAACATGTGATGATGGATCGTATTTTACGATCTGAAAGGTATTATGTAAGGTTTTATGTAGATCCATTAAAGGTTTTATATAGATTTTAACTCTTATTTTAATCGTGCGTAGACGGTAGTCATTTGAGTATAGTATTGATTGAATGGCACGAATAGTTTTTTTTAGAAGTCAATCAAACCTCAAGTAAATACCGTGAATCGCTCCCATCACGGGAAACTTTTCGTATATGGATATGAAAAATTGAGAACAGAATTTTTCGTTAACATACGAAAGGAATTGAGGAAAGGTTTCTGAAAATTTAGAATTTTCCTGGCGTACGAGAAATCCGTGAAATTCAAGTTTCTTTCTGACATTTCACGGGAAAGGTTATATCAGAAATATGCTTCGTTAATTCACGCAAGGAATCACAGAAAGTGGCGTGATTTTCAGAATTATTTTTTACATGGTAGTTTAACAAGAACCTCTAAATGAGTAGGCTTGGGGGATGGAAGAGTATTTAGAAAATTTTCTGGGATGCAAGTACGAGAAAAATTACCCACGAAACTCTGAAGTGGAAGCGGCGTAACTTTTATAGTACTCTCTTCCCTTCGGATATATTAATATACACTGCTCGACATTGAAGTTGCCCCACTCAGAAGGAGTCGGCGTATCGATATGCAAATTGGCAGGTGTGTGTAGGCAGGTGGGATATGCAAATCTTAGAATATACAACCAATCGAGTGAGATGTGCGAGAGAAACAGGCGCCGTCGAAGCTGACACCTCGTCGCCAACCCTATGCACAGCTGGACGCTTCTGAGATACAGGAGTGTAGGACTACGTGAAGCTGATTGGTCTTTTCGCCGAATCGAGGCCCATGTGCATCAGGATTCCAAAACAGTTGGTCGTTATTGGCATCAGTGTTTGGAAGAAGGCACCACCGGTCGCCATAGAGGGACTAGTGCAATCGGGAGAATATCAGCACGCATCTATCAGCGTACTGGTCTCCTGCATTTGCAGAGTCACAAGTGACTGTAGAGAGCTTTCGACGGGTGTTGTGGCGACTGTGGACATCCACACCACTACTCTGACTGTGAACTGAAGATTGGCGGAGGTGGGTCTGCGCTTTCGACAGCCATTGCGTCGATTGCTATTGACTGAGTTCTACAGCATTGCGTCGATTGCTATTGACTGAGTTCTACAGCATTGCGCCGATTGCATCACTGAGTTCGGCTGGAGTGATGTCATAGTAGAGCTGCATGACGACGGCAATGGCACCATATCGTGTTCAGCGATGAATCCCGATTCTGCGTCTGTGCCAACGATCATCTAGTCCACATTTGGAGCAGACGTGGCCACAGGAAGGATCCAACTATTGTCCGCGAGCAGCGTACTACGACCCAATCGACCATCCTCCTGTGAGGTGCCATTAGCTAAGATATCCGGTCAGCTTTGATATGCATAACGGGCACGGTTACGCCCGGCGGTACGTGGATGACGTCCTACAGCCCGTGTCGTTGGCATTTCTGAGTAGAATCCTGGATACCGTATGTTTTCATGACTAGCAAGATCTTCGGATCTGTCACCGATCGAGCATGTATGTGACCTCATTGGACGACGCTTTCAAACCTTCTTTCGGCGGCTCCGGAATACCGTTGAATAATGGGACCAGGTAAACGTTGCGTGGCTCGAGACACCCCTGCCCCTCATGACACTATTAAAGGACTGCATCACTCCACATCCCCACACCCGTGACACCATTAGAAGACTATATCGCCCCACATCCCCACCCCCATGACACCATTAGAGGAATCCACATCCCCACTACCCATGACACCATCAGAGGATTTTATCGCTCCATGTCGCACAGTGTGCCTGAATGCATTGCATAGCATAATGGTTACACAAATTATTGTCACGTGATCATTCCTGTCTTTTAGACTGTCAAAGGGTGCACTGCCTTGGATATTAAATCATGTAATGTCCACCTTATATTCTGTCTCTGGTGACTGCTACTCAAGTGGCTCACTCTTTCTGGGTGGCGCGGAATTTCCATGTTGAGCAGTGTATTAATACAATCGAACGTGTACGTATATAACGAAGTTGGAGAAAGAATTAACAAGAAAGATGACACCGAATTTTCGGAGTAATGAGCACGTCTTTTGAATCCGTTCTGACGCGAATTAAATTTATCAAAGCTATTCAAAGTCAATGGAACCGGTATAGAAAACAATAGTATCTGACCGAAGAAAGAAGTTTTTCAATCGGGTTTTTAATCCCGCAGATATTGCTGTAAACGGAATCGTGAACTTGCGCCCTCTGGTTGAAGACTTGTGGGCTAAGAAAATTTTGAATTTATATGAGAAACATTTCGCAGTGGAAACGCTCTCCAACAAAGATTTTTTTTTTTTTTAAATCGGACTGTACGAAGCAGAGATATGAACATATATAAGATATGCGTCTACGCCCCCTGGCGGAAAAAACATGCATTATTTTAAGAAGAAAGTATTCACAAAATGTTTTTTGATGTGAGCGGTGTCTGTACAGTGAAGAATTTTTTCAGTCGAGTTTCCAGAAGCTTAGATTTTGCTGTAAATACATCAGAAGCAGAAATCAACACTCATGCTCCCTGGTGGCAAACCTTTTTTTTACTAAATATTAGAAATTTTATGAAAAACATTTTCCATCAGGAGCTGTATACGATACTGGAAGAATTTTTCAAATCGGAGTTTTAGAAGCGGAGATATCGGGAGAAACGCAATTTACCCTTACACCCCCTAGCGGAAAGGCTATGAATTACTTGAAAATTATGAAATTATATGAAAAACATGTCACACCGGAAACTCTATCCAATAAAGAAAGAATTTTTCAAATCGGATCATTAGAAGCAGAGATATCAATAAAAATAAAATATGCATCTACTCTGATTTTATGGCAAATACATTAGAAACAAAAATTAACAGTTACGCCCCCGGTGGTCAAAGTATTCTTTACCAAAAATTAAAAATTATATGTAAAGAATTTTCCATCAGGAGCTGTATCCGTTGAAGAAAACATTTTTCAAATCAGATTTTAGAAGAAGAGATATCGGGGAAAACGTAATTTACTTTTACGCCCACTAGCGGAAAATCTATGCGTAACTTGAAAAAGTAACTGTACCTAAAGTACTCTTAGACATAAATGGAATCGAAAGATAAAATAATTTTTTCAATCGGATGTTTGGAAGCAAACATATGGAAATGTATTTTGAATTCCACATCATCTGCATTTACGCCCTCTAGCGGCGAAATTTTACATCTTGAAAAAAAAAACGAAAAATTATTTTTGCATTGGAAACTTGAGATATGAATGATTGATCCTTCAGGATCATCATTCACATGTTTCAAGTTTCCAATGCAAAAAGAATTTTTAAATCGGACTAATAGTTGTACAGATATGGTGTCTACAGACGGACGGACAAACCGATAACATAAGCACGATCTTTTTTACGCTTTCCAACCGCAATTTGAAGAAGCCTATATGCTCGAGCTTTGTCCGTCTGTATGCTTGTCTGTCCGTCCGCACGATAACTAAGGTAAAAATATTTCGATTTCGATGAAATTTTTGTATGTGATAGGGGACCACTTGGGGACAAACCCTATTGAAAATGGGCGAAATGAGATCAAAGGTCAGGACATAGGAGCGGGATCCATTCCATCGCCCTTATGCGTCATAACTTACGTAAGAATGCTTCTATTGCGACAAAACTTTATCATTTTGTTCCGGGGATATACTGAACCGGTTCTGTTTAATATCATAGAAATGGGGTCAAAGGTCAAGGCACAGGAGCGAGATTTATTCCACAGCTATTATCCTCATAACTTGAGTAATAACTTGAGTAATAATTTCTGGTATGTTGGAAAGCATATCATAGTCAATGCATTGCATGATTTTACTAACTTGTTTACGCTTTCCAACCGTAGGTGGATGAAGCGTGTATGTTCCAGCTTTGCCCGTCTGTCTGTCTGTCTGTCCGCTCGCACGATAAATCACGTAAAAATGGTTCGCTTTCGATTAAATTTTAGTATGTGGTATGGGACAAACTGGGGACGAACTCTACTGAAAATAGGCGAAATGGGGTCATAGGTCAGGACATAGGAGCGGGATCCATCCCATCGCCTTTATACTTCATAACTTACGTAAGAATGCTTCGATTGCGACAAAACTTTAGTATGTTGTTCCAGAGGTATACTGAACCAATTCTGTTCAATATCATGGAAATGGGGTCAAAGGTCAGCGCACAGGAGCGAGATTTATTCAACAGCCATTTTCCTCATAACTTACCTAAAAATGCTTCGATTGCGGCGTATGTTGTTCCGGAGGTATACTGAACCAGTTCTTTTAATATAATCGAAATGGGGTCAAAGGTCAAGACACAGGAGCGAGATTTATTCCTTAGCAATTATCGTCATAACTTGAGTAATAAATATACGATGTCATCGCTCTGTCCACGTTATTTTATAAACAACGAACAGCAAATGAAAAATTGCGCATCCGATACCGCTGGGATCGAACCCCAGATCTCTCGATAACCAGCCGAGTGTGTTCGCTTTACGCTACGGTGCCAACAATTCACAGCGCCATTCGTGGTTTAGAGATCGTATATGGTTTAGACATCGCCATTCGTAGCGATGACATCGTATATTTACTTTATCTCCACGTATTTGAAATATATTCACTTGAGTAATAATTTGAGTAATAATTTTTGGTATGTTGGAAAGCGTATCATAATCAATGCATTGCATGATTTTACTAACTTGTTTTTACAAAAGACGTACTAAAAACATTCGATACATGCGAACTTCGTTATTGTCGGACAAATAAAAAAAGGAGCTATTTTTGGCATATTACATTATCCACCGCCCCTCGAAAGAAATCCAACTCATTTTGCAGGAAGGAGTATTATGAAAAATAAAGTATACGTTTGTGAAACACTTTGGTTAAAATTCTGAATCAAAATATGTGTCAAAAAGTTTGGGCATGGCAACCAACAAGGAAACACGTACGAAATTTTTTTTTCTTTTGCTTAATTTGTCTCTACAAATGAGCCGCAAGCTGGTACAGAAATCATGCTTTGCAAATATAGTAAATATTTACACTACCTAAAGAGGTGAATACGAAAGAAAAAATTGGTGAAAACATCACGTATCACATTCAAGCAGAACTTTACTGATTTGTTTACTAGTAATTGATATCATAATGAAAGCAAATGCGGATTGCAGAGTGGTCTGAGGCGCTGGCTTCTGAACAGTCATCCCAGATGGGCTCAGGTCCCAGATGAGACATGGTTGCTGTGCTTTCTGGTGGCCCTACTCTGTCAGTTCCCTAGAATCAGCAGCCCTAAATTAGCTTATAGCCCTACGAGGGCTCGTGTGTAGTGGTCGTTAATACTCCCTCTCCCCAAACAAATATTTATGTTGCGTAGGAGCTCTGTTTCAGGTAAATAAAAAAAAAAAAGGGCACGGAAAATCATTCGAATCCGATTTATTGAAGCCTAAAAAAATGGCACCCCGGTGTCGTGGTTCTCCAAGCGCTGGGACGGTTCGTCCAAAGTAGTCTAGAAAGCACAAGGCCATGACATTAGAGAGATGAGTTCCCTCCGTTAGTGACGTCACTCTCATGTTACACGGCCTGATACGTCAGTGTCGTGTATGACGTCACACATGACAGCGTCGGAAACCAATCGGAAGCCTTGGTTACCGTGTGACGTCACTAAAAGAGGGAACTCATCTCTCTAGTGTCATAGAATTCTCGGTTTGTCCGAGCTCTACTTCCGGATGTGGCATGAGTGGTGCAGAAAAAACCCTTATTAGACCCCGGGCAAGCGGGGCACCCACGCTTCTCAGGGGGCCTCGCACTTTGGATGGCTCCCGCTCATCATAAACACAAAAACTTATGATACAAAAAATTAAAGGTGCACATTCCTACAACGTAGAACTACGTCAATACTGTAACTATTTCATGGTACTATCTCACTAGTTCTACGTATTCAGTGAGGGATAGTTGACGTAGCCCTACATAAGTTGCGGCACAGTTGCTACTATGCCGCTTTGACTTTTTTTTTTTATCTAAAAAATAAATAATCCACTTTATTTCAGTTTATCACATACGTCCGTTATCTCGGACCGTCAGCTACGGAATGCGGGGCTGAGATCATCGCTATCATTATATAACGAAGTGAATTTCTCCGTCATTTTTATCCGCGCCGGGGTTCGAACCCGGGTCCACTCATTCCGGAATAAGTTGCTCTACCAATTAAGCTACGCGGACATGTATTCTGATTCCTATCTGCCTTTATGTCGTGTGCGTCCTTCTGGCAGGTACGTCACATCTCCTGGTACGTTACATCATCTCCCCCTTATTTTTCTTTTTTTTCTTTTGAAGTGCTGCTCACATTTTTCCTATCTCGCGGTGTGGAAATAACATCACACCAATGCGAGATTTTGAACAGTCGGGTCATCCGGATAGTTCGGGCGCCATTATAACGAAGTGAATTTCTCCGTCATTTTTATCCGCGCCAGGATTCGAACCCGGATCCCCTCATTCCGGAATAAGTGGACCCGGGTTCGAACCCCGGCGTCGATCAAAAATGACGGAGAAATTCACTTTGTTATAATGGCGCCCGAACTATCCGGATGACCCGACCGTTCACAATCTCGCCAATGGTGTGATGTTATTTCCACACCGCAAGATAGGAAAAATCAGAGCAGCACTTCGAAAAAAAAATAAGGGGGAGATGATGTAACGTACCTGGAGATGTGACGTACCTGCCAGAAGGACGCACACGACATAAAGGCAGATAGGAATCAGAATAAAATGTCCGCGTAGCTTAATTGGTAGAGCAACTTATTCCGGAATGAGTGGACCCGGGTTCGAACCCCGGCGCGGATAAAAATGACGGAGAAATTCACTTCGTTATAATTATCTATTCACTAGTTATCAACCTTGAAACGGCGTGTGGTGAAACAAAATCACGCGAAATTTAGCTTAAATTTATAACGTTACTGTACCGAAGGGTTAAGGAGTGGAGGGTTGAAACTTGTTTTGTTATAAATGAGACTCTATAAACTATCTAGTGGTGTATTATTTACACCATTAGATAGTTTGTAGAGTCTCATTTCGTTGCATCAGTGTTCCCGATGTTACCTCCTACCCAGTTCTGGGAAAGACGTAGTTCTACGTCAAGAAATGAAATATACAGAATTAAATAAACTAATTATTAATGACTTTGCACAAACCAAGCGAATGTTATCTTATTCGTATGGGGTATGAGAACGTCTGCATAACTAAATTAAGCAGCCAATTGTCCTGGATCAGATGGGATAGTTCTGAATTCCCATAGTCCAGGATCACCGTACGCAAGGGCGTAACTAGGACGGGGCAGACTGCCCCGGGTGCAGCTGAAGAGAGGGCGCAAAAATCACGGCTTACAATCTGATTAAAATTGGAATTGAAACTTTTGCGCTAGTTTCTGGTACAATTTTTTCGCGCCGTGTACCTTGTCATTTGTCCAGTTACAGAAGTTGCTTATCAAACGCTTTCCAGTTTTGGGTACACTGGCAAATTAAAATTCACATTTCTTTCTTAAAATGTTTAGGGGATATTAGTTGCCCACATTCAATAATGAAGGCACGGTTGTACGTATATTTCAAGAGAAGAATGCCGTTCACATTGTTGAATATTCTCTGGGTGCTATCTAATCATTACTGCGACTGCGAGCCACGAAATCCAACTGTAGGTTCCTTTAATGTGCTACTGAAGGCCGAAACAATTGGAAAAAGTCGTAGAAACAGTCTGTGGAAGGGACTAGCTCAAGACAAAGTTGCCAATGAATTTTTGTGTGTGTTTGGGGAGGGGGGGACTTTATTCAGCAGTGAATTAATAATGGTTGATAAAGATAATATGTTTATCTAATAGAAAGACAGTTGTGGTAGGGGGGGGATTTTTGTGGTTTGCCCGGGGCGCAGAAATACCTAGTTACGCCTTTGCCGTCCGTATTTTGTATTTTTCGTACTGATTCATTTCCATATTTCAGTATTGCTTTAAAGAATTTTTAATTGACAATTCCAGTTATTAGTGTCTCAGGAAAGCGAAGTTTTTCTACTTTGAACTGAATAGAAACCTGTCTTAGAACTCCAGTGACTCAAGGAAAGTTATCTAATTTGGCATTACTCTCAACAGAACATACATAATGTGAAAGTACGGATTACACCAACATGGGACTTTGCTGAAATGAAGAAAACAAAAAAAATTTTTGAAGAATAAATATGTGATAATTTATAAATTTTGTATGTCATTTTATATCTTATTTCCGCTAGTCTAAGAATAGAATATCCGAGCATAAACAGTCTTGCCCACATAAGAAAGGCTATATGTTTTACTATCCGGATTTCAGCCTTACCTCCCGTATATTTCATATCATTGCGTTTGTCTCAATGCGATACATTGTACACCAGCTGAAAACTTTTGATTACCAACTGAAAACTTTCTGATATTTCAAAAAATGTTCAGTTGGTATTTCGAAATCAAGTGAAAAAGCTCTCCTTTTCCCCATTTGTTTCGTTGTCGAGCAGATGGCGACGCCAGGCGCTCAAAACAGGGTGGGCTATTAGGGGGAAAGGGGGCTGAGCATGATGGTGGTGGGCATAAATTTTGGCAAAAGTTCTGTTCGTGTGCATTTTATCCTACGCTTATAATGTTATCCCTAGTAAAAAAACGTTTTCAAATGAATACTGAACGTATTTAGTCAAAGTCGGGTACGGAGAACTGGCCACCAGAGAAGTTGCCACTGGAGGACCGGCCACATCGCGATTTCAGTGCCGTAAAATTGTTCTGAATAAACAAATATCGTGTGGCTATATTTCCCACTACTTGAGCAACTGTTGTTCGCAAACCATTTTTTTTTAATATTTCATTTTCAGTAGGATACTGTATTTAGACATTTTCAAGATTTTTGGGCCAAAGACGAAGCGGAGAACCGGGACTCGGAGAACTGGCAACAAAAAAAAATTAAGGGGCCGTATAAAAATTGCGTTTTGGACAGTTTCGCGGCCACGTCCCGACAAGTTGGTCATCTGAGTCACATAAAGTCTCCGTAATTTCGTATTTTTTTAATTGCGATATTTAACGTAATTCTTTATAAAAAAATGTTTGTAATCTACAACTCAACAAAAGAATTTGAGAGTTTAAAAACTAGCTCCGCAAATTCTCTGCGGTCATGTGCAAACGCAGGAAACTGGTTGGGGGAGAGGGGGGGGTTGATACAAAAAATATACAATATAAGGAATTTCTGGTCCGATCGGAAGATTTGCGGCGTTTACAGATACAACTCAAAAAATTCTCTACGGGCATGTGCTAAAGCTGGAAAACTGTTGGGGGTGGGGGTGGGGGGGTTAATACCAAAAAAAAAAAAACATATATATATATAAATTCCTGATCCGATCGGGAGATTTTTTGGAGTTTAGAAACTAAAACTCAAAAATTCTGTATGGGCATGTGCTAAAACAGGAAATTTGGAGGGGGGGGGGCTTAATACCAAAAAATTAAAATATAATGAGTTTCTGGTCCGATCGGGAGATTTTCGGCGTTTGCAAACTAAAACTCAAAAATTCTCTGCGGGAATGTGCTAATGCAGGAAACCTGTCGGGGGGAGGAGGGGGTGTCACAGCGTTTACAAGCACAACTCGACAAATTCTCTCAGCGCATTAGCTAACGCAGGAAGCCTGGGGGAGGGGGATGCCAAAAATATAAAATATAGAGAATTTCTGGTTCGATCAGGAGATTTTCAGCGTTTACAAATAACAGCTCTACAAATTCTTTACATTCTATATTTTTGGAGGAGCTCCACCCCCGCCCTCTCAAAGACAGCTTTCCTACGGTAGCAGATGCCCGCAGAAGTTAATTTCGGTTGAAGCTGAAAGTCTCCCGATAAACCAGAAACCCTCAGCAGCCCCCCCCCCTTTTCCGGAGAAGTTTCTACGTTAGCACATGCCCGTAGAGAATTTGTTGAGCTGTGTTCGTAAATGCCGACGATCTCCAGATCGGACCAGAAATTCTTTATATTTTATATTTTTGGTATTAACTCCTCCCCCCCCCCCCCGATAGGTCTGCTGCATTTGCACATGCCTGTATAGAATTTGTTGAGCTGTAGGTTTTAAACTGTGAAATTATTTTGTTGTGTTGTAGATTATAAGCATTATTTACAAAGAATTACATCAAATATAGCAATTAAGAAAATACGAAATTACGGAAACTTTATGTCATTCAGATAACCAACCTCTGGAGTCATGGCCACGAAGCGGTCGAAAACCAAATTTTTATACTGCCCCTTAAAATGTTTGTGGCCAATTCTCCTACACCCATTCAATGTCATGTAGCACGGGAACCATGGATACGAATCTCTATGGCAAGTTACTATTTCTTCACAATTTTAGCTTACGTAGGTTATTTTTTTTTTTTTTTTTTCAAAAGGCGGTTTATACGAATTGAAATTGTATTTTTTAGTTTGTAACCTGAGAATGAATCTCTTTCTCTGTGTGTGTGTGTGTCTCTCTCATCGTATATATAATTACAAAAATGGTGTTTCTACTACTCTCTTAGAAATTAGAAATTCGTTCAGAGGACTCCCTCCTTTTCCCATAAGTGCAAACACTAAATTTAAGAAAGAATTTATTTTATATAACAAACTTTCAGTGAATTCGAGAAATTCACATACATTTATCCAAGTTCCTTAGATCTTAGATGGTTGCACCCCCTCCCCCATATGTTCTAACTACTTACATATTGGGGGAGGGGTAAAGTGGGTTCAAAGAAAAGTTGGGTGGGCTGAAGACCACCCGTAGCGTCGTGCCTGTTGTCGAGCGCTATGGAAGATGCCCGTGGTCATAGTTATTATGTAAATCCCTAGAGAGACCATGGTAAACACTGAAGAAGATCCCATTCTAAGAATGCAGATAATTTTTTTTTTTTTTTGATTGGAGGTTTAACGATCACCCTGAGCAACTCAATGGGCTATAAGCATTCGTTCGTCCCTAATTTAGGGCCACTGGTTCCAGGGAAGGGAGAGAGCCAGTGCTGTAAGACAAACACAACATCCATGCCTCACCGCGGGATTCGAACCCGGACCCCTTTCGGACGAATGATCAGAGCCCATCACTTAGACCACTGCGCCACCGGGGCGGCGAATGTAGTGATTGAGGCCCATGGGCGCCCATTGGGGGAACTTGCTCTCACCTGGAAGTCTGACTGTAATTTCAGCTTTTGGGAGGCACTAAAAAGATTTCTCCGTAACATTAATTCTGATTGTTAATTTTTATGTTGAACTTCTGGAGTTGTGTGTGCGTTTAGGAAAAACGCTGAGAAGTAGTCTCAGCGATGGCTTCTGACCATTCGTCCGAGATGGGTTTGGTTCGAATCCCGCTGAGGCATAGATGTTGTGTTTGTCTTACGACACTGGCTCTCTCCCTTCCCTAGAGTCAGTGGCCCTAAATTAGGGATGAGCAGCTGCTTATATCCCATTGAGTTGCTCACGGTGGTCGTTAAACCTTCAATAAAAAAAACACCCCCTCCCTCTGAGTACAGTGTAGTGAAAAACAAAGAAATGAAAAAAATAACACTAATAACATAATTTTGCTAACTATCGTCCTCTACAACGGCCATTTGCTGTTGGACAAAGAGTTCTCAACTTTTTTCCAGAACTTTGTCTTCGGTGTTTTTTTTTTTTTTTTTTGTTTTTGTTTGTTTGTTTTTTCTTGATCAGCAGTTGAGTGACTATTGGAGCCAAAAGGCTCAAGGCTCTGAAGAACAACAAAGTTTTTTTTGTTGTTGTTTTTTTTTGTCCCAACATGCTGTAGAACTTTATTTATCGGTCTTTTTAGTGCAGTTTTTAGGTCGTCTGGTTTTCAATTAAATTTATCTAGGTGTGAGTGGTAAAAAGGGTTACAGGATATAGACAGCACAATGGAAGTTTACAAATGTTTCGTTATGCTATTTGTGTTTACAGTTCCTATTTTTGCCCTCTTCTGAAAACTAAGTTATGGGCGCCCATGCTCAGGCCTAAAGAGTTCAAGAGAACACTAACTGGACTATAAACACACGAATACAGAAAAAATACCTTTTCTCTACCCATTATTCTAAATATCCATCGATAGATCAGCAAATCTTTCAAATACGTGGAGACAATGTAAATAGATTAAGTCATCGCTCTTTCCAAGTTTTTTCTTTGACCAGCACACAGCAGCCGAAAAATTGTTATTCGACACCGCTAGGACCGAACCTCAGATCACTCGATAACTAGCCGAGTGCGTTCGCTTTACGCTACGATGCCAACAATCCACGGCGCTATGTGTGTTCATCTGTCAGCATCTGACTTTACAAATCCGTAGGGATGGGCTCAGCAACTGAGACGTCTCCATCTGGTGGGGCTTAACGGCACAAGCTATTTAATTACAGCTAATAAATCCAAAGGGAGAGAGAAATGGTGAAAATCTTCCAAATACGTGGAGACAATGTAAATAGAAAAAGTCATCGCTCTTTCCGCGCTTTTCTTTGACCAACACACAGCAGCCGAAATATTGTTATCAGACACCGCTGAGATCGAATCCCAGATCTCTCGATAACTAGCCGAGTGCGTACGCTTTACACAAAGGGTGTGCGAACGCACTCGGCTAGTTATCGAGAGATCTGTGGTTCGATCCCAGCGGTAATTTTTCGGCTGCTGGGTGTCGGTCAAAGAAAAAACGTGGAAAGAGCGATGACTTTGTCTATTTACATTTGTCGATAGATCAGTATACCTCACATATAAGCCTATCAAGTTTGTAATACATTTTTAATCAAATTGTTTATAAAGATAGGTCCCCCGAAAAATATATTTGCCCGGGGCCCGACACATCCTAGGGACGGTTTTGGGGTGGTGTGTTTAATTTACGACACTCACTATCCTTTCCACTTGGAAAAGGTGCCCCGGCCAAAAAAAAAATTAAAAAATAGTGCTGTAAAAAAAAAAAAAAAGCAAAATCTTAGCACGTCGTTTTTTGATATCAAAGCAACCTCTAAAACGATTTCCTTATATTAAGGTAAATTCTTGATACATTACGAAGTGAATCAGTATCTCTAATCAAGAAAGAAAAAAAAAAAAGAAAAGAAAAGGGAGGTAAAGGAAAGTAATTGTCACTCGCTTCCGTGTTTATCACGGAAAACACGCACACCCTTGTGTAATTCAGACATTTCGTGGGAGAAAACAGGTGACATTCTGGTCCGCATTTCAGGCAGTGCCTTCTCCACTTAGAGTCAAGGCCATTCTGACTTATTCACGGAGGTAACTCAGGACATTGACCCCAAACCCGAAGCAGTTGCCGAGATGAACGTAAGCGGGACAGACATTACGCGTGGTGGAATCCGGTTCCTCCTGCATAAGTTACAACCTTCGGGGAACCGTTGAAAAAAAACACGCTTTTCCGAAACTTTTCGCAAATCATCATTACCTAAAGCAATGTTGTCGATACTCTGAGCACTGTCACATGCTGTAGTTATGAAAACGTAACTGATGGATTCTACAGATTTAAGCTTTTTTAGTTTACAACTTTCGTCCAACCTGTTGCCTCGAGTCATTAGAATACGTCCGCCGTCTTCGCGAAATTGCGGTCTCGGAAGACTTGGGACTGCTAATGCGTGAACTGCGCTGCTGCTTTTATCATCGACTAGGCGTTGTGTGCTTGTTACGTCATTCGTCAATATCGGACGATAAGTCTTCGGCTAGCAGTTGACCCCAGCAATCGGAAAAAAAAACCAAACAAAGACTGTGTTGCCTTGAGATGAACTTCGAGATCAAAGTTCAAAGGTCATTTACTGGAAGTGTAAGTTTTCTGCTGGGAGAGGTTCCCATATCCTTTCTCGCCTCTTCCGTTGAGAAAACACCAGCCGACGATACGGGAAAGTATTGGAGCTGAGACTGTGTATGGATCGCGGGCCTACTAATTAATCAGTATGAACTGGATTGTTGTGTTATCCGTCATCTTCTGCGTTTTAGGTAAGTGAAATATATTTGTTTTGAGAGACAAGTTTCGTAAATATATAAAAAATAATCAGCAATTGCAGTTACATCACTCTTTTCGAGTAGTCGGCACGTGTCCTTTTTAAACTGAAGTGCTTATTACTCTTCGCGAACGATAAATGTGTTTCAATGTAAACGTACGTCAAGTAATATTCAGTTTGACAGGAAAGCTCTGTTTTAAATATGCCTGATAATTTTAAGATTCTTATCGCGTTCGTATACCTTTCTCGGATTAGTCATTCACTTATCTGTTCAGATAACAGTTCTTGAGAAACAGTGACCTCAGTGTGAGTGTATGTACTTTATATGGCGAAAATTTTGAGTGAATGTTGGAAGTTACTAACATTTATATGTACACTCAGGGCCGGATGAAACTTTTATGGGGCCCGGGGCAAATTGCACTGCGAGGCACGCAGCAAAATTTCATTGTTGGCCCTTGAAAATAAATCTTATATTTCAATAAAGTCGTTACGTAAAAAATGTCGTCCGTAAAGAACACACACGAAAACTATGATAAAGGCAAACTGATTATCTCAAAGAAGTATTTTCTTTAAGCTTAAGAAAGACAACGTGGGCTGAAAGTTGTGAGAGGAAAGCGTAAAAAAATATAAAAATCTACGATTTTCTTACCGGGGAGAGGCAAGATTTTATATATATATAGCAGTGAAGAAATCGAAACAGTACTCGCCCAAATTTTCACTCGATGCCTTAATGAAGGGAAAATTCCTGAGGTTTGGAACAACGCTACAATGATCTTGCTACATAAAAAAGGTGACATTGAGGATCTCAGGAACTACAGACCTATCAGCCTCCTATCAGTGGTTTATAAAATCTTCACTAAAGTTCTTTCACACCGCTTGAAGGTAACACTGGACATGGCTCAACCGAGAGAACAAGCTGGATTCAGGAGTGGCTACAGCACAATAGATCATATCCACGTACTGAGAGAACTAATTGAAAGAGTGAGGGAATATGAACTTCCATTGTGCATGGCTTTTATCGATTATGAAAAAGCCTTTGATTCGGTGAAACCATCAGCAGTTGCAATGGCTCTGAAATCCTGCGGTATTGAAGATGCATACATTAATATTATTAATAACATCTATGAAAATGCAAGTGCAAAGATTCGGCTGTTTGAAAATACAACACACATAAAAATTGGAAAAGGAGTGAGACAAGGTGGCACCATATCTCCGAAGCTCTTTAATGCCACATTGGAAAATGTCTTTCAATCACTGAACTGGGAAAACAAAGGGATAAAGATTAATGGAGATTATCTAACCCACCTTCGTTTTGCTGATGACATAGTCATTTTTGCAACTACCCCATCAGAGCTACAGAGTATGATCCAGGAACTTGCTGACAAGAGTAAAGAAGTGGGATTAAAAATGAACTTTCAGAAGACAAAAGTGATGTACAATGCTTTTACAAGAAATGAAGATTTATCGATTGATGGAGAAAAGCTGGAGATAACAGACACGTACGTTTATCTTGGACAGCAGATATCAAATGAGGGTCACATTGATGAAGAAATTAATCGGCGTACAAAACTTGCCTGGAGAGCTTTTGGAAGAAACAACATAGTTTTCAAGAGCAATATGCCATTATGTCTTAAAAGAAAAGTGTTTGATCAATGCATCCTTCCAGTGCTTACGTATGGTGCAGAGACTTGGACCTTAGCTAAAAGAGACATACAAAGGCTGCAGACAACTCAAAGCAGCATGGAGAGGTGCATGCTTGGTGTAACCAGGAGAGATAAGAAGAGGAACACGTGGATCCGAAAAATGACAAGAGTGGAAGACATCATGATCAGAGTTAAATCCCTGAAATGGCAATGCGCTGGACATACTGCCAGAAGGACAGACCATCGATGGACAGCCGAAATTTTAGATTGGATTCCAAGGGACAGGAAAAGACCCAGAAGAAGACCACATGGAAGATGGGTGGATGAAATTCGAAAGTATGCGGGAGTGACATGGAGGAGACTGGCTCAAGACAGACCGTTGTGGAGGAAACTTGGGGAGACCTTCGTCCAGCAGTGGATTGATAATGGTTGACAATTTTGATGATGATGATGATATATATCTTTTGTTTTAGTCTCAGCTCTTTATATATATATACACTGTATGTATAATTGAATGTTTGTTTGTATGTCTGCTATACAAATCTACAGTTTGCTAGTTAGATCCACCAAATTTGGTTTACTATCTCATGGTACCCTAACTTAGACCGTAGACGGTTTTTGGAAGGGGTCGGAGCCGGGGGGTAAAGGGGCCGACATACAGCATTTTCGTAAAGTCCACAGTTTTCAATTTAGAACAACCAAATTTGGTATACTATCTCATGGTACCATAAACTTAGACCGTAGGGGTTTTTTGGAGGGAGTCGGAGCCCGGGGTCAAGGGGCGCCCACACAAAATTTTCGTAAAATCTAGAGTTTTCAATTTAGAACAACCAACTTTGGTATACTATCTCATGACACCCTAACTTAGACCGTAGACGGTTTTTGGAAGGGGTCGGAACCGGGGGGGGTCAAGGGGCCGACATACAACATTTTCGTAAAGTCCACAGTTTTCAATTTAGAACCACCAAATTTGGTATACTATTTCATGGTATCCTAACTTAGACCGTAGACGGTTTTTGGAGGCAGTCGGAGCCCGATGTCAAGGGGCCCCCACACAAAATTTTCGTAAAATCTACAGTTTTCAATTTAGAACAACCAAATTTGGTATACTATCTCATGGTACCGTAGACGGTTTTCGGATGGAGTCCGGGGTCAAGGGGCCCTCCATGCAAAATTTTCGTGAAAAGTTCCATTTTTTACTTTTAAGAACTGCAACACAATTCAGCTCTCTAACACCGATCTACAGTCTAAGGAGACCGTAGATAACAATCAAGTGCAAAATTATCCGTTTAATGTCGTATTAAAAACACAAATGAATAAACGTTAGTTTTCACCACCAACGGTCGGCTTCATCAGGCAGAAATACAATGAAATGTAAATAAAGAGTTCCAGATATTCAAAATGGCAAACAGAATAATGATCAAAGTCAAGTCGCATGCACTCGACATGACATAGGTACATTGCATTTCAGTGTCACGGGATTCTCAGAAGCGCACGCCAGATGTACGGCAAGGCAGTTCCATAGATGTCTCTTCGAAGGCAAGGATTTCCATTCCTCTTCCTTCCTGTTTCGTTTCGTAAAAGTAAATTAATTAACTAAATCAAAAAAAAAAAATTCATTTTTAACATTTGCAGCAATCTCGGCTCCCCCTCCCCCCTTTTATTTTTTGTTTTCTTGTTAGAAATGCTACTGCAGTGGCTAGCATTCATTTGGAGGAACCCTGCTTTCCACACAGACAACTCTAGGTCGCCTGCTCAAGGGTTGGCAATCCTAAAAAATCTCTACATTTTTACTTCTAATGGAAAAACCAAAAATATTGTTTACCAAAAAGCAATAACCTAAATTAATTAAAATAAATTTACTGGAAACTTACAGGAATACCTTTTTCATTCATTGACTTTCTCCCACTGAACTTGGTGATTCCACGAATAGCAATATTTACCCGGGAAATACCGGGTACCCCTGCTAGTATATATCATCATCATCATTGTCAACCATTATCAATCCACTGCTGGACGAAGGTCTCCCCAAGTTTCTTCCACAACGGTCTGTCTTGTGTCAGTCTCCTCCATGTCACTCCCGCATACTTTTGAATTTCATCCACCCATCTCCCATGTGGTCTTCTTCTGGATCTTTTTCTGTCCCTTGGAATCCAGTCTAAAATTTCAGCTGTCCATCTAGGGTCTGTCCTTCTGGCAGTATGTCCAGCCCATTGCCATTTTAGGGATTTTACTCTTATCATGATGTCCTCCACTCTTGTCATTTTTCCGATCCATGAGCTCCTCTTCTTACCTCTCCTGGTTACACCAAGCATGCACCTCTCCATGCTGCTTTGAGTTGTCTGCAGTCTTTGTATGTCTCTTTTAGTTAAAGCCCACGTCTCTGCACCATATGTAAGCACTGGAAGGATGCATTGATCAAACACTTTTCTTTTGAGACATAATTGCATATTGCTCTTGAAAATTATACTGTTTCTTCCAAAAGCTCTCCAGGCAAGTTTTATACGCCGATTAATTTCTTCATCAATGTGACCCTCACTTGATATCTGTTGTCCAAGATAAATGCAGTCATTGGTTATCTCCAGTTTTCCCCCATCAATCGATAAATCTTCATTTCTTGTAAAAGCATTGTACATCACTTTTGTTTTCTGAAAGTTTATTTTTAATCCCACTTCTTTACTCTTGTCAGCAAGTTCCTGGATCACACTCTGCAGCTCTGGTGGGGTAGTTGCAAAAATGACACTCACACACACACACACACACACACACATATATATATATATATATATATATATACACTGCCGGACAATTGCTAAGGACGGATGACAATAGCAACGATAGCAACCATAAAATGGAAGGCAGGAAAATGTGGAAATTAGCATAAGTGCGGGATACAGTAAGACGTGTTGTGCGTATGCAAATTTTGGATTGCCGAACTTGTTTGTGACGTCATAGCGCTGATAAGAGATATAACGGATTTGACGCGTATTGACCGGTGTTGTTCAAATGCAAAGTTGAAAGGGAAAGAATCAATTGACGAACTTGCAATTTTCAGTATGTCTTCCCGACATCACCTAGATGATTTTATGCATGGCCGTGTTATTGGCAAGATTGAAGAAGGGCGAAAAATAACAGATGTTGCCAGGGAGTTCGACATCAGCCACAGTGTTGTTTCAAGGCTTTGGATATCATTTCAAACAAATGGAGAGTGTAGCAAACGTCACGGGGGAGGTCGTGTTCGCAGTACGACACCTGCAGAAGATCGGTACATAGTGCTATCAACAAAAAGACACCGGCGCAGCACAGCTAGTGAGGTAGCAAATCAGTTTATGGCTGCTACTGGCAAGCGGATCTCCCGAAAAACTGTCGCCAGACGTTTGCATGAAGGAGGACTATACGTCCGCTGTCCTGTTGTGTGCATCCCATTGTCCAGACGTCACCATACCGCCCGTTTACAATGGTGCCATCAACATCTCAATTGGACTGACAATGACTGGTCTGCTGTCCTCTTCTCAGATGAGAGTAGATACAGTCTATCGTCTGATTGTCGATGACAACTGATCTGGCGTGATAGTGGTACTGCATATTGTCCAGCAAACATACAGGAAATGGACCAATATCCGACATGTAGTGTCATGGTATGGGCTGGCATCATGATCAATGGCCGTACGTCCCTCTATGTGCTTCCAACTGGGACTATGACTGGCCAACGATACATTAATGATGTTCTGCTACCTCATGTTCGAATGTTCCGTGGTGCTGTCGGTGATAGATTCATTTTCATGGATGACAACGCAACATGTCATCGAACAGTCGCTGTCCAGGAGTGTCTTGAGAGCAAGGATATTCAATGCCTCGTATGGCCAGCACGTTCTCCAGATCTGAATCCCATTGAAAATGTGTGGGATGCTTTGGGGAGGAGTCTTGCTGGTCGCCAATGCCCTCCAATAAACAAGGACACCCTCATCCGTGCACTGACAGAGGAATGGGATAAATTACCCCAACAGCTGCTTGATAATGTTGTGCAAAGCATGACACGGCGTGTGGAATCTTGCATCGCCCTCCATGGTGGCCATATCCCGTATTGACATCTTACGCCGGAACGCCTGCTGACAGTAATTGCATTTTTTTCACGTTTACGTATTCTGCACAAAATGGCCTGTTTGTCCCTTGAACACGTTCCAAAGCCTTCTGGATTTCAGAGCACAATAAATTGTCTTTCTTGTAATGTCCTGGCATTCTGACATTATTTTATTTCACTTGGCATCCAACCACACTTACTTTTTTATGCGCTATATAGCCGTTTATGATCCGTCCTTAGCAATTGTCCAGCAGTGTATAAAACAAGGATACCTCTAAAATAAATTCGTATAACCAGTTTTTTTTCCCCTGGAATAACTGACAAATTAGTGACTTTTTAAACTCTTATAGGTGCTGATATATGAAAATTATTTTGTTTTTTTAATTTGTCGTAACGTTTTTAAAATTACTGAATAATTGGCCTCCACATGCAGCTCGAAACCAACTTTGATATTGCTCTTTTTATTTTTTAAATTTAAGTATCTGGTTTGCACACACATTGTTGAATATACAAAAGTAAGGGCCACAAAATGACAAAATTTAATTTGCTATTTCATGAATGTGAAAAATATTAAGGTGGTTACAATAATCATTTGAAATCTGCAGATCTCAGTAGCTGTGCGGCGATGACCGATGACCTTTTCAAAAATGGGGGAACTGGAAACGAAAAAAGAGGAAGAACTTTTAAAAGGCCTACCTCCCCAAAACTTACAAAAAAAAATAAAAAATAATAATAATGATTATAAAAAATTCTACTGAAAATTAATTTCTTTTCCTAAACTGCGGGGACCCTTGAAGGCGGTGCGGGGGCCGGGGCACTGTCCCGTTTACCTGTATGGTCCCGCTGGCCCTGTGTGCACTAGAGCCCTTAACAACTGCGAGGGTTCCGTACGCGGATGGTCAATTAGAATATCGTATTGGAAAAATAAGATCAGGGGAGATGAAATCACAAATCAACCCATTGCAATCGCCCCCCCCTCCCGAGGAAGACGACAGCATCTGAGTTATGAAAAACGCAACATATGTTGGGAATAAGAAAGCACAGGTAGATTGGAAATGAATATAAATATTCAGGACTTTGTGCAACACACTGCTAAATGTGTACAGGAAAGTCGTCCTGCTGCTCCAGTACCCGAGTGGTCAGAAGCGCTGATTTTTGGCTAATTATCCTAGAATGGCTGGAATTCAAGTCCTGGATGAGGCATGGGTGGGGGTGTCTGTTTTACGGAGCTGGCTCCTTCCCATTCCTGGAGCTGGTTGCCCCAAAGTAGTAACGGGCGACTGCTTAAAGCCTTTAGAGTTGCTTATGGTGATCTCCGAAACAACAAAAGTTTTTGATAAATAGTTGAGGAAATAAGATTTTTTTATGTTGGAAAGCACGATAATTTTAAACCTTCCAAAATTAAATCCGGCAATCAAAGCTTGAGGCGGAGTTTGGAACATGGCAATCAATTCAGAGGCGCAACTAGGCATTTCTGCGTCGTGGGGCAAACAACAAAATACCCACACACCGAATTCGTTAAGACAAACTAGCTTTATCGCCTGAAATACTATAATCCTGCTTGTTGCATGAGTTTTTAGGATAGTAAAATTGGTCTTGTCTGTTTTATGGACAAATGTGCATTATTTAGTATATATCATCATCATCATTGTCAACCATTATCAATCCACTGCTGGACGAAGGTCTCCCCAAGTTTCCTCCACAACGGTCTGTCTTGTGCCAGTCTCCTCCATGTCACCCCTGCATACTTTCGAATTTCATCCACCCATCTCCCATGTGGTCTTCTTCTGGGTCTTTTCCTGTCCCTTGGAATCCAATCTAAAATTTCGGCTGTCCATCGATGATCTGTCCTTCTGGCAGTATGTCCAGCCCATTGCCATTTCAGGGATTTAACTCTGATCATGATGTCTTCCACTCTTGTCATTTTTCGGATCCACGAGTTCCTCTTCTTATCTCTCCTGGTTACACCAAGCATGCACCTCTCCATGCTTCTTTGAGTTGTCTGCAGCCTTTGTATGTTTCTTTTAGTTAAGGTCCACGTCTCTGCACCATACGTAAGCACTGGAAGGATGCATTGATCAAACACTTTTCTTTTAAGACATAATGGCATATTGCTCTTGAAAATTATGCTGTTTCTTCCAAAAGCTCTCCAGGCAAGTTTTGTACGCCGATTAATTTCTTCATCAATGTGACCCTCACTTGATATCTGCTGTCCAAGATAAACGTACGTATCTGTTATCTCCAGCTTTTCTCCATCAATCGATAAATCTTCATTTCTTGTAAAAGCATTGAACATCACTTTTGTCTTCTGAAAGTTCATTTTTAATCCCACTTCTTTACTCTTGTCAGCAAGTTCCTGGATCATACTCTGCAGCTCTGATGGGCTAGTTGCAAAAATGACTACGTCATCAGCAAAACGAAGGTGGGTTAGATAATCTCCATTAATCTTTATCCCCTTGTTTTCCCAGCTCAGTGACTGAAAAACACCCTCCAATGTGGCATTAAAGAGCTTCGGAGATATGGTGTCACCTTGTCTCACTCCCTTTCCAATTTTTATGTGTGTTGTATTTTCAAACAGCCTAATCTTTGCACTTGCATTTTCATAGATGTTATTAATAATATTAATGTATGCATCTTCAATACCGCAGGTTTTCAGAGCCATTGTAACTGCTGATGGTTTCACCGAATCAAAGGCTTTTTCATAATCGATAAAAGCCATGCACAATGGAAGTTCATATTCCCTCGCTCTTTCAATTAGTTCTCTCAGCACATGGATATGATCTATTGTGCTGTAGCCACTCCTGAATCCAGCTTGTTCTCTCGGTTGAGCCATGTCCAGTGTTACCTTCAAGCGGTGTGAAAGAACTTTAGTGAAGATTTTATAAACTACTGATAGGAGGCTGATAGGTCTGTAGTTTCCGAGATCCTCAATGTCACCTTTCTTATGTAGCAGGATCATTGTAGCGGTGTTCCAATCCTCAGGAATCTTTCCTTCATTAAGGCATCGAGTGAAAATTTGGGCGAGTACTGTTTCGATTTCTCCACTTGCTTCTTGTATGATGTCTACAGTAATTCCATCTTCTCCTGGAGCTTTTCCCCGCTTCATGTTCTTGATTGCATGTGCAACTTCTGCTGGAAGGACTGGAGGAACTCTGGTATTGGTATCTTTCATGATGTCTGGAGTGCATGTATCATCCCTTTCATATAATTTGGAGTAGAAATCTTTCACTCTTGTCAAAATTTCTGCCTCTATTTCTTGTTACAGAACCATCTTCTTTTCTCAGTGCCATAATCTGTTTTCTTCCCTTACTGAGATGTCCCTTTGCTATCTTTAGGCTTTGGTTGTTTTCAATTGCTTTCCTCACTAGTTCACAGTTGAATTTTCTTACGTCTTCAGTGATACTTTTTCGTACTGTCTTGCATAGCTCTATATATTCCACTTTGGAAGTTACATCTTCTTTAGTTGTCCTCATCTCTCTTCTTTTTGCATCAACATTTTCGTTTTTCCTGATAATTTATTTACATGCAACTTGTTCTTAGACCCAGCTAATTTTGTTGCTGTTTCCATAAGAGCTTTGGTTACTTTTCTGTTAACTTCAGAGATGTCCACTTCTTCCAATGTTAGGCCTTCTAAAGCAGAGAACCTGTTCTTCAGTTCCAACTTGAAGGTATTATGGTGTTTTTTAAGGTTGGTTATGTCAATACATTTTGTTTGTCTTATGAGCTTGCCACGTTCAAGTTTAGTGTTGAGGTGCATCTTACATCTCACCAATCTATGGTCACTACCTGTGTTGAACTTGTTTAGCACACTGCAGTCTTCTATGACGAATTTTTTGTTACACATAATAAAATCAATTTCACTTGTCGTCCCATTTGGATGTCTCCATGTCCATTTCCTGTGTGGCTTTTTCTTGAAGAAGGAGTTCAAGATGAAAAACCCTTCTGCCTCTGCAAACTCAACGAGAGTATTTCCACGCTGGTTTCTGTTGCCGTGACCGAATTTACCTACTGAAGTTTCATTCTGTTGCCGTTGCCCTATTTTTTGCATTGAAATCTCCCATAATTATTTTCAAGTGCTGCTTACCTTTATTATTTAGATGACAAATTTCCTCATAAAATTCTTCAATTTCTTCTTCAGCATGACTTGTGGTGGGTGCATAAGTTTGAATAATCTGAGCCTGGTATCTTCTCGAGAGTTGGATAACAAGTCGTGCAGCTCTGTCAGAGGAACTTTCAACTTCTACCACTTTATCCTTCAGTTTCTTGTTTATTATAAATCCAACACCACTAGTTCTGCCAGTATCTGTCCCACGATAGTAGAAGAGATGTCCACTTTTCAGTTCGACGAGATCTTCTCCTTTTCTCCTTACCTCACTTAGCCCCACGATGTCCCACTTGATCCTTTGTAGTTCCTCTTCCAATTCAAGAAGCCTTGAATCAGAAGATAGGGAGCGTCCATTGTACGTTGCCAAGGTCAGCATCAGATGGCAGCCTAGTCCGGTCCTCCGGGGATTCTTAGCACCCTCTGCCTTCATGTCGCACTGGCCGCTGCCTTGGCCAGGTACATTCCAGCTGCCGGAGACTGAGGGCCAAGATTTAAGTTGTGGAGTCATTTTGGAGGGGTTTGGCCATAACTCACCACGCTGGCCAAGCGGGTTGGTGAGTGTGGGATAGAATTTCCTCTGATCCCGATGGTATAGTTATACCGCTATTGGCGGTCGTCAGAGCCCCTTTAGTGGGAACAGGATGCACCACGAGAAGGCGGGGTTGACATTTGTCAAGGAGAGGCTGTGATGTTACGCATCACCTGACCTTACATCCCTTAGTATATATACCCACACGCATATGCAGTTTTTCAAAGGAACTAACACGGTACACCGGGAGTTGCTTCTGACAATTCGCTTTACACTGAATTTTATACGTCTGTTATCATAGTTAATTGATATCTAATAATCACTAACGGTTGTGCATTAGATTTTAAAATTGGGCTAGTTTTTCGGCGGATCAACCTTTGAGAAGTTATTACCATTTTAATTGTAGTTTAAAAACCTAACTTTTAAATATTTTTATTGAGGTACGATACTGCAAATATAGGGTATTAGGGAACTAGGTGCCATTTCTTATCCCAAACGGAAAAGGCATTTTAATCTCATTAATTGCATCGGAAATGGGGAACAGCAGAAGGGTTTCGTGCATTTCTCTTATCCTTACTTGTATCATGGATGTTCTTAGTAGTGAAGGTCAACTCGAATCGGAAAGCCATTTAGGGCTGTAAAATACAAAATGCGAAGAGTGCGGTAATATTCCCAACTGGTCTGGAGTTCCGAACTTCGGTACCACATTACACTGGCCAAATTCAGCCTGTAGTAATGATCGAATGGCCCAGAGAATCTTCAAAAATAAGAACGACATTCTTATTTTGTAACGTACGAACAGCCGCGCCGTCATTTCTGATTGTGAGCAACTTACATCCCTGCACATTTTGAGGAAGAAATGCGAATTTTTAGCCGCCAAGCTACCACAACCGGCGAAAGAAATTATACATAGATTCTGTACTAGAAACTCGTGCAAAAATTTCAATTCCGATTTTAATCAGATTGTACGCATTGGTTTTTTCGCCCTCTCTTGAGCTGTGCCCAAGATCAGATCATATGTAGAAGATTTTAGGAAGGGAGTGTCTGACCCCAGGTCTTAAACAACCCTTAGAAATAGGAAGCTAGGAGATTTGGGCTAGAGTGCTCGATAGGAAAGTCACACGGAAGCGAAGTAGAAAGCGGAGGAAGACTCCCTTATTTATTACCGGGAGTCAGTACGCGGGGTCCGACGGCTTAACGTGCCCATCCGACACACGGCGGATATTTAGTGGATCGAGCGTTCGTATCTGTCTGGGATCGAACCTGAGGTCCTTTCCGTGGCAGTCACGAACGATGCCCACTAGGCCACCCGCGGCCTAAAACAGGAAAAGCTTTTTATCAACTGTATAAATAATTTTTACTTAGAAAAGGCATAACTAGGCCTGCACCGCCCTATTTACGCCTCTGAATCAATCAGCTTATGCTCGAGGCTTTGGAGTCTTGTGTTAGGTAAAGGGGTATTTCAGTTTCCCGACTAGCAAGGGCCTGCTGTATACCAGGGGCGGCGGAAAACTAAGTTCGTTGACCGTGCCCGAAATTTCGAATCGTGGTGCATCCCCTCCGTTTCCGCAACAAACAGAAGAAAAACAATGCCTAGGGAGCTTTGCTGGGGATTCGGACTTACTTACCTAGAGGAACTTTCTAAGGCACATCACAAAAATCGCACATATGTCAAACAAAAAAAACAACACAAAAATCTTGGCTGAAATTTATTAACCGGGCCCGGGCGGTTCCGCCGCCACTGCTGTAATGCATGAAACATTTCCGAAATTTAGACCATAAAAGCAGCCAAACAGGAAAATCCTCTTATCAGCTGTATAAAATAAATTTTACTTAGAAAAAATTTTGATAGCCGTGTGGATTGAGTGCGATGTAAGGAGTTTTTTTTTTTGAGGGGGGGGTTGATTTTCATGACATGCAGTTTGTTGACAACATCTTCAAAGGCAAAAACAACAATGGGCGAGAATACTTTGTATTAAGAAGTATACGCCTAGTGCCAAAGTATGGAAATTTGATGCAGATTAAATTGAGGGTGCCGGTAATTTTTTGTGGCATAAAATTTGCGAAGTATGTACAGAGTGAAGTTTTTTTGGTAATTAGAGAAATCACAGTCGATGAATCCATTCTCAAACCACTTCCGTATGAAAGTCTGCCCAATTCTCTGCTTTGAGCCACTGCCTTCCATGTCACTTCAGCGTGATTTCGAATTTCTTCCACCCATCTCCCACATAGTCTTCTTGGTCTTTTCCTGTTCCTTGATGTCCAGCGGTTGTCAGCTCTTTTAGCGATATATAGTATGGCGCAGAAGTCCCGAAAAACTCCATTTAAATTTTTATTGGTTGCTTTTCTAGAAAAACCAAGATAGCCATTTCTCTTTATGGCAAGGGGACACTTTTGGGGCATAGAACCGGGGGGGAGGTCTGGTGTCAGAGGCGTAACTAGGCATTTCTACGCCCGGGGCAAACAATAAAATATTGCGCCCCCCCATCTTTCTTTCCGTCTTATTTACATGTGTATGTATTACTAATTTAATAGTTTCTTATACATATTATTAATTAAAATTGTTATATATACATATTACTAATCTAATAGTTAGTGGCTCGTAGTCATAGTAATGATCAATAGCATCGGAGAATCTTCCATCTGAAAAGAAACCTCTGCCCCCTTTTTTGTCGACGAAGGCCAAGGTTATTCTTTAGTTGTACAGACTATTATATACAACCGCGACTTCAATTCTAAACGTTATCAACTAACTTCCCCTTAACATTTTGAGGAAGAAATGCAAATTTCAAGCTGCCATTGCTTATGAACTGGCGAAACAAACAAATTCTGTAAATTGACAAATCACAAAGTATGACGCAAAAAAACTGCACCAAAAACGGGTGCAAAAGTTTGAATTCCAATTTTAATAAAACCATATGGCGCAGTGGTCTAAGCGATGGCTTCTGATCATTCGTCTGAAAGGGGTTCGCGTTCGAATCCCGGTGAAGCATGGGTGTTGTGTTTGTCTTATGGCACTGGCCCTCTCCTTTCTTTGGAGCCCTAAATTAGGGACGGGCGACTGCTTATAATAGCCCATTGAGTTGCTCACGATGGTCGTTAAACCTCCAATAAAAAAAAAAAAAAAAATTAATAGGATTGCAAGCACTGATTTTTGCCGCCGGGACAGCCTGCTCCGCTCTAGTTACGCCTCTGGGTCTGGTGACTCCGTAGGGGGCGGGGCTGGGGTTACTCGAAATTTTCAAATGGAAAGAGGGGTCGTGTGACATATGGAAAGATCTCCAAAAAAAGTAGTAAGTAGGTTTTTAAATTTTTGGTTTATCTTTATTAGGTACAAAGTTATTGCCCACAATAGTGACACTAAAGTGCACTATGAGTGGTACGAAAAATTGCTGACACATTTGTGTTCTTTCTTTGGTCCGGTGACCCCGTTGGGGTGAGCATCAGGGTCATTCGATAATAATTGCAGATAGAAAGGGGTCGCTTCAGATGTAGGAATGATTTTATTTGAAAAACGTGCCATTTTACAATAGACTCCAAAGATGTAAAACTAGAAGTATCTTTTGCAGTATTTATATATTCCCCGATTACACGTTAACCTCAACAGTTTGGCATAACACATTTGATAAAATAAAGAAATGACAAATGGTAAAAGCAGGAGTTGTTCCCATTTCTGACATCTTTCCGGTGATATGGCGTGACCCGACTTTACCATGCGACATTTGTGAAACTCCCAACCTGGATCCTCACAAGGTCGCAAAACCCTTCGGTTCCTATCCTATACGGTGTCCCTTTTGATATAAAATATAACGACTACAGTGGCGGCGGAACCGCCAAGGCCTGGGCCCGGTCAATAATTTTAGCCAAGATTTTTATTTCTATTTTTTTTTTTTTAATTTGGCGAATGTGCGCTTTTTTGTTGTGATGTGCCTTAGAAAGTTTCTCTAGGTAAGGGGCCGTCCATAAAGTACGTACGAGATTACAGGGGGAGGGGGGTTCCTGCCAACCGGACCAAATGTGACATGGGGGGAGGGTAGAGGGGGGAGGTGTAGTAATTTGGGCAACCAGCGGCAAAAATATAGTGAATGGTATGTCTTCGTTTTGTTTTCTCTTCTTTGAATAGTTAAAAAAAATGGTATGAAATATTTCAGATTTCTGATGATATTTAACTAAATCAGAAAATTAATATTAAGTTCTCGTATTTGTACTACCAAATCTATCGTGTTTTGTGGATGCTATGATCGGGAGTGTTGGAAACCTTGAATGCGTGCGTTCATTTGTAGATCTTTATTTCAGAATGAAAAAGCTCGGGTGGTGTTTGGGAATAAATTAATGCCTAAATAATAAATATTTTCTGGAGAAAAAGTGTAAATATATGGAAGATTCCTTTAAATAATTACATGTTTTCTTTCTGTTTCTCAACGGACTTCTAAAAGCAGTTGTCAAAAATAAAGGGGGTAGCGGGAATTAGGACGTACTTTTTAGGGGGGGTCAACAATCGGACAAAATGGGACATGGGGGAGGGGGCGAGTCTAAAAATAGTAAAAAAATCCCGGACGTACTTTATAGTCAAGTGGTCCTAATCCCTAACAGAGCTCCTTAGGCATTGTTTTTCTTCTGTTTGTTCCGGGAAACGGGAATTGAGGGAGGGGGGGTGCACTACGATTCGAAATATCGGGCCCGGTCAACGAACCTCACTTTCCGCCGCCCCTGAACGACTATTGTATGTTTTTTGAACTACAAAGCGCGATAGATTAAATTTGGGAAATATATCATCGTAACAATGGTGTATTACACTACACTCTCCCCCCTTTCCGTCTGCAATTATCGAATGACCCTGTTACCGCCCCCAATGGGGGTCACCGGTCCCCTCGATTCGTGGCCAGAAACGTGGTTTCTTGCCATAAAACAAACAAGTACGGTACATTCGCACAAACCAAAAGAAAGAACACAAATGTGTCAGAAGTAGAGCAATTTTTTCTACCACTCATGGTGCACTTTGGTGTCGCTATTGTGAGCAATAACTTTGTACCTAATAAACATAAAACAAAAATTAAAAAACTAACTTACTACATTTTCGGATATCTTTCCAACGATGTGTCGTACGGACCTCTTTCCATTTAAAAAATTCGAGTAATCCCCCCAGCCCTGCTCTCTACGGGGTCACCAGACTCTCCGGGTTTAGGCCCCAGAAGTGTCTCCCTTGCCATAAAGAAAAATGGCTATCTTGGTTTTTCTGGAAAAGCAACCAATAAAAATTTAAATGGAGTTTTTCGAGACTTCTGTGCCATACTGTATATCGCACATTGCCACTTGAGGGTCTTTACTTTGATCATGATGTCATCAAGTTTTGTAATCCATAAGTTCCTCTTTTTATTTTTTCTGGTTACGCCAAGAATGCATCCTTCCATGCTTCTTTGAGTTGTCCACAGCATCGTTGTCTATTTTTTTTTTTAGTTAAGGTCAGGTGTCACGCTGCGGGTGTGCTAGTGTGGGCTTCAATATTTAAACCGTCTGCAGCTGTTTTTTCAATTTTACTTGAAACTACGATCTCTTCCAGACCATCCTTTGTACGATGTAATTTTTCATCCCCAGCATGCTCGTTTATTTGCGAACCCGCCTTCTTGTATTCCAACATTTGGTCTTCGTATGGCGGCCGCAGCTCATGATGCAGGGCTCGACTTGTCTCTTGTTGGAGAGACCAGGGGCTTTGAGGATCCCCCATGGCACCCTCTTGGTGTCATAGTTGATACCACCTTTACATCTTATGATAAATCCTCAACCCCTGCGACAGTGTACCAGCAGCTCTTCGCCGAGCACCGTTACGTCAATGCAGACTCTGTTCCTATTTTCACCGATGGCTCCAAGATGGCTGATGTTGTGGGATCCGCCGCCGTCTGTATTGATGAAGTTTATGTTGCTCGCATTCCTGCCGAGGCCATAGTGTTTTCAGCGGAGATGCATGCTGTGTGTTTTGCACGTCTTCATGTTCAGTCGGGCTCGCATCAGCCTGCTATGGTGTACACTGATTCTTTAAGTGTTGTACAGTCTGTGTCATCTTAGGACTGTGGTGACCACCCTTTCCTTCTTAATGTACGAAGGCTTCTTTGCTCGAGGCCGGTGTCCAGATACAATTCTGCTGGATTCCTAGGCACGTTGGAATTCCAGGTAACGAGTGTGCTGATGCGGCTGCTAGATCTGCTTCTTCTTTGGTCATCACACCCTTGGCACTGTTTCATCGAGATTTACGCTTTATTCTTCATGGTTATATCACGCGAACGTGTCAGGGTCTGTGGGATCAACAGGTGGAAAATTAACTTCATCGTATCAAACCAATTCTTGGATTCTGGAGATTATCATGTCGCCGGAACCGTAGGGAAGAAGTTGTTCTTGCGCGTCTCCGCATTGGGCATTGTCGTTTTACCCACCGCTTCTTGCTGTGTGGCGACACTGCGCCGATGTGTGAGACGTGCAATTGCCAACTCACTGTCACTCATATTCTTTGTAGTTGTGTTCGTTTTCACTTCTTTCGTTCTCATTTGTTGAACGAGGACATCGCTACCCTGCAGCGGCTCCTCGACGACTCCTGCGATACATTTGCTATCTTTTCATTTTTAAAACCAATTTACTTTTTTTAAACGTATCTAGTTTTTTACACTTTTCCTTATTCTCATTTTTCACTTTTACCGAATCAGCCTGATTTTTAAGCATTATACCACGTTTTTAACACTGTTTGTTTGATTGCCTTGTGTCTGGCGCTCTTTGGCCAAACATGGCTCTTGCACCATAAAAATTCACCAACCAACCAAAATATTTAAACAGTAAAACACATGGGAATGTGACTATCTAAGATTTTAGGGAACTTGGATAAATACAAGTGAATTTTTGTTATGTAAAACGAATTTTATGTTAAATTTTGCGTTGTACTATTGCGCGAAATGAATACTCTGGGCAATGTCTAAAAGAGCACAAGAAAATCACAATTTCCGTAATTGTAGTTTAAACAGGTAAATTCCTAGTCAGGTTACAAACAAATTCATAAACTGACTTATGACAGCATATATTAAAAAAAGATTAAAAAAAAGTGACTTAAATGAGCTAGGAAGAAATAGTAAATTTTAAAGCCCATGCTGATTCGTGTCCGTGGTTCCCAGTGCTACGTACAATATACTGTATGTACCTAAAAACATCTTATTTTGTTAGGGAAAACATCAGCGTAGGGTAAAATCTACATGAGCTGATTTTTTCGGCCAAATTTCTGCCGAACACTTGAAATCCCGCCCGCCCACCCACCCACCCAGTTCTGAGCTGCTGGCGTCGCCACTGGTTAAGGTCCTGATCTATAAGTAAGGACTGATCTTATAAGGTCCTGATCTGGGCCGCGGGTGGCCTAGTGGGCAACGTTCGTGACTGCCACGGAAAAGACCTCAGGTTCGATCCCAGGCAGGTACGAACGCTCGATCCACTAACGTGCCCATCCGCAGTGCGTCGGATGGGCACGTTAAGCCGTGGGACGCCGAGTACTGGCCCCCCGGTAATAAATAAGGGCGTCTTCCTCCCCATTTCTACGTGTCAGTTTCCTATCGGGCACTCTAGCCCAAATCTCTTAGCTTCCTATTTCTAAGGGTTGTTTAAGACCTGGGGTCAGACACTCCCTTCCTAAAATCCTCTGCATATGGTCAAGGTACTGATCTATACGTAGTCTCTGATCTATAAATAAGGACTGGAAGTATGATGCATTGATTAAACACTTTTTTTAAAGGTATAATGGCAACTTGGTTTTAAAAAATCTTATTGCTGCTTCCAAATGCTGTCCAGCCAAGTTTTATACGCCTATTAATTTCTTCTTTAATATGCTCGCTTGATAACTGTTTTTCATGGTAAATGTAAGCATCAGCTACTTCTATATTTTCATAATCCATCTCTAAGTCTTCAGGTCCTTTTAAAAGCATTGTACATCAATTTAGTTAGCTCATTTTTAAGCCCACTTCTTTTTACTCTCGTCACCAAATTCCTGTGGGTCATATGCTGCAACTCCGAGAGGGCTTGCAAAAATGACTCATCAGCAAAACAGAGGTGGGTTAAATAATTTACATTAATCTTTAACCTCTTGTCTTTCCAGTTCAATGATTGAAAGGCATTCTGCAATGTGGCACTGAAGAGATTTGGGAGATATGCTGTCAGCTTGTCTCACTCCATTTCCTATTTTTATATGTGTTGCGTCTTTCAACAGTTGATGAATAGGAAGGTATACAATTAGGTGCTAGTGATCGGGGAAGCGGTATGTCACAGACAGAAAATTTTGCAATTAGTTGAAAGAGGGGAGGAAGTTTGCTGCAGAGCATTTATTATTTCAAGTGGTTGAGCTAACTCGTGCCTGAACACAAAGTTCATATGCAGGTGTGAGAATATTATGAAATTTTTATTGCCCCAAGCTCGGTAATTAGACATAAAAGCCAAAGCATTTGGTATTATTCAGATTTCTCAACTCAAAATTCATTATCACATCGTATTTCACTTGCTCGAAGTTTCCTTGTTTGTTTTCAGCCTTCCCCAGCCATTAAAACTGATTAGAAAACATGTTTAAGAAAAATTAAAATGAAAAAAAAAAAAAAAAAAACCTTTGGAGGAGATGAAGAGTCAACCTCCACGTGGTATCCCTTGGAAAAAACTAATAGACTGTAGTATTTACCAGATAGAAACACAAGCTCACATATTATAAGACAATTTAATGTCAGATGTATACATGCCCACATGTACTTATGGTTCAGAAGCGCAATCTTCTAACAGCGAAAAAAGACTTTGAGGAAATCTCTGAGTACAGTAATCTCTCACCAGGAAGAAGCTATGGGAGGGCGGATGTGGGTTTATCTTGAGTGCAATTAGCCCATGGACCGGAAGAGGTTGTGAGTGCAACTTACCCTTTTCGAAGTTTCTTTCTTGAGTGCTACTGATCAACATCCCTTATCCCGTTTAACATCGAAAGCCCAAGAGGAGGGGGGCTACAGGCCCCGAGAAAGAAAGAGTCCCATCACTTGACTCATGTTTCAGCCAGAACTCGAACTCTGCTTTCCGTGTAAGAAAGCGGTATACGAACTTCTATGCCTCAAGAAGTTATTCCTGTTCAGTCGTCTTAGGTATACGTACCTGTAATCTGCAAACATTCAAATAAAACAAGAAAGATGGCACCGAATAATTCGGTGTATTATGAACGTTTGTTTAATCAAAAGATCGATTTTTGCATTTTATGTTATCATAGAAACATTTGTAGACAAATGGAATCTTATGAATGAAAGTCTGTAGTAGCTAACAGTCTGTTTATCACCGAGAACGCAGTCCGATGAAAAAAAAAGGTTTTATATCGGTCTTTTACATAAATAGAAATATCTATCTGCTCCCCTACCAGAACTGAATTACAAAATAAATGGAAAGGTCACACAAAATCAGTGACGTAGCCAGAAATTTCTTAAGGGGGGAGGGGGAGGGTTCCATGGATTTGGTTCATTGGTGAAAGCCTCATATATACATATATATATCGCTTTAAATTCGTATGCAATCTACCCTCAAGGGCGCTGCGGACCCGAGGAACTCCCTTCCCCCTATTGGCTACGCCTCTGCACAAAATATTATTCACAAAGAGGAATCTATCAGAAGCAAGAAAAAAGAAATCGGTAGATCTTTCAGAAACTGAGATATGGTCTGAAACAGAAATAAACACTTCTGCCTTCTAATAAGAAAAACATCTAAATTATTAGGATCAGGGAATGTACACACGTATTTGCTACAGTAATTGAAATCCTATGCCGAAGAAATTCTTTCAATTGATATTTTAAAAGCAAAGCTGTAAACTCCCCTTTCGCGGCAGAACTCTGCATTATAGAAATGTAAAAAATCTGCTCGGAACTCTTTCCGATACAAAACTTTCTCCTTTTTTTCAAACAGCATTTTCAGAAGTAATTTGTAAAGAAAAAAGACAAAACAGGCATTTGCACTTCCTAGTTGGAGAACTCTCTCTCTCTGAACCTTATTAACAAGAAATACAAAATCAAAAGAAATATTCCCAAGGGTAAGTAATTTGACAAAACAGAATGAGGCAAATATTTGAAATTGTTCATTATATCACACCTAACACGTTTAGAATTAAAATAAAAAGCAAAATTTTCAAATATTTGCCTCAGTCAATTAAAAAAAAAAATATTCTTTCCTCATTATGACTTTCTTGTGCATGGAAAAGGAGAATGTAGCTGACTAATAGAGCACCCTGGAGTGTGAAAGTACAACACGATATTTAAGAAGAGTTATGAAGTACGGTTGAGAAGATGGAGTTGTTGCATACCGAATTTCTGAGGAAATTTTTTGTTCTATGTAGACGCAAGCGTATGACGTTGATTCTGGTGTTAAGATAGGAAACATTTGATACGAGCTTTCGAAATGAAGTTGCTGTTTTGGAGCTGGACACCAAAAGATGTTCTAATCAATTGGACACCAACAGGGTGGTCTCAGTATGGTGTACTGCTGCATCTTTAAAAAAGTTGCCTTCTTGAGTTTGAATCTTTAACTGGGTACTTGAGTAATCTACTTTGTGGTCGCCTTCACTTCAGTTTCTATCCGCAGGTATGAAATATTTGTTTGCTGTTCGAGAGTTCAACATAACACGTTTCAAAGTGGCCCCAAATAATGCGCTCTTTTTCCCATTGTGTCCGTTTCGCGAATAAACACATATCAGGCAACCATCAACGATCACGAACAGAAAAATCGACAGCTTTTGAATTATGCTTTCGCGATGAAGTTGCTATTTTCATTTAGGTGCTTTAGCCCTTTAACCGGCCGCAACGAATTAACTCGGGGTTAGCAAAATGGCCTGAAATCAGTCCGAACGAATATATTCGATGTCTTAGATGCGTAACGAATGCGCGCGTGGCTGGAACGAGTGAAACATCGCCTCAGAAAGCGTTGCTTTTCCCCTTAGCTTTGTTATTCAAAGTGGTTATTTAGGAGAATGATTTACACTAATGCTTTCTGACTGATTACTCTTTGAAAGTGCTATAACAATGGCTACGAACCTAAGAAAGAAAACAGAACACATATGTTTCAGTCACTTGTTTCTTCCCAGTAGCATGATGTCCATGTCATGGGAATAGCTTTTTCCTATCATGCCTGTAATCATGGAGCAGAGATTAAATTTCTAGAAGGGAGCACATATCACCCGTGACAGCTTTACGGTCGGTACTGTTGAGATGAGAGTAAAATAGAAATTGTTCTGACGTAACTTCCGTAAATCCCAACCACCCTGTCAAAATTTCTGTTTGTTTCTGTGTAACACGAAACATTTTGTGTACCATTTGGTTCAGGTATATTGGCCGCTTAAAGAGTTAGTCTCCCTTTAGTAGATGCTGTTGATTAGAAATTTCACCTATGCGAAAGATTACGACTGTTAATAGGAAATTGCTGTAGATGTAAATATGTGACAAGAGCTGTTAAATGTATTGTGAACTTATTGGACCAATAATTGATTAATGAGAAAAAACAGTGCCGCTCCTTTGTTCAGACTTTTTTGGGGGGCAGAGTATCGTGTGAGCCGCCCCGGTGGCGCAGTGGTCTAAGCGATAACTTCTGATCATTCGTCCAAGTTGGGTCCAGGTTCGAATTCCGGTGAGGCATGGATGTCGTGTTTATCTTACGGCACTGGATCTCTACCTTCCTGGAACCAGTGGTCCTAATCTAGGGACGGGCGACTGCTTATAGGCCACTGAGTTGCTCATGGTGGGCAGCATACCCCCCCCCACAAATAATCGTGTTGATTCTCTGTCGTCATGAAGAGAATCCCGCCTAATTTTGTGAGCATAGAGCTTGGACACACTACCGTTGTGTTCAGAAGATTGGTCGAAAACATATTTGCAAGGAATGACCATTCTTAAACAGTATGAGATTTTGGAAATGTGAACACATGCTTTCTTATCTCTCCTTGATGAACTGCACAGGTGGTCTGGGCAGTGGGCACAGGCCAAGGTTAGGCTCATACTACCCATGTTATTGGAATTTTTTTTTTTGATTGAAGATTTTAACGCCCACCGTGATGAGCAACTCAATGGGCTAGAAGTAGTCTCCCGTCCCTAATTTAGGGCCACTGGTTCCAGATAAGGGAGAAAGCCAGTGCCGTAAGACAAACACAACATCCATGCCTCACCGGGATTCGAACCCGGACCCTTCTTGGACGCATAGTCATAAGCCAGCATTTAGACCACTGCGCCATCAGGGCTGCAAAATTGTTGGAGTTTGACTTCCCAATAGTATGAGTGTGTGTGTGTGTGTGTGTGTGTATGTGTATGTGTGTTGTTGAAATGATATGGACGTATATTTCTCTTTTTCTTGCTGGAGTTACACTACTCATATTATTGGGAAGTTAATGTTGTTGTTGTTGAAGTGATACATGGACGTATATTTTTCTTTTTATTAGAGGTTTAATGACCACCGTGAGCAACTCGATGGACTATAAGCAGTAGCCCGTCTCTAATTTACGGCCACTGGTTCCAGGGAAGGGAGAGAACCAGTGCCGTAAAACAAACACAACCACCATGCCTCACGGAATTCGAACCCGAACCCATCTGGACGTAATGCAAAGTATGCAGCACAGCGTTGAAACTTCGACCTTATTCTCATAGGTGAGAAACTTGTTGACCAATTGTTGCAAGCCGATTTTTCAGACTTTTTTTTTTTTGATTGTTTTGATTGGAGGTTTAACGACCACCGTGAGCAACTCAATGGGCTATAAGCAGTCGCCCGTCCCTAATTTAGGGTCACTGGTTCCAGAGAAGGGAGAGAGCCAGTGCTGTAAGACAAACACAACACCCATGCCTCACCGGGATACGAACCCGGACCCCTTTCGGACGAATGATCAGAGACCATCGCTTAGACCACTGCGCCACCGGGGCGGCCTTTTTCAGGCTTAACGCTGACGCCTGATGTTAGGAGATTTTCCCATTACGATGGCGCCTTGAAGATCGTTTATGTTACGTCTGTGAAAGTGGATAACTCTGATGTACCGTGCTGTAATGCCTTCTGCAGATGTTATGAAACCGATAGATAAGTTGGGGAACACACCTCTCAAAATTCTCATTTCTGAAGTCAGGGACTCTAGTTGTAAAGAAAAAAGCGCTCAACATCTTTTAGATAAGATCATCAAAGGAAAATTGCATACAGATGAGTCGTAAAAATGGATATCAAATCGGGACAGGGAGTTTTTATTTTTGCTGTCCAGCCTGGCGTCAGGGTAGGGAAAATTCCGATATCACGAGCAACTGTGGATGGGAAATGAAATTCTTTTCATTCTTTTGTTTATTCTATAAGCTGGTCCATACACATCAAGTATTCATCGATTCGTATATGAATTCTTGTTGTTCATACCAGGGCCAGAAGAATTTCAAAATTGTAAGGTGCCCAATCGGGCATGTTGTAAAAGATAAAAAATGCATGCACGAATGCATACATACAAAATCATGCACATACTGTACTATTTTTTCTAAGCATTTCAGAAACAATATAAGAAACAAAGTGCGTTTACTGCATTTCAAAAGTGGCTCTCCAGCATGATATTTGAATTCGTCTATATTTCATTGCATTTGATAAATTGCGCAGCAAAATATGAACTTGCTTATCTCAAACCAACACGAAAAGAAGTAGCATTTCTGACCTAAACTCTTTTGATTTTCACGAAACTTCGTGAACTTGCAGGCTTTATATAGAAACTAATCAGGGCCAAATTTCAGCTACAACTACAATTACAGGATTTTGAAATTCGTCTACGATACCCATCTCAAATGACAATAGTAGACCTAACTGATCAACAGAGCTCATATTGGGGCCATTTGAAAGCTTATTACATGAGCTTTCTTTTGGAGATATCACACAATCATATTATAGGCACTTTAATTTTCAAAGTCATCCGTTTTGACTTCATTTCTCAAAACACACCCCATTAATTTTATTAAATGAAGAAGAAGCCTCTGAGCACTAAGAATATTGACAGGAAATAAAAAAAAATGTTTTTTTTTTACTTTTAATCCAATAAAGGGCTAGATATCAGGCATGTATTAAAAAAATATACATGCCCGGTCAGAATTTTTACATGCCTCGGAGATGTCTGGCAAAATAATTTTCGATCTTAGGTGTATACTGTATACACTTGCTGGGTAGCAAGATCTCTGGATTGGCTTGTTTGGTTATAAGCCATCTCATCAAGTTCGTTACGTAGCAGTGGCATCTGGGTACTAAAATTTACGAGATGTCTGTTTCTCAAACAGGTTTGCTGCGGTAACTAATGAAATTTAGCTCTAAATTATGAATATTCCTTAATATGATAAATTTGATTGTTACGCATTATGTTGCACAATGCTAATGTAAGGAGTGGAGTAGCAAGTTCTGAAACTATCTTCCCTTCTTAAAATTCTTCCACTTTTTTTTTGTTAGTTTGTTTCTTCTAAGGAATTCTTAAGCAAGAAAGCTGTGTTATGAACAGTTATATCTTCGCTGATGGTTTTAGAATCAGTAGGAGCATTTAAAGAATTTCCTAACGGAAGCTTTTAATTAAATCGTGTTTAGTCTTCTCATACAAAAAATTATCAGGTTAACATCGCTCCTCCTTGGGAAGAATTCTTATATCAAGAAAGGATGTTTTTCTAATTCGTTAAAAAGTTCTGAAAATGTGCCGAGAGCTGTGTCTCCTTGCCACACAATCATGGAAGGTCGAAATTTGCTTTACTTATTTTTGCTTCATTTTTACACCTTTATATTACTGGGAGTAAGGGAAGCTTTCAAGATCTTCCCTTCCAAGATTTTTTTTTTTTATAAACCTAATAGTACTTCTTTGAATTTTCTTGGTTTATCCGTTGCTAATTTACCTCAAAACTGAATTCCAACTCAAGTCTGAACGTTGAAATTTATTTTTTGTTTCGAAGTTTAGCGACCCGACCGCCCCGAATTTAGGGCCACTAGTTCCAGGGAGGGGTCAGATCCAGAGCAATCAGGTAAACACACCACCCATACCTCACCCGGTACTCGAACCCGAGCCCATGGTGAGAAGCCAGCTTCTCAGACCACTCGGCCTCTGGGGCGGATACACAACTTAGTCATTAGAATATTCTGAAACGCATTTTGCAGTAGAGATGTTCTTACTACAAAAGCGAAGTTCTAATATAAAAAATGATTTTATCCTGAACTTCAAAAACATGTAACAGAAACATTTTAGTACTATTTGAGTAAAATTTTAAATTTTGAAAGAGAAAAAACGCCTTTTAGCTTCCTTTTCATAAGCCCCGAATTTTCTAACTTTTTCATCAGTCAGAGTCCGACATTATACTGTGCACAGCTTCTACGGGTTTTTACAACAGCCATTTAACGATCTTCGGCAGTGCACTTAAATTTACTTTCTTCTGGGCCATTCTGACGAGGAAGTCTTCCTCCTGGATACGCCGTCAAGACACATTTGAAATGAACAGAAACTTTAGGTACCATATGTATATATGCCAATGACTTTCTTTTACAATACAATAATGCTACACTCAATGCTCGAAATGAAAATTTTGAAGTATCGGTATGCCCATATTTAGCTAAAACTCATCCGGCTAAAATACTTTCGCCAGAAAATCTGCAAAACTGAAAAAGTAAAAAAAAAAAAAATCCTCCATAAGTCAGAAACGATGGCGGTCGATTTCAGTTGGTTGGTTTATGGATCCAACAGGCATCACTTATGCTACACCGAGGACTGAGATTAGACTTGTTTATAACGAGGAGTGAGTCCATACCCCTGGACTAACGGATTAACGAGACTTAGGAACTTCGGCTAATCATTAGTGATTCAGTTGGACTTGAACCCAGAACTTTAAGGTATCAAGCCGAGAAGGCAGTACCCCTTCCAATAGGGACATTCATGAAACATAAATTCGGGCAATTAGAATCTGCGCAATCAGAATGAACATTCAGTCTAAAATTAATAGCAATCTTACCAACCTGAAGGAAAACAAAAGTCCGAAGTTGATAAAATGTATACTCATTACTGCAAAACTAAAATGTTTGTTTGATTTATTACTCCCAATTCTTCATTCCATGAAGAAGCTCTTGAAATTGAATATATTAAATTAATGATACCGTATAACTTACAGACATCTTGACTGGGATGATCTGGGGCTTGGGCAGCGCCTGATGTACGCCTAGGCACGAAAGGCACATGCCTAGGGCCCTCAAATTGAAAGGGCCCCAAAATCTTGGTTAAAAAAAAAACTTTCCCCTTTTCAAAATATTTATACGTGGGTAGATGTGATGTGGAGTAACTATATATAAATCGCTGGCAAAATACAAGCAAGTACTGGCAATATAATATGTGATATTTCTAGTTAATATCAGTAACATTTTCCAGATAATTTGGGGAGGGGTTTTGTGTGAGATTAAACAAAAAGTTGTCATGTTGTGTAATAAAAACTAGCAGTATGTGTATGTTTGTAATTATGGCTTACTAAGATCAGCTATATACTTCAATTTCAAATACTGCATGGTTCTGAAGCAATTTTTAAACATTTTGACATTTTAGCTCCCAAAAGTTATATTTGAAAAATCTTTGGACTTAATTCGGGCAGGGTTTGAATCCCCCCAAACCTCTCTCTTAAATACACCCCTGGTTAATATGGTAAAAGTATAGTTTAGACACACCTGGCAAAATATCCAATGTCCAATTGAATTTTACCCGTCATATGGCTTTGTCACACACAACTGTTTCATCGATGAAGGTTCAAGTCTTTTCAGATGCAAATTAGTAGGACAGCATAAAAATCTAGGAGAATACAATATTTTTACCAGGTACTACCGTAATTTAATGTCAGTCTTATAAATGTATTGTGTTTATTAAATTCTTACGCTGGATTGTAATACAGTCGCCCAAAATGGTCACACTACCTACTCGACTCCGTAAAGTAAATGTCGAGTGGAGGGGGCCTCGTTTTGGGTTGTGCCAAGGGCCCAATTATGTGTAAGTCGGGCCCTGGGCTTGGGGAAATGTAATCATACGCTACGGATAGCTTCATTTCCACCCTTTGAAGGACTGAACTTACAGCTCATGTGTACTACTCTCCTACCCTTTACGGTTCCCACACAGCTTTTTCACTAATATAAAAAAAACAAAGCCGAGGCACATAAGGTTTTGATTTTTAAAAATGGGTACTCGTAAGTCAGGGATAAAAAAAATTCCTTTCTGCAGTCCCCACTAGTAAAATTAATGCTGGTATGTAAATTCCGGGTAAAAAAAGTGCCGGTATGAAATACAAGGAAAAACGAAGTATCGGTGTGTCATAGCGGTGTATATAGCCTACTTCGAGCACTGTTAAGCATCTATTCTGTTTAAGTACTAAATCGTCATTGTAACATCTTTCTTTTTTTGAGCATTACAAACAGAGGCTTTACGACGCATCTCTGCGCTCGGGACAAACAACAAAATATTATATATATATATATATATATATATATATCATCATCATCATCATCATTGTCAACCATTATCAATCCACTGCTGGACGAAGGTCTCCCCAAGTTTTCTCCACAACGGTCTGTCTTGTGCCAGTCTCCTCCATGTCACTCCCGCATACTTTCGAATTTCATCCACCCATCTTCCATGTGGTCTTCTTCTGGGTCTTTTCCTGTCCCTTGGAATCCAATCTAAAATTTCGGCTGTCCATCGATGGTCTGTTCTTCTGGCAGTATGTCCAGCCCATTGCCATTTCAGGGATTTAACTCTGATCATGATGTCTTCCACTCTTGTCATTTTTCGGATCCACGTGTTCCTCTTCTTATCTCTCCTGGTTACACCAAGCATGCACCTCTCCATGCTGCTTTGAGTTGTCTGCAGCCTTTGTATGTCTCTTTTAGCTAAGGTCCACGTCTCTGCACCATACGTAAGCACTGGAAGGATGCATTGATCAAACACTTTTCTTTTAAGACATAATGGCATATTGCTCTTGAAAATTATGCTGTTTCTTCCAAAAGCTCTCCAGGCAAGTTTTGTACGCCGATTAATTTCTTCATCAATGTGACCCTCACTTGATATCTGCTGTCCAAGATAAACGTACGTGTCTGTTATCTCCAGCTTTTCTCCATCAATCGATAAATCTTCATTTCTTGTAAAAGCATTGAACATCACTTTTGTCTTCTGAAAGTTCATTTTTAATCCCACTTCTTTACTCTTGTCAGCAAGTTCCTGGATCATACTCTGTAGCTCTGATGGGGTAGTTGCAAAAATGACTGTCATGAGCAAAACGAAGGTGGGTTAGATAATCTCCATTAATCTTTATCCCTTTGTTTTCCCAGTTCAGTGATTGAAAGACATTTTCCAATGTGGCATTAAAGAGCTTCGGAGATATGGTGTCACCTTGTCTCACTCCTTTTCCAATTTTTATGTGTGTTGTATTTTCAAACAGCCGAATCTTTGCACTTGCATTTTCATAGATGTTATTAATAATATTAATGTATGCATCTTCAATACCGCAGGATTTCAGAGCCATTGCAACTGCTGATGGTTTCACCGAATCAAAGGCTTTTTCATAATCGATAAAAGCCATGCACAATGGAAGCTCATATTCCCTCGCTCTTTCAATTAGTTCTCTCAGTACGTGGATATGATCTATTGTGCTGTAGCCACTCCTGAATCCAGCTTGTTCTCTCGGTTGAGCCATGTCCAGTGTCACCTTCAAGCGGTGTGAAAGAACTTTAGTGAAGATTTTATAAACCACTGATAGGAGGCTGATAGGTCTGTAGTTCCTGAGATCCTCAATGTCACCTTTTTTATGTAGCAAGATCATTGTAGCGTTGTTCCAGTCCTCAGGAATTTTCCCTTCATTAAGGCATCGAGTGAAAATTTGGGCGAGTACTGTTTCGATTTCTCCACTTGCTTCTTGTATGATGTCTACAGTAATTCCATCTTCTCCTGGAGCTTTTCCCCGCTTCATGTTCTTGATTGCATGTGCAACTTCTGCTGGAAGGACTGGAAGAACTCTGGTACTGGTACCTTTCATGATGTCTGGAGTACATGTATCATCCCTTTCATATAATTTGGAGTAGAAATCTTTCACTCTTGTCAAAATTTCGCCTCTATTTCTTGTTACAGAACCATCTTCTTTTCTCAGTGCCATAATCTGTTTTTTCCCCTTACTGAGATGTCCCTTTGCTATCTTTAGGCTTTGGTTGTTTTCAACTGCTTTCCTTACTAGTTCACAGTTGAATTTCCTTACGTCTTCAGTGATACTTTTTCTTACTGTTTTGCATAGCTCTATATATTCCACTTTGGAAGTCACATCTTCTTTAGTTGTCCTCATCACTCTTCTTTTTTGCATCAACATTTTGGTTTTTCCTGATAATTTGTTCACATGCAATTTGTTCTTAGACCCAGCTAATTTTGTTGCTGTTTCCATAAGAGCTTTGGTTACTTTTCTGTTAACTTCAGAAATATCCACTTCTTCCGATGTTAGGCCTTCTAAAGCAGAGAATTTGTTCTTCAGTTCCAATTTGAAGGTATTATGGTGTTTTTTAAGGTTGGTTATGTCAATACATTTTGTTTGTCTTATGAGCTTGCTACGTTCGAGTTTAGTGTTGAGGTGCATCTTACATCTCGCCAATCTATGGTCACTGCCTGTGTTGAACTTGTTTAGCACACTGCAGTCTTCTATGACGAATTTTTTGTTACACATAATAAAATCAATTTCACTTGTCGTCCCATTTGGATGTCTCCATGTCCATTTCCTGTGTGGCTTTTTCTTGAAAAAGGAGTTCAAGATGAAAAACCCTTCTGCCTCTGCAAACTCTACGAGAGTATTTCCACGCTGGTTTCTGTTGCCGTGACCGAATTTACCTACTGAAGTTTCATTCTGTTGCCGTTGCCCTATTTTTGCATTGAAATCTCCCATAATTATCTTCAAGTGCTGTTTACCTTTATTATTTAGATGACGAATTTCCTCATAAAATTCTTCAATTTCTTCTTCAGCATGACTTGTGGTGGGTGCATAAGTTTGAATAATCTGAGCCTGGTATCTTCTCGAGAGTTGGATAACGAGTCGTAATTAGAAATAATTTTCAGCTATAACGAAATGCCAAGTTCGTTTGAGAGAGAATTTAAACCTGAAAAACAATGCAAAAGAAATCCAAATTTTTTCATTGCAATTAAAAAAGGAAATATTAATTTTTAAAAAACAGATTTTTGAAAGAAAACTTGAGTCTAAAACCCCCTACTCTACAACTTATGACAGCACGAAAACGAGAATAAGTTAAAGACAATAATTAACTAAAGAAAACTTTGTGAAAGTTATATGACTTAAACAGTTAGTTGCAATATGTACAAAGTATTTCAGCAGTGCTTTAAGTGCATAATTAATTAGTTATTAAGTACTTAACTGCTTTGAAAATACAGCGCAAAGAAAAGGAACAAGCTTAGCCATCTGCTGTTCCTAGGTTCCCCAAAAGACGCGCAAAGTTACAAAGAAAAGAAAGAGTTAAAACCCGCAAAAATGTTAACAGACAAGCCAGTGCCTAAAAGCTGAAAAGCAAAAAATCAACAAAGAAAAAGTACATGAAGTACAAACATTGAACTTATAAAACCTAAAACCCAAATACAAGGAAGAGAGCTTACCTCTTGTGCGACGAAACTTTCTCCTCACAAGAGTAAAACATGGCTGACCTCTTCCGCCACTCCCTAGTCGCTGGGGGGCAGTGTGGGTGGGGCTGATGGCCTCCTCATACAGAAAGAAACCAACTCGCGGAGATTTTAACCGGAGAAAAAAATATATAAACTTAAGACTGTGGATCTGTATGATCAGAAAGAGCAGAATTAACTCTCCAGAATACATGAGAAATATTATAAAATACACGAGTAGTGTATTTAATAATCTTTGCATGTATTAAATCACCTTAGTGAGCTTCTATAGATTAATCAGAATCTTATTAATTTTAATGTTGGTTTTACTATTTTTAGTATAGCTATCCTAGTGATGAATAACTAGTTTTCTTTTTTATTTGTTTTTATTTTCTTTTATAAACAGATTTTTAAGCTTTTTTTGTGATTTTGTTTATATTATTTATTTTTTGTTTTAATAGGACCTTCATATCCATAGCACTAAGGTTCCTTTAGGTAGTTAATAGGCATCCTCTAGTCAACTTCCTTATGGCTTTGATTGGTCAGAATCATATTATTAACTGTGTAGAAAATTAAAGCAGATCTGCCAACCTTACTCTATTATTCAGAATAATTTTTCTTAAAGTTCTTTTGATGAAAGAAGAAGGAATTTCGTTCTCTAGAAAACTATCTAATAGTATATTAATGTGGTAATTGAAGTCCAAATTGTTGCTGCAAATTCTTGAAATTCTTAGGATGTTTTACTCTTGTGAGGAGAAAGTTTCGTCGCACAAGAGGTAAGCTCTCTTCCTTGTATTTGGGTTTTAGGTTTTATAAGTTCAATGTTTGTACTTCATGTACTTTTTCTCTGTTGATGTTTTGCTTTTCAGCTTTTAGGCACTGGCTTGTCTGTTAACATTTTTGCGGGTTTTAACTCTTTCTTTTCTTTGTAACTTTGCGCGTCTTTTGGGGAACCTAGGAACAGCAGATGGCTAAGCTTGTTCCTTTTCTTTGCGCTGTATTTTCAAAGTAGTTAAGTACTTAATAACTAATTAATTATGCACTTAAAGCACTGCTGAAATACTTTGTACATATTGCAACTAACTGTTTAAGTCATATAACTTTCACAAAGTTTTCTTTAGTTAATTATTGTCTTTAACTTATTCTCGTTTTCGTGCTGTCATAAGTTGTAGAGTAGGGGTTTTAGACTCAAGTTTTCTTTCAAAAATCTGTTTTTTAAAAATTAATATTTCCTTTTTTAATTGCAATGAAAAAATTTGGATTTCTTTTGCATTGTTTTTCAGGTTTAAATTCTCTCTCAAACGAACTTGGCATTTCGTTATAGCTGAAAATTATTTCTAATTATTATGTCACTCTCACAGCTTGAGTTCTCTTTAATCTTCTTCTCTCTGTTTAATAGTAACAGATGAAGAGCATGGGTCGGGCCAGGAAGGTTCATGGATGCAAGCGAAATTGTTAACTAGTGCTAGGTCATACAACTCTGCGGAGGACATGACATATATATATATTTTAAAACAATTTTAGGTGGGAATGTTACTTGCATCTATGGCCTTGCAGAAACCCATTTCCAACTAGGGCTTTGTGGAAGTGAGAAAATGCAGAGTTTTTGCTGGTCCTTGATAAAGCCAAGGCTCAGTATTCTCGACACCTTCTACATTCAGTTGTTTTTTTATCTTTTCTCCTTTTACTCACACAGGTAGATACATAACCTTTTCTATGTTGTACTTGGTGTGAGTCAAAATTATATTTGTATTTTTTTGCTTAGGTATCTTCTTAATAGAATATATATATATATATATATATATATATATATACTTAAGAGCAAAACTGAAGACTAAGGAAAAACTTTAGAATTTAAAACGAAGGTTGCAAAATAACCTGAAGATCAAACCGCGCAACGCAGCAGTTTTGAAAATTCAGAATTCACATTCTATAAAGAAGATACCTAAGCAAAAAAATACATATATAATTTTGACTCACACCTAGTACAACATAGAAAAGGTTATGTATCTACCTGTGTGAGTAAAAGGAGAAAAGATAAAAAATAAAATAAAACTACTGAATGTAGAAGGTGTCGAGAATACTGAGCCTTGGCTTTATCAAGGACCAGCAAAAACTCTGCATTTTCTCACTTCCACAAAGACCTAGTTGGAAATGGGTTTCTGCAAGGCCATAGATGCAAGTAACATTCCCACCTAAAATAGTTTAAAATATATATATATGTCATGTCCTCCGTAGAGTTGCATGACCTAGCACTAGTTAACAATTTCGCTTGCATCCATTAAATTTCCTGGCCCGACATATATTATATATAGCTGAAAATCATTTCTATTTATTATGTCACTCTCACAGCTTGAGTTCTCTTTAATCTTCTTCTCTCTGTTTAATAGTAACAGATGAAGAGCATGGGTCGGGCCATGAAGGTTAATGGATGCAAGCGAAATTGTTAACTAGTGCTAGGTCATGCTACTCTACGGAGGACATGACTTATATATATATTTTTTAAACTATTTTAGGTGGGAATGTTACTTGCATCTATGGCCTTGCAGAAACCCATTTCCAACTAGGTCTTTGTGGAAGTGAGAAAATGCAGAGTTTTTGCTGGTCCTTGATAAAGCCAAGGCTCAGTATTCTCGACACCTTCTACATTCAGTTGTTTTATTTTATTTTTTTATCTTTTCTCCTTTTACTCACACAGGTAGATACATAACCTTTTCTATGTTGTATTAGGTGTGAGTCAAAATTATATATGTATTTTTTTGCTTAGGTATCTTCTTTATAGAATGTGAATTCTGAATTTTCAAAACTGCTGCGTTGCGCGTTTTGATTTTCAGGTTATTTTGCACCCTTCGTTTTAAATTCTAAAAAATTTTTTCCTTAGTCTTCAGTTTTGCTCTTAAGTGTTTCAAAAGGGTGTATACAAATTTGTAGGGATACAAAGAATAACTCTGAAGGCATACAGAAGCTGAGTCATTCGCATAATGTAGTGAAACACAGTAAGTTTCTTCCACGTCACTAAATTGTCGAATTCCACCACGGGAGAGCGTTCCACATTCGAAGGTGCAAAGCAAACACGTTGTGTGTTTTGGTTCGAGGAAACAAAGTCTGCCGCCCCGGTGGCGCAGTGGTCTAAGGCAATGGCCTCTGATCATTCGTCCGAAAGGGGTCCGGGTTCGAATTCCGGTGAGGCATGGATGTTGTGTTTGTCTTACGGCACTGGCTCTCTCCCTTCCCTGGAACCGGTGACCCTAAATTAGGGACGGGCGACTGCTTATAGCCCATTGAGTTGCTCACGGTGGTCGTTAAACCTCCAATAAAAAAAAAAAAAAAAAAAAAAAGAAACAAAGTCTGTAACACAAATTCAGAGGAATGTTGGCAAGCAATACGGCAAGGAACCTCGGAGTAGGCGGCGTACGATCTATGCGTGGCGCAATAATTTGTGAAAAAATCTATGCGTGGCGCAATAAATTTTTAGCTTCTGACTATTCGTCATCCGACGTCAAGCGGTCGTCCGCGTGCCTCCGACGCTGTTGGTTGTGGACAAAGTGCGTGGAGACGTGCGTCTCAGGAAACTGGCATTCCGCATGTGATTGTTGTGGACAAAGTGCGTGAGAGCTTTGCTAGTAGTCCTTGAAAGTCAAGGAGACGTGCGTCTCAGTAAACTGGCATTCCGCATGTGATTGTTGTGGACAAAGTGCGTGAGAGCTTTGCTAGTAGTCCTTGAAAGTCAAGGAGACGTGCGTCTCAGGAAACTGGCATTCCGCATGTGATTGTTGTGGACAAAGTGCGTGAGAGCTTTGCTAGTAGTCCTTGAAAGTCAAGGAGACGTGCGTCTCAGGAAACTGGCATTCCGCATGTGATTGTTGTGGACAAAGTGCGTGAGAGCTTTGCTAGTAGTCCTTGAAAGTCAAGGAGACGTGCGTCTCACGAAACTGGCATTCCGCATGTGACTGTGTGGCGCATTCTGCGACATCATCTGCATTTCAATGCGTACGAATTTACCATCGTGCACCGGCTGAAGACAGACGATGGTGAGATACGCAAAGATTTTTGTACGGAAATGGGCGGTCGGAGAGAAGAAAATGAGGACTTTCTGGAGACGATCATTTTTAGTGACGAGTGCACTTTTCACGTAAGTGGTCAAATCAACACCTGTAACTGCAGAATTTAGGGAAGCGAACATCCACAGAACACCATAGAACAAATTCGTGACATCCCAAAAGTTAACGTTTTGTGCACCATGAGCATAACCTAGGTGACGTACCTGCGGCGTCAATCTTCTGACTCTGCAGGAAATAATTAGAGATTATTAGATTAATTAGGAATCATTTAGCGAAAATTTTGATGGTAAAGGCGTTGCGAAGCAATCCCGTCGGAATCCACCAGGCTTCTCCGCGGACAGGATCGGTCGGGGGACCGATCGGCACCTCCCATCCCCTTGTCAGATCCCATTGGTGCAATGTTCCAGTAGGCTGGGGGCAATTTTAAATGTTGGCGACTGGGAGAATCGTTCGCTAACGCGATTGTGTTCAGGTCTCAAAGGACTTTATTAAAACCACAGTACAATTTCCCTTTGATTTCACTGAATACTCATTTTCTTTGGTATTAAGATACTTTATTATTCAAAAGTGAGTATTTTTACATCGAAGCTAAATAAACACAGACATCACGACAATCACATTATTCAAGAATCACAAGTGTACGGACCCTTCTGTTTTGCTGAGCCACCGTTACTGTTATTGTGTATCTCGACATGCTGCAACAGACGACGGTGACCACGACGGACGTTTACACTTCCAGCAAGATGGAGCACCTCCGCATTACCTAAACGATATATATACACCCGTTTTCCAGGTAGGTGCATTGGTAGAGGTGCGTCTGTAGCTATCACCAATCCACCAACCTACTTATTATTTTACCCACTTATTATTTCTACCAACCCACTTATTATTTTCAATTGCTTTTCTCACTAACAACTGAAAATAACCAAAGCCTGAAGAAAGCAAAGGGCATCTCAGTAAGGGAAGAAAACAGATTATGATTCTGTAGCAAAAAATAGAGGTGAAATTTTGTGACAGGAGTGAAAGATTTCTACACAAAACTACAACGGCCGTTCCATAAAAACTGAGAGTAAAATCACACAAAATGAAGAAATATACAGGGTGTCCCGGAACTTCGTGTACAAACTTGGAGGGGAGGTAGATAACAGCGTTAGGAACCAGGATTAAATAGGAAAGCATGGGCGGAAACGTCACCCTCACGTGAGAAAGAGACACAAAGACACAGTAAGGCCACAATACAGAAAGCAGTGTAAAACGCTTTATTACACAACAAAAGAGAACAATGTAGGACTTGCAAGCATCACAGGAGGTGTTCGAAATTGCGCCCATTGGCCTGGATGCACGCATGACACCTACGCGACATGGATTGGCGAACATTGTCGAAGATACCTGGCGTTTCGCGGATCGTAGCAGCAGCGATAGAGATTCATGCCACCAGGTCCATTTCAGAATTTACTGGCGTGTCGTACACAATGCTCTTCATGGCACGCCAGAGATAATAATCAAGAGGAGATAAATCAGGTGATCTGGGGGGCCATTCGACGGGACTACCACGCCCAATCCACTTGGTTCCATGTCCGGTCCAAATGGTCACGTACGCACCTTGCGTAATGAGATGGCGCCCCATCATGTTGCAACCATATTCCGCGTCGAACATGTGCGGGAACATCGTGCAGAATTTCCGGAAGAACCTCCTGAAGAAAGACGAGATACTTGCGAGCGTCCAGTCGAGGTGGTAAAATGTATGGCCCGACTAAACTGTCCGCCACGATACCAGCCCACACATTAACAGTAAAGCGTTGTTGTGCGGCTCGTGGTCGGCCCACATGCGCGCGTTGTGCATACTGAACACCCCGTCACGTGAAAAGGTTGCTTCATCACTGCTTTCTGTATTGGGGCCTTACTGTGTCTTTGTGTCTCTTTCTTTCTCACGTGAGGGTGACGTTTCCGCCCATGCTTTCCTATTTAATTCTGGTTCCTAACGCTGTTCTCTACCCCCCCCCTCCAAGTTTGTACACGAAGTTCCGGGACACCCTGTAGATACAGTGAAATATATGTTGTTCTTTCTCAAAGTATCTTCCTTCGGATGATACGCAACAGTCCCATCGTTCAGTCCACTTTTTCAAAGCATATGGTGAAGGCTGCTTTAGCGACCTCTGTACAGCTTTAACAACGTCGACATCTGTCTTGAATGTTGTACCACAGAACTTCTCCTTCATTGTTGGAAACAACCAGAATATCGAACGGGGTGAGATCAGGACTGTAGGTAGGCTGGCCGCCCCGGTGGCGCAGTGGTCTAAGGCGCTGGCCTCTGATCATTCGTCCGTAAGGGGTCCGGGTTCGAATCCTGGTCAGGCATGGATGTTGTGTTTGTCTTACGGCACTGGCTCTCTCCCTTCCCTGGAGCCAGTGACCCTAAATTAGGGACGGGCGACTGCTTATAGCCCATTGAGTTGCTCACGGTGGTCGTTAAACCTCCAATCAAAATAAAAATAAAATAAAAAAGTAGGTAGGCTGTGGTATGATTTCAATATTGCATTTCGTAAGAAACTGAACCCAAACATCCACATGTGGGTGGATGTTATCATGGTGTAGGGTCCACTTGCCCACCAGTTCTGATCGCTTAATCGATATGTGTCATCACAGACTCTTCAAGACTGAAATGTAATACTCAGTATTGACAGTAATTTGTGGAGGAACGGCATGTTGGTAGACTACACCTTTATTATCAAAGAAAATCATCATCACCTTCCCAGCTGATTTGGTTTGGCGGACTTGTATGTTTCCAGACACTCGTTGCGCGCTTCGGTTAGGGGGTCGAAATAGTGGACCCTTTTTATCGGCAGTTATTACTGTGTTTAGAAAGTTTGGATACTTTGCAATCATTTGTTTCCGCTCATGACACACTTGAACTCTGGCTAACCATTGTTCTCTGGTCAAGTGATGAAGTACCCATCTGGAACACACACTATACAGCAGTAATTTGTCGCGTACAATGCGGAATGCCGATGTTTTGAAATATTAGTTGACGCCACTATGTCTTCTCACGTCATTCGTCGATCTTCTTGCAGGATTGCCCAAACAGTGTTAACAATACGCTCCGTAACAACACTTTCAGATCGACCAGGCCTAGAAGAGAGTTCTGCCGACAAACGCCATTTTTGGAAATCATGGTTCCGTCTAAAATAGTTGACTTACCGAAACATTTATCTTTGCAAGCTTTTTTCAATAAATCAACTCTTTCTGTAACATTTTATCCAAACGATAGCAAAATTTTATTGCACAACGCATTTGACTTCTTAACTCTGAATCGCTCACCTCCATAGTTGTATAGCGAAATGCATATGTACTTTTAACAACTGCTCAATAGCAAAACCAGAATCGTTTGCCACGGCTAATAACTGTTGCCATAGATACTTCCTTAATTCAGTTAGTCGTCTGGGTGGTTATTTTTTCCCCTTCGCACTGTTGCCAACTCAAAAAAATACTCTGTTCTTATGGAACGGCCTTTGTATATGAAAAAGATGATACACCTATTCCAGTTATTAAGAAAGGTACCAGTACCAAAGTTCTTCCAGTCCATATACTCATCGTAAAAAATAGTTCCACCCAGAAGGACGTGTCGGATGGCAATGCTATTCGAGAGGAAGGTAAAGGTTACCAGGAACAATAAATGATTAAACCTTGAGCCAGATATGGACAATGTTTATTGAGCTACACGCCAATAAGTAGTGTCTATCAGTATGGCGTCGGGCCGCCATGTTTGCTCACACAGCATGCCACACGTCTCGGCATGGAGTTGTACAGGTTCCTAAAAGTGTCCTGCGTTAAGCTATCCCATGCAGCTTGAATCTTCTCACGTAGTTCCTGCAGATTGTGCGGTAGGGGTGAAGTGTGGACAGCGCATCCAATAGCACCCCACATATTTTCAGTCGTTGATAGGTCTCGCGATGCGGCTGGCAGAGTATAACTGCCTTGAAGGCACGCTCTCGAGACAGCAGCAGTATGCGGACGAGCGTTGTCCTGTTGGAAAATAGCACCGGAGTGAGTGTTCAGAAAAAGGTAGGGCCACTGGCTGCAGGACCTTATTAACGTAACGTTGGGCTGTCAAAGTGCATGTAATGAACAACACAGGTGATCTGGCTTCGTAGATAATCCTTCTGGACGTGTGACGCTAGAGAACCAACCGTTCATCTTGGCGCTGACCACGGTGTCTTCACACATGGATTCGTTGGTCATCTCCTCCAAGACAAAAGCGGGACTCGTCACTGAAGATCACCCGCTGCCATTCTGAGTGGCTCTTTGACAATCTGTCACGACACCATTGCAGTCTTTGGCGACGATGCACTGCTGTTAAAGGCAGTCGTCGTAACGGTCTGCGTGCGTGTAGTCCTACGTCGTACAGTCTGCCAATGGTGCTAGCACTAATTGGACGATACATGGAGGCAGCACTGCACTGTCTGAATATACCCAATCATGGCTGTTGGGTCACTCCGCACATGTCGGACAACCCGTCGGTCCTCTCTCTCTTTTAGTCTAGGTCTCCCAGACCCTTCCTGTCGCTGCTGTGTGCCTTGTTCTATCCACTGCCGCCAACAGCGTGCTAAGGTGATATTCACACGACCGGTATGGCGCGCAATACGGCGATGAGACCTTCCCGCAGCCCGAAGACGCGGCCCACTCTCGAACTCCTCCAACTGCTCGAATTGCTTTTGAGCTTTTTTTCGTAGGCATACTTCACTCGCAAAGGATGCAACTAACAAAACAGCACGAGGCAGAACGGCAAGCGCGCGCAACGCGACGACCACATATGGCTGGTCAGACACAGCTCTACGACCCCCTCCTTGCTTGCGTCACATGAGCGGCTGAGCGTGATATTTGAATCATTTGCATGTCTCACAGTGTCAAACCTACCTTCCAAGTTTCATTCCTGTCGGTAGCTTCCTTCTGGGTGCAACTATTTTTTTGACGATGAGTGTATGTATATACAGTGCTGGCTACCTAAAATGCAACACCAAGAAGGACACGAGATAGCAAAGCCAGATTTACTGCACACGTAACAACAGGTACAAAGATGAGACGATTGAGCTTATAGGCTCGTGCGACTTGCGGAACACGCAGACATCAATAGTTCGTGTGGCCCCCATGGCTGGCAATAACGGCCGCTACACGCCGCGGCATCGAACGAAAGAGGCTTTGGATGTGGGCTTGGGGTATGTCGGTCCAGGCTGCTTCCACGCGTTGCCACAGTTCGTCAGGCGTAGCCGCGGCTGGTGCTTGCCGGGCCACTCGGTTGCCGATCAGCGACCAGACGTGTTCGATGGGCGACATATCGGGAGAACAGGCGGGCCACGGCAGCGGTGACACCTGGTGGGCCGTGAAGAATCGTTGCACCATGCGTGCCACGTGCTGGCGCGCATTGTCCTGTTGAAACGTGGCCGCTGGCAGGTCCTGCAAGTAAGGGAGGACTACAGGCTCCAAAACGTCGGAGATGTGGCTGTTGAGTGTACCGGCGATGCGTACCAGAGGGGTGCGGGTGTCATATCCAATTACACCCTAAACAATAATGTCAGGCGACGGACCGGTATGGCGATGCATAATGCAATCGTCATACAGTCTCTCGCCGCGGTGCCGCCACACTCGTATCGACTATCGTGGTGTTGCGGACGGAAGCGGGATTCGTCGGAGAAGACAATGTCGTGTCATTCCGTAGTCCAGGTACGGCGTTCAACGGCTCACTGCCGCCGCACTCGCCGGTGGTGTAACGCCAATGGTAATCGGAGCAATGGGCGCCGTGCGACTAGTCCGCGCTCGTGCAGACGACGTCGAACGGTACGTGCTGAAACAGGTTGTTGCGCAACACACCCTAATTCCTGCTCTAACGTTCGTGATGAGGCGGTGCGAGCCGTCAATGCCCGTCGCACAACATGTCGGTCCTCTCGTTCGGTGGTGTGCAGCGGCTGCGGCAATCGCTCACGTCGGTCCGTCCGTCTCTCCTGCACCCACCGAATCCATACTCGCCTCACTGTGGATGGATGTCGTCCCACACGGGCGCCGATGTCTCGGTACGATAAACCGCTGTCTCGATAAGCCACTATTCGTCCTCTGTCGAACTGCGAAACGTGCTGGACTGACTGCCGTATTCTGCGACGAGGCATCTGGAAGCTTCCCACGCACAGGTCCGGTAGCACAACACACTTCCACTACTTACACCCCACCTTCTGTGCACCCTTCTTATAGTGCTTCTCGGTGGCGTGCCGGGCGCACATGATTTGCATATGCCCTGCAATGCTAATCGTTTGCATGTCCTCTCGCGGGCGACGCATGCTGCGAATTTCAGGCCAATCGGATGCTTCCTTCTTGGTGTTGCATTTTGGGTGGCCAGCAGTGTAGAATCACGTAAAAAAGAAAGAAAGAGGGAGGAATGGGAAAAGAGAAAAATAGGGGAGAGAAAGAGACAAGAGAAAACTTGAATCCACAAAATGTTGCAGACGAGGATTTAGCTAAAATCAACATAGAAGAAGCGAAAAAGAAATCAAAAACAGCTCAGAAAATTTTTCGAGAAGGGTGAAGAAATAGAAAAAAAGAAGAGCAGAGCAGAGCAGAGAGAGAGAGAGGAAGAAAACGACGTGGGAAAAGTAAAAAGCCAAAAAAAAAAAAAAAAAAAAAGCGAGAAAGGTAGAGGAGAAAGGAAAAGGAACAAAGGTAGAAAAATGAAGGTGGCGTTTCACATTGCATTATCAAGGGCAAAGCATGCAAAACGCTCTTTCATTTAACACCACAGCAAACTAGAATTTTGGTTTCATCTTCACCGGAGCTTCCTTCCTTTTAAATTTTTTTTTCTCTGTGTTATTTTCTAAAGCCCGGTTTTTATTTTTTTATTTTATTTTTATCAGTTATGTCCTTCATTTTTATTTCTATCGGTAATATTTCTTGTCATTTAAGCAAAAAAATATTACCGACAGAGGAATTTGGGTTTCTGCCTGTATCCTTCTGGCAAAGGACTCAGGCAGAAACCGAAATACTAGGTTGTGGTGTTAAATGGAAGGTCGTTCTGCATGCTTGCCCTTGATAATGAAGGTGGCATTTTACATAATTTCCATGTAAAATATCACCTTCATTTTTCTACCTTTTGTCCTTTTTTCCGTTTCTCACCTCCCTTTTCCTCTCCCCTCCCCTTTTCTTTTTTTGTCCACATTGCTTTCTTCCTCTCTCTCTGCTCTGCTCTCCCTTTTTCTCTTTCTTCACCCTTCTCAAAAATTCCTTTTCTCTGTTTCAGGTTTCTTTTTCGCTTCTTCTCCTCTCATATATTTTATTTTGTTGGGGGTAAACACCTAAGAATATAGAAAAGTAAACAGTTATCAGTGGATTCTTAATTTCTTGTGGTAAGTGGCAGTGAAGTTTATAGCATTATAAACAGTGCCCAATTTTTTATTCATATTCATGAGCTAAAGGAACGACAAATTTCTGTCTGATTTTTGTGTACTTGGAAGAGTGGTCAGAGGCTCGGGCTTCTGGCTAACAGTCAGAGTTGGTCCCGGGTTCGAGTCTCGATGAGGCATGGGTGTCCCCCTCCCTGGAACAAGTAACTGCAGATTAGGGACGGGAGACTCCTGTTACCTTCAGATGTTCACTGGGTCGACCCCCCCCACCACTACCACCGGAGAAAAAAATACAGTAACCAATCCAAATTGATTAGTCAGTTACCTATATGATGAACATCTACTTCCAAATTTACATGTTTTTTTGTTTTTTTGTTTTTTTGACGTTGGACTACGTCTAACACCGCGAATAGTATGGGGCGACTTACGGCCGACTGCCTGTGATAAAAATAGGGCCCAATTGAAATCATTATACATTAAAAATACGTGCCGCACATTAATCGTGTTAGCATATTTGTAAATAGCATGGAGTCCAATTCTTGCACTGCGCAATACATCGTGGGCGCGACGCTCCCTGTGCGCAGGGAAGATGATGCAATATTTCTGGGTGTGCCGCTGCGTTTGACTCAGTCTATCCCAGCAACTGTGAATGCAACACGAATGTGCGTGGTATTGTTTTGAAGCTCTCGACGAGATCTATTCAAATATATAAATAACATATCGCAGTGGATTAAACTAAAATTTTTTAAATTGTTTTCGTGTGAACGGGTTAACATTTTCGACAATGCCGCGGAATTCGCAGAATGAACGCAAGCAAAAGTGGGGGAAAATCAAAACGAGCGGCAAGAGCAAGTGATGAAGAATGTAAAAAGCCCAAGCAGACAGAGCACCACGTTGGGTAATTCGTGTACCGATCTTCTTTGTGTTCGCAATGTATCCAGCATTATTTGTAAAAATTATGTAAGCTACTTTTCATATCATAGACCTATGTTGGCTATAACAAAAAAAAAAAAATGAATGCTTTGAAACCATATTCGACTAGCTCATTTCAACTCTCTGATCTCCAAGTCGTAGTCCTACGTTCCAAACTGACGGCTCAATCAGAACTGAGCCTGCCTGTATATTCTTTTCTTTCTTCTTTTTTTTTTTTTTTTTTTTTTTTTTTTTTGTAGGGAGCTGGCACGTTTTGTACCCACCATTTGTAAGTCAGATGTAGAAATTTGAAAGTTTGTTTTGTTCTGGAGCTTGAGTTGATTCACCTTTCACCAATTCAGTCATTTGTTCGTAATGGTTCGTGACTGTGTTTAAATAGTCAGTTGATTGTAAACAAATAACATTGAGTGGCATGAATGAGTTTCATAACAAAAGGGTGGTGTACTGTCACAGGAATCTTCAAAAGATGTTCGTATTGTTTCCACTCTATGATGAGGTAAATTTAAATTTGAAATTCTCAACACTTCGGCAAAATTCTCAATATGAGTTAGCGTTATCGAAACCGCTGCATAGCTATGCATAGGATTTACATAGATATACATGTATAATCCGCAACGTAACAGTGCTATACTACATACCCCGTCAGTTATTGTTTCATTATTAATAGTCTTGCTACACAGAATATCACACGAAAAAAATGTATATATGTAAAAATATTTTGCTCTTTCTACACTTGTATCTCTCTCTCTCTCCTCCTCAATTTGTATCCTCTTCGGCGGTTGGGCACGACACGGAAAACAAATATGCGGTTCATTTGCAATGATATAAGTGAGTTGTTGAATTTTCAGTAACGGGGACGGATTTGGAGGGAGCTGCTGAAGATATATGGCACGTGAAGGGCGTTACTTCGAAAAATAAACAGTACCGAAATTTTGTGTAAGGAGTAGTCAGTAATTTCGCTAGTTTTCCGAACTCTTGTTGCATAGGAACAATAAAAATTCATTATAGGATCGCAAATGTTTCTATGTATTATAAATAGTCTAAGTGGTCACACGTCGGATAAAATGTGGCGATTTTATGTTGGTCTCGAGGTAAAGTAAATTTTGAAGTTCAAAGCTTTCAGTGCATAACGAACTGCAGTCTGCAGGAAGCACAATACATTAAGTTGGCCTTTGAATGAAATCTTCCAACTTTGCCTTCCCGCTGGGTGAAGCTACTCGGGAAGTTCAGTAGGTGATGAAAGCTTCACTCGTAACCTGAAGATCTCGAATGATATTCCTGACACCGATCATGTTCGACGTCTGTAATTTGCAAAATGCATTTCTACTTTGCGCTCTCCTACTGAGTAAATATTCCTTCGAGAGTCCAGTGGATAAATGAAATCTCTTTTCGAACACCAGAATAAGTTTTTTTGTTTCTCCGTTGTTAATGTATTCACCGATAAAAGAAGCATTTGAAGAAGAGAAAGGATGAATTACTATTGGAGGATGAATAATACAAACCCAGCAAAAACATAAGTGTTGGGTAACTGCATGCCACCAGCTGGCAGTGATGGCACATTGCTGGCTGAAATCTGCCTGTCACGGCACGGTACCGCTCCGCTGATGGCAGCACCCTCAGTTCGCAGCCATTGATGGTCCTGAATCATCTCCATGAATTGCGGGCCTCCAAGCAAGTGCCACTAGTGGCCCGTAGCTGGCAACCGAAGCAACCCAACACGAGGTGGAAGCAATGGGACTGCGCCTGTGCTGTGTCTTTCATGGTACTAGTTAGTTGAAGATGACGCCATCGTGTTATTTTAGTGGATGTTAAAAAAAAAAAAAAGTCATATGTAGAGACGAATTAATTTTCTAATGAAATGCCACGTCGACGAAGATTACCGTCGGAAGTAAAATATATAAATAATTATTAATGAACTATAAGAAATAGTCAGCACTCTCATGTATTTATAAAAACTCATTTCGTAGCAAAATTCCTGCACTGACACAAAAAGAATCGAGAATACAGACAGCCATGAAATACACCCACTCCATTCCCAGGAATAATAAGAAATATCTGTGTAATCTTTCGTTTTAACACACATTAAACCGCTTGAAACAAAAGTTCCGGAAAAACATTAAAAAGTCGTTATGTTGAAAAAAAAATAAGAATTATACGGGTACAAAATTTACCAGTTATTTGAAAAAACAAACAAAAAAAACCGCTATGTGGATATAATGTATTTATCCATGGGTTGAATACATAAGACTGGAGAAATTCGCTGCTGAAAATAACGTCAAGTAAAATAAATTATCTTTCCTCTTTAGAACAAATGTAGCTTCGGACCCCTGAAAGGGAAAGATGCAACGTTAAAAATGTAACACAATGTGACATGGACGGGTAAATATATTAATTAAACAATCGGCTTTCAAGACCACAAGGACAGCACAAAACTTTGGAAAGCGCCTTTAAGTTGGTACATTCGTTGAAAATGAGTGAAATTTCCCTTAAGGTAAATAAAAACAATCATTACGTTGAAGAAATAAATTTATCAATTATATGAAACGGACATTTATGAAAAATACCTCGCAATATTGTAAAATTAAAAGAGAACCATTCGTTTCACATCTCGCAGGAAAGAGGCTCAGCTTCAAGCAAAGACTCGTGCGTGGCAAACCAGTGTACTTGATTTGCCACGTAAGCAGACCATCGTTGGTTCGTTTCCAACTAGATCCAAACAATGGTTTTTCAGGACTTGTTGAGAAAATTTCTCCAGCGCCGTGCCGTAATGCAGAAATTTCGTAGGTGAAAAAAGGTAGTTGTGCCTTTGGGAAACTGCTGTTATCAGTTTTATTATTATTATTTTTTTCATGGTACTGGGAAATTGGCGGACGAGATAAGGCAAGCCATCAATTACGTTACGTGATTGCCGGCTGCCACTGCCGGGAAACTAGCGGACCACATTAGGCTAGCCATCATTTATGGTACGTGCTTGCAGGGCCGCTTGTGGCAACTACTGCCAGTGTTGGTAACTGATAGCCCTGTTCTGGTATATGACAACTGATGGGGTGCCAACTGTTGGCGCCGCCGGGACATTTTATTGACGGTTGGGCAGCGGCAACTTAGTGCTGGGGCACTGCTGGCTTGAGTGCTGGCCCAGTAACACTGTTTTTGTTGGGAAGTATTAGATTTGCAGATGACCAAGCAATATTGGCCAATACTGAAGATGAACTACAGGATGTAATGTAAAAATTTGAAAGTGTATGCAAAAAATATGGTATCAAATTGAACACAAAGAGAACAAAAACTAGGAGTCTCCAGGAAACCAGATAATGTTGTGGTGATGATGAATGGAGACAATGTAGAGCAAGTGAGACTATACAAATACCTCGGTAGAATAATCTAAGAAAATGGATAAAGTAACATGGAAATAAAAAGAATTAATAAAGGAAAATGTCCTTTTTATAACAAGAAAAATCTTTTTATTAATAAAATGAATAAAAATTTAAAGAAAAGGCTTACTAAGTGCTATATTTGGAGTATAACTTTATATGGGGCGGAAACGTGGACAATTTGGAAGAAAGAAGCTAAAATGTTGGAGGCATTTGAAATATGGTTATGGAGAAGAATGAAAAAATAAAGTGGATTGAAAAAATTACCAATGATGAAGTATTGCAAAGAGTTGAAGAAGAAAGGAATTTACTAAAGACCATTAGAAAAAGAAAATATAAATGGATAGGACATGTGTTAAGAGGAAACAGCCTACTGAAAAGAATGATAAAAGGGAAAATTGAAGGAAAGCTACCAAGAAGAATGAGACGACTAATGATGCTTGATGATAGAATAAGCACAGGAAGATATCAAGAATAGAAGACGGAAGGAAGCGACAGAGGAAACTGGAAGAAGAGAGCTTGCTGAGTTACAGTTGGGCCTGTCAAGAGACAGAACACTCATGATGATGATGATGAATGTATTCAGAATATGTGGCGTTTTAGAACATCATTTGCAGCAAGATTTGTTTAAACAACCTTTAAAATACAACCAATGCCACAGTGGTCTAAGCGCTGGCTTCTGATCATTCGTCCAAGATGGGTCTGGGTTCGAATACCGCTGGGGCATGGATGTTGTGTTTGTCTCTTACGGCACTGGCTCTCTCCCTTTCCTGGAACCAGTTGTCCTAAAATAGGGACGGGCGACTGCTTATAGCCCATTGAGTTCACAGTGGTCATCAAACCACAGAAAAAAAATTTCACCTAGTAAGACATCTCAATATTTGTAAGTGGAACAGAAAAGTGTTTGCATTAATTTTTTGCTTGGCATATTTTTGTTTATTTTTGTTTTGTGACATTTTCTATAATGCACAAATAAAATAAAATTTTAATTGTGGTTTTAGCATTTTTTTTTTTCAGTTGATAACACCAGGGCCGGATTAAGGCCTTGGTGGACCCCTAGGCTAAGACGTCTGAGCCTTCCCTCTTAGAAGTTTTGATAGAGAATCATTATGAGGTCCAGTAAAACACAACTCTCTACCAACATGCGTTGTGCATTCTTCGAATTAAGTAATTATCTGCATAGTTTTCATACTAAGTCAGTAAACTGTTCTCACGTGACCATCAGTTAAAAGCTTAAGATTTCTAGATTTTGTTTTTGTCGTGGATTTTTAATAATTTGGCATAGCATACTTTTCTTGGTGCATCTTTTTTTGTCATGCAAATTAAAAAAAAATTGCAGCCAACTTTTTGGCTCCTATACGTGATGTTTCAAGAATAAAATTAAAATCCACTAAATTTTCAGTTACTTGTTATAAAACTGTAATGCACGTAAACCTTATTAGAAGCAGTAAAGCAGTCGAGTCATACAAACACTCTTAAAACTGAATGTGTGAGTGGTCATTGCAAGGTAAAAGCAAACTCTGGAAAATCAGTTTACCACATACATTCACACTTTAGTAGTAATATGTTTTTTGAATACTTTGGCACTCTTTCCGAAGACTTAAGGTGTATAATGAATTAGCTTTGTTTATCTTTTTGCTAAGCTAATTATTATGAATGAATAATGCTCTAAGCTTCAAAATAATGAATTCCCAAAAGGGTGTTGTTACTCGTTAATTATGAACTTAAACAAAGTCTCAACGCTGGTTATTTATATTAAGTAATCAAAGTCATAAACCTAACAGCCAGACAGAGGTCTGACAAAACTAAGAATTGAGAAAGACTGAACTTACTGACAAACTTGTTTATTTCCAAGACTCTTGGTCAACTAAGGCACTCATATATCTTGTACATAATAATGAATAAACTTTCCTCTTATAGTACACACACTCTCATAACAACACCTCGCAACGCCAACACATCAACCAACGCTCTCCAACGCTACAACCAACACAACACAACTCCAACGCAACGCCACAAGTCTCGATGAACGCGCCTATATACGAGCTACCACCACGTCATGACTTACACTCATTGCCAGATCTCATTCAGCGGGTGAAATAATATTTCGTTCAGTAGGAAGATAATTTACATAGTAAAATAAAATAACCAGAGATAGTAAAATCAAAAAGGAAAGTGAATATAGAGTATACGTTACATCATCTCCCCCTTAATTTTTTTTTTTCTTTTTTTTTATGTCCGAAAAACCTATCAATTTTGGAGTGTAAGTCTTACATTTCGATGATTGACGTTTCTCGATCTTTTTTTTGATTTGTTGTTTGGTGGTAGCCGTATTTACATTATCAACTTGGCATGACCATTTACGAATCTGTATTCGACTGTGAAATTTGTAGTGTAGAACAAACCAAACCTGCATCGGCATACTTTCCTTTTTATTCTGCCTAGCAGGAATCACTTTTTTTAATTTCAAATGACGTGCGCCTCATTCGTTGAAATACATAACAACTGTATCAGCAGCGAAGATTGCCTGAAGCTGCCTAACAGTAACAATTTTATTATTTTCATTTCAAATTACGTTCGCCTCATTCGTTGAAATACATAACAACTGTATCAGCAGCGAAGATTGCCTGAAGCTGCCTAACAGTAACAATTTTTATTATTTTCATTTCAAATTACGTTCGCCTCATTCGTTGAAATACATAACAACTGTATCAGCAGCGAAGATTGCCTGAAGCTGCCTAACAGTAACAATTTTATTATTTTCATTTCAAATTACGTTCGCCTCATTCGTTGAAATACATAACAACTGTATCAGCAGCGAAATTTACCTGGAGCTGCCTAACAGTAACAATTTTATTATTTTACCCCTAAGCACATAGATATATACAAAAAAAAGTGGATTAGTAGATGGACATAGAAGAAATATATAAAAAAAAACACACACATATATACACAAAAAAGAATGCATAGGCCCACACGAAAAAAGAAATTCTGACACGCCAACTGGTCGTGCAGGAAAAACAACAAACTGAGAAAAGAACCTGTCCACGAGAACTTACTTATCTCGAGGACGCATAAAAATTCTAGTGCGATAACGTTTTCCAGGCCTAATGGGACTGGTGAAATCAGGTGGCTTGGATCTCTTCCGGGACGGTAATGGAACATCGGTCTGTTGTCGGTCAGGAATCTGGCGGTCTGGAAATCCCTGCGGCTGAGAAGAACGGTCAGAAGTCTGGCGGTCTGGAAATCCCTGCGGCTGAGAAGAACGGTCAGAAGTCTGGCGATCCGGAATCCCTTGCGGCTGAGAAGAACGGTCAGGAACATCAGAAGTCTGGCGGTCCGGAAATCCCTGCTGCGGCTGATAGGAACGGGCTCCCCCAGGCTTTGGATATGAAGTCCCTTGGTGCTGGGGCCCGTTGTGTCCTTCCAGTATCTTTTTGGACGGACGTGTCTCCGGCCACATCGCTTGCTTTCGTTTACGCCCACGGGGCATGATAGTAGTAGCAGGCATCGGCCCTGTTTGCCCTGAACGGAGGTTCCAGGGCGAAACCCGGGTGGATGCAAAGATTTCTGCCTTCGTCGCTGTTGCGGCGAAGCAGATTGGGAGACAAGTCACGTTTGCGCCCAGCTTTTGGTGGTGCTGGACGGTGTGGAATATGAAATGTTGGATTCATAACTGATAAGTCAGAAATGTCCGACGCCTCTGAGTCGCTGCTGTAATTCAGCGGTCGTGTAGGGCGATGTTTAGATTTGCCTATAGGAATACTTTCCGACGAGGTATTCAAAGAAGTATCCCGCGTTGGTGCAGAGTTAGCCGGAAACGGCGCAGCAATAGTCTTGGCAATGGTTGGAGGGAAAGGAACGATACTAGTATTCGACGAACTCGAATCGAGCCTTTGTCTCATGGGAGAATCAGGTTGCGTGTGTAGAAACTCGTCTGGAGGGGGGGGTGAAGGAAAAAATCACTGGTGATTCTTCAAAAATGTTCGGTGGTTCGTCCACAATTTCTGGCGGTTGAACATGAGATATAGATTCTTGAGTCTGTGGAACAGAAGGTTGAGTAGGATTGATAATGAAATCGATATTCCGTTCGTGATACTTGCGACATTGATCAACATGTACATATTGAAAATTGTTGTTCGGTTTCTCCAGAACAATATTATTTTCAAAGACATTTGCCACCCGATATGGACCTTCGTAGCTGGGTGCAAATTTCTTCACTAAAGTATGCGAAACAGAAGACTGGAAGTGCGTTTCCACGAGAGTGAGATCTCCAACGACAAGATCTGGTTCCCTACGCCTAGAATTATAATATCGTGCTTGAGCCGCTTGTGCTCCTAGCATTGCAACACGAGCTTTTTCTGCCATAATGTGTACTGATTGCGGAGTTGGTCGCTCGTTTAATTCGTCGATAATCCCCGTTAAATTTTCAAAAGGGGTTTTAATTTTGCGACCCAGAAAAAGTTCTGCAGGAGTAATTTTAGTAGACTCGTGGACAGACGAGCGGAGGGCGAACGCAAAAAGTTCTAAATGGTCATCCCATCTTTTCATGGTGATCCATTACAAAAGTCGCAATCATTTTCACTAACGTTCGGTTAACACGTTCCGCAGGATTACTCTGGGGATGATATGGGGAAATGAATTTATGTTTAATGTGTAATCTCGCACACATTCTTTCAAAAATGTCAGAAATAAATTGAGGACCATTATCCGAAACTACTTTATTAGGTGCACCATATCTAGAAAATACTTCATTAACTAAGACATTACAAATAATCTCAGCCGTAGCGGCTTTAATGGGAAAAACTTCAACCCATTTAGAAAAATTATCAGTTAGTACTAAAACATAACGAGCTTTATTTTTAACAGATAATGGATAAGGTCCCAATAAATCTATGGAAATAATATCAAACACATGAGAACTTGAACTAGATTTCAAGTGACCGGCCGGTCTTACATTACGATAATTATTAATCTGACACAAGTGACATGATTGAACGTATGCGAGCACACTTTGGTACATGCCAGGCCAATAGGCAACATCCCGCAATTTACAACGGGTCTTGCGAATACCTAAATGGCCTGCAAGAGGTTTGTCATGAAATTCATTTAAAAGAGCCATTCTAAGGGTTCGCGGAATACATGGGCTACATGGGCGAAACTCTGCCCTAGTAGTCCGAGACTTTGTATAATAAAGAAGACCCTCTATTACTTCAAAATGTTGTGACCTTCCAGCCAGAGAAGGATCACTTTGTGGGGGCGAACCCGCAAACAAAAAATTGTAAATATCCCCAAAATCTGGATCATTTATTAATTCTGCCATTATCTGCTCTCTGGATGTGATATCAGCTATCAGAAGTAAAGGCTGACATCCAGGAGTAGTTTCGGTGGGGACCCCACTAATCGGAACGCGAGATAATGCGTCCGGTAATTGATTCTTATGACCTGGCTGATATGAAATTTTGATATTGCTCTCTTGTAACTTCAGAGCCCACTTCATAAGTCTTTGAGATAGGTGCTTAGCAGAATTCAAATACTGAAGGGCAGAATGATCCGTAATTATGTTAACTGTCAATTCGTTAAGATAACATTGAAATTTATTCAGTGCATACACAACAGCAAGACATTCACGTTCCGTAGCTGAATAATTGCGTTCAGCTTTGGCTAAAGTACGAGACGCAAAAGCTATTGGATGCCCAGCTTGTGACAAAACGCAACCAAGACCAACTCCGGATGCATCAGTATAAATATCAAATTCTTTAGTATGATCCGGGAAAGCCAACACCGGAGGCTGAGTCAATGCAGACTTCAGTGTTTCGAATGCAGCGTTAGCTTCAGGTGTCCAAATAAACTTCTTGTATTTACGCTTTAAAGCATACAACGGCTCACATATTGTAGCATAAGCGGGGACGAACTGCTGATACCAACCGGTCATTCCCAGAAAGCGGGATAGTTCTTTTGCTGTTTTAGGCCGAGGAAAGTCAACAATAGGCCTAATTTTTTCATTATCAGTAAATAAACCGTGGGGAGTGATTTTCAACCCCAGATATACAATCTCGTCCCGCGCTATCTGGCATTTACTAGGTTTTAACGTCAAGCCAGCATTGTATATAAGTTGGAACACCTGTTTGAGCAGAGAAAGGTGCTCGTCAAAAGTCTCTGATGTGATAATAATGTCATCCAAATAGACATGCACATGGGGACCCAGGACAGGTCTGAGAACCGTGTCCACAAGCTTTTGGAAAGTAGCAGGTGCAGAAGCTAAACCAAAAGGCATACGTAAATATTCATAGGCCCCAAAGGGAGTCACAAAGCCTGTTTTATCGACAGAGTCCGGATGTACTGCCACCTGCCAATATCCACTTGCCAAATCCAAAGTTGACATCCATTTGGTTGACGACAAGTCATTTAAAATATGTGACATGACAGGTAGGGGATAATTGATTGTTTTTGTGACTTGGTTGAGTTTGCGAAAATCTGCCACGAAACGAAATTCATTTGGTTGTTTCTTTGGAACCAAGAAGGCAGGAGCCGCCCAGGCGCTTGTTGGATTCCTGATTATGCCCTGCTTAATCATTTCCGCAATTTGACGTTGCATTTCCTGTTTTTTATGTGGAGCACAAGGGTAAGGTTTCGTCGCAATGGGTTTCGAACCATCAGTGTCAATAACATGATAAACCACCTGTGTGAAACCAGGTTGATCCGAAAATAAACCAGGGCTTTCCTGTAAAAGGAGAGAAAGCTGGTCTCGTTGCCCCTCATTCAATTGGTCACTCAACAATAAACTCGTAATATCTACAGGAACCGTCGGAATCATTTCGACAGGTTCCGGAAAGGAAATCACATGTTGTACAAAATTCAAAGTTATTTGAAACTTGTTAATAAAGTCCATACCCATGAGACATTTCACGGGTAGCTCGTCTATAAGCAGGAAAGAATGTGTAAACCGAGCTTTTCCCAGCCCTAAAGATAATGTGACAGTTCCTGCGATACTGAAGATTTCATTATTTGCACCTCGCAAATACTGCGTTGCAGGCTGAACGTGTATTGCAGAAAAAACGTCATTGCAAAACTTTGTATTTAGGGCTGATATCTCAGACCCAGTGTCGAACTTTGTCTCGACAATAACGTCTTCAAGTGTCAAGAATACATCAGGCAACTGAGGAGTTTGAACAGTCACTAATACTGTTTTAGGGTCAGAATGTTTGGTATCAGGAAGTAGGACCGACCCTTCGTCTACTTCCTGTGGAAGTTTAAAGGAATTCTGGTGGTGTTATCATGTGGTCGGAAACCTCGACCCTGCCGGGTATCGGGAAAATTTTCACGATAAGGAAAATTGCGTGAACCCTGCGTCGGGAACTCCGCGTGTCTGTTGACATTTTCATATTCGTTACGTCTGCCCTCAGCACGGGCAGAAAAATTATTATTGCCCTGGGCATGAGAACGTTCCGAATGCTGCTGAGTGAAACGGGGTCGAGCATACTGTGCATTATGACGATATCCCGAAGCTTGCTCAGAAACTCGCTGTTGGTTCGCCACTCTTCTGTGTGGTGGAACGTATGAAGCTTGGGTGGGCACTTGTGTATGCTCGCGCTGAAAGTTTTGTCTATTATGCCGCTGAGGGTTTTCGGAATAAGCCTCGCGGGGTGCCCGAGCATGGTGAGTTGAAGCATGTTTGCCATGTCGCTCTTCATACGTGCGTATGAGGCGAAGGCATTCATGAATAGTGGTAGGGTGTCGAACCTCAAGAAAATCTTGTAAGAATGGGTCGAGCTGCTGTACGAGGGTATCCAACATGTCAACATGACTGGCATGTGGATCCCATAGATTATATAGGCGTGTAGTTTCCAACGCAAATGCAACAGGGCTATCATTGGGACCTTGTTGACGTGAAAACAGCTGTTGAGCAAGGCTAGCTCGACTGAGGCCGAAAGGAAAGACCTCCAAGAATTCTGCACGGAAATTCTCATAATGAGAATCCGGGTTCGACCTCGCCACTGCCGATACCAGGTCTTGGCGGTATCCCTCAAGCAAGTGCCGGCAATTTGGACCTTGCAGTCTTCCGGAATATTATAGAGATCAAAATGATCTTCCAGATCTTCGAGGAACTTTAAAGACCCCTCCAAACCATTGAAATAAATTGTTCCTGCATGCGGCACGAAATGAGCAAGCATTCTGCTTCGCTGAGAGGATTGAATTCCCTCAGGTACGACCCGCGACTCAGAGTAATAAGAAGCTAGTGCATTACGAGATGGTGAAGAATGCTTGGGTATGTGTAGATCATTCATATCAAAGTCAGAGCCACAGGCTTCGTACAAATTGTCCAAACAAACACCATTACCCTCGAGACTTGCCGGAAGGTGGAAATTTGCAGTTGTCTCAGGTAAGGAAGCCATGGGTAATAATAGTCAGGATCTCGTGTTCGAGAAAAGTTCGGGCGCCAATTATAATGTATTAGCTTTATAATCCTTTTGCTAAGCTAATTATTATGAATGATAATAATTCTTCTTACCAGCGAGCTAATGATAACTAGCTCTAAGCTTCAAAATAATGAATTCCCAAAAGGGTGGTGTTACTCGTTAATTATGAACTTAAACAAAGTCTCAACGCTGGTTATTTATATTAAGTAATCAAAGTCATAAACCTAACAGCCAGACAGAGGTCTGACAAAAACTATGAATTGAGAAAGACTGAACTTACTGAAAAACTTGTTTATTTCCAAGACTCTTGGTCAACTAAGGCACTCATATATCTTGTACATAATAATGAATAAACTTTCCTCTTATAGTACACACACTCTCATAACAACACCTCGCAACGCCAACACATCAACCAACGCTCTCCAACGCTACAACCAACACAACACAACTCAACACACACAGGTCTCGATGAACGCGCCTATATACTAGCTACCACCACGTCATGACTTACACTCATTGCCAGATCTCATTCAGCGGGTGAAATAATATTTCGTTCGTGATACTTGCGACATTGATCAACATGTACATATTGAAAATTGTTGTTCGGTTTCTCCAGAACAATATTATTTTCAAAGACATTTGCCACCCGATATGGACCTTCGTAGCTGGGTGCAAATTTCTTCACTAAAGTATGCGAAACAGAAGACTGGAAGTGCGTTTCCACGAGAGTGAGATCTCCAACGACAAGATCTGGTTCCCTACGCCTAGAATTATAATATCGTGCTTGAGCCGCTTGTGCTCCTAGCATTGCAACACGAGCTTTTTCTGCCATAATGTGTACTGATTGCGGAGTTGGTCGCTGGTTTAATTCGTCGATAATCCCCGTTAAATTTTCAAAAGGGGTTTTAATTTTGCGACCCAGAAAAAGTTCTGCAGGAGTAATTTTAGTAGACTCGTGGACAGACGAGCGGAGGGCGAACGCAAAAAGTTCTAAATGGTCATCCCATCTTTCATGGTGATTCATTACAAAAGTCGCAATCATTTTCACTAACGTTCGGTTAACACGTTCCGCAGGATTACTCTGGGGATGATATGGGGAAATGAATTTATGTTTAATGTGTAATCTCGCACACATTCTTTCAAAAATGTCAGAAATAAATTGAGGACCATTATCCGAAACTACTTTATTAGGTGCACCATATCTAGAAAATACTTCATTAACTAAGACATTACAAATAATCTCAGCCGTAGCGGCTTTAATGGGAAAAACTTCAACCCATTTAGAAAAATTATGAGTTAGTACTAAAACATAACGAGCTTTATTTTTAACAGATAATGGATAAGGTCCCAATAAATCTATGGAAATAATATCAAACACATGAGAACTTGAACTAGATTTCAAGTGACCGGCCGGTCTTACATTACGATAATTATTAATCTGACACAAGTGACATGATTGAACGTATGCGAGCACACTTTGGTACATGCCAGGCCAATAGGCAACATCCCGCAATTTACAACGGGTCTTGCGAATACCTAAATGGCCTGCAAGAGGTTTGTCATGAAATTCATTTAAAAGAGCCATTCTAAGGGTTCGCGGAATACATGGGCGAAACTCTGCCCTAGTGGTCCGAGATTTTGTATAATAAAGAAGACCCTCTATTACTTCAAAATGTTGTGACCTTCCAGCCAGAGAAGGATCACTTTGTGGGGGCGAACCCGCCAGCAAAAAATTGTAAATATCCCCAAAATCTGGATCATTTATTAATTCTGCCATTATCTGCTCTCTGGATGTGATATCAGCTATCAGAAGTAAAGGCTGACATCCAGGAGTAGTTTCGGTGGGGACCCCACTAATCGGAACGCGAGATAATGCGTCCGGTAATTGATTCTTATGACCTGGCTGATATGAAATTTTGATATTGCTCTCTTGTAACTTCAGAGCCCACTTCATAAGTCTTTGAGATAGGTGCTTAGCAGAATTCAAATACTGAAGGGCAGAATGATCCGTAATTATGTTAACTGTCAATTCGTTAAGATAACATTGAAATTTATTCAGTGCATACACAACAGCAAGACATTCACGTTCCGTAGCTGAATAATTGCTTTCAGCTTTGGCTAAAGTACGAGACGCAAAAGCTATTGGATGCCCAGCTTGTGAAAAAACGCAACCAAGACCAACTCCGGATGCATCAGTATAAATATCAAATTCTTTAGTATGATCCGGGAAAGCCAACACCGGAGGCTGAGTCAATGCAGACTTCAGTGTTTCGAATGCAGCGTTAGCTTCAGGTGTCCAAATAAACTTCTTGTATTTACGCTTTAAAGCATACAACGGCTCACATATCGTAGCATAAGCGGGGACGAACTGCTGATACCAACCGGTCATTCCCAGAAAGCGGGATAGTTCTTTTGCTGTTTTAGGCCGAGGAAAGTCAACAATAGGCCTAATTTTTTCATTATCAGTGAATAAACCGTGGGGAGTGATTTTCAACCCCAGATATACAATCTCGTCCCTCGCTATCTGGCATTTACTAGGTTTTAACGTCAAGCCAGCATTGTATATAAGTTGGAACACCTGTTTGAGCAGAGAAAGGTGCTCGTCAAAAGTCTCTGATGTTATAATAATATCATCCAAATAGACATGCACATGGGGACCCAGGACAGGTCTGAGAACCGTGTCCATAAGCTTTTGGAAAGTAGCAGGTGCAGAAGCTAAACCAAAAGGCATACGTAAATATTCATAGGCCCCAAAAGGAGTCACAAAGCCTGTTTTATCGACAGAGTCCGGATGTACTGCCACCTGCCAATATCCACTCGCCAAATCCAAAGTTGACATCCATTTGGTTGACGACAAGTCATTTAGAATATGTGACATGACAGGTAGGGGATAATTGATTGTTTTTGTGACTTGGTTGAGCTTGCGAAAATCGGTCACGAAACGAAATTCATTTGGTTCTTTCTTTGGAACCAAGAAGGCAGGGGCCGCCCAGGCGCTTGTGGATTCCCTGATTATGCCCTGCTTAATCATTTCCGCAATTTGACGTTGCATTTCCTGTTTTTTATGTGGAGCACAAGGGTAAGGTTTCGTCGCAATGGGTTTCGAACCATCAGTGTCAATAACATGATAAACCACCTGTGTGAAACCAGGTTGATCCGAAAATAAACCAGGGCTTTCCTGTAAAAGGAGAGAAAGCTGGTCTCGTTGCCCCTCATTCAATTGGTCACTCAACAATAAACTCGTAATATCTACAGGAACCGTCGGAATCATTTCGACAGGTTCCGGAAAGGAAATCACATGTTGTACAAAATTCAAAGTTATTTGAAACTTGTTAATAAAGTCCATACCCATGAGACATTTCACGGGTAGCTCGTCTATAAGCAGGAAAGAATGTGTAAAACGAGCTTTTCCCAGCCCTAAAGATAATGTGACAGTTCCTGCGATACTGAAGATTTCATTATTGGCACCTCGCAAATACTGCGTTGCAGGCTGAACGTGTATTGCAGAAAAAACGTCATTGCAAAACTTTGTATTTAGGGCTGATATCTCAGACCCAGTGTCGAACTTTGTCTCGACAATAACGTCTTCAAGTGTCAAGAATACATCAGGCAACTGAGGAGTTTGAACAGTCACTAATACTGTTTTAGAGTCAGAATGTTTGGTATCAGGAAGCAGGACCGACCCTTCGTCTACTTCCTGTGGAAGTTTAAAGGAATTCTGGTGGTGTTATGTGGTCGGAAACCTCGACCCTGCCGGGTATCGGGAAAATTTTCACGATAAGGAAAATTGCGTGAACCCTGCGTCGGGAACTCCGCGTGTCTGTTGACATTTTCATATTCGTTACGTCTGCCCTCAGCACGGGCAGAAAAATTATTATTGCCCTGGGCATGAGAACGTTCCGAATGCTGCTGAGTGAAACGGGGTCGAGCATACTGTGCATTATGACGATATCCCGAAGCTTGCTCAGAAACTCGCTGTTGGTTCGCCACTCTTCTGTGTGGTGGAACGTATGAAGCTTGGGTGGGCACTTGTGTATGCTCGCGCTGAAAGTTTTGTCTATTATGCCGCTGAGGGTTTTCGGAATAAGCCTCGCGGGGTGCCCGAGCATGGTGAGTTGAAGCATGTTTGCCATGTCGCTCTTCATACGTGCGTATGAGGCGAAGGCATTCATGAATAGTGGTAGGGTGTCGAACCTCAAGAAAATCTTGTAAGAATGGGTCGAGCTGCTGTACGAGGGTATCCAACATGTCAACATGACTGGCATGTGGATCCCATAGATTATATAGGCGTGTAGTTTCCAACGCAAATGCAACAGGGCTATCATTGGGACCTTGTTGACGTGAAAACAGCTGTTGAGCAAGGCTAGCTCGACTGAGGCCGAAAGGAAAGACCTCCAAGAATTCTGCACGGAAATTCTCATAATGAGAATCCGGGTTCGACCCTCGCCACTGCCGATACCAGGTCTTGGCGGTATCCCTCAAGCAAGTGCCGGCAATTTGGACCTTGCAGTCTTCCGGAATATTATAGAGATCAAAATGATCTTCCAGATCTTCGAGGAACTTTAAAGACCCCTCCAAACCATTGAAATAAATTGTTCCTGCATGCGGCACGAAATGAGCAAGCATTCTGCTTCGCTGAGAGGATTGAATTCCCTCAGGTACGACCCGCGACTCAGAGTAATAAGAAGCTGGTGCATTACGAGATGGTGAAGAATGCTTGGGTATGTGTAGATCATTCATATCAAAGTCAGAGCCACAGGCTTCGTACAAATTGTCCAAACAAACACCATTACCCTCGAGACTTGCCGGAAGGTGGAAATTTGCAGTTGTCTCAGGTAAGGAAGCCATGGGTAATAATAGTCAGGATCTCGTGTTCGAGAAAAGTTCGGGCGCCAATTATAATGTATTAGCTTTATAATCCTTTTGCTAAGCTAATTATTATGAATGATAATAATTCTTCTTACCAGCGAGCTAATGATAACTAGCTCTAAGCTTCAAAATAATGAATTCCCAAAAGGGTGGTGTTACTCGTTAATTATGAACTTAAACAAAGTCTCAACGCTGGTTATTTATATTAAGTAATCAAAGTCATAAACCTAACAGCCAGACAGAGGTCTGACAAAAACTATGAATTGAGAAAGACTGAACTTACTGAAAAACTTGTTTATTTCCAAGACTCTTGGTCAACTAAGGCACTCATATATCTTGTACATAATAATGAATAAACTTTCCTCTTATAGTACACACACTCTCATAACAACACCTCGCAACGCCAACACATCAACCAACGCTCTCCAACGCTACAACCAACACAACACAACTCAACACACACAGGTCTCGATGAACGCGCCTATATACTAGCTACCACCACGTCATGACTTACACTCATTGCCAGATCTCATTCAGCGGGTGAAATAATATTTCGTTCGTGATACTTGCGACATTGATCAACATGTACATATTGAAAATTGTTGTTCGGTTTCTCCAGAACAATATTATTTTCAAAGACATTTGCCACCCGATATGGACCTTCGTAGCTGGGTGCAAATTTCTTCACTAAAGTATGCGAAACAGAAGACTGGAAGTGCGTTTCCACGAGAGTGAGATCTCCAACGACAAGATCTGGTTCCCTACGCCTAGAATTATAATATCGTGCTTGAGCCGCTTGTGCTCCTAGCATTGCAACACGAGCTTTTTCTGCCATAATGTGTACTGATTGCGGAGTTGGTCGCTGGTTTAATTCGTCGATAATCCCCGTTAAATTTTTCAAAAGGGGTTTTAATTTTGCGACCCAGAAAAAGTTCTGCAGGAGTAATTTTTAGTAGACTCGTGGACAGACGAGCGGAGGGCGAACGCAAAAAGTTCTAAATGGTCATCCCATCTTTCATGGTGATTCATTACAAAAAGTCGCAATCATTTTCACTAACGTTCGGTTAACACGTTCCGCAGGATTACTCTGGGGATGATATGGGGAAATGAATTTATGTTTAATGTGTAATCTCGCACACATTCTTTCAAAAATGTCAGAAATAAATTGAGGACCATTATCCGAAACTACTTTATTAGGTGCACCATATCTAGAAAATACTTCATTAACTAAGACATTACAAATAATCTCAGCCGTAGCGGCTTTAATGGGAAAAACTTCAACCCATTTAGAAAAATTATGAGTTAGTACTAAAACATAACGAGCTTTATTTTTAACAGATAATGGATAAGGTCCCAATAAATCTATGGAAATAATATCAAACACATGAGAACTTGAACTAGATTTCAAGTGACCGGCCGGTCTTACATTACGATAATTATTAATCTGACACAAGTGACATGATTGAACGTATGCGAGCACACTTTGGTACATGCCAGGCCAATAGGCAACATCCCGCAATTTACAACGGGTCTTGCGAATACCTAAATGGCCTGCAAGAGGTTTGTCATGAAATTCATTTAAAAGAGCCATTCTAAGGGTTCGCGGAATACATGGGCGAAACTCTGCCCTAGTGGTCCGAGATTTTGTATAATAAAGAAGACCCTCTATTACTTCAAAATGTTGTGACCTTCCAGCCAGAGAAGGATCACTTTGTGGGGGCGAACCCGCCAGCAAAAAATTGTAAATATCCCCAAAATCTGGATCATTTATTAATTCTGCCATTATCTGCTCTCTGGATGTGATATCAGCTATCAGAAGTAAAGGCTGACATCCAGGAGTAGTTTCGGTGGGGACCCCACTAATCGGAACGCGAGATAATGCGTCCGGTAATTGATTCTTATGACCTGGCTGATATGAAATTTTGATATTGCTCTCTTGTAACTTCAGAGCCCACTTCATAAGTCTTTGAGATAGGTGCTTAGCAGAATTCAAATACTGAAGGGCAGAATGATCCGTAATTATGTTAACTGTCAATTCGTTAAGATAACATTGAAATTTATTCAGTGCATACACAACAGCAAGACATTCACGTTCCGTAGCTGAATAATTGCTTTCAGCTTTGGCTAAAGTACGAGACGCAAAAGCTATTGGATGCCCAGCTTGTGAAAAAACGCAACCAAGACCAACTCCGGATGCATCAGTATAAATATCAAATTCTTTAGTATGATCCGGGAAAGCCAACACCGGAGGCTGAGTCAATGCAGACTTCAGTGTTTCGAATGCAGCGTTAGCTTCAGGTGTCCAAATAAACTTCTTGTATTTACGCTTTAAAGCATACAACGGCTCACATATCGTAGCATAAGCGGGGACGAACTGCTGATACCAACCGGTCATTCCCAGAAAGCGGGATAGTTCTTTTGCTGTTTTAGGCCGAGGAAAGTCAACAATAGGCCTAATTTTTTCATTATCAGTGAATAAACCGTGGGGAGTGATTTTCAACCCCAGATATACAATCTCGTCCCTCGCTATCTGGCATTTACTAGGTTTTAACGTCAAGCCAGCATTGTATATAAGTTGGAACACCTGTTTGAGCAGAGAAAGGTGCTCGTCAAAAGTCTCTGATGTTATAATAATATCATCCAAATAGACATGCACATGGGGACCCAGGACAGGTCTGAGAACCGTGTCCATAAGCTTTTGGAAAGTAGCAGGTGCAGAAGCTAAACCAAAAGGCATACGTAAATATTCATAGGCCCCAAAAGGAGTCACAAAGCCTGTTTTATCGACAGAGTCCGGATGTACTGCCACCTGCCAATATCCACTCGCCAAATCCAAAGTTGACATCCATTTGGTTGACGACAAGTCATTTAGAATATGTGACATGACAGGTAGGGGATAATTGATTGTTTTTGTGACTTGGTTGAGCTTGCGAAAATCGGTCACGAAACGAAATTCATTTGGTTCTTTCTTTGGAACCAAGAAGGCAGGGGCCGCCCAGGCGCTTGTGGATTCCCTGATTATGCCCTGCTTAATCATTTCCGCAATTTGACGTTGCATTTCCTGTTTTTTATGTGGAGCACAAGGGTAAGGTTTCGTCGCAATGGGTTTCGAACCATCAGTGTCAATAACATGATAAACCACCTGTGTGAAACCAGGTTGATCCGAAAATAAACCAGGGCTTTCCTGTAAAAGGAGAGAAAGCTGGTCTCGTTGCCCCTCATTCAATTGGTCACTCAACAATAAACTCGTAATATCTACAGGAACCGTCGGAATCATTTCGACAGGTTCCGGAAAAGAAATCACATGTTGTACAAAATTCAAAGTTATTTGAAACTTGTTAATAAAGTCCATACCCATGAGACATTTCACGGGTAGCTCGTCTATAAGCAGGAAAGAATGTGTAAAACGAGCTTTTCCCAGCCCTAAAGATAATGTGACAGTTCCTGCGATACTGAAGATTTCATTATTGGCACCTCGCAAATACTGCGTTGCAGGCTGAACGTGTATTGCAGAAAAAACGTCATTGCAAAACTTTGTATTTAGGGCTGATATCTCAGACCCAGTGTCGAACTTTGTCTCGACAATAACGTCTTCAAGTGTCAAGAATACATCAGGCAACTGAGGAGTTTGAACAGTCACTAATACTGTTTTAGAGTCAGAATGTTTGGTATCAGGAAGCAGGACCGACCCTTCGTCTACTTCCTGTGGAAGTTTTAAAGGAATTCTGGTGGTGTTATGTGGTCGGAAACCTCGACCCTGCCGGGTATCGGGAAAATTTTCACGATAAGGAAAATTGCGTGAACCCTGCGTCGGGAACTCCGCGTGTCTGTTGACATTTTCATATTCGTTACGTCTGCCCTCAGCACGGGCAGAAAAATTATTATTGCCCTGGGCATGAGAACGTTCCGAATGCTGCTGAGTGAAACGGGGTCGAGCATACTGTGCATTATGACGATATCCCGAAGCTTGCTCAGAAACTCGCTGTTGGTTCGCCACTCTTCTGTGTGGTGGAACGTATGAAGCTTGGGTGGGCACTTGTGTATGCTCGCGCTGAAAGTTTTGTCTATTATGCCGCTGAGGGTTTTCGGAATAAGCCTCGCGGGGTGCCCGAGCATGGTGAGTTGAAGCATGTTTGCCATGTCGCTCTTCATACGTGCGTATGAGGCGAAGGCATTCATGAATAGTGGTAGGGTGTCGAACCTCAAGAAAATCTTGTAAGAATGGGTCGAGCTGCTGTACGAGGGTATCCAACATGTCAACATGACTGGCATGTGGATCCCATAGATTATATAGGCGTGTAGTTTCCAACGCAAATGCAACAGGGCTATCATTGGGACCTTGTTGACGTGAAAACAGCTGTTGAGCAAGGCTAGCTCGACTGAGGCCGAAAGGAAAGACCTCCAAGAATTCTGCACGGAAATTCTCATAATGAGAATCCGGGTTCGACCCTCGCCACTGCCGATACCAGGTCTTGGCGGTATCCCTCAAGCAAGTGCCGGCAATTTGGACCTTGCAGTCTTCCGGAATATTATAGAGATCAAAATGATCTTCCAGATCTTCGAGGAACTTTAAAGACCCCTCCAAACCATTGAAATAAATTGTTCCTGCATGCGGCACGAAATGAGCAAGCATTCTGCTTCGCTGAGAGGATTGAATTCCCTCAGGTACGACCCGCGACTCAGAGTAATAAGAAGCTGGTGCATTACGAGATGGTGAAGAATGCTTGGGTATGTGTAGATCATTCATATCAAAGTCAGAGCCACAGGCTTCGTACAAATTGTCCAAACAAACACCATTACCCTCGAGACTTGCCGGAAGGTGGAAATTTGCAGTTGTCTCAGGTAAGGAAGCCATGGGTAATAATAGTCAGGATCTCGTGTTCGAGAAAAGTTCGGGCGCCAATTATAATGTATTAGCTTTATAATCCTTTTGCTAAGCTAATTATTATGAATGATAATAATTCTTCTTACCAGCGAGCTAATGATAACTAGCTCTAAGCTTCAAAAATAATGAATTCCCAAAAGGGTGGTGTTACTCGTTAATTATGAACTTAAACAAAGTCTCAACGCTGGTTATTTATATTAAGTAATCAAAGTCATAAACCTAACAGCCAGACAGAGGTCTGACAAAAACTATGAATTGAGAAAGACTGAACTTACTGAAAAACTTGTTTATTTCCAAGACTCTTGGTCAACTAAGGCACTCATATATCTTGTACATAATAATGAATAAACTTTCCTCTTATAGTACACACACTCTCATAACAACACCTCGCAACGCCAACACATCAACCAACGCTCTCCAACGCTACAACCAACACAACACAACTCAACACACACAGGTCTCGATGAACGCGCCTATATACTAGCTACCACCACGTCATGACTTACACTCATTGCCAGATCTCATTCAGCGGGTGAAATAATATTTCGTTCGTGATACTTGCGACATTGATCAACATGTACATATTGAAAATTGTTGTTCGGTTTCTCCAGAACAATATTATTTTCAAAGACATTTGCCACCCGATATGGACCTTCGTAGCTGGGTGCAAATTTCTTCACTAAAGTATGCGAAACAGAAGACTGGAAGTGCGTTTCCACGAGAGTGAGATCTCCAACGACAAGATCTGGTTCCCTACGCCTAGAATTATAATATCGTGCTTGAGCCGCTTGTGCTCCTAGCATTGCAACACGAGCTTTTTCTGCCATAATGTGTACTGATTGCGGAGTTGGTCGCTGGTTTAATTCGTCGATAATCCCCGTTAAATTTTCAAAAGGGGTTTTAATTTTGCGACCCAGAAAAAGTTCTGCAGGAGTAATTTTAGTAGACTCGTGGACAGACGAGCGGAGGGCGAACGCAAAAAGTTCTAAATGGTCATCCCATCTTTCATGGTGATTCATTACAAAAGTCGCAATCATTTTCACTAACGTTCGGTTAACACGTTCCGCAGGATTACTCTGGGGATGATATGGGGAAATGAATTTATGTTTAATGTGTAATCTCGCACACATTCTTTCAAAAATGTCAGAAATAAATTGAGGACCATTATCCGAAACTACTTTATTAGGTGCACCATATCTAGAAAATACTTCATTAACTAAGACATTACAAATAATCTCAGCCGTAGCGGCTTTAATGGGAAAAACTTCAACCCATTTAGAAAAATTATGAGTTAGTACTAAAACATAACGAGCTTTATTTTTAACAGATAATGGATAAGGTCCCAATAAATCTATGGAAATAATATCAAACACATGAGAACTTGAACTAGATTTCAAGTGACCGGCCGGTCTTACATTACGATAATTATTAATCTGACACAAGTGACATGATTGAACGTATGCGAGCACACTTTGGTACATGCCAGGCCAATAGGCAACATCCCGCAATTTACAACGGGTCTTGCGAATACCTAAATGGCCTGCAAGAGGTTTGTCATGAAATTCATTTAAAAGAGCCATTCTAAGGGTTCGCGGAATACATGGGCGAAACTCTGCCCTAGTGGTCCGAGATTTTGTATAATAAAGAAGACCCTCTATTACTTCAAAATGTTGTGACCTTCCAGCCAGAGAAGGATCACTTTGTGGGGGCGAACCCGCCAGCAAAAAATTGTAAATATCCCCAAAATCTGGATCATTTATTAATTCTGCCATTATCTGCTCTCTGGATGTGATATCAGCTATCAGAAGTAAAGGCTGACATCCAGGAGTAGTTTCGGTGGGGACCCCACTAATCGGAACGCGAGATAATGCGTCCGGTAATTGATTCTTATGACCTGGCTGATATGAAATTTTGATATTGCTCTCTTGTAACTTCAGAGCCCACTTCATAAGTCTTTGAGATAGGTGCTTAGCAGAATTCAAATACTGAAGGGCAGAATGATCCGTAATTATGTTAACTGTCAATTCGTTAAGATAACATTGAAATTTATTCAGTGCATACACAACAGCAAGACATTCACGTTCCGTAGCTGAATAATTGCTTTCAGCTTTGGCTAAAGTACGAGACGCAAAAGCTATTGGATGCCCAGCTTGTGAAAAAACGCAACCAAGACCAACTCCGGATGCATCAGTATAAATATCAAATTCTTTAGTATGATCCGGGAAAGCCAACACCGGAGGCTGAGTCAATGCAGACTTCAGTGTTTCGAATGCAGCGTTAGCTTCAGGTGTCCAAATAAACTTCTTGTATTTACGCTTTAAAGCATACAACGGCTCACATATCGTAGCATAAGCGGGGACGAACTGCTGATACCAACCGGTCATTCCCAGAAAGCGGGATAGTTCTTTTGCTGTTTTAGGCCGAGGAAAGTCAACAATAGGCCTAATTTTTTCATTATCAGTGAATAAACCGTGGGGAGTGATTTTCAACCCCAGATATACAATCTCGTCCCTCGCTATCTGGCATTTACTAGGTTTTAACGTCAAGCCAGCATTGTATATAAGTTGGAACACCTGTTTGAGCAGAGAAAGGTGCTCGTCAAAAGTCTCTGATGTTATAATAATATCATCCAAATAGACATGCACATGGGGACCCAGGACAGGTCTGAGAACCGTGTCCATAAGCTTTTGGAAAGTAGCAGGTGCAGAAGCTAAACCAAAAGGCATACGTAAATATTCATAGGCCCCAAAAGGAGTCACAAAGCCTGTTTTATCGACAGAGTCCGGATGTACTGCCACCTGCCAATATCCACTCGCCAAATCCAAAGTTGACATCCATTTGGTTGACGACAAGTCATTTAGAATATGTGACATGACAGGTAGGGGATAATTGATTGTTTTTGTGACTTGGTTGAGCTTGCGAAAATCGGTCACGAAACGAAATTCATTTGGTTCTTTCTTTGGAACCAAGAAGGCAGGGGCCGCCCAGGCGCTTGTGGATTCCCTGATTATGCCCTGCTTAATCATTTCCGCAATTTGACGTTGCATTTCCTGTTTTTTATGTGGAGCACAAGGGTAAGGTTTCGTCGCAATGGGTTTCGAACCATCAGTGTCAATAACATGATAAACCACCTGTGTGAAACCAGGTTGATCCGAAAATAAACCAGGGCTTTCCTGTAAAAGGAGAGAAAGCTGGTCTCGTTGCCCCCTCATTCAATTGGTCACTCAACAATAAACTCGTAATATCTACAGGAACCGTCGGAATCATTTCGACAGGTTCCGGAAAGGAAATCACATGTTGTACAAAATTCAAAGTTATTTGAAACTTGTTAATAAAGTCCATACCCATGAGACATTTCACGGGTAGCTCGTCTATAAGCAGGAAAGAATGTGTAAAACGAGCTTTTCCCAGCCCTAAAGATAATGTGACAGTTCCTGCGATACTGAAGATTTCATTATTGGCACCTCGCAAATACTGCGTTGCAGGCTGAACGTGTATTGCAGAAAAAACGTCATTGCAAAACTTTGTATTTAGGGCTGATATCTCAGACCCAGTGTCGAACTTTGTCTCGACAATAACGTCTTCAAGTGTCAAGAATACATCAGGCAACTGAGGAGTTTGAACAGTCACTAATACTGTTTTAGAGTCAGAATGTTTGGTATCAGGAAGCAGGACCGACCCTTCGTCTACTTCCTGTGGAAGTTTAAAGGAATTCTGGTGGTGTTATGTGGTCGGAAACCTCGACCCTGCAGGGTATCGGGAAAATTTTCACGATAAGGAAAATTGCGTGAACCCTGCGTCGGGAACTCCGCGTGACTGTTGACATTTTCATATTCGTTACGTCTGCCCTCAGCACGGGCAGAAAAATTATTATTGCCCTGGGCATGAGAACGTTCCGAATGCTGCTGAGTGAAACGGGGTCGAGCATACTGTGCATTATGACGATATCCCGAAGCTTGCTCAGAAACTCGCTGTTGGTTCGCCACTCTTCTGTGTGGTGGAACGTATGAAGCTTGGGTGGGCACTTGTGTATGCTCGCGCTGAAAGTTTTGTCTATTATGCCGCTGAGGGTTTTCGGAATAAGCCTCGCGGGGTGCCCGAGCATGGTGAGTTGAAGCATGTTTGCCATGTCGCTCTTCATACGTGCGTATGAGGCGAAGGCATTCATGAATAGTGGTAGGGTGTCGAACCTCAAGAAAATCTTGTAAGAATGGGTCGAGCTGCTGTACGAGGGTATCCAACATGTCAACATGACTGGCATGTGGATCCCATAGATTATATAGGCGTGTAGTTTCCAATGCAAATGCAACAGGGCTATCATTGGGACCTTGTTGACGTGAAAACAGCTGTTGAGCAAGGCTAGCTCGACTGAGGCCGAAAGGAAAGACCCCCAAGAATTCTGCACGGAAATTCTCATAATGAGAATCCGGGTTCGACCCTCGCCACTGCCGATACCAGGTCTTGGCGGTATCCCTCAAGCAAGTGCCGGCAATTTGGACCTTGCAGTCTTCCGGAATATTATAGAGATCAAAATGATCTTCCAGATCTTCGAGGAACTTTAAAGACCCCTCCAAACCATTGAAATAAATTGTTCCTGCATGCGGCACGAAATGAGCAAGCATTCTGCTTCGCTGAGAGGATTGAATTCCCTCAGGTACGACCCGCGACTCAGAGTGATAAGAAGCTGGTGCATTACGAAATGGTGAAGAATGCTTGGGTATGTGTAGATCATTCATATCAAAGTCAGAGCCACAGGCTTCGTACAAATTGTCCAAACAAACACCATTACCCTCGAGACTTGCCGGAAGGTGGAAATTTGCAGTTGTCTCAGGTAAGGAAGCCATGGATAATAGTCAGGATCTCGTGTTCGAGAAAAGTTCGGGCGCCAATTATAATGAATTAGCTTTGTTTATCTTTTTGCTAAGCTAATTATTATGAATGAATAATGCTCTAAGCTTCAAAATAATGAATTCCCAAAAGGGTGTTGTTACTCGTTAATTATGAACTTAAACAAAGTCTCAACGCTGGTTATTTATATTAAGTAATCAAAGTCATAAACCTAACAGCCAGACAGAGGTCTGACAAAACTAAGAATTGAGAAAGACTGAACTTACTGACAAACTTGTTTATTTCCAAGACTCTTGGTCAACTAAGGCACTCATATATCTTGTACATAATAATGAATAAACTTTCCTCTTATAGTACACACACTCTCATAACAACACCTCGCAACGCCAACACATCAACCAACGCTCTCCAACGCTACAACCAACAGAACACAACTCAACACAACTCCAACGCAACGCCACAAGTCTCGATGAACGCGCCTATATACGAGCTACCACCACGTCATGACTTACACTCATTGCCAGATCTCATTCAGCGGGTGAAATAATATTTCGTTCAGTAGGAAGATAATTTACATAGTAAAATAAAATAACCAGAGATAGTAAAATCAAAAGGAAAGTGAATATAGAGTATACGTTACAGGTGGTTCCACCTAAAATCTCTGTCTTGCGTTTCCAATGGTAAAACTTCTTTACATATTTTCTTCGCAATTAATGTATTACCAAGGATGAAAATTTGCACATTGATAAAACTAACTTTAAGTTATAGCATGGGATACTTAATACTTGCTAAAATACAACCATAATTATATAAAAAATCAATCATTTTTCTTTGAGTCATGTTCAGACCTGTTAATAGATGGCGCGACCTGTACATTGATGACGTCAGTTAACAAACAAATGTTGGATTGCTTAATTATGGTTATGTTTCAGCAAATATTTAGTATCCCAGGCTATAACTTAAAGTTGGTTTTATCGATGTGCAAATTTTCATCCTTGGGAATACATTAATTGCGAAGAAAATATATAAAGAAGTTTTACCATTGGAAACATAAGGCAGAGATTTTAGGTGGAACCACTAACTCACGTTGTTGTTGTTTTTTATGTTTTTTTATGTTTTTTTATTGGAAGTTTACCGACCACTGTCCCTAATGTGCTATAAGCAGTCGCCCGTCCCTAATTTAGGGCCACTGATTCCCGGGAAGGGAGTCAGCCAGTACCGTAAGACAAACACAACATCCACGCCTCACCGGGATTCGCACCCGGACACATATCGGACGAATGGTCAGTAGCCAGCGCTTAGACCACTGAGCCGCCGCAACGGCACCTCAAGTTTCACTTTTTCTTTTACAGGCTAAATATGAAAGTTATGGTAGCTGATGATCAGTTCTAGAGTTGAGCTTTATGCTGATTACAGGACGTAAGCAAATGACGAAGCACAATAATAGGAAGTACCAAGATCATTGACAAATAATTCACTTGTAAAAACATCCCCATTATTTGAGTGTGAGGTAGGACCAGGGACGTTCCTGGACTTCGAAATCCGGATAGGCGGTGGGCGAGTGTTATTTTTGATGGTGCAAGTTTGATAGCAAATTTATTTATAAAACAGTAAAAGAAAGAATTTGTTTTCCTTTTTCTACAAGCTGTAAAAGTATTCGCACCCCTAGCCCCCTTTCCTGGATACATAACCCATCAATTTTGGAACTGACTGTTTTTGCACTTTTTGAATACAAAAGAATCTAAAGTTTGGAGTCCTTTTTTGCTATTACTCCGTTCACCCATAGCAATTAGTAAATCCTATTAATAATAAATTAGTAAATCCTAAGGAGTTCCATACCCAGGAGCGTAACTACTGGGGAGCAGTATGCTCCAGGAGCAAGATTTTGGGGGCGCAAACATTTTCGTATTAAAAAAATTATTAAATTTTAAAAAAAGATAAAAATAAAGATATAGTTCAACTTTATTTTTAAATACACCAGAGTTGAATAATAATGAAACGTATATAGCGTATTAAATCCGTTTATTTTTGTGGCGTAGTAAGTACAAAGATTTGCCAAGCTTTCGCACTCAACTGGGAGGCTTTTTCAAGGCAATGGTAGACACAAAAATGCAGAGAATTGGAACATTTAAAGAACAAAGATGATTTTTAAAAATAACGCGGGTGACATCACGAGCATATTACATGAATTTTTATCACGTAATTATACAGTGCGCCGTGATGTGTTTCCATCTTTTAATAACGCATGCCAAACCATTGGTAGTTCAATAGAGACTCTATCATTGCATGTCACTTTGCTGGATAGGATTTCCACTGTTTCCCTGATGGCTCTTTTAAATTCGTGTAAGGGGCAATTCTTCTAATATTATTCCATACAGGAGCGGCCGGGGAATGCATGACTTCTCTGGCGAGGGCTGTATTCTGCATGTCCTGATTCAGACCTCGTATGTGTTGTTTACATCTAGTGTCCAAGGATCGCTTTGTCATTCCTATATATATATATTTTTTCGTGTTGTCAGGACATACCAACGGTATAGCGTACACACCCGCCTTTTCTTTCTCACATTTCTCTCCTTGCAACTTGATATTATATTTCATGTGCAATATAAACAACCTACACAATACAATAAAGTTCACCATGGAGCTTGAAAAAGACGGAACGTTGAATTATCTTGACGTCGCGCTCAGAAGAAATAGAACATCCAGCTTCGATTTTAAAGTTTATGATAAACCGACCGCAGTACCGAACCTTCATTCGCGCTGCCCAAAGGAGTACAAACTTTCCGCATTTAGAGCGTGGTTCTATAGAGCGTACAACGTATGCAAACCCGACTACCTAAATAATAAAGAAATTGATCATATTTATAGCAAAGGTCTAAAGACTGGATATAAGAAGGATGACATAGACAGAATACATAGGACTGTGAGAAATCGTATAATGTCAGCAATAGCAAAATCGCCTAGTAGGGCAGTGAGATACGCAGGATCCATCACATATATCCCAGGCTTTACATATTGGTTAAAGAATGTATTACGCAAATACGGCATGTTAATAGCAATGAAGTCCCCGACCCCGTAATCGCATATAATATCAAGTTGCAAGGAGAGACAGTATGAGAAAGAAAAGGCGGGTGTGTACGCTATACAGTTGGTATATCCTGACAACACTGAAAATATATATATAAGAATGACAAAGCGATCTTTGGACACTAGATGTAAAGAACGCGTACGAAGTGTGAACCAGGACATGCAGAATACAGCCCTCGCCAGAGAAGTCATGCATTGTTCGGGCGCTCCTGTATGGAATAATATTTGAAATTCGTGTAAGGAGCAATTCTTCTAAGAGACTGCCATCATGGGAAACAGTGGAAATCCTATCCAGCAAAGCAGCACGCAATGATATAGTCTCTACGGAACTACCAATGGTTTGGCATGCGTTATTAAAAGATGGAAACACATCACGGCGCTCTGTATAATTACGTGATAAAAATTCATGTAATATGCTCGTGATGTCGCCCACGTTATTTTCAGAAATCATCTTCGTTCTTTACATGTTCCAATTCTCTGCATTTTTGTGTCTACCATTGCCTTGAAAAAGCCTCCCAGTGGAGTGCGAAAGCTTGGCGAATCTTTGTGCTGACTACACCACAAAAATAAATGGATTTAATACGCTATATACGTTTCGTGATATAGTTCAAGTCCTCCCCAGCTCAGCTACCAACAACTGTTTGACCGATGAAGAGATGTTGCACCCAGACGCAGCAGGCTAGCTGCAACGTATCCGTGAGATATTTCTGGAGATTTGGATCCACAATTATAGCTCCTGAAAATGTGCTGTATTAGCCAGCTCCAAAAACTGGCTCCTATAGCTTACAGAAATGATACTGACACGTGGTCAAGCGTCCAGTAGCTTCCCAGGTGTTGCAACTGATGTTTAATTTTTCTGACATTGCCAGTGACAGCAAAGGCTAAGAGATCTCTGTCCAAAACAAAGATAACAAAGAACTACCTAAAAATCAGTTATCATCGCCTCGATGCTTTAGCAGCTATATCAATTGAAACATCAAGAGCTCGTGCGTTAGATTTGGACCATGTGACTGACAACTCTGCGAAACAAAAAGCAAGAAAGAAGGAATTTTAAAAAGCGGTAAGATATCAATGTGAAATTTTTATGCACTTCAGTTTTTTTTAATTACTTTCTTAAATCCAAAAGAAAAAAATTAGGTATAATTGGTTTCACTTGATTCTGATTTTTAATTTTGCGTTGGTGATGTGGGGTATATATTGCAGACTATCCTTACGAATAAATGAGTTTTTCAGTTAATTTAAAGCAGAAATTAACATGGGGTATGATATACCCCACATCACCAACGGAAGGTTAAATAAAGCATGATGCAGTACACAAGGGCGTAGGCAGAGGGAAGGGAAAAATTTCTCGAACCTTGAAAAAATTGTTAAGAAGTTTTAGCAAATAAATTGGGGGTTGATTAAAGCAGTTTTACCCTTATGAAGACTAATTTGCATTTTTTTTGTATATACAAAGTAATTAAAATGGACAGCCTGGTTTACAACTGAAACGGTCGATGGGGAAGGAGGGCGCCAACGCAGGGAACTGCTCCTGTGCGCAGATTTCGTAGTTATGCCACTGTAGATTCCCGTATAATAAACATGACGTACTGACACCAGTAACACGCCCTGATTAAAGTAAAATTTCATGCCTAGGAGGAAGATCTTGAAGCAAATGTTTTCGTGGATTAGGATTGAGGGGAAATGTTCAAATTGGTGTGATTAACATGCACATTTCCCCTCAACTATTCAAGTTAATATGATTCCAACATGCAGACCAGTGGCGCATCTTGGGTCCGAGACCTGGGCTATCTACCCCCTCCCCTCCCCAGTACTGTTTTTTTTAATTGCGAAGTTTAATTTTTAATTGTTAAGTAATAGAAGTAACTTTTTTCTAAATTTTAGGTACATGCCATTGCTAACATGATACCAAATATTTATGAAGATTAGGATTTGAACACTTATTTGTACATGAACTCCATTCTTCTTCTGAATACTTTACCTGAACTCCATTCTTCTTTCCTTTTGTGTGAAGTTGAGTGTTACATTTTCATAAAATGTTTCTTCCGAGTACTTTTTCATATTTAAGAAAAAAAATTCTCTATTGACAAAACAGCCAAGTTGCTCGAATGTGCATGTCCTTGTGTGGCTCTAAGATATATCTTGATTCTTTTTAATGCAGAAAACCTTCTTTCGGCAATTACATTTGCTGATGGAAAGTTTAATATGAGGTCTGCTAATTTGTACACCTCACTAAACACTATGTCCAATTTATTCAACTTTATGTAACACGTAATGTCTCTTACTTATTTGTTTTTGTATTCATCAAGGGAATAAAACACTTTCAGTTCATTTTTCAGTCTAGCTGTAACAAAATTTGAAGCATAGAGTTCTTTAAGTTCTGACAGTAGATGTTCAGGGAACCTTTCACAAAATTTATCAAAACAGTTCAAATCCAACAAAGTCACGAATTTAAGATATAATATTCCTGATTTTAATTCATTGACACTTCACAGAAACTGAAACAACTCTCGAGAAATACTCTTATGGGCGGGAGTATGCGATTGATTGAGATAGTCTCGCTTCTTTTTCGGAGCGAAGCATTTCCCAAAGCAATGGGCCAATCCTCTCTACCAGCTGATTCATGTTGTCATGAAAACGCTAGCAGGCGATTGTACGGAAGGTTTTCGCATCAGAACTGCGAAGACTCTGGAAGAGCTGCTTGCGTTATGCCGTTGGTTTTCGCTCGCCAGACTGAGTCAAAGAAGTGAACCCACACGCGTTTGTTTTCTTAGCGAAAGTATCGACATATTTTAATACCGTTGATAATTGACTTTTATTTGTGTACATTTAATTAAGTTTTTTTTGTGTATTCTCTGGGCTTCGCAGCCAGCCTAGGTAGCCTCGAATATACGCCACTGATGCAGGCAATACCTTTCCCCTCACTAACCCTTTTCCTTCAAGCCCGCAGCCTTGTTTTTCACTCATCTCTTCCAAAGCAGTCGTCAGCTACGACCTGCTCCTTCATTACCTTAGAGCAGGCTTAAGAGCGCTTGTATGGCTTTAGACTTCACTTTCTGTGCTAGAATTCACTGCTTACGAGCACAAACAAATAGCAGGGCAATTAATAATGACTTCTAACAACAGCAGATTAATTACTAATGGCCTCAACGAATTCCTTTTCACCCTCTTCATTCGCCCCTCATCATACTGACTTGAAAAAAGGCTTACATTTAGTTTTTGAAGAACAAAGGAATTTTCATGGTCGTGCGGATGGTGCTTGATACCCTTTTTACGGAGAAGGAAAAACGCATTTTTTAGGAGAAAATGCGTGGGGCTATACGACGAAAACCAAGGGATTCATTATTCCTTGACAAATTCCAAATTATATTTCAATGTTAAAAAATTAAAATATGGTACATCTTGAACTGGGTAGGCGGCAGGTGTGCTAGAGCCGACCCTCGCACCCCCTCGGCGACGTCTCTGGGTAGGACATAGACATTGTTGATATAATAAGAACACTACATTTGCTGTCAAGGTATTCCAAACATGGGGTATCATCTGTAATGTTCTCTCTAGAGGAATAACCAAGTGACATGCAGTTAATACGTTCCCAAAATTCACACTAAGAGAGATTTTACTTGCATGAGACAGGTTTCTTCCAGCCGCGGATTCCCTCCCAGTCAAGTGCAAATGTTACAACTTTTGATCAGAAAGTTTTTATTCATTAGTTTCATTTCTGGTGATGTGTGGGTTTGCTTTTATACAGGATTACAAGGAAAGTCCGCGATCATGCCAATGTCTCACGAACTATAGCAGTTAGCCATTTACTTCCTGTGTAGTTGTATAGGAAACCCCCTATGGCGCACACAATATAACCATTTGGGGGAACCTCGCCCCTTTGGGATGGGGTGAGGGAGCTATCGCTCCCTACTTTGAAGATAGAGCAAAAAAGTTAATTACAAACTTGTTCAGCGAGGCAAAAATAGTACATAAATACTTTTGTCCCATAACAAAAGATGGAAGGGGACTCTTCAAATGTGAAAAAAGCGGAAAGCTATCTGAGTCGCTGTGTCCGAAGCACATTTGCGTAGATTTCAAATAGGCAGGACAAAGCGGGACGATACGGATATTCTGGCATACGTATTTGCACATCCCCACAGCAGCACAAATGAAGTTGCTCGGGAAAGTGGGATAAGCCAACAGCGTGTACTACAAATTTTGCACAGGAACCATATGCATCCATATATTCGTTTCATTCGCAGCAGGCACTGTGGCCTGGAGATGCGGAGAAAAGACTTGATTTTTGCAATGGCATGTTGAATGCTTTAGAAGAGGACACAGAGTTTCTGTCAAACATTTTACGGACAGATGAGTCACGCTTCCCACGAGATGGCGTTGTGAATACGCATAATGTACACTACTGGGCACAGGAAAATCCCTATTGGACAAGAGACACACACAATCAAGTGAGGTGGTTCCCTTGGTGTGACATTTGGGGGAACCAGCTTGTACGACCTTTTTTTACAACGCAACTCCGAATGGTGAACGATATTTACATCTCCTCCAACTGACGTATTCTTGGATAATGTACCATTACAACTTTTAGTGAAATGTGGTACCAGTACGACGGGCCACCACCACATAGGAGTGCACACGTATCAAGATGGCTAAACGATGTGTTTGACCGGAGATGGATAGGACCAGGAGGTCCCGTTGCATGGCCTCTACGCTCACTAGATCTTAGCCCTCTGGACTTTTTCTTTTGAGGCCATCTTAAATCACAGGTGTATGCAACAACCCCTGCTAAATGTAGCAGATCTGCAACAGCGTATAGCATCCGCCTGTGCATCTGTTGATGGGGATATGCTGCAACGTATGCACGGTCAGCTCGTAGAACGCTTGCAGGCGTGCATCGTATCTGAAGGACAACATTTTGAGTATGCAAACATGTAGGTTGTATTTTCTTAAACCTCTACAGTATTATGCATTCACATCTTGTATTAATAGCTTTGTCTAAATACTCGGTTCTTTCTTCCGGATGTTGTGATTTCCTTGGGGCCACATTCCCGGTCCCCTTCCATCTTTTGTTATGGGACAAAAACATTTTTGTACTATTTTTGCCTCGCTGAACAAGTTTGTAATTGATTTTTTACCCTATCTGCAAAGGGGGCACGATAGCCCCCTCACACACCCCTTCAAAAAGGGGGCGAGGGGATCCCTCGTGGTGTTATTGTGCGCACCATAGGGTTTTTTTATACAACTGAACAAGAAGTAAATCGCTAACTGCCATAATTCGTGAGATATTAGCCTGATCGAAGACTTTTCTTGTAACCCTGTATATCTCTCCACTAATGGTTCAATTTCCTATTCATATTTTAATTTCCTATTCATAAAAAAGATATCGTTAACAACTTGCTTATTGTTTAACATTGTTTCGAGCAAGAAAAGATCAGTAGCTTCTTCCTTTTTTTTATTTTTATTTTTTTTGCATGTAGGTTAACAAGAGAACATTAAAAGGATACTTAAGTTTGTTTATCAGCTAAATTGAGTCTATTTTTGACGCTTCTCTGAAGCCTGACTTTAATGAGTCGAGTCACCGCGTCGCCTCAATACTCTCTTGTTTTACGTCAATGGTGTCCTAGTAATAACTTAGACTTTTAAGTGTGTGTATCAAGAAAGAAAGGGATCTCGTGTCTACGATCGCTGAAAACCGTGAGTGACGTACATCGCGTCATAAGAGAGCAGACTGAGACTCTCCACGTGCTTTGACTCCTAATGCTCCTCTTTTCCTGTACCAATCATTTGACTCTCTGACGCCAGTAAAAACGGCATGCGTGTGCCATATTGTGTAACATTTGTGCCCGCGCTTTATGAAGGCTGCTTTAAATAACATATTATGAAACTTTTTACGATAATTAACACTCACTTTGCATACATGAAATTACCCGTAGGCTTCGTTTATAAACATGACGGAAATATGGGCCCCACGAAAACCAGTTACTGGACCCTGCAGTGCTGGAGGGCACAAAATACAACGATTTATTTATACAAAGGCAGTTCTATAAAAACTGAGTATTTTTTTTAAGTTGGCAACAGTGCGAAGGGGAAAAAATAACCACGCAGACGACTAACTGAATTAAGGAAGTACCTATGGCAACAGTTATTAGCCGTGGCAGACGATTATGGTTTTGTTATTGCGCAGTTGTTTAAGGTACATCTGCATTTCACCATACAGCTATGGAGGCGAGTGATTCAGAGTTACGAAGTGAAATGCTTTTGCTATCCTTTGGGTAAAACGGCTCCAGAAACAGTTGATTTAATGAAAAAAAAGCTTACAAAGATAAAGGTTTTGGGTGAGTCAACGATTTTTAGACGGCACCATAATTTCAAATAAGGGCGTTTGTCGGCAGAACTCCCTCCTAGGCCTGGTCGACCTGAAAGTGTTGTTACGGAGCGCATTGTTATCACTGTTTGGGCAATCCTGCAAGATCGACGAATGGCGTGTGAAGACATAGCGGCGTAAACTAATATTTCAGAAACGTCGGCATTCCGCATTGTTCGCTACAAATTACTGCTGCATAGTGTGTGTGTTCCAGATGGATACTTCATCACTTGACGAGAGAACAATTAATTGTTAGCCGGAGTTCAAGTGTGTCATGAGTGAAAACAAACTATTGCAAAGGATCCAAACTTTCTAAACACAGTAATAACTGCCGATGAAACATGGGTCCACTATTTCGACCCTCTCACAAAGCGCGCAACGAGTTTCTGGAAACACATAGGCTCGCCTACTCCAAAAAAAGTCCACCAAACCAAATCATCTGGGAAGGTGGTGATGATAATTTTCTTCGATCATAAAGGTGTAGTCCACCAGCATGCCGTTCCTCCACAAATTACTGTCAATGAGTACTACATCTCAGCTTTGAAGCGTGTGAGACGATACGTGTCGATTAAGCGACCGGAACTGGTTGGGGAAGTTGACCCTACACTATGACAACGCCAGCCTACACGTGGCTGCTTGCGTTCAACAGCTTCTTACGAAATGCAGTATTGAAATCATGCCAAAGCCTTCCTACAGTCCTGATCTCGCCCCGTGCGATTTCTAGTTTTTTCCAATAAGGGAGAAGTTCCTTGGCGCAAAATTCAACATAGATGTTAACGTTATTCAGTCTGTACAGGGTCGCTAAAGCAATTTCCACAAAATGCCTTCGCCACATGTTTTGAAAAGTGGGCTGAACGATGGGACCGTTGCATATCATCCGTGGGAAAATACTTTGAGGAATAATAACATATATTTTGCTGTAGCTATATTTCTTCATTTTGTGTGATTTTACTCTCAATTCTTATGGAACGGCCGTTGTACATTTTGCTTCTACGGTAAAAAAAAAAAAAAAAAAAAAAAAAAAAAAAGCTTGGACTGAGAGGAAAATTTCCTATTCTGGGTTTTCGCTGCATGATTCCGCCCGAAACCCAAGTATATCATTTGCACGTACTTATTTACTATCTTAAATGCAGGCTGCCTAAAAATCATTTTGAGAGTAATATTACTTAATACTGTTCTACAACTGAGCTCAGATATTGGGGTGTTGCTTTGGACGATTTTCTTAGAATGTAATGGACAGTTTGCTATTTAATTCGGCTTTAAAATGACCCCCTCCCCATCTCCTCTTTCCTTTAAAATTTCTTTTCTCATGCAGTCCAGTTTCAGAGGTAATCACATGACCGTTACCTTACGAGTTAAACTGCATTGGAAAAGCTGGTTTTATGAAACACGTGAATTGATTTAATCCACGATCAGACTCCTTTGTCAGTTGGGTGGATTCTAATGATATTCGACAGCAGATCGCACACAGTATGTAGAATAAATGTCAATTAAAGCAGTGCCGTAAGCTAACCTTACGTGACATGTAATTGTGGTTCAGTGACCATATTTATAAAACTTCCGAGTTTTCTTCTTAACAAAGGCTTCCCTACATCAGGATACCACAAAACTCTTAAATATATATATATTTTTTGATAGCTATAATAATTGTTTTTTGTGTGTGTGTGTGTGTGTGTGTGTGTGTGCTGTGGCGGCAACAAACCATGAGTACACTCACCACCGTGAAAATAGTCAGATGATGTTCACGGGCATTTAGATTGTGTGTTTCTGTTGATATCTCGAAGTCGATTTTTTTTTCTGCAAAATTGCAATTCTTGAATCAATATGAGAAAGTAAAAATGTTAGGGCAAAACAAACCATGGGGTAACCACAACAAAAAGAAAAATCGTTATTTTTTCAAGGATGATGCGCAAAATGGGTCCACCGCTGATGGGAATCAAACAAAAATGGACAACCACCTCTGTGTGGGGACACATTGCTAGTTAGAGACAAGTCTGATTTTTTGTGTCTTCTAATGCGCTGATTAGGCTGCGGTAACACATTTCCGATGTGCTTTGTTCTAAACCTGATGCCTTGAGAGAAAGAAACAAGTTAGCAAAATCATGCAATGCATTGATTATGATACGCTTTCCAACATACCAGAAATCATTATTCAAGTTATGTTATGAGGATAATGGCTGTGGAATAAATCTCGCTCCTGTGCCTTGACCTTTGACACCATTTCGATTATATAAAACAGAATCGGTTCAGTATACCTCCGGAACAACATGAAGTGTTGTTGCAATCGAAGCATTTTTACGTAAGTTGTGACGCATAAGGACGATGGAATGGATCCCGCTCCTGACCTTTGACCCCATTTCGCCCATTTTCAACAGGGTTCGTCCCGAGGTTGTCCTCTACCACATACTGAAATTTAATCAAAATCGAGCCATTTTTACGTGAGTTATCGTGCGGACAGACTGACGGACAAAGCTGGAGCATATACGCTTCTTCATACTCAAGAAACGCATATAGCGTATTAAATAAGTTTATTTTTATGGCGTAATAAGCTATAAAAATAAACTAAAAATAAAAATAGTTTTATGTCTACCATTGCCTTGAAAAAGCCTTCCTGTGGAGTGCGAAAGCTTGGCGAATCTTTGTGCTTATTACGCCATAAAAATAAACGGATTTAATACGCTATATGAGTATTCACATTTTGGTGTATTAAAAATAACTTTACGCTTCTTCAACCTACGGTTGGAAAGCGTAAAAAAGGAACTTGAAATGCCTGGGTAATTGTTTCAATTACGCGGTCATATGCAGGGACGGATTGAGGGGGATGGGGGTCTACAAGGGCTATAGCTTTGGGGTCCACCATTACCAGAGGCCCAGGAGGCATTCCTGGGCAAATAATAGATAGATAGAGAGATAGGTTTATAAAATAGTTTTACTTTTGTCTCGTATGATTTCCACTTGGTCAGAAACAGAGTAGAGGACGAACATATTTCAAACCCGTGACTCATCAAGGGTAAAGGTTTCATGTCGCTGTGTAGAGTGGAGTGGGGGAGACAGTTTCAGCTTTTTCACTACCATCCACAAACAAATTACATTTGGAACAATTTGACTTGGAACTGTTAATGGTAACCGTTTTTGATTCCAATTTGCACTTGGAATCGTTAATGGTTGCTCACGGTGGTCATTAAACCTCCAATCAAAAAAAAAAAAAAATCGTTAATGGTCGAAGTCCCCTGTGGCTTCACGTTGCATAACAAAAAAGATGCTCTAAGAAAAGTATACAATGCTAAATAAATAGAAAATCCCGGAAAAAATCTAGGAATCTTAATTTTAAATCATGTTCTTATGAGAATAATGGAAAATACAGTGACTTATTACGAAAACTGTGCAGATAATTTATTATTTAAAAGAATTCACTACACGTGCTAATTATTATAAACATACTGCTACAGTTTCGCATTTTAACGGACTTCATAATGAGTCCTCGTCGTAAGTTCTTTGGGGCCCACTAAGGCCTTAATCTGACCCTGGTCATATGATTAATTGCCTCTTTTCTGGCGCGTTTTGTAAAACAGCTGAGGTTAAAAACTAAGTCTCGGATCAGAGCATATGTAGAGGATGTTAGGAAGGGAGCAACCCTTAGAAATAAGAAGTTAGGAGATTTGGGCTAAAATGCTCGATAGGAATGCCGCACGGAAGCGAGGTAGAAAGAGGGAGGAAGACGCCCTTATTTATAACCGGGAAGCCAGTACCAGGGGTCCAACGGCTTAACGTGCCCATCCGACGCACGGCGGATATTTAGTGGTTTGAGCGTTCGTGCCTGCACATGATTGAACCTGAGGTTCCTCCGTAGCAGTCACGAACGTTGACCACTAGGCCATCAGCGGCCAAGGCTATGTCTCTCCGTGAATGTTGACTTTTATACATCGAGAGCTCACTGATTTAAAACTACCCCTATAAGAAGTGAGCTGCACCCTGCACCGGCACAAAAAGGAAGAGGGAGTGGCATGTAGGCTAAAAAGATGTACCCTAAGAGGACAGAAATCATGGAATACCTTGTACCAGGACAACGCGACGCTGTTGCTCCTCTCGCTAATGGATGAACCCATAGCTTGACAGGTAGGAGGAGGTCACTGCGTTTCTAGTGTTGGGAGTAATCGATTAAATGGAAAAATCGAAATGTTGTAATCGAGAGATCTGACAAATAGAGATATTCCTTCGTAATAATCATTTGAATGATTTCTAATACAATATACTGGCATATTTCCTCTCCTTATTCGAAATAAGAAATCCAAGCCGTAAAAGAAAAACGATCACGCCAAAAGTTTTTCGTTTAGTTTAACCAAGGTAACGAGTAACCCAAGGTTGGTAGATTCTCATGGGCACGTTAAGCCGTCGGACCCCGGGAACTGGCCCCCGGTAATAAATAAGGGCGTCTTCTTACCTCGCTTCCGTGGGACTTTTCTATCTGGCACTCTAGCCCAAATCTTCTAACTTCCTATTTCTAAGGGTTGTTTAAGACCTGGGGACACACATTCCTATGATCTGATTTGATCTAGAAGATCCTCTAGTGTGAACCTGCAAGCGAGATATCATTCGATCACCCGAAAAGTATTTCGAGAACATCTCGGAACCTCTCGAGGAGTTCTCCAGAAGAGATGAGCGATTTTGCACAAGAGAATTCGAACGATGATTGGCTGATATTTTCTCCTCTATCGAATGCACACGTTGGATTGAGACAGCGTAGAAGTAATCTCGGGTTTTCTCGAGAGTTTTTTTTTTCATTTGAATAATTTTAACGTAATCGAATGTTTCGAGAGATTTCCGTATTTGAATGAATCGATTGTTTCTACTCGATTATTCCCATCACTACTGCATTCACGTAGATTGTTATTCGATGTCAGCATGGATAAAAGTGAATGAATTAATAGAGTTAGGAAGAGGGATGATAGTGGGTGCCGCCGCCCCGGTGGCGCATTGGTTTAAGCGATGGCCTCTGATCATTCGTCCGAACGGGGTCCTGGTTCGAACCCCGGTGAGGCATGGATGTTGTGTTTGTCTTACGGCACTAGCTCTCTCCCTTCCCTGGAACCACTGACCCTAAATTAGGGACGGGCGACTGCTTTTAGCCCATTGAGTTGCTCACGGTGGTCGTTAAACCTCCAATGAAAAAAAAAAAAAAAATAGTGGGTGCCGATGCGCATGGATCACTCCATTACGGGGGTGATACAGCAATTGCAGTATCCCTATTCGAGAGATTCATGAGTGTATCGGGAATGAATACGCCATTACCGGAATAACATCCCTCCGTTTGTTTGTTTGATTGGAGGTTTAACGACCACCGTGAGCAACTCAGCAGTCACCCGTCCCTAATTTAGGGTAACTGGTTCCAGGGAAGGGAGAGAGCCAGTGCCGTAAAACAAACACAACATCCATGCCTCACCGGGATTCAAACCCGGACCCCTTACGGACGAATGATCAGAGGCCATCGCTTAGACCACTGCGTCACCGGGGCGGCTATTGCTCCGTGAACAGTGTTGTGGGTGGAGAAACATGGTGGATGAACGTGGCCGCACCCAAGGAGGTTAAAAGGAGGAGGAGATGGCAATAGCCCCTCTCCTTGTGCTTCTAACATGACGCCACTTTTTATCAGCAGACTATGCCAATGCACCCAACCCGAGAATCTCCTGTATATCTCTATGGGGACATCGCGATTTTGAACGGGTTTTTCGGACCCTTACTCTACCCATACAGTCATGAAAAAAATTGAGACTGAAACATTCATTTCTATAGTTAAAAATTCCCAGAAAAAACGAAAAATATATGTTGGTATTTCTTTAAAAAATTAAACAAAATAATGATTTTTTGAGCGGAAGTGCAAACTGCGCATGGTTACTTGCATACTATGCATGCGCAAGTGACCATGTTTAAAATATAACCAAAGTCCTATCCTTGTTTGCACCCTTGGTTTGCATGCGCTAAGCGAAGGTGCTTCAGGCACAGTTTCCGAACTCCCGCAAACTCCCACCACCTCAGAGAGAGAGAGAGGATCGAAACAGCTGATCTGTTTGGGTTTCACTCAAACCGGGTCCCTTCACCTCCTCTTCTTCTAACCCCTTGGTCGCACCGCATGTTTCAACGAGGAAGGTGTCAGAAATGTCTCCACCGAGATCATTTGCGATCATTACCCCACAATGGGTTATGGGAGCCGCCGACTCACCACAGCCTCACTGCTAACGCCACGTCATCGAACTATACGCCCCCAACTGGGTGGAAGATCATTGGCATTGGACTCTTGGATTATTGGAGACTGTTCTTCTTCTGGTACAATGAGTCCCGTTTCCGGTTGTTTCGCGTAGACGGGAGGATGCGGATTTGACTGAAATCTCACGAAGCGGTGGACCCGGTATGGCAATAAGGAACTGTACTAGCTGGAAGAGGCTCTGTTATGGTGCAAGAAGTGTTCAACTGGCACACGCTGGGGTGCATCTCTGAACGGTGCGCGCTACGTGTCCATCTTTGAAGACCATCTGCATTCGTTCACGTTCATTATGCACTCAGAGGGCAAATGGGCTCTTCCATCAGAATAATGTTCCTTTCCACTTACTGTAGCCGCGGTGACTAGAACATGGTTAGAAGAGCATTACGCAGAAGTTCCCACCCAGGAATGCCCAACACGTTCACCGGACATGGCCACCACGGTGGCGCAGTGGTCTAAGCGATGGCTTATGACCAATCGCTCGAGTTGGGTCTGGATTCGAATCCCAGTGATGTATGGACGTTGTGTTCGTTTCACGGTGCTCGCTCTCTCCCTTCCCTGGAACCAATGGCCCTAAATTAGGGACGGACGACTGCTTATAGCCCATTGAGTTGCTCACGGTGGTCGTTAAACCTTCAATAAAAAAATCACCAGACATTAACTCTGTGGAAAAACTTTGGTATGCTGTGGAAAGGTCCGCTCGAGCTTCGGATCCTTCACCCAAGAATGCGGCAGAATTATTGACAGCGGTGTTGCAAGCATGAGTGGCGATACCTGTGGAACGCTTTCGTGACGTAGTGAACGCAGTGCTCCGCCGTCTGACTACCCTTATCCGGGAGAAATTTGGGCATACGCGTTACTATGTATACATAGTTTATAGATATCCAATGATTTCTGTTCACTCAGTGTATGTAAGAGGTGGCTAGTTCAGTTCAGTTGAGAGCAAAGTTACGGACGTGATGGGTGAAACCAAGGATTTATCGGGGTTTACGAAAGGACAAATTGTACACGCACGAAGATCTGGTGCCTCCATTTCAAAATCTGCAACACTTACGGGTTGTTCGAGAGCTCCCGTGGTTAAAGTGTATCATGAGGACCAAATGGGGACACGCGCGATTACGCGTCTAACGTTGGAGGGGATGAGCCCATGAACTCAAGATCAGCGCCTCTAGCGGCGAATTCGCGAACTTAGCTTACTGAATTTCAAAAATATGGTAGAGGAAAAATGGTAATTTACGAAGCTGGAGAGCATAATTTGTTTGCCACAAATAGGTCATAAAAAGTGGGGTCAAAGAGAGAAATCAGACTGTGCACTGAGAAGGCAAAAGTATTTTTGTGTAATCGAGTAACATGAACAAATTTTTGTAAAATGCATGTCTAGAAAGATTTTAGTTTTTTACAAAACTACTGATTTCACTTTGAAATATCTTCAATTTACTAGGTTTGAGGCTTTTGTCAGATGACCTGCTTCTTGGCCGCCCAGGTGGCGCAGTGGTCTAAACTTGGTTTCTGAAATTTCGTCCGAGATGGTTCCAGGCTCGAGTCCCGGATAAGGCATGGATTGTGTGTTTATCCTACGGCACTGGCTCTCTCTCTTCACTGGAACCAGTGGCCCTAAAAAATTAGGGACGGGCGACTGTTTGTATCCAGTAGAGTTGCTCACAGTTGTCGTTAAACGTTTTTTGCCGCCCCAGTGGCGCAGTGGTCTAAGCGCTGGCTCCTGACCATTCGTCCGAGATAGGTCCTGGTTCGAATCCCGTGAGGCATGGATTTTGTGTTTGTCTTACAGCACTGGCTCTCTCTCTCTCTTTCCTGGAGCCAGTGGCCTTAAGTTAGAGACGGGCGACTGCTTATAGCCCATCTAGTTGTTACGGTAGTATTCAATAAAAACACAAACTGCTCTTGCACCAGAGAATTCGGTGGTATCTTTTGTATTTTGCGTGCACAGCACATGCTGAACTAGTAGAGTTGGAAGTTCAGCACGATCTTCTCAGTTCGTTGTTACATTGAGCTACAGTCACAGTTTTAGACATAATCATAGGCAGTGATCGGAAGACTAGCTTATTATTGCATGCTACTTTTACAGTAAAGTCACATATAGCATCGCTACAAATAGAAAAATGTAGTTGTAGTAGATGTGACGTGCCTGCACCGCAGGGCGCACCCGAGATAAAGGCAGATAGCAGCGAGAGCGTACGTCCGCGTAGCTCAGTTGGGAGAGCGACTTACTCCGGAGTGAGAGGACCGGGTCCGGCGCGGACAAACTTTACTTTATAGTGTGTGGGAATGTGAAGGTGAATTTACAAAATAAAATACCTTGTAGCGCAAAATTAAGCAACAAATCGTGCTACTTTGGAAAAAAATATTGTGCAAATTACATGAAATTCCCATATCTTCTTCAGCGTTAGTGGCTACAACAAGGACTGAGAGTTTCTTTCCTACAATCAAATACCTGACTTACATTGTGAAAGCCAGCCAAACCGTTAACCATTTTTTTTACACATATCCTTTTTGCCTGATGAGCATACACAGTCGTATCAGAATAATATGCCCGCCTATCTAATAATGGGAATAATCACCCTTGGCCCAGATGACATCAGCGAGACGGCGTGGCATGGACGCAGTGAGGCCCTGGAACGTTGTCCTAGACACACGTGCCCATTTGGACTGCAGAAGAGCACGGAGGTCCCGGAGATCACGTGGTTGTGGGTCGGCACGTCAAACTTGTGATCCAAATAGTTCCACAAGCGTTCTATGGGATTAAGGTGGGGCGATGTCGCCGGCCAAGGGGGAACGGAGACATCGCTGTCGTGTTCTTGGAACCAGTCACGCGCCCCCTTAGCGAAGTGGCAAGGCGCATTGTGCTGTTGGTAGACACCATAACTACCAGGGTAAACGTCCAACATGAAGGGATGCATGTGGTCAGCGAAGATAGACAGGTAGCCATGGTCGTTCAAGGACCCATCCAGTGGTACAATCGGTCCCAGGTCTTACCAGGAAAACATACCCCAGAAATGCATACTGCAACCACCGGCCTATACTTTCTCGTGTGTCTGACGTCACTTCTGTGGAGTAGAAACTTAGATTCGTCGGAGAAGGCAACCTTTTCCCACTCTTCCATTGTCCAATGATTGTAGTCCCATGCTAACTGCAGGCATTGTTGCCGATGGAATTGGGTTGACATGTGCGCCTTGACGCAGCGTATGCTCCGGAGACCCATTGCGTTACAGGATTCGCTCTACTGTTATCGGGGACACGTACCTGGGTGCCCCAGCGTTCATTTACATGGTCAACTGCTGCACTGTGGTGCGTCGATTGCCCTTCACCAGCCGACGGAGGCGACGTTCTCCTCTGGGGTCGATGCCCTTTAGGGCTCCACAGTTATGACGTGGGGAGGTACTCGGTGTGCAAGTGGTCCATTCTTGGTACACCCTTACTACAGCACCTCGCGAAGTCTGCTGTTTCTGAGATGTTTCCACCCTTGGCGTGGTAGCCGATGATCACTCTTTTGGAACGTCTGCCAAATCACTACCTCTGTCCATTGTGCTCACGTGACGCACTATGTCTCATCTGTCCTGGCCGGCCGCTTATATCTCCGTGTGGTCGACCTTGTCACGTGCACTCTGTGACGCACCTGGGCAGGTACACTGTGATTCCGGGGATGGTCATGTTATTCTCATACAACAGTGTATATATACTATTTAAAAAAGATAACATAACTGAAGCAGTTAAACCATGTTAGGAAACACGTTGTTTGGAAATGTGTTAGCAAACTTTTCCTCTCCCTAAATAGGGAGATTTTTTCTTCCATCTACACGGTCGAGTCACGTTATTGTGACCACCAGCTAATATCCAGAGTAACGGCCGTTTGCAGCGCAGACAGCAGCTAGGCTGCCTGGAGTGACTCAGTAAGGTGCTGCTTGTGCTAAGGTGACTCAATAAGGTGCTGTTCACGGCTATGTGGAGCCATGCTGACTGCAGTGCATCTGACAGCTGCTGGAGGATGCGTGGTGGAGGCTCCATAGAGTGAACAACATGATCGAGGTGGTCCCACAGATGCTCAGTTGGGTTTAAGTCTGGAGAATTAGGGCGCCAGGGAAGTATTTTGAAATCTTCATCGTGCTCTTCCAACCACTCTCGGACACTTCTAGCCGTGTGACACGCCGCATTGTCATGCTGGAATATCACATCCGTCCCAGGGAAGACAATCAGCATGTATGGGTGTAAGCGGTCTGCAAGAATGGATTCATAACGAATTCGGTCCATAGTGCCTTCCACAGGTTTGAGTGGACCCAGGGAATGCCATGAAAACATTCTCCAGACTAAACCGCTGTCCCCACCAGCTTGTGTTCTGCCAGCAATGGTTCAAGAGTGTTTGTTCTCCGATGTTTCTTGCCTTATACGCCAACGTCCATCCGTTTGTTGAAGCAGAAAACGTGACTCATCGGAAAAGGCAATCCTTTGCCAATCAGCGGAGGTCCAATTCCGATACTGCCGTGCAAATGCAAGAATTTTCTGCCGCACCTCCGTTAGCATGGGTGCAGTAACCATACGTCTACATCGGAGCCCCGTACGCAGTACGGCTCGCGGAACTGTTGTTTTAGACATATTTCCGGTAGCTCCCTGGTTTTTTTCAGCCAGAGAGTTGCTCCACTGTAGCGTGCGTGTCGATCGGCCTTCACGCACCTTCGCAGCCGACGTTCACCTCTCACATTAATGGCACGTGGTGCTCCGCAGTTTGCACGTCGCTTATTCGCAATGGTGCAATTTCTCCAATCACCATACACTTGCCAAGGCAGCACGCCAACGAATAGTTCACAAACTGCGCAGTTTCAGAAATACTGCGACACTTGGCCCGAAAGCCGATAATCATCCCTCTTTGCAAATCTGATAAATCGCTCCTTTTATCCATGACAGCAACGAGTGATATGTTTTCAGAATGCCTACAGCACACCTTATATACCCTCCAAGCCAGCTCACGACACCTGACTCCTTTCATTGGTTACGCGCTGTTGACGTCAAAAGTAGGAGGTGGTGGTCACAATAATGCGACTCTACTATGTACAAGCAGAGTAATAAAGCACATACCGATGCTTTATTATACCTCTTGGAGGTAGAGATAGAAATTATTATTTTTCTCTCTTCCATGAATGTAACAAACAGATATTATACTTTGACCCTATTAAACATTCCTTGCAGTCTTTTTGCTAGTAGAAAATAATTTGTTTTGGTGGTGGTGATGGTGGGGGAGGGGGGGTGTAACGAACATCATCAGCAACTCTAAAGACTATGAGCAGTCGTCCGCCCCTAATTTGGGTCTACGAGTTCCGGGGAAGGGACAGAGCCAGTGCCATCGGACAAACACACCACCCATGCCAAAGCCGTCCTCGGACGACTGATCGGGAAAATACACCTCAGATCACTTGTCTACCGAGCCGGAGTTGCAAACAAGTATGCATGTGTATGCACAGAAAAGCTGTACGAACCAGATTATGGTTAACTTAATATCTGATGTTCAAAAGATGCACCTTCCTATCAAGATTTTTACATATTTTAACGCCACTCCGGTGGCGCAGTGGTCTAAACGCTGACTTATGACCATTTGTCCGAGATGGGTCTGCGTTCGAATCCCGGTGAGGCACAGATGTTGTGTTTGTCTCATTGTACTGGCTGTCTCCTTTCCTTAGACCCAGTGGCCTTATATTGGGGACGAGCGACATCGAGTTGCTTATGGTGGTCTTTAAACCCCCAAACACATTTTAACCCTCAGAAATTTGCAGTCTTGGGGAAAATATATTAAAATATGTCACAAATAATGGACAGAACTTAGAGGTAATTGCAAAAATGAATTTGTGGCGAAGTGGAATGCAACCCGCGTCTAAATGTGAATTGGAGAGGTCAGTTTAGAAAAATACGTGGAGATGCCATGTTGCGTAACATAGAGCTAAGAATTTCTTTTACGAGGATAGAGAGGAAGAGAGGCGTGTCCATTAAGCATCCATCTTGCCTGGGAACGGGACGTCCGAGACGTGAACGGGTGACAGTTTTGGTGAGTTATGAGACCCCCGGAGTTATGCATCCTGCAGAAAATACACTGATGGGATTGGATGAAGGCGAGTGAGCTGGTTGAAATTACATTTTGGCCAGGGGCCCATAAATTTGGGGGAACTCTCTTGGTTTTGCTGCAAAGGGAAGGATGCTGAGTCTATTCCCTGATGTCTGCAGTCATCAGGCTATAGAGAATTTTTAGAGTGGCTGAGGTCATTCTTTAAATATCTTCGTACATAGCAGAGATCACCCTGTACTCAATACAAATAAAATACTAGATAATTGGTTGAGTGAATTTATTTCAACACTGCATCTGGCACATTAATGCTTTAAAATCTTACCGGAAAGGAGCGATACCTCATCCGATGAACTTCGCTGCTGAACTGATCATCTGTTGGACTCTCATGAATTTACTTATTGGTATATATTGTAAGGGATGTAAGGTCAGGTGATGCGTAACATCACAGCCTCTCCTTTACAAATGTCAACCCCGCCTTCTCGTGGTGCATCCTGTTCCCGCTAAAGGGGCTCTGACGACCGCCAATAGCGGTATAACTATGCCATCGGGATTAGAGGAAATGCTATCCCACACTCACCAACCCGCTTGGCCAGCGTGGTGAGTTATGGCCAAACCCCTCCAAAATGACTTCACAACTTAAATCTTGGCCCTCAGTCTCCGGCAGCTGGAATGTACTTGGCCAAGGCAGCGGCCAGTGCGACATGAAGGCAGAGGGTGCTAAGAATCACCGGAGGACCGGACTAGGCTGCCATCTGATGCTGACCTTGGCTACGTATAATGGACGCTCCCTGTCTTCTGATTCAAGGCTTCTTGAATTGGAAGAGGAACTACAAAGGATCAAGTGGGACATCGTGGGGCTAAGTGAGGTAAGGAGAAAAGGAGAAGATCTCATTGAACTGAAAAGTGAACATCTCTTCTACTATCGTGGGACAGATACTGGCAGAACTAGTGGTGTTGGATTTATAATAAACAAGAAACTGAAGGATAAAGTTGTAGAAGTTGAAAGTTCCTCTGACAGAGCTGAACGACTCGTTATCCAACTCTCGAGAAGATACCAGGCTCAGATTATTCAAACTTATGCGCAAACCACAAGTCATCCTGAAGAAGAAATTGAAGAATTTTATGAGGAAATTAGTCATCTAAATAATAAAGGTAAGCAACACTTGGAGATAATTATGGGAGATTTCAATGCAAAAATAGGGCAGCAGCAACAGAATGAAACTTCAGTAGGTAAATTCGGTCACGGCAACAGAAACCAGCGTGAAAATACTCTCGTTGAGTTTGCAGAGGCAGAAGGGTTTTTCATCTTGAACTCCTTTTTCAAGAAAAAGCCACACAGAAAATGGACATGGAGACATCCAAATGGGACGACAAGTGAAATTGATTTTATTATGTGTAACAAAAAATTCGTCATAGAAGACTGCAGTGTGCTAAACAAGTTCAATACAGGTAGTGACCATAGATTGGTGAGATGTAAGATGCACCTCAACACTAAACTCGAACGTGGTAAGCTCATAAGACAAACAAAATGTATTGACATAACCAACCTTAAAAAACACCATAATACCTTCAAGTTGGAACTGAAGAACAGATTCTCTGCTTTAGAAGGCCTAACATTGGAAGAAGTGGATATTTCGGAAGTTAACAGAAAAGTAACCAAAGCTCTTATGGAAACAGCAACAAAATTAGCTGGGCCTAAGAACAAGTTGCATGTGAACAAATTATCAGGAAAAACCAAAATGTTGATGCAAAAAAGAATAGAGATGAGGACAACTAAAGAAGATATGACTTCCAAAGTGGAATAATATAGATCTATGCAAGACAGTACGAAAAAGTATCACTGAAGACGTAAAGAAATTCAACTGTGAACTAGTGAGGAAAGCAATTGAAAACAACCAAAGCCTAAAGATAGCAAAGGGACATCTCAGTAAGGGAAGAAAACAGATTATGGCACTGAGAAAAGATGGTTCTGTAACAAGAAATAGAGGCGAAATTTTGACAAGAGTGAAAGATTTCTACTCCAAATTATATGAAAGGGATGATACACGTACTCCAGACATCATGAAAGGTACCCGTACCAGAGTTCTTCCAGTCCTCCCAGCAGAAGTTGCACATGCAATCAAGAACATGAAGCGGGGAAAAGCTCCAGGAGAAGATGGAATTACTGTAGACATCATACAAGAAGCAAGTGGAGAAATCGAAACAGTACTCGCCCAAATTTTCACTCGATGCCTTAATGAAGGGAAGATTCCTGAGGATTGGAACAACGCTACAATGATCCTGCTACATAAAAAAGGTGACATCGAGGATCTCGGAAACTACAGACCTATCAGCCTCCTATCAGTGGTTTATAAAATCTTCACTAAAGTTCTTTCACATCGCTTGAAGGTAACACTTGACATGGCTCAACCGAGAGAACAAGCTGGATTCATGAGTGGCTACAGCACAATAGATCATATCCACGTATTGAGAGAACTAATTGAAAGAGCAAGGGAATATGAACTTCCATTGTGCATGGCTTTTATCGATTATGAAAAAGGCTTTGATTCGGTGAAACCATCAGCAGTTACAATGGCTCTGAAATCCTGCGGTATTGAAGATGCATACAGTAATATTATTAATAACATCTATGAAAATGCAAGTGCAAAGATTCGGCTGTTTGAAAGTACAACAGACATAAAAATTGGAAAGGGAGTGAGACAAGGGGACACCATATCTCCGAAGCTCTTTAATGCCACATTGGGAAATGTCTTTCAATCACTGAACTGGGAAAACAAAGGAATAAAGATTAATGGGAATTATCTAACCCACCTTCGTTTTGCTGATGACGTAGTCATTTTTGCAACTACCCCATCAGAGCTGCAGAGTATGATCCAGGAACTTGCTGACAAGAGTAAAGAAGTGGGATTAAAAATGAACTTTCAGAAGACAAAAGTGATGTTCAATGCTTTTACAAAAAATGAAGATTTATCGATTGATGGAGAAAAGCTGGAGATAACAGACACATACGTTTATCTTGGACAGCAGATATCAAGTGAGGGTCACATTGATGAAGAAATTAATCGGCGTACAAAACTTTCCTGGAGAGCTTTTGGAAGAAACAGCATAATTTTCAAGAGCAATATGACATTATGTCTTAAAAGAAAAATGTTTGATCAATGCATCCTTCCAGTGCTTACGTATGGTGCAGAGACGTGGGTGGACCTTAACTAAAAGAGACATGCAAAGGCTGCAGACAATTCAGAGAGTCATGGAGAGGTGCATGCTTGGTGTAACCAGGAGAGATAACAAGAGGAACTCGTGGATCCGAAAAATGACAAGAGTGGAAGACATCATGATCAGAGTTAATTCCCTGAAATGGCAATGGGCTTGACATACTGCCAGAAGGACAGACCATCGATGGACAGCCGAAATTTTAGATTGAATTCCAAGGGACAGGAAAAGACCCAGAAGAAGACCACATGGGTGGATGAAATTGGAAAGTATGCGGGAGTAACATGGAGGAGACTGGAACAAGACAGACCGTTGTGGAGGAAACTTGGGGAGACCTTCGTCCAGCAGTGGATTGATAATGGTTGACAATGATGATGATATATTTAAAGACTGGTATTATTCATAGACTGGTATTATTCATATGCAAGTGCAAAGATTCGGCTGTTTGAAAATACAACACACATAAAAATTGGAAAGGGAGTGAGACAAATAAAATTCTCTCTCTTTAATGCCACATTGGAAAATGTCTTTCAATCACTGAACTGGGAAAACAAAGGGATAAAGATTAATGGAGATTATCTAACCCACCTTCGTTTTGCTGATGACGTAGTCATTTTTGCAACTACCCCATCAGAGCTGCAGAGTATGATCCAGGAACTTGCTGACAAGAGTAAAGAAGTAGGATTAAAAATGAACTTTCAGAAGACAAAAGTGATATTCAATGCTTTTACAAGAAATGAAGATTTATCGATTGATGGAGAAAAACTGGAGATAACAGATACGTATGTTTATCTTGGACAGCAGATATCAAGTGAGGGTCACATTGATGAAGAAATTAATCGGCGTACAAAACTTGCCTGGAGAGCTTTTGGAAGAAACAGCATAATTTTCAAGAGCAATATGCCATTATGTCTTAAAAGAAAAGTGTTTGATCAATGCATCCTTCCAGTGCTTACGTATGGTGCAGAGACGTGGGTGGACCTTAACTAAAAGAGACATACAAAGGCTGCAGACAACTCAAAGCAGTCATGGAGAGGTGCATGCTTGGTATAACCAGGAGAGATAAGAAGAGGAACTCGTGGATCCGAAAAATGACGAGAGTGGAAGACATCATGATCAGAGTTAAATCCCTGAAATGGCAATGGGCTGGACATACTGCCAGAAGGACAGACCATAGATGGACAGCCGAAATTTTAGATTGGATTCCAAGGGACAGGAAAAGACCCAGAAAAAGACCACATGGGAGATGGGTGGATGAAATTCGTAAATATGCGGGAGTGACATGGAGGAGACTGGCACAAGACAGACCGTTGTGGAGGAAACTTGGGGAGACCTTCGTCCAGCAGTGGATTGATAATGGTTGACAATGATGATGATATATTTAAAGACTGGTATTATTCATAGTAGAACAAAAGCAGTGGATTGGATTTGTGTATGAGTATAAATAGTCTGCACCCCTCTGCAAATAAGGGATGATGTACTGTAAATAAAATTCTGTAAATAGAGACGGGGAGTCTGCTTTCGTGAATCCAACCTAAACAACTAAAAAGTGAATGAAAAGGTTAAGTGTTGTCAGAACAAGAAATGTTTGGCTGGTTGCAGCAACTACTAGTGAACGAAATCTGAAATTCCAGTAATTGCTTGATTGCAACGCTACGCACCAAGGTGATACCAAAACAAATAATAACCACACCGCAGAATTGTTTGTGTAATTTGCTTTGATAAGTAGCTCTGAATGCTGTATGCAATAAAGCAAATACACGGATGACCTTCAGAATTTGTGCTTTTAACTTAAGCCTAAAGGTAAAAAAATTAGTAAAAGTAGCTACTGTTTACAGAAAGTAGTGAAGATTTTTTCAGAAAAAGTAGTTGGCCGCCCCCGGTGACGCAGTGGTCTAAGTGCTGGCTTCTGATCATTCGTCCGAGATGGGCTCTGGATCGAATCCCGGTGAGGCATGCATGTTGTGTTTGTCTTACGGAACGGGCTCTCTCCCTACCCTGGAACCCGTGACCTTAAATTAGGGACAGGCGACTTATAGCCCACTGAATTGCTCGCGTTAGTCGTTAAAAATCCAACAAAAGAAAAAAGTTGTAGCTGTAGCAAGCTAGTTTTTCAAGAAAATATTTGTAGCAGTATCTTGCTTCTTTTTTTAAAGCCTAGCCTTTCAATCACTGATTTATAGGCGATTGAAGTGATTCACTAAGTTCGTATGCGTGGGCTTCTATCGTTGTACATCGTCATGCATCCACAACAGCGGAGTGCAGGAGCGTATATGGAATTTTTTTTTCTGGGAGACCGACAAAAAGTGGATTGTATCAGGAAAAATTATAAGTTAATGAAAACTAGAAGAAAAAATTAAAGCATTATTTCCTAATGTAAGTTGATGCATTTTTATTATTAAATTAACGCATTTTTCTAATGTAAATCGCATTTTAACAAAAAAAAAATTAAACTTGGGAGGAGGCTCCTCCCCCCCCCTCTAAATATAAACATGGAGGAGTGTATTGCGTTCAGTATTTTCCTATAATGGTGTCATACCTTCTTCTAAACATAATACTGGCGTTCATTGAACACAGTGTAAAAAATGAAAAAAAAAAAAGTAAGGACTCTGTTAGAAAAAAAATCGAGGAAACTGTTGGTCGTATTTATAGCCACATTACTCAAAATTAATTTTTAAAATAAATTTTGTAGTGAAGCAGGTAAAGGGACTAATGGAAATTTATTCTTATTTACCCCTTAGCTAGAAATTAGTACATCTGAAAAAAGAAAAAGAGAAATACTAATACGTTTATTGATCACAGTCAAAGTTAGCACATTCAAAAGAAGTTTTACCCTCCTACAGTCAGAAATGAAGATAGTGCCGCGTTGTGTGTCTAAATTTATTTCCCCCACAATCACAAAAGGCATAAAATATTTTTCTCGTAACTACAACTACCTGATGCAAAAAGAACTTTCCAAAAATGACGTTGCCATTCCGATCACCGAGTGGCTTCTGATCTTTCGTTGGAGACAGGCCCGGGTTCGAGCCGAGTTCTGTGGTTTTCTGATCGCGTTGGCTCTGTCCCTTTCCTGGAACCAGTGGCCCTAGATTTGGGAAAGGCGACTTTCTGATAGTCCTACGGGTTGCTCATGGTGTTCGTTAAACACCGAAAAGAAAGACAACATTCAAAAGCAGAGATATGTTGCCAGATGCTTTATGTTCCCTAGTAACAAAAATTATACCTTTCAAAACCTGCATTGAAAGCTTTGCATGTATCTTAGCTGCCGAATGCTGAAAGACTTTTTCTTTTTTCAGTCCAGGTTTTATAGGCATAGGTATTTTGCTAGACAAAAATTATTTGCAAGCAAGAGTTCATGGATCATCATCCTCATACTGAGCCATCCGATGCAAATTTTTTTATATATATAGATGTTGATATATAGTATATACGAACGGACAAACGCAATGCTATAATCGTGTACTTAAAAACAACAACAACTTAATGATATAGAGGGAACGATTCTGTCTGCACCTCTGTATGATCTCGAAAATCTCAGCGCTGAGCCTGCGCGTTTGTTTGTCAGCAGTTTTGGTTTTTGCTGATGTCCTCCTTTTTTTTATTGAAGACCGGAAGTTAACTAATAGTTGTATGACTTCCACTGAATGGGTGCCCTCAACTTTCATCCAGGTCCAAAGTGAACGAAAAAAAGCCTTCGTCGTCTTTGCTGTAGTTCTGAACGATATATCTGATACAATTTTTCTCAACGATCCGGTTACGAAAACGCTGACGGGTAAGAATAAACAAGAAGAGAAATACTTCAGTTTTTTCATGAATGACGTATCGAAAAAAATCTGATTGGTGAGGGGTCAGTGCACCGTAATGGAAATTTGAGCTTGCTTTACCCGGAACTGACTGTCTCAGCAAAGGCCTGTTTAACTTAATCGAGGATAATAAATTCCTTCCAAAGAAAACAAATCATGGAAGGAAAAGAGGTTTAATTTCAAATTACATGACGTAATACTAACATTTTTTGTACACTGAACGGAAAAATGATTGTGTACTCCCCGATATAAAGCAGAAGCATTCCGTCCAGTAACTTGGAATGCCGAAATTGGCGATACCTAAAAATAGAACAGGTCTCTAAGCATTGGAAACTAAGAAATACTATGATAAATCCATGGATCATCCAAATCCTTTAGTAAGGGAGGCTTTTAATTATGACATTTAGGACCCGGTGAAATATAAAAGACCAAAGCATATTCTGGAAAACACACGAGAAATAAATTCCTTAAGAACCTGGTCAAGAAACCCAGCAGCTAACTGGGATTAAAAGTCTTGTTTCTTCAGAATTTTAAAAAAGGAGGGGGCGGGTTGAAATGTACGAAAATGCTGAAAATTTTTCCAAGTGCAGAAACTTCCGGCGTCCATGACGTTCGCAAATGCATTTTCGTAGAGGACGAGCAAAGTTGGCAAAAAGTACAAGGGCCCTTTTCAGGGTATTTTGAGTGATAAACTGTTTTTGTTTGTTGCGGAGATTCTTTTCTGTGCCTTTTTCTTTCTTTTTAGGCATTCCTCTTTCTTTCCCCTGTCCTTTTCCGCTTTTCTGCTTCCTGATGCTGGAGGTTGCTCTTCAGATATGATCACAAGTAATGTATGTAAGGTAGCTTACAATTTCACCTTCTTAACGGGAAACAGTATACTGCTAAAACCCCTTTTCTAAACTTTTTCTCTTTTATTCTTTCTTATCAGGGCAGCCTTCTGTTCCTTTTATTCTTTCAGCTTTTCCAAGAGACTCAGGGGGTTGCAACTAGAAAGGCACTAAATATTTTGAGGTTTTCATCTTATCGTACGAACATTGGAAAGCAGTCACAGGAAAGTAATCATGGGTAAAGAGAGCGACGTGAGTTTCAACGAGACTACGTGAAACAGGCCTATGGCAAAATTTAGAACCAAAGGGAGAAATTCAAGCTAGGCCCAGTGGACCAGAAGGTTGCATCACTGCGATGTGGAAAGCAAGGTGAAACTAGCACATTATACTCCCAAATAATCAGTAATGAAAAAGTCTCAACATGGAATGTGTGTTACTGCTAATTCCGGTCCCGGGACAGTTTCTGGAGTTGGGCCCGGTAGGAGAGGTGGCAGGGCTTCTCAGGTCGACAGCATGCAAAATCCCTACACAAATATTGCAACATGGAATGTTCGAACAATGATGACAGTGGGTAAGCTTGAAAATATTAAGAGAGAAATGGAAAAGCACAGGATTAATATTCTTGGGATGTCTGAGACAAGATAGAAGCAGGAAGAAGAATTTCAGTGAAAACTGTTACGTGATTCATTCTGGAAGTGAGAATCGCCAGGGAAGAGTGGTTCTGGTATTGTATAAACAATCTGTGGCTGCCTTAAAGGATGTTAGGGTATTGAGCCACAGAGCGATTATGATCAGGCTTTTACAAGAATTATTGATACGGTAATAGTTCAAGAATACATGCCGATTTCGGGACGACCAGGAAGTCGAAAATATGTATGAATGTTTGGAAGAACTACTGAGTTTGAAAAAATCAATTGACAATGTAATAATAATGGGAGACTGGAATTATGTTGTGATGTAAGGTCAGGAAAGAGATATGCTTGGAAGATATGGATTGGGACTGAGAATGAGAGACGTCAAAGGTTGATCAACTTCTGTGAACAAGAAAAATTGGTAATAACAAATACGTGGAATCCAGTCCATAGACGGAGAAGATACACTTGGAAAAGCCCGGGGGATAGCAATAGGTACCAAATTTATTACATTATGATTAAGAAACGTTATAGAAATCAGGTGAAAAAGTCGATAGCCTACCAGGGAGCAGATGCTGATTCAGATCATAACCTCCTTAAAATGACATACTATTTAAAATGGAAGAAGATAGAAAAAACAAAGAGAAGAATGAAATTTAATCTGTAGGCGTTAAGACATCAAAATATTAGGTGTAACTATCAGACCAGGATTATAAATGGTATTGAAGAAATACAAATGGACATTCAAGAACCTGAACAACATTGGAAGATGATAAAATATAGTAATAGATGCTGCTAAGGAAACAATAGGAGGACAAAACTTAAAAATTAGAAAGAAATGGCTGACACCTGAGGTGATAGTCAAAATGGAGGAAAGACGTAAATGGAAAAATATGAACTCAGAGCAGGGAATTTCCATGTAGAAGAAGCTAAAAAATGAAATTGATGGAGAATGCAAAAAAGAGAGAGAAAAATGGTGGATGGAATGTTATGAAGAAATAGAGGAAATGGAAAACCAGGGCCGGTCAGACTTTGTTCACAAGGCTATAAAAAGCATCACACAGAGGAAGAGAGGAGTGCAATCCCGTACCATCCAAAGCAAACAGGGAAAGCACCTTAATGACCCAAAGGAGAAAAAAAGAGGTGGAAAGAATATGTGTCAGAACTATATAAGGATGAGAAGGATTAAGAACCTTGTTGATTAAATTCAGACTTAGTCAATGGCGGATTTGAGAGGGGACTGGAAATTATTAATACAAGAAAGGAATTTGAGGAGGCGTTAATATTAATTCCAAACAACAAAGCTCCAGTGGTAGATGAGATACCCATTGAACTACTAAAAGCATCTGGAGAAGTTTAATAAATCAATTATTCGTCCTTGTAAATTGTTGCTATCAAAAAGTTTTGTCCTACTGACCATACGACCTGTCTAATTATTCCAATTCCAAAGAAGCCCAATGCAACAGAGTGTGAACAGTATAGAACCATAAGTTTAATCTCACATGCATCCAAGATCCTGCTGAAGATTATTAAAAAGAGATTGGATCATAAGCTGGAAAAATCGTTGGGAGAGCTCCAATTCGGATTTAAAAGAGGAAAGGGTACTAGGGATTGAATTAGTTCCCTGAAATTCTTGGCTGAAAGAATAATCGAAAGGGGTGCTTCCTCTACTTATGTTTCATTGATTATGAGAAGGCCTTCGACAGAGTGCCTTGGACAAAACTTTTTCCAATCCTAAAAAGACTCAGCATAGACGATAACAGTATCCAACTTATCAAAAATCTCTATGAAAATCAGGAAGCATTAATTTCAATTCAAGAGGGAATGACAGATCCAGCCCCAATAAATAAAGGTGTTAGGCAAGGATGCTTGTTGTCACCTAGTCGTTTTGGTATTTATGCCGAAATAATGATGGAACTGTCCTTGAGGAGCGTCAGTTAAGGAATTTGGGTTAACGGAGTGAGAATTAAGGCCATCAAGTTTGCTGACGACCAGGCAACAGTATCAGGATCAGCCAAATCATTACAGTGCATGATGTCAAAAATACACAAAAATGCAATTATGTAGGTATGGAATGAAGATAAATGAAAATAAGACAAAACTAATGGTAGTAGGGAAGGACCTAGAACAGGCTTTTCTTAAAATTGAGTGACAATTCATCGAACAAGTTAAATCATTTCGCTATTTGAGTCAAATTATTACTGTAGATGCGAGATGTGAAAAGGAAATTAGAATGAGATTGGGGATGGCAAAAACGGCCTTTAGAGAGGATCAAAGACTACTGACTGCCAGAAATATAGATCTAAAATTGAGGAAGAGAATTTTAAAGACATATGTTTGGCCAGTAGCTCTTTACGACTCTGAGTCATGGACATTGACTTAAGAGGGAACTGAAAAGGCTGGAGGCATTAAAGATGTGGAGTTATAGAAGAATGGAGAGAATAAGTGGGCTCGATAGAAAGACTAATGAGGAGTTCTCGGAGAGAGCAGGAGAACCCAGAAATCTGACCAACATGTTAAAGATAAGAAGAATGTTATGGATAGGACACACATTGCGCCATGGAGGCCCGATTCTGAAGGTTTTGAAAGGAAAAATTCAAGGCAAGAGAGGAAGAGAGCGGCCAAGGAATAGTTTTGTGACACAGCCAATCCAAGTTACTAATACCAGGACATACTATGACTTGAAGAGAGCGGCAGAGAATAGAGAGGGATGGATAGACAGAGTACATTTACTGCACAACCAGTCCTTGGACTGAGTAATCAAGAAAAACAAGGGAGAAATGTGGCTGCAAATGTGAAATTGACTCTCGAGGTGAGCGCAGATTGTCTCGCACCGTTACAAGGAATTGCACGACTATTGGGGAACGTTTAACGTAGTAATTAAATGAGGGCGCGTCCACAAGATTATACACAAAGACTAACCCTGATACCAATACTCGAAATGGGTCGGTATACGCCGGTATGGCATACAGGCACTTCTATTTTCCTAGTGTTTCATACCGGCACATTTTTTACCTGGAATTTACATACCGGCACTAATTTTACTTGTGGGAACTGCAGAAATTATTTATTTTTAGTCCCCGACTTACGAGCGCGCGTTCTTAAACATGGAAACATTATGTGCCTCGTGCCCTTGAAAGACAGCTGTATAAGAACCGGAAAGGGTCGGGGAGTGGTGTACACATGAGCCGTAAGTTCAATCCTTCAGAGCGCGCATTCTTAAACATAGAAACCTTATGTGCCTCGTGCTCTTGAGAAATATCTGTGTGGGAACTGTAAAGGGTAGGGGAGTTGTGTACACATGAGCTTATAAGTTCAATCCTTCAAAGGATCGAAATGAAGCTACTCGTAGTACATGATGACATCTTGACCAAGCCCTAGATCGTACCACTAAAGATGTAATTTTTATCATATCATTTATTTAATATATTCAACTTGAAGAGCTTCCTCATAGAATAAAGAATTGGGAGTAATAGATTAAACACAAATTTTAGTTTTGCAGCAATGAGTATAAACTATTTCCACATCAGATCTTTCTTTTTTTTTTTTTTTTAGGGTGGTGAGATTGCTATTAATTTAAGACTGAATATTCATTCTGATTGCGAAGATTCTACTTGTCCGACTTTCTACTTCATGAAAGTCCCTATTGGAAGGGGGCTGTCTTCTCGGCTCGGGACCTTAAAGTTCTGGATTCAAGTCCAACTAGATCACTAATGATTAGCAGAAGTTCGAAAGCTCGTTAATCCGTTAGTTCCTGGGTATAGACTCACTCCATGTTATAAACAAGTCTAATCTCAGTCCTCGGTGTATCATAAGTGATGCCCGTTGGATCCACAAAAAACCAACTGAAATCGACTGCCATCGTTTCTGACTTATGGTGTAATAGTATTTCACGGAATTCAATAGTATCACACAAAGGAGGTTTTTCTTCCAGGGATTTTTTTTTTTTTGCTTTTTCAGTTTTGGAGATTTTCTGGCGAAGGTATTTTTTCCAGATGATTTTTAGCTAAATATTAGCATGCCGGCACTTCAAAACTTCCATTCGATGCCCACATTGTGTCCCCTTTGTCGACTGCAAGGCACCGACAACAAATTATGTTGTAATTTGCATCTGATGACATGACTAGGAACATGACATTTTGCTACTTGCTGCAGATATTCCGCCGAGAACAAACAAAGATCTGGTGATTAAGATTTCTAGTGTCGAAGACGGGTTAGTCTCTGTTGTAACCTGAGTGTTGTGTTTGTCTTTAGTTTCTGACAGCCACCCTTTCTAGGAGCATGACTCCTCCTTGCACTAGATCTGGATGGTTTAACTTCTCACAAACACGATGCGTCCATAAGTGTCTTTTATTTCGAACGATTTCTTTTCTCTGTAAAATATGCAATTTAATTTGCACGTTTTTCTTAAGACATGTAGTATTTTAATATGGAGTACGATCATCCTTGACAGCCATGCAGCTCATGCAGCGACTCCTCACACTTTATGAGGGTATTGATAAGGTTTTGAGGGATTAATGACCACTCCTCAATCAGAGCTCTTCTGATTTCTTGAAGTGTTCTGAAAGGGGGCTAGCGAGCTCTAATGTCTCTCCCTAAAGCATCCCATACATGCTGAACGGGATTGAGGCCAGGGGATCTGGGTGGCCACTCTATTCGGCCAATACTTTCCTCTTCGAGAAAACCATCGACCAAATGAGGTCAATGAGGTTGAGCTGAAATTATCGTCCGTAAGAATAAAATCTGGATAAACGGCTCCCCTGAATGGATTGAGATATGTATTCAGGTTTTTGTCTCTCTATCTTAGGGCAGGGCAGTAGCAGAGCTACTCTGAAAGATGTGGAAATCTCTGCGCCAGTTCGTCATGATTTCTACCCAGACTATCACTTCACCGCCACCAGAACATTTCCATTCTTTGGTGTTAGAGAGACTGTCGTAGCTCCCTGGTTCTCACCAAATCAGTACTTCAAAGTTGAATAGCGATTCATCTGTGAAAAGAACATTTGTTCACTGATTTGGACTCCAAAGGTGAATGTTGGCGACTCCTCCTTAAACGAGCTCGCCGGGCGGCGAAAGTCAAAGGAACCCAAATAACTGATTTCCTTACATAGAAAGGCTTGATCACGAAGTCTTCTACAAACAGAATGCTTTGAAACCCTGTAACTACTGCAAGCTCCAAAGAGAGTTACCTAGAAAACATTTCTCTCTCTCTCTCTCTCTCTCTCTCTCTCTCTCTCTCTCTCTCTCTCTCTCTCTCTCTCTCCCACTTGCTTGCATGCCGCGGCTGTCTCTCTGGAACGGCTTTGTCAAGAGGCGGAGCTACGGGGGAGGGCGTATTTCGGGCGCCGGTAGTAGGGGGGTGCCGAGCCGGGCGACATGGAGAGACGGGAAGCAGACCAGGGCTTAGAAGCAGACGCTCATAAACCCCTTACGTGTTTTTTTTAATTACATCTCAAATTCCATAATGTATAAAAAAATTTGAATCAAAAGCGAGTAATGGCTCGAGCGCAGCAGTCGTAAACTTTGGTAAAATATACAGCCTTCACAACTGTACGAATAAGATTACTGAGTCGCCTCTGAATAAGATCACTGATTTTATTCAGAGGCGACTTCAGATCTTTTGGGGCCCTAGACGCAAGATCCCCCCCCACCCCCTTCTTATCGCCTCAGAAATTTTCATCTATCAGATAAAAAAAAAAATAATAAAGTCAAGAAAAAAGTTTACCTTTTTTAAAATGCCATTCTATCTTTCTATTATTAGAACGTTTTGTAAGAAACATGTAATCACTTTGTCTGTCCGTGCACATCGAACTTTTTTGTTTTTAGAGATATTTCAAAAATAGTTTTTGGGAACTAATAGGAAATCAAAAGATATAAAGTTTGGCACTTTAAATATCCCATATACTTAATAAATTTACCCCTAAAAGCTGTCAAAATCGAAAATAAAAAAAAATTGAGGTTCTGTTGTGAAGGAACCATTCAACTAAAAGGAAGCTAAATGATTTAAACTGTTCCTTTCAAAACAAGTACATCCATAAGAACTCGAAAATTTGGAGTATCAACAACAGGGGGAAAAAATACAGAATATGTTACTAATATGAGAAAGCAAAATATCAATTGATAACACAAATAAAGTGGTCGCTTTAAGGATTGATTAGGTTCTGTCCGTGAAAACAAAAACAAGACTGACAATATAATTATACGTTTTCGGGGCCCCTCACACCCTGGTGCCCTAGGCGCACTAGGAGCGCGCCTAGTTGGAAATCTGCGCCTGAGCTTATTCGTACAGTAAATAAAGTAAAGGCTGCTCAGTTTATGATGCTGTAATTCTCGTACTCAGCTCTGTGGACGGGACAGCTCGAAGATGATTGTTCTGTCAGTGACGTCACACTTGCCTCCCTCAGTGCTCAAAATTCTCGGCTATTACCTACTGGCTGCCACAGTAAGTAAAGATGGGTACTGTCATGTATGCTGTTGTTGATGTCCTGTTGTACTTGACACAGCAAGGGAGTGCACCACGTGTATCAGGAGAAGCAAGATTTCTACTAGGAGGTCTTCGAAGTAGAAATTTTTTGTACACCATCGAACTTGTTTCTCATTACCATCCTCCACTTAAGAAACATTTGGAAAGCCACAAAAGAGGCCTAGTTAATTGCTTCTCTCATGAATATTTTTTTTATTGAGAGTTTAACGACAACCGTGAGCAACTCAATGGACTGCTATAAGCAGTCGCCCGTCCCTAATGTAGGGCCACTGGTTCCAAGGAAGTGAGATAGCCAGTGCCGTAAGACAAACGCAACATCCGTGCCTCACCGGGATTCGAACTCGGACCAATGATCAGAAAGAAGCCATCGCTTAGCACTGCGCCACCAGGGTGGCCATGAAATTTAGGATGAGTTCTTGGAAATCATTGCTGGTAAAATAAGGCAACAAATTCTAGATAATATTCGAGAAACAAAATTCTAGATGACATCCGACACCCGACGTTAGTCATAAACAGGGCCTGATTTACGCCTAGGTCTGCAAGGCCCGGACTTAGGGCCCCACATTTTAGGGGGTACCAGAACCGCAATGCAAAAATATATATATATGCTTTTTCCTTTATTTATTAATTATTATGAATGAAAAAAAAACATTTTGGGGGGGAAAAAGTTTTTTTTTTTTCCTGAAATGAGAATGACTAACTTGATCCTAGCCTCTTAACTCTGATTGTTCCTTTTTTTATATAATGTGTGTTTGTGTGTATATCATCAATCATTATCAATCCACTGCTGGATGATGGTCTCCCCAAATTTCTTCTACAATGGTCTATGTTGCGCCGGTCTCTCCTCTGTCACTTCCGCATTCCTTGGAATTTACACACACACACACACACACACACACACACACACACACACACCATCACATAACTTACTTTTGGTCCTCAAAACCACAAACATATTAATTGCTTGGAAAAATCAATATCTAGGGAACTTGTAAAAACTGATTTCGGTGCTCCCTTTAATTTCAAATGTGAGTAATAGATAAGAAGGAAAAATCGCCGTGCGTTTCATCTTAAACTTTTAAATTAAATGTAAACGTGCTATTTTGCTATATATACTATACACCTCTTGAGACAGGTTTTGCATTACTAAGACACTTTGTAGAAGCTTTGAGTATTTCATAATGTAAAGTATCACATTTTAAAATTAAATTGCTTCCACGACGGTCTATCTTGCGCCAGTCTCCTGCATGTCACTCCTGTAAGCTTGAATTAATGAGCTGAATAATGTGCTTTTATGAGTGTGAGAATTATCGAGCTATGCATGCTTGCTCAAATCTAAGTATCATTCCTCTGTTAATAGAATTATTCTACTATAGAATTGAACACATCACAAGTGATTAATCATGTACATGGATTGCCGCCCCGGTGGCGCAGTGGTCTAAGGCGTTGGCCTCTGATCATTCGTCCGTAAGGGGTCCGGGTTCGAATCCCGGTCAGGCATGGATGTTGTGTTTGTCTTACGGCACTGGCTCTCTCCCTTCCCTGGAACCAGTGACACTAAATTAGGGACGGGCGACTGCTTATAGCCCATTGAGTTGCTCACGGTGGTCGTTAAACCTCCAATCAAAAAAAAAAAAAAAAAAAAAAAAAAAAAATGTACATGGAAGTTCACTTTGCCCCTAAAAAATCCGAGTATACCAATTTTAAATAATGCTCATCTGTAAAAAATAAAATTTAAAGGGAATGAATAGCTTAACCTCTCTGGATATTTGAAGTATTATACAAATTGTATAATTAAATGCGAAAATAGCAATACTAAACTATTAAATAGTGTTTTACTTACCCGTCTATATTTTTAAGTGCGAATTTCCTTACTAATATTAAGATTTAATAAAAATAGATATTTTTTCCCGCACAGTGTCCCATTTATTAAATCCACTTTTAAATTAAATGGTGATATTTAGTGGCGACAAATTTACTTTTACAAGAAAGAATGTGGACGGGTGGTTGTGGGCTCATCTTGTGTTGTGCCTAGGGGCCGATTCTGTGTAAATCGGGTCCTGGTCATAAAGATCAGATATCTCAGGTAATAAGTTATGTGAAGATGGGGGAAGAAAGTCCTTAGGTCACAAAGAGTTTCATTGATTTTTTTTTAAGTTAGTGAAAAAACAGATGAAAACATTTGCTGAAGCAATAGTCAGAAAATTGGAAAAAGATGGTTTAGTTCTCGCAAACTGCAGAGGAAAGTCGAATGACAATAGAGCTCACATGGCACGAAGGTGCAAGGGGTTTGAAAGTACGCATCTTTAAAGAATATAATCTTGCATTTTTCTTGTCATGTGTAGCTCACTCTTTTAATCAAGTGGGAGTTCAAGCTGCTAGTGTAAATCCAGGCGCAGATACCTACTTTCGAGTTCTCCACTGTTTCTACAGCTAGTTGGGAAATATTACAGAAACGTGTTAAAATATCCCTCGAATCCCGATCTAAGACAAGGTGCTCCACAAAGATAGAAGCTGTCCCAATGAAAGAGGTTTTAGTAAGCTTAAGCTGATCAAAACATATCTGCGGAACACAGCTGGCCAAAAGAGATTAAAAAAATTAAGTGTGATCTACATAGAACATGAGTTTGCATCAAAACCTTCTTTATGGTGATATCATAAAGGCTTTTGCTGCCAGAAAAGTCAAGCTGTAGACGTGTCCATGGGCGCCCATAGAGGGGGACAAGAGGGGGTATTTGCCCTCCCCTGGAAATCAGACCGGGCTCTTTCTCTTCTTGGAAGGTACTACACAGATATTTTGAGAAAACAATAATTATGATCGCTAATTTCTCCGCAAAATTTGTGGATGCGCTTGTATGCAGTAAAAAATTGGGAAAGATGAGAATTTAGCAGTCACCCGTTCCTAATTTAGGGCCACTGGCTCCAGGGAAGGGAGAAATTCAGTGCCGTAGGACAAACACAACATCCATGCCTCACTGGATTCGAACCCTGACTCAACTTGAACGAATGGTCAGATTCCCTGACTTAGACCACTGCGTCACCGGAGTGGCATTGCACGTGGAATAACAGAAATTCCCAACTTTTCCCTATTTGAAAAAGTATGAAAGGCGAAGAAATGTAAAATATTATCTTCCTCTAAAACAGCTACTCACTGCCGGGCAAAAATCACTCTGAAGTTTTCCCAGAAATTTGTCTTGAAAGTATTTTTTCATTCTTGACGACCAACTAAATGATCTCTAAGGTTTCGTGGCGCATGTGAGACAAGTGGCTAAAAAGGATCAAATGAGCGCCAAAGCTATTTCCTTATTGTCCGATTATGCTGTTTAATTTCATTTATATTGATCTTTTTTGGGTAGTTTTTGGAACTTCAGATTTCCAAATAAATTTATGTGTTGAGAGTGCGGTAAGAACAGTTAAACAAGAAAGCACAGTAGAAATTTGTATATGTTATTCTTAGTTACAATTTCTGCTTGCCCCCTCATGAAAACTGTGCTATGGGCGCCCATGGACGTGCCTGCCGCTGGAAATTTTTCTCGAAGTTTAAAAAACTTGTCTTCATCTTAAATTGTAATACGCAGCTGTAATCAAATGTTTATGTCATACAAACTTTTAAAATGTAAATCCCCAAAAGGTCTGTGTATTGAATAAAAAATAGTTTGTATATTGAATTAAGTGTTATTTTAGTGAACAGGGTATTAATGTTACAGTTATTTATTTAAAAACAAAGTGATAAAACAGTGTGGTGAAAGACAAGTTGACCAGTTTTTGAACACGGGAAACTTATTGATTGGTTAAGACTAAAATATTAAATTAATTATCGTTTTTACTGTAAAAGAACTCTCGATTTTATTAACTGTTAAGATCCATTAAAAGAAATTAGTGGTTTAAGAAGCGCTGGCTTGTGGTCATTCGTTCTCGTGGGCCCGGGTTCGAGTTCCGGTGAGGCATGGATATTGTGCTTGTCTTACGGCGCTGGCTCTCTCCCTTCCATGGAACCAGTTGTCCTAAATTAAGGACGGGCGACTGCTTATATTCCATTGAGTTCTTTACGGTGGTCGTTAATCATCTAAGCAAATAATAACAATAATAATAAACTGATAATTTCTTTAATAAGTCGCTTGTGCTCAATATCACAAAAACCGTGTTTGTTACGATATTAATAAACGAGTTTTATTCATTTTGAATCTCGAAAAAACAAAACCGCAAATCAGGGGCAATTGTAAAATTTAACGAAATGTTAGCATATGTATTCTCAAAATTAAAAAATACATTTTATTTAATATGTTGTTGATGAAGGAAGAGTGAGGGGAGTGTGTGTGTGGGGGGGCAAACTCTGCTTTGCCCCTGGTAAAAGAAATACTTGTTCCGCTTCTGCTTTATCCTTGTCAACGACGAACATCTCCTGTCCTTTAAAACTGTCTCCAGAGTTCTGACAGGACACTTTGTGGAACTTTCAATGCTCTTGGAACTTCTGTCTGGGGCTGACCTGCTTTCAAGAGGCGGATTGGGACGACCAAACCAGGCTGGGAAATGTATTCTTGCCATCCATAGTAAAAAAACATACATATATAGAGGAGAGTATGTATAGATTCGGCTGTTTGAAAGTACAAAACACATAAAAATTGGAAAGAGAGTGAGACAAGGTGACACCATATCTCCCAAGCTCTTTAATGCCATATTGGAAAATGTCTTTCAATCACTGAACTGGAAAAACAAAGGGATAAAGATTAATGGAGATTATCTAACTCACCTTTGTCTTGCTCATGGCGTAGTCATTTTTGCAACTACCCCATCAGGTTCTGCAGAGTATGATCCAGGAACTTGCTGACAAGAGTAAAGAAGTGGGATTAAAAGTGAACTTTCAGAAGACAAAAGTGATGTTCAATGCTTTTACAAGAAATGAAGATTTATCGATTGATGGAGAAAAGCTGGAGATAACAGATACGTACGTTTATCTTGGACAGCAGATATCAAGTGAGGGTCACATTGATGAAGAAATTAATCGGTGTATAAAATTTGCCTGGAGAGCTTTTGGAAGAAACAGCATAATTTTCAAGAGCAATATGTCATTATGTCTTAAAAGAAAAGTGTTTGATCAACGCATCCTTCCAGGGCTTACGTATGGTGCAGAGACGTGGACCTTAACTAAAAGAGACATACAAAGACTGCAGACAACTCAAAAACGCATGGAGTGGTGCATGCTTGGTGTAACCAGGAGAGATAAGAAGAAGAACTCGTGGATCCGAAAAATGACAAGAGTGGAAGACATCATGATCAGAGTTATTTCCCTGAAATGGCAATGGGCTGAACGTACTGCCAGAAGGACAGACCATCAATGTACTGCCGAAATTTTGGATTGGATTCCAAATGACAGGAAAAGACCCAGAAGAAGACCACATGGGAGATGGGTTAGTGAAATTCGAAAGTATGCGGGAGTAACATGGAGGAGACTGGCACAAGACAGACCGTTATGGAAGAGGCTTGGAGAGACCTTCGTCCAGCAGTGGATTGATAATGGTTGACAATGATGATGATGATGATGATGATGTCATAAATTCCTTCATGAAAAAAATTTCTGTTAGAACCTGGATGAAGAACTGTTGAAATATGCATCGTAAAACGAATTTAATCGTGAACAAATTTTAACAACAGTCTAACTGTAAAAGAATTTTAAAAATACTTTTATAATTGAATAAAACGAGGTGTTGCGCCAGATTATTATTTTCCTTTAAAAAACTTGGTTTTGCCAAAAAAAAAAAAAAAAAAAACATCGCGAGTCTCTTGACCCCATTTCCAAACAATCATTATGAAGATCATTCTGAAATTTAAAATGTGCACATGCAACGTAGTAATTTTCCTACAAAATTATTTTTTATATTTATTTGGTTACTAATCACCTTCTGCACGATGCTATTGGTATTTCGTCCTTGAGTAGATATCTGACCCATGAGCTAGTACTGGTAAACAGTTGTTTCAATTAAGATACATGCATGTGGGACACAGATTTCGGATATCTCTACCGGAGAAGTTATTTGTGCACTGTCAGTCAGTGGACAAATGTGTGGGGAGATGAGATGAACTATCACAATAAGTACTGGTGCCTGCTAAATTATAAACTGAAGGTATGGCATACCAATGACCCTTGGTTCTCAAGTGCTGCAGCCTATGTCTAACTGTAGTTTGCCTTAGCTTAATTAATTTATAACAGCTTGCTTGGTCAGGAGGCACTCTTCCCCGAGAAATGCGGAGATATATTATTTATTTAATATTTGTTTCGGAGCCAACGCACAGCGTAAACGGGAGAGAAAGGTTTTTTTCCTTTTTTTGTGGAAATAACCTTTCAGATGGAAATAAAGCTCAAATAAAGTTAATCATTACGTTATTCATAATTAGTAAGCTAATTATTCGTTCGTTCTAAAAAATCCAGTCAAAAATAATACGAGAAAGTGGGCTATTTCTTGAACGGTCCACCGGAAAACGTCCCGGTATCCCGGTGGGCCAATCCGTCCTTCTATTAAACAACCAGGGCGACATCATACAACCTTGTCTGACTCCTGCACGAATAGAAAACCATTTCGATAAAACACCATTCACTCGTACACATGCTCTACTTCCAGCGTACATTGCTTTCACACTATTAAGTAATTTCCAGTAATACCATATTTATTCAGTACCTTCCACAGAAGAGTCCTATTTACTTTGCCATAAGCTTTCTCTAAATTTATGAAGGCCGCAAACACTTTTTTACCAACAGACAAATATTTTTTCAATATAAAAAAAAATATCCTCGTGTGTAATGAAAAATTTGATTAGTACAGCCCTTACCAGGCATAAAACCACTTTGCACATCCCAAACTTTCTCTGCGTTAAACCTCCAATAAAAAAAACAAAAAAACTTTCTCTGATCTAAGACTTCGTACCTTATCAATAATGACCTTCCTGGCACACTCTTCCAACTGATACCACGATTGTTCTTGCTTTCAGTCTGATCACCTTTTCCTTGTACAAGAGAACAATGATAGCATCCGTCCAATCCTGAAGGACCATTCCTAATTCCCAACATGATTGGCAAATGTCAGTTAAGCAGTCAGTCACAGAGTCACCACCATATTTTAGCATCTCAGCCAGTGATGTATTCAGGCATCTTCTCGGGCGTGCTTAGCCCCCCCCCCCCGAAAATCCATGAACGCCTTCCCCCGTAGGTTTTTGGGAGATATCCTCTCATATTTAGTCTCATTGTTTGTTTGTTTTTATAGCTGAATATTTGGAGAAATTAATTTTAAGAAAATGAGGGAAAATATTGTATTAAGTATTAATTTAAAAAAATCATCCACATGGACTTCAATCTGAAATTTCTATCATCCTTCAATAAAACTTTTAACACTCCTCGCTGTAGGGCAATTTTTCAAGCACTGACAACTTGGACTACTTCCGCAATAAAAAAACTAATTCCGCAGAGTAGAAATGTTTGCACTGCAATACATCATCATTTTTTGGAAGCTGGCATTCAGCTTTATTTCAGTCTTCTGGATATCAACTTTCCACGTACACGGGAAAGTTGATATCCAGAAGACGTAATAGTGATTCCAATGTAACAAAATATTTGCTACCTAATTTTTAACAATAGCAAATTATTAGAAATTTTTCCCATAAAAAGAGTTTTTTTCCCCACTGGGTGGAGGTGCATGGTTTACACTCCGTGACAAAAAAAAAAAAAAATCGATGCTCCTCAAACTTTAATCCAAACGGTTAGTTAATTTTTTTTTTTTTTACTACTGTGTTCTTTACCTTACGGGGATGAAACCAAATAACCTTAAGGGGATGAAACCAAATGGCAGGGGAATGGTGGTTTAACACCATACACTTTCAGGTAACACTGTAATGATTCCTTTATAACCAAAAACCCACTTGTAGTAAGGAGAAAACATTTTAACAATCCTAAGGTTGTTTTTTTGAAGGGGAGGGGGGTTTGTCCAGTACAGCGTTATCTTACTAACATACTCAATATTTTACACCACCCCAGGGTGAAATCCGTGGTGCAATTAAAATTTTTACTGAATAGGCTAATTCAGTAAAATTTTTAATTGCCCCAGAGTACGATTTTACACTCTTTAATTCCAGAGTAAGATTTTCCCAAGTGTATTTACATTTTTAATGACTTGTAGGTGTAGATTTCTTAGAATTTACATTTGCGATATACGAGCATAAGAAATATTTTATATATATATTGTATATATAAATAACAAAATTGTGATTATATGTATATAATCAGTCAACAAGTTTCAGCCCCTCAAAAGTTGTAATCATCCCCCGCAAAAAAACTCTGAATGCAACGCTGATCTCAGTAGATATGCCATCTACTCCCGAAGCTTTACCATTTTTAAGAGCTTTTAGAGCTTTACACACCTCAAACCACTTGTGGGATCTTCTCTTGAGATCCCACCAGTACTTCCGTCTCTCACTATGAGATGATCTGCTTCTGCATCAGAATCATCTTTGCTTTCATGATTTAATAAATCACAGAAGTACTCACCCCATCTTTCACTTGTCTCACATGGGCTCCCATATCATTTCTCTGATCTTATTCTTTACACAACTTAAAATTTTATTTCCCCTATTTTTCCTATGTCTTATGTACTTCCAGAATGTTTTTTCTATCTTTCCAAAAGACCAAATCGTGTCTTCCTTCTTTTCCTTCCTATCTTTTTTCTTACTCTGGCGAACCAGCTTTGCTGTCTCACGCTTCTAATAACAATATTCATCTTCTGAAACTGTACCTTGCAACATCCTCACGTAAGCTTTATTCTTTATATTCACTTCTTCTCTAACCTCACTGTTCCAACAATCATCATCTTTAAAGTTACCCACCGTTGTAGTACCACAGACCTCTTCAGCAGCAGTGACAACACAGTTCTTAAAACATGCCCACTTCTTTTCTACATCCCTCTCGTATGCCTTCAACTCATTCAGACGTTCACTGAGTAAATCAGAGTAACGCTGATGTTCTTCAAACAGCCTTTCAACCTTCATTCTTTTCAAAACAGGCATTTTCCTATACCTCCTTCTCCAACCAACATTCAGTTTCACCCGTGACACTAACAGGTGATGATCAAAGTCAACATCTGCACCTCTCAACACACGGGTATCAACAATTAAGGGTTTCAGACGCTGATCATAAACAACAAAGTCTGTTACACTCTTTAATCCCAGAATACGATTTTCCCAAGTGTATGTGTGAATATACTTGTGGTTGAAAAATGTATTAGATACCTACACTCCATTCTTGCTGTGATGATATTAACTAATTAGTAAAGCAGCCAGAAATGTTTACCGTCAGAAATTATGTGCTTTACAACTGCGAGAAAATAAGCATTTTTTAATTGTACAGTGAAACTTCCATTAACGAATACCTCTGAACCAGGTTGGTACAGCTTCAGCTCAACAAACTGCAAGTTTTGGTTGAGGCAAGCTTCAGCTCCAGTGTATGTCTTAGACCACAACCACGTCGGAGACGGTGTGTACTGATGAGTGGAATATTGCCTATTCGTGGCGGTTTCTCTTCGTATCTTCCCTGTGCGTTCTTTTCCTGCTTTTCTGCTCACGGCCCCCTTACTGTGCAGTTGCACTTCATTGCCTTCAAAATTGTTCTGGTTTTTTTTGTTCTTTTTTTTGTAGAGCTACCCTAACCCTAATTTCCTAGCTTGGTATTTCTAAGAGCTGTTTAAAATTAGGATGTACACAGTACCTTCTCCTAAAATCCCTTTCACCATGATTCGTTGTTAATGTTTAGCTGTAGGTCATCCAGTTCTAGAGAAAAATAGGTGGGGATAACCAGAAAAACTCTTGCACTTAAACTGATATCGCTGATTCAAAAAATCACTTGCAATCAGTGTGAGTTGTCTTTCCTATTCTAAATCTGGACATTTTCACTCTTGAACTAATCTCAGCTTTTTGCCGACTAACATTATGCAGTCTGCCTTCTGATCTTTTGCTTCGCTACAATCGTGGACCGCATTTGTCTCAAATTCGCATCGACTTTTAGGAACTGCTCAGCCCTAACACATTTGATAAACAATATTAATTTGAGCTTAATATCTGAACGGCCACTTTTTTTTCAGTCCTAGCGGTGACTTTTATTCAGAGGTTTCACTGTATATGAAGTTTTTTTTTTTGTTGTTGTTTTTTGTTTTATTTCGGGAATAAATGACTTCCGTGAATGACTATCATACTCACTGCTTCCGGGAAAGCAGAGAGAGCCTCATCGCAGAAAGATAAACATACCACTCATGCCTCACCAGAGACACGAACCCAGGTATATCTCGGACGACCATTTAGAAACATATGCCTCCGACCATTCGTCCACCTGAACAATAGCCTTTTCCCTCCAGTCAGTAAATGTATGCTGTGTGCGTAGTAAATTAAAACTCACATATATATATATATATAAGCTTTAACTTCTTTCCTCCCTCTGCCCTTTCCGCATGGACCTTGCGAAATGACATCCTTATTCCGGCATCGTGTCGTGCCGTTGAGCGTCCATTATATTTTTTAAGTCTTCTTCTGGGCTTTGCTTTTATTAAGTCTCAATTAGTTTTCAAGGGAAATGAGCGTTGTTAGGATTTGTCTAGGTTCGGATCACGATGGAGTATATTTTTCTTTTGGCACGAGTTCTCCCTCTTTTGGGAAACTAGTGGTCCTACACACACACACACCCTCTTAAATGCCCACTTAACCGGGAAATGGGAGGGACTTTTCGGTTCTTTTATGTGCATTTTTTTATTATGCACTTATGTTTAAAAACCGAGTGAATTCAATATAATATTTTGTGTGTGTGTCCGATTAAATGATTAAATTTAATTAAAACTCTAAAGCGTTTAGTGCATAACTTCTGAGCAGTGAAATCAAATCATGAAAAATTACGTGTTCTTGAGTAGTGAAAGAAAAACACATCGTGCACTCGGACACTGACTGAAATTGAGTTTGAACGTAAAACTATTATGTACGTACGTATGCTTAATCACTGAGTTTAGTTTCGAAGCTTTAAATAACTACGTATGAGGAGCATAGGCGTCGTTTATGGGGGAGGCAAGGTGAATCTTGCCCCACCAATAATTTTACTGGGGGGTACCCACTCAATGTTTCTCGTCCCGTTTAATTAATCGTTTTGGTCTCATAAGGTGTATGAAATAGTAGCGATTAATTTTTTCAGTATTGCTTATTTGATAAGAAAGTGGATCGCCGACCTAGTATTGTGTTTGACGTGTTCTCGTGATGTGTGGTAACTGTTTAAAACAATTATCGAAAATAAAATACGTAAGTAAAAATACGGAAGCATATAATCTCTAGTTCCTTTATTTATGTATTTCTTGTGCTTATTGTTCTTTTTTTTTTTGAGTAATCATGATTATTCCTCATATTTTTCATAAACATTTGGAAATAGTCTCTCTGGATATTTTTATAAAATCACAGGCTGAATTTAATTTTTTTTAAATATTAATATTCAGCAAAGGTATACTTCTATTTCCTTGTTCATTTGCTGATTAGCAATTACAATGGCGTTTTAAAATATACGTCAGATTTCGTAGTTTATCTTTTTGTCCTTTTTTTTATTATATTTCTTCTGATAATGGACGAAACGTGCCCTTTCCGTGACTGATCTCTTCACTAATGACTCCGCATAATTTCGTGAAGTTGGCGCCTCTGATGTGTCGTTGAACCAAGGAGGTTAGAAGAAAAGGAGGTGAAGGGACGCGTTTTGAGTGAAGCCAAAACAGATCAGCTGTTTCTGTCTTCTTTCTGAGGCGGAGGGAGTCTATGCTGCGAGAGTTCGGGACCGTGACGTCACTTCCGGTGGCTTAAGCAGTTTTGCTTAGCGCATGCAAACCAAGGATGGAAAGAAGGCATATTTCGTTCTTCTTATTTCTTAACATTAGGCTTTTGGTTATATTTTAAACATGGTTACTTGCACATGGGCAGTATACATGGTTACTTGCATATGGACAGGAAGTAACCATGCGCACTATGCCCTTCCGCTCAAAAAATCATTATTTCGTTGAATTTTTTAAAGAAATACCAACACATATTTTCCTGTTTCTTCTGGAAATTTTTTATTATGGGAATGAATATTTCAGCTTCAATTTTTTTCATGCCTGTATGGGTAGAGTAAGGGTCCGAAAAACCCGTTCAAAATCGAGATTTCCCCATGGAGATGTACAGGAGATTCTTAGGTTGGGCGCATTGGCGTAGTCAGCTGATAAAAAGTGGCGTCACGCCAGAAGCACAGGGAGAGAGGCTGATGTCACCTCCTCTTACTTCTAACCTCCTTGCGTTGAGCACTGAATGAAATCATTTGGGATATTTTAAGCATCAAAGAAATGTGAATGATATTTGCGACAGAGAACCGGTAATATTTCTTTAAGCTTCCACATCCTTGCTATTTATAATTTGATTATGAAAATGTTTCTTTAGATGAGCCACTTTAGTTTCAGTTATGCCTTTTCATTTAGACGTCTTTCATAATAATTTGGCCAGGGAGCGTATATTTCATGCTATATGAAAAAATGTCTCTCTGAGATAGATATTGCTTTTGTGGTGTACTTTTATGTGTACGAAAAAATATATTTGATTCTTAGTAACTTAAAAAATTAAAGTCGCAGTAAGTATGCGCTGAAAAGTTGTTGAAGCATCTCGATGGCGTAACATTTTTTCAACCCAAAGTAATTCCTCTATATTAAAAATGACAAAATCTGTCTAACACATTCATATGTAGGATCGTAGGATCAGTTTAACGACCACCGTGAGTAACTCTGAGTTATAACAGTCGTATGTCCTTAATTTAAGGCCAGTGGTTCGAGGGAAGGGAGGGGCCCAGTTCTGTAAGACAAACGCAACATCCATGCCTTACTGGGATTCGAACCCAGACCAAACTCGGAATAATGGTCAGATGCCAGCGCTTAGACCACTGTGCCACCTGGCCGGCCGATAGCACGTAAACGCGAAAACCAAATTTCTCCGTTTTACTCGTTATGTCTCAAACTCATGAATGTGGCATCACGTGTAAACTAATTTGTAAGAATAGTGAAGACAGAGATGTGTTCTTCCAACGAATAGGTTTTTATTAAATTTAATTAAAACTGGAAAGAAGGGGAACAGGTTTATTTCTCAAACTTATTAATTTAATCTTCAGGTGAGTTCACATGAAGATTTGTTTAAGGGAAAGATTCAAAACAAAAGCTTTCCCACTAGTAAAAATAATCTCACATGTTTTTGTATCCCATATTTATGTCATATAATAACTAAATTCACTTCAAATTAACTTCAGTGCAGTTTCTTCACGAAATAATTTCAAAAATTATTAGTCGGTCCCTAAATGTGCGACCCCCCCCTCTCTTTCTCTGGGGCAGCAACGTATTTACAAATGAACATAAGCTGTGGTTAAATGAATAATAATTATACTCGCATAATATCTGAACAGCTAAAATACGGATCTTTCTGTTCTAGTTCTTTTGCTCATGTTTTAATTCTTTTAGTAAGTGTAGCATTTTTATCACAGTCCTAAATTGTAGAAGTAGTTAGAAATTTCAATTGTGGCATTCTTTTCATACTAGGTACTCTGAATTCGCATCCAGCTCCAGGTAAGCTCAATTTCTTTCTTTACTGTAAACTGTACTACAACTCATTCTGGTCTTTAAGCTCTTGACAAAATGCTTGTTATCGTTTATTTTCTTTTGTATTCAGTATGCTTTACTATAACTTTTTCCTTTTAAATTTTTAAAACACCCCATTTGATGAGGCGTTTAAGTGAAGTAATGGCATTACCTTCAGTATCAATGGCTTTCCTTATCTTTTGCACCTAAGTATTCATTCTTACTGCTGCTATTTCACTACCTTTTTTAGATTCATATATGCAGAAATTAGTTTTCTACATTCATGCCTACCTAACTAGTGCAGTACTGTACAGTTTTCGCGTCTTCGTATTCATCTTTGTACTGTACTTTTTTTGTCTTTCCTTCTTACCACGTGGCTCACACATTCACTAATTCTTTTTTTTAAGCAATATGTCTCTAGTGATGCTTCGTTCGTGCATTTTCGTGTGACATAACTCACAGCATAATTTGCGGTAAGTAATTTCGCTTTCGCGCATGCAAAATTTCGTTCCTAATTGAATTCATACCTGTCCACCGAAAGCAGCCGAACAACTGATAATTCGTTTCTTCTTAACTAAAATGAAAGTTTTTTTTTTCTAATTTGAGTTCTTCCAGCATGTATTGTATAAGTTGTAAATTGTTGCTACTTTCCTATCTAATTTATTCTTTTTTTCCTTTATCCTATACATAATGAAGACCCCGGATTCCTAAAATTTCCTTTTCCTTTATTCCTCTCCATTTTTTCGCAATATTTGTGACAATTCTTTATTTTGTATTTAAATAGTTGATTTCCTTCTTTTCTTGCTTCGTATTGCTCGATTTAGTAATTTGATCTCATGTACCCGACATGTTTACGTCACGTGATGCATGATTTCTCAATTAGCTAAAACTGATACGCAAATACATTTCTTAATTGTTTAGTGTATTTGTCTGCTCCTTTCATTATTCCACTACGTGATTTTGTACTTAGAATTCTACAAAATTCTGTAGTCAGATATTTTGAAAGAGGAAGCATTATGTCCACGTGCCATCCTTTCTTTTAACGACCAGAAACTTATTCGGCGTTTTTTTTTTTTTTAATTTTGCTGTAAAGGTTGTAGTTGCTTAGATGTTTTAATATCTTCAGAGGTGCAACCAGAGCGATGCAAGCTGTTCCTAGCGCAGTTCGCAAGAGGATTAAAAAATCAATGCTTACAATCTGTTTAAAATTGGAATGGAAACTTTGCACCAGCTTCCGGTATATTTTTCGCGCCATAGTTTGTAATTTTGTTTTTCCTGTTTTGGTAGCCTTGCATCTTCAAGTTCGTATTTCTTCCTCAAAATGATTAGGGGGTGTTAGCTTTTCCCATTCAGAATGAAGGCGTTGTCCTATGTACGTTGCAAGATAAGGATGTCGTTCACACTGCTGAGGATTCTCTGAGAACTATTCGATCATTACTGCGACTGTGAGCTGTATTTTTTAAAGGTGGGGGATTAACGATCACTGTGAGCAACTCTAAGAGCTATAAGTAATCGCCTGGCCCTAATTTGTGGCTTCCTGTTATAGGTAAGGCGGAGAGTCAACGCTCATACCACATAGGGGACTCGAACCTGGGTCCTCTTAACGAATAGTCAGAAGCCAGTACTTAGATTACTGAGCCACCGGTGAGGCAGAGCTGCATTCGATCTGTTTGATGTGTTGCCTCCTGTTCCAACTCAAAAGCAGATGAAAAATCTTGGCCGCCCGGTGGCGCAGTGGTCTAAGCGATGGCCTCTGACCATTCGTCCGTAAGGGGTCCGGGTTCGAATCCTGGTCTGGCATGGATGTTGTGTTTGTCTAGCAGCACTGCCTCTCTCCCTTCCCTGGAACCAGTGACCCTAAATTAGGGACGGGCGACTGCTTATAGCCCATTGAGTTGCTCACGGTGGTCGTTAAACCTCCAATCAAAAAAAAAAAAAAAAATCTTGTGTCGAAGTGAGAAAGAGGTATTCCTCCTTCCCTTCTGTATTTCATAATCCTAAATAGCGTTCCGCGACTGTTTTGGCTTCATTACTCAAACATCCTTGATGAAAAGATAACCAAAATGCACGAAATCCTTTTGAGTGCTTTTTTCCAACATTTCCTAACTTCTCTGATACAATGAAAGTGGGTAGTGACATATTTGGGATAAGAAAAAAGAAAAAGACCCTTACTAGGAGAGTACGCTCCCGCTGCTCTCGAGATCGTTCTGACACGCAAGCCTCCTCAGCCGGTTAAAGATGCTCTAGACGAGTTGATTCACACATTATGCGTTGATTTGTAGATTTTTTGTGGTGAAGTCAGTTGTTTTCAGATCAGAAATTTGGCGGTATTTTATATGTTGATTACATCAACATAAAGAGTAATTAATATGTTGAAATATTACGTCCTTAGCATAATTAACTTAAATTTGAAATCCAGCAATAGCGTAGATGGAAGAACCTCATGGCAATATATATCCGCATTTTGTTTTTCCTAATGCCCTCTCTTGGTCATTTAGCTAGCAGAGTGGTCTGACGCACTGGTTTCGGATCATTCGCCCGAGATGGGTCTGGGTTCGAATACCGGATGAAGTATGCTGATTGATGTCCTTGTCCGATGGCGCACAAGGACACCAATCAGCAGGATGAAGTATGCTGATTGGTGTCCTTGTCCCTCTTTCTTATCCAGAACCAGTGTCCGGGTGGCTGTTATAGCCCCTCCTCCCCCGAGTTGCTCATGCTGATCGTTAAACTCCGTGAAAAAAATACCCACTTATGAAACGCTTATCTTTGTTGGTTACAAATTGTGTACCAAAAATGGACCTGCACGAGATCAATATTTCTTTTCATGGGAATTGGTGATAAATGATATCATTTGCTTTTCCGCAGAAGTATTACTTTGACACCAAGTATTTTTCCTTTTCTTGTCTTCGATATCTATATGTGTATATGTTCTTTCAGAGCTTTACCTCGCTGACAGTGGGATAAAATTGTCGTAATCTACTTCTGCAGCTGCCTTCACTCGGCGAGAGACAGACGACAAAGACAAGACGCAGATACAGTAGCGTCTTTAAGATAATGGGTGATTAGTTGGAAGCATTGTATCTCTTTACGGAGGAATTTCACATGTCAAGGTTTTTTTTTTTGTTAATTATATTCTTAGAGGTATTCGAATAGTTTTCAGTCATGTATTTTGGCTCTAAATATTTTTTTCTCTTTAAATTTCGAACTGAGCTCCCTAATCTTCTCACCAGCGCCACCTTTGTGTAGAGATGAGAAGCAAACCGTAGCTGTTGCGCAAAGGCTGTTGGGTTTGTTTGATTTCGTCAATGGTCAAGTGACTCTCAGTCATCCAAGTTTGTTGTGAAGTTTCCGACTGGTTTCCGATTTATTTTGTTTGTGCCGTTGGTGTGCAACTTTAAATTATTTTGCTCGTTTGATTTGTTTTTGTGAGGCTGAATTCGCTGGTTGTCAAGGACCAATGAGTGTAATGTTAGAAGAATGCCAGTGAGTGGAATTTTAACGCTAGTCTGTGAAGTAGTTTACTCGGAAGCAGCTGTGTAAAGAGCAGGAACCGCTTCTCATTTTGTCAAACATTTTTGTTGGTGAAAAATGGCTGTTGGGGATGTTATGCTCTTAGCTCAAGCTACTGGTTATTTAGTAGCCTTTATTTTGTCGTTATGCGGTATTATTCCTCTTAGTCTTCACTTGCAGTGTTTCAGGGGACACTGTTTGCTCTTCACAACTGGAGTGTTCGGTGATGACGGCAATTTTAAAGCAGTTTGGGCGTCTGTCGGGTACTGTGTGTACACTTTATTTATATCAGCCGTTCTACTTATAGCGGCACTTGTACAGGTCGTACGTATGTTCACCTTACTTTGTAAAGGCAAGGAGAGTTCATTCATGGCAGTGTTTTTGGATTGTGTGATAAACCTATTACTAACTATTTCTATATTCATCGCTGCTATACTAGTCACTGTTGGATTTAAGACATGGTGTGATGCCGTTATGCAAAGATTTGCGTCATGTGATGAGGCATCAGTCATGGAAATTGATAAAGCAGACAAGATCCAAACTCAAGGATTCTTCATACAGATTGGCACTGTTCAGTTTGGTGTCTGGGGTTCGTGGGTGTGCTGGGTGCTATTAACTGTACTCTCTACTCTCAAACTGTGCCGATATCATGAGAGAGAAATCATTAGAGTGAGCATGGCTAGGCAACGGCAAAAAATTATCGAAAATGAAAGTGACCAGCCATCCACATCAGAATCGTAAAAGAAAAGATTGTGCAGCTGTTTAACGAGTATTTTCCAACCTAAGGTTTCTGTGTAGAGTATTTATAAGTAGCCTATAAGGTCTGCATTTTTAAACTGCTGATAGTTTTTCTTCCAGTACTGGTGAGAGGTTTTCTGCTGTGAGAAATGTGTTTAGACATTTGTGTATTTGCTAAAATACTTCTAACACTTGACATAAAAGTGAGCATGAATGTTAATGTTCTGTAATTTCATGCTATTGAATAGGTTCAAACAATGTGCATTAATTATAATGACTAACAATTAAATTACTCTGTATCTCAGTGAATTCGGAATGTGTAATTCAGCTTGTAGCTATTACATGTGCTATACTCCAGTATCTGACTGTTATGGTGATATAAAAATTTACAAATCAGGTGCCAGATTTATTTGGCCAAACCAAAAGTGAGCTAACCCAAGATAGAAATTACACATCCAATAAATGCATCATATTGTGCTGTGACTAATTCAAATATTGTGAGCTGCATAAAATATCTTGAAAATCTAAATATTTCTAGATTGGGTCTAGTAGTGACCTAAGAAATGATCAGTTGTGAAATGGTTTACAAGGCTTCCAGTTTTGAACTAGTAATTGCTGTTAATCAAAACTTTGTACTATACTTGCATTGCAATGTGTAACAAACGTTAATTCTTGTAAGGGGAAGTGCTTTGAGATATTTTATTAACAATGAATGTTGAAACTGAGCATCATTTGCACAAAACCAAACAGTGTTGTAAAGCAGATTATGCTAATATCAGAATGTTTCTTTTTTCTTTTTAATTTTAATGAGAGAGATTTTATTACCATTTACTGAGTTTTATCAATTACTTTTGGAGAACTTTTTTAGTTGCAAGGTTTACTGCCAATGATTTAAATTATAAGAAGTAGAATATTGTCTTTAAGAAGACAAGGATTTTTCCAGCTTATTGCCTAATGGGTGGAGAAATATTTTAGTGCCAGGATGAATTTGACTTTTTTGCTATGGCTGGGCACCAGTTCAAAAATGACATCCCTATTGTATTAGATTTTTTTTTCTTTGAGATTAGTTGCTTAAAAAAAACTGAATTTAGATTTTAAGGATTACAAAGTCACATTTGATAATGTGTGTGTGTGTGGGGGGGGGCTTTTTTATGATAAATTTGCTTTCTTGAAGTTGGAGGAGCTTTGCTTGTCTCCAATTAAGTTTGGTAGCTTTTTTTTTTTTTTTATCATTTTTAGTACTATTCTTGACAAGCTTAACCTGACCATGGAGTGGAAGCTGAAAAACTAATGAGGTGCAGTTTACTATTATGGTGGGGTGAGTTACCTCCATAATGGGAGTCTGAACAAAAGTAAACTTTGCACTCATTGTACTATCAATGAACCCCCCCCAGAAAGAAAGGAGTGATGCTTGGCCCCCTTATCTACTCGACTGCTTACCTCCCACCAGTAGTAAATATACTCCAGGTATAGCTCCTATATAATGCACATGGCGAACAGACATGAGTGACAATATCACCAAATAGAAATAGTGGTGGAACCACTGAGAGAGGTGGGGTGTCCCTGTACTCATTTGCATAAGGAACAATGAACATAATTAAAAAGGAAAAATGAGGGCCATTTGCCCCCTCATTTTTTTCTTTTAATTATGTCCGTAACCAAAAATTGAATAAACATTTGGATTTTTATTCCTGCCATTTAAAATTGCTTTGATAAAACAAAATATTATTTTCTGTTTTAATTATTAACCATCTAAAACTCTGAATTCTTTTAATGCCATTCCTGAGACTCAGGTTAAGCTATCCTACTTGCCCAGTATGTGAATAAAAAAGTTTCAAAAAATACCAACTTATCAAAATATAGTTTCCTTGAAATTCCTAAAGTATTGTTTTTATAAGAAGAGCAAAAACGTTTTGTAATTCATTTAATTATAAAATCAGTCTTCTAAGAATTAAAATGTAAAGATATTAGATATTGGGAGAAAAGAATCTAATTCATATAAGTATAATAAAATGAATGATTCTTTTCAGAAGGAAAGGGTAAGGAGGAGAAAGGAATGAGATATTTTAATGCACATATTGTTTGATGTGTAATGGAACAGCTAGGGTTCTTTGGAATTCATAGTAATGAAGAGATCTCCGAATCAGTACAGTTTGACTTATTTGTGATGAGAGCAAAATGTTTTATGTTGAAAAATCTTATCATATACATAAAATTCAAGTTTTATATTAATTTAGACTATATTGATATAATCTTATCTATAGCATGTCCAAATGACGTCATCACGTTCTTTTTTACACCATTAAAATACGTTTAATGATCTCACCTAGCCCATATTGTGAAAAAACAGTTCTAACTCATTTGTCACCAAAACACAAGTATCTGTATTTTTAGAAATGTGACCAAAACTAAGATCTTGAGTGTGTTTTTTTTTTTTTTTTATGTATGTATGCAATGCATTCAGAACAATTTTGGTAATAATTGGCATGGCTTTTCTTACACTTGATCAACTAAATATATTAAACTTATGGGTTTTTACTAAGGAATAAAATGATATTTATAAGTCAAATTTTTGGGTCGTACCCCTACCCTTCCTTAGGACTACAGATATATACTTCAATTCACCCTAAGATGACACTGAACGGGTAGGTACGTGAAACCTATCACAGTGAACAAACATAGTTCCCAACATTTACCCTGAAAACCAACGCATTTATTGCCCAGAATCATACTTTATATTGTCCTAGCCAGGGTATGAAACTAATAATTTGCCATGTGCTAAATGGCCCGTGCTGCTAAATATTTAGGAGCCATTCACAATTCTTTAGGAGCCCATTTTTTTTTTTCATACACAATTAAAAAGTAACTAAAATTTTGGATGGCGATTTCACCCAGCATAAACTTCTCAGCAAGTACCACGGCCACATTTGTCTTTTGTTGACTCTGCAGCTAAGCAGCATCCAGTGCTTAAATTTTCATTTTGTTGATATCTTTGTTACCCTTCCTATTTCTTTATTGTCACATTTTTTTTTCTTTCTTTTATGCCCTCCTTGGATGACAATTTTATCCATCATGCTGAAAAACTTTCAGTCTGTAAGGACCATGAATGCATGATAGCTTTCACTATTTTTGATAAAAGTTGTTGTTTAACTTTGAGGATATTAATACTTTTGAACAACCATGCATCAATTTTTACAAACTTTTCAGCTTTGTCACTTTCGTTTTTGCCCGCCCCTTATCAAGATAAAACGCAAACCTTTTGGAGAATATTTAAGAACACAAACACATGTTCAGTACATTGTTGGGAAAAAAAAATTACAGTTAACGGAGAAATTTTTGCTACGTCTGATTTTCAAACATTTCCCCCTCCATTTTCAAGGTGAAATACAAATATTTATGAAATAAAATAATTAACAACAATTCTAGAAAGAGGAAATATCGCATTAAACATAAAGTTACGATTACGGGAAAAATCTTCAGTGCGTCTAACTTCGTTTTCGAAAGTTTTGAAACACAAAATTTCCGTGTTCGAAAGTTTCAGGTGGAAAGCATCCTTCACCAGTACCAATTGCCCCAAAATTTCTGTTCAGTTATGTGTCAATCTCGAGAATAACTCAAATTAAGACGGAAAAGGAGAAATTCTAGAAGCCGTGGCACTCGTGCCTGAAGATTACAGGGGAATTTTTGTGACGTCAAATTTTCGTTTTCGGAATTTTCCCCTCCAGTTTCAAAGTGAAATTCAAATATTTATGGAATAAAATGATATATAACAACAATACTGGCCAGAGGCAACATAGCGGGAAAACAAAATTATGATTACAAAAAAAAAATCTTTATTTCGTTTACTTCCGTTTTTAAAAGATGAAATACCGTTCCAGCGCGTATCTTTACATGTTGGAAAATCTCTTTGAAGTGGATTTTACACGTTTCTCGATGCATATTTTTTTACGTGTCGAGAAAAATTCCTGATGCATATTTTTATGTGTTGTAAAATTTCGATGCGTAAACACACTTTTCGATGCATACTAGACGAGTAATTACACATTTTGGCAAACTATGGTTAGAGCAACATGCTAAAAAATGATGTGCCATAAGCCAAGAAGTTATATTGACGCTAGATTTACAATGAATCTATTCAAAGGACAACCGATGTGTAAAGCGATGAACAAATAATCATACAATTCTTCAGTTGCAATTACAGAATTTCACGCAAGCCGTGGCTCCACTCTGCTTTAGGTTGGGAGGGGTGCTCGGAAAGGTCCAATGATCACTGTGGGAGAATCCTGCTCATTGTTTAAGGTCACTCCTGTAACTTGTTTGTGTGAGGTTAGTGTGGGCGAGAAGGGGAAGTCAGCAATGCGATTAATACACAGTTTTATGTGTTAAGTGCATCTTGAAGATGAATTAAGAAACTGAGCGGGGAGAAAAAGGAACAATTCTTGCAAACCACTAAATTGTGAACATAGTCATTCAGATTAAAAATAATCATAATAAAATGTAGTAGAAAGTACATGTAGTTGCAATTTGGCCCCTGATGTCAAATTGCTCGTCAAATGCAAAAATGCAGTCGCATTTCGCCCATGGCCCCAGTTAATTTTGAACCCTGGTCCTAGCTGTTTATTTATAAGTACATACAGTTATTTTAGACATAAATCTAAAAATAATCTGTTTTCAGAAATTAAGTTTTAGAATTAGACCACACGCATGCATAGATGTGCAGTGTTTGGGAGACAAGGATGCCAATGAGTTGATAGGCAAGTGATTGACAGCAAGACACAGTGGGAAGTAACGCAGATGAACATAATTCTTGACCGTCCCCAAAGGCTCAGCGAGTGCATAGGCTATTGTACCTTAAACTGTTGTCATCTTAGGGTGAGCCGCCCCGGTGGCGCAGTGGTCTAAGGCGCTGGCCTCTGATCATTCGTCCGTAAGGGGTCCGGGTTCGAATCCCGGTGAGGCATGGATGTTGTGTTTGTCTTACGACACTGGCTCTCTCCCTTCCCTGGAACCAGTGACCCTAAATTAGGGACGGGCGACTGCTTATAGCCCATTGAGTTGCTCACGGTGGTCGTTAAACCTCCAATTAAAAAAAAAAAAAAAATCTTAGGGTGAATCGAAGTATAGTAGGTGTTGCCATTCAAGATGTCCAATTTACCTCATGTCCAATTACCTCGTAAATGGCAGCACCTATGATAGCTGTAATCCTGAGGAAGGGTAGGGGTACTACCTGAAAATTTGACTTATAAATATCCTTTTATTCCTTAGTAAAAAATCTATAATTCTGAAATATTTATAGTGCAATAGGTTCTGTTTAGTCTCATTTCAAGCTCGAATACAAGCATTCATACTGGAACTGTATTATGCAGTGGAAGAGCACATTCTGTACCTTCAACTCCATAATCAGGTTAACTTTGCCACCAATATAGTAAGGGTGCTTATATGCTTGCTCTGATAGAAGCTGCTTCGTATGCCTCCGGTTAAATTCAATATTTTTTCTCTGCCTGTGGCTTTTGTCCACCATATTGACATAATTCTGATATTAATATTCTTAAGGTATTTCTAGTAATATGGATCAACTTTCTTTTTTTCTCACATTGGAGCCTTTTTCTATGGCAACAAACTTTTTACCCAAGAAATGCAGCTAATTTTCTTAAGCTATATGGACTCATTATAGATTCATTTAATCGTGCATTAGCTCTGATCAACAAGCATCCATTTGCTATGTTATAGCAGTTTTCAGTGTGTGCTCCATATCTGTATTAGGCTTAGTAATTTTAATGATGCGTCGGCAACTTTATTATGACAGTGGACATTCATGTTTGCTGTGTGAATTCTTCAGTTTTCCAAATTACTGAAACACTTGCATGTGTTCTATGTTGTAATGGTTATCATGGTGTGTTCCGTATTCACAGTAAGTCTTGATAGTCATGATGTATAGCAGCTTTATCGTGATCTTGAAAGTGCATCCACTTTTTCAATATTTTCAGTCTGAATTTCTTGATCTTCTGAATTACGTAAGTGCTTATCATGGTTTACAATTAAACTACCACGAATGCAGACATTTTATACACCGGAGGTTTAGGCAAGTTTTGTGCTTGTTTTCAAGTACAACTAACGTAAGGAATTTCGGGAAATAATTAGTGAATCGGTTGATTCTACAGTATAAATCAGATTGTTTAGGGAGAGAAGCACTGAGCATTATAGGAATATCCCCAGCAAATGGGGTAAGGTGAGAAAGCAGTCAATAACACACTGCTCCCCAGAATTAGCCTGGCTTTTTAAATGGGTGGATTTAAACCTCCAGTCAAAAATAAATGGTTGGAGGTAGACAATGAACTGTTCCATTAACTGTGCTTGATGGTTTTAAGATACTTGTGAAAATACTCTTGTAAAGCTTTCCCCTTTTATAGTTTTTCAGCTAAGTTTTCTGCTTGTGATTGATTTAGTATGAAATGATTTTCCATGAAAATGGGAAAGTAGGCTACCTTGAATAGGCCTAACATCAGTACAGATTTATATACTCTAGTTCCTCACAGAGGAGCAATTCTGCCCAATGTAGTGCAGTATTACCTGTATTGATAATGTCTGTTCATATATGCAAAGGAAAGCAAGTTAAATATATATGCACACCCTGAAATGAAATGACAACTATTGTCAAAAAAAAAAAAAAATGTTCAGTTACAAAGAAAGTGCATAAAGTGGAAATGTGCAGAAATATTGTCAACTGTCTGCACATGAAAAGAATGCATCCACCAATATTAATATGAAACACATCTTTCAAAATAACTCTTCAAGAACATGGTTGGCGCATGTTTATTCACTACGCAGAAGTGTAGTATTTTCACAACTAAACTTGAGAATTACATTTCCCTGAAGTAGAAATCAAACTAGGTAGTCTAATGGTAGCACAAATGAGCGGAAATTGGGAGATGCAGATTTGATTTCCTGCTTCAAGTTTCTGAAGAGATGGATAAATAGAAAACAATGAAGATACGGTATAACATTGAAATTGTGCCAATAACATTATACAGAAATGTAGCTGAAAAGTGCTTAATTTAATTTTTGCACTGTTAATGAGCATATTTTCATTAATGTAAATATAATCGATATGAATGTTTATTTATGAACATTATCTGATTCACACTCAACAGGCAGCTGACAAGGTAACAAAATGAAATAGGTGGCATGTGAAGCTCCTCTGTTTTGAGTGAACAATGTAACCCCCCTACTGTTTTCTAACTAAAACTGATAGTCATTTTTTGAAAAAATTCCTTCTTTTTTAAGTATGCAGCAATTTGACAGCACTCTGTAAAACTTACCATTAAGGGTAATTAGCAGTAAATCAGTTTTATGGCATTTTGTAAAGTACTAATGCAACTAGTAAATCAGTTTTATGGCATTTTGTAAAGTATTGATGCAACTGCTTTCTTTCGGGCTGTATTGTAAACTTGTTTTGCTTTTCAGAATTTTCAAAAGTTCTTTTTTTTGTGACTGCATCAGATGTAAATATGTTAAAGATTTTGGTGCTTTTAAATTATCAGTGTAATGCATAAATTACAATGGCTTGGGGTTAGAATTGAAATTTTGAAATGGTACTTGAAAATAGTATTTCAGTTAGAATAAGAAATATTCTATATAAACATCAATGTATCATAAAATAACCCATTCAGTTCAGTTGCTTCCTTGAAAAACATGCCTCCAGTTCTGCTGGTTCACATGACCATTGAGTAGTGCTCTATCACTAGGCTTATTATTCACATATTGTTTGTGTGTGTGTGTTTATACCTAACGCTAAAACAAGAACCAGTTGGGTTTGCCACAAAACATTTTGCTACATAGTTGCTTGTTTCCATTCAAGAGTTTTTTGGTTTTTTTTACATTTGTCAAGAAATTCTGCTGCCGTACCTTTGCATAAATATGCCACTACTTCGTCCAACTCTCCTGTTGCATTTAGCAACAGCTTCACCCATACCTATGATATTTGGTCCCTCTTTACTGAAGTAGTGAGCATTTACTTGAGAGGTGAAACATAGCTATAAGTATGCACTTCTGATGTACCCTTTATAACCAGAGTAGCAGAATATGGATGTACGTGCGTACACTGTGCATGGGTAGTTTCCAAATTATTAGCAGATTTTGCAGATAGTTTTTGTTTGTAAATTAAAAAGGAATAAGTTATTTACAGCAATTATAACACGAGGTTTTACTCAGATTAATATACTTTATTCAATTTTAACTTAAACTTTTCATTGTTTGTCACATCTTCTGAGTTCTGTTTTTACATAAGTTTCTGGCCTCCAGATTTTATCAAGGCCTGTTCTCGATGTATAGGAACTGTATCAAAAGTTTCGTTGACACAAAGAATTTAAATTTTATTGCCAGGGTCCTCTTGCAGTTGCCAGTTATTAAATTAAAATATTTTCCTTATGTATTTTGTAAGTCTACTATTTTTGAATTGTTGTTGAAAATGCTATTTATAAATTTTGAAGGTTCATTAGTGGAATTTTTTCTGGTTTCTGGATATAAAAACTCTTTAGTCTCTTGTTTTTATGAGATTCATATCCAATATTTTAATAATTTGCCATAAAGGTCCATTTCACACATATTCCTGCACATTCAATTAATGTACTTATTTTTGTCCTCATTGGAATCTGTAATGTTCTGTCATAGTTGTATATACGTATATCATAATTGTCAACCATTATCAATCCACTGCTGGACGAAGGTCTCCCCAAGTTTCCTCCACAACGGTCTGTCTTGTACCAGTCTCCTCCATGTCACTCCCGCATACTTTCGAATTTCATCCACCCATCTTCCATGTGGTCTTCTGCTGGGTCTTTTCCTGTCCCTTGGAATCCAATCTAAAATTTCGGCTGTCCATCGATGGTCTGTCCTTCTGGCAGTATGTCCAGCCCATTGCCATTTCAGGGATTTAATTCTGATCATGATGTCTTCCACTCTTGTCATTTTTCGGATCCACGAGTTCCTCTTCTTATCTCTCCTGGTTACACCAAACATGCACCTCTCCATGCGTTTTTGAGTTGTCTGCAGCCTTTGTATGTCTCTTTTAGTTAAGGTCCACGTCTCTGCATCATACGTAAGCACTGGAAGGATGCATTGATCAAACACTTTTCTTTTAAGACATAATGGCATATTGCTCTTGAAAATTATGCTGTTTCTTCCAAAAGCTCTCCAGGCAAGTTTTGTACGCCGATTAATTTCTTCATCAATGTGACCCTCACTTGATATCTGCTGTCCAAGATAAACGTATGTGCCTGTTATCTCCAGCTTTTCTCCATCAATCGATAAATCTTCATTTCTTGTAAAAGCATTGAACATCACTTTTGCCTTCTAAAAGTTCACTTTTAATCCCACTTCTTTACTCTTGTCAGCAAGTTCCTGGATCATACTCCTGCAGCTCTGATGGGGTAGTTGTAAATATATATGGTGTATATATGGTCATATATATATATATATGGGATGTAAGGTCAGGTGATGCGTAACATCACAACCTCTCCTTGACAAATGTCAACCCCGCCTTCTCGTGGTGCATCCTGTTCCCACTAAAGGGGCTCTGACGACCGCCCATAGCGGTATAACTATACCATCGGGATCAGAGGAAATGCTATCCCACACTCACCAACCCGCTTGGCCAGCGTGGTGAGTTATGGCCAAACCCCTCCAAAATGATTTCACAACTTAAATCTTGGCCCTCAGTCTCCGGCAGCTGGAATGTACCTGGCCAAGGCAGCGGCCAGTGCGACATGAAGGCAGAGGGTGCTAAGAATCCCCGGAGGACCGGACTAGGCTGCCATCTGATGCTGACCTTGGCTACTTACAATGGACGCTCCCTATCTTCTGATTCAAGGCTTCTTGAATTGGAAGAGGAACTACAAAGGATCAAGTGGGACATCGTGGGGCTAAGTGAGGTAAGGAGAAAAGGAGAAGATCTCATCGAACTGAAAAGTGGACATCTCTTCTACTATCGTGGGACAGATACTGGCAGAACTAGTGGTGTTGGATTTATAATAAACAAGAAACTGAAGGATAAAGTTGTAGAAGTTGAAAGTTCCTCTGACAGAGCTGCACGACTTGTTATCCAACTCTCGAAAAGATACCAGGCTCAGATTATTCAAACTTATGCACCCACCACAAGTCATCCTGAAGAAGAAATTGAAGAATTTTATGAGGAAATTTGTCATCTAAATAATAAAGGTAAGCAGCACTTGAAAATAATTATGGGAGATTTCAATGCAAAAATAGGGCAACGGCAACAGAATGAAACTTCGGTAGGTAAATTCGGTCATGGCAACAGAAACCAGCGTGGAAATACTCTCGTTGAGTTTGCAGAGGCAGAAGGGTTTTTCATCTTGAACTCCTTCTTCAAGAAAAAAGCCACACAGGAAATGGACATGGAGACATCCAAATGGGACGACAAGTGAAATTGATTTTATTATGTGTAACAAAAAATTCGTCATAGAAGACTGCAGTGTGCTAAACAAGTTCAACACAGGTAGTGACCATAGATTGGTGAGATGTAAGATGCACCTCAACACTAAACTTGAACGTGGCAAGCTCATAGGACAAACAAAATGTATTGACATAACCAACCTTAAAAAACACCATAATACCTTCAAGTTGGAACTGAAGAACAGGTTCTCTGCTTTAGAAGGCCTAACATCGGAAGAGTGGACATCTCTGAAGTTAACAGAAAAGTAACCAAAGCTCTTATGGAAACAGCAACAAAATTAGCTGGGTCTAAGAACAAGTTGCATGTGAACAAATTATCAGGAAAAACGAAAATGTTGATGCAAAAAAGAAGAGAGATGAGGACAACTAAAGAAGATGTGACTTCCAAAGTGGAATATATAGAAACTATGCAAGACAGTAAGAAAAAGTATCACTGAAGACGTAAGGAAATTCAACTGTGAACTAGTGAGGAAAGCAATTGAAAACAACCAAAGCCTAAAGATAGCAAAGGGACATCTCAGTAAGGGAAGAAAACAGATTATGGCACTGAGAAAAGAAGATGGTTCTGTAACAAGAAATAGAGGCGAAATTTTGACAAGAGTGAAAGATTTCTACTCCAAATTATATGAAAGGGATGATATATGCACTCCAGACATCATGAAAGATACCAGTACCAGAGTTCCTCCAGTCCTTCCAGCAGAAGTTGCACATGCAATCAAGAACATGAAGCGAGGAAAAGCTCCAGGAGAAGATGGAATTACTGTAGACATCATACAAGAAGCAAGTGGAGAAATCGAAACAGTACTCGCCCAAATTTTCACTCGATGCCTTAATGAAAGAAAGATTCCTGAGGATTGGAACACCGCTACAATGATCCTGCTACATAAGAAAGGTGACATTGAGGATCTCGGAAACTACAGACCTATCAGCCTCCTATCAGTAGTTTATAAAATCTTCACTAAAGTTCTTTCACACCGCTTGAAGGTAACACTGGACATGGCTCAACCGAGAGAACAAGCTGGATTCAGGAGTGGCTACAGCACAATAGATCATATCCACGTGCTGAGAGAACTAATTGAAAGAGCGAGGGAATATGAACTTCCATTGTGCATGGCTTTTATCGATTATGAAAAAGCCTTTGATTCGATGAAACCATCAGCAGTTACAATGGCTCTGAAAACCTGCGGTATTGAAGATGCATACATTAATATTATTAATAACATCTATGAAAATGCAAGTGCAAAGATTAGGCTGTTTGAAAATACAACACACGTAAAAATTGGAAAGGGAGTGAGACAAGGTGACACCATATCTCCGAGAAGCTCTTTAATGCCACATTGGAGGGTGTTTTTCAGTCACTGAGCTGGGAAAACAAGGGGATAAAGATTAATGGAGATTATCTAACCCACCTTCGTTTTGCTGATGACGTAGTCATTTTTGCAACTACCCCATCAGAGCTGCAGAGTATGATCCAGGAACTTGCTGACAAGAGTAAAGAAGTGGGATTAAAAATGAACTTTCAGAAGACAAAAGTGATGTTCAATGCTTTTACAAGAAATGAAGATTTATCGATTGATGGAGAAAAGCTGGAGATAACAGACACGTACGTTTATCTTGGACAGCAGATATCAAGTGAGGTCACATTGATGAAGAAATTAATCGGCGTACAAAACTTGCCTGGAGAGCTTTTGGAAGAAACAGCATAATTTTCAAGAGCAATATGCCATTATGTCTTAAAAGAAAAGTGTTTGATCAATGCATCCTTCCAGTGCTTACGTATGGTGCGGAGACGTGGACCTTAACTAAAAGAGACATACAAAGGCTGCAGACAACTCAAAGAAGCATGGAGAGGTGCATGCTTGGTGTAACCAGGAGAGATAAGAAGAGGAACTCGTGGATCCGAAAAATGACAAGAGTGGAAGACATCATGATCAGAGTTAAATCCCTGAAATGGCAATGGGCTGGACATACTGCCAGAAGAACAGATCATCGATGGACTGCTGAAATTTTAGATTGGATTCCAAGGGACAGGAAAAGACCCAGAAGAAGACCACATGGGAGATGGGTGGATGAAATTCGAAAGTATGCAGGGGTGACATGGAGGAGACTGGCACAAGACAGACCGTTGTGGAGGAAACTTGGGGAGACCTTCGTCCAGCAGTGGATTGATAATGGTTGACGATGATGATGATGATGATGATATATATATACATACATAGTGTGATCTTTTGTGTGGTTGGTAGAATGTATTGTACTGGCTTATTACTTGTGCTTTATATTCTGTGCGAATAGAGTGGAGTTTGCTTCAGTGACTCGGTTTGGTATTTAGCTGCCACCAGACCAGGATATACATGTATCTCTCAGTCCCCGCCAAACTTATGCTGTTGTGTAGCTACTCAGAAGCATGGTGAAGGAAAAGATGAATTGTATATACTTAAAGCTGGGTGGTTAAACAATTTGTACAATTTTATTTACAAGTTTATCCTTCAGCAGGGAAGTGATTTCCATTGATAACACAACTGATGGTGCATTTGACATACAGTAGACGGTTCTTGATGTCGAGCAAACCAATCTCACAGCATGGCCAGAGTTTGTTCACCTTTCAGACCTGCACTATAAATGTGCACATCACATCGAGAAGTTATTTCATATCCCAGCAATTATGTGCTTCGCAGGTGGCTGGATTTCTCAGGTGGAGAACTTCCTTGGCAGACCACAGTCTGTCATGTGATTCTAATTACTACACATTTACCGGCAGGTAATGCATTGTATATATCCTAGTAGCCTTGACCCGCAGGTAGGCTCCCAACTAACTAGTCGGCCATGGCCGAGTAGCTTGCGTACATATCGAGCGCTTTCATCCTTTAAGCGACGATTTAAAACACCCGTCCTATTTCCTTTTTGAGCAAGAAGTGTCTCGCAAAAGTTCCTTACAACTTTTTGCCCGCTCAAACTCTTGCAGCCCGGACCTCGCACAACCAATCGTTTAAGCGCATGCCTTTGGAGCAAGGGGCCATGTGGTAAACATCTTTCTCCTCCGCCAGTCTCTAGCTGCCTGTACTTTCTGCACTACGAAGACATCCCCATGTTTTGTGAACTTCTGCCTCGGCATGGAATTCACCATGTGAAGAATTTCCTTCTCCCTTCTCATCGTGGGATCCCAGGCACACAATATGGCTGACCTGATATCACTTTTCTTTCTACATGGCAAAAATGACATTCCATCTCCCATTTCGGATTTTTTTCCCATTTTTCCTGTCTTAAAAATTTTTACATCATCACATGTTCTAATAATTATTTGTTTAATTTTTTTATAAATTATCTTATTCTATTGTTACCATGGTTTGCAGCAAGTTTTCTGTTTGGATCCATGGTTGTGTACACAGATACATTTTATTTTTATACAACTACTCTGTTTATAACTATAAAAAAGAGTTACACTTAATAACAGTGCTGCAACACATGTATGTAATTCAACTGAAGTTCTTCTGGAGAAGTGAAAATTTTCTCAATTTAAAATTATGACCTAATTCTTAATATTTTATTCTCAGGCAATTCTCATGTGCAATTGCCGATGTAATTCCGTACACAAGTGTTGTGCTTTGTTGCAGTAGCAGCAAAAACTGGTTTTTAACAGTTACTGCTGTTATGTTATCTCATTCAAAGAATTCAGATATGTCAGAAGTGGATTATGTCATATGATCAAAGTTGTTTCAATAGTACTTTAGAAAAGGAAAAAAGTTACCTATATATACAAAAATTGGTTCTGCATTGTTGCCCACAAGTGCCCTTTGAGAAACACATACATGGATTTATAAATAATCAAATGAAGTATTTCAGTCTACTTTTGTAGCTGCATACAGTAAAGTTTAAGTCAGTAAAGACTCTGAATTAAGGTCCATGTGTTTTTAACAATGTTATTTTGGACTCTAACTCACTCATTGCAGGACCAAGTATTTAAAAATGATCTGACACAAGGCTAACCTGTGTTTTTCAATGTTTATTTGTGTATTAATTCATCATGGATACAATAGTTTATAAGGTTCATTTAATTTAATTATAACCCCTGATGATAATAAAACGTATTACTAAACTGCACTATGTATCTGTTATGTCATATGTTGACATAATTTCATCTGGAAAGCGGTTTCCAGTTACTGAACACCTATCTGGAAACATGAAAACCTATGCAACACAGCACAAGTATTTACTGTCAGATGTTGTTAATGGTGGTGTTCAGTACACAACATGGACCTCACATGCACCAAAAATATAGCTACTAGACCATTGTTCAATTAATTTTGTTCTGAAATATGAACACAGTAGTCAGACATCACTGAATTGCCTATATTTACTGCTCACACAACATTAATAATGTCAGAAAACTTGAAAATTATGTCTCCCTGGTTTAAGAAACGAATCTGCATCTCCTAATTTTTGTTCGAGCATGCTGTCCTTCAGAGTTTGAACTTTTTTTTTTGTAAACAAAAGGAAAAATGTTTGTTTTTATCTGTTGCTATAACATGAAGTGACCACCAAACAATATAAAACCATGCATTTTCAGAAAAAAAATATATATATTATAAAGTTCTGATGTCATCATTGGCTCATTGAAAATCAGTTTGACTTCTGAAAAACTCTTTAAATGGACCATTTATTATTTATTTGTTCTGCAACCCGTTTACACCATGTGCATAAGGATTTTAAACTATACACGGCGGCTCACACATGCAATTAACAGCGTGCATTATAATAAAATACATCGTAAGCTTGGGCAAAGCTAGTAAAAATGTAAAACTTAGTATTGGGGGAAAATATAAAGGAGCAAGTGTGCATTTAACTTTAAAAAATGTTAGCCAGCCGATGTTTTTAGCTGCCATCGTATGTCAGTATTTTCTTTCTTATATTTTATTAATAAACACATTTATTGTGAAGGAAGTAACATACGATAACCATTACATGGTTTCCAGACTTTTGCTCTTCGTGATTATAAATGTGCAAAAAATATCGTAATGTGTTTATCTTTTATGCTTGCATAAAACTGCAGTGCAGCGGAAACCATCGTTATATGTATAAATTTTCCTTTGTTTTCGTTACATAATTTCTTCTTTATAGTAGGGGGTTAGTGACATTTCAAGAAAGGGATGAGGGCCCAGTCATGTGCCTATACTGGTGCCCATAAATTGATGGTTGGGTCACTGTTTACATTCACTACAATTAAAACTTCATTTTGCCAAAGTTTCACTTGTACACAAACAGTTTTGAGAAAGCATTCTTTTACTACATAAAATACTGGAGAAAAAAATCAATTGCATATATATAAACAAACATTTAAAAACTTTCCATGTAAATTAGCTTTTTAAAAATTTTAGAGGATGTTTTTGAGGGGAAAATATTAGGATCATAACATTTCAATACAAAAATACATATTGTAGTAATGGAAATTAAATTAAGATAAATCAAAATGCATACCTGAATAAAACTAAATTAAGGTTCAGCAGCAGTGTGTAACTTATATTATGCTCAGTAAACAAATAAAAAAAAAGGGGGGGGAGAACTAGTGCAGTAAAAATGAATGTTTTTCTACCTTGATTCAGACCCCAACATAGCAGTGTGAGAAACTAGAGGAGCACGATAAACTAACTACTAGGTTATTCCGATAGGTTTCATCTACTGGGTTCAAATCCCGGTGAGGCATGGATGTTGTGTTTGTCTTACGGCACTGGCTCTCTCTCCCTTCCTTGAAACCAGTGACCCTAAATTAGCGATGGGCGACTACTTATAGCTGAAGTGTTGGCTTATGATCATTCGTTCGTGAAGGGTCCGGGTTCGAATCCCGGTGAGGCATGGTTTTTGTGTTTGTCTTGCGCCAGTGACTCTGTCTCTTCCCTAGAACCACTGACCCTAAATTAGGGGCGGACGACTGCTTATAGCCCATTGAGTTGCTCACGGTGGTCGTTAAATCTTCAGTCACGAAAAAAAAAAAAAATCACGAACCTGGACTATTGTCTTTACTGAAGTGGTTGAATGGATTTGTCAATCAAATAAAGTTTACATTTGTTGCTTCATATCAGTTTATTATTTAAAAAAAAAAAAATTACCGTCGATTCCGACGTGTTTCGTCTAGTCTATCATGATTTGCTTATTGATGTTTTGCCAGTGAAAATTTCAGAGTAAAGGAGTTGTTTGCAGACACACTCTTTCTGTATGTAGAAATGTCTAAGTGAATCTAATCAGCTCAATTAAATGTATATTAAATGTAAAATGCGTTTTTCAGCTAAAGACTGAGTCTGTAAAACCATCTGGTGATATAGGTGAACCATACACAATGGCCGTTCCATAAAATTTGAGAGTAAAATTGCACAAAATGAAGAAATATAGGTACAGTAAAATATGTTATTCTTTCTCAAAGTATCTTCCCTCGAATGACATGCAATGGTTCCATTGTTCAGTCCACTTTTCAAATCATGTGGCGAAGGCTTTTGTGGAAGCTGCTTTAGCGACCCCTGTACAGCTTGAATAACGTCATCATTTATGTTGAATGTTGTGCCGTGGAACTTCTCCTTCATTGTTGGAAACCAGAAATTGCACGGGGCAAGATCAGGACTGTAGGCCGGCTGTGGCATGATTTAAATACTGCATTTTGCAAGAAACTGTTGATCACAAGCAGCCACATGTGGGCGGGCATTATCATGGTGTAGGGTCCACTTGCCTTCCAGTTGGTTAATCGATATGTGTCGTCGCAGACACTTCAAGACTGAAATGTAATACTCAGCATTGACAGTAATTTGTGGAGGAATGGCATGTTGGTAGACTACACCTTTATGATCAAAGAAAATTATCATGATCACCTTCCCAGCTGATTTAGTCTGGTAGACATTTTCCGGAGAAGGCGAGCCTGTGTGTTTCCAGACTCTCATTGTACTCTTAGTGAGGGGGTTGAAATAGTGGACCCATGTTTCATTTGCAGTTATTACCATGTTTAAAAAGTTTGAATCCTTTGGAATAATTTGTTTCTACTCGTGACACACCTGAACTCTGGCTAACAATTGTTCTCTTGTCAGGTGATGAAGTACCCATCTGGATCACGTGATGCACCAGTAATTTGTGCCGCCCCGGTGGCGCAGTGGTCTGAGCGATGGCCTCTGGTCATTCATCTGAATGGGGTTCGGGTTCGAATCCCGGTGAGGCATGGATGTTGTGTTTGTCTTACAGCACTGGCTCTCTCCCTTCCCTGGAACCAGTGACCCTAAATTAGGGACGGGCGACTGCTTATAGCCTATTGAGTTGCTCACAGTGGTCGTTAAACATCAAATCAAACCAAACCAGTAATTTGTCGCATAGAATGCTGATGTTTTTGAAATATTAGTTGACACTGCTATGTCTTCACACGTCATTCGTCGATCTTCTTGCAGTATTTCCCAAACAGTGTTAACAACACGCTCCATAACAACACTTTCATGTCAACCAGGCTTAGGAGCGAGTTCTGCCGACAAATGCCATTTTTTGAAATCGTGGTGCCATCTAAAATTTGTTGACTCACCCAAACATTTATCTTTGTAAGCTTTTTTCATTAAATCAGCTGTTTCTGGAGCCATTTTACCCAAATGATAACAAAATTTTATTGCACAATGCATTTCACTTCTTAACTCTGAATCACTCAGCTTCATAGCTGTATGGTGAAATGCAGACGTACCTTAAACAACTGCCCAATAACAAAACCAGAATCGTCTGCCACGGCTTATAACTGTTGCCATAGATACCTCCTTAATTCAGTTAGTCATCTATGTGGTTGTTCTCCCCCTTTGCACTGCTGCCAACTCTATAAAAGAAAAAAAAATTACTCTCTGTTTTTATGCAATGGCCTTTGTACATTAAGAAGTTCCTGTATGCTTAAAATAGGACTTAACTCAAAAAATTTGTGACAGTGCTTTCAATCATATGCAGACAGAATAAATTAATAGTGTGTAGTGTCAACACACACTTACCTTATATAGGGATTAACAGATAATTAACATTACAAGATGCACTGATATTTCCAATGAAGATAGAAATTGCATAAAGAAAAGATTACTGAAAAAAAAAAAAAAAAAAAAAAAAAGAATTCTGGATTGTTTGGAATTTTTTTCTTACTGATGTTTACACTTGTAAGGGTGTGTGCCATTGTACAATTACTGATGTAAAAATATATATGGATCTGTACAAAACTGTTAAATGTGTACGAATAGTTAGCTTAGCTTTTTTTGTGTTTTGGCTTTGTGTCGTGAAACATAAGTTGGTGGTATGTTTGTTAGTAAGCTTATCCAACTTAGAAATAGATCTGTCAATCATTTATGTATTTTTCTTGTTTCCTGTTAACATTGTAGTATATTAAATTTTGAAGTATTTTTCCAATATTTTTATACTGTATGGACTTGAATAAATTCAACAGTTTATTACTTCATGCAGGTCTGTTTTTTGGCTCTGTAATGCTTGAAGTTATGCTATTTATATTAATATGTAGAACACAGCCTGGATTTCCATTTTAAAAAAATTGCACATTCTAACATCATGGTTGTAGATTGTAAGTACTGAAGAAATAAAGGTTCCTTTTGCTCTCGGTTAGAATAGAAAAGGAATTGCATAGAATGACAAATTTGCATAATTGATTAAACTGAATGATTACATGTGGCTGTAAAAAATGAAATTTTGCAGTGAATGCTAGGAAGCACATGGCTGTGCAAATTAAATCCAGTTCATTATTCTATAAGGTTTTAGTGCAGAAATGGAAATCAGGTTATTACAAAAAACATACCAACAAGCACAAAATAAAGTTTGAAAAATGTATTATGATCTACAAAGAAATGCTATGGAATCTTCTGGGATGCATGTTATGTGTATATTAGTTCCTTGAATAATTAGTAAAGTTGTACATAAGTAAATAGAGTTAAAACTTGCTGTTCTCAAATTTGTTTAACATTTGAGTTTTATACTCAAAGTGCTGAACAATCATCAAAGCAAAGGCGTGGGGGAGCTTTTAGCCATGTCTGTGTTATGGTGAATATTAAGACCTACTTTCACAATTTTGAGTACACTGTTCAAAAATTTGAGGAGAAAGTTCATTCACACTTATGTGGAGTGTGGTTGTCCATAGAGCTAAATTAGTGGACATTTTTAAACATTTTCATATAATTGTATTATATGAACAATTCTTCAGTTTTAATAAAGTAAAAATGTGTTTTAACTATTTTTGTACAGCACTTATGATATTTTAGCAAAGTTTAAAATTGCAACTGGGAAGTAGTTAGGTGACTGCTTATAGCCCACAGAGTTGCACACCATGGTTGTTAAACTGCCAAACAAACAAAAGTAGTAGCATTTCCTGAAATATTTTCAGGCAGGAAAAGTTCACTTATGTGTTGCTGTGTAACAGTGCTACTCTTAAAGGGGTGCGAGCATTACTACTAGCAACTAACCATTATTATAAACAGATTAAATTGAGCTGAACTAGCTTGAGATTTTCCTTTTTATTATTTCATGTATGTTTCACAGTACCACCTCAGTACTTCTAAACAGTGCAACTTATAAGGTAACAAGGTTGATTTATTAGCAAACATACCAGAACTGAGCATTGAAAATGAATGACTTTTTCTCTTAATGTAATCACCTGGAATGTTACGTTCCTACTCCAATAACGCAACTATTGCTCAAAACATTTAAGATTCCTGTTTTGGAATAGCATTCCGAGTTTACATCACTTTCTCATTAACTGCCTTCATAAATCTGCATGTCTCATAAGGGGTGGGCTGAAGGACTGAAATCAACTGCATGTGATAGTTAATAACTTCACAGAAAGTGTGCTTACAGTGACACACATGCACAATTACTTTGTTTCTATATGAAAAATGAGGCAAAAATTGCAGTGGTTATTAATGATAAGTAGGTGGTGGCCACACTGAACTGGAAAACAAAACTTATACTTTTGATAAAAGTACACAAAATTAGAAGCTGTAAAAAATGCTAGAACCTAAAAAAGGAATTGCTAATTAGTTGCATTCAAAAAGCAATTACCGTATTTCCTGGTGTAATGGATGTTATTTTTTTTTTCCTGAAATTCGTCTCGAAAATTTACCATGCATCCTGGAGACCGAAGGTTATGTTTATCGTAGGCCAAGGCTAACCCCAGAGGAAAGTTATGTATGTTTAAATGTTTACCGTAAACCTTATGAATAACAAGACTGCCTTCATCGTGAAATGCTGTGGGAAGATTAATGTTTTTCTTCATGTTGCTTTTGCAGGGATGCATATATAATAAACCATGTGGTCTCTACTACAAGACACACACACATGGAGTTCTACGTCAAAAGAGTCGCTCTAATGGTGTTTGGCAAAACGTGTAAACAATCTTAGTTCACCTGTTTGAGAAGCTTTTCTCACAGTCGTAACTGAAAAACAGGTGATATCTGTAAGAGTATTTTTATGTTTATTATTTTTTTCTCAAAATTTTGCATTTTAAAATTGGGGTGTGTCCTTAATGCTGGGAAATATGGTAATTGCTGATTAGTTGCATTCAAAAAGTGTCTATTATAAACCTAGGAAGCAGCCTGTGTCAGAAATATAGGCCAACCAAGAAGGATTAAAAAAAAAACAAAATTTATCTTCCTGACAAAGGTAAGAGAGGAAGATAATAAATTCATGTAGTTTATGCAATTTACAAGGTAAGAAGAAAAAAAATTCTCACAAAATGACTTCAAAATAATTTTTTTTTCAGCCATACTTACTTTTCAAGCTATACTACTGATCATATGAAAATTCATTTAAAACTACTCTTGCCAAGTGGGTTGGTAAGTGTTGGAGAATTTTTTAAAGAAGTATCATTTTCAAGAGAAATTTGCCATTACATCTTAAAAGAAAAGCATTGAATTAATATATCCTTCCAGTTCTTACTTATGGAACAAAGAAATGGACCTCAGTTAAAAAAGACATACAGAGGCTGCAGACAATTTAATGAAACATAGAAAGATGTATGTTTGTGGTAACCAGGAAAGGTAAGAGGAACTCGTGGTTCAGGAAAATTACAACTGTGGAAGACCTCATGATCAAGGTATAATCACTGAAGCGGCATGGGCTGGACACATTGCTGGGAGAACTGACCATCATTAGACAACTGAAATACTAGACTGGTGAGTTAAGCAAGATGATCCAAAAGTCAGGAAACTTAACATTTTATTTTCTGTATCAAGCATGTTTAAATGAGGATTTTACATGGAAAACACACTTGGAACTTGCATACACATAAAAATAAATGTTCAAAATGATTACTACTACCCTTCAAACATAAGTTCATGTAATGGTACCTATTGTTAGACCCTTCACAAACTGTGAGGCTCTATGCATTCAGTAGGTTTGGAGTGGTGTTAAGTGTTACTACTGTGCTCACATTTTCAATTCAGTTTATTTAGCTGTTACATTAAAACTGAGAATCCAAATTAATATAACAACAGTGTAGGTAATTGTAACAGCAAGGGAGATCTGGGAAAAGACCACAAGTGTCCTTACAAGGCCCTGGTCTCCCTATACAAGTATAGGCAAATCAGAGTTGCACCTGAAAGCATGGCGTAGAACTTTCAAAGATAGTAGGATAAATTAATGTTAGTAAAGTTGTTCCCTCACCCACTTTTTTTTTTTATCCACCCTTCTCCCAATCCCCACTTACCCGTTTTATCCTTTTCTGTCACTTCTTTTTTTTTTCTCTCCCCGTTTTCCATTTCATTTTTCATTTTTTCCCTTTCTATATTCATATAGTTTAGTTAATATTCTTGGTAGTCCTAGAACATCAAGTTTTTTTTTTAATGGATTCAAATTATTTATTACTGTAAGATCATGAGGTAGAGAGTTCCGAAATTGAGGCCTAGTATAATTTATAGACTGTTTAACATATTGAGTACTGGGAAAAATTGGTCTCAGTTGAGATCCACCTCTAGTATCATAGGCATGGGTAGGTAATGAAGTTTCAATTAATGTATGATCTATATCATGTTTTACTCTCCTATACACGACTTTTCCAAAATTATAATTGTTTTAGTTTTAATGTTATATTTATTTGGGTCAGTGTGTGTAGAGGGTCGAGTTCATTTGTGAAAAGTAATTTATATCAGTTTTAATTCCTGGAGTCTAATATATTATGCAATAATTTAAATGTGATTGTACCAGAGAATAATATAAAAGCTTTTAATGTTGAAACTAAGAAATTAGTAAGAACACGACTAACTATCCCAATACTTGAAGATACTTTATTCATTAAGAAGTTTACCTTCTTAATGAATAAAGTTTTCTCATATAGTTTAGTTAAAAATTTTGCTTTCAAAAATGGCCTTTAAGATAGTCCCAAAGGAAAAAATAATCAGCAGTCATAATAGACACAAACCTTTCAAAATTACTTGTTCAAAAAATCAATGCAGTCTGATGTACAGTATTTTCCAAGAATAACACTGCAGCTCCATTCATCTTGTTGGTTTGATGTTGGAAATAAAGCCACACCCAGTTTAAAATCGCAAGCAAACATACCACAAAGGAATTTTTATTTGACTACCATGCTAACTTCCTCTTCCCCTCTGCTATTGAAGTAGCAAAGTGCATTATATGACTTTCATTGAAGATATATGACTAATAAAGGGAGGTGTTAGAAAAACTACTGATTTATTTTTAATACACATCAAATAACATTCAAGGTGGATGGACTGTAGACATGCCGGAAGTTATGCACTGAAGGACAGTAGTCACCATTGCTTCATTGCTGTGTACTTGCATAACTTTTCCTCTCAATGGCTAAATACCTTCCGTTTACTGGTGTCTCATTTACTGGAGAGGGAGGGCGTGTGGAAGACCATTAAGTGTTTCACAACGGGACATTTGCCCCTTGTGGTGGGAAGTGAATGTTTTTTATCCTGTGGTTGACACCTACAGTAGATGTCTTAATGGCATAGAGATTGGCCAGGTGAATGAGTTTGTATATTTAGGGAGTATGTTTGATGGAGAGAGAACAAATTATATGGTGAAATTGGTAGGTGAGTGAATACTTCATTGAAAGTCATAACCACCTTAGAAGGATTTCACAGGAATGATAGGTTCTCAAGGAAGTCCCGAATGACTATGTATGAAAGTGCACTTGTTCCTACTGTGAAGTACAGCAGTGAAACCTGGGTACTGCAGAAAAGGCATAGCGTGCTGGGGAGATGCATTACTTACGGGGGTGGGTGTGTGGTAAGACATGCTGATCCTGTGAGGAATAAAAATGTGTTGCAGATGTGTAATGTGAGGCAAAATGCTGTTAGTAAGGTGGAGACTAATATTCTTAAGTAGTTTGGCCATGTTGAAAGAATGAGTGATGAGGTGCTGACTAAGAGAATTTTTTAGCTCAAGTGGCAGGAAAGAAAGGTAGAGGAAGGCCCAGGAAATCTATGGGAGGACCAGATTCAGGAATGTCTACTTGAGAAAAAAATTGATTATGAAGTACAGAAAGTCTTGTGTACAGCATGTGATGGATGTTAATGAAGCTCTAACTGTGTGCCAAGATTGTTGTAAATGGAGACATTTGATGCACCAACAGTAAGTAAATTTTAGTTCTATCAGTTAAATGTGTACTTGGCACATGGTCTTTCTTTAAAGAGCTAACCTCTGCTTCTTAGAGAACAGCTTAATGATATGTATGTATGTATGACTCCTACAATGGTTCATGTGTTTAGGAAGAAGCAGACATTACTCTAATTTCACATGTGATAACAAAAGGGTGCACAATTTTGTGGTTTTTCCTGGTGCGGGCTCACTGACTAGACTACGCAGAAGGTCGAAAAGAAATCTGCATTTTACCCTAGCTGGTGTGAGATCAGAAAAGAAAATACTGACTAAAGGGGGAGTAAAAATTTTCAAACAGTAAATCATAAACCACTCATACAAAAATGGAAGGCCAGATTGAATCCTTCCAAAATGCTTATTCACATATAATCATGTAAGTTTTGAGACTATTCGCACTACCTCTAAAACCCCATACAAATAATGAAAAGCCAGTGCTCCAAATTCTTAACAGCTGAGTGTCTGCCATAAACAATTCATGAAATTATCTGTTTTAGTATTGTGAATATCATTTGGATCTATAATGTTACCGTAAAGGGTTATGTGGAGTATCTAGTTAAATGCTTCATTTCAGAGCTCCACTTTTGCAAAATAGAGTTTAACATAGTGGGGTTATAATCGGAAAATATGGTATATAATGTATCACATTTCTAGAAGAAGCTTCAGTGGTATTGTGATTAATAAAAATGTTGAAAATTAGCCTCTTTATAATTTAGTCTTCCAAAAAAAAAAAAAAAAAAAAAAAAAAAATCCTTCCTAGTAGTCAGAAATGCTAGTTTTCTAGCTAGTCATCCAAGCTGAGTTGAGGTTCAAGTACCGATATGAGTGTGTGTTTATACTGTGGAACTAGTTCACTGTCTTTCCTGGAACAAGTGGCTCCATATTACAGATGGGCAACTGCTTATAGCCCAAAAAAGATTTTTTTTTGAAATAGGAAAATAGATTCAATTGTGTCCAACCAGTAAAACATTGCACATGATATGTAAATTTTAAACGGAAGAAAAGTCATCTGCTGAAGTGCATGTGATTTCTTATGTCTACAGATATTTTTGTTGTGTTTCATAGATATATGGATGAAACCATTCTTCATCTATGCAAACATATGATGCTGCAGTGGTCTAAGCGATGAAAAGGGGTCCGGGTTTGAATCCTGGTGAGGCATGGATGTTGTGTTTGTCTTAAGGCACTGGGTCTTTCCCTTCCCTGGAACCAGTGGCCCTGAATTAGGGACAGACGACTGCTCGTTAAACCTTTTAGCCCATTGAGTAGCTCACCCTGGTCATTCGCGCAGTATGAGGCCAAGCATTGCCTGCTGTAGGAGAGCGTGCTTTCTGTTCACCAGTGCCGGGTACTTCTCCTCCAAAACGACATACATCCGCTACAGCTGTTTAAAGTAGAGGTTGGCAGTGATGGTCCGACCATTTGGAACAAATTCATAATAGATTATCTCCTCGAAATTCCACCAGACGCAGATCATCACCTTGTGCTCATGTTTGGCAACAGGTTCAGGAAGCTGGCCCAGGCTCAACCACTGCCATTGTGTGTTAGGATTATGAAAGTAGACCCACTTTTCTTCTCATGTAACAATTCTCTTGATGAAATGTACATCGCATGGGTTTTCTAGGAGTTTCGTGCGTACTTCCATTCGGTGGTTTGCATTAGCTGGCGTCAGTTTGTGAAAGACAGTGCCGCAGCTCCTGTAGACCTTTTCAAGGTCCTGAAGGGGACAAACCACTGTGGTCCGTGATATGCTCAGAGTGTTGGTTGTCGGATTTGCCTCTACAGCCTGGCGCACAGACTCCGAATCCATGGTTCATGGTCTGCCTGACCTTGGCTGATCATTGAAGTTTCTGTCACCTGAGCAAAATTTCTTGAACCATTTGGTTGTGGTGCTGTGGTCCACTGAACCTTCCCCTTTCCCATGATAAAATGCTCGAGCAGCGTTATGGCCGAGTTCAAACTCGTAAAGCGAAAGTTCCTTAGTCAGTTGTGGCTGTTCATCTTTTAGGCATTCCAACCACAGACAGAATGACGACATGCAATGCTGTTCACAGCAACAACTACCACTTTATATTCCTTTTGACTGACTGCAGTGTGTGACTTGAACTAGTTTAAACATGTGACGTACATGCCGAAGCACATGCGTTTATGCAAATATTGCAAAACTTTTGACTCTCCCTCTGTAGATGCTTTTGAATTATGGACCTGGGCTACTTAGAATTTCATGGACTGCAAGAAGAACTTATCAATCAGTTATTGATCAAATCAATCCCAGCTGCTCCTTTGAGACAATTATCTGTAAGCAAACACTCGCATATTTTGGACATATGCTACATGCCAATAATGGGTTTAAAAAAATCATCATGCTTGACAAGGTTAGAGGAAGGGGAAGATGGAGAATGAGATGGTTGGATGAAGTCAAAGACTCTTGTGGAATGACCATAGAACAGTTACTAGATCTTGCTGACAACAGATCAAAATGGTGAGCTTTTGTTCATACAAGTCGCTGAGAGTCTAACACAACGTGGTGGAATCTAACAACAAAAAATGTCACAAAGGTCATAAAGGTAATAATTGAAAATAGAAGCAAATTCAAACTAGAATGTATAGCCATCTGTAATTGGCCGCCCCGGTGGCGCAGTGGTCTAAGGCATTGGCCTCTGATCATTCGTCCGTAAGGGGTCCGGGTTCGAATCCCGGTCAGGCATGGATGTTGTGTTTGTCTTACGGCCCTGGCTCTCTCCCTTCCCTGGAGCCAGTGACCCTAAATTAGGGACGAGCGACTGCTTATAGCCCATTGAGTTGCTCACGGTGGTCGTTAAACCTCCAATAAACAACAAACAAACAACATCTGTAATTGAATATTATTGTCCTTTCTTAAAATTGGATGTATGCATATCTTAAAATCTTAGAAATTTTTAAGCATGCACATTTGCTAATTAGTTTTTGTTTTTTTTAACTGTGAGCCTGAATGCTGAGGTTAACACGTGTGATTTTAATACACTGGTGTACAAAACTTAAGGACGAGCCAGGTTTTGACCTGTAGCATCGCACAGGAGTGGCCTGGATACGTGAAATTCAAACCATAGGAACTCCATTGTATACTGAAATGATGATGGAAACAACACCGATACAAGTGCAGATACTAAAGGATATAGTGGAACTTTATTCAGAATCGGCTACATAACACTGGATGCCATGATACAGATGTGTCATTGTCAAAGATGTTACAAAGGAAAGAGGAGGCCCTCAGTAGGGGATATGATCATCCCTAACGTTGATACATGATTTGCACCATCCGTCCGTACTTCACACTAGGTTGTTGATGAGTTCTTGCGGTAACATCCCTCATTCTTCTGTCATCACCATCTTCAGTTGTTGGAAAGTTTCTGGTGCGAGTTCACATGCCACAATGCATCACTTCAGTGTGCCCCATGCATGTTCTATGGGATTAAGGTCAGGGGACTGTGTTGGCCAATCCATCCGCTGAATGTCTTCACTTTCTCACAGCCACTGTACAATGGGGTGTGGCTTTGTTGTCCATTAACACAAACTGTGGGCCATTGTCACCTCGGAACAGACTGGGCATGGGGAATGATTGTCATTGCAGTGGTGCCTACTGGCTGTAGTATCTGGAGCTCCATATGTCCATTGATCACATATGAGAAAAGTCTGTGGCTGCCTTATCTATCCCTTTCATTGATGTTTTTGGGGCGATGCTGAGCATCTGCCTTATGCTAGATTAGCTGACATCCAGAATTGCTAAAGAGACTAAATCTATTTTCATCAGTAAAGAGTACTGTACTGCACTGTTCTGTTATGCAGTCTTTATGTTCTCTGGACCACTGTAAATGGTGTCTCCAGTAAGCAGTTGTTAATGGAACTCAACTTATTGGTCGTCGGGCAAACAGTCCACCTTTATGTAGTTGCCGGGCCACTCTAAACTGTGATTCTGTGTGTCCTGTGCTCATGTTCAGTTGTTTTGCAAGATTACTTGCTGTCTATTGTCAATCCTTCTTGACTTGTAGGAGCAGATAGCGGTCCTCACTGGAGGTGGTTTTTGTTGGACGACCACCCCTAGTCTTTCATACAGCTGTACCTGTAATCCTAATGGCTGACTATGCACCCAATATGTGCTATGGGTGATAACAAACTCTTGGTTCACGCTCATTACGATTTGTCCCTCCTTGAGCCTCCTAATTATTCGTCCACAAGCAAATTTATCAAGAAGTTCTCGATGTGCCATTTCGTCATCTAGCACACAACAAACACTGACGTCTGTTACATTTATGTAAACCATCTGGTGACTTCTGTTCAACTGATGTTATTGGACTGTGCGAGTGCATTTTGTTCTCGTATTACACAAACCTCATGTCATGCTCTATGCATGTGCTGTTACTCCTGAGTTAATTTGTGTTTGGATACTCTGGTATTTACAGTGTTATTTTACTTTTCCAACTTCATCCTTAAGTTTTGCAACACGTGTATTAACTCTCCTTCCTTCCACTTGTCCGACAAACAAGCTTTAGAATGCAGCATACATTTTAGTTCATAAGATAACTGATTTTTTTTCTTTCCTACCAACATGCAAAACAATATAAAGTAGCTTAAGTGTATGTGTTCTAGCCTTCACTTGTGGATAAGTGGGCTGAGTCTCTGACTTCTTACCATTCATCTAAGATGGGCCTAAGTCGTGGATGGTTTGCTTGTCGATGGCTTTATCTCTGTCCTTTCCCTGGAACCAGTTGCCCTTTGTTTGGGATTATACCTTTACTTTTGAAAGTGCATTTTGAGTACCTTTTTGCATATGATTACTGTAGATGTGAACACAATTTTCTGTTGCATTGTCTAGCTTTTTAGGTACAAAATTTCCCTATAAAATGACATAAATGTTAATCTTTTTGTTTGACAATACCTTAGTTTCTGTAGATGAGAGTGGAAAAGTTATTTTTTTTTTTAATTTAGGGATACTTTATATATATATATATATATTCGAGAAAAAGTCACGTAGGAAATAGACATGGAGGCACCCCAATGGGATGACAAATAAAATTGATTTTATTCTTTGTAACAAGGAATTCATCATTGAGGATTGAAGTGCCCTTAACAGGTTCACCCGCCACTGGCGAAAAGGGCTATATTTTCACATTGGTGCCCGAGCGTGAAAAAGGTTCGGTACGGGAAGTGATGATGGGATGCAATGGCTGTTCATCTATAGGACCACTTGGGCATGTGCTCTACCTACCATTTTTCAGGAAATTAGATTAACAAAATATTTTTTTCAATTTAAAAAAGTTCTGTGAGTGTGAAAATTACATTTAAAATATATTGAATTAATACAGAGTGGAAGAAATATTCCCTAAATACGTGGCAAATACGTCATGATAATTAACACAGCAATCACACATCGCTAACTTGACTGTGATTACTGTTTCACACGTGAATACAATCGCATCAGAAAACTTTTCTTTGCACTTGGGTCTAACAAAAGAAGCAGTTGGCATCATTGAAGTTAACAGAATCCTTACCAAGGACTTTATGGAAACAGCAACAAAAATAGGTGGTGCTAAGAGAAAATTGCATATGAAGAAATCATAAAAAAAAAAAATGATGCCGAAAAAGAAGGGAGATGAAAATATACAAAGAAAATGTAACTTCCAAATTAGAATATATAGTGATACTTTTCCACACAGCTTTGCAAGACAATGTGGGAAAATACCACTGAAGACAAGGAAATTCAATTGTGAACTAGTGAAAAAAGCAATTTCAAACAACCAAAGCCTGAAGAAAACTACAAGTTATCTCAATAATGGGAAAGAAGATTGTATTGTAATCTCAATATTGTGGGAAAGAAGATGGTATGATGGTACTGTAATAAGAAATAGAGGCAAAATTTTGACTAGAATTAAACAGTTCTACACAAACGTGTATATGAAAGAGATGATGCACCTGTTATAGCCATAAAGAAATGTACCAACACCAAAAGTCATCTTGGGCAGAAGTTTTAACTTGCAATTCAGAACATGAAATGGGGAAGAGCTCCAGGGGAAGATGGAATAACTGTGGACATTATACTAGAAGAAAGGGGAGAAATACTACAGTCCCCCAAATTTTCACTAGATTTCTTTATGAAGGGAATATTCCTGATCTGATAACTGGAACAATGATCCTGCTGCACAGAAAAAGGGACATTGAGAATCTCTGGAACTACAGACTCATCAACCTCAGTTGTTTATGAAATTTTCACTTGAATGCTATTGCATAGCTTGAAGAAAACACTGGACAGTGGCTCAAACAAGCTGGATTCAGGCATGGTTTTAGCAATATAAATCACATCTATGTTCTGAGAGAAGTAACTGAAAGAAGGGATGACTGTGAACTCCCATTATGTAGGGCTCTTATTGATTTATGAAAAGGCTTTTGACTTTGTGAAACCATCAGTAGTTATAATGTCATTGAAATCCTGTAGCATTGAAGATTCATATACTAATATTAATAACATCTATGAAAATGCAAGTACAAAGGTTCGACTATTCAAGTAAGCAGTTCATATTAAAATTGGTAAGGGAGTGACACAAGGTGACACCATATCTCTCGAGCATTTCAATGCCACATTGCAGAATGTGTTTCATTCATTCAACTGGGAAAATGGGAAGACAAGGCCAAAACATTAATGGAGATTACTTAACCTACCTTCATTTTGCTGGCGATAGCCATTTTTGGAAGTGCCCCTCAGAGCTGCTGAGTGTGGTCCAAGACTTTGCAGACAAGAGTAAAAAAGTAGATTTAAAAATGAACTTGCAGAAAACAAAATTGATGTACAATGCTTTTACAAGAACTGAAGATCTAGCAATTGATGGAACAAATCTAGAAGTAACCAATTCCTTGGACAACAAACATCAAGGGGAATCTGCCTTGAAGAAGAAATTAATAGCCCTCATGGGTGCTTATAGCTTAGTTTCCAGGAGGGGGCAAACATAAATTGTTTCCACGAATAACATAACAACATATACAAACACCTTATGCAAATTTTCACCGTGCCTTCTTGTTATCTAACCATTTTTACCATTCTTAACATGTAAATTTAGTTTGAAAACAGAAGACACAAAAATTACATTAAAAATAGATAAATGAAATTAAAGGAATACATTTTGGGACAATAAGGAAATTTCTTTGTCATTCTTTTGATCATTTTTCTCACTTGTATCGCATGGACCACGATACTCCCCCCCCCCCCCATCATCCCTGAGACTGCACATTTGATCATTAAGAATGAAAAAATACCTTCAAGCCAAATATCTGGGGAAAACTTTGAGAGATCTTTGTCTAGTAGTGAGTAGCTGCTGAAGAGGATGATATATTTTTCATTTTTTCACTTTTCATATTTTTCCATGCTGATCACCAACATGCAATAGAGGATTTCATTATTACTTTCTACTGTAAATTTCCTAGTGTTCCCCATTTTTCTACATAAACGTGCATCCAGAAATTCTACAGAAGAAATTAGCAATAAGAAAAAATGTTATAATGAAAATCTGTAGTACCTTCCAAAGACAGAAAGGGCACAGTCCAATTTCCAGGGGAGAACAAATGCCCCCTGTTGGCCTCTGCCATACAGGCGCCCATGATAGCCCTAAAGAACTTGATTGGAGAGCATTTGGAAGAAACGGTATACTTTTCAAGAGAAATGCACTTTTATGTCTCGAAAGAAAGGCATTTAATCAACACATCTCTCCAGTTCTCACTTATGAATCAGATATGGGCCTTATCTAAAGACATTCAGAGGATGCAAACTACTACAAGAATCATGGAGAGAGGTGCATGCTTGGTATAACTAGAAAAGATCAGAAGAGGAATACATGGAGTAGAGAAATGAGAAGAGTTGATGACATCATGAAAAGAATGAAGACTCTCAAGTGGCTATGTAATGGACATATTGCTAGAAGAACTGACCACATTTGCACAGCTGAAATGTTAGACTATATTTCAAGGGAGGGGGGGGGCAGGAAAAGACCCAAAAGATGATCACGTGGAAGATGGGTGGATAAAATTTGAAAGCATTTTGGAGTGACATCAAAGAGATTGGCTCAAGACAAAACGTTTTGGAGGAGACTTGAAGAAACCTTCATTCAGTGGTGGGTTGATTGATAATGGTTGATGATGCCCAGTGTAAAAAAAAAAAAAGTGTAGTTGGAAATTAATTTTTCCAGTCCCAGTTGTAGAAGGTAATGTATTGTTGAACAAAAATCACACAGTATTTATACCACCTAACAGAAAATTAAGCATTGAACAAAATCATTGGGAAATGACTGTCACATATGAAAATTTTATCTAAAAGGAATGTTCTAAATTAGACACTTTTTCTTGAAATGCCAATATATTGTAATACCTCCACAGAGCTATAGCTAGGAAAAGGCTGCATTTCCTTTTCCCTGACCAGTGGCACCCATATGAGTACTTTTAGTGTGTGTGTGGGGGGGGGGGGCACTAAGAAAAATCCTTACCTCCTTCCTCCTTCAAGGCTGTCAAACATTTTAGCAAATGTACAAAATACTAAAATACAACAAAAGTAATTGATACAATCAGTTATTAATATCTTATTATTTTTAAAAATGCTTTAAATAAAGGTTTCGTCTATTTTAGTGTTTTTAAATTTATCAAAAATTTGGCTATACCAACGGCTGGGGTCTCGAGCCCCCCTTCCCCTTATGGGCGCCCTTGCTAGTGACTCACACTATGGTCCAGTGCTCAACCTCTTTTATATTGTTAGACAGACCTCCTTTGCCCAACTTCAATCATCAGCCCCCTCCTACTTCTCTGTCTAGCTATGGGTCTGCACTCCTGAAGCGGAAAATAGTGCATTTAAAAAATCAAATAATATATTTGTCATCACATCAAACATTTATAAATCCACTTCTGGATAAAGGTCTCCCCAAGCTTATTTCATAATTCTTTATATTGAGCCAGTATGCTCCAAGTCCCTCGATCATACTTTTGATTTTCATCCACCTATCTCCAACGTGGTCTTCTTTTTTAATATTTTCATGTTGCTTGATATCCAATTCAGCATTTCAGTTGTCCAATGGTGGTCAGTTTCTTTAGCAATATGTCCATCCATTTCCAATTGAGGGTCTTCACTTTGATCATGATGCCATCAACGGTTATCATTTTCCTAATATACGTATTCCCATTCCTATCTTTTCTGGTAATACCAAACGTGCATATCTCCATGTTTCTTTGAGTTGTTTACAGCCTCTGAATATCTTCCTCAGTTAAGAGGTCCATGTTGCTGATTCATATGTAAGGACTGGAAAGATGCATTGATTAAACACTTTCCTTTTAAGATATAATGGTAAATTGCTCTTGAACTGTTTCTTCCAAAAGCTCTTGAACCAAGTTTTATATGCATACTTATTTCCTTTACAATGTGGGTCTCACTTTATATTTGCTGTCCAAGGTAAATGTAGGCATCGGTTACTTCTAGATTTGCCCCATCAAGTTCCAAATCTTCAGTTTTTGTGAAAGCATTGTACATCATTTTTTTTTCCTTTTCTTTAAATTCACTTTTTTGCTCTTGTCAGCAGGTTACAGAATCATACAATGATGGTGGGATCAGCAAAATGAAAGTAATTTAAACAATCTCCATGAATCCTTATCCCCTTGTCTTCCCAGTTCCATAATTGAAAGATATTCTGCAGTGTGGCACTAAGGAGTTTTATACATCACTAATCATAGCCAAAGTCACTTTACCCCCACCTAGTGTAAATATTTTATTTCAAAAAATAGCTACAGCAATTTCTGGATAATTATGACTATACCTATTAGAAATCAAAAAGAAAAACAAGATTTCAAAACTGATCAGAAACTGCAGAGATATACACAGTAGAGTCACATTATTGTGACCACCACCTACTTTTGATGTCAACAGCATGTCGCCAATGAAAGAAGGCACATATCGTGAGTTGGCTTGGAGGGTATATAAGGTGTGTTGTAGGCAATCTGAAAACATATCACTCATTGCTGTCATGGATAAAAGGAGAGATTTATCAGATTTACAAAAAGGGATGATTATCGACTTTCGGGCCAAGGCTGGCAGTATTTCTGAAACAGCGTAGTTTGTGAACTGTTTGTATGCTGCTGTGGTTAAAGTGTATTGTGATTGGACAAATGGCACCATTATGAATAAACGATGTGGAAACTGTGGAGCACCATATGCCATTGATGTGAGAGGTGAACATCAACTTCGAAGGTGTGTGAGTGCCGATCGACATGCTACAGTGGAGTAACTCACTGACTGGCTGAACCAGGGGGCTACCGGAAGTGTGTCTAAAATGATAGTTCACAGGACCCTGCTGTGTGTGGTGCTCTAATGCAGACAGATGGTCACTGCACCGATGCTAACGAAGGTGCATCGGCAGAAAAGGCTTACATTTGCATGGCAGTATCGGAATTGGACCTCTGCTGATTGGCAAAGGATTACCTTCTCTCATGAGTCACACTTTCTGCTTCATCGGATGGATGGATGTTAGCGTATAAGGTGAGAAGCATTGGAGAACAAACACTCTTCAACCACTGCTGGCAGAACACAATCTGGTGGGGGAAGCGTTATAGTCTGGGGAATGTTTTCGTGGCATTCCCTGAGTCCACTCATGCCTGTGGAAAACACTATGGACCAAATTCGTTATGAATCCATCCTTGCAGACCACATACAGCCATAGATGCCGATTGCCTTCCCTGGAAGGGATGGGATTTTCCAGCATGACAGTGCGATGTGTCATGCAGCTAGAAATGTCTGAGAATGGTTGGAAGAGCATGATGAAGACTTCAAAGTACTTCTCTGGCCCCCTAATTCCCCACACTTAAACCACCCAATTGAGCATCTGTGGGGCCACCTCGATCGTGTTGTTTGCTTTATGAATCCACCACACACCCTCCAGCGGCTGTCGGATGCACTGCAGTCAGCATGGCTCCACGTACCTTTGAACACCTTCCAGCACCTTATTGAGTCATTCCCAGCCCATCTAGCTGCTGTCCATGCATCCGTGCTGCACACGGCGTTTACTCTGGATATTAGCTGGTGGTCACAATAATGTGACTTGACCATGTATTATCATATACAAAAATTAATATATGTAACTTTATGGAAGATATGTTGTTTGTGTGCAGAGTTTAAGAGTCTAAACATGCAAAGAAAAGCTAACAAATTGAAAAAATAAAGTTTTTGCAGCTTGAGTTAATGAATTAAAAATTGATTTTTCCAATCGCCCACTTAAAAGTTGTGACTTTCTGCAGAACATAAAAGTACTTCTATGCCACCTAATGGGAAAACTGTGCTCCCTAGGAATTTTGAAAATGCACGAGACGTCAACTTCACAATTAGAGCTATTCATTGCAAGAAAAAAGTTTTAAATTTGGATTTATGGATGCAATATTTAGTCTACAAACAAAAATGTAATAAAAGTATAGTACCGATATAACTACATTCCCACTAATTTGCTGCTTGTAATATCATCTGATTTGCTGTCTCACCTAATTTTGATTGTATTTTTCATGCCTTGTGTACTGTTGAAACTGTATGTTATATATAAGTTTCATTAAATTTGTTTCAGCATCTACATGGCAGTATGAGCCAGGTGTTTCATACAAGTATAGTTACCAGTTCACTATTTTGCTAAATGAAGATTCAAATATAACAAGCCGGACTGCTTCAGTTGGAAGGAATGTTGGGTATCGTGTATCTTCAGATTTTCTGCTTACCAATGTTTGGCAAAGTCATCAGGATATAAAAGAAAAACTACTTAAGCTTGAGGTAAAGTTTACTATGCATTTTTGTTTGCTTTTTATTTCAAAGGAGATTTACAATAACTTTAAGGTTAAAATGAATGTGTGCGCAGATGTTCCGAAATTCCATAGCATTTTGAGTTACTTTAAGTTATGCTGTTTAGATTTCCCTGTGTGTGTGTGTGTGTATGTGTGTTTATTGGGGCGTGTTATCAAAGCATTGGACTCTCACAAAGAAACTCAACCAGAAGGAAAAAAACAAATATGCCTGAAGATGCCATATTTTAATGATGAATATATAATATATTTTTATTTTTGTTGCCAGATTCCATAAAGAAATTAATTTTGCATGTGTAAACTATTAGTGAATCATGTATTAAATTAGAAAATGTGGTAAATGTTTAGGAGATCCATGTCAGCAAAAAGTTAAGTGTACATACCAAAATTTTATAACAAAAAATTAATTATATTTTATAACTCAAAAACGTACTAAAATTTTATAATGCCAAAGCTAATCATGGTACAAGTCACGAGTCAAAACATCATACAGGGTTTAAAGGCTGTATAGGTCTCATTTCTCTAGTAGATAAAATGTAATGTACACATAATGGGTAAATCAAGATTGAAGAAGTACACTCTTGTTACATTCAAAAAGAAACTGAAGATATATACAGTAGCTTGCAGCCCAACTTGGGCCTTGATAACCTGTAGACATTTGGAGCTTTATTTGCCCCTGAATGCAGCATTTAACTAGGCCAGATGCTTTAGTCTTGGGTTCCAATAAGGGAAACATCTCATAAATTCCCTCATAAAAAAGAAAGAAAAAATTGCATTCGATCCTGGATAAAAGAGAACAGTTAAAATATGCATTGCAAAACGAATTCATTTGTGAACAAATTTCAACAACAATTTATCTTAATATTATTGTAATATGTTATAAAGTATTGAATACTTATGACATGAAACACACCATTATAATTACATATATCATATTTTTTGTCATGTACTGAAAATTCATACAAATATGCAAAAAGGTACCTCCTGAAAATTCCATGACGGTACACATTGTTGGTGTGATAATTCTTAGGTCTCTCCTGAAAATTCTCCAAAAAGAGTATATATATCTTTTTTGGGGGAATTTGCTGGAGAGGCCTAAGAATTACCACACCAACAATGTGTACCATCATGGAATTTTCAGGAAGTACGTTTTTGCGTATTTGTATGAATTTTCAGTATATGACAAAAAATATGAAACAATTTATCTGTGAAAGAATTTTAAAAATCAGTTCATGATTGAATGCAGGATCAAACCATGCTTAAAATGGGGTGTTGTGCCACATAATTATATTGATGTCCACAGTTAATGTGCCAAATACAAATTTGAGAATAATGTTTTAAATGAGATGAATGATTGTAAAGATTTTTCACAGACATGTGCAAGGGGAAATGATAAGTTGATGTACCCAAGCAACATTGTGCTCGCTCCTATGGAAATATGCAAATGATGATGTACATCATCGAGCTGGTGGCACACGACCTTTATAAACATTCTGAGCAGGGTGCAGTAAATGAAGCTTGAGTTACACTTTTAGGGGGGAAATGTCTCTGCACCACCACTTAGAATGATTTTTATGTTGGAAAGTGATTGGTATATTGGAAGCAGAGCAATCTCAAACTGAGGTAATAAGATGACTGAATGTGTCGAGACAAGTGGTCTTCAGTCTCTGAAGACATTTCCAGGAAACCGGAACAATAACCAGAAGGCTGGGACAAGGATGCTCACCAGTCAAGATGACCAGTATTTGTCTCTTAACACCTCCCCGTCATAAGAAGTCAACAGCCAGGCAACTCTCGCAGGAGCTCTCCTCTGCTATGGAAACCATGGTATAAAGTCAAATAGTTTACAGAAGACTCCACAATAGAGGTATGTATGCAAGACACAGATAGACCTCTCTCAAAATTGGAAATCCAGACTTCTGGAAATCCTTGAAAACAGTAGATTTGTTCTTATAGAGTACTGGAAAATTCTATTTTTTGGCATAAAGTCCTTGAAATCGGGAGACTATTCTGAAAAGTAATTTTTTTTCTTTCTGTAAAACTTAATAAGTAACTTCTGCCATCATGGCTACCTTCTCTTTGTGTCATAATCTCGGTGATAAAAGGACCGATAACCGGAGCCTGGGCTGTAGCACCAGAATTCCTGCATGCACCACAATGCAAAGTGTCGTTGAAGGAAGGACCATATAGCAGGTAACATGCATGCACTCACTGACTGGCTAAAAGAGAATTTGGAGGCGAAAGCAGTGATGCGGGGAGGGTGTTGCTAACCGTTAAAACTACCATATCTCCATTGCTGAAGCCGAAGCTTTGAGCAGTGGCCATCTGGGCTCAATAACCAATCCCCGCTCAGCACACATTGTGTCATGTGTCCCAAGACACACTTGTGGGCTACACTAGTTGTTAGGTACTTCCATCTTCCCCTGAGCTCCATTTCTTTTTATTGTTTGTTCATGTTCACCTGTTTATGCTTTCCATTCAGTCACTCACATTTGTTGCTTTGTTCATTTACCAACAAGGTTGTGTTTTGTTGTTCAATCACTGGTTATGGATTATTTTATTCCTTCTTTTGGAGTATGGCTGGGAAATGTGTTTTCCAAGAAGTTTGGTTAGAGAATAATTTATTTTCAGGTTGGCTGTTACCGTTAGCAGTAATAAATCTGGAGCTTGTTGCAAATTGTGCATGAAAAACTTTGACATTTCCAACATGGGTGTATCTGAAAAGCCACATGATGAGACATAATAAATCTAAAATGTTAACTAAAAGTTATTCAACATAACTATAATGTATTTTTTCTTATAATATCTATTAAAGAAAATAAGAATGCAACAATAATAAACTCACTGTGCAGAGAAAAATGAGTGGGTGATAAAGAATCAATCTGAGCTGTTTCACAGTTATTGAGGTAATTGTTTCTTTCTATACTAATTATTTTAATAAGCTAATGTGTTTATATTACGTATGGTGATAAAAAAATGCAAACCTGGAAAATGATGTATAGTAAGTAGTCCTGGAAAAGTTTTGGACCCTGCTATACAAACTCTGAAGAAGGCCATCCTCTTCAGTGATGAGTCACCATTCAGACTAAACATGGATTCTCAACGTGTTCATATATTTAGAGGGAGGTGGGAAGCCAAATTCTTCATTTCAACATTTGGGAAATTGACCTGGTTTGGGCTGGCATCATGTTAGATAGACACACACACACTGCAGCATGTGTTTCCAGGTGGCATCTTGACTGCTGCACACTACAGAGATGACATCCACCCTATGTGTAACTTTTCAGGGGAGCTGTTGGTCCCCAGTTCCTTTTAATGGATGATAATGACTATCCCCATAGGGCTTGGCTAGTCAACGATTACCAGGGGAATAAGGATATTCACATAATGGAATTGCTTGCGAGATCACCAGACCTGAACCTGATAGAGCATGTCTGGGATGTCCTAGGAAGAGCAATTGCAAGCCGGCAACTACCTTCTAGAATTCTGACATGCTTTTGTAGAAGAATGACATTTATTGCCCCAAATTCTCATTCACAGCCTTGTAAACAGCATGAAATATCATTGTGTGAATTGTATCATTGTTTGCGGAAATCACACTCCTCATTAGCCCTTCAAAATCCACACCACTTGCAGCATCATTTTAGGACTGCCATGCTGTTGTGTGTGCATCCTCCTCATGTGGTGATGTCATTCCTTTTCTGTTGTGTATTGTTTTGTTAATGATATACTATACCATGCAAATTAATTGGGACAAGCTATTTTATTCTCAGAATTGTAATGTGATCCCCAGTTGATGTCGGAAACCCACGTAAACCGGTTTTATCAGCTGTGAGGTGGTGTGACTGATAGAACTTGATAGTAAGAATGTGGTTTGACTGGTTTTAAACAGGAAACAGGCACTTCAGCTTCTGTTGTGAGCTTTTGTGTGTGGCAGGTGGATGTTAGTTTTTGCTCTTTGTGAGTATGCGTTGCTTTCGTGTATTGAAAAATGGGTATTTCCCCAAGGAAGCGTGCAAAAATAATTGCTCTGAAGGATCACACTTCTATGACAGTGAGAGATATCACTTCTGCAGTTGGTGTAGGCAAATAAAGTGTATCAAGACTGCTTATGCGATACAATGCATCTGGATCATCGTCTCCAAAAAGGAGAGGTAAATGTGGAAGAAAACGAAAAACAACTCCACAAACCGATAAATATCTAATCAGAAATAGTAGTCCAAAAAAAAAAAAAAAAAACCAAGCACCGACCTTCAAAGAGATTTATTGGCTAGTGTTTTACAGTATGTATCTTCCTACCAACTGTCATTAAACTCTGTTGTGTGGATTTTGCATTATTAATGATTTTGTGCTTGTCACATTAACTTTGAACACCAGTTTATTTGGTTAATATATATCAAATACGTGGAGATAATGTAAATGGACGATGTCATCACTCTTTCCACGTTATTTTTTAAACAACGCATAGCGACTGAAAAATTGTATTCCGGCACCGCTGGGATCGAACCCCAGAACTCTTGATAACTAGTCGAGTGCGTTCGAACTTACGCTACGGCGCCAACATTTCTCAGCGCCATTGTGGTTTATCAGTCAGCATCTGACTACACAGTCAGTATGCGTTGTTTAAAAAACTTGGAAACGATGACATCGTCCATTTACCAGTTTATTTTCCTTTTGAGGAATTTGGTTCAGACAAAATTCAGAGACCCTTGAAGACCCATTTCCAACTAATTAGTCACTATGAAGATCATTCTGAGAGTTAAAACGTGCACATGCAACATAGTAATTTTCTTAAGCAACTAATTTTTATATTTATTTGGTCATTGATCACCTACTGTGCAAAGATATTGGTAACTCCTCCTTGAGTAGATGCCTTTTTTAAATCTAGCCATTATTTTGACTCGTGTGTGTGAACCAGTACTGGTGTGTCATTGTTTCTTTTAAGGTAAATGTGAGTGGCACTGATTTCAGAATACTTCAACCAGAAAATCGCTTTTTGCTCTGTGTCAGTCTGTGGAAAAGGGGTAGGGATGATGTGCCATCATACCATCACAATGGGTATGAAGATAGAGCCAACCAATGACCCTGGGCTCCACATCAAATGACCTATGTCTAACTGTAGTTAGCTTAATTAATTTATAGCAGTGTGCCTGTCAGCACTGTTTCCACATAAGTATTGAAAATATTTCCATATCATTTCACCGCAAATGTCAAACATATAGATAAAATGCTTTTTTCTTCTTAAAAGAAATAACTTTTCATACAATGATGATAGGGGGAATACACATAATGTGAGATAACTAAGTTAAGGGAAAGTATTAATAGATTACACTTTGTTTCATTTTAGGAGATTAGAATATTCAAAGCAAACAGAATATAAATTCTGAATTTGCTTGTAAAACTTACTGGTCATCCATGTAACACCTCTCAGGAAACTTAAAAATTTTATTGCCCTAGAGCGGGAATCGAACTTGCATCTCCCGCTTTCCATTCGAGTATGCTAACTGTTACACCACCCAGGACAGTGAAGTTCCAAGCAACCGAGACAAAGCAAATTTAGCTTAGGAATCTGAACATCCTCAGATTTTTGCTAGTCGAAGCATTGTTGCTTCCTCATAGGTTTTTGACCCGACTCCCATCCAGAAACAGATGTAGGGTGGAAATCACTAGTACCACAGATAAATCAATGAAGAAAGAAATATTCTTCATAATACATGAGAAATTGATAGAATATGCAGAAGTAAACAGAATATAAATTTTGAATTTGCTTGCAACACTTACTGGTCATCCATGTAATGCCTCTCAGCCAAAATCTGAGGATGTTCAGATTCCTAAGCTAAGTTTGCTTAGTCTAGGCTGCTTGGAACTTCACTGTCCTGGGTGGTGTAATGGTTAGCATACACAAACGGAAATCAGGAGATGCAGGTTCGATTCCCACTTCAGGGCAGTGAGGTTTTCAAGTTTCCTGAGAAGTGTTACATGGATGACCAGCAAGTGTTGTAAGCAAATTCATAATTTATATTCTGTTTGCTTTGAATATTCTATCAATTTCCCATGTATTGAGTTGATGCATAAGTTCATGCCATTTTATTTTAAGAGTGTTTCCAAGGCCAGCAGTGATGGTGCAGGTGGCCAGTTGTGTATCTAAATCATATTGTATTGTGTGATTGTGGCTAATGGTGTTTTGGTTTTCAGGTCTGGAAGCATGGGGCATCAAGTAGAGATGAATTAACATTTCCGACATCTGCTGCTCTACGAATTTAACAAGGGATCCACAGCCACTGAGGCTACTCGACAAACTTGTGCTGTGTATGTGGAGGATGCTATTGCTCCGAGGACAGCCCGCAAATGGTTTGAGCAGTTCTGAGGTGGCAATTTTGACCTCGATGACTTTGCATGCTCAGGTCGTCCATATCACTTTGATGAGGATCATTTGAACCACCTCGTCCACTTGGATATACGTCAAACCACACATGAATTGGCCACTGAGATGAACTGTGATCAGGCCACATTGGTGCAACACCTGGAACGTATGAGAAAGGTCCAGAAATTGGGGTCTTGGGTGCCTCACACTCTCGCTGAGGACAGCAAGAATCTGCATGTTGCTGTGTATGGTTCCTTGCTCGCCCGTTATCGCAAATGTTCTCAGCAACACAAACCTTTTCTGTCAGATATTGTTACTGGAGATGAAAAGTGATGCCTGTATGCAAATTTCAGGAATTGGAGGGAATGGTTAAGCCCAAACAAGACTCCCACAACACCATATCCAAAACATGACCTTAATCCTGCGAAGATCACGTTGTGTGTCTGGTGGGACATGGAAGGCATTATTCACGAGGAAATACTGCCGAGGAATTGGGCCATCAATGCTGTACTCTACTGTGAGCAACTCCGCCATGTGGAGAGAGCAATTCAGCAGAAACAGGCACATCGGCGCCAGGGTGGTCTTCTCTAACGTGATAACGCATGCAATCACATTGCAAACATGATCAAAAGGGCAGGCATGTAATGGGAGATCCTTCCACATCTGGCCTATTCCACAGATGTTGCCCCTTCAGATTATCACCTGTTTCGATGTCTGTCGAATGCTCTCCGTGGCAGAACGTTCAACAATGATGTTGATCTTCAGAATTTCCTTGATAATTTCTTTGCAGAAAAATCTGCATGTTTTTTCAAGAATAGCATTGCAGACCTATCCAGACATTGGGACACCATCGTAAACAATGGGAGGGGGATGCTAAATTGATTGATTCCATTTTTCCTTCTGATGTAATCCATTCCTGTAGTGCGGTGAAAAAAACAGCATGAACTTGTGAATCTACCTAATATTAGTAAGAATATTTCTTCCTTCATTGATTAGGAGATTAGAACTTAAAAAAAAAACCCTCATAAGGTGGGCACTTTCAACCTTGTCTTATGTCATGCCAATGGAGGATTAAGATTGTTTCCATATTCTAAGTTTAAATTTGTGTTCTTGTTTTTGTTGCCAGAATCTAGAATAGATCTGTAGATCATCGGGATGTAGAGTGGAGATTCTGAATTGCAAGTATTTTGGTGTAAAAAGAATTTCCAGGCTTTCACGGTAACAGAGGACTAACCAATCATCAAAAAGAGTAATCTCTTTGCTTCATTCAGGGTGGAATTGTAGAAGTATCTTTTATGGTTTAAAATAGACAAGGCAAAGTATTTGAGTTATTCAAAAAAAATTTTTTATTCTGTGTTCCAAAATTCTATTGTTAAGGCTTCTGTGTGTATTTCTGATGAAAAACTATCACTTGTGGACAGAGGCGTATTTAGAGGGGGGCGGGGCAAAGTGGCCTGCCCTCCCCAAATCTGTTTCATTTTTTATGTTATCTGTCAAAATAAGGTTAAATAATCAAACTGTGCTTTCCAATATAATTTTTATATATGTATGTTAAATCAAAATTTGTGTTATGAGAAAAGTTTCTGAATCATGAATATTTACTGCTGGAAAAATCCAACTGCTACGTACGGATTCAGTGAAAGATCATTGCGCAAAGGAGACAGAGGTCAGAGAAAGAAGGGTATCTCATATCCGTGGTCAGGAAGATGGCTGTTGGTGTTTGCGGCGCCAACTCCTAATTGACCAGACCAGGGATGGTGTCATGTGTCACCGCTCCTCTCTGTTTGGTGCCGGTCGTTATTAGGACATGTGCAGTGACACTCGACACCTCACTTCACTGCCCAGCCACCTGTTTTGATACTTTACTGATTCCGAGCTGTGCGTTGGCCATGTGGGTGGATTCTTTCATTTTCAAACGGAGTGAGAAAGTGAAACTTCTGTTTCTGTGAAATTAACTTTTTTATGGGTCTTATAGAGATTATTATTAAAAAAGTTTGTGGTTAAATTTTCAAACTAAATCCTAGTTCGTCATCAGGACTATGTCACTGGAGTCCTGATGACGAACTAGGCTTTAGTTCGAAAATTTGACCACCAGCTTTTTGAATAATAACCTCTATAAGACCCATAAAAAAGTTAATTTCACAGTACAATATGAATAGAGGTGCAATAAATTCATTTACAACTTCTGTTTATGTTTTGTCTGTATCTTTGTAATTCAAAATCAGTATTTATTCGATCATTCCCGCTGCTGCTTAAAACAGTTTGTTGAGGTTATTTCAAAAATGAAACTATTTCATCAACAAAGTTTGTTGATTTTCTGTAACAAAAAAAGAGCTGTGGAAACTGAAATGCTAGCTGAACCCACTGATATTGAAGTTCCAAACCAATGTGTTGAAAGTGGGAGTAATCTGGAAAATTATGAGCTTCAACCAATACGCATGACAAATGATGGAGATGCAGATGGTAATGAAAAGTCTAAAAGCATTTCAGATTCGAATGACATAGGATTTTATGCAGGTAACAGTGAGCTTGTTAAATCTTTGAGCGACGAGAAAAAAGTGGATTTGTTACATAGCATATGGAAACTTACTGCGAAATATAGATTCTCTGAAAAATCAGTTCCAGTCGCAATAAAAATCTTATGAGAACATTCCAAATTAAATGGCTAGAAGAGTATACGTGGCTGTCATATTCACGTCTGAAAGAAGGTTCATTTTGTAAATATTGTGTTTTATTTTACGAAAAAAGATGTTGCTGGTAAAGGCAAACATCAGACTTTGGGTAGCCTCGTTACAAAGCCTAGTACTGATTTAAAAGATGTGAGGGAAATATTAAAAAAACATGAAAAGAATAAATATCACAAAGACGCTGTATTGGCAGCTGAAAATATTGCATCAATAATTCATAAAAACCAGGATAGTATAATTTTACAAATGAATAAACAGAAAAAGCAAGAGATAATTGACAACAGAAAAAGGTTGATTCCTTTTGTGCACACAATTAGATTCTGTGGAAGGCAGCAGATACCTCTTAAAGGAAAAGTTGATTCTGGAAGAATTTTGCTTGAGGAACCAGCAAATAATGATGGCAATTTTCACACTTTATTAAGATATCATGCAAATTCTGGAGATGCCATTTTAAAAGAAAACTTAGAAACTAGTGGAGGTAATAGCATGTATGCAAGTTCAGTAATACAGAATGAAATAATAAACATCTTTGGGGAACTTATTCAACAGAAAATTGTAGCAAAGGTAAAGCATTCAAACTTTTTTTCAGTATTGGCAGATGAAACAACTGATGTTAGTCAAATAGAACAGTTTTCACTGTGAATCAGGTATTTTGATGAAGAAGAACTGAAATTAAGAGATTTTCTGGCTTTTATACCAGTGAAAAATTTAACAGGCTGTTCTCTTGCAACAACAATAATGGAAAATTTAGTGAAATTGGGTTTTGTTTTGAACGATACGAGAGGGCAGGGGTATGATGGGGCTGCAGCAATGCGAGGACAGTTTCGTGGAGTGCAGGCCTGTATTAGAATAAAAATATCCCAAAGCAATATATACTCATTGCATGCCCCATTCCTTGAACTTATGTTTGTCGAATGCTAGCAAAATGCCTAGCATAAGGATGTGTATGGGAGTTATATCAGAAACATGTTCGATTTTCCATGCTTCTGTTAAATGTACCAGTGTTTTGAAAGAAAGTATCCAGTGACTGCACCTGATTGCAAGAAAATTAAGATGAAAACTCTATATGAAACTCGATGGATCCAAAGGCATGATGCCATTCTGATGTTTAAAGAAGGTCTGCATCCTATTATATGATCCTTAGAAGCGATTGAGCAAGAAGGGTCAGCAGAATCATCTGTCAAAGCATACACTTTGCTCAACTCTATATGTCAGTTTTCATTTCTAGTGGCAACTTTTGTCCTTAGTAAAATATTGTCCATCACATACAACCTATCTGAAAACTTCCAAAACAAGCAAATCGACTTAGTCGATGCATTAGAAAAAATATCAGAAGTTACTACTATTTTTCTGCTTTAGTTCACTGCTAAACAGCATGAGAATTGAAGCAGAAAAATCCTTCAGCTTAATTTATGACGCTGTAAAAACATTGGCTGTAGGCCTCAAAGTAGCAGAAGAAGTTCCACGTAAATGCAGTATACAAAAAAATAGATGCAATGTCCCATATTCAACTCCAGAAGAATATTTCCGCAGAAGTATATTTATACCCTTTGTGGATGATATAATTGAATCATTAAATGAAAGGTTTCAATCACAAAAAGAAACACTAACTTAATTGCAAAACATTCTACCAGTTTTTGATGTGAATAATGATTATTTCCAAATATAATCTGCAGTGAAAATGTATGAATCTGATTTAGGATATTCTGATGTAACAGAAAGCAAGTATCAATTATGGTGTCAAAAATGGGAAAGGGAAAAAGCAGACGTGCACCCCAGAAACGCAGTTTAAAGTTTGGCATCATGCAATAAGAACTTATTTCCCAACATTTATATTTTTCTTCACATCTTGGCAATTCTTCCTGTAACCACAGCATCAGTGGAAAGAAGCTTTTCCAGTCTTCATCGATTGAAATCTTATTTGAGAAACAGTACATCAGAGTCAAGACTGAATGGGCTAGCTTTATTATCTATTCACAGAGACATTCAAGTTGAAGTTGAAGAAGTCATTGACAAATTTGGAAATATGCCTAGAAGAATAAATCTCAGTTTTTAAAAAATTAGTGAGTCCAATCAATTTCATTATTTCTCAAGGAGAAATTTGTTTCTGTCACTTTTTTTATGTACTCATCAGCTTAATTTAGGTATATATGTATGTTATATACCTAAAAAACTAAAAAGAAATACCCTTTTTTTTTATTATTAACATGCTTTTTTCATTTTTTATTAACTTCCATTTTATCCTGGTGGATTTCAGAAACTTCTAATTTTTCGCCCCCTCCCCCCGAATTTTTTTTTCTGTATACGCCCCGCCCCTGCTTGTGGATGAAGAGATATGAATAAATGCAATCAAGATTTTCAACTTACCTGATACCCCTGGGCAATCAAGATTTTCAACTTGCGTGATACCCTTGGGCAATCAAGATTTTCAACTTTGTCCCTATCACTTTGTAATAGCTGTAAAAACAGAATTTTGGAACATAAAGATGTTTTGAAAGGTAACCCAAATACTGCCTTATCTATTTTTACTGTGGAAGATACTTCTACAATTCTACACTGAAATGAAGCAAAGCATATTGCTCCATCTGATAATTGGTTAGCTCTCCGTTATTGTGAAAGCCTGGAAATTCTTTTTACACCGAAGACTTGCAATTCAGAATTTCTACTCAACGCCCCAATGGTCTGGAGATCTATTCTAAATTCTGGCAACAAAAATGACAACACAGATTTAAACTTAGAATCTGGAAACAATCTTAGTCCTCCATTGACATGATGAAGACCTAAAGACAAGGATGAAAGCATCCAAGTTATGAGCTTTTAAAGAAAAGTTCTAATCTCCTAACATAACAAAGTGTGCTCTTCTTTAGCTTAATTTGGTTAATTTTTCATACAGATGTAAAGCATAAATGAAGTTAACACTAATTATTCATAAGCACTAAAATACTTATTCATTCATTCCAAAAATTTCAAGCAAAAACAATACAAGAAAGTGAGCCATTTCTTGAGTGATCCACAGAAAAATATCCTGGGGTAGGCTGATTCTCTCCTGCATGCATTTTAGAGTTGCATTTTTGTAAAATCGAGTTTAACACTGGGATTATGATAGAAAAGCATTATAGATTGGCTCACATATTGAATTAATATATCCTCATTGCATTTAAAGTTTTGACCGTTGTTTGAGTTTGAAACATAAGCATATAATGTGTTAATATGTATAGCTGATATGCCAATTTTTATTCATTGTGCAATTCCTTTTTCATTCATTTATTCTTTTCTGCTCATTGTGATAGTTACACAGTGCTATAATAAAATTTACATATAAAATAGTACTAGTGATCCGAATTTCTTGGCGTTGAATATAAATAAGAGTTTCCAAGCTTTCGCACATCAACCAGATGGCTTTTTCAAGGAAAGTAGACAGCTAACTTGAAAACTCGTATTTATATTCTACGCCAAGAAATTCGGATCACTAGTACTATTTTAAGTGAAATTGGTGTACAGTTCCTTGTTATTAATTATTAATTAAAATTTACATGTTTAACACCTTATGGATATTCATTTGTATTTTATCAGAAGAGTATCCATGCTAAGCTATTATCCAATATTTTTACTGACTTATTTAAATGGTTCTTAAAAATTTCTTAATGATAAGTAATATTCTTTCTGCATCTTTCAGCTACTAAAGCCAAAACTGCATGTGTCTTCAACTCTTCACAGTGTAGAAGGACCAACGAAACACTGGTCTAAACTTGACAATCTGTCCTACCCTCCCATCTATATCCACTGGAATAATGGGCTAGTGAAGAAAGTTTACGTGCTTCCTGATAGTGAGTCGATGGTGAATATTAAAAAAGGTTTAGCAAGTCTGTTTCAGCTGCATCTAACTTCTGGAGGCAACACCAAAGAGGTAACCAACTATAATAAAAGAAAGTAAAATACCCTTATTTCATATCTTTAATGATCTCAATAATCATATGCTTTTCATTTACTGTGGGTTTTTGATTCTAATCCTGGTTTAAGCAGGAATTGCATAAACTCGTGGGACAGTTCATTATGACCATTCCTATCTCCAAGAGTGGGAGTGTCCAATAGCAAGTAGCAGTGAGATCACTGATCAGCATTGAATAGGCAATAATTTTCAGGCTAAGTGCTGCATTGATGTAAGAGCCACACCTGACAGAAATCAACTAAATTCTATTTTAACTTGGAAGAGCTTTCGTTTATTCATCACATCTTTCATATTATTTATTCTTCATATCTTAAAATGTCTGAAAACACAAAATGCATTTATTCTTTATACAAAATGCATTTATTCCTTATACAAAATACATTTATTCTTTATACAAAATACATTTATTCTTCTTATTTATCATACAAAATATATTTATTCATTTATACAAAATTCATTTATTCTTCATATCTTCAAATGTCTGAAAATACAAAAGAACTGAGAAGATATGAAGAATAAATGAAAGCTCTTCAAGTTAAAATAGCATTGAAGTGTTTTAATCTGAGTAAAATTATTTGTGAGTAAGTGTTTTTAATTCCTGAGAAAAATCACTATTTATGAAACAAATTCGTTGTACCAGCCTTACACCTGGAAATTTTGCTATATCCTAGTCTTTGATGTAAGAGCTTTGGCAAATAACTTTGTAACATGTTTGGATCACTATCCGAACCACCTGGATATTTTTAGTCATTTTTCCATAATTTTGTAAACATTTGAATTTATTGTGGAAATAACTTTTTACGGGTCTTATAGAGGTAATTATTTTAAAAAGTTGGTGGTCAAATTTTCGCACTAAAGCCTAGTTCATCATCAGGACTACATCAAGTGACGTAGTCCTGATGATAAACTAAACTTTAGTGCGAAAATTTGACCACCAACTTTAAAATAATTACCTCTACAAGACCCGTAAAAAAGTTATTTCCACGGTAAACTAGAATAGAGGTGCTATAAATTCATTTACAACTAGGATTAAAACCACTTACGGGCTGGATACATGGCAAAACATCGGAAAGATCGAAAGGATTACTCCTTTCACAAAAGCGACATATGTAAGTCACAACTAATATTCCTTAAGAAGTGTAAAAGAGCTCATTTTGTCCCACCTTCTTTGAAACTTGTGGAGAACACCACGAAAAGTCTGTCAAGAAATTTTGCTTAAAAAATAGAACAAAAAACGGTGATTGATGCAATTAGTAATAAATTCAAAACTATTGAACAATGCAAATGATTAGAATCTCGTACTTGGACCTCTTCATTAGGGGATATTCCAGAAGCAGAAAAGAAGAATGTTGACAGCTAGTTAACTAAAGCAGTGGCAGATAAAAACAGGAAGTTTAAGGAAAAATTGAAAATTGAAGAAAATAAATGGTAGAGTCCAAGGCCAATGTCTACAGCTCCCGGCCCAGAGTTATTACCATCCCCACTAACAAACACATCATAGATCTGACAGAAGAGGAAGTAGATGAAAACTTGGTTAATCTCCTCAATAAGAGATATAATTATAACCTTTTTTCTGCAGCACTTGATAAAAAGCGAATGCTTGTTGATTTAGAATGCATTTGCAGTAAGGTAGAAAAAGATGAAAATACAGCTGCCAATTTGAGGAAAGAATTCTCAGACTGCATCTCAAAATTTGTAAAAAAAAAAAGCCAGTAACAGTTAATTATAATTTTGATAGAAATGCCATTACTGACCTTAAAAAATTCAAAACCAATGATAAAATTGTAGCACTGAAAACAGATAAAAGCAAAGTTTTGAAAAGTGACGTAGTCCTGATGATGAACTAGGCTTTAGTTTGAAAATTTGACCACCAACTTTTTAAAATAATTACATTTATAAGACCCATAAAAAAGTTATTTCCACAATAAACTATGAATAGAGGTGCCATAAATTCATGTACAACTACGATTTGAATTTATGTTTTCACTAGCATATGTCGTAAGACATTCTCAGTGTTAAGTTTACATCTTAAGGTTACAAGTGTAATGCAGGTATGAGATAACTACTGGACCAACATCTTTATACACAGTTAGTTATCTAACCAACTGTGTATAAAGAATTGAGATTACTGCAGGTAAGCATTGATGTTTTGATCATAAAAGCATTGATGTTTTGATCATAAAAGCATTGATGTTTTGATCCAATGTTGATCCAGTAGTTTTCTCATACCAGCATTAATACATTTGAAGTTATTTTTAGTAATTTAATGTGATAATTTAAAAATGTAATGGTTGATGGAATTGAATATCCTGAATGTTCTTTATTATATTATTCACTTATTTGTGGTTAATAATCGCTCTTGGAGGGTGGTTTCAGTCACTGGAAAATACTGTGCCACTGTTGTTTTCATACTGACAAAGAGGAATTTCTCCTTCATAAAGCAGTTTTAATTTCTTTGAATAAAACTCATATTGAGAAATGGCTTCCTAGTTTAATTGAATTAATAATCTAAAGCAACTTATGGGAATTTACTAGGAAATTTTTTCATTTATAGCAAATTTTCGGAAAAAACTCTTCTCCTTCTTCAGGCTCTCTAGTTGTTGTCACTTTTTGCTTGTCACTATCATGGTTACGGTTTACCTTGACGGTTACGGTTAACTTTGACGGTTTAGGTTATTTTTCAACAAATCCTGCCAGATGTTAGGCAGGGAAAATCCTTTGCAGTCATTGATGATGGAATTTTGTTTTTTCTCAATCTCTATTCCTTCTTTCAGTTTTCTTTTTGGAAATTGCTTTGGAAACTGATTACTTTAAGGGAATTCCAATCCATGCTGTGCCCAGTTTCTCTAACATGCCTATCTAATCCAGTCTTGTTGGAGCAATTTTTTATAGCTGCTTTATGCTCAGCTATACGAGTTTCTAGTCTGCGACCTGTTTCACCTATGTAAGATAGTCCACAACTACAATTTACTTCATAAACTACTCCTTGCATTTTAAAATATCTTCTTCTCTTTGAACTATTTTAGAGAAAAATTTTTTAACTTTGTTCTCTAAACTTGGAGCTAGCCTAATATTGTATTTTTACTAATTCTCTTTAAAGCCTCAAATAAACCTTTGTGATAAGAAATTTTTCTAGTGAATTTTACTTCTTGCTTTTGTGGGTTCTTCGTACCATTAAAATTCAGAAGCTTCTCAATTTCTTCTTTAGGATAGTTATTTTCTGCAAGTATGACTTTAAGCTCTTCTTTATGGGCTTCTTTTTTATCTGCAGTAGAAACTATTTTATTAATTTTTTCTAAAAACTGACTTGCTACATTTTTCTTAATAGAAACTGGATGATACGAATTGAAATCCAGTAGTCTTTTAGTATTCATTGGTTTTTTATACCAACTAGTGAGGAATTTTTCATCTTCATAATAGATAGTAATATCTAAGAAGTTTATTCTTCTTTCTTTTTGAAGTTCAATAGTGAACTTAAGGGAATCATCTAATTCATTGAATGAGTCTAGAATTCTTTCTGGAACAATTTCTGAGCTATCTATTATAAATAAGATGTCATCCATGTATCTGCTATATAAGCAGAAGTATGTGGGTTGTACTAGTATCTTTTCTTCTAGTTTTCCCACATAATAGTTAGCTAAGAGTGGGGAGAGTGGGGAGCCCATAGCTAGCCCCGATTTTTGAATGAAAAAGTTTTCCCAAATTTTCATTCAAAAATCGGGGCTAGCTATGGGCTCCCCACTCTCCCCACTCTTAGCTAACTATTATGTGGGAAAACTAGAAGAAAAGATACTAGTACAACCCACATACTTCTGCTTATATAGCAGATACATGGATGACATCTTATTTATAATAGATAGCTCAGAAATTGTTCCAGAAAGAATTCTAGACTCATTCAATGAATTAGATGATTCCCTTAAGTTCACTATTGAACTTCAAAAAGAAAGAAGAATAAACTTCTTAGATATTACTATCTATTATGAAGATGAAAAATTCCTCACTAGTTGGTATAAAAAACCAATGAATACTAAAAGACCACTGGATTTCAATTCGTATCATCCAGTTTCTATTAAGAAAAATGTAGCAAGTCAGTTTTTAGAAAAAATAATAAAATAGTTTCTACTGCAGATAAAAAAGAAGCCCATAAAGAAGAGCTTAAAGTCATACTTGCAGAAAATAACTATCCTAAAGAAGAAATTGAGAAGCTTCTGAATTTTAATGGTACGAAGAACCCACAAAAGCAAGAAGTAAAATTCACTAGAAAAATTTCTTATCACAAAGGTTTATTTGAGGCTTTAAAGAGAATTAGTAAAAATACAATATTAGGCTAGCTCCAAGTTTAGAGAACAAAGTTAAAAAATTTTTCCCTAAAATAGTTCAAAGAGAAGAAGATATTTTAAAAATGCAAGGAGTAGTTTATGAAGTAAATTGTAGTTGTGGACTATCTTACATAGGTGAAACAGGTCGCAGACTAGAAACTCGTATAGCTGAGCATAAAGCAGCTATAAAAAATTGCTCCAACAAGACTGGATTAGATAGGTATGTTAGAGAAACTGGGCACAGCATGGATTGGAATTCCCTTAAAGTAATCAGTTTCCAAAGCAATTTCCAAAAGAAAACTGAAAGAAGGAATAGAGATTGAGAAAAAACAAAATTCCATCATCAATGACTGCAAAGGATTTTCCCTGCCTAACATCTGGCAGGATTTGTTGAAAAATAACCTAAACCGTCAAAGTTAACCGTAACCGTCAAGGTAAACCGTAACCATGATAGTGACAAGCAAAAAGTGACAACAACTGGAGAGCCTGAAGAAGGAGAAGAGTTTTTTCCGAAAATTTGCTATAAATGAAAAAATTTCCTAGTAAATTCCTATAAGTTGCTTTAGATTATTAATGCAGTTTTAATGTTAATTTGTGCTGCAGACAAGTCCTTACTGTGGATAATGGGTTGCCAGAATCCTTTTGGCTTCTGATCCAAACTTCCAGGTTTTCTTCTGAGGCTGGCCATGATAGAGGAGTTCATTTTTTCTTAACTTCAACATGAGTGATAGGACATTTTTATCTTTTCTTCTCTGGTGTGCTCATATATCACCAACATTAAAATGTTGATTAGCAGCTTGATTTTCAAGTGTTTAGGTTTCTTTAATCACCTGAATTTTGAAATTTGCTGTATAGTTTTTCAGCATTTTGGACATCATATTTTAATGCATTAACTAAAAAGCACTCTAGTTCAAGAGAAAAAAAATCAACATGGTGATGAAAAGAATGGTGTAAAGGATAAAAACACAGTGAGAGAGAAAGAAGGTACCCATAAAAACAACCAAATATAATCAACCACTCGCCAAGGGTAAATTCAGTCAAGAGAGAAGGTGGTAGCACAAAAACTATGGTATTCAAATGGAAGATATATGGCTCTACAAAGTTCACTTCACTGGGAGCTGACTCTAGAGAGTCAAAATTTTTGTGAACTGCTATCGTTAAATCTGAATTTTTATATTATTTTAAATTAAATACTTTTGTAGACAATAATTTAGGTGGTTTACAAGTTACATTAATGAAAAAGTGTTAATACATTCAGGGCCTGATAACCTGCCCCTTTCTCACTAATATTAAGTTTAGTGACATGCAAATGCTAAATTTCTGTATCTTTCATTGTATTCTGAAACTTTTGCTGAGTGCAGATTTTTTTGTAAAAATAGTTGGAAAGAAATCATTGGGAAAAAATGGGGGTGATGGATTTACCTTTTATTTCTCAATAACCTTGCAGGGAAAAAAATGTATGGCTCAGAAAGAGGGAGAAATGCATGACTATTAACTGTGAGAGTGATATCACATATAAACTTACAATTGCTGTTTGATCAATAGTTTTTTAGAAAAAAAAAGGATAAATTGGAGTAAGTGCTGCATCAACATAAGAGCCACAGAGTGGACAAATTGCAATTTTTTTTTACCATAAGAGTCACACAGCGTAACCCAAATATGAAAATATGTTGACCACATAGGAAAAGGGTGTCAGTTCACCAATATGAAGCCACTGCAATCGAAATGGAGAATGAGATGTCAGAGTTTGATTGGGAAATGCTTATTGAAGGAAGGAAAGTGGAGGCCAGCATCTTGTTGGCTGATTGAGAGGTCAACACAATGAAGGGGAGTGTAGTAGGAATCTTTCCAACATACTGAAAAGGAGAGACTATTGCTGGTCGAGAGTTGAGGTGAATACTGGTTATCATGTGCTGTCTAACAAAAACAAAAAATAGCTCATGATCCCTCCTTTAATGACAGACCAGGGTGTGAGGTTTTGAAGTATTTGTATATTTCTATTATTCTGTTCTTCACATAATTCCTGCTTTGATAGGGAATAAACAACCAGACAAATAAGCATTGCTTGGTAATATTTTATCTGCTCAATTTCAATAGCTATTAATACAACATTAGGCTTACCAGATATGTTCATGATCCATGAGCTCCAATGATCTTTTCATGCTGTTACCACGGCCTAGCCCATAGGTAAAGAGCATACCTTCCAACAGAATTCTGATGAGTGCTAAATCTGTTCAAATTATTAAAATGACATAATTTCAATCTTCAAATAGGATCCAGTGAGAAATGTATTCAGGTTGTAGCCACAATAGCTAAATGAATTTAATGACGATGAACCTGGTGACAAGATGAAAAGATCACATTGGAGCTTATAGGTCAGGAACATATCTACCAGAACAGATGAGGAGCTACAAATAAAATTCAGCAATACAGGTATTAAGATTGTGGCCACAACAGCTAATCGAATCTAAAGGTAATAAGCCTGAGAACAGCACAAAAAGATCATTGGAGCTCATAGATCAGGAACACATCTGATAAGCCTTATTTTGTATTAACAGCTACTGAAATCAAGGAGATAAAATGTTACCAAACAATGCTAATTTGTCTGGTTGTTTATTCCCTATCAAAGCAGGAATTACATGAAGAACAGTAGTATACAAATACTTCAAAACCTCGTATAATAATACCACGGAATATTTCTGAGCTCAAAATCAAGCAGACACTCTTATGGATGCTTAAGGAAGCTGTGACAGCATTCCATTTAGGTACCTAAGTTGACTGACCATCATTAACAGCTCCATTGGCAGTGGGCACTGGAACACTGTGTCCAGTCATTGGATGTTTGGAAAAAAGTAGCTTGGTCTGATGAGTCCAGATCCTGGCTCTGACATGCAGATACACATGCTAATTGGTGCTGCATGGATGGAAAACAAGTGGCAGTATCATGGTGCAGAGGATGAGTCTCATGGACATCATTGGGTACCCTCATCCCTCCTGAATCGGGGGGCAGATCCAGAAGCTTAACTTAGGAAGGGCGGTTGTTCCTGTGTTAAAAAAAAAAAAAAAAAGACCTTTTTTTATGGAGGGCACACAGACGCACTGTAAACTTGCATTGTTGTCTCTTCCTGTCATTGCAAGACTTTTTAAGCAATTCCTATTAAATAATTATTCTAATCGCAAACAACGAACAAGAACTGAGAAATCGGCCTTATTTTTATGATGCTCAATTGCGTGCTTTTCAATGAAGAAACCAGCAAATCTTAAATCTCATGTCTGGATAAAATCTTTTAAAATTTAAGTTTGGTCCCTTCTATTCAGACAGGTTAATTTAATAGAAAAATTTCTAGCTTGGAAATTTTTATAATACATTTGCTCAATCTCAATATGGCTCTGTACTTCGAATTGTAGTACTCTTGTTGGTACCTCAATTTTCTGTTCTACACATTATTTACACTTCAGAAGTACACTTCATTTACACTTTAGAAGTTGGACCACATGGGATACGTCCGAAATGTAAAAAACGTGTAGAACAGAAAATTGAGGTACCAATGAGAGTACTACAATTTGAAAAATTGGAAATTTTTTTATGAGTTTTTGTTTAGGACCCAATAGAGTACGCCTTTTGCTCCGTCTCCCACACTGTCTCAGAAATACTCCAAAATCAACCCTACATGGTGACTTTCTCTGCTTCTAATTTTTAATAGTACTAGACAATACTGAAGAACAGAATAAAGCACACTCATTGCACTTCATGATCAGTCAAATTTTCTTTTTGCTTCCACTCTCAGTTTTCTCCATTTCTGAACCTCCAGTTTTTTCTGCTGAAGCTAGAACAGAACATTTTATCTCCAAAATTACAGCAAATTTTAGTTGTGAAAACTTTTATGAAAACCTGTGCTACTATAATTACTATAATTTTGCAAAAAATACTATAATTTTGCAAAAATTAATATACAGGGTGCTGCAGCATTGATAGCATATTAATAAAGTCGCCTCGTAAGCAAACAAATGTTTTTTTATTTATTACTCTTTATGTCAAAGAGTAGTTACAAGAATGCTATTGATCAGCCAATGTTTGAATATGACCCCTGTCAAATGGCACCCCCTCCCTCTGCACCACATATTCTTCTAAGCGGCTTTGGAAGGAGTCCATTACTCGTCGTAACATATCGCCAGGGATATTGGTGACGGCAGCTTTGATACCGCCTTCAATTTCAATTTGGTGGCACAACATGTTGCAAGACTTCTTGCTTGAGGTACCCCCATAAGAAAAAATCAGCACATGTTAGATCGGGGGATCGAGGTGGCCAAGGGATATCACCATAATGAGAAATTAATCTCTGTGAAAAAGTCTGTGTAAAAAAAGTCATGCATATGCAGGCCGTGTGCCTGATCGCCCCGTCGTGTTGGAACCATAACCACGTTCAGCATCTGTAATTGAGGCAGCAAGATGTCTTGCAGCATCCATAGATAACATTTACTGGTGACAGTTAAAGCGATACCCTCATCATCCTCAAAAAAATACAGCCCAATAATTCCAAAGGAAGCAACTCCACACTAGACAGTGACACGGGCGCTGTGCAAAGGCTTGATGTGCTGTTGACCCAGGTTTACATCACTCTAATAACGTCCATTTTGTTTATTCACCCAACCACATAACTCGAAGTGTGCTTCATCTGGCATAATCAAGGTGTGTAACATCTGTGGATTTTCACGAAAGAGATCACACATGGTTGTGCAAAACTGTTTGCATGCAACCAAATCTTGAGGTTTAATTTCTTGCACAATTTGGAGTTTATAAGGGTGAAAATAGAGATCCTCATGCAATATTCTCCTGAATAAATGATCGGAAATGTGCAAAGCTGTAGAGTGTTGCTGAGTAGATCTTTTAGGACTATGCAAGATTGCAGGACAAACATTTTCAATCATTTCTGGCGTCCGCACAGTCCTTTTGCTGCCTCCTGGTTTACGATTACTAGCCGATGCTGTTAATCTAAAGGAACTGATTCACCTTGTAATGATGCGACCATCTGACACATTCCCATGATGTCCCACTTTGAAATGTCGCCTGAATAGACGTTGTGTAGCAACTATAGAATCGTTATTCTTGAAATATGTTTCAACAGCAAAAGCATGATGCTCAGCAGTCCAGCTGGCCATGTCGAACAAAAAACAAAATGGCAGCTCATTGACATAAGAATGGCGTGTCATCGGGTGTACACTGATACATGACGTCATTGTACGGCACGCGGCAAATTACCCTATGAACGCTGCTGCACCCTGTATTAATTATTTATGATATTGGGCATTTAAAAAGTAAAAAAACCCTGCTGATTGGAGGGTGATTGCCAGAGTTGCCACCACTGAATCCTCCACTGTCCTGAACACACCTTCATTGCAAGATCCAACCGAGACATAGTTTTGCATCAAGTGTTGTCCTCCATGGTAATCATGTATCTGGATAGGACTGGACTCTTCCCCTTGTCACTAGTTTCGCATTGAGCAGAAATGGTTTGAGAATTATGTCCAATCATTTTGTGTGCTTTCCTTGCCACCAAATTCACCCGACTTTAATCCCAGTGAATATTTATGGGATGCATTGGAATTTGGTATTTGCCCATTCATATTTTTGCTCTGTTGCCGAATTCCAGGGCATTGTTTTCTCTAAACTGGTGTAGTATACCCAATCACATCTTCAGTGGTCAAGGGGTTTTGACATAATGCTAGAGGGCATGTAGTTGTCATGGCAAATGGTTGCCCAGCACACTTTGGTGGCACTCCAATCTCATCGTCATACTAATTAGCCTAAAGCTATTTCTTCTATCCGACCTTATAGTCTTTATCTATCTATCCCCCATTTCTAATTCATTCTTCATTCTCTTTTTCCTTTCTATTATAGTTAGTGGGATATTAGGTAAGTATGGCTCATGAGTATATTTATTTTGCAATTCTGACTGCTTCTCTTCCCTAGAGCCTACATACAGTCTTTGATTAAGTATAATAATTTTAATGCCATTATAGCAGCTAATAGGGGTTATTAATGTATTTATTTAATAAATATGCAAATATAAAAATAAACATGAAATATAAAATGCATTCATGGGAGATTCCCGAGTGAAAGACAGGCCTATCTAGGTAATAAAAATAAATAAATAAATACAAGTTTGTCCTGCTTATGCAAAATATTTGTATTAAAATGACAAAACCAAGCAACAGCTATGAAAGAATGGATATATTATTTTCAAAATTAGACCATTTTCTGATAGTACTTTAATACAGGTTGAGTATCACTTATCCAAAATGTTTGGAGCCAGAAATGTCTCAGATTCTGGATTTTTTTGGTGTTTGGAGTATTTGTGTGTATTGTATCTATGTAATGAGATAGCTTGGAAATCAGACCAAGTCTAAACACTAAAAAAAAAAAAAATTATATTCCATAAAATTTAAAAATAAATTTGAAACTGAAATTGTTCACTAAACCGGACAAGTCAATGAATGACAAAAATAGATCTTACTCAGAATTGATTTGTGAGAGTCATTCTCTATGGAAATAATTCACCAGAAGATTCAATGAACAGCATAAGCAGAACTGACTGAGAACTGATTCGTGATGCATCCCATATGGAAATCATACACTGGAAGAGTCAGTAAATGAATCGGAGCCAACGAATTGTTTTAGTGAGTCAAATCGATTTTTCAAAAGAATTGGTTTGCTCATTGCTACAAAGAAATAGAGCATCAGAGCCCCACCCAGGATATCTGATGAGGTGCCCAAAGACCTGTGCCAACCTAGGAGCCTCTCTGAAACTTTACATTCGTAATATCATGCTGGCTCTTGAAAAAAGTTTCAGATGTTGGAGATTTTCTGTTTTGGAATTTTGGTATAAGGGATGCTAATCTGTAGTACTTCTCAAAGTTTGTATGGACTTTTCACTACAATGTAGTTTCTTTTTTCTTTCTTTGAAAAATATGACAGAGATTTTGAATATTACTAAGTACAAAATTTACTCATTCTCAAAAATTATTTCACTGTGGAATTAAATTTTTTATGGGTCTTATAGAGGCTATTATTCAAAAAGTTGGTGGTCAAATTTTCGAACTAAATCCTAGTTCGTCATCAGGACTATGTCACTGGAGTAGTTGCTGCCACTCAGTTGGAAGAGTCCAACCACAATTATCGTTAATTGTGGTACTTCTTCTTCTTGCTAAGTACCAGAATAAACGATAATTGTCATTGGACTCTTCCAACTGAGTGGCAGCAACTACTCCAGTGACATAGTCCTGATGACGGACTTGGATTTAGTTTGAAAATTTGACCACCAACTTTTTGAATAATAACCTCTATAAGACCCATAAAAAATTTAATTCCACAGTACAATATGAATAGAGGTGCCATAAATTCATTTACAACTATAATTATTTCACATTAATATAATTTGTTTCTGATTGTGAAGCATTCTTGACAAAGAATAATCATGCACTGACTGACAAATTTTTGAGGTGCAAGAAATGTTTCCTATAGGAAACATATAGTATTTGGTGGCAAACAATTTTGGCAGGTTATTTGTTCTGCAATGTTGAGAAACACTACTGTAGCTGCCCCAGTAGTGCAGTGATCTTAAACGCTGGTTTGAGACAGTTCATCTGAGATGAGTCCGAGTTCGAATCCTGGTAAGGCACGAATGTTATCTTTGTCTTAAGCATTGGCTGTCTCCCTTGCCTGGAACCATTGGCCCTAAATTAGGGATGGGTGATTGCTTATATCCCATTGAGTTGTTCACAGTGGTCATTAAACCCCCAATAAGAAAAAAATAATAAAAATAAAAAGCACTACTCTGAGTATATGTTAAGATAATACAACATAGTTTGTCACAAATATTTATTTTTTCAAGCCGACCATGGTTTCGCTGGGTATTGACCTAGCTTCATCAGGACGAATGGCGCATGAATATTGAAATTGTATATATCATATCATAAATGGTGTTTACAGTCACATGTTTTGGTTAGATGCTTCCATGTGCTTGATAGAAAAGGGGTGGGTGCCATGTCATTTATAAGTTGCTAAGACTTTTGATATATATGGAAAGCTTTCAAAATATCAAGTTTGGTGGTTGAATCTGGCTTGTCAATTAGTTTTGCTTCTTCAAAGAGAAATTTATAGTCCTTTTCGTAACAGTGTTTAGCCATCGATGACTTCTTTAGGTCACAATTCCAAATGTAGGTCTTGTGCTTCTTCAATCAAAAACGCAAGGCTTTATGGGTCTGTCCTGTATACGAATTGCCACATTCACATGGAATTTGATAAATTCCCCACGAGTTTTTGTCTTTAACTCTGAGTATTAAAATACTAAAACCTTTCCTAAGATTGCCGCAGACAGCTATAATCACTCCAAAAAAAACATGATCACCAGATTTCTGAAGTGCTGAAATTTAGGCCTTGGTGGTTTCATGTGGATATCAACTGAAATAATCCAGCATCATCATTAGTTGTCTTGTTTCATGTGAGATGGGTTTCAATTTCCTTTTTCCTTTTATGGATGAACTGAAATTCCTCATGGACAGTTGCACAAACAGGCAGGTAAGTGAAATGTGAAGTCCTAAAAACTACGTGAAATGGATGAAAACCCTATGCCTTCATTAAAAATTGGTGTGTGGAGCACAGTGTCTTGAACATAAATTGTAGGTTCAATTTTTTTTTCAGAAAACAATGTGAAATGCTGTTGCAATTTTTCATTTTAATTTCTTCATTTGTTGGAAGCTATTAATGATATTTATTTAATTTTGAGTGATGAGACAGCTGCACCTTAGCTAGTGTTCTTTGACGAATGCATTCTTGGTATGTGGCCAGTTTCTGGACTTTATAAAGCATATTTTTTGTTTGCAGATATTGCTCAAAGCAGCATCTATCTAAATAACCAATAAATACCTCACACTCCTCCCTAAAAACATGTAACACAAGCTAAATGGACTGTTTCTAGTACTGACTTGGAAACATTTTGTAAAGTCACACATAGAAGAAAAAAAAAAAGATTGGCTGTTGTCTTTGAGATGGTAGCATATGTTCTAAGCATCTGCCGGACTCTGTAGATAATCTATGCAACTCTATTCCTGATAAAATTAAAATAATAAATAACTCGTTATATTGATGTCACTTATATAAGCCTGAAGATGGTGAATCATGTTTTAAATAACAATATATTATTTGTATTCAGTGTGTGTGTGTGTGTTTCTAATCATTTTAATATATGAGCACACCATGTGTGTCTAGCATATCCTTGGAGATGTGAAAGAGAATATTTCTAGACATGTGAAATGAACTGTAATATTCACTCCATATCTGTTCATATACTGTAGCAGTAGTTAAAATAGTTTTCAGAGCTCAGATTTTTCATTCTTTTATGTGCTTGCAGCAACTAAATATGCAATATAGGAATTCTTTTTTGTAAAACTTGATTGTCTGGGTACCTGTGTCAAGGCTTGAAAAATATCTGAAAAGTTACATGCCCAGCTGCGTATCTGCAAAAATTATTTACCTGCCCAGCTAGTGAAAGCTAGATGTCCAGGAAAAGTTATCTTTTAACCTAACAAATCAGAACCCTCATTTTTTTTAATGTTAAAAAATATGAACTTTTTCTTATGTGCTTTGCATTTCCATTTTAAGGGTCAGTATTCAAAATGTTTATTGCACAAATGCGTGTATCTCAAGTTTTAAGATGATGATGCTGAAATTGGTATGAAATGGTAAATGAGATGAAATTGGTGTTTGAGAAATTTAGTGATTCTACCATGTTCTTTTCATTGAAGTTTTTGCCCGTTGTCCCTAAACACCAGAGGCTAGTTCCATCAGGGGCATGCATCCCAATGCTGACTATATACAACATTTAGAGCAAAATTACATATGGTTCCAGTAGCTGGACCTAGAGCATAACATAATTAAAGGAGTGATATTCTTTTGTCCTTAGTACTCTGTAACAATAATACAACTTCCAGTGATTAGCAATGAAATGAAACATGACATACGACGTCTGTCTTTTTTCTTGCGGTAGGAAGTTCTATTCCACTATTTCATTTTAAAATTTAGTTGTCTGATCCGAGCAATGAGATTGCTTTTTTACTTGCCCAGGTCAATAATTTACATGCCCTGGGCATCTTGGGCATGGTATTTTTCAAGCCTTGTGTATATTACAATATGGGAGCTGTTTTCTTAATTGCTTTTTTTTTTAAACAAAAATATTACGTTTTAAAGGAAAATATGAATTTTCTTTAATAATCTTTATGAGCAGGTGAATGAGGCTATCAATATCACCTAGACATAATTTTGATGCATTAATGTGTATACTGATAAACAAAACTTGATTCTCTGTATGTCTGATGTGATGACTATAGCAGATTGTTTTGCCTTGGTTTTTTAAGTATGAATAGTAATTTTTCCCTGTTTTGCAGTTGGATGTTTCTGGATTATGCCACGTTACTTATAAAAAGGATAAACTAATCAGGAAAACTAAAAGGTTATGTCAGAACACCAAATATAACTATGCAAGTGATAAACAAAGTAAGGTATGTATGACAGTTTTCTGCTATTGTTTCTCTATTTTATAGAATTTAATGTATGTATAATATTGTGCCTTTTCTGCTTTCATTTTTATGGTGTTAGCAATCTTTTTTATTAAAAAAAATGGTTGTAGTATCAGAGATTAGCAGCAGTTTTGGAATTTTGACTAGTATATTTTGTGAACAAGTTGTCAATAAAGTATGCGTTTCGACTGAGTTGGGAACGACCAACTTTTATGGTCATTTATTGTGTTGCTTTGCCCATGATTTGTTTCGAGTCCTTCAACCAATTTTTTATGCAGTGCTTTCAATGGGTACCATAATTTTTGTTGAATAATCCACAGACCATGAAATTCACACAATGGTTTTTTATATAATATACAGACCATGACATTAAAAAAAAAAAGTCATGTAATCTACACATCACAGATGTGGATCTGGAGCCATAATTTTTGACAGAAAAGTTGGTTACATCAGGAGTCCAAAGTAGTAAGAAACAAATGATCTTTTTAAATAAAGAAACTCGTTTTGTTAGGTTCTTTTTTTATATTTTTACCTCCTGACAAATAAAGCTTCAAAGTGACACAGCATCCATAGAGTATAACGTTTAATCATGTTGATGCAGCTTCAGAGTATTGCATTACACCTTGCCAAAGGTGAAACACTGATACAGAGCAAGTAATAGAAATACATTTAAGAGAGTAACAAGGAAAACTAGGTCTTCAGCAATAATTAAAAAAAAAAAAAAGACTTCCAGATTAATCAAACAAAAAACTTCATTGGAAGCCTTCAAAAGTTCACAGAATCAAGATGAAACATATGAAGTTACTTGTAAATGAATTTATGGCACCTCTATTCATATTGTACTGTGGAATTAACCTTTTTACAGGTCTTATAGAGGTTATTATTCAAAAAAAAAAAAGTTGGTGGTCAAATTTTTGAACTAAAGCCTAGTTCGTCATCAGGACTACGTCACTGGAGTAGTTGCTGCCACTCAGTTGGAAGAGTCCAACCACAATTATCGTTAATTGTGGTACTTTTTCTTGCTATTTTGATCCCAAAAAGAAGTACCACAATTAACGATAATTGTGGTTGGACTCTTCCAACTGAGTGGCAGCAACTACTCCAGTGACGTAGTCCTGATGACGAACTAGGCTTTAGTTCAAAAATTTGACCACCAACTTTTTTTTTTTTTTTAATAATAACTTCTATGAAGTTACTGTTCTGGTAAAACAGAGCAATTTTCTTCATCACTGCTACAATCAGTTGTGTCTGTTAGATTTTGATGCTTTTTTCACCCAGGTTGCAACTTCCATGCTAGTCACTGATTGCATCTAACCAGTCTTGGTAAATGCATGCAATCCTTCCGTCATCCAATTTTCCCAAATCTTCCACACTTTGCATTTAAAAGATTTATTAATGCCAACATATAATGGCTGCAGCTATTTAAGACCACTTAAAATGATGCATACCTTTGCTGAAACACCTTTGCGGGCTGTTCTAATTGAATCCCAAATGTGCTCTGTTAGAATCCATGATGAGCAACCATTTTGGCAGGAGAAAGGATCCTTTGCATTTCTGTCACACAGAATGAAGCCAAGTAAGCTTTGTTTGCTCCTTCATTCATTTTTTCTCGTTCACCTGAAGTAATATGCCTTTTGGAAATGCACCCTTGGGAACAGTTTTCCGTTTGAAAATGAGCATTGGCTCCAATTTTTCACCTTTCAATGCACATGCCAGTACAATGTAAATGATATTTTTTTATTGCCTGAAGTTTTAGTTCCTTAGTGTGGTAGTGCCGACGGGAGTATTTAGAGCAGGGACCAAGGGGGCCTTAGCCACATCCCCCCAAAGGTGCTTCATTTTTATGTTTTTGGTTAAAATGTGCCTTATATTAGAAAAATACCTTAATTTAAATGCATCAACTTTCATTAGAAAAAAAAAGGTTGAATTTTTCTTCTATTTTTCATTTACTTATTTTGTTTTGGTGGATTTCAAAAACTTCCATTTTTTTTATCGCCCTGCCCTCTCAAAAAAAAAATTCTATATATGCTCCTTGTAGTGTCACAAACATCCACAGTGTGATTTAGTGAATAGTCAAAACAAAGGGAAATTTCATCCATGTTTGTTACTTGGTTTGGTTCCAAATTTCCTTTCTCGATAGCATTTGCAACAAATATTAAAATAATCTTTTCATTTTCTCTCCCAGTCATCAGGAAGTCTTTGTCCAATAGTTTCATGATTCCCAGTTTGTAAATTTTTCCTCATATGAAGTGACAGTACTGTGCAGGTACTTTTTGAAAATTCGTCAAGCACATTTTTTGTGCTATTGGCCGAGCCTTTATACAAATTCTAAGTGTTGACACAGGTAAATCAGCATCAGGTTGGGAAGTTACCCACCTCAGAAGATTCTCTTCTAATATCGGCCAACTTGGCATCCTGTGTCAATTTGTTCTTCGCCATTGGTTTCCTTTTCTGATACGTTGTTTTTTCTGCATAGTCCCGCATATCTCATCAACCTGGAGTATTCTGCATGCTTCACAATTACCAACTTCTTCAGCTTTAACTACCACTTCAAGCTTAAATTTGGCAGTGTAACTTAAATGTTTCCTTTTTGAAAACATCATTAATAGCAATGATGGGGAATATCAGCAGCAAAGACGTTGGTCAAACTGGCGTAGGATGAGTTACACACACAAGACACAGCACACATGAGACCCAGAACAAGAAACTTTGATAGGTTCATGGTGGAGGTTCATGGAGAAACTTTGATAGATTCATGGTAGAGGTTCATGGAGGAACTTTGATAGGTTCATAGAGCAAGTGCTGTGCATATGTTTTCTTTGGCTCATTGAAAAATGCAGAGAAAGCACAAGCAGGCAACTTCTCAACAATACAAAATGACCTCTCCTTCCCTCTCCACAAACTTCCTTGATCTTTCATGTTGACACCCCTCCCCCTCCAATTTGGTTTATACAAACTCTTTTACTGAGAAAAACTTTTCTGAGAGAGTTTCTTTTCCAATTATACCATCTCTCCTGCACAGTTACCCTGTGGAGATTTTTTAAAAATCAAAGGGCCACAAAAACGTTCTTTTGTTTTAAATCAGTGTATAATCAGCAGAACCTAATTTTATTATTTTTTTAGCAGATAACCTGTGGATTATATGACAAAAACTATGGTAATTATTTATAAACTAAACAGTTCCTACTGATTTCATAACTTTTGGACTATGCATCTGTACCCAGTCCTGTGTGACTATACTATAAATCACTCTTTCTTGTGGTTGATGGCTGTTTTGCATTCAATTTGTAGATATTTTAATTTACAGCTTGTTTACTCCATATAACAGAGTCTGCATGAGCAACTAACATTGTAGACAGCCTCATCTTGTAGCATTGTATCGTTGTTAGTACTCTATTTTCCACTTAAGGTCAAAAAGAAATTTACTTCTTTCTGTTAGACAGACCTAAAGAAGGCTTATTTTGTGTTTACTAAATATTCACTCTTTAGAGTATCTAAAAAAAGTCTTTTTGGTAAGTGATTTTGCTAGTAAAATCTTATCAGTGTTTTCAGCATACAGTGAAGATAACCTCTCCTTCCAATGAAGATTAATTTTCAAATTTCTATTCCTTCAGTGTTTTCTAAATATGAAGGAGATAACCTTCCCTTCCAATGAAGATTAATTTTCAGGTTTCCTTTTTGAGGGAGAGAATTGTGTGAAATGCAGATATCACATATACAAGGCAATATACTGTATTATTTTTTTTTAATTTTACTGATTGATTTAATTTTTCAGGCAGTATTAATAAAATTTTCATTAAATTTAACTTTTATTTTCTAATTGTTTTCATTATTTATTTCTAGTTGTAAAAGAATTTATGGCACCTCTATTCATAGTGTATTGTGGAATTAACTTTTTTACGGGTCTTATAGAGGTTATTATTCAAAAAAGTTGGTGGTCAAATTTTCGAACTAAAGCCTAGTTCATCATCAGGACTATGTCACTGGAGTAGTTGCTTTTCGAAAAACTGAAGAGGATCGGAGCAAAATATAATATCAGGCTTGCTCCATATCTGAATAACAAATTAAAGAAATTCCTGCCAGCTTTAAAGCAGAAAGAAGTGGACATCCAATTGCAAGAAGGAGTAATATATTGCATCAACTGTAACTGCAGACTCAGCTATATAGGAGAAACAGGGAGAAGTATTAAAGTCAGAATGAAAGAACACCAAGCAGCTATTAGGAACATTAGTAACAAAACAGGGCTAGGCAGACATATACAAGCAAGTGGACACTCCATAAATTGGGACTCAGTAAGAATAATCGCCCACCAGTCAAACTTAGTAAAGAGTAAAACTGGAAGAAGGGATTGAAATAACAAGAAGAAGAAGTACCACAATTAACGATAATTGTGGTTGGACTCTTCCAACTGAGTGGCAGCAACTACTCCAGTGACGTAGTCCTGATGACGAACTAGGCTTTAGTTTGAAAATTTGACCACCAACTTTTTTTTTTTTTACCCGTAGAAAAGTTAATTCCACAGTACATTATTTATTTGTTATTTTTATGGGCTTAAGAAGTATATTTAAAATAAAAAATATACAACTGTGGTTTTAAATTTATGCTTTCCAATAATGCATACCCCTGCTTTACATTTATTCCTATGGAAAAATTAATTGTACATTTTGTAAGTACTTCAGGGTTGTATCCTTCACATATAATGCAACCAGCCATATTTAGTTATATTTTTAAGAATAAAATGTGCATGTCTTTTTATAACACTAATTCTGTAGGCAGTTTGATATACTATAAGGATTTATTATGCTTCAGAATGATGAAACTGATTTTAATCTAACTGAATTTTGTAACAAGTGAGATATATCAGATTTCTGAAGTATAAATAATTTATTTTCAGTTAAGAACTTCAACTGTGAAAACATCTTCAGAGTTACTTTACAGTTTAGAACCTAGCAAAGACATTGTTCAATCTGTTGTTGGCAATGAAGACGTTATGATGACACTCAATATGTGGAAAGAAGCTGCAGTGTTAGTAAAATCCAAGTAAGTTGTAAATTCAATTAATAAATTTTGTGCTTGTTTTATGGATGATATTAATTTTCATAATAGAAAAGCTGTAAGTACATAGAATTAAAAAAATCTGTGCTTGATGTTGTTTTCTTCCATGTTTGATTAAAAATTTTCTTCACAAAAACTTATCTTTAATTGGTTTAGAAATTTAGGTTTAGAAAGAAGATATAGGCTGTTTTAGTTAAGAAGGAAAGTCAGTAATGGCTTCTTCTAAGAACCAGCAATTTATTTACTTGTTGCTGTTCTACAAACTAAAAATGTTGACTTCAGATTTCTTTTAGTGCTTAATTTCCCCAAATCCATTAACAATTAAACAGACTAAGCAATGTTGCTTTCTTTACCCACTTGGTGGATCATTTTGACTACACTGTTCAAGCAGAAAGTCTGATATTTCATTTGTAAATTTTATTCCATATTAAGTAAATTGCTATGGATTTTTCACATTTTTATCTCAGTTGCCTAAAAATGAAGGTCAGGTCCCTAACACAGTAAACCATGTATCGGTTCTTGTTCTTAGTAAGTAACAAATCCATGTATTTCATTTTTTTCTAATCTGTATTTAAAATCTTACGGTTCTTCATTTATGATAAAGTCATGCATATTTTCATGTGTTTCCTAAAAAGTGACCTTCATATTTCTTATGATGATATTTCCTTGTATGATAGCACTGAAAATGTAATAGCCTTTGTATGCATAATTGATTGTAACTTCATATTGTCATGTAACAGCATAAATAAATAAAATTATTATTATTAAAAAAAAAAAAAAGTTTTAGAACAACTTTCTGTGCCATAGTTTTTCAATATCTGCCAACACGCAAAAAGATTATGTGCGTTGCTTATTGTATTTTACTATTCTACTTCAGTTTAGCAACAGATAAAAAAATTAAGATGTTTAAACACTTATTAAAATCGTTGTCGTAAAATCATCTTTGTTTAAAAAAAAGAAACTGTTCTTAAAAAATTTTCGTGTTTCAACTTATCTGTCTCATAATGGTGGTGGTATCTTTACTTTCTTCATGCAGATGGTCTTGTTTCAAAACTTGCTTATGACTTTCCAAAATGTCTAAAAACCTCAAAAAAAAAAAAAAAAAAAAAAGTTTCCCATCATTGCTGTCCCTTTTTTTCTGCCACAATAATACCAGAATCGAAAGATATTCTTATCATTACCAGGTTTTTCTACCTGTAATCAGAAGAGACATGTAATGTTGGAATCCATTTTTGCACTGTAGACTTGAATTACATCTTTTGACACAAGTGCATTAATCCTGAATACCTAAAGTTTCCTTTTCAAGAAAGGAAGAACATGCTTCTTTACCTACAATGGCTTAAATCATTCCTGTGTTGTTTCCATTTCACTAAGTGCTTTACAATGGAAGAATGTTATGCCGATAGTCAGGGCTTCAAAATTAGTGTTCTTGCTTCAACTCTGACTAGAGTTCAGATAAAGTATCCTCATCAGAGCCTCTTCATTTTCCATTTTTTTTCTTGTCTGGCAAAACCATGTATTTATTTTTGTAGTGTTTCTTTTTGGTTTAATCTATTTTTGAATTATTTAATTTTTCTTTTCTTTTTTTCCATTAGGTTTGGTAATTCATTTGGTGTTGTGTTATTGCAGTGTTTGTTTTTCAATTTCTTGACAATTATACTTCCTGCATATGTAATCTTTTCTTTTTAATGGGTTATTATATTATATATAATATTTGATTTTTGCAAAATTTGGTTTCTTTTCTCTTTCAATATTGTGTTGATAATTAAAATACACATTTGGTAAGGAATGAGCACTTTACCACATGTAGTTTGACCTATAACTTGCATAGGAATGTCAATACCTTAAAGCACATGAAGCAATCAATTTTGAGTTATAAACCAATTAAAGTGTTTAAATTATCATAATTGAAAGTTTAATTCATTGTTTCCCTCCTCTCTCTCAGTGTATTATGCTATTTCAAAAAACAACTGATAAAAGAAAGCCCAGTTAAAAGGCATTCATTCTATTAAAAAATGTGGAAGCCACCTGGTCACATTTGGTGAACTTTTTGTTCAGTTTAAAAATCCCTAAAAAAATTAACTTATTTGTACCTAAAATTCTTAAAAATAGAAACAAAATCGTAAAAGGTACACAACCAAATAAAAACAAAATCGTAAAAGGCACACAACCAAATAAAAACAAAATCGTAAAAGGCACACAACCAAATAAAAACAAAATCGTAAAAGGCACACATCAACTTATATCACATCATCCTGATGGAGCTTCTTGGAGACATGAGTCTCCATTCACAAGCACTAAACAAGATTTGTGAATAGTTCTAAACTTCTATAGTTTAATGGATAATTATATTAAATTTATTTTAGATGAGATGAAATTTCCTAATTCTGTTTCTTTGTACTTCAAATCAGAAAAGTGTTCAAAACAAAAGACAGGTGTTCAAATGTCAAAATGTGAATGGTATTTAAATTTGTTATACATCTAATATTTCAGCTGAAACACTGATTTCTTCTCTTTCTTTTTTTATTGAAGGATTAAACTAGGCTTAATTGATCAGCAATCCGAACAGTCCATAATTGAAGCTTCAGACCTAAAATCTGCCTTAGCATCCATATCCAAAGGTAAGACAGTATGAAATTCTCTTTATAATTCCATTTCACTACATTCCAAAATTTATAATCAATTATGTGTGTGGTTATATGCATTAATGCTTATGTGATATAATACTGAGATAGAGAACAAATTGTTTTGATGTTAAATTGTACACAAGGTTTCTTAGTAACAATTAATTGGTGCAAAACAATAAGGCACCATGCTTGGACCTCATGGTACATACACATGTAGATCTTGTAGCCCAATAGCTAAATGTGCTTTTGAGGATAGCAGAATTGTAAGCTACCTACTTTTTACTCAAATAACAGTGAGGCTTACCAGTATGAATTACAATTGAGACGTGATCATGTGTAGTATTCTTAATTAAGCCACCTGTAACCAATTTACTTCAGTGTGTTGAATAAGCTTGTTGTGTGCAGCTATTTTGATCAGGCACACATTACATTAAGCCCTTGGGAAAAAGTATTTGGTACGAATTCATTACTGAAAAAAGCTGTTGGGTAGTTTAAGTGGGCTTAATTAATGCAATGTATAATTACCATATTAATCTAGTAAATCATCAAAAACAGTCTTGTCAGAGAAGATTTGGAAATTTTTTTGGCTGAGGGTTGACATTTCATGCCAGTTTGATCACTTTTGTGTAATGTTATAACTCTTGATCATTTTTGCCTCTCTTGCTCGATTATTGTAAAGTTAGTAAGTCAGTATAGTAAAAAACAGTACACAATAACAATGATGTGGTAAAATTTATGCAATATGAATTTCAACAGCACTAAGATATTGTTTTATAAACTAGAATCTGCACTCCTTGATCTGTATCTTCGATTGATTGGAGGTTTAATGACCACCATGAGCAACTCGGTGGGTTATAAGCAGTCGCCCATCCCTAATTTAGGGCCACAGGTTCCAGGGAAGGGATAGAGCCAGTGCCGTAAGACAAACACAACATCCATGCCTCACAGAATTCGAACCTGGACCCATCTTGGACGAATGATCAGAAGCCATCGCTTAGACCACTGTGCCACTGGGCATCTGTATCTTCAGAAAATGGGAATTTTTTTTTTTTTTTCGGCATTTTCTTAAATTTTTGTTTTCTTTTTCTTAAATTGACAATCAGTTGTAATGGTCATAGCCCAACAAAAGATGAATCATCATTAAAGATTTACCTGTAAAAATTATATTCTATTTAAAGAAAACATGAATTTAAGAACTTTTTTAATATTCAATAGAGACAGTTCTGGGTTTGTTGATTTCTCATAATTTTCAATTAGTTACATTTTCATCTGTTTTTAAACTACAGTACCGTAATTTCGGGTAGATAAGCCATGGCGTATATGAGTTCAATATGAAAATTTTCAGCCCGCGCAGCTTATACAGCATAGCGGCGTATAGGGCTTTTTTTTTTTTTTTTTTTTTTTTTTTTGGCGGAGTGAAATTATGTAACAAAAAACGTTTTGACTTGTTCCATTCTTTTTTCCGGGGAAAGATATCTCAATAGAGAGGGAATAGAATAACTATGTTACAGCCACGTGCAATAAATTCCACCCACTTCCTCTTAAAACAAGACATGAAAATAATAGGTTATAGGATTGAGGTCGGACAGGCAGAAGAGATGTGATTCTGATAAAACTTGGAAAAAATTTGTGGCTGGGGGAAACTTCGCAGGGAATCAATCTTGTTAGCAAGGATCACCCTTGTTTCATGCTCTTAGCAACTAACTCTCTTTGAACTCTTGACATCATCACCTTTGCTCTGAGGCTAACGCTGTCTCTCCCCTCTTGAAACGGGATATCCAACTACCATCCAGTATTGACTGTCATTGGTAAATGACAGCACGTGCAAATTTTGTCAGTGACGTGTGCGTTCATTGCATTCAGTTTGCCAAATCGCATTTTCTCAAGTACGCTATGCGCAGTTCTACGTTATCATGGAAAGTAAAATGACGAAACGTAGAAGTTATACTTCTAGTTTTAAGCTAATGGTAAATAAATATGTTTTTCCGAATCCTGGAAAAACATCAAAACTTCAACGATTATTTCGGGTTTCACTGAAGCAAACATTATTTCTAAAAACTGCTGTGAAATGCCAGAAGACAGCGAAAGTGATGCGGACAACCCCGAAATTTTTTTAGATGATGAGCATTTTAAAACTTTTTAATTCGGACAGTGAAGTTTCCGATTTTGATGGATTTGATTGAAAAACTATGTGTACCAGATATTTTCAGAATGTTGTGCGTTTATTTTTCAAATTCTTGAGGTATAAATGTTTTATAATTGGTTTAAGTGCCTTATGAATTCTTCAAGTAAATTTTTATAAAATAGGTAGTAGGGTAAGTGTTATCCTTAAGGTTGCATCTTGTTTAATTGATATTTTTATTTATTATTTGAAAGATCAGGTACTATATTTTTATCTATGTAATGTTTTCAAAAGTCCGCCAGCGTTTCTGGTGATTTCTTTTTTATCGCTGCGAAGTATACGCCAGTGCGGCTTATTTACCAGAAATTATGGTAGATGATACAGTTTTTTAAATTTTGTGAGGGCAAAGCTGTAGTGACAACCATCTCATCAAACTTTTCATGTTTATATATATATACATATATTAGGTTTCAATATACAACAAGCTATGAAATTTGCCTAAAGATAAACAACAAGACACCCCGTTTTTCTTCATTGGAAATACATATGTAGTACTTTGGATTGAGAGCTTGTTTATACAGTTGTGGTGCTCCAAATTTTAAATGTTCAAGAATCTCAGCTCTCCCTCTCCCCTGAATAGGGTGATCTCAATCAGAAAATTGATTGAAGCTTTGTAACATAATCTCGTTACAATTACTTACTGCTAGAAATCAGTTCTTAGTTGTGATTAGTCAGGGAAGAAAAATGGTAAACATAAATCATGTGATTCCAGTGATTCAAACCTTTGTCCCTGTTTTAGCCATCTTAAACAGGGACCTTTATACTTCTTGTAGACCATATAATAAAAAGATGTGCAATGTTTGATTGAATTGAGATTATAAGTATATCTTAAACATAGAAAACGAGCAAAAGACACAGTCACGTATGGTGTAAAAGGTTCGTTTAGCGATAGCTTGCGGTCATCCTATGACCTTGATCACCCGCAATCAACTGGATGAGCTGGTTGCCAGAACTACAATTTAAAGTTGTGGTGTTGGAAATTGTAGTTCTGGCAACCAGCTCATCCAGTTGATCGCGGGTGATCAAGGTCATAGGATGGCCGCAAGCTACCGCTAAACGAACCTTTTACCATATGTGACTCGGTGTGTTTTTGATCGTTTTCTATGTTTATGTGTTATTGTTGTGTGAAACCGGAGTTTTAAACCGTAAGTATATCTGTAAAAAAATGAACATCAGTAATTTATTTAAAAAAAAATGGAAAGAGAAAAATCTTAGAAAAACGTTTTTTATTTATTTAAATTTTCTTGGGAGTTTATTGCATGGATGATAGTTAATAAAGGCATTTCTGTGTCAAAAATAATATTCCCAAATCATTACTATGTGCTTCATATTTTTTTCATTAGTTTCTACAAACCATTCTTTTCTAAAATTGTAAATTTGCTAGTCGCATTTTTAGTTGAAACATTCTAAAATAAAACAAGATGCCAAACAAATTTTCCATACCAGTGACAAAATCAGTAACAACTGTAAAGTAAAAACAGTGTATCATAACCTTACTTTTACCCTAAATGTTTTTTGACTGTATTAGAATTCTGTGTAATTTTTTTTTTTTTAAAGTGCACCATTGGTGATATTTTTATTTTATTTTTAGATTCCAACTTAAAACTTCAGGAAACCACTTTGGAAGGAACATTTAGTCAGAATACATGCCCTGATTGTCAACCAGTAAGAATATAATTCAATGATTTCAATTTTTACCTTATTTAGAAAGAAAATCATATATTAATAACAAGAAAGATGACACTGAATTTTTGGTTGTAACGAGCACACGTTTTCAATCCTTCCTGACACGAATAAAATATTTCAAAGTGATTCATAGTTGATGGAACCTGTCTCAAAAGAAAAAAACAACCAGATTTCTGCAATTGATAAAACATCCAGAAAGACAAACAACAACTTACTCCCACTAGCTGCTGAAAAAGTATGTTAATCAGAGAAAAATGGATTTTCAGATCAAACAGTTAGAAGAAGAAATATTAGAGGGGAGACATGATATAACGCTATACCCCCTATCAGAAGAATGTTTCATAACTAAAAAGCTGAAAGTATGCAAAAAAAGTATTCTTCATAGCAAAAGTTATGGTAAGAAAAAATAATTTTTCAAATACATCTCCTGGAAACAGACATAGAAAGAAAAGGGTTTTGATGTTTACACCCCACAGCAAGAAAGCTGTGCATTATTTAAAGAGAATAATGATTCCCATCTTTATTGTAGCAAATGGCATGCAGTAATATCATAAATTTTTCAATAGGGTGTTTAGAAGTGGAGATACAGCAGCAAACAGAAGTGCACAAATGCCACTAGTAACAGCGTGTGAACTACAAAAAACTCCAAGTACAAGCAAAGTGTTCCACAAGGTAAATGGTATACAGTGTTAAAAGAATGTTTTAAATTGGACTTTTAGAAGCAGAGATATTGAGAAAAACAGATTAAATATTTGCACCCCTAATGGGGAAATTGTGCATCATTTTGTGAAGGAAATAGGCTGAAAATTTTGATATAAAGAGATTCAGTATTTCTGTATGATTACTATTATGCACATCACAATGTGGACTTGTGATTATGGTGGTGCAGAAAGTTATCACTATTATTATTTAAAAAAATAAAACTAGGTAAGAGCAATTACTTACAAATATACATCCGGAGGCCGCTATAATTCTTTCACTCATTTGTACCGCAAGTTGTTCAGTCCCAGATGTTCAGTGGTCATGCATTGCAAACAGTCCTATGGTGACCGTTATGAAACACTAAGCAATGCAGAGGTAGTAGTCAGTCTCAATATTCATGCAGTGGCGCCGATATGAGTACTTTTAGGGGGTGGGGGAGGCTAAGAAAAATTCTTACCTCCTTCAAGGTTGTCAAACATTTTAGTAAATGTACAAGATACTAAAATACAAGAAAAATAATTGATACAATCAATCATTAATATATTATTATTTTTAAAAATGCTTTAAAAAAAGGTTTTGTCTATTTTAGTGTTTTAAATTTATCAAAAATGTGGCTATACCAATTGCTGGGGGGGGTCGAGCCCCCGTTGGCACCCTTGTATTCATGCGGTATATTGCATCATAACTCAGAGACAGTGCAACAGAAACAGAAAACCATAATACTGCGTATACCACGGTCAGGTTGAAAAGCTAACAATGAATGAATCTAAAAAGCTGACAATGAATGAATCCAAAAATGAAATAAAACTTGAAATGCTAGAACCTGACCGTGGTATACATAATAATATGGTTTTCCGTTTCTGTTTTACTATCTTTGAGTTATGATGCAATATATGGCATGAATATTGAGACTGACTACTATCTTTGCATTGCTTAGTGTTTTAGAACGGTCACCATGGGACTGTTTGCAATGCATGGCCACTGAACATTTGGGACTGAACAACTTGCGGTATGTACGATGTACGAGCGAAAGAATATTAGCGACATCAGGATGTATATATGTAAGTTACCTAGTTTTATTTTTTAAAATAATAATAGTGATAACTTTCTGCACCACCATAATCACAAGTCCACGTTTTGACGTGCATAATAGTAATTATACAGAGATACTGAATCTCTTTATATCAAGTATTTCAACCACATATAGCATGTGACTTTGTAATACAGAAGAAATATATGAAATAACCATATATGAAATAACTGTAGCCGCCCCGGTGGCGCAGTGGTCTAAGGCGTTGGCCTCTGATCATTCGTCCGTAAGGGGTCCGGGTTCGTATCCCGTCAGGCATGGATGTTGTGTTTGTCTTACGGCACTGGCTCTCTCCCTTCCCTGGAACCAGTGACCCTAAATTAGGGACGGGCGACTGCTTATAGCCTATTTGAGTTGCTCACAGTGGTCGTTAAACCTCCAATCAAAAAAAAAAAAAAAAAAAAACTGTACACTGAAAATGTTTTCATAAGTTAGTACTATCTGATCAAAAAATAAGTTTTTCAATTAAGTTTTTGTCCTGTAGGTATTGCTGCAAATTTGGGGGTAAATGGTAATGTGAACTTAACTTACACCACCCTCTATTGGCACCCTTGTGCATAATGAAAATTTTGAAATTATATGTAAAACATTTTGCATGAGAAACGCTCTCAGAGGAAGAAAGAATTTTTCAAATCAGACTCTTATAAGCAGTGATATCGACAAAAATAAGTTACACATCTATGCCCCTGGCAGAAAAACTATGCTATTTAAGCATTTTCAGAAGTGCAAATTTTGCTGCACGTACATCAGAAATCGAAAAATACACCCATGCCCCTTGGTGACCAAACCACTCTTTACCAAAAATTAGAAATATATGTAGAATATTTCCCACCAGAAGCTCTATCAGATGCTAAAAGAATTTTTCAAATAGGTCTTTAGAAGCAGATATATCAGGGAAATCACAATTTACCTTTATATCCCCTAGCGGAAAATCTGTGCATTACTTGAAAAAGAAACTGTGCTGAAAATAATATTTATTATAAATGGCATTGAATGGAAGAAATAATTTTTTCAATCAGATATTTAGAAGCAAATATGTGGAATAAAATGTATTTTGAATTTGATAGCATCAGCATTTATGCTCCCAAGCAGTGAAGTTATGCATCGTAAAAAATGGAAAGCCAAGATCATTTCTCACATTTCAAGCTTTTCAATGTAAAAAGAATTTTTCAAATTGGAATAATAGTTACAGAGATATGATGTTTACAGACAAAAAAAGTGATATTATAAGCATGCACTTTTTTTTTTAAACAAGACTTGCTACTTTGCATATTATGTATTTTTTGCAAATTGTTTTTATTGAAAATAATTTATTGAAAATAATTTCAAAGTAGATACATGTAATAAGTGTATACTATTTCTTAGATCTAAACCAGTCTGGCATTATTTATTTCAACTCATGTAGTTCTCGTTATATAAAACATTTTGTGCTTATTAATCAAAGAGGTACTATTAGAGCATATTGTGTCAAATATTTTTAAATCAGTGAGTGAACCTTTTATCATCGTCATCATCATTGTCAACCATTATCAATCCACTGCTGGACGAAGGTCTCCCCAAGTTTCCTCCACAACGGTCTGTCTTGTGCCAGTCTCCTCCATGTCACTCCCGCATACTTTCGAATTTCATCCACCCATCTTCCATGTGGTCTTCTTCTGGGTCTTTTCCTGTCCCTTGGAATCCAATCTAAAATTTCGGCTGTCCATCGATGGTCTGTCCTTCTGGCAGTATGTCCAGCCCATTGCCATTTCAGGGATTTAACTCTGATCATGATGTCTTCCACTCTTGTCATTTTTCGGATCCACGTGTTCCTCTTCTTATCTCTCCTGGTTACACCAAGCATGCACCTCTCCATGCTGCTTTGAGTTGTCTGCAGCCTTTGTATGTCTCTTTTAGTTAAGGTCCACGTCTCTGCACCATACGTAAGCACTGGAAGGATGCATTGATCAAACACTTTTCTTTTAAGACATAATGGCATATTGCTCTTGAAAATTATGCTGTTTCTTCCAAAAGCTCTCCAGGCAAGTTTTGTACGCCGATTAATTTCTTCATCAACGTGACCCTCACTTGATATCTGCTGTCCAAGATAAACGTACGTGTCTGTTATCTCCAGCTTTTCTCCATCAATCGATAAATCTTCATTTCTTGTAAAAGCATTGTACATCACTTTTGTCTTCTGAAAGTTCATTTTTAATCCCACTTCTTTACTCTTGTCAGCAAGTTCCTGGATCATACTCTGTAGCTCTGATGGGGTAGTTGCAAAAATGACTATGTCATCAGCAAAACGAAGGTGGATTAGATAATCTCCATTAATCTTTATCCCTTTGTTTTCCCAGTTCAGTGATTGAAAGACATTTTCCAATGTGGCATTAAAGAGCTTCGGAGATATGGTGTCACCTTGTCTCACTCCTTTTCCAATTTTTATGTGTGTTGTATTTTCAAACAGCCGAATCTTTGCACTTGCATTTTCATAGATGTTATTAATAATATTAATGTATGCATCTTCAATACCGCAGGATTTCAGAGCCATTGCAACTGCTGATGGTTTCACCGAATCAAAGGCTTTTTCATAATCGATAAAAGCCATGCACAATGGAAGCTCATATTCCCTCGCTCTTTCAATTAGTTCTCTCAGTACGTGGATATGATCTATTGTGCTGTAGCCACTCCTGAATCCAGCTTGTTCTCTCGGTTGAGCCATGTCCAGTGTCACCTTCAAGCGGTGTGAAAGAACTTTAGTGAAGATTTTATAAACCACTGATAGGAGGCTGATAGGTCTGTAGTTCCTGAGATCCTCAATGTCACCTTTTTTATGTAGCAAGATCATTGTAGCGTTGTTCCAATCCTCAGGAATTTTCCCTTCATTAAGGCATCGAGTGAAAATTTGGGCGAGTACTGTTTCGATTTCTCCACTTGCTTCTTGTATGATGTCTATAGTAATTCCATCTTCTCCTGGAGCTTTTCCCCGCTTCATGTTCTTGATTGCATGTGCAACTTCTGCTGGAAGGACTGGAAGAACTCTGGTACTGGTACCTTTCATGATGTCTGGAGTACATGTATCATCCCTTTCATATAATTTGGAGTAGAAATCTTTCACTCTTGTCAAAATTTCTGCCTCTATTTCTTGTTACAGAACCATCTTCTTTTCTCAGGGCCATAATCTGTTTTTTCCCCTTACTGAGATGTCCCTTTGCTATCTTTAGGCTTTGGTTGTTTTCAATTGCTTTCCTTACTAGTTCACAGTTGAATTTCCTTACGTCTTCAGTGATACTTTTTCGTACTGTCTTGCATAGCTCTATATATTCCACTTTGGAAGTCACATCTTCTTTAGTTGTCCTCATCACTCTTCTTTTTTGCATCAACATTTTGGTTTTTCCTGATAATTTGTTCACATGCAATTTGTTCTTAGACCCAGCTAATTTTGTTGCTGTTTCCATAAGAGCTTTGGTTACTTTTCTGTTAACTTCAGAAATATCCACTTCTTCCGATGTTAGGCCTTCTAAAGCAGAGAATTTGTTCTTCAGTTCCAATTAGAAAGTATTATGGTGTTTTTTAAGGTTGGTTATGTCAATACATTTTGTTTGTCTTATGAGCTTGCTACGTTCGAGTTTAGTGTTGAGGTGCATCTTACATCTCACCAATCTATGGTCACTGCCTGTGTTGAACTTGTTTAGCACACTGCAGTCTTCTATGATGAATTTTTTGTTACACATAATAAAATCAATTTCACTTGTCGTCCCATTTGGATGTCTCCATGTCCATTTCCTGTGTGGCTTTTTCTTGAAAACAGAGTTCAAGATGAAAAACCCTTCTGCCTCTGCAAACTCTACGAGAGTATTTCCACGCTGGTTTCTGTTGCCATGACCGAATTTACCTACTGAAGTTTCATTCTGTTGCCGTTGCCCTATTTTTGCATTGAAATCTCCCATAATTATCTTCAAGTGCTGCTTACCTTTATTATTTAGATCACGAATTTCCTCATAAAATTCTTCAATTTCTTCTTCAGCATGACTTGTGGTGGGTGCATAAGTTTGAATAATCTGAGCCTGGTATCTTCTCGAGAGTTGGATAACGAGTCGTGCAGCTCTGTCAGAGGAACTTTCAACTTCTACAACTTTATCCTTCAGTTTCTTGTTTATTATAAATCCAACACCACTAGTTCTGCCAGTATCTGTCCTACGATACCTTTTATATGTTTAATTTATACTTCAAAAATATAGAGCAGTAAAAAACACACTCTCAGATATCATGATGAAATCGTAGTTGAAGATCGTATAAAAAGACAAGCCATATGTCTAAGCAATCATGAAGATATTAAGCAAAAAGTTACATAACCAGCCTCATAATTGCATCTTGTATCACATACCAGATGCAATTATAAGGCTGGTTCAGTTAATGTGGCAACAAACTCAGAGGGTTGTTAGTAGACATCAAGAGGAACGAAAATTGAAATGGAACATGGTGTTGCAAACCACATTTAGTCAGTGAAAATCGCGAAAATGCATATGCAGGTTCTGACGTCACGCGGGGATGACAAAGTATAATAATAACTACAAAAAGATTTATTTGACAGCATGTTTACAAAACAGCTTGTGGTGCACAGTATAATGCTGGAAAGGGAACGATGAGAACAATGTGGATGAAATTATTACTGGTGTTGTTAAAAATTATTACATTGAAATTATTATTGGGTTGTCGGAAAAGTCATGATGTATTTTGGCACCCGATGGCGGTTGGGCGGTTTCGGAAGTACTAGAGGCTTGCGCAGCTCTGTTATCGCTGCGGCATTCGACAGGTGCCAGTTCTAGCTGCAGTTTAAAAGGAATAGTGAGCGATTTGGTTGATTTGACATCAAGTTGAAGATGGAAGACCAAACTGTGCATTTTCACCATATTTTACTGTTTTACTTCCGTAAAGGGAAGAACACGCATCAAGCTTGTGAAAAGTTGCGTAAAGTATACGGTGATAATGCTCTTTAAGAACAGTGCCAGCGGTGGTTCGCAAAATTCCATGCTGGGGATTTTGACCTCAACGATGCTCCTCGGTCCAGGAGGCCAACTGAGGTTGATGATGACGGAATCAAGGCATTGATCGAGTCAAACCCACGTTACCTGACACGAGAGATTGCAGACACATTGCACATCCATCATTCAAGCATTCACGACCACCTGAAGAAGCTGGGATATGTAAGCAAGCTTGATGTGTGAGTTCCTCATGAACTCAAAGAAGCTCAATTGACATCGCATATGAACATCTGCGATATGCTCATTAAACGTGAGGAAAACGTTCCTTTTTTGAAGTGACTGATAACTGGTGATGAAAAGTGGATTGTGTACAACAATGTGCTGCACAAACGGTCTTGGTCCTGATGTGTTGCTTTGCCTCAAACGACATCCAAAGCAGACATTCATCAGCGGAAGGTTCTGGTCTCAGTGTGGTGAGATTTTAAAGGTGTCGTGTTTTTGAGCTCCTACCACGGAACAAAACAATCAATTCGAATGTGTACTGTCGGCAATTGGACAGTTTGAACGAATCCATCATCCAGAAACGTCCAGAGCTCGTTCATCGTAAAGGTGTCATTTTCCATCACGGCAACGTGAGACCACACACAAGTTTGATCACCCGTCAAAAATTATTGGAGCTTGGGTGGGATATGTGTTGCCACACCCAGCATATTTGCCTGACCTTGCGCCGTCAGCCTTCCACTTGTTTCGCTCTCTTCAACAGTCCTTGCATGGTATAACGCTCAAGTCAGATGAGGCTGTAAATCAGCACCTTGCACAGTTTTTCCCCACAAAAGACAGGTCCTTCTATGAACGAAGCATTCTGCAGCTCACTGACAGATGGTAAAAGGTCATCAAACAAAGTGGGCATTATATCATTGATTGATCTTTGTTCTTTCTATCAATAAATGACCTTTGCAAAACATGGCTAAAATATGTCATGACTTTTCGACAACCCAATACATTGTTGTGCACAGTAAAATGCTGGAAAGGGAACAATGAGAATGATGTGAACGAAATTATTACAGGTGCTGTTCGAAGTGGTGGCTGCGGACGTCATTGAACATTCTACAATGACGTAAAAACGATTCCCAGACGCGCTGGAAGATACCGTGTGTGCCATTGATGTCTGCCGCAGCGACAACGATCCGCACTATGAAATCCTCTGGTGTGTTCACAGGCGTCTCATAAACAAGTGATTTAAGGTGACCCCAGAGGAAGAAGTTCCACAGATTGAGATCCGTCGAACGTGGGGGCCCAGCAACGGGTCCGACGCATCCAATCCACCTTCCTGGGTATGTAGCATCGAGGTGGTTTCGCACCTTCCTTGCGGGGAAAATGTGTTGGGACACCATTATGCATGAACCACATGCCTCGCTGTACTGTGGCCAGCACACTCTGCAGCAATTCTGGGAGGACGTGTTGCTGGAAAACAAGGTATGTTGCGGCATCCAGGTGTTCCCCAGAAGATAATCACCAAGGATTCCTGCCCACACATTGACACTGAACCTCTGTTGAGGTTCGCTGCTTACATTATCCTTCCCTCTCCTCTGGAGTCAGAGCCTGCATACATATTTTTTGCGATTTTCTCCGACTAAACGTGATTTGCAGCAGCATGTTCCCTTTCAATGTTTGTTCCCCTTGATGTCTACTAACAACCCACTGAGTTTGTTGCTGCATTAACTGAACACCCTATATATTCTTTGGGCATGTATTTGCCCCAAACTTCATTCCTTCAGCCCCATGCTGATGCTACCAACATATGGTAGCATTAATTATTTCTAATTGTTTATACCAACTGAATAATTTTTACTATTATAACTGTAAATTTTGGAAAATCAAAAATATTATTAGTAAAATTTACATTCATAGTATATACATATTTCTTACCATTTAGTGTATATTTTATGACTGTAAGTCTAAAAAAATATGAATCATTAATTAAAATTGTTTAATTTATGTAAAAATTATAATATAAAAAAATTCACATAATTTGCATCATTGGGCTAATATAAATGATGCAAATTATGCATCATTGGCAGGGCAAATACATGGCCAAAGAACATGTGAAGCAAGAAGCGATTATGGGTAGGTTATGTAACTTTTTGCTTAATATCTTCAAAATTGCTTAGGCATATGGCTTATCTTTTTATTTATTTGGGTATGGTATCAAGTACATCGTTTGTGTGTTGGAGAGATATGTTTCTTATGGGGATTTATGGCAATACACGTTACAGTTATGTGAGGAAGGACAATGTGTTACAGATGTGTAATGTGAAGCAAAATGTCGTTAGTAAGTGGTCAATGAATCTTCTTAGGTGGTTTAGCCATAATAAAACAATGAGTGGTGAGATGCTTACTAAGAGAATTTATCCAGCCCAAGTGGCAGGAAAAAAGAGTAGGGGAAGGTCAAGAAAATCGTTGGAGGACCAGATTCAGGAATGTCTGCATGAGAAAAAGATAATGAATATTAAGTACAAAAGGTCTTGTGTGATACATGTGATGGATGTCAGTGAAAGCTCAAGTTGGGTGCCGAGATTGCTGTAAATGGAGACATTTGATACATCAATAATATGTAAAATCTAGTTCTGCAGTTTTAAAGTTTAACCTGGCAGGTGAGCTTTCTTTGAGTCTCTGAACCTCAGAGAACAGCATGATGATGTGTCTTAATGGATAGATGGATGGATGGATACATGCATGCACTGATCATTTTGCCCGATCATTTATTTCTCCTGAAATATCCTGGAAGAAATCTAGTTTTTTTTTGTTCTTTTTAAGTTCATTAAAAGTTTTCAGTAGGTAAGGAGTTGAAAATTTCTTTCTTAGATGAAAGAGAAATTAGTAGTTCACGCTAGAAAGTGAAGAGATTTTTGTGTGCATAAATCTCAAAGGGGATTGCCTTTTATGGTGCTACCTTTTTGTAGAAGTCTGCAATAAATTCTAGTCAACTTTTTGAAAGTTTTCACTAAGCTGATTTCTTCTTTTCAGAGAATTAAATACAGCATACATTCATGTATAAGCCGAAGCTTTTGAAGGAAATCTGTTTTCTAAAATGAAGGGGTCAGCTTATATGTCAGTCAGTTTAAAATATAAATAAGTAATGGAACACTTTGCACCCAGTGTACGATTTCAAGAAACGAATCATCTGCTCCAATCTTATGGGAGTAGTCAGAGGCGGATTGGGACAACCAAACCAGACTGAGAATTTTAGTCTTTCATTCCATTACAAAAGCATACGTACTTCCAGAAGAACACCTCGTAAATTCCCCCACGAAAAAATTCTCTTTGATCCTGGATGAAAGAGAACTATTGTGGTATTGATTGTAAAACAAATTCAGTACTAAACAAATTTTAACAGCAATTTATACTTTCATACATACATACATACATACATACATACATACATACATACATACATGTCACTAAGCTGTTCGCTGAGATTCAGAGGTTAGCTTCAAAAAGAAATACAAACTACCAGATATTTTGGCACAGCAATTTATCGGTGAAAGAATTTTAAAAATCCACCTGTGATTCAATGTAGCGTCAAAACCACTCAACATTCAACCATAAAGGGATTTTTAAAATTCCATATAATTATTTTCGTTTTAAAAATTTTATTTTAACAAAAAAAAAAAAAAAAAAAAAAAGGAAAGAAAAGAACCACGAGTCTCTTGAAGACAACATTTCTGGTGAAATCGCCATGAAGATCATTCTGAAAGTTGAAGTGGGCACATGCGTAATTTTTCTATGAAATCAATTTTTATCATTTTTAGTCAACGATCGCCTATGCGCAATGGTATTGGTGTCTACTCCTTGAATTTATGGCTTTTAAAAGTCTACCCATTATTTTAGCCAGTACTAGTAAATCATTGTATCCTTTAAAATAAATGTGGGTGGGATATAGATTTTGGAATACCTCTGCCTAAGAATCACTTTGTAGTCTTCATTCAGTCTGTGGATAAGGGGTTGGGGATGATGGATCATCACATTTGGTACTGATATCTCCTTCAGGATTTTAAGGGGAAGATAGGACTTACTAATGGCACTGGCCTCCAAGTCCAATGAGTTACATATAACTGTAGTTAGCTTAGCTTAATTAATTTATAACAGTGTTCTTGGCCCGGTGGAATTTTTCTTACATCAATAAAAAGAATTTTGCAATGTCACTTGAGAGAAAATGGCGTGACATAAGGATACAAAGAAACATTATATATATTTTTTAAGGAAATAATGTTTCAGGCAGAAATAAAGCTCAAATGAAGTTAATTATTATTATTCATAAGGGCAAAAATAATTATTTGTTCGTTCCAAAAATTCCAGACAAAAAGGATCATGAGAAAGTGGGCCATTTCTCGTGTGGTCCACCGGGAAATGTTCTGGTGGGCCAATCTGCCCCTGGGTGTAGTTGTTGTGAATATTATAGTGTGAAACCTGATCCTGTTTCAGGGTGAAACCACAAAATTTCTTGCTTTTAAAAAGGAAGTGACCTTATGGTTATTTTCCCTGTGGAACTTGGATCACATCACCTCACCTTTGGTATGAGATTCAGTGAGTCAAACTCCAGATAAATCATTTCCCCATTGAGGAAGGATGCAACAATCAGCCATCTCCAGTGTTTTCACTGCAAGTGTGAAAGTCTCTTCTTGTGACTGTCAGCAGTGTCATAGTTAGGGAAATGTAAAGTTTTGATCTTTTCAAAAAACACTTCAGAAGTAATACCATGGATGGTACAGATGATCATGCACTTTACCATTCAGGTGAAGAAGATAGACTTCATGGCTTTGACAACCATGATGTTTATATTGACGACACAACTTTAACAGAAAAAAACTTATTGGAGCTATTTGCAAAACTTTGATAGGGAGTTGAATTTAGAAGGGTTTTAAAGAATATATGTAATTTTAGGAATTTGCGTAGTTTTATTTTAACAAATGTAAAGCTTCCAAACTCTTGAAATTTAAGGTGAGCTATATGTGGGTCTCATTTATTTTACCAGTTTTTAGTTGTTAACCTGTCAGCATACACATGAGAGAGAGAAAGAAAGAATGGGATTGTACATGATTACAAAGTATATGAGGTGATTCTGATCAATTTTTAAATAAAAATCTATGAAAATTATTTAACTGTTGATTTTGAGCTACATGGATTAAAGTTTTATAATTAAAAAAAATGCACCCCTAAATACGATTTTTTTTTAATATTCTGAGCATTTTGTGCTTTACTAATTAGAATTCAAAGACTTGGTGCAGAATGCAACACTGAATAATTATCAATTTACTGTTGAAGCAGGTATCTTGTATTGACTAAATTTAGAAACATTTAGTTCTCTGTCATTTGTAATTATCTGGCAAATACGGTTCACATAAAAGCATTGTTTTGAGATATTGTCTTCTTATATCTGCAGCATCAGTATTAAGTAAAAAAAAATTTAAGAACAAATCTGGTGTTTAAAGAATAACATATTACCTATAGTTTATATCACAAAGTCTTCACCTTAACATTATAGCAAACTAACAGGACATTATAACAATTCCAGAAATCTTTGATCCTAAAAATTCTTCAAATTTTTTTTTCTTTTTAGCACAAATGACCTTAAGGCTGTCTTTGAATGAGTGTAAAAGAAATTCTATTCTATATCTGTAATGTAAATTCTTTTGTACACATTTTTGCGAAGACTATTACTTTGTAGTGTTTGAAATTTTGAGCACAAATAAAAATGACCTATAGCTAATATATGCCACAGTTATTATTCCAAAAAATTTGTTAGAATATTTTTAAAATTCAATTTTTCTAACTCAAAAGCATTTCAATTTGGCACTAGGTGGTGCCATAAGTTAGCTTAGCTGTGTTTCTCTCTGGAAGAAATGAAATATCTCATTTCTGTCTGATTTCTTTTTAATTATCTAGGCCAAATAAACATAATTCAATGGGGCCAAAAGTGAGATTGGAATCTTGTCTTTCATAAATCATCTTAAATCCTACTGTACGTTCATTTTTTTAAGAGAAAATGTGCACATTAGCTGAGGATCCCTGAATTTGAGCTACAGAAACTCCACCTACTTACTGAGCTCTGCCTCCAAATAACGTCATTGGTTAAAATGTAACAGCGCATATTTTATCTTTTCATTGTGGAGCCAATGAGAGACTGCTTCCATTCTGAATATGGTGAGGGCTGCAGTGTTTTGCTGATGCCAACTTCTGGGACAGTCATTTAAGACACAAAAGCCACGCCCAAGGAGTGATTATTTGTGCCATCTATCATAAAAGATGAACGCTAACATTCATGGAAAGACAGCCTTAACTAATCATACCAGTGAAAAAATGCCTTCATAAAACTTTCATACAGGTGTGAAACAGTATAGTTCAAACATTCGCTTTATTCTCAGCAAAAGAAAATTGTAGAAAGTGAGACAAAACAATGGTGTCTCAAATCAATGTACATGATAAATAATGAATAATATGTACATGCAAGTGAGAGCAAGTGCTCATTAATAGTAAATATATGTAGTTATATACAATAAATACAATAAAATATCCCCAACTGGGGAAATCAGTGGAATGTTCAGTTCAGGCAGAAAGAGCAGCATATGTTGGTAGCATCAGAAGAAATAATACGACCAAAATGGAAGACATCAAATGGTAAGGTGTGGGGTAGCATCCCAGATATGGAATCATCCGGAACTGTGGGACCAAATCACGTTGAATGAGCCCAAAGTGAGTGTAAAACACGGATCAGTATGTAAAACATTTAACAATGATGAAATAAACACCACTTCCTTACCAAACCTATGGTAAGCTACATACAGATGCTTACCAAACCTATATGCAGTGCTACACAAGTTGAGGAAATACAGTGCCACTAAAGTGTTGTTTCAAAAATTGTGGCAACTGCCGTGCGGAGTAGAAAACAAACAATGCCACACAGGAGGTATGTTCTTAAAATACTAAACTTTTGACTTTGTTTTAATTAAATTTTGATGAGAACACTCATCTGAGGTGTATTTATCTATTGAGTTACTAAATGATACTTTTTTTGAGAAGGGTGGGGGCTTAAATCTTGATGTTTTTTGAACTGCTAAATTTTTATTTTAAAAATGCATGCATGCCAGATTTTTTAAGTTTTATTTTGAAAAGGATATTGTGAATTTTTTGGCATATAATCTGCATTTTTGATGTGGGTGTTTCATAATTGTACCAATACAAAATATTTTATTTGCAATTACTCCTGTTTTTCTTTATTTATTAGATGATTCTGTTTAATTTCTAGTATTTCATGCTGTGATGCAAAATATTTTTTGAAAGTCCTTCATTGAATGAAGTTGCTACATTAGCAAAACTTCCACTTAAAAATATAAAATATGAAAACCTTATTAGTTTAGAACTTAAAATGAAAAAGATATAATTGTATCCATAGGTAATGTCCATGGTTAACGAATACAGTGAGAACTTATTGGCTGAAAATTTGGGTACCCTGAAATCAGCTGGTGGATTTCTGAAATTGTTGGATGGATTTCGAAAATCTTCCTCCAAAGATTTACTGATCTTGTTTAAAGATGCTGATGTGAAATTACAGTAAGTGAATCTTTTTTTACTACATAGTTTTGCAGACTTAAAGTTCTACTAATGAATAATTCAATGGCTACTTATATTGAACTAATGAAACTCTTGCAAAGCCCAAATTAGAGATTTTTGTAATCATTATAATTTATTTCTGGCCTTTTCGTTGTATCTGGGTGCTTTTTGGTGTTATTCGCATAGATTTGTTAATTGCATTAATCATGTTATATCATGTAATGGAATTCTGTTTTATAAATACAAGTTTTACTTCAAATTTACTTTTTAAATCAGAGTTTCCCTTCTTAAAGAGGCTGTCTCTCTTCTTACATTTGATTTTTTTTTGTCTTCCCTGCTCAGTTATCCTTAACCTTATTATTCAACTTATATTATCAATTCTCAGGAAATTCAGTTTAAATCCAGCAACTTTATCCATCCTATATATGTCAATTATTTAAGTATAATTTTTATACATATCTACCACTTATTTAAGTATAATGACTTTACTAATGATCATAACATTCTTCTGAACTTGTATCTATTGCCTATGTTTTTAGCAACACTCCAGTTTTAACTGTTTTCACTTTTACTTTTGCCTGGTGGAATCTGATAAAAACTCTCAGCCAATCAAATGGCATAAAGAAAACCTTGAACCTAACAGTGTTTGTTAATTCACTTAGAATTTATGCTTCCTGTGTTTATCTTCCAAAAGACAACCTTTTGTTCTTAGAAAATAAAGTTAAATGTTATTTTAGTGAACTAGTTTTTAGAACTGTAGTAATTACTTTTGTTAATAATTTGAGTAACCATGAGATTCTGCATAGTTAGTAAGAGAAATTCTTGGTATCAATTTGTAATTTTATAACAGTTTTGTGTAATTAATTAGTCACATAAACTCCAATAATTTTGGCTTCTCTTATTAACAGGGGTTTTTTCATCGGACTTTTTCACATACCCTTTTTAATGGTCCACTCACATTTTTTAGTGGAACATATCATGATCATTCATACCGTGTTGGTATTTTGTAATATATATTTTCAGTTGAGTGCATATATAATTTGTAGCCCATAATGTTTTTCATTTTGAAACTAATGATGTGTTCGTAATAATCTCTAGAAATTGATAATAAATGAAAAAAGAAAAGCCTTTAGAAGCAAAATTTAATTTTGCTGTTCATTTTGAAATTGATTGAAAGCTCACTGTTATGGTGTTTCATATTATCGTTGCTTTTCTACTAGAACTCTGGAACGTAAAGTATTGAGCTCAGAACTTTTGCAGAAAAAATGAAGCTTTTCTGTAAAATAATTGAAAATTTTATCATGTGACCATAAATTTCATTTGACACTTGGCCACCTCTTCCACTTATACCTTATTTTTAAAGCCAATACCATTATTTTAGGTCCTTATATTAATTGCTTATGCCATTGCAGCTCACATACTAATTTCATTTGCACAATCTTGCATAATTTTCTTATTGTACTGTAGAATTAACTTTTTACGGGTCTTATAGAGGTTATTATTAAAAAAAAAAAAAAAAAGGTTGGTGGTCAAATTTTTGAACTAAAGCCTAGTTCGTCATCAGGACTACGTCACTGGAGTAGTTGCTGCCACTCCATTGGAAGAGTCCAACCGCAATTATCTTTAATTGCGGTTGGACTCTTCCAATGGAGTGGCAGCAACTACTCCAGTGACGTAGTCCTGATGACGAACTAGGCTTTAGTTCAAAAATTTGACCACCAACCTTTTTTTTTTTTTTAATAATAACCTCTATAAGACCCGTAAAACAGTTAATTCCACAGTACACTATGAATAGAAGTGCCATAAATTCATTTACAACAATTTTCTTATGTTCAACAATTTATTACAACTCTTTTAATTTTCAGAAACAGTCCTTCCAAAAAGATCTTTATATTCTAGAAACAAAAGTATAGCATATTTTTGTTACTAGAATATAAAGATCTTTTAGTGAATTCATTTTCAATCTTACTATATTCAAATTGTTGAGCCAAAAATATTTCTATTTTAAAAATTGCAGTTGTTCTGAATGATTTACACAATCAAAAATGAGGTTAGCACAGTATTTACTGAATAGCATTTCTTGACATTGTGTGTCTACTTTAAGCTTTTAAGCACCCAAAATTCATGTGCCACAGATACACTTTCCTTTGGAATAATGATGTGCCCTTTCCCACAAAACACAACCTTTGTAGCTCACACATGATAACAATGTAAGAGTATTGAAGTTAAATTATTTTGATATCACCCAGAACATCATTAGAGTGTCAAATTTAGTATATTATAACTTTGTAAGCATCTAATATCCAAGTTTTATTTAATGTGTAATTCCATATGGGCTTTATAAGAAATATATTTTTTTTAAATTAGTGAGTTTTCAGAGATAACTCATCTCCTTTATCAGAATTATTCAAAGGAATTTACTTCCTGGTGGATGTTTGGTTACAATTGAATCTAATAAATCAAGGAAGTCTTAAGCATTAGTTATTGTAATGGGTGAGGGAGTTGATTTAATAAAAAGCAATTCAATTCTTTTGTGCACTGTAATTTGTGAAAATTGCAACACCATGGACTGCTGGCATTAGTCTCAGATGTACAGGATATGTACAACAGGTTGAGACATGTAAATAATTAAAATGTCAGTGAAAATGCGCATGAGGTTTTGGAGCAGTGCCATCTGAACTGTTCGGTCTTGGGTATAAACAGTTGGCTCAAATGAGATGTTGCAATCAGTGAAGAGCTGACATTGACTTATAAGGGTGTTTCTTGTGTCTCACTATGCCACATTGTTAAAAAACATTGTATTATGAACACCTGATGAACTTTGATGCGAGGAAAGATTATTGGGATAAAAAAAAGTTGGATTTTCCTTTTGCAAAATTGCCACTCACATGGGATAAAACACCGGTACAGTGATGCAAATGTGGCATTGGTGGACATATGAGGCTCGAATTCACAGAAATCCAGGAAATGGGACGCAAAATTGCACTACTGCATGAGATGACAAACACCTCTACTGCATGGCAGTTACTGATCACACAGCAACATCCATGGTCATCAAACATAAGTCATTGCTCTTTCCACATTTATAAGTGAGTCACGGAAAAATTCTCATCGGCCGCCACCGGGAATTGAACCCAGGGTCTTCCAGTTACGCGCCAGACATGCTACCACTGCACCACAGTGGACTCAAATGTTAGTCTGGAGAATTAGAGGCCGCTGTGGTGCAGTGGTAGCATGTCTGGTGCGTAATTGGAAGACCCTGGGTTTGATTCCAGGTGGCAGCCAATGAGAATTTTTCCGTGACTCACTTATAAATGTGGAAAGAGCGATGACTTCTGTTTGATGTTTCTAGTCCATGTCAATTGTGTGTATTAATTTGACATCCATGGTGTTAATGCAGCAGTGGAGCACTGTCATAGGTCAGGCTTTGTCCTCCAACACATTTTGACAATCATCTGCTTAACAGAGGACTAGTCACTAGCAGCCCATTGCTATGTATTCCTTTGACCCTCAACCACTGATGCCTCAGGCTGCATTGGGGTCTCAAACACAGACATTGGCACACTGACTGGCAACAGGTCATGTTTTCTGATGAGTAACAATTCAACTTGATGCACCATGATGGTTGAATATGTGTTCAAAGACATCGTGGTGAATGTCAACTTGCAGCGTCATACCGGCCCAATGCCAAGTGTCATGGTTTAGGGTACCATCAGATTCAATTTGTGATTTCACCTGATACAAATCAAAGGAACCCTCAATAGCCAGTGATACATCAGGGATGTTTTAGAGGCAGAGGGGATACCCTTCCTTTAGAGTTGTCCTGGTTCTACACTGCAGCAAGACAGTGCTTGGCCACATGTGCCTCAAAATGCCCAAGACCTCTTCTTTGCATGACAGATACCACTTCTTCCCTGGCCTGCACATTCACCAGATATATCAGATTGAATTTGTGATCTCACCTGATACGAATCGAGGGAACCCTCAACAGCCAGTGATACATCAGGGATGTTTTAGAAGATACCCTTCCTTCAGAGTTGTCCTGGTTCTACATTGTAGCAAGACAGTGCTTCGCCACATGTGCCTCAAAATGCCCAAGACCTCTTCTTTGCATGACAGATACCACTTCTTCCCTGGCTTGCACATTTACCATATATATCCCCAAACTAACATGTTTGGGACATGGTAGCTAAGCGACTGACCCATCAAGCACCTCTGCCATTTACCACAAATGAACTCTGGTCTCACATAGAATCAGCCTGGCAGGCAATTCCATAGGATGATATAAAAAATATCTTCCATTCAATGCTACACAGTGTAGAGGTTGTTTTTGCTGCTCGAGGTGGCTTTGCGTGTTGCTGAGTTTTGAAGCAAAAATACCTTGTGTAGCTCTACAAATGTAATCAGTTATCTCCTGTAACATGAGGAATCTGTGATATAAATTTCATATGAATAGCACAATTCTTTCTTGGTGTTGCAATTTTCACAAACAGTAGTGTATATTTCTTTAAGCCTTGTTATTGTTGCATGATACAAAATGCAAAAACATAATTTACATGCACATATTGCAAAAATGTATATGGTAAGTCAGTCTTGTAAGATTAGGGAAACCTTTTGTAGACAAGTAGACCACCTCTGAAAATTCTACTGCAGAACAAATAAATGCCCTTGGTGTCATAGATTTTATTAGTCCATAAGCAACATATTTTTTTTTTGTTTTTTATGACGAACGACACTTTTCCATTTTTAAATTCAGGGCATCAAAAACGGTTCTAAAGTTTCTCAATGCTTTATCCAAATATGGTAATCATCTGGTTCCACCAACTCTGATGGGAATCAGTTGCTTAACTTTTGAAGACTTGCATGGTTCCTTCATTTAAGACCTATTGGAAGGGCTGTTATGATAAAATTTGAAAATCTGTGAAAGAAATACTTCCACATTGTAAACACTTCAAAACCTTTCAGTGTACAATTAGAGGCTAAATTAAATTTATGCATGCATCAGGTAAGGCTAAATAGATTTATTCAGCATCAGCCTTGAATGAACAGATACCGTATATACTCGCGTATAAGTCGACTTCGCGTATAAGTTGCACGCGTATAAGTCGATCCCGGAATGAGAAGAAAAAAAAATTCGATGAATTTATTCAAAAACATTTGAAAACGAAAAAAATTATATATATATATATAATACTAAATTTAATTTGCATAACCAAAAGCTTCATCGGAACCCTTCAAAATCTGATTCCGAGTCAGACTCGCCAAACAGTTCAAAAAAGTCTTTCTCCATCATCGGCGCATCATCATAAACATCAGTATTCCCATCTATGCCTGTGTCATCAGAATCACTGTCATCATCACTCATAAAAATCTCATCATCCTCTGTGCCATCAAGTTTGTTACTAATGCAACATTTCTTGAATGATTTCACGACCATTTCCGCAGGTATTGCATCCCAAGCATCCTTGACCCATCACGTAATCAAAACGATATCCGGCTTCTTTAGTTTTCCGCCCTTGGTTTCAGGCGGCAAATCGGAACTTATCCAATCTGCCCAATACCTCCGCACATTGTCCTTGAAGGGCATATTAAGGCAGACATCTAGTGGTTGAAGAACAGATGTCAACCCACCTGGGATGACAGCAAGAGTTGTTTTTGAATTTTCTGCAGTTTTTTTCACTTCTGCACAACGGTGTGCAACAAACATATCCCACACCAAAAGAGAAGGTTTCCTCAGAAGTGCACCTGGCATTTTGTTCCACACATTCTTTAACCAGTCAATTGTTCCGGATTCGCTCATCCATCCTTTTTCATGGGCACGAACAAGCACACCAGATGGAAAGACAACGCTTTTCGGCAGAGTTTTGCATTTGAAAATAATTACCGGAGGTAGCTTACTGCCGTCAGCCAAACAGGAAAGAACAACCGTGAAACTGGATTTTTCGTGGCCAGTCGTTTTGATCAAGATATTTTTTTCGCCCTTTTGGTTCACCGTCTTATTTCCAGGAAGGTCGAAACACACGGCGGTTTCATCCATGTTCCCTATTTGGGAAAGTTCAAAAGCAGTCTCTTTTCTCTTTTGAATTACCGTAATTTTCGGACTTGAAGGGCGTATTAAGGCAGACATCTAGTGGTTGAAGAACAGATGTCAACCCACCTGGGATGACAGCAAGAGTTGTTTTTGAATTTTCTGCAGTTTTTTTCACTTCTGCACAACGGTGTGCAACAAACATATCCCACACCAAAAGAGAAGGTTTCCTCAGAAGTGCACCTGGCCTTTTGTTCCACACATTCTTTAACCAGTCAGTTGTTCCGGATTCGTTCATCCATCCTTTTTCATGGGCACGAACAAGCACACCAGATGGAAAGACAACGCTTTTCGGCAGAGTTTTGCGTTTGAAAATAATTACCGGAGGTAGCTTACTGCCGTCAGCCAAACAGGAAAGAACAACCGTGAAACTGGATTTTTCGTGGCCAGTCGTTTTGATCAAGATATTTTTTTCGCCCTTTTGGTTCACCGTCTTATTTCCAGGAAGGTCGAAACACATGGCGGTTTCATCCATGTTCCCTATTTGGGAAAGTTCAAAAGCAGTCTCTTTTCTCTTTTGAATTACCGTAATTTTCGGACTAAGAGGCGTAAGGGCTGCACCTGTGAAGTCGTGGTGCTGCTCAGAAAGCTAAATTATCTTCCTTATTTTCATGAATTAACTCACGCCCAACGTGATTATATGTATACTTCAAAGGCTAATTCTGCAACTCAGTGTCGATCTGCTTTATACACTTATTTTTTCATACTGGCAAACATTTTTATTTATACATTTTTTATTAATCGTGCTAATGATGTTATTTGTTTGCCTTTATTAAATGCTCAGAAAACATATATATATCATCAATATAAATCACAGTTAATCTTAAGACTCCCGTTAGAATATCGCATTGCTCGTAAAACCGCACAATTGTCTAAATTCCATTCAATGTGGATGTCTGCTACAGGATGGTTCTCTGTTCACCGCAATAGAATCCGTCTTAGAAGTAATTAACTTATAAATTATCGCTTGTTATGCTTTCGATTAATGTTTTCTTTAATAATATGTTCCTTCTATGTTATGTTTTTTTCTCATGTAGAGACGTTTCCTTTTACCAGCTGCTTCGCACGTCGTGTTCGCTGATCTGCCGCCAACACTTCGAAACAGCGGTGTGCTTTCTCTCTTTCAAGTGGTTTGACCTACTTTCATTTACTGCGCACTGAGCCGTTACAGCTGGGCGCGCTATCCACAGAAGCCTCGGACGTCACGCTACTCGTCTGTGTGCTTATGTCCCCATTCTATCCCCCATGCAAAGGGCGTTTGAGTCAGGCATTCCTGTTCTCCCTCACTTTCCCTCCTAAACCAACATCAGGACAGCGGAGTTATTGTCTAACATATGAGTAGAAGGGGGGGGGGGGACATGATCACAGTGGAGTTCGTGAACAAAAAAAGACATGGTTTGAAAAAATTAAGCATCTGCATGGAAAAAAAAAAAAAAAAAAAGGGAGGGAAGAAAGTCTTATCGAAAACAAATTTGGCATAAGAGCCGCTTCGGCATAAGGGCCGCACACCCGAAAAATTTCACTTTTAGTAACGTAAGAGCAGCTGCTCTTAGCCCAAAAATTACGGTACATACTTTTGAAATTCCATTATCTTTGCTCCGAGGTCACGAGGTAACTTTTGTGCAATTTTGGTGCGCTGGTGTAGACACAACCCATAGCGGTTCATGAACCTTGTGCACCAACCTGGTGAGGCACGAAAAGTGTTATTTGCGGCTGCAAACTTTTCATCTTTTGCGAGCTTCATTGCTCGCAAACGTATACCAGTTCGCGTTACAATGTAACCAATTTGTCTGCAGCCTACAATCCAATCATTCAAGACATTTTCCAGCTCTGGGAAAGATGTCGTTCCACGGCACAGCGCCTTTTGCGATTTTGGCATTTTCACCAAGTCAGTTTTTTTTTTACGCCAATCTTGAATCAGTTTTTCGTTAATGCCAAATTGACGTGAAGCAGCACAGTTGTTAGTATTTTCTGCAAAAGAAACCACTTTCAACTTGAATCCTGCGTTATAGGAGATCCGTTTCTTTACACAATCTGTGTCACCCATAATTGGAGAAGCGAGACACATGCGATTAAACAAGAAAAACACGTGCGATTAAGAACAAGCAACACCTAACACTGGCTGTTGCATGGCTCCGTTACATCAAAGGTCAGCGCAATCAACTGGTAGTCTGAAGGGCGGAGCTTTCTATGCGCGGCTGTGACTGCGCTGTGGATACGCAAAGCCAGGAGAGAGGAGACTTTCCAAAGCGCGGAGAAATTCGGTGGGTCGCAATTTTGTAATTCTACCACATCAGTGTTCTTTCTTTCTTTCTTTCTTTCGGAGGGTTGCGATTTCGTAATTAATACCGCATCGGCATTTTTATTTCTTTTGGGATGGATTGCCTTTTGCCTCACGGGAAGAACTTTTGGACTTACGATTTTTTTAGACCCCGCATATAAGTCGACCCCATTACTTTGAAGCTCTCATTTTGTCCCAAATTTCTAGACTTATACGCGAGTATATACGGTACTTTAAAATTTTATAAGCTTATCACTGCTACAAAACACAATGAAAATAATTAGGCTTCAATACCAGTTATGAAGAAACATGTGGCATCTATAGCTCTTGCACATGATTATATTGCTAACAAGCTGTTAAAGTCATGCCTTTTGGATGAATGATATAAATTCTTTACAAGCTTTATCTGTTAAGTATGTTGGTCTAACATTAACATTTTTCATAAAATCTAGTTTGCACTGCCATATGAGAAAAAACGGCCAATAATTTTTAGCGGATGTGTGAAGAGTAGGAAACAAATTAATCATTCTATTTCTTTGGCATTTTTGCAGTGATGATAAAGCTTTGCTGGCTTCAGGTATTCCCAATTCCAAGTTGTGCTGAATTCCTTACCCACTTATGCAGTATACCAGATGCATGTGCCTTGATGGAATCAATTTTGAAATTATTTTCACTTTCAGTGATAAATGATGACTGTTTATCAGCAAGATCAGAGTTTATACAAGTGTACAAAATGGTTTGTATGCTTGAATTGTGCTTCAACATACTAAAAGTTTACATCTATGACTGCTGGAATGCATGTGATCAGCGATTGCAATTGTATTTTCTATCACAGATACTTCTGGATTCAGATGCTTCCATTTTATTTTCTGTTTTGGCAATCTCAAACACAAAAGTAACCTGGATTGTCACTTTTTAAACTGATGCTTCCCAGTCTGCTACTGCAACTATGCACTTTCCTTCCTAAGATTCCTTGCACTGCACCAAGGGAGTTGCCCTACTCTCCTTGCAATATTTCCATGGGAATTGAGATCCCTATCAGCAAAACATTTGGCTGGACACCAAATCTATAGCTCTTGCACATGATTAGAGCTGCTTGCTTTTAGCATTCTTTACTTAGGGAGTTCCCTTCACCAGTGCATAGATTATGCAGTTCTCATCCTCTAGACTTTAGAGAGGATAGTACTAACTTTATAAGTTATTCATTACCTATTATGAACAAAACATATTTTTCAGCTTTCCTTTACGAAAAAAAAAAAAAATGCTGCAGCTGTTTTCTGAAACAAATGTTGTAACCTGAAAAAAAATTTACTGGACCACCATCCTTCTGATTTTGATGGTATGACTCAGTTTTTAGTGGCCTTGAGCCATAAGAAATTACATGCGATCACTACTTGTACAAACCTCATTCTTGAGGAAAGTAAAGCTCTCAGACCAGCCAACCACCAAAAAACTCATGCTGCTTGAATGTATCCTGTGGACACATTCTACTGAATATCTCATCAGTATATTAATAATATATACATAATCAAAACTTAGTCTGACTTGTGTTTTATTGGTTGTTATCAATAAACTTTACATGTAAATCATTGATTTGCTTTTATTATTGTTAAACAGGTATCAACTTTTTGATATTCTTGCTGCTACACAAACAGAGACTGCACTTGACACTGCTTTTGGGCTCATTGATTTTGAAAGTAATGATCTGGATCTAGCAGAACGTTTCCTTTTGTGTCTCTCAGTTTCTCCACATCCAACTGAGATGGTTTTATCGAAAACGCTTGTAAGTATTTTTGCATAGTGTATTTAAATTTAAAAGTATTTATAGGTCATGATGCCAAATCTATAACTATCACTGTGTCACATCATTCCAAGAATGGTTTGAAATTAAAGTCATATAAGATGTCAACAAAATTATAATAAATGAATAAGATGATCTCTGCAAAACTTTCTACATAAAAGTTGCATCCATTACTTTAACATATATTAACTAGCTGCTGGATTAGGATTTCTATGTATTTTGCATAGATGCGCCTTCAACTTCTGTAACCTTTCAATTACCACATTTATGGGAAAACTGTCATAAACAGTTGATCTCAAAACAATCTTTCAAAAGTACTTCTTAGTATTCTGATACAGGAATGTAAATTTGTGAAAATATATCCACAACGAAAGAGAAAGTTTTTTAGCCATTTAAGTGGTTATCTTTCATATGATGAATTAGTAAAGTTATTTTCTACCATGTGGTTTGTGAGTCAAATATTCAATAAATGCTCTACATCAATACGTGGCTAATTGCATGGTATTATGCACATTGGTATACAATGTTACTTATTACTGTTTCACACATTGTATTGTTTCATTAACTAAACTAGTTTCAACTCTTCATTTTGCGAGCCATCCTCAGTAGCACACGATGTTTGCGTTTCCAAAGAGGTCGTTGTATCACTGAGTCACTGATCGTTCTCATTATCTGCCGTGTCATTGTTGCGCATGCGTATTATGGTCTCCCCAAGTTTCTTTCACAATTGTCTGTTTTGAGCCTGTCTCCTCCATGTCACTCCATTATACTTTCTAATTTCATCCATCCATCTCCCATGGGGTCTTCTGTGTCTTTTCCTGTCTCTCGGAATCCAGTCTAAAATTTCAGTTGTCCATCGGTGTTCCATTCTTCTGGCAACATGTCCAGGCCATTGTCATTTCGGTGATTTCAGTCTGGGCATGATGTCGTCCACTCCTGTCATTTTCCTTATCCACAAGTTCCTCTTCTTATCTTTCCTGGTTATACCAAGCATGCATCTGTCTATGCTTCTTTGAGTTGTCAGCAGTTTTTGTATGTCTTTTTTATTTAACGTCCATGTCTGTGCTCCATACGTAAGCACTGGCAGGATGCATTGATTAAACACTTTTCTTTTAAGACAGAATGGCATACTGCTCTTAAAAATTGTACTGTTTCTTCCAAAAGCTCTCCATCCAAGTTTTATACACCAATTAATTTCTTCATCAATGTGACCCTTATTTGATATCTGCTGCCCAAGATAAATGTAGGTATCGGTTGTCTCAAGCTTTTCTCTGTCAATCGATAAATCTTCGTTTCTTGTAAAAGCATTGTACATCACTTTTGCCTTCTGAAAGTTCATTCTTAATTCCGCTTCTTTACTCTTGTCAGCAAGTTCTTGAATCATAAATTTTTAGGCAATTTATTCTTTCCGGTTTCTCTGGTGCTCTGTGGAGATGGTTGGAATTGTAAACATCAGAAAATGTGAGACTATTTTCAGCAATCAGATTGTGTTACTGAATTACTTATAGTTTACTGTTTACTATGTGTCATCTCATCAAAAAACTTGAAAATTGCATCGCCCTGGAGCCAGAATTAGACCTTCATCTCCTGAATTTTTGTTTGAGGATGCTACCAGATTCCTAACCTGTATTTGCGTAGCTTTAGTTACTTATAAGTTAATTGTTCTGGTTGATGTAACGGTAGCACATGCAAACGGAAATCGGCAAATGTAGGTTTGATTACTGCTTCTGGGCAAGATAATTTTCAAGTTTTCTGATGTGATGATTCAGGGTGAACAGTAAACTATAAGCAATTCAGTATCACAATCTGATCGCTGAGAATAACCTTGTGAATTTTCCAGGAATTTGTGTAAAACATTTCTTCATTAATTTCCATACAGAAAATCTTGGTGCAAATTTTTTCTTGCTTTTCTGAAACTGTGCCAGCATGTATGTGCATTGCAAAATGTGTGTGTGAAACTGCATATCACTGGCAAATATTAAAGTCCTGCTGTGGGATTTAAGTAAACTGTGGGTAATTTATGCAGTGATTTTCATCATACAATATATTGCACTTGAGAAGACATTTGTTATTGTTTGGAGGAAAAATCAAGCCTTTAAAATCAATATTTTTTGTGTGTAACTCAGTTCTACAAATTCAAAGTTTTTGCTGCCTCTTTTATTTGAGATAAATTGATTCCAAAGGTTTGATTTTCCTCCAAAGTCAAATTTGGACTGGTAGTGAATAAATTGACTCCAAGTGCTTTATTTCCCTCAAAAGTCTGGTTTGGACTAGTAATGACCACATGTGTGATTAATTACACTGGTCAACAATTTTTACACAAAAATTTGTATCCCAATTTATTATAAAGTTTTACATGTAAGAAGATTAAATATGACATGAAAGAATTTGCTTGACTCAAATTTATAAAGTAGATCTTATATATAATAAAATCACAAATATGTCTTTACAGATATTTTAAAAATGAAATGTTTTGTGAAATTCCCAATTAAATTAAGCTATTCATTAAACGTTCTTTTGCATTTGTTTTGTAATCAAATTTATACAGTACAGAATAATTATTTCTGCATTTCTGGCCTAGGCTAGGCTGTTTAAAACTTATGTTAAGCATTTTAGCTTCACTTTTCATTTGTAGGCTACCTCTGGAGCACTCCTGGAGACAGTCCAATAGTCTACTGACATGGAAGGACTCCACTAGCCTTTGTACATTTTCTCCATTGTTGAAATGTTTTGGTGGAAGTGCTTGCCATACTCATCATTCACTTCTCCACAGTTTTTTTTTTTTTTAATTAGATAATGTAAATTTACATGTTTTTTTTTTTTTTTTTTTTTTTGGAAGCATTCAAATTTTTTTGCAATAGTGTTTAACATTTTGGAATTTCATTTATTCATTTTTTTTTCTTTTATACATTTGCAAGGCCATCTCATAGAAAAATGTATAACTGAGGTTCAACTCTATATATAGAGTGATTTCACACCTTGTCCATCTTGTTCAAAGTCTAGCTCTTAGTCTGCAGCCTAGTACCACACAGCATTTAACACTTGTATAGGGAATCAACACACATGTCCATAGCATTTCAATATGTTCTGATTAACAATTTGCCCAACTCGGTTCTAACATCTGCTTTACTAACATTGTTTTGCATCTGAATCCTCCAATTTTCCTTTTACCACTCACTTATGCAGCTTCTAATCTCTCACATAGTCCCTTTACTTTGCATCCAATTCTTGCTTCCATAAAAAAGTAGTAGATCTATGTCATCATCATCATCATTGTCAACCATTATCAATCCACTGCTGGACGAAGGTCTCCCCAAGTTTCCTCCACAACGGTCTGTCTTGTGCCAGTCTCCTCCATGTTACCCCTGCATACTTTCGAATTTCATCCACCCATCTCCCATGTGGTCTTCTTCTGGGTCTTTTCCTGTCCCTTGGAATCCAGTCTAAAATTTCGGCTGTCCATCGATGGTCTGTCCTTCTGGCAGTATGTCCAGCCCATTGCCATTTCAGGGATTTAACTCTGATCATGATGTCTTCCACTCTTGTCATTTTTCGGATCCACGAGTTCCTCTTCTTATCTCTCCTGGTTACACCAAATATGCACCTCTCCATGATTCTTTGAGTTGTCTGCAGCCTTTGTATGTCTCTTTTAGTTAAGGTCCACGTCTCTGCACCATACGTAAGCACTGGAAGGATGCATTGATCAAACACTTTTCTTTTAAGACATAATGGCATATTGCTCTTAAAAATTATGCTGTTTCTTCCAAAAGCTCTCCAGGCAAGTTTTGTACGCCGATTAATTCATCATTTCTTGTAAAAGCATTGAACATCACTTTTGTCTTCTGAAAGTTCATTTTTAATCCCACTTCTTTACTCTTGTCAGCAAGTTCCTGGATCATACTCTGCAGCTCTGATGGGGTAGTTGCAAAAATGACTACGTCATCAGCAAAACGAAGGTGGGTTAGATAATCTCCATTAATCTTTATCCCTTTATTTTCCCAGCTCAGTGACTGAAAAACACCCTCCAATGTGGCATTAAAGAGCTTCGGAGATATGGTGTCACCTTGTCTCACTCCCTTTCCAATTTTTATGTGTGTTGTATTTTCAAACAGCCGAATCTTTGCACTTGCATTTTCATAGATGTTATTAATAATATTAATGTATGCATCTTTAATACCGCAGGTTTTCAGAGCCATTGTAACTGCTGATGGTTTCACCGAATCAAAGGCTTTTTCATAATCGATAAAAGCCATGCACAATGGAAGTTCATATTCCCTCGCTCTTTCAATTAGTTCTCTCAGTACGTGGATATGATCTATTGTGCTGTAGCCACTCCTGAATCCAGCTTGTTCTGTCGGTTGAGCCATGTCCAGTGTTACCTTCAAGCGGTGTGAAAGAACTTTAGTGAAGATTTTATAAACTACTGATAGGAGGCTGATAGGTCTGTAGTTTCCAAGATCCTCAATGTCACCTTTCTTATGTAGCAGGATCATTGTAGCGGTGTTCCAATCCTCAGGAATCTTTCCTTCATTAAGGCATCGAGTGAAAATTTGGGCGAGTACTGTTTCGATTTCTCCACTTGCTTCTTGTATGATGTCTACAGTAATTCCATCTTCTCCTGGAGCTTTTCCCCGCTTCATGTTCTTGATTGCATGTGCAACTTCTGCTGGAAGGACTGGAGGAACTCTGGTACTGGTATCTTTCATGATGTCTGGAGTGCATGTATCATCCCTTTCATATAATTTGGAGTAGAAATCTTTCACTCTTGTCAAAATTTCGCCTCTATTTCTTGTTACAGAACCATCTTCTTTTCTCAGGGCCATAATCTGTTTTCTTCCCTTACTGAGATGTCCCTTTGCTATCTTTAGGCTTTGGTTGTTTTCAATTGCTTTCCTCACTAGTTCACAGTTGAATTTTCTTACGTCTTCAGTGATACTTTTTCTTACTGTCTTGCATAGCTCTATATATTCCACTTTGGAAGTCACATCTTCTTTAGTTGTCCTCATCTCTCTTCTTTTTTGCATCAACATTTTCGTTTTTCCTGATAATTTGTTTACATGCAACTTGTTCTTAGACCCAGCTAATTTTGTTGCTGTTTCCATAAGAGCTTTGGTTACTTTTCTGTTAACTTCAGAGATGTCCACTTCTTCCGATGTTAGGCCTTCTAAAGCAGAGAACCTGTTCTTGAGTTCCAACTTGAAGGTATTATGGTGTTTTTTAAGGTTGGTTATGTCAATAGATTTTGTTTGTCTTATGAGCTTGCCACGTTCAAGTTTAGTGTTGAGGTGCATCTTACATCTCACCAATCTATGGTCACTACCTGTGTTGAACTTGTTTAGCACACTGCATTCTTCTATGACGAATTTTTTGTTACACATAATAAAATCAATTTCACTTGTCGTCCCATTTGGATGTCTCCATGTCCATTTCCTGTGTGGCTTTTTCTTGAAAAGGAGTTCAAGATGAAAAACCCTTCTGCCTCTGCAAACTCAACGAGAGTATTTCCACGCTGGTTTCTGTTGCCCTGACCAAATTTACCTACTGAAGTTTCATTCTGTTGCTCCTGCCCTATTTTTGCATTGAAATCTCCCATAATTATCTTCAAGTGTTGCTTACCTTTATTATTTAGATGACAAATTTCCTCATAAAATTCTTCAATTTCTTCTTCAGGATGACTTGTGGTGGGTGCATAAGTTTGAATAATCTGAGCCTGGTATCTTTTCAAGAGTTGGATAACAAGTCGTGCAGCTCTGTCAGAGGAACTTTCAACTTCTACAACTTTATCCTTCAGTTTCTTGTTTATTATAAATCCAACACCACTAGTTCTGCCAGTATCTGTCCCACGATAGTAGAAGAGATGTCCACTTTTCAGTTCGATGAGATCTTCTCCTTTTCTCCTTACCTCACTTAGCCCCACGATGTCCCACTTGATCCTTTGTAGTTCCTCTTCCAATTCAAGAAGCCTTGAATCAGAAGATAGGGAGCGTCCATTATACGTAGCCAAGGTCAGCATCAGATGGCAGCCTAGTCCGGTCCTCCGGGGATTCTTAGCACCCTCTGCCTTCATGTCGCACTGGCCGCTGCCTTGGCCAGGTACATTCCAGCTGCCGGAGACTGAGGGCCAAGATTTAAGTTGTGGAATCATTTTGGAGGGGTTTGGCCATAACTCACCACGCTGGCCAAGCGGGTTGGTGAGTGTGGGATAGAATTTCCTCTAATCCCGATGGTATAGTTATACCGCTATTGGCGGTCATTAGAGCCCCTTTAGTGGGAACAGGATGCACCATGAGAAGGCGGGGTTGACATTTGTCAAGGAGAGGCTGTGATGTTACGCATCACCTGACCTTACATCCCAGATCTATGTACTGCATTGTAAACAGCAAGTTTAGTTTTCTTTTTTTAATCTCTTTCCTGGTGAAAATATTCTTATACCATACAGCTGAAAACAGGTCTTTTCTGCATTCCTGATTCAGTTGTCTAACTTCTTATGCAGCCTTTAAGTCTCATTAGTAATTGCACCCAGATAACTGAAATCTATTCCTGATTTAGGCTCTTCTACTGTGCCATAAAATACAGTAAATAACTTTCAGGGTTTGACAATGGACCATGAATAAGTAATTTTTTTTCACATTGATCTTCATCCCAAAAATTTCACACACCAACTCAGCTGATTGAGTTCATGCAGTTACTAGGTTATGCTCTTAAAAATTAGGACTACTGTGATTATTACCATACAGCTAATAATTTGATGTTAGAATCATCTACTCCAACATCTGAAACTAAGCTGTTTTCTTTGATGTTTATCCTTATAGATCATACATAAATTACACTTTAAGAGATTAAAAAAATATAAATTTGTATTTAAAACAAAAATAACTTTTATGGGTATTAAAAGGAAAGGTAGTTGGGGGTATTTTATCTCAGATTTTTGTATGAAATCCTCATTTATCTTCTGGAGTCATTTCCCGAGTGTCGGTGACCATGTTTGGTGGATTGCTAGCTTAAGTAGTCATTGATGTTTCCATTTTTCATTCAAAAAATTTCTAATGACTTACCTAACTACCTTTATTCTGTAATACCTATAAAAATTCAGTTTATTTTAAATAGTTTCATCAAAGGAAGCCATGATCTGTCATTATTTACATACATTTCTGTTCATTCATCTTCTATGATAACAAAGTTTCATTCATAATACTAGTTCATTTTTGGTGTACATTCATTAAGACTTATTTGGCTATTATTCTCTGATATTCTATAGTTTTATGTTTTTTAATTAACTTCCAAAAAAAAAAACCCCAAAAAAACTAAGATTTTTTTTTCTTCTTTTCAGAAATTGCTGAAGAAAAGGTTCAAAAGTGAAAAAATGAAAGCCACTGTGTTGATAACTTTATCATCTCTTTTGAAGACTTACTGTGCTAATAATCCAAAACATGATCAATCAAAGGTACATTTTCTGAGATTTATTTTACATTTCTTAAAAAAATTATATATTTTATGTGATAATCTCACAAAGATACTTGATAAGTTAAAATATTAGTATTATGCTTATCATAAACTGTTGTCTTGTAGCATGAACTTTTGATGAATTAGAAAATATATCATTTGAAATTCTGGGATTTATTTTGAAATATGTAATAGAAATATATCATTTGCTAGCTTAAGTAGTCATTGATGTTGTAAATACTATATTTTTTATGACTGCTATGATAATTGAAAGTTACAAAGAGTCATCTACTCCTAATATAAGTGGTACTGCTAGTACCTAATTTGGGGGTACTATTTTTATCCTTTGTCCCTACTTATTTCTCTGTTGCACTGCTTTTTGGATAGAGAACAAATTATGGCCAAAGGCCGATTTCAGTACCCATATGTCTCTCAGTTCTCAAACTCTGGTCCTTTGCATGACAAGCTACTGTAGCAGCATTGCCACTTAGTCAGCAGGTAACTAAAAGTTATGCACATCTTTATGTTAGGTGTTTTTTTAAGTAGATTTATCTAATGAGAGCATTTTTTAGTGCACAAAGATGTCTTCTCTAAATAGAATAATTAACTATTATCCATCTCTTTTCTAAGTCTGCATTATTTTTCTTTGTAGGAGTTATTTTTAAGAAATTTTTACAGTATATTTTGAGGATTTATTCAAAAGTAGGAAGGCGAATTTTTTTATGCTAATTCACTCTGAAAATGTCCCTCGCCATATCGCTTATACCTTATTTTGAAAGTCTTGCACTTTCTCTTGTTCAAATATTAGACTAAATGATTCTACTTAGATTTTGTTGTAAAAGAGTGTCTGCTAACGTGTAGAAATTTTGTTTCAGTAACATCTATAAAATTTTGATATGTTGTATCAGTAAGTCAAAAGACGTCCATTTTTTCCCCAAATTGCACCCTGTGTTTGGTACAGTTAAAAAATACCAGAAGAAGCCCATAAAATTATTTGTGACTTCTTCATAGCATATTTCCTGGCATTTATAATTAATATTTGTAAGTAGATTTTTTGATTTCTGTTCTTACAAAGCTAGTTTCAAATTGTCAAATCCTTATTTGTACACTGTCTTAATTTAAAACAAAACTGTGACATCAGTAAAATGACCATACATCATACTTTTTCAGGGTATTCAATCTTTTAGAGAGATTACTTATTCAGTCATATGCAAAAGATCTTAACCATATTGTAACTAATTTCATTTTTAGATCACACTGTTTTAAATTTATTACAAGATATCTCCAGATGTAGCTAATATTAAGTGACAGAAATAAAACCATCCCATTGCTGTATTTCCCAGTGTTCATTGCAGCAAATAAACTGCAAGGAACACCAAGGCTAAGATATATGGGAGGTACTAAAAATGGATTTAAATATACTGCCTTTCACAACATGTCAAAAAGTGAAACAAGTATGGGTGAGATGTGCTAGTATCCAGTGTTGCCACTGGAAATAGTATTAAATAAGTAATTATCATTTATTCAAATAGGCAACAATAATACAATGCAAGTTACATATGAAGTCGCTCATTTCATATTGGCTGTGGAAAAATATCTTGCCAGCCTGCCTCGTGAAAGAGCACGTAGCAGTTCCATTGGCAAGGCCATGTATCATCACTTCTTACACTAGTGACAAAGCACTGTTTTCTGTTTTCTGCACATGGGCACAAAGCAGAAAGAAAACTGGAAACATGAGTGGCTGCAACTCGTACAGCGTACTCTCTAGGTATCATCAGTCGAGAGTTTGGATACACTGCACATTTTTAGGTTGTGAACATTGATTTGTTTTCTCTCTCTCATTTCAGTTTTTTTCTCACATTTGTTTTATAAGGTACTTACGGCATGTGAACAAATATTTTATTATTACTTAGTGGATTATTTTTATTTATTTATTTATATCTTCAAGCTGCGTTCACACAATCAGAATGAACAGTAGTGCTATATATCTATGTCAAACCCTTCGAATATTAGTGTTGTGATTGAACATGACTGTGTGGTTACAAGTGTGATGAATTTACAGTTTTCTGCCAGAAACTATGATGAATAAAGGGAGATAATTGAAAAGGACAGACCCGTTTCTTTGCTAAAAGCATTAAAAAAAATCTAAAAATGTAGTGTGCCACTTTTCACAATTTTTAGTATTCTGATTATTCATGGCTGTGTGGCTGCAAAAAATGGTTGACTTCACTGTAGGCAATATCTTCTATTTTCTCTAGAAACAAATTCTTGGACTGAAAATTGTGTGCACAAGTTACACAGCTTCAGAATCTTACACCATCATCATGAAATATCTTCTAGATTTGATAATTTCGTAGCTAATTTGATTCAGTTTAGAGAAAAACTAATAACATTTGGTTTGATCTCAGCATTAAAGAAAAAAACATTCAGAATGGAGATTTGTGCTTAAAAAGCAAAAAGAAAGAAAGAGCAAAAAGCTAATGAAAAAAGCAACACACACACACACACACACACACACAAAAAAAAATCCCAGAGAGGAAACTCTCAGCTGTAGTGGCTTAAAGAATTTGAAAAAAAAATAGCACGGTATAGCACGTGTACTAACCACTCATTACTTAATTGAATCAGAGACTTGGCTGAAAAAAATCTGATAAAAACATTTCTTTTTCCTTTGGCAATTTGTAGCACATTTTTCAAAATCCATATAATTTATTTCTTATGATGGGAAACAAATTTAAATTAAACGTGTTGCTTATAAATATATTGAATATCTTCAATTATTTGAAAATTCTTAGCGTTTGCTTTTGCCACATTATATTCTGGACATCGGAAGTTGAAAATTCCTTGTATTTGAAACATGATATTACTATAAAATAGAATAAAAAAGGTTTTACTCACAATCTTTTTTTGGTGGTCCTCTTCTTTTTATTGTTTTCAATTTTTTGAAGTTAAAATATCATGATTCATGACAAAAATTTGGTAACATGTTCACACTTGCAGGTACCCTGTTGGTGGGTATGGCTTAAAAAATGAAGTCTTGGTTCTACTAAGGTGAGTACAGCTTAAAAACGAAGTCTCGGTTAAAAACTCATTGAAAAAAATGAAGTCTTATTTGCAACCTAATGACCAAATGAAAATATTCGAAAAACCTGGCCTTATATTGACTTTAAGTATTTTAAAAATATGATGTCTTGGTTCTTCTTAGGTGAGTATGGCTTAAAAACGAAATTTTTGTTTAAAACTCAAATGAACAGACAAAGTCTTAGTTAAAACCTACTGACCAAAAATGAAAATATTCAAAAAACCTGGCCTTATATTGACTTTAAGTATTTTTAAAAACTGAAGTCCTGGTTCTTCTAAGGTGAGTATGGTTTAAAAACGAAGTCTTGGTTAAAAATCAATGAACAGACGAAGTCTTCGTTAAAACCTAATGACCAAATGAAAAAACATCCGAAAAACTTGGCCTTATACTGACTAAGCATTCAAGCCTTGAGAAGCAAAGAAATTCTGGTTAGAAATCCTAATGAAACAGATAAAAAGTTAAAAATCTTAAAAACCTTGGAACCGCTGTCTCTCAACCCTTCAAACACTTCCGGCCGTCCTCCTCACTCTTCGTGCTGTGTCGCAAAGGACACTCCCACTAGGGTGGAACTTACACGTGTTTTGGGCATACGCCCATCTTCAGAGTTAGGAAAGATTGCAAATGGCTGTCACCTGCAATTCTTTGGAGTTTTCTTCACTCCTGCAATTCTTTGGAGTTTTCTTCACTCCAAAGAATTGCAGGTGACAGCCATTTGCAATCTTTCCTAACTCTGAAGATGGGCGTATGCCCAAAACACGTGTAAGTTCCACCCTAGTGGGAGTGTCCTTGCGACACAGCACGAAGAGTGAGGAGGACGGCCGGAAGTGTTTGAAGGGTTGAGAGACAGCGGTTCCAAGGTTTTTAAGATTTTTTAACTTTTTATCTGTTTCATTAGGATTTCTAACCAGAATTTCTTTGCTTCTCAAGGCTTGAATGCTTAGTCAGTATAAGGCCAAGTTTTTCGGATGTTTTTTCATTTGGTCATTAGGTTTTAACGAAGACTTCGTCTGTTCATTGATTTTTAACCAAGACTTCGTTTTTAAGCCATACTCACCTTAGAAGAACCAGGACTTCAGTTTTTAAAAATACTTAAAGTCAATATAGGGCCAGGTTTTTCGAATATTTTCATTTGGTCATTAGGTTGTAAACAAGACTTCGTTTGTTCAAAGAGTTTTTAACCAAGACTTTGTTTTTAAGCCATACTAACCTTAGAAGAACCAAGACTTCATTTTTTAAGCCATACTCACCAACAGGGTACCTGCAAGTGTGAACGTGTTACCAAATTTTTGGCATGAATCATAATATTTTAACTTCAAAAATTGAAAACAATAAAAAGAAGAGGACCACCAAAAAAAGATTGTGAGTAAAACCTTTTTTATTCTATTTTATAGTAATATCATGTTTCCAATGCAAGGAATTTTCAACTTCCGACGTCCAGAATATAACGTGGCAAATGCGAACGCTAAGAATTTTCAAATAATTGAAGATATTCAATATATTTTTCAAAATGTATTTTTAAATTCTTTAATAGTGCTAATCCCACTGTATGCCCTTTGTTTAAAAAAAATTGCAACTCGGAACTACACTGTACTGTGTTTTTGAAAAAATTATACACCATTTTTGCAACTGTACCAGATGCTTCCTCAATCAAATCATTTTCTTCCGATGTTTTCAATGAAGTCGTGCACGTTATTTACTGCTTCTTCTATACACAAATCTTCATCGATTATAATTAAATCTTTTGCTTTTTCTTCACTGTTTAGGAATGTAATTAGTTCAATAATGGTATCTAAATGCTTTTTTTAACTGACTACAAATACCCATGGCCTGGTTTTGGCACGTGCATGAGCACAGGGCCTCAGATTTTGGGGGCCTCCAAACTATCACCAAAAATCAAATATATTTTTAAGTCCCTTCATGCCAAATTAATGAAAAAAGAAACTGCTTTGTTAACAATTATATGGGACAATATTGCAATGAATCAACAAAGTGAGCACTTAAATGGGCAATTTGTCATTAGTTCTACCATTATATGAGTCAATTATTGACTTCATCCTGAATTTTGTGAAAATTTTTTCGAACTGTTCATAAAAGAGTTCAACCAGTTGCTAGAAAAAGAAATGGATTATGAATCCTCAAGAAGGAAGAAACTACCCAAGAGCCGACTTCTAGATGATTCATCAACTCCAGATGTTGTTTTTAATAATCGAGATTCCTTCATCACTCAAACGTTTTACGTAATATGTGACAAACTTGTTTTACAGTTGCAAACCAGAAAGAAGTCATATGAGGAATTGGACTCTAGGTTTGGATTTGTCTACAAGAATGACCTAAGTGATGTGATGGAAGCAGCTGAATTGTTGCAAAAGCAGTATTCAAATGAACTTGAAGAAGACTTTGCTGAAAGGTTCCTTCAGTTTTGAATGCTGACAAAACAATTCATTTTGAGAGCACAGATCCCCACATTTGCCTTGGGAAGTTAAGGGAGTTCAATTTAATGAATTAAATATGGGATTACACCATTGTACAACACAAATTTGGAAGATGTGAATCCGTTTATTGGTGTAAATATGACATGGATGTTAAGTCAGATAATATCAGAAAACTTGAAAATTTCGTCATCCTGGAGTGGAAATCAAACCCGCATCTCCTGGATAGCGCCCGAGTTGTTTTCAAGTTTTTGGATATTATCTGACTTAATATCCATGTCATATTTACACCAATAAACGGATTCACATCTTCCAAATTTGCATTGAATTTAGTTCATATTTTTCCCAATGTTGGCACATGCCCCAGGATTTTTTTCAACAATACCAATTTCCAATTGTTCTAGCGAACGTTCGTTTTCGGTTCTGAAAAGAACTGAGCACAGAGTTTAAAAGAAGTGTCAATTGATGCTCTTGGTATACTGTCCATTGAAAGTGATGTAACAGCAGATTTAAGTTTTGACGACATAATTGATGATTTTGCAGCCAGAAAAGTCAGAAAAAAGCCTTTTTTTTATGTCCTGCTGCCAATTCAACAGTAAAAAATTATCAGGTATTTTTTTAGACATTTTTATTCATACATTTGTAATGGTTTGTTTAAAAACTGGGTGTGACTTAGAATCATGCTCCTATAATAACATGTAGGTATGGTTTATTTTTTCTTGAGATCTCATATCATGGATGAAGCCCATATTTGGAGCAATACGGTATATTATACATGAAAAGCATTTCAGCAAAATATGCAGAATTTACTAAAAAATATTTTTATTATTAATATTGGTTTTGTGAGAGCAAGATTTGTAAATCAATATTCATAATTATGTAGGGTTTATCTTTACATAAATAAAAATACAAAAAAAGTTCAATTGACACTACTTTATTTAAAGACTATTGTAATAATTTACATGGACTGTTGCAATAATTTATTCCACAATGTGTGTAGTCAGCTGTAATATTTTGTGAGGGATTACTTTTTACAGCTTAAACTATCATCGGTTCATCATTTCCATTTAAATTTATGGTAAACTAGAGGTTTTAAATTATATCTCTGGAAGGATAGTTATTTGTTTTGTAAATTATACTATAAAACAAAAAAAAATTCCAGAGTTATTAATGTTACAGCTGGAAGCTCTGCGGGTGCGAGGAAGTACAAATGGTGTGAATGCTCATCTATTACAAGCCACATTGGCTATAAAGTTGACTAGCATGTGGGATGTGTTTTAATGTTTTACTACTAAAAAAACTGCTTGCAAAAAAACTATTTACCAGCAAATATTCTTTTCTACTGTTGACTGAAAATTTTAATTGAGAGGGCCCCAGACATAGGATGTGCACATTGCCTCGACTGACCTAAGTCGGGCCCTGCAAATACCCCATGTTGCTAGGAAAAAGCTGTTTTGCCCACTTCTAAGAAAGGAGCAGTAGATTTTGTGTCGAAGGATGACAAAAAACACCCTATTTCCCCTCCAAAGAAGCTAAATTAAAATTTTGAGGAAAAAAATTTGTCACCCCCTCCCCTCCCCGAACTTTCATGTTTTTAATTATCTTATGACCAAAATCACTGTCTGTTATTCAGGGGGTTTGCTATATACAGAATCATACATACTTCAGGACAGGATCACAAAACTGTCTGCTAAATGGAGGTGTCCTCTATTAAGGAGTGTCCATTAAGGAGGTTTACTGTACAATATCTTCTCAAAGACCAATCATACCTCTTCATTACTGTCATCTAGATGTTTAATCAGCCTTACTTAAGGAAAGTTTCCTCTACCTCTTCAGTTTTAGGCTTATGAAGCAAAATCTTTTGGCCTAAACTACAGTACAAATATAAAAGTGCTGGTGGTTCAAGGCAATAAAACATCAGTTACCTTTAAGATGTTCAGGACAAAATAGGTGTGTCAAGTTTTAAAACATTTTTAATAATAGCTTGGCACAGTATTAAAGACAGTATCATTACTTGAACAGAATTATAAATGGTACATAAAAAGATATACCTACTATATATTTAAAATTATTTCAATGTATTAGTATTATCATTGCATGGCAAGCATTATGATCAGCCAAAATCTTTATCATTCAAATTGACTGGACTTCCTCAGTAGAAATGAATGTAAAAATTACAACATAAACAAATGGTATGCAAATGTGTCTGTCAATAACAATGGAAACAATACCCTCAATAGGACACAAGGAACCACAGGATAAGATAAAATTTATTTTAAAAGAGTTACTGTTTTGATAGTAATTTCAATTAAAAAGGTTGTTTGGTATGAAACATTTTTGGATGAGAGTGAAATATCCAATATACGAAGTGCTTAAATGTAAAATCAAAGTTAAAATAATTTTAATGTAGTTGGATACACAGAACAGAACTATGTGCACTTTTGTATGCTAAAATTGATGAGAGGGAACTATATGAGAGGTAGAACCTCAAAAAATAGAAAGAACGAAAAATAAAAGAAACCTGCCACACATGTTTATGAGCATAAAAGAGAGAAGTAAGAAGGTAGAGAAGGACAATAAATGCAGTAGTAAGAAATATGTGTAATCAGATCATTATTTACAGAGTATATGTTTTTCTTCCTTCTTTCAGCTATTTTCTGAAGTTATTCTTAAAACTTTTGCATTAAAAACTCTCATGGACTTCTTGTGAGATGCGGTCTAAAAAAAAAAATTGTTATTGATATTTAGAAAACCAACTCCTAAATGTGTTATGTATGCAGTATTTAAAATTTTAATCAGTTACTTAATATGAAGATATGGACAATAACGAAATAGATTTTATTGAGCCTTTCATTATTCGTTACCATTATGAAAATTTATTTGTGAATTATTTTGAAAATAATGGTATTTATTTATGAAATTTTTATTTTTTGTAGGTTGTGGAAAATATTGTTACAGCATTCATGCAAGGACTGCAGCAGTGTACAAATCCATCATGTTCTTTGATCTATTTATATGCCATAAGGAACACAGCTGAGCCAAAGTTTATACCCACATTATTGGAATATGTGCAAATGGATAGTAAAGCAGCATATGTAGCCCTGGAAGCTTTAAAAGATATTGGAGTCAAGCATTTCACACCGAAGGTCTGTACAATTTAGTGTTACTGTATGGAAAAAGTTCTTGGCCATTATGAGTTATAACTATTGTATATGAAGTCCAAGCTTCAATATTGTGTTTTTATTTAATCCTGTCCTAAAAATTATGCTATTTGTCATTTAGAACATGCTAATTATTACAATTTTTTTTAATAATTAACATGTTTTGAAAATTAATTTTGATATTTTGCAGTGAATAAGTGATATGTTTGGTCTTAAGAAAATTGCTGGCAAGGTTAGGTAGCATGTACAGTATTTTTCAAAAATTAATAATTCAAGGCTGTCATTTTAAAAAGAGGCAAGTCTTTAAATATTACTTCTGTTTTTTCATTTGTTGAAAGTAATTTGGGTTATTGCCAAATTCAGAACAAAAGAACATTTTTTTTTCAGAACAAAGAAAATCCTGAAGTTATTTTCAGAGCCTATTAATCATTGTCATTTTGTATGTTTGCTGTAAAAATCTGAGAAATTGCCTACATGTAAGCAAACTTATTTGTTTCATAATTTTTAGAGGAAATTTCTGGAAATGAACAGTGTTTTCTGCTAGCCTTTGGTTGAAATGATTCAAATAAAACTTATAATAATACATTGTACTTAAAAACTACATAAAAATATTTATATAGGAAAAAAAAATAAAATGTGACTGACCAAAAAAAAAAAAAAGTAAATAAAAAAATGTGACAGAGTGAAATTAAAATTTTTGTCTTTGCTGTTGCAATTACATGAATGGAACATTGTGTCATCTAAGTTCCAAGAAATTGATGAAGCAGTTTTCAGTTACAAGTTAGAGAATTCAGCTGATATAGCCATTCACAGAAATTTGATGGGTACCAGAAGAATGTGTTCATTGGTAATTTTTGTCACATTATTTTTAATTAATCAAAATTTTGTCATTCATTCAGTAAGCTTCAGGTGGTTAATATGCTAAGCCATTAGTGTTTGTTGGACTGTGGAAATGGATTGTGGGTATCCAATACGCTTTTTTTTTTTTTTTGATTGGAGGTTTAACGACCACAGTGAGCAACTCAATGGGCTATAAGCAGTCACCCATCCCTAATTTAGGGTCACTGGTTCCAGGGAAGGGAGAGAGCCAGTGCCGTAAGATAAACACAACATCCATGCCTCACCGGGATTCGAACCCGGACCCCGTTCAGACGAATGATCAGAGGCCATCGCTTAGACCACTGCGCCACCGGGGCGGCCCAATACGCTTATCAACCACAAGTGTATTCACACATACACTTGGGAAAATTGTATTCTGTAATTAAAGAGTGTAATAGATTTTGTTGTTTTTTTATCAGCGTCTGAAACACTTAATTGTTGGTGCCCGTGTGGTGAGAAGTGCAGATGTTGGCTTTGATCATCACCTGTTAGTGTCACAGGTGAAACTGAATGTTGGTTGGAGAAGGAGGTATAGAAAAATGCCTGTGGTGAAAAGAATGAAGGATGAAAGGCTGTTTGAAGAACATCAGCGTTACTCTGATTTGCTCAGTGAACGTTTGAATGAAGGCATGTGAGAGGGATGCAGAAAAGAAGTGGACATGTTTTAAGAACTGTGTTGTCACTGTTGCTGAAGAGGTCTGTGGTACTGCAGCAGTGGGTATCCTTAAAGGCGATTCTTGGTGAAATAGTGAGGTTAAAGAAGCAGTAAAGAGAAAGAAGGAAGCCTATTTGGGAATGTCGCAAGTTAGAGTTTCTGTGGATGAATATCAGTGTAAGAAGTGTGAGGCAGCAAAACTGGTAGGCCAGAGTAAGGCAAAAGATAGGAAGGAAAAGTAGGGAAGGCACGACTTGGCTTTTTGGAAAGATAGGAAAACATTCTGGTAGTACATAAAACATAGGAAAAATAGTGGGGGGGGGGAATCTAAATTGTGTAAAGAATAGGATCAGAGAAATGATATGTGAGCCCAATGAGCTAAGTGAAAGAAGAAAGAAGGGGTGAGTACTTCTGTGATTCATTAGATCATGAAAGCAAAGGTGATTCTGAGGCAAAAGCAGATGATGCCATAGTGAGAGATGGAAGCACTGTTGGGATCTGAAGAGAAGATCCCACAAGTGCTTCCATCTAGTTCTATCAGAAGAGGTGTGTAAAGCACTTAAATCCCTTCAAAATGGTAAGGCTTTGGGAGTAGAAGGCATATCTGATGAGATGCTAAAATATGGTGGTGACTCTGTGATCGACTGGTTAATTGACATTTGCCAGTCATGTTGGGAGTTAGGAATGGTCCCTCAGGATTGGAGGGATGCTATCATTGTTCGCTTGTACAACGGAAAAGGTGATCAGACCGAATGCAAGAACTATCGTGGTATCAGTTTTCTGAGTGTGCCAGGAAAAGTGTTTGGGAAGTTCATTATTGATAAGGTACGAGGTCTTACATCAGAGAAAGTGTGGGATGTATAGAGTGGTTTCATGCCTGGTGAAGGCTGCACTAATCAAATTTTTGCATTATGCATGATGATTGAAAAGTATCTGTCTGTTGGTAAAGTGTTTGCAGCCTTCATAGATTTTGAGAAAGCTTTTGACAAAGCTTATTACAAAGTAAGTAGGACTCTTCTGTGGAAGGTACTGAATAAATATGGTTTTACTGGGAATTGACTTAATAGTGTGAAAGCCATGCATGCTGGCAGAAGAGCATGTGTACGAGTGAATGGTGTTTTATCAAAATGGTTTTCTATTGGTTCAGGAGTCAGACAAGGTTGTTTAATGTCACCCTGGCTGTTTAATATATTTATGGATGCCTGCATGCATGCACAATGCCAAAATGGATAATACTGGGTTATGTCTTGGTAATATGTGTGTGTGCAGATTGCTCTATGCTGATGACACAGTCCTGTTGGCAGAGAGAAAAAGTGAGTTGCAGAGTATATTATCCTGGACGTATGAAGTTTGTATGAAATTCAAACTGAATATAAATAAGGAAAAACCAAAGTTATGGTTTTTGAGCAAGGAACTGTTCATACTGAATGCAAGATAAGTCTTAATGGCACAGAGATTGACCAGGTGAATGAGTTTGTATATTTAGGAAGTATGTTTGACAGAAAGAACAAATTAGATGGTGAAATCAGTAGGTGAGTGAATTCTTCATTGAAAGTCATAGCTGCCTTAGGAGGATTTCACAGGAATGATGGGTTCTCAAGGAAGTCCCAAATGGCTGTGTATGTAAGTGTAATTATTATTACTCTGTCTGATGTATGGCAGTGAAACCTGGGTACTACAGAAAAGACAAAGGAGTCATTTGTGTGCTGGGGAGATGCGGTACTTACGAGGATTTCGTGGTAAGACAAGCGCTGATCATGTGAGGAATGAAAATGTGTAGCAGATTTACATGTATAATGTGAGGCAAAGTGTTAGTAAGGTGGAGACTAATATTCTTAGTTGGTTTAGTCATGTTGCAAGAATGAGTGATGTGGTACTGGCTAAGAGAATTTTTTTCAGCCCAAGTGGCAGGAAAGAAAGGTAGAGGAAGGCCAAGGAAATCATGGAAAGACCAGATTCTGGAATGTCTGCTTGAGAAAAAGATTATGAGTATGAAGTACAAAAGGTCTTGTGTGCGGCATGTGATGGATGTTAATGAAGCTCGAACTGTGTGCCGAGATTGTTGTAAATGGAGACATTTGATGCACCAACAGTAAGTAAATTCTAGTTCCATCAGGTAAATGTGTACTTGGCACGTGGTCTTTCTTTGGGGAGCTAAGCTCTGAATCTCAGAGAACAGCTTACTGATATGTATGTATATATTTACATTATTTTTAATTAATCAAAATTTTGTGGTTTATTTATTAAGCTTCAGGTAGATGCTAAGCCATTAGGGTTTAATGGTCTCTGTGGTGCAACATGCTTGTCTTTCAATTATCTGTATCAAGAGTATCAGAACTGGAGGAAGCACTTGGAACTTTATGTTCCCAAGGAAAATGTTGGGGAGGGTTTTAAAATTTCCAAGAAAAAAAATATTTTTTTCTATAGTATTTATCCTTGAGAAAAATATTGGGGATAATAAAAAAACAACTGTAAATTTGTTTTTCATTTGTGCCTCTCCCAAGAATTTTGATGCTCCAGCACTCTGGTTCATGTTTGAAGTACACAGAAACTGTTGGCTAAATTTTGTGGCTCATTCAGTCTAGCCTAGTTTTCTGTAAAGGCCTTCGTATGATTAAAATGAGAACATAGCTTCATTACTACATCTGAAAGATATTGAAGTAACTTGTTTTATGCCAGAAAATAAAATACATTGAACTTGCATTTGTACACATTTTCAGATCCCTTTTTACACTCACAGGAAGTAATTTATACATATTACTCACCGTTTCTTTAATATTTCTTGATACGAAACCTTGGTTGTTTTATAATTGTCTAGCACTCATGTGCTTTACTGAAAAACAAAATGAAAAGGAATTAAAAGGAACATACCGAATTACAAGTTTAAGTCTTTCAAAAAGATCTTTGAAAAATCAAACCATCTGAGCTCCAGTCGGTTCATTTAAACATTACATGTTCTACTCAGAGGTTTCCCTTATTATCTCAGTGAACAGAGCACACAAAACTCTTTCCTCATTTTCCATTTAAAAACTATGTATTAAGATTAAAAGAGCAAACTTGTGCAGAAGTTATATCGCAATACATCACACAAAAGCTTCTCTGCTTGTTGTCTTCAGCATGCCCTCAGCAAAGAACATGAAAATGTGTAGACATCTCCTGTTATCTGTGCTTTCATAAGTAAACTCCACAAATAGGATTAGGATGTGGTCATTTCAATTCTCATAATTTTCAGATCACACATTTTGCCAGCTAACTTTTTAAACAACAAAAATAGAGGAGAGGTATATTTTTGCATGCACATGCACTATGATTTCATAAAATCTACATAATTTTGATTTTTTTAATTTCAAAAATATAGTAAAAGTAAAACTTTTCTTGATGTCAGAAGTACTACACACTAGAATTCAGTTAATTGGTACACATTGGAGCTAGGTAGGACACTAAGGCTCAATTAAGTTCGCCAAAAGACGCAAGGGTCATTAGAGGTTTCTTTATTGCCCCAATAAACTGTCAAAGTTCATTTATCCACCACTTTTATGTAGCTTTTGGGTCTCCTGAGTTTTATTTTAATATATATGTGGTGTGTGTGTGGTAAAAATGGTTTACATAACGAGAAGGAACAGTGGAAATTTGCCTGTGGTGTTTGTGTGTGTTATTTGTACAAAAGGTACAATTTATGTTTGTCCTCTCCTGAAAACTAAGCTATGGATGTCCATAGCATGTACTGTATTTTAAATTAGGGAATATGAAATATGTAAATAATGAAATTAAGCAGACTAAATTTCAGAATATGAATTTTTACCAAGTTCCTAATTTCCTTGTTAATTAAATTTTGTTATTGTTTTCATAGTCCCAGATTTTCATGTAAATTTTCTGTTAAAAATTTGGAGTACATATAAATATGTGTAACTGTTTTTAGCATACTTTAACATTCATGGAGGTTTTTATACATGTTTATTTCATCTTTCTCAGGTAAATGAAGTTTTAATTAAAACATACAATCAGTTTTGGTCTCACCAAGAATCTGAAGTACGTGTTCTTGCTGCTGAGTTGTTGATTCAAAGTAATCCTAATGAAGAGACCATTGGTGAAATAATCATATCATTGTCTGACCGGGAAAACCCAGAAGTCAGTTCTTTGGTGTTATCAAAACTGAAGGAAGCTGCACTGCTAAATGCTACATTGAGGTAAATTTTTTGTAAAACACTTCTCTCTTTGTGATTCTGAATACCATTTTAGGTATGCGCCATCTTTTATTGTACCCAACATTATTCATGTTAATTGTTTTGTTTATCTTATACCTACAAAAAAAATTCTAAGAGAAACAGCATTAATAAACTACATATTGTTGAGAAAAACAATGCTTTGTAAATACATAAAACCTTTAGATTGTATTCACATAGATTGTATTCATAAGGAAGTGCTACTGAATGATCCCTAGGCTTTATTTATCACATGTTTCTCAACAAAACTCTCACTGTAGCCTATACGAAATACATTTTTCTAAGCGTATAATCAGTAATTTTTTAATAAAAGGAAAATGAATTTTTCATCATCTGGTAGAAACATTTTGCATCAGGATAGTTGGAAAGTGCATGGAAAATTGCGGTCATGATAATAGCAATAGGATGCAAAAATAATTTTTTAAATATGATTTTTGGAGGCAAAAATATAGTCTCAATACAAATACAGTTGAACCCACGTATAACAAGCTCACATAATACGAAGCTCCATGATGTGAAGTTTATATAAACCAAAGTTTTTATATATTCCTTAAATTTCTTAATATTGTCCCTTATTATTTTAACTGCATATTATGAACAACAATTTTTTGAGAAACCTCATGTATCAAAGTTCAGCATGGTTAGAATGGCATGTAATATAGTAAGCTGTGCTTGAAAAGTTGTTACAAAAGAGACAGTTCAACACTGTTGAAGACATCTGGTTTTAGATAAGATTTTCAGGTGAACAATGAAGATGTATCTAAAAATGAGACCAAAGGTAGAGGAAATGTAAGTGATAAAGATGATGAAACTTGGAATCACTTGAGGGTAAAAAGGAGTCATCTCCTCTGATGCCCCCCCCCAATAATATTTGGCATTGATGAGGAACTCTCGGTTGAATCACTAAACACAGATGGGGACATAGTGGAGCTCACATTTAGGGCAACAATGATGATCAACCAGGTGACAAAGAAATCACTACAGAACAGGAAATTTCAAACAGGCCTAAAGCTTGTTTTGCATCTAGAAACATCTGAAACACTGTATTACAGGAAGTAAAAAAAAAAAAAACTTGCTACTATAACAAGAAACAATGAACTCATATGTCCAATGCAATGTGTAAAGAGCAAAACAAATGTAACAAGTGAAATTCGAAATTTTTTGCAGTTTACTTTAATTTTTACACAAATTAAATGTTTTGTTTATTGCAGGTCTTATTTGTGTTTTTTATTGCTAGCTAAAGTTTTAATTAAATAAGTATTATTTACCCTTGATTTATTGACAAACAGTTTATGATTGACTAGTTTTAATCTGACAATGTATTATGCCGAAAATTGACCTCTTTTGATCTGTTGCGTTATGATGAAGTTTGCATATATCAAATATTTTCAGATCTCCCTTCAGCTTCGTTACATATGAGTTCGATTGTTTTGCCATGTTAATGCACTGTCATTTTACATTCAACTAGTTCATAACCCATGCTATGTACCATTGAAAAAGCTGATTTAAATTTTTTCGTGTCATGTAACATGAATCATAATAAAATGCATAACTATAATAAATGGTTGAATTGTGAATGAGCAGTGTATAAGATGGGTCACCAACAACAAAATTTTCGTAATATTCCCATTAATTTTTAATTTTTCCAACTACTCGTATACGAATTTAATGATATTCCTCATTATTGTATAAACATGTGCTTACCTGTCATTGACGGGTTTACATTGGAGTATTGAGGTATTCTTTCAGTGACCTGAAATGATACCGTGTCTAGATAACTACACAATGGTGTTAAAAATGTGTTTCAGTTTGCCAGTTTGGTTTAAAAATTCTTTTTTGGGGGTGGGTGGGTGGGGTGTGGTATTATATACTACTAATATATAGGGTAAACATGTCAAAAGAGGTTCCCTACTTCAGTATCTCAAAATATACTCACATGTCAAAGCACCCTCTTAAATACCACATTCATAATCCTATGACTTTTGGCATTATTTGAACTTTCAAATCGTCGAACGATCGCACTCGAGACATCGCTATATGCAACTGCCCATGGCTAAATACAGGCTGCAGTAAATAAATACCAACACAATGTAAAGTTTGTCCTTGCACTTTAAAAGCATAAACATTACTACCATCTGCACACGATACAAAAGGTGAATTTAATGACAGAATTAAACTAAGATGACATTGTTAAAAATATTTAAAATGCATGAGACCTTTTGGGTCCTGCCTGCAGGTACCCATCATCAGACGCGATAAAAGAACCACACACCATGGAAGAGGCAACATATATAAAGAATTACACAGTTAAACAAATGACGTAATAGTGAATGGTCGAATGAAAAGTATTTACAATGATGCGTAAATGACGTGTCCGTGGATGATCTAATGAACCACGTGTACCATGTCATCACAAGAAGGGGGGTGAGAGAATTGGGAAGGGGAATTCAGAGAGGTTGAGATTGTATAGATGTGGCTGAGATCAGGTGTTTCCAGGGTCGAGGAATATTTCTGGGTAGTTCATCATTACAGCAAGTATCGGAAAATTTGTCTATGTATAGGCTTTCAGTGAACAATAATTGAGATTTGGTGTGAGGAGTTGTGAGGATTTTTTCACTGAAAGCCTATACATAGACAAATTTTCCGATACTTGCTGTAATGATGAACTACCCAGAAATATTCCTCGACCCTGGAAACACCTGATCTCAGCAACATCCATACAATCTCAACCTCTCTGAATTCCCCTTCCCAATTATCATCTCCCCCCTTTCTTGTGATGACATGGTACACGTGGTTCATTAGGTCATCCACGGACACGTCATTTACGCATCATTGTAAATACTTTTCATTCGACCATTCACTATTACGCCATTTGTTTAACTGTGTAGTTCTTTAAATATGTTGCCTCTTCCATGGTGTGTGGTTCTTTTATCCCATCTGATGATGGGTACCTGCAGGCAGAACCCGAAAGGTCTCGCGCATTTTAAATATTTTTAACAATGTCATCTTAGTTTAATTGTGTCATTAAATTCACCTTTTGTATCGTGTGCAGACGGTCGTAATGTTTATGCTTTTACTCACATAGCACGAAGTCTTCTGCATTGGATTCCTTGCACTTTGTTGATGGTCATACAAAATGCAAGGCGAATGAGAAATAGACGACTTTTAAAAGAAAAAGGAAGAGTTGTTTCGGATGGAGTTAAGTCGATTCTAGGAATCAAAACTCTCTGACCTACACTTTCACCAATAATAATTTCCAAGTCCAAACAATTTTTGTACATGTTTCAGACAATTAATCGTGTTCCATTTAATAGCCCTGGGAAACATCTAAATTTCTTAATAACATCACAATTGTTCCAGTTTTTAATGCAAGAATATGTGGAGGCAAACCACTTAATTCTAAACTGTTCAGGAATTCAACTGGAAATTGGAGAACATAATTTCCATCTTCCGTTATTAAATTATTTACTCTAAGATGTGTTCTTGATGTTCTGGGTATAAGGTCTATAACTTTAGAATTGATTTCATCACAGTGTTAATTTTTTGGGGCAAGAATAGCAAATTTGGAAAAATTTAAAACATCATTTGTTGACGCTAATTCTTTCCCATAAATTTCAGAAACAATATCTTCTTTTGCAATGTGAATTATTTCTTTCTGGTGGGCATAGGCTATTTAATTTTTTTATTTTTATTATTCTTTTATTATTCTTTTATTATTTTTGGCTGTACTACCGAATGAGATCACTTTCAAGTAGTTCCTGATTTCCTGCGTATCGTTCTTACATACAACCTGATCACCCAACATGAAAGAAAGTAGTTCATGATAATATACGGAATATTTTTACTAATCTTGAAAACTACTGAACCAATTCAGATAATTCTTTCACCATTGGGAAGCTTACTTTTTTCTGGTGGACATAGGCTATTTCGTTTATCTATACTATTATTAATAATATACAGGGTGATTCATAAAGAAGCATACAGTTTCAACGCACTATAAAACAAGAACAATGTAAGATATTTTATGTTACCTGTAACAAAATTGTAGGGGAATGTTTCAAGTTTTTTTAGAGACAGTCACAGATATTCTATGTGTGCACTCTTAGTCACATGACACACATCGAGCCAGTAATCCATTTCCGCTCAAACGCAATGTAAGATATCCGAATCAAGTGCAGTGAGATTCTGCAATATCTGCACTTTGTATGGAATCATTGTCAGCTCCCTTCTCAAAATTCTCCAGACAGTGGGCTGTGAAATTTTCACTTCACGACTCACCCTCCACGTTGATTTTCCCAGGCTTCGTTGAATGGCGGTGCAAATACTATCGACGACTTCTTCCGATGAATGCAGTCGTCCAGGACTTTTAAGTTTGCACAAACAGCCTGTAGTTTAAAATTTTTTATGACAATCGTAGATAGATTTTCTGGTTGGAGGTTCTTTTCCGAATTGTGATCAAAAATCCCATTGCACAACAGTTACAGATTCCATTTTGCTCAATTCAAGAACACAAAACGCCTTCTCCACTGCAGATGCTGCCATTTTGACTGACTAGTCACGTGACACGCATGCTATCACCTATGTCACTTCCCTCAGTAGTGGGACACAAACTTTGAGTACATCTACCTAACGGCTCGTAGTTGTGGTCCATGTCTTCAACTGTTACAGCATCTGGAAACTGTATACTTCTTTATGAATCACCCTGTATAAAGGGAGAAACTTTGTTTGAGGTAATCTCGAAAACTACTGAACCGATTTCTTTTACCGTTGGGAAGCTTATTTCTTTCCGGTGGACATAGACTATTTCGTTTATTTATTATTATTTTTTTATTATATTTGGCTGTACTACCAAATCAGATCGTTTTCAAGTAGTTCTTGATTTCTCATGTATCGTTCTGCTTTGGTTTACATACAAAACTTTTGTTTACATATTCATTACATCAGATTCCACCCAACGTGAAAGAAAGTAGTTCACGATAATATATGTAATTTTATTTTACTAATCTGTAAGACTACTGAACTGATTCGGATAAATACAACTACTTAGTTGATAGCAGAGGGCTTAATTTCAAGTCCAACCACCACAGAAAGGCAGGTGGCACTGCAAGACTAAAGCGAGAACAAACGCCAGAATAATGAACGTTGGATTGTACAAAGAAAATGCCATGGTAACATAAGAAAAAATTACTTATGACATTAAAAACTAATGATGACAAATCTGTGGGTCAGTAGCTTTCATTTTAAAAAAAATCATTAAAACTGCTCCAGTGGATGGCGCTCGCAGATTGTAGAAAGAAACGGCCTTGTGTTTTAAATATATAGATAAAACATATTCATTACATCAGCTGTCATTGTCTCAAAGGGAATGCTTTTGTACCCAGAGTCTGATTTATGGGAGGGCATTCAGGGTACGCGTGCCAAGGGCCCGACCTTTGAGGGGGGGCAAAATATAGTTATACAGTAGTACCTCTCAATAAGGGGCACCCGTGGGACCAGACGTTTTGTCCCTTCAATAGAGGTGTCCCTTATTGGAAGGTTCCTAACAAAATATGTATTAAATAAATACATAATTGGCATTTTAATTCAATAAGGAATGTAAATTTTATATGTAAAATAACAGTAAATCTTCAGTATGATAAAAAAATATAAAATGCACATGTATGAAACAGAAATACAGTACATGTATACAGTACTTGTATATGAAACAGTGGAAAGTATGCATTTATTTGAAATTATCCGACAGAAAGGTTTGTTTTGAAGTTTTCAATTTACAGGTATTTTTCTCCACATGAATTTTAAGTTTACTAATTAAATTCAGCCCTTGACTGTCACCAACATTTAAAAAGAACTTATGTAACTCTCTGGTGTATTTTAATGCTACCTTAAAGTTTTTGATATCGCAGCTTTCCTCCTCTTCTTGCTCATCGCTTTCCGAATCCTCCAAGCACTTTTCTGTTATGCCTTAATTATCAACTACAGGAATAAAAGCTCTGATGTGTTCATTAGTATCGTCGGTATGCAGCTGTTCATCGATCGGAATATGTTCCTCTATTGCAACATTACTGCCACAGTCTTTGACAAGTTCACACAATTCTGTATTTTCTTCAGTGTACTCACTCAGTTCACTTACTCTGGAAGTTGAAATAGTGAAGCCTGCCTCTTTCAAAGACTGTTTAACACAAGTTAGAGGTATTGATTGAACAGCTGTAGTTATCCACCATAGTTATATTGATTGAACAGCTGTAGTTATCCACCATAGTTATATTGATTGAACAGCTGTAGTTATCCACCATAGTTATATTGATTGAACAGCTGTAGTTATCCACTGTAGTTATATTGATTGAACAGCTGTAGTTATATTGATTGAGCAGCTGTAGTTATATTGACTGAACAGCTGTAGTTATCACATTCAGTACATTTGCAGACTTGGCAAGCTGTTTGCTGTTTTCACTAGAACTTTGTTCCCTAATCACAAACTTAACCTTCAAGCAGTGCTTGCTACTAAAGGTTATGGCTAGACATTTTCTGATTTTTGAGTGGAACAATTTCTTTTTAAAGAAATTTTTGGTTTCTATAAGTGTCCTTAAATGAAGTGTCGCTTATTCAGAGGGAAATACATTGGGATCTCTATACCAAAGGACTGGGACTAAGAGAGGTGCCCATTAAAGGAGATATATATAGAGATCACTGTATATTATTTGCTTTGCATCAAACTGATTTGCAATGTTCATCCACTGAAAAAAGTTAAAATGGTAATTTCAGAACTGTACGTTGAAACACATGGAAATGAAAATTATAATTTTCACAAATAAATAGAGCACCACATTAGTGGCAGGTTCGAGCCTAACACATCTGTAAAGTTATTCCACATGGAATATACGCTTTCTGCTGATCAGTATCCAACCGATTCAGAATGAAACTGCAAAAAACTCAGACTAAGGCTCACGAAACCATTCTCAATCATACATGCATGCACATAACACTAGATGCTGGGCTCCCTCCCCAAAGCCTCTTGCCCAGGGCCTCAAACTGTCTAAGTTGGTCTCTGTTAATACCTCACTTGTTTCAATGCTGCATTATTAGTTGGTGTATCTGATAAATGCATGAATTTATTCATAAGCACAGCTAGAAATCTTTTGCCATGAAATCAGCATATGAGGGCAAACAGTGTTTGCATTTATTTTTTGAGGGCAAAAGTCTTTGCATCTATTTTTTTTTTACTTACTAAAATGCAAAGAGTTAACACATCAGCATTTTATGCATATCTTTAAAATTAATTTTTGGTTACTTCTTTGCATAACCACCAAGGTTGTTGAGACACTTGTTCCAACATGCTGTCAATTTGTTTATGCCTTCTGAGAAGAATTCTGTTGGATGGTTACATAGCTATTAATGAACTGTTCTCTTCTGACAATCACACGTCAAAATCTGCACCTTGTAGGAACTTCTTCTGTGGCACAAACAAATGGAAATTGCTAGGTGGGAAGAGGCAGAAGTTGCTAATCTCAGGTTTTCAGCTGTGGATCATACTTACTGCAGTGTGTGATTGAGCATTGTCATGAAAAAAATCACATCTTTCTGTGCACATCTCAAAAGCTGTCATCAAATTGAAGCGCACAGAAGAGAAAGAATTTCACATTGTACTGCAACATTGACTGTGAATCTGCATGAAGAAGTAGAATGCCTTAGCAATTCCAGAAGAACAATAACTATAATCTTCATTGCTGGCTTGACTGCACAGAACTTTTTGGGAGGAGGAAGGGGATGGGGGGTGGGGGTGGGGTGAGAATCTGAGTGTTTCCACACCAGTCTTTGCTGCAGGTGTGAAATTGCATAACTATAATTCATCTCCTTTTAAGATGTGTTCAAGGAAATCATTGCTTTCATTCTAATTGCACTCCAAATTATTTGAACGCAGCATCATTCACTGTACTTTGTTGTCTTGTGACAGCGTTATCAGTACTCAAGGAATGTAACTTTCTCTTAGCTGAATTAATTTTTTACGATTTCGAATATCCTGCTTCATGAAACTCAGAGTTCTTTTGTAATATCATGAAGATGCATGTTCCAATTCATCTGCGCCATGGCTTGCATTGAATGTTGTCCAGGTTACGGAATTCTGAAGAATCAACCTCCAAATTTATCCACCCTTGAGAAAATTGTTTTCACCATCACTGCACACTTCTTAACAACATACAATTCCCACTATATTATTCTACCATTTCCTGAAAGATATCAATGGCGATATCTTTTGGGTCACAAAAACTGAGCACTTCATTGCTCATAAGACATCAACACTTTTTCAATACATGTACCATTTTTGAAATCATTGTTCACATGACCATGCTAGAGCTACAATTGCTGCCACGTGTTGGAAAAAATAGAAAACTATATTTAGTTCTATATTCTTTGTATATACTTATAAATGAAAAACGGATGGAAAGACTTTCTGATATGTCTTCATAAAAACCATTTCTTAGAAAAATGATGTGGAGTGACTCAAAAAACATTCTTAGCAAGCCTAGGGCTGCCAGTGACGACTAAATAGGCGACTGTCGCTACTATTTTTTATGACAGGCGACTATGGCTACTATTTTTTACAAAAAACAGCCAAAAGCAACTATTTTCAGAAAAACCTTGAACTATTTTAATTTAAGGCTACTATTTTTTTAAAAATGTAATTTGTGTTGCGTATATCGATGTGCATGTATAACATCAGTTTTAATATTGATACATGTGAATATCATTTTTTGATATAGATATGTATATGTCGAATCCGTGGTTCATACACATCCTGGAATCCCATTTTGTCGTGGAAATGTCCTAAAATTCTGTTACATGTCCTGAAATTTTATTCATTCCTGCCTTTTTGCTGTCCCTGCACGATGTTTTGTAGTTGAGGAGTTTTCTACTGACATAACTTATGTCTGACAAATTTCCCACCCCAAACCCTGCAAAATGTATGTCTGTGGGGGCGCTATCGGTTTTCTTGTTTAGGAGGACTGAAGCTGCGTAATTAGCATCTTTTGCGTCATGCTTATGTTATCACTTTGTCTGTACCGCCGGGGAGACCATATCTCCGCAATTATTAGTTCGATTTGTAAAATTCTTTTTGTATTGGGAAGCTTAAAATGTGAGAATGATGATCCATTTGTTCTGTTTTTATTTCGATGCACAACTTCATCGCTAGAAGGCGCAAATTCGTATCGAATTTAAAATGCATTTCATTTCATATATTTGCTTCTAAATATCCAATTGAAAAAATTATTTTTCCTTTTGAGGACATTTATAGCGAAGACTATTTTACAGTCCCTTTTTGAAATAATGCATAAATTTTCCGCTAGGGGGCGTAAAGGTAAATCACGATTTTCCCAATATCTCCGCTTCTAAAAGTCTGATTTAAAAAATTCTTCCTGAGTCGGATACAGCTCTTGAGGTTGAAATGTTTTGCATACAAATTCTCATTTCTGATAAAGAATGGTTTGGGCACCAGTTGGCGTAAATGTTTATTTTGACTTCTGATGTATTTGCAACAAAATTTGAGCTGGAAACTCGATTGAAAAAATTCTTCCGTAAACCGATACTGCTAAACTGGGAAAACGTTTTGAAAATACTTCCTGCTTGAAATAGTGCACAATTTTTCCACCAGGGGCATACACATATCTTATTTTTGTCCATATCTCTGTTTCTAGGAGTCCGATTTGAAAAATTGTTTCTTTGTTGGAGAACATTTTCGGTGCGAAATGTTTCTCATAAAATTTCAAATATGTTTTAACACACAAGTGTGCCACCAGAGGGCGTAAGATCACATTTCCGTTTACAGCAATATCTGCGGACTAAAAACTCGACTGAAAAATATTCTCTTTCGATTAGATACCTAACTATGAAAACACCTTATTTGTATTTTCTTTACAAAATAATGCACAATTTCGCAGCTAGGGGGCGCAAATATTTAATCTATTTTTCTTAATATCTATACTTCTAAATGTCCAATTTGAAAAATTCTTTTAACATCAGATACCATTTACCTTATGGAACACTTTAGATATGTGTTTGAGGAGGTTTGTGGTTCACAATTCTGTTGCTAGGTGGTGTTTGTGTACTTCTGTTTGCAGGCTATCTCTGCCTGTAAAAACCTTATTGAGAAATTTCTTTTTTTACTGTATGCCATTCACTACAATAAAGATGGAGAGTGAATAAGATTTTTGCTTCAATAAGAAGATTTTCTTCAAATAATGTACAACTTTTCCCCTAGGGGTTGTAAAGGTCAAAACGTTTTGCTTGCTATCTCTGCTTCCGGGAGACATATTTGAAAAGTTCTTTTTCCTTAGCATAGCTTTTGCTATGAAGAATGCTTTTCTCCTGTTTCCATTATGCAGAATTCTTCCACTGAAATGCATTGTTACATCATGTTTCCTTCTATATCTCTCCTTTTAACTGATCGATTTGAAAATCTTTTTGTCTCTAATATCTTCCTTCTGCTATGGGAAACTTTTTTTGCTCCATTTGTTAATTTTCGTAACATATTTTTTAGCCACTGGTGGAAGTAAAAAAATAGCTGATTTTTGTGTGTGTGTGTGTGTGGTGATGGGGGGTACTTTATATAAAAATTTGCCATAAAATCAGAGTGCTTTCTAATATCACAAACTTAAATCTAGTTACTTCTTAGTAGTTTCTGAGCTTCTATAATTAGTTTTTTAATCATGCCCAGTTAAATTTCCATGATCACTAATGAATGCAATTGCACACAGCCCTTGGACATAAGGATTTCCCATTAGTCTCTTTCATTTCACATTGGAAATTTTTGTGCATACTTTGTTTGCTGGCGAATAAAAATTTAAAACATAGCTACAGCATCGATATTATGTTGAAAATTTCTTCCATAAGTAAAATGTAACACAAATACTTGCTCCCATAATTATGTGTCTAAGAAATATCAATCCTTTTGGTCCTTTGAAAAAGTTCTAGATATTTCATTTCCTTACCCTTAAATTTCCAAATTTCCAATGCAAGCATTATTTCAAAATAATTAAATACAAATAGTGTTTTATGTATTGATTGTGTGGTATATGAAAGCATTTCAAAAGAAATGCCACATACCTATGTATAGTCCCCCCCCCCCCAAGCGTGTAGAAAGTTGTTTGTTGTAGGTTACAAATTGAACGAACGTATGGCTTCACTATATTTTAATAAAGTAAGAGCATTTGGATTGTATGTCCTGGAAAAGTCCTGGAATTTTGTGATTGAAAAAGCGTATGAATCATGCGAATCATTATCGATATGTCTTGTTCAGTTTATTGCTTTCTGCTTTATTGCAAATATGATGGAGGAAAGTCAATGGCAAGTATAGACTAGACCCATATGTGATTAAAGGAATGACCAACTGAAATCAAGATATTCTGCTGAAAAAGTGTCCTGTTTTTCTGTTTGGAATACAGCAGAGATTGCCCTACAGCAGTGCCAGGAGCGAGCACGTATCTTGCCTTCGCCATATTAAATACTGTTGCTTTCTGTGCTTTCTGAAATTTATTTGCAGTTAAATGTATCAATTTTAAGACGAAAATTTTTTACCTAGAATTTCATGAATGATATGTTCATTGAAATAAATTTGCGTGATTATTTATACAGCTTTATTTTTCGAATGACACAGACAATGCATGTTTTCGCCAACAGACATTTAAACTCACTTTACATTATCATGAAACTGTTTAATATAAATTAGGAATTGTTCATAACGAAAAAATTAAGTGGTAATCGAAAAACACCTGGTGAGACATTTCTGCGTATCTGATAAAAATAACAAAACAGTACTTTTTGTCATTTGACTAGGTCGTTTCTCTAGTCACATGGGTCAAGGTATAGATGTACTTGTATGTATAAGAATTTATTCCAAACAGCCAAATTAGGATTGATCATTTTTGGAGAGACATATTGTATGAAAAGACGTTTGGAGACTGGAAATATCCATCTTTGGCTAAAGTTGTGAAAGCATGCCTTGCTTTATCACATGGCAACTTTGATGTAGATAGAGGCTCCTCTGTATCATGAAAAGTTCTTTCAGATAAGTGACTAACAATTCAAGATGCATTAAAAAGTATAACAACCAAGTTGCAAAGGTGCTAATAACCAAATAACTAATAAAATTAGCACCTAATGCATGTAGGTCATATAGCAACCATTTGGAAGAGGAGCAGAGATTAAAGGAACAGCAACTGAAAGCAGAGAAAGAAAGTGCTGAGAGATTGAAACAAGAATTGCTAAATAAAGGATTTGAAGAGCAGAAAGCAAACTATAGAAAACATGGAAAACAAGATAAAAATTCTTGTTCAAGAAAAAAGAGAAGTACAAGAATCATCAGACTCTGTGCTTAAAGAAGCCAGTGAGAGACTAAAACAAGCATTAAAAAACAACAACATACCTGCAATATGAGTTGCACATGGCATTCTAGAAGGAGCAGAGAAACTCCGACAAAAGGAAAGACAACATGAATTTGAAGCATTAAAAATGAATAGGGTAGTTGATAAAAGAAAATCCTCCATAATTGATGCATTTATGCAGAAAACCTCAAAAACGGAATAAATCTAAGGTTAATGAGGAAGCTTTTTTGTTAAGCTTCCTCATTAACCTTAAATTTATTTTAAGCTTCCTCATAACCCTTATATGCACTGATGGCAGTGGTATAAATTCACACTCAATTTTTTGAAATAATTTACTGCATATAACTTCTCCAAATTGCTACCAGGGTATAAGAATAATGTAAACTTTAAAGAGGACCCCCCCCCAAATTGCTAAATGATAAAAAGTTTGTTTATACGTATTGGGGGGGGGTCATAATAAAAGTTTATGATGTTCCATGACAATAATTTTCAGAAGAGTTATAATCATTTCAAAAAAATTTGAGCTTTGGTTTTATTATTGTCATCAAATAAGGATAATCTTATTTGATGACAATAATCAAATAAGGTGTAAGGATAATCTTAGTTTTACTGTTGTTAGAGCTTTGAAAATCGATCATGGTTAACATCTAGGGATTTTAACTGTCTTCTGTTATAAAAGTAACCCAAATTAGATGAAAGTCAAGTTTTTTGTTTTCTTATTTCTGTAATTATGAGTTGGAATAATTTTACAGGATAAAGTAATTTCTTTATATTTGTCTCAAAAGCATCAAGGACACTGTGAAGAATGACTGTAACATTACCAAGGCAGGTGTATATCAGTGTAATACTTCATATCAATTATACCTGACCTACACAGACTTGAGCTTGAATCGTAAGACAGTTGTCCATGCCCTAATGAAATGAAGATGTTTCAGACAGGTTTTTCATGTTTACCTTTCAAATATGGAAATCAAAATAAAATGTACTCTTTTACAACATAATTCAAAATCATGTTAAGCACCATTATTATTATTACTTATGAGTTAAAGAGTGTCCATTATTGAAGAGGGAGATTACACTATACCCATTCCATTCCTGATGATAATAAACTGCAAGTTTTAATTTTTTAGTTCTAGGCTTCATGTTTTTGTTCCGTGCTAAACAGATTCACAGTGTTTGATATTTATTGTCATAGCTGTACAAAAGAAAAGTTTGAAATATTTCCAAATGTTCATCTATTTGAATGATATTCTTGATATACCTCATATCAGATAACTATGATTATTATGTGTACAGAACAAAACAAGTGATCATCATAACACTGAATGACCACAACTATGGCCTTTGCAAGAAGAAATACAAATTTTTTTCAACACAGTATATGAAGCCCACTTGGAAAATCTTATATTTTTTTACCAACCACAAACGCAGAAGAAAGCTCTCCGTACTGGCTTGATACATATGAGAACATCTGACCTCCAGAACAATGAAAAAGAAGGAAGTGTTTTGTAATTCCAAAGTTTGTATCAGGGTAGTTTTTAAGATGATTGAATAATTTTTTTAGGGGGGGTAATTTCCATAACCTTTATAGTTCTGAGTGTCTTGAGTAGCTTTGAGTAGCATTATATTGAAGCTTAAGATGCCCTTTTTGTAGTGTATAGATGTGTGTGTATATATATATAATTTTTTTCCCCCACCAAAATGTGAACATGTGCTAATTTTATCACTGTGGTTTGAAATAAATAAAAAAAATTACATTCTAAAACTTACTTTCTAAAGCTCATACACATTTTTGGACAACTATTTTAGTCATTAACATAAGTTGTTAAGGCTACTATTTAGGCTACTATTTTTACCATTAGTGGCTACTAAAGCAACTATTTTTTTGGGTGTGTGAGGCTGGCATCCCTGCAAGCCATTTCAACACTTCCTTTGATTTTTTTAGAAAAGTGGCATGATATGGCTATAATAAACTTTCAATAACCTTCAGTTGAATGTTATGTCATTCTAGTGCATTTCTCAGTTACTGCTATTTCCTATATTCAGTCTTTACTTTTGAAGAAAAAAAAAAAAAGCACATGCTTATGGTATCGCTATGTCTGTCCATCCACCAGTGGACATCATATCTTTGTAACTATTTGTAAGATTTGAAAAAATTCTTTTTGTAGTCAATAGTCTGAATGGTGAGAATGATGATCAATGTTTTAATCTCTATCCGATACATAACTTCATCGTTAGAGAGCATAAATGCACATTCTATTAAATTTAAAAAATATTTTGCTCTATACAATTGCTTCACAAAAAAAAGTTCAGACACTCTTTTTACCTTTGACTACAAAGGTCATTTGACAATTTCCATTTGAAATAATGCATGGTGTCACCTCTAGGAAGCATAAATGTATATTGTATTTTTCCCAAAATCTCAGCTTCTAAAAATCAAATTTAAAAAATTATTTTTGTTGTTAGATAGAGGTCACAACACTGAATATCTTGTATGCATTTTACAATATTTTGTGACCAAACGGCTTGCCACTAGGGAATTTAAGTACATGTTTCTGTTTTTAACATGTTTGCAATCACCTATCTTCACTTCTGACAGTTTAACTGACACTCCTCACCATGGAAAACATTTGTGTTCACTTTTGCTTCACAAAATAATGTTTACTTTTTCTTCTAGGGGGCATTAATGTACATCTCTGTAATGGTATCTCCACTTCTGAAAGTCTAGCTTAAAAAAATCTTTTTTGCCACTAATAACATTTTGTGGTGAAGAATAGTTTTCATATATTTGCCAATTTTTGTACTACACAGTTTTGCCACTAGGGGGTGCAAGTATTCCTTTTTATTTGGACCACACTTGGAACTGCACCGTTGTTTCTAAAAACTCGATTTGAAAAATTCCCTTTGCCTTGGATATCTTCCATTATGAGAAATGCTATGTGCACAATTTCAAATTTTTTGTAGCACACATTTCAGCTGCAATTGACTAAAAGTAGTTATTTCTATTTGTGCAAATTTTCCTAATTGTGTAGAAATCTATCTGATTTTTTTTTTCATTTTTTAACAATTCAATAAACTGTGAAGAACACTGCTTACATTGCACATTTTAAATTATTCACAGACTTTCTTTAGGCGGCATAAATGCGTTCTCTTTTTCACTGAATTTGTTCTGCTAAAAAACTCTTCTAGTCTGTAAGAAGGCAAAGTAAAATTTCTTTTCACATTTGCAATTGGACTGCAATGAAATAATTTAAAAACTGATATTATGAAATAGAATTATATTTTGTCTGGAATGGTCAATTGTTTAAAATTTTCAATATATAAACTACACTTCAAACAAAAGACATTTTTTGTGATCCTTAATATTATTTTCATTGCTAGTTTTTTGTTGGCTATTATTAATTCAGTGACACAGTAGTTGTGTATTACAGTATGTTAAAAATACATACTTAACTAAAATAAGATAATAAACAATTTCATTCATGCAGTATAGTTAGGTACATGTATGAGTACATAAGAAAGTACTTTTTATATCTTTCACATATGCTATCAACAGCATATCAGATGTGTTGTGCTTGGAGTCTGTTGGAACCTTATACGCAATGCCATAATTTGAGGATATATTCTACATATATTCATTCTATACTGGCTCATTGCTTAAAATTCTGAAAATGAGGTTCATCCTGAATGTAGACAAGGTTTTTTTTTAATAACTTAAAATTAATGTAGTTTTGATTATTAATTTTTGTTAGCCATTTCCTTTTTAATCATCCTCATCATAGTTTCTGCTGCCAGTTTTTTTTGTTAGCAATTACTAATTTTGTGCTAAAGTTATTCACAGGGAAGTATTCCTAATATGACATTGGAAATGAACTTTATGCATTCAGTTATACATAAATAAAATATTATATGCATTTCAGTAATGACCATTATCTTCTTCAGCCATGGAATGCATGAGAACAACGTGAGATGGTAACAGGTGTTAGTGTAAATGTTCAACACATTTTTGTTCATTGAAATGTTCAGCACATTTGAATTGATATGTGTTGCCATTCTCACACATTCTACCACTGAAGAAGATAGCAGTTACTACTGAAACATTCTATACAACAATTTTAAGTATGTACCTAGGTCATTCAGAAAGTAAAGAACTTTTGGTTATGGTGTCTGCATAGTTTCCTGGCCGGCACTCAATCGAAGTCACCTGGGACCATGGGACCAGTGTGCTGTTGGATATCTCCTGGCACCATTGTCGGGCGCGTATTATTCGTTTGTGGTTAGCTTCAATCTTTCGAAATGAACAAGCTCATTGAAAATTTCACCGAATGCAAAGTTTATTCAGTTATCCATTTTTTGACTGGGGAAAACACCAAGCATATTGACTTTCATCAGAGACTTGTTCAAGTGTATGGAGAAGATGTTATGAATGAATCCAGTGTCAGAAAGGGGTTCATAACATTTAAAAACAGTAAAACAAACATTCATAATGAGGAGTGGTCAGGGCATCCCTCTCTCATCACGGATGAACTCAAACAAAAGGTTGGTGACATCATTTAAGAGAATCGATGCTTTGTGCTTTAAGATTTCACCGGGAAGTTTTTGAGCATCCACCTTACAGCCTGGAATTTGCACCATCAGACATCTACTTGTTCTCCAGTTTAAAGCAGTCCTTGGTGGACATTAAAGCCCAAGAGGAAGCGATAGCCGATAACAGATGCAGCCCACAAGAACCACCGAAATGCCCTACTGACACGATCCGTGCTGGTCGGAGCAAAACATCCCCTAGATGACAGTAACGGGATGTTACCGAAAGTACTCGGGTAGAAAACGTATTGAAGTATATGTGGAAGCAATAAAGGAAAAAATTCATTTAGTAACGAGGCCAATTAAAACCAACGAGAAAAAAAAACTGAATGAAAAAAACCCCATGCTGCATCTGCATAACGGAAATACGAAAAAAAGCCAAGATCCACGTGCGGTAAGTGTTAATCAAACTTCACCAACTCAAAGGTAAGTTCAAAAATGCAATCATTTTTATGATGCACTAAAGAAGGCTGTTATGGACTGGCTGGAAAGGACAGGTGGCAGAGAGTTCTGTAAGGAGGGGATACTTAAACTTATCCCAAGACATGAGAAGTGTATCAATGTTCAGGGAAACTATGTAGAAAAATAAGCTAAGGTATGAGTTAAAAATTGTAAGTAAAATATTTGAAAATTTTAAAAGTATATAGCTTTTATAATGAAATGTTTTTTACTTTCTGTATGACCCTTAAAACTTAAAGTATAGAGTTCATTTTTCCAGTGTCATATTAGGAATGCTTCTCCTTATGAGCCTCTTAAATGCTGTCTTGTAAAGTGGATTTCTTCCATTCCTTGTCATGATGAATAAATAACTTGGTGGTACTAAACTGGCAAATATTTACTGTCTGGAATGGGTTCAGGTCAAGACAAATGTGTGGCAAAGGAAAGAAGTTTGTTGCTAACCACATGCTAACCTCTTCCTAAGTTATCCCCAAGAACAACCCAGGATACTCACCTGGAATGCGAATTCAGATCAGGAAATGCACAAGAGTACTGATTGCTGAAAAATAGTCCATGTTAACTTTTTAATAATTTTTCAAAGAGTATTTCACCTCACAGTTTTTTACTTAGATGCCTTTGTGACAATTCTTTAGTAAATTTGAAAATCACATTTTTGGAGACTAAAAATTTCTGTACTGATTTTTTTCCTTTTGTCCTTAGGAAATATAATTATCTTGATACTGTTTGCACTGTGGCTTTGTAGTGAAATAATTTCCCCACTTGTTTTTCAGAGAACATATCCAAAATGTTTTACAAAACAAGAGATTTGGAAATTACAATAATCTGGCACAGAATGGTTCTTCAACTGCTTATACTAAATTCTTGCAAGGTATGTAGAAAAAAACCTGATTCTTTGATCTCATTCTCAATTAAATAAAATTTGCAGTGAAAAATTTCTTAATTGCTAGTTTTATAGAGGTAAATTTTAGTACATTTGGTGGTCAAATTTTCGAACTACAGCCTAGTTCAGCATCAGTGCCATCACTGGAGAAGAAGAAGTTGTTGTCAATTGGTTGGGAGTGCCCAATTGCAATTATCTTCAAGCGTGGTACCTCTTCTTCTTGCTATAAAACATACACAATCATAATTACAGTTGGGGACTCCCGACCGATTGTCAACAACTACTCCAGTGACAGCCCTGATGCTGAACAACGTTCTAGTTTGAAAATTTGACTACCAAATGTATCAAAATTTACCTCTATGAAACCCGTAATTAAAAAAATTTTCACTGTTGATTAATAATTGAAGGTGTCATGATGTCATTAATTATTAAAATTTACAGTAATTTAGTATGTTTAAACAGCACATCAATTCAATTCAATTTATTTATTTTGGTGAGCTAAAAAACCAGTGGTACAAAAATATCAATTAAAACAATGCACAGCAAGGAAGCAGGGGAAAAAGGCCAGCCAGACCTGACAGAGTCCCATGCTCCCTAGGGTAGTTTTACACTGAGGTCAGTAGTTGTAGTTACAAACAAAGCAGTGTTTCATAGTGACAAAATAATAAAAGAAAAGGTAATGATATATGAGAAGATAATAAACATTACAGATAAAACCATTGAAAAAGCAATTTACATCATGACATACAAGTCATAGTATTAGTCATACATAGTTCCCCTCCACTGTAATCATTAATTTGAGGAGCTACGATTCATTATGAAGTTTTTTTATTTTTTTTTAAAAACATTAAAATTATTTAAAAAAGTCAGTTCCATTGGTAATGGGTTCTAGTGCTGTGGGCCAATGTAATTTATACTTTGCTTCATGGTCTCCGTCTTCGGATGAATAGGCCGAATATGTGATTTAGTGCATGTGTCGTGTGTGTATCTGAGGTATAATTTGTATGATCTCAGTGTGTAAATTATTCTTAATGCGTCTGAATATAATTTTACTGATAGTGAAGTATTATAGTTGGTTAATCGTAAGAATGTTGTATTTGTTTGGGAAAACTCTTCTGTTATTATATAGTGTTACTTGTGTATTTCTATCAAATTTTAGGTCAATTACTCTTATATATTCATTTTGAAGAATTTGAAGTTTTTTGAAATTATATTTAGTCGCCTGTCCCCATGATAAGATAGCATAATTAATATGAGTCTGAAACATGGTATAGTATAAATGAATTAGTGTTTTATTGGTAAGGTTTGTGAAAACTGAGCTGATAACTCCAATGTTTTTAGAGAGTTTGAGAAGAAGAGAGTCCACATGTTGGTTCCATCTAAGGTCCCTATGTAAGGTAATTCCCAAATAAAGTAAGGAGTTAACCTCTTCTTTATTTGCACCATTAATAGATAATGTAATAGGAGGGGGTTGTGAAATTTTTTTTTTTGAGAAAATTAAGCATTTTGTTTTGGTAGTATTTATTATTAATTCATTGGAATTTAGCCAATCTGTGATGTTATTAAGTTGAGTATTAATATTCAAATTAGTATCAGTTGTTAAATTAAATGAAGTGAGGATGGTTATGTAATCTGCATAGAGAAGAAGATCAATATCACTTATTGAAGTAAAGATATCGTTAATGTATGTACTGAAAAGTGCAGGTCCCAAAATTGAACCCGTGGGACACCAGTTGGTATGAATTGAAGAAAGGATTAATGTTGGTTAATTGGTGTATATTGTTGCCTACCTGATAAGTTACTTTTAAAAAGAGAATGTTCATTGTTCATTATTCCTATAGTGTGTAAGATATTATGATTTATGGTATCAAAAGCATTGGATAGGTCTAAAAATAAAGCGATGGTATATAAGTTGAGTTCAAAATTATGTTGGACTGTTTGTTGTAGATATAATAAGGCCGATTTTGTTGACTTTCCAGATTGAAAACCATGTTGATTTGGATGGATAATATTTAGATTATGAATGTACGAGATTAATCTATTGTAAATCCATCTCTCAAAAATTTTAGCAAAGATTGATAAATTGGCTATAGGGCAGTAGTTGTTTGCATCGTTTATTGACCCAGATTTGTATTTTGGCATTATTTTTGTGATTTTAAGTAGATCAGGAAATTCACCAGATTGGAATATATCATTAAATATAAAAAATAGAAGATTAAGAATGAGATTAGTGACATTTTTTATAATAAATGGTTGAAGATCATCATATCTAGGGCTAGACCTGGAATTTATATGGGTAAGTTCTTCTAATAGTTCCGTTTCGGTAATTTCAGTAAGATAAAAATTATTAGACCTGTGTGTGCTCCCTAGTTAGTTAGTAAATGGAATTTTCAGAGTAATTAAATTATTTTTTAGTGTTTGTGGAAATAAGGTAAACTGTTTATTTAATGGATTTGTAATATCTTGTATGTCTGTAAGCTTAAAGTTATTAGAATCTGTTAAGTACTGAGGAACTGTTAGATCTGTATTTTTACTCATTGGCAAGTTTAAATGTTTCCATGCTAGTTTTGGAGAGTTATGTGAAAATATGCCGAGATAGTAGTTATGCTTAGTGTACTGAATATCACTGTTAAGTTTATTACAAAATTCTTTTTAATTTTGGAGGTCCTGTGGTAGTTTACTTTTTATAAATTTCGAAAAGAAGTTATTTTTTTTGTTTATTCTTTTCAATAGAGCATTGGCAATCCATGGTTTATGAAAAAATATTTCAGTTTATTTTGTTTTAGAATTTTTGGAAAATATTGATTATAAAGTTGTGTAATAATTGTGATGAACGACTCATAATTTTTGTTTGTAGAGCCATGAACCAAAATAGTACTCCAGGTAATGTTAGCAAATTGAATTTTAAAACTTTCCATATTTGTATTATTAATTTGTCTAAAAATGTAGTAGTCTTCATGTGTTATAGTTTGTTGTTTAAGAGGGTGAACTATAAATATAGGGAGGTGATCACTAAAACCATTCTTTAAGGCCCCTGAAATAGTAGTCTCAATTAATACATTTGTGATAGAGAGATCAATCAATGTCTGTGAGGTAGAAGTTATATGAGTTGGGACTGAAATCATGTTTTTGTGTCCAGATTCAGTGGTTCTAAAGTTGAAAAGAGTGATTGGTATTTTGTAATAAGTCGACATTCATATCATCCATAAGAAACGTTTTTTTCTTTGAAAGGTTAGAGTAGTTAAATAATTCAGTAAGTAATAATAGAAAAGCTGTAAGGTCTGAGTTGGGCGGCCTATAGCAAACAATAATTATATAAAATTGATTATGAATAGTTAGGATTCCAGCATTTTGATTCGATATTGTGAAATTTGGAATAATTGAAAAATCATTATAAATATCTTTTACAAAAATGCGGTTGTAGCATACAGTTACTTTTATTTTTTTGTTTCAGTTCAGTAACTACAGTAGTAAAACTGACCTCATATTGTTTAAATAATTATACACAGTCGAGTCACATTATTGTGGCCACCTCCTACTTTTGACGTCAACAGTGTGTAGCCAATGAAAGAAGGCACATAATGTTAGCTAGCTTGGAGGATATATAAGTTGTGCTGTAGGCATTCTGAAAACATATCACTCGTTGCCATCATGGATAAAAGGAGCAATTTATCAGATTTGCAAAAAGGAATGATTATCAGCTTTCAAGCCAAGGGTGGCAGTATTTCTGAAACAGTGCAGTTTGTGAACTGGTCGTGTGTTGCTGTGGTTAAAGTGTATCGTGATTGAAGGAATGGCACCATTGCAAATAAGTGATGTGGAAACTGTGGAGCACCACATGCCATTGATGTGAGAGGTGGACGTCGGCTGCGAAGGTGCGTGAAACCCGATCTCCACATTACAGTGGAGCAACTCACTGGCCCAATGAACCAGGGGGTTACCGGAAGTGTGTCTAAAACGACAGTTCAGCAAACCGTGCGGTGTATGGGGCTCTGATGCAGACAGATGGTCACTGCACCCATGCTGACGAACGTGCATCCACAGAAAAGGCTTACATTTGTACGGTAGTATCGGAATTGGACCTCCACTGATTGCCAAAGGATTGCCTTCTCCGATGAGTCACATTTTCTGCTTCATCAAACGGATGAACGTTGGCGTATAAAATGAGAAACATCAGAGAACAAACACTCTTCAACCATTGCTGGAAGAACACAAGCTAGTGGGGGCAGCGTTATGGTATGGGGAATGTTTTCGTGGCGTTCCCAGGGTCCACTCATACCTGTGGAAGGTACTATGGACTGAATTAGTTATGAATCCATTCTTGCAGACCATGTACACCCATACATGCTGATTGTCTTCCCTGAGGCGGATGGCATCTTCCAGCATGACAATGCGACGTGTCACACAGCTAGAAATGTCCGAGAGTGGTTGGAAGAACACAATGAAGATTTCAAAGTACTTCCCTGGCCCTTTAATTCCCCAGACTTAAACCCAATTGAGCATCTGTGGGACCACCTCAATCGTGTTGTTCGCTCTATGGGACCACCACCACCCACCCTCCAGCAGTTGTCAGAGGCACTGCAGTCAGCATGGCTCCACAAACCTGTGAACATCTTCCAGCACCTTACTGAGTCACTCCCAGCCCATCTAGCTGCTGCCCACACTGCACATGGCGGTTACTCTGGATATTAGCTGGTGGTCACAATAATGTGACTCGACTGTGCATATAATCATTGTGTAAGCTGTTTAGCTGTGTAAATATAGAACTTTTTCTTCTCTCAGTGTGCTGAAAGATTACTAGTGATGCTGATTACAGTGATTTTGAAATCATTGAGAATCTAGAAATGTTCTCACTGTGAAATACTTAAAAAAAAACATTACCCCTCACATTCCAAATGAAAATACAATTTCCCCTGGGTCTGCTATTTGGCATAGAGTGGCAAACTTTTAAATCAAATAAAATAGTATACTTTATAGTTGATGCTATTTTGATGCTATTTATGTTATAAGATAAGAATATCTAGTTAAAAATATTGATGTGGTATTATATAGTATAATGTGTTTCATCATACACTATGCAGAAAGAAAAAATATGAAATTAATAATGTGGTAGAATTTTGAAGTTTCTACGTAGTGTTTCTTGGTGACTATAAATCTGAAATTTACTATAGTGAAAATTATTTTCATTGACCATCATGCCTCTTTTCTCCATGTTTTTTTTTTTTTTTTTAGTCACCTTGTATCACTGTAAAGTATTTTTTTTTCATTTAACCCTTTCAGTGTCATTCCTGGAAAATTTCCTTGCTGCACACTTTCAGTGGCACTCCTAAAAAATTTACGTGCTGTACGATCTGTTCCAAAACATGATTGCCTGGAACAGAACAGTTCTGTTTGATAAAATATTTCCAAATGAGCACTGCCTGGAAGTTTTCTGTTTAACTCTAAAGCCTTGAAATTTAAGAAAAGCTTTGTAAAAAAAACTTGCCGCTGAGGGGGTCAATGTCAGTATCAGAGCTGGTAGAGGATACTAATTAAATACTTTCTTCCTGAGATTTAATAGTAATTCACTTTTAAGAACCACATTTTTTTCTTTCAAATATAGCTAAGTTTTGCATGCATGTTCATTTTCAGTGCATCTTTTATATATATATATATATATATATATATATATATATATATATATATATATATATATATATATATAAAAAGTTGGTGCCTATGTTACCACTGGGACTATCCATCCACACCATATTTCTGCACCTTAGTTCAATCATTCATTTTGCATTGGGAAGCCCAAACTGTGAGAAGAACAATACTTACTTTTTGGTCTTCTTCCTATGCACAATTTCACCACCTGGTGGCATAGAGGCAGATGCTATTGAATTATATTTTGTTTCATATTATTGCTTCTAAAAGTCCGATTGAAAGTATTTGTTTTTCCTTTGATACCATTTACCATGAAGTTCATTTCGTGTAGTTTATACATAAAAAAAAAAAAAAAAAAAAAACAGTTTTTGTGCTAGAGGATGTAAATATATAGTATAATATTTTTTCTATCTCAGCTTGTAAAAATCCAGCATAGAGAATTCTTTTTCCACCTGATAACATTCATGGCAGAGAATATTTTGCATATAATATATGTTTTTCCAAATTACACAATTTTGCCATGGTGTTAAAGTGCATATTGCTTTTGGCAATATATTTGCAGCTGTACATGCGCTTCTAAAAATTCTATCGCAACTTTTTTTTCTTTGGTCTGATACTATCCACCACAGAAAACATTGCTGTGCTTGTTGTTTGCTCGAATGTAAAACTTTTCTCATTAGGTGGTGCAAATGTATGCCTTAGTTTTATCTATCACTGCTTCCAGAAGTCCGGCCTCAATTTTTTTTTTTTTTTTTTTTGCAATTAATAGTTCTTATTGAAAACATAGTGCTATTCTAAATATTCAAGAATATTATACACATAATTTTTTCTATTTTGGGGTGTACAATTTTGTCACTAAAGGATGTGAGCTTCTATTTTTGTTTACAACTTGTTTGCAGCTGTATCTGTATCTTTAAAAACCCAAGACTTATTTTTCAGGCAGACATTTTTCACTGTGAAAAGCATTTTATGCACAACTTCTGCACAAAATAATGTACAGTTTTTCTGTTAGAACATGCAAATGTATATTTTATTTTTCTCTTATTTCTTCTTCCAAAAGAAAGATTTGATAAATCCTGTTTACATCGTATTAATTGAAAGAACATTTTGCATATATTTTTGAATTTTCATAAAAATTTGTATTTTGATTTATTATTGTATCCATGATTCTAAAAATTCAATTAAAAGTTATTTTTGTACTGTATGCATTCACTATGGTGCAAATTGTTAACATTGTCCTCTTTTAATTATACTAGTTTTCCCACTTGTGGCATATTATAAACTGTTTTCACACTATCACTCCTACTAAAAGTCATATTAGAAATCCCCCTCCCCCCCCATTGCTCCATGAAAGAATATTTTGCATATGTTTTCTACTTTTTCATGATGCACAGTTCTCTTGGGCATCATTGTGTTTCTATTAGTATTTGAATGAGTATCACCTCTTCTTGAAATTCGTTTGAAAAAATCTTTTCTTGGTTTGCCACCCTTGACCATGAAGAACATTTTGTGCTTATTATTTTTAAATAATGCATAGTCTTCTCACTAGGAGGCATAAAGCTACACTACTGTTTGTGAAAATTGCAATGCCATGAAAGATTATTGCTGGTAATAGCTTGAAACTTACAGGATATGTACAACAGGTTGGGACATACAAACAATGGCACCCATATGAGTACTTTTAAGGGGGGCTAAGAAAATCCTTACCTCCTTCATGGCTGTCAAACATTTTAGCAAATGTACAAGCTACTGAAATACAACAAAAATAATTGATACAATCAATCATTAATATCTTATTTTAAAAATGCTTTTAAAAACGGTTTTGTTTATTTTAGTGTTTTAAATTTATCAAAAATTTGGCTATACCAACTGTTGGGAGGTGGGGGGGGGTCTCTCCTATGGGCGCCCTTGCATACAAATGAATAAAATGAGAGTGAAAAAGAGCATGTGGTTTCGGAGCTGTGCGGTCTTGGGTATAAAGAGTTAGCTCAAACAAGATGTTGCAATCAGTGAAGAGCCAATATTGAGTTGAAAGGGTGTTTCTTGTGTCTCACTATGCCCCGTTGCTGAAGAAGTTCACATTATGAACATCTGACAGACTTCAAGTGAGGAAGGATTGTTGGGATGAGAGAAGCTCGATTTTCCTACCATGAAATTGCCACTCATATGGGATAAAACACTAGTACAGTGATGTGAATGTGGCATCGGTGGACAGATAAGGCTCGGATGCACAGAAATCCAGGAAACAGACTGCAAAATCACACGACTGCATGGGATGACAGACACCTCTACTGCATGGCAGTGACCAAACACACTGCGACATTCATGTTGTTAGCATAGCTGTGGAGCACTGTCACAGGTTAAGTTTTGTTCTCCAGCACAGTTTGACGTCATTTGCTTAACAGAGGACTGGTTGCTAGCAGTGCATTGCTGCACATTCCTTTGACCCTCAACCACAGATGTCTCAGGCTGCAGTGGGGTCTCAAACACAGACACTGGCATGCTGATTGGCAACAGGTCATGTTTTCTGATGAGTAACAATTCAACTTGATGCACCATGATGGTTGAATATGTGTTCAAAGACATCCTGGTGAATGACAACTTGCAGCATCATACCAGCCCAACACCAAGCATCATGGTTTAGGGTGACATTGGGTTCAATTTGAAATCTCACCTGATATGAATTGATGGAATCCTCAACAGCCAGTGATACACGAGGGATGTTTTAGAGGCACCTTTCCTTCAGAGTTGTCCTGGTGCTATAATATATTCCAACAGGACAATGCTCTGCAACATGTCGCCCAGAATGTCCAAGACCTCTCCATGCATGGCAAGTACCTCTTCTACCCTGGCCTGCACATTCACCGAATATGTCCCCGATCGAATATGTCTCGGACATGGTAGCTAAATGACTGGCCTGTCAAGCGCCTCCGCAGTCACCACAAATGAACTCTGGTCTTTCATAGAAGCAGCCTGGCAGGCTATTACCCAGGATTATATAAAAAATCTCTTCCATTCAATGCCACACCATGTAGAAGCTATTATTGTTACTTGAGGTGGCTTCACATGATACTAAGTTTTGAAGCAAAAAATCTTGCATAACTCTACAAATATAATCAGTTATCTCCTGTAACATGAGAAATCTGTGATATAAATTTCATTTGAACAGTGCCTTTCTTTCTTGGTGGTTTCATTTTTTTACAAACAGTAGTGTATATTAGGTTTCCCTCCAAAAATTTCTAGTTGTTTGATTTGAAAAATTCCTTTTGTGCTTCGGATACTTTGTTTTTAGAAATGTTTTTCACACAACTTGTGATTTTATTTTATAGTGAAAAATTTTTGCCACTCCTGGGAGTAAGTTGCAAATGTTTTTCCAAATCTGTAAATATGTTTGAAAAAAACTTGTTTTGGTAAGAAGGCCTTTCATTATGAAGAACACTATGCATCTTGCGCATTTGAAATAATGGGCAGTGTTTCCTCTATTTGTAGAGAAAGTGTGACTGTGGATGAAGATACCTGTTCCAAATTGTTGAAGAAATTGCCTACCATTTTAAAAGATTGTGGTTTTAATGACATTTCAGTGCCAACAAAATGGGACAGTTGATCACAAGGAATGCATGTGATATATTAGAGGTGGATTCAAAAGGAGATCGTAGTAAAGAATTCTCTGTGGAAGGCAAATATTTCATGGTTAAAGTTACTAGGCTGAATATTGATCAACAGTTCTGAACATTTTTAGTAATATATCTTAGAACATGAAAGAAATACGGGATTATGCCATATAATCATATAATAAAAATTTTGAAGATGACAATCCGATTTTTGGCGTAAATGTGACAAGGATGGTAAGTCGGATAATATCTGAAAACTTGGAAATTTTCATCGTACTGGAGTGGGACACGAACCCGCGTCTCCCAAAAAACGCCCGGGTTTTCGGATTGTCATCTTCAAAATTTGTATATCTTAGAATAGAGTTCAGTTTAACTGAAATAGATTAGTTTAACTTAACACCATACTAGATTATGTTTTGTTTCATGTCCTATGCAAGTAGTTCAAAAATCTACCTCGTCCTTTGTAATGCTTTCAACAAAACCAACAAAAAGTTCTTTACATAGGATTTATTTCTTTTTAGACCCTGGAGAAATTGAAAGTCATAAAAGATTTTAAATTAGTACCCCCCCCCCTCCCATTTATATCTTTTTTAATGCAAAATAAATAGACAAGAAATTATTTTCTGCATGTCTGTGTATATGAAAACTGAATAACAGAATTTGAGTTATAGAGTAAAGTTTTTGTTAAAAAGTTGTGGAAATTTATTGTATATGATCATATTTAGAAAAAAGTAATTATGCTTAACACAAATGAAAACTTTTGGTCATGAAATTTTACCATCATGGGATTTTTGTAAGCAAGAATAAAACTCAAAAGAATATAGCAAAGTTAATGCAAAAATGTAATTATCGCCTGCATTGTAATATTTGCATTTTAGCTTCTGCACTCACCATGGAGAAATTTGGCAGAGTACAAATGTGTGTGACTTTTTTTTTTTTTTTTTTTTTTTGGTGGCATGTTTTTTCAGTGGGTGACTAGCTTTCTGTGATCTATCAGGTGTAGATTTTTAGTAAAAAAGCTGTGTAGTTTCATTTTTCTTTCTATCCCTTTTTAATTAATTTACTGATGTGTAGAAAGTTGTTAAACTGTACATTAGTAGTGAACTATTCTGTGTTAGTTTGTCTTATGCATTGCACTCTTTTTGAGAACATCGTTAGAAATTTTTGATAAGATGGGTAGCATGCAAAAAATATTTGGTTCATTTTCAAAGTTGCTTAAAAATTCAGATTATTATGCGGAACAAAAAAATATTGAAATTAAAAAAAAAATACAAAACTAGAAACTCAGAAGGCTTTAAATGAATGTAAGACAGAGAACACCATATTTAACAAAAAAAAAAAAAAATGCTGTTTGCTAATATACCTACTCTTTCATTTTTAGAAAACTGCTAAACCCTTAACCAGTACTCAAGAAAATATCATTTCTGTTTTTCAAGTACTTTTTAATGTGGGTATGTATGTTGGCATTAACATTGTCTTTTATTCACAGCAACAAATGATGTTAACATAACTTATGGTATCAACATGGAGATGCGTCCCACTGGAATGTTGAAACGAACTAGCCTTGATTTAAAGATTGAAAATGAAAAAGAAAACCTTCTATTACTATCTGTAAGCATTATTTTCAGTTGATATTGATTCAGGTTTATTAAATTCATGCCATTGCTTAGTTTTGTTAAATAAACTCACTTTTAATAATCAGCACATTCTATTAAAAATTACTGTGATATGTACCATAGCTAGTCAAATGTATAAAGTTACCAATCATGAATACCATATTTTTTGGAATATAAGACACACTTTTTTTTATTCAAAAGATTTGGAGTAAAAATCCTCTTGCATCTTACGAGTATATACCAAAAGTCATTATTATTGCCATGAATATATACATATGTATGCTGCTGTAAAGACAGCTAAATGAGTTTAAAATCTTATCACTTTATCTCAGGTACAATAATTAATATTCTTCTGCGCTTTTTATGCAATGTCTGTGTATTGGGAATTTTCTTGTATGTTATGCTTTTACAGAGTAGGATCCAAAAGAACTGGACTGCACCTGTAAAGAAAGTACATGTATCATGTACCCATGGTGATTATTGGATTACATTACAACATTATCCCCCCTCACAGGGAAATTGGTTTCATCCATCTACGTCACGTGCTTGCTTCAGTATGTCTGGGTACTGCAAACAACTTATGCAATGTTTGGCGATTGATGAAAAATGGCGTTTTTTGAGCTGTGTGTTAACATTAAGTTTTGCATTAGTTTGGACAAAAGTCCAACAGAAACTTAAAAGATGTTGAAGCAAGTTTATGGTGAAAACACCCTGTCATGGGCACAAATATTTGATTGGCATCGATGCTTCAGAGAAGGCAGACAGAAGATCAAAGAAAACAAATTTAGCGGGCAGCCAGTGACAGTTCGCATGGGTGAAAACCTGAAGGTTGCGGCCCTTGTACGCAACAACAGACAACAGGTGATCCAGAAAATAGCAGAGGCTGCTGAGATATCGAAGACTACATGTCAACAGATACTAACAGATGATTTGAAGATGCACCAGGTGTGTCAACACATCATCCTGCTCATGTTAACTGAAGATCAGTTGGCCATATGGATGGAAATGGCAGGTGATCTCATAACTGTGTCCGACCAAGACCCCACAATTTCTTAGAAGAATCATAACGTGAGATGAAAAACAGTGCTTCCTCTTTGACATGCAGACTAAGTGGGCATCAGCTACTTGGAAATCACTGTTGTTCCCATGCAAGCAGAAATTCTGTCAAAATTGCAACAAAGACAAGATCATGCTAAAGGTCCTCTTCGACATCCAGGATATTGTTCATCTTGAATTTATCCCTGAAGGATGCACAAGGAGCTCTATCTGGACATCATGCAATGTCTATGTGAGTTTGATCCACAAGAAGAGGCCTCAACTGAGGGTGTCGTGCAACGGCACCCTCAATTGTTGCACAACATTGCAACAGCACACAGGTCACTCCTCATTTGTGAGTTTCTCACCAAAACAAGAACTGTTGTCTTCCCACACCTGTCCTCACCCCCTGCAACTTCCACCTCTTCCCTGAGCTGACATGTTGACTTCACTGTCTTTATGAAAAACATAAAGACAGTGCAGAAGTGAAAAACACATCACTGGTTGCACTGAAGGACATTGCAAAGAATGAGTTCCAGAAATGCTTTGACAAACTCTACAGCCTCTGGCAGAAAGTGTGTTGTTGCAAGAGGGTTTTATTTTGAAGGAGGACATGCTTCAGCTTTGTAACTCTTATCTATGGACTCACAGACCGAGTCCGGGAACTTTTGGATCCTACTTCATATGTTTGTGCATTGTTAACTACACGCATGTGTTTTTATATGAGCCAGGCCTGCTGTTGTGCTTGACGTTTATTTTTACCCAGGTGAATACCTGTGCATTAATGATGTAAAATACATTTTAAGCACATACCTCATATGCTGTACATAGTGACCTGAAATGGACGTAGGAAGGCTGTATTGATTCTTTTAAAAAGCAAAGTGATAGTAAAAGGGAAACAACAGCATTTAAAGACAAAGCATCACAACAGAGATACTGAAGACATCCATCAGCAAACTGGAGATGTAAAACACATTGGTTTTTGCTGCATTATTGCTGCTGCAAATTCTTCAGTTTAGGCAAAACTTTCATAAACAAAACTCAAAAATGTTATTCATTCACAATAACATAAATAGTCTGGGGTCATAATATTTGGAAAAATCTGTTCACGATACCCACAAATTTTACCTGAACTTTAATTGGCAGGAACTTACTTTTATTTGCATTTATACGATGAAAAATTCCACCACATCTGACAGATACTAGTGTTGTGCACTTGATGGTCTTTTGCTACGATCCTCTCTCTTGTTTTCTTACCCTTCCAAGTTCAGATGGAGGCCATTCTCCTCACCCTTCTTCCAGCTTGCAGTCTCCAAAATATCTCCCTTCTCAAAGTATTTCCCTGGCCTTTCTCTCGCCACCGGAACCCTCTTTCTTCTGACCCCTGCTTAGAATTCTTAGCTACTCATCTTGTGTGTCCACTATAGCTTGAAGAGCTCAGCCTCTGATGCCTACTGATGCATTAAAACAATCACTCCTGTCCCAAATCACCTTTTGGATGACAATACCCATGATTGCAGCATATGCCATAAAAGGATTTAGGCACTCAAAGTTTTCTAAACCGACTTTTCCATATGAAAGAAATGAGTGAAACTCGCTTCTAAAAGTCGAATTACTGATGTCACCTTAGATTGTGTCTTCCAAACTACCGCTAGAAAATTCCTTGCTTAAAGAAAATAATTGATACTAAAATGCTTTAAAATGTTATTTCCGTGTAACACAATTATGAGTCAATTCCTATTAGTAGTTCTAATTCAGACTATTAAATAGCTCTGATCATGCTACTATTCTCTTTTACGTGCAAAATTTCAAAATAACGTGTACAATATTCTAGAGGATAATGCTTACCTTGGCATTCCTTACTAGCAATGAAACACATTTCACGCACGTTTTCCGGTTTTTGTTGATGTTATTGTCCTAATGTCCATTGTTCAGATGCATAACTTTACTTCAACACACTTTTCGCTGGGTATAATACCCAGTGAAAAGTGTGTTGAAGTAAAGTTATACATCTCATACAATGGACATTAGGACAATAACGTCAACAAAGATGGGCCATGCGATGGCCCGAAAGTACTAATGTCTTTTAATCTGTTTTTTAAAATATCATAAGGTTTTATTAAATTGATGTCTCATAATATGAGTTATTTTGATTTAAGCTAAGCCGAGTTTTATTTTACTTTCAATTATCTGCACAAAGACGGCTTTTACTCGTGAGATATAGTTTGTGCGACTCATCAGTATTGTATGACTGAATTAGTTTTACAATGCATATTTCAACAATTCTCTTTCACCCAGGAGTTAGGAGAATTTTTTCATGAAGGAATTTATGGGGTGTTTTCTTGTGGGTACACTTATTTCTATAGTGGACCACAAGACTAAAATTCCCGGCCTGGTTTTGACCCAATCCGCCCCTGAATGTATGTTACGGGAGTTATTTGGAAACTCTGACAATGAATCATACTTTGAAGATTTTTACAGAAGATAATCTCAGAAATTGGCATTCATTTCAGTAAATATATTTTCCAGAATCTAGAAATTTAAGGTCGGCTTATATGTGGGTCAAAGTTTTCACAAATTTTTAGCTCTTGAAGTAGAGGGGGTTGGCTTGTAACATGAGATTAGCTTATATCAGACCTGTTTGTAATCCGGTTGTAGCCCGGAATTCTGGAATTTTGTCACATTCCAAACCCGTAAATCCAGGTTTTTAAGTTTTAGAAGAATTTGAGATGCTTCGGACATGAATTTCTAAAAATTCTACGAAATGATAACTAAAAATTCAAGTTCTATTTTCTTTGGGAATTACAGTGTTTGGTTAAAAACACTGCATGTAGGAACGCTTTTGATTTAGGGGGTACAAGCTCATGAACCTTACATCTCAAGGATTAAGCCATTCTATGGATGACACCCTCCGAATTTTTTTTTTTTTTGGGGGGTAGTATATTAGAGTTTTTATAAAATACGTATACTGATCAAGAATTCATCCGAATGAACATTATCATCATATTATTATTAATTATTACCATTATTATTAATTATTACCATTATTATTTTATTGCTAACAAAAAGTTCACATTATTAATTTCTTATCAGAAAATGAATGGAGAAGTTTTTTTTTTTTTTGTGTTCTCTTTAATTTTTGTACATTTTTTTCCCATTAAAATATTGAGCAGGGACAAGTCAACATTAGGTTGAATTTCTGTCAGCAGGGTTTGGAAAAGAGGGATTTCTCATGAAATGTTATATAACTTTTTACAAGAACAAATTAAATTTCTTATCATTTTTGTTTACGTTAATAAAGTAAAACCGCAGTAAGATAAAAACTGCTCTACCCGCGAAGATAGCACCATTGAAGCATTATGAAGTCTATATTAAAAACTTTGAACAATACATAGGCTGACAATTGATGTAAAAAGCACATTGGTCTAGTGCAAAGCTAAATGATGGTGGAGATATCGAGGCATTGGAGTTCTACGATTGGTATGTGAAATCCGTAATGCACTTGTTGTATTGCTACTGATCTTAAGACAGAAAACAATTTTAGAGCCGGGGCTGCAGGTGCTGAAATGTCCACTTGTGCATTGATTTTTTTTTTAAAAGTGCAGAAGGGACGACCTGATCAAGATGCATGGAATTTTAAGAGAAAAGAAACACTGATCACAAGTATGTTATCAAGCCCTAGCCCTAGCCCTACCATATGCTGTTTGAAGTTATCAACAAAAACCTCGCACTCGTCGTTTCCCTGCAGAACTAATTTTCTGGAGTTTCCCAGATGGTTGGCCAGTTTTTGGTGGATGAAAAGCCTCCCACTACAAGCTTCGGATATAAAAAAAACCAGATGACCCATGATATTTCTTTGAAAAAAAAAGAGAATAAAAAATAAATAAGTATCATATAAATTTTACAGTTCACTCTTTATGAATGATTGGTTTGTTGTGTTTGCTCATATCTGGGGGGGTACAGTAGATATTAATCTCCAAAATTTGGGGGATACATTGTACCCCTGTACCCCCCCCCGTTTTTACATCACTGACTGCATGTCCTTGCAGATGGTGAATGTAGGCGATTTGTGACACCTTGAGTGTGTTTTTTGTTATCAAACAAGCTCTCAAGATAACAGCCTGCTGAAAGGAAGGCTCTTTTTTCATTATTTTGAAAGTTGCATCTATATAAAATAATTTGATTATATTAGATTCTGTTAATCCAACGAGCTACTTTTAGAAATTGAATGAAATCCACTGTGGCTTCAAATAAAACCGATCCACATAGACTGCTCAATTAACATATAATATGAAGTGCAAAATTTGATTTCTAAGATGCAATACCTGAAGGATTTTGCTCAGTGAAAGAAAATTGGGTACAAGAAAAGATGCGAAGTTTAACTGCACAAGCACTAGGGTGTATTTGTTGTGTAGCTAGTTTATATGTGTGCAATATACTGTATATATAAATATTCGTAATATGCATTATATGTATATTGGCACTGAGCTGAGAGTTTCAGGGTTTCTTGTATTGCCTCAGAATCACTCTTGTTATATGTGAGTATATACTGTACGTATTTCATTTAAATTTATGGTATCTGAAGATTCTTGGCCTGGATCCATTCCTGGACCACAAATGGTTGTCACTATGAGGAAAGGCTTTTGTTCCTCCAGGAGTCATTGAAAGCCAGAGACTGTTCGTTATAAGCTCAAACCTGTAGTACATTTAACCAAGAGGTAGATGTGTCCACACATTTACTGTGACTACCATTACTGTCAGATTGGTCAAATACTGAAACATTTTCATATCCCAACATAACTTCATGTGCTGATTGCATACAAATTGGACAGCCACTTATGGGTGTTGCAAATTCATTGCCATTGTGTGTAACTCCAGGATCATTTTAGTATAAGTAAAGTTTATTCTTTCAGTATATATACACTGAAGTAGCAAATTATTAGGAACCCCCAATAGCACTCAGACATGTGCCATCCTTATGTATGAAACTATGATGTTGAGAAGCTTTATAACAGCTCCTGCAAAGGATTCAGCATGTACAAAATGCAAATGGGGAAAATATGGGAAAGACTCATGATGTAATTAACTTTGGAAGAGGCATGACAGAAGGCACTAGGCACGCTGGTGTAACCATTTAAAAAACAGTAAAGCTTCTCAGCTATGTAAAATCAACTACATATACTGCCCACTGAATTTTATCCAATACTGGGTTAAATCTCCATTAGCCCGAGTTACGGCACATATGCAGTTTGGCATAGATTCCACAAGGTATTGAATTGCAACAAATCTGCATCTGCAGCATATCTGGCATTTACCAGACGGTCATTTAAGTGACTCAGGTTTAATAGAAGAGAGCTTTGCTCCCGGATATGTGTTTCTAACATGGCCCATACATTCTCAATGGGGTTTAGATCTGGGCTTTGTGGTGCCCAGGGAAGATAGTTGCTGTCATGCTTACTAAACCGCTGCTGAACATATCTTGCACAATGGACCATAGCATTGTTGTCCATGGAACAGCCACCACCTGCTGGATAAAAAGTCAAAAGTGCAGGATGAAGTTGATCAGCAACAATATTCAGATAATCCTTGGAGGACACACAACCTTCCATCAAAGTCAAGAGACCCATTCTGTACCAACAGAAAGTGCCCCACACCCTGATGCCACCTCCAGAGGCTTGAGTTGTGTTTACACGGCAAGCTGGGTTCTTTGCTTCATAGGGGGCTCCTGCCAAACTCTCTGCCTACCATTGGTACAGAAAAAGGCATACTACAACCCATCAAACCACATGACTTTTTTCCAATATCCAGCCACTGTGTTCCTGACACCACTGTAGAGAAACGTTCCAGTTCTTTGCAGAAATCAGTGGTTTCCATATAGGCATGCGACTGCCAATACCAATCCTCTTCAGTTCTCCATGCGTAGTACTGATATATGTGTCGGGAACAGTCTTCAGCCTTCATTAAATACTTTGGTCAATGTTTCTCCATACAAGCCTTCACTGACAACAGAGATCTCATTCCTGACAGATTGTCATCATTCCACAGTTATGCCTTTTAGACAAGCAATGTGGGTTATTTTTCCACTGATTAGAGACCTGGGATAACTCATCTTTTGAGAAAACAATCTGCTCTTCTGTTTTCAAAATTGTCACTCCAGCTAGATGGGTACCCACAATAATAAGCCATTTATCGAACTCTGAAAGATTCTTTGTTTTCCCCATTGTGATCAACACTATTACTATTGCTGAGCAGCAGTCTTAAATAGTTGTCTAGATCAAATGGTGATGCATGTGACCACATGTTTTGCATATACATTAAGTAATGTTTACATCATCATTATCAACCATTATCAATCCACTGCTGGACGAAGGTCTCCCCAAGTTTCTTCCACAATGGTCTGTCTTGTGCCAGTCTCCTCCATGTTACTCCCACATACTTTCGAATTTCATCCGCCCATCTCCCATGTGGTCATCTTCTGGGTCTTTTCTTGTCCCTCGGAATCCAGTCTAAAATTTCAGCTGTCCATCGATGGTCTGTCCTTCTGGCAGTATGTCCAGCCCATTACCATTTCAGGGATTTTACTCTGATCATGATGTCTTCCACTCTTGTCATTTTTCTGATCCATGAGTTCCTCTTCTTATCTCTCCTGGCTACACCAAGCATGCACCTCTCCATGATTCTTTCAGTTGTCTGCAGTCTTTGTATGTCTCTTTTAGTTAAGGTCCACATCTCTGCACCATATGTAAGCACTGGAAGGATGCATTGATCAAACACTTTTCTTTTAAGACATAATGGCATATTGCTCTTGAAAATTATACTGTTTCTTCCAAATGCTCTCCAGGAAAGTTTTATATGCCGATTAATTTCTTCATCAATGTGACCCTTACTTGATATCTGCTGTCCAAGATAAATGTAGGTATTGGTTATCTCCAGCTTTTCCCCATCAATCGCTAAATCTTCATTTCTTGTAAAAGCATCGTACAACACTTTTGTCTTCTGAAAGTTCATTTTTAATCCCACTTCTTTATTCTTGTCAGCACGTTCCTGGATCATATTCTGCAGCTCATATGGGGTTGTTGCAAAAATGACTATGTCATCAACAAAACGAAGGTGAGTTAAATAATCTCCATTAATATTTATCCCTTGGTTTTCCCAGTTCAGTGATTGAAAGACATTTTCCAATGTAGCATTAAAGAGTTTGGGAGATATAGTGTCACCTTGTCTCACTCACTTTCCAATTTTTATGGGTGCTGTATTCTCAAATCTTTGCACTTGCATTTTCATAGATGTTATGAATAATATTAATGTATGCATCTTCAATACCGCAGGATTTCAAAGCCATTGTAACTGCTGATGGTTTCACCAAATCAAAGGTCTTTTCCTAATCGATAAAAGCCATGCACAATGGAAGTTCATATTCCCTCGCTCTTTCAATTAGTTCTCTCAGTATGTGGATATGATCTATAGTGCTGTAGCCACTCCTAAATTCAGCTTGTTCTCTTGGTTGAGCCATGTCTATTGTCACCTTCAAGCAGTGTGAAAGAACTTTAGTGAAGATTTTATAAACCACTGATAGGAGGCTATTAGGTCTGTAGTTCCTGAGATCCTCAATGTCACCTTTTTTATGTAGCAGGATCATTGTAGCACTGTTCCAATCCTCAGGAATCTTCCCTTCATTAAGGCATCGAGTGAAAACTTGGGCGAGTACTGTTTTAATTTCTCCACTTGCTTCTTGTAGGATGTCTACGGTAATTCCATCTTCTCCTGGAGCTTTTCCCTGTTTCATGTTCTTGATTGCATGTGCAACTTCTGCTGGGAGGACTGGAAGAACTCGGGTACCATTTGTAATGTCTGGAGTACATGTATCATCCCTTTCATACAGTTTTGAGTAGAAATCTTTCACTCTTGTCAAAATTTCACCTCTATTTCTTGTTACAGAACCATCTTCTTTTCTCAGAGCCATAATCTGTTTTCTTCCCTTACTCAGATGTCCCTTTGCTCTCTTCAGGCTTTGGTTGTTTTCAGTTGCTTTCCTCACAAATTCACAGTTGAATTTCCTTACATCTTCAGTGATACTTTTTCATACAGTCTTGCATAGTTCTATATATTCCACTTTGGAAGTCACATCTCCTTTAGTTGTCCTCATCTCTATTCTATTTTGCTTCAGAATTTTTATTTTTCCTGATAATTTGTTCGTATGCAACTTGTTCTTAGTACCAGCTCTTTTTGTTGCTGTTTCCATAAGAGCCTTGGTTAGTTTTCTGTTAACTTCAGAGATGTCCACTTCTTCCAAAGTTAGACCTACTAGAGCAGAGAATCTGTTCCTCAGTTCCAATTTGAAGGTATTATGATGTCTTTTAAGGTTGGTTGTGTCAGTACACTTTGTTTGTTTTATGAGCTTGTCACGCTCGAGTTTAGCATTGAGGTGCATCTTACATCTTACCATTCTATGGTCACTACCTGTGTTGAACTTGTTTAGCACACTGCAGTCTTCCATGAAAAATTTCTTGTTACACATAATAAAATCAATTTAACTTGTCAATCCATTGAGATGCCTCCATTTCCATTTCCTTTGCAGCTTCTTTCTTTAAAAAGGAGTTAAAGATGAAAAACCCTTCTGCCTCTGCAAACTCAACGAGAGTATTTCCACGCTGGTTTCTGTTCTGTTGCGGTGACCAAATTTCCCTACTGAAGTTTCATTCTGTTGCTGTTGCCCTATTTTCGTATTGAAATCTCCCATACTGATCTTCAAGCGCTGCTTGCCTTTATTATTTAGATGACAAATTTCCTCATAAAATTCTTCAATCTCTTCTTCAGGATGACTTGTAGTGGGTGCATAAGCTTGAATAATCTGAGCCTGGTATCTTCTCGAGAGTTGGATAACAAGTCGTGCAGCTCTGTCAGAGGAACTTTCAACTTCTACAACTTTATCCTTCAGTTTCTTGTTTATTATAAATCCCACACTACTAGTTCTGCCAGTATCTGTCCCATGATAATAGGAGAGATGTCCACTTTTCAGTTCAATGAGATCTTCTCCTTTTCTCCTTACCCCACTTGACCCAACGATGTCCCACTTGATCCTTTGTAGTAGTTTTTCCAATTCAAGGAGCCTTGAATCAGAAGATAGGGAGCATCCATTATATGTAGCCAAGGTCAGGTTTCTAATTCAGTCACCACTGTGTACGTATAGTGAAGGTGTACAAAGAGCGGTGCACAAACAACAAAAATAATCTGTAAATTAAACTCATCTTTGTTTTTCTTCTTCCTAGATTACTGTATTTAAACTTAGTTAACTTTTTTATGGAATTTTTCTAGGTAAAGTTACAAATTTTCTGCAAATTGTCGGAGAAAACGCTTCTTCTTCGTCAGGCAGTCTTTCAATCTAATCTTGATAGATTGAAAGACTGCCTGACGAAGAAGAAGAGTTTTCTAAAAAATTTCCTTCATCAGGCAGTCTTTCAATCTAACCTTGATAGATTGAAAGACTGCCTGACAAAGGAGAAGAGTTTTCTCCTAAAATCTCCTTCGTCAGGCAGTCTTTCAATCTAATCTTGATAGATTGAAAGGTTGCCTGACAAAAGAGAAGAGTTTTCTCCGAAAATTTGCAAAAAAACTGTAATTTTTACCTAGAAAAATCCCATAAAAAAGTTACCTAAGTTTGAACAAAAATAAGTAGTCAGCAGTCTTTTTGTAAGTGGAAATGACTGGTCAGTGTTTGAGGGCAGCAGAAGAGGATTGTATTTGGTAACAGATAAAATTGATTGTATCAAGTAACCACACAGTACAATACTGGTATCAAGAGGAATATTTCAGAGTACCCATCCCATTTTAACATTGGCACAAATGGTATATAACAGCAGAAGTCCACTTCATGTACTCGTATTATTCATCTCTGCAAAAAACTGACAAATTTGCTTACTGTGGGCAAGGGAGTGCTAAAACTGGACCTTTGAGGACTGGAAAAAGGTCATCTGTTCTGATGAATCATGTTTTCAGTTAATACATGCCAATAGATGGGCTAAAACATTATGTCAACAGCATGATCGATGGATCCCAGCTACCTAGCATTAGCCGTACAAGCTGGTGCAGGCTGTATAATGACCTGGGTTCTGTTTTCATGGAAGGTATTGGGTTCTGTTTTCATGGAAGGTATTGGGTTCTTTAATATCTCTGAAGCAGCATTTAGATGTCATGAGGTATCTTAACATCATTGTGGATTTGGACTAGGCACATCTACACATATGCATGGTGTTTCCTGATGGAGAGTGCTACTTCCAGCAGGATGGTGAACCATGCCACAAGGGTCAGATAATCACACAGTGGTTCCATGAGCATGACAGTGACTTCAAAGTGCTAAAATGGTCACCACAGTCTCCAGATCTTAACCCAATTGAACACCTGTTGGATGAGATTGAGAGATTCTCCTCCAGAGAGCATTTGGCAAGTGATGGTTACCATGACACCCACTTGGCTGTCTATACCTGTGGAATGATATCAGCACCTTGCTGAATCCATGCCACATTGAATTGAAGCTGTTTTGAAGGCCATGGGTAGCCCAACAGATTTTTAGAAAGCTGTTCCTAATAATTTTCTACTTCAAGTATAACTTAAAAATTGCTTATGCAGAAAATGATGAGTAAAGAATCACAAAATTGCTTCAAGTCATTGAAGAGGTTAAGTTTTTTAGCACTCAACAATTTTTGGCCATTGTTGAAATTTATGCCACTTCAACTTTACTACCAGCTTAGTTTTCATACTTTTTATAAAGTGGAAAAAAACTGCATTAATGTTTATTATAACAATTATTCACAAGTGTGTGTTTAGGTACATATGCACATTAGAGTTCTTTGAACTTTTGAAGCTCATTCAATATAAATTTTTATGACAATCGTGCTCAAAGACAGGCTTGAAAATACACTATCTACCAACAAGTAATTGGACACCCCTGCAATCGACGATATCTGCGGTCCAGATACACGTCACGGCCGCCGCCATTGAATATCGTGTGGGAAACAACAACGCAACCAGTCACATGCAAGATGCCACGCAGTTCGGAGCTCTCTGATTTCAAGAAAGGTGTAATCGTCGGGTATCACAGAAATGGCCGATCCACACGTGACATATCCAGCGAGTTGAAGTACCCAAAATTGACAGTGGCCTACATCATTGGCAAGTGGAAGATGAGAGGTGACTGTCGGAATGTGCCCCGACCCGGCAGACCCACAGAACTGGGAGTTAGAGACCGACAAGTGCTGGCCAGAGAAATTCAGAAGAACCGCACCTAATCGATGGGCCTCATCCGCAAGGAGTTTCAACAGGCACCCGGGAGTGTTCTTTCGATGAATACCATCCGTAAGGAAGCCCATCTGCTTGGTTATCATGGATGGGCTGCCGCCCACAATCCTTGATCACCAAGTCCAATAGCGCTGCTCGGCTAACGTGGTGCAAAGAACGTCGACAGTGGACCGTTGAACAGTGGAAACAGGTTCCCTGGAGCAACGAATCAAGGTTCACCCTCTACCATTCAGATGGCAGGGTTTGGGTTTGGTGTCTGCCTGGAGAACGCCTCCTGCCGGAATGTATTGTGCCAACTGTGAAGTTCGGCGGCGGTGGAATTATGCTATGGGGGTGTTTTTCCTGGTATGGCACGGGACCCTTGGTCGCAATTCCTGGTAGACTCAACGCCGAGACCTACTGCACCGTTTTGGATGACCATGCACTTTCTACGTTGTGGCAGTTTTACGGGGTGGACCCACATTACTTTCAGGATGTCAATGCCACCTGTCATGTTGCAAGGTCCACCATGGTTCGGTATGGTGACAATGGGGTTAATCGAATGGACTGGCCTGCACAGAGCTCAGACCTTAACCCTATCAAGCATCTCTGGGATGAGTTGGAGCGTCAATTTAAGGGGTGCCCCCGCCGTCCGAAATCGGTGAAGGAACTGACCTGTCTTCTCCAAGCCGAGTAGAAGAAAATACCGCTAGCCGTCGTACAACTCCTGGTTGAGAGTATGCCCCGGAGGGTCGCAGCTGTAATCGCTGCTCGTGGAGCCTCCACCAACTATTGAAGGTGAATAAACTTTGTTTTCCATTGATTATTATAAACGAAGAAACTGCGTTGGCAAAGAGAATACAGGCAATCACACAAATCCTTGGCAAGGGTACCATACCTACCTTATGGCTTCATTATGTCGACGATATCTTTGTCATCTGGCCTCATCCTAAAAAGACCTATTGCAACTCACAAATTTAATCACTGAAAAATCCTGTCCATAAGATTCACTATTAATGAAGAAATTGATGGCAAGATAAATTTCTTGGATGTCAGCATTTCTAAAAATAATCATCTTCTATCCACTTCAGTCTACCAAAAAACCAGTTTCTACTAATAGCATTATTCCTTTCAATTCTCATACTTTCCACCAATATAAACTGTCAGCTTTCAAGTCTCTTATTCATCAAGCTCATTTGGTTTGTAACAATGAAGTTAATCTAAAAAATGAATTAGCCACTATCAGCTTGATCGCTGCTCAACATGGCTTTCCCCCACACCTGGTTTCTAAATTAGTTCAAAATGCTAAGAAAAACCAGTTGTCGCTCTTCAACCTGTATCACCTAAAAACGAACTAATATTTGCTGGTTCTATCCCTTAAACTTTCTGCCTACAAGCTCATCAGTATCTTCAAAAGAGAAGAATATAGACTTGCCATTCGCTCTTCTCCTTTAATTTCTATTCTCCTCTGTAATGACAGAGGCCCACGATCTCTGCTCTCTTCTCCTGGTGTGTATAAAATTCCTGTCAAGACAAACGTTGGATTAACCACATACATAGGAAGTTCATTCCAAAAATTCCCTCAAGATTTCAGGAACATAAATCTGATGTGAACTTTGGTAAACTGTCCTCTTCCTTGTCTCAACTTTCTATGGCTGACACTTCTGCTATTCCACTTTGGTCTGATACAAAAAAGTTGGCTTCTTTCCAAAATCGTTTTGCTCTGAAGTTTAGAGAAAGTTTGGAAATTTTATTTTCCAAAAATTGTAACTCTGAGCTCCTCATTTATGTTCCATACATCTGGAAATCTCTCATTGCATCACGTCACCTGGATTTACCGTTACAAAACTTACCTTTCCAATCTGGAAATGAAACAAATCGTAGTGGTACTGATGAACACCATAGTAATAACTGAAATATATTTGCATTAAAACTATTATACATAACTTAAGTGTGTTCTCAATTACCATCAACTTGTTTTTAGTTATGTGCATTGCCTATCACTCATTTATGAGAGGAGATAAGATTTTCAGTTTGGAACTTTTAATATTGTGTTGTTTGATAGTTCATATTAATATGTGTTTATAGTGTAAATGAGAAAGTATTGTACATATGTAAGTAATTAGTGTTAATATGGTTTTTATAAAGTGTAGGGTGTTTTTTTAGCATTTGTGGGACATTTAATGTAAATCTTTTTGGCAAGAATGTGTACATAAAGAGCGAGGAAATACATGAATTTGGGAATTATCGGAGCGAGTGTGAAAAAGTACTGATGTATAGGCAGAATGTCGCTACAATGTTGTTGTTGTTTTTTAATAGAAAATGGTTATTGTGACGCTATTGTCAAATGAAAGTTGTATCCTCAAACCGGAGACAGAACACTGAATTGAAGAATACATATGGGAAATGTCTGTAAAGAAGTAGAACTCCCGAATCCGTTTGGGAAAGGTGAGTAACCTACGAAAAGTATATGAAACATTAAAAATTTGCAGAAATGACTGATTGTGTCCTTGCTAGGCAGGAAGAGGGGTAAAGTATAAAGTATGCTACAATGATATTATTGGAGCATTGTCTTTCATCTCAGAACTGCCTGCTTGGTTTTCTGACTTCAGAGGGTGAGCTCCCCCCATCCCCACCCCATTTTCGTAAGTAAATGCAAGGGATGTAGTATTTTCTAATGCATATAAATGAATTAATAAAAAATACCATTAAAAAGAAATAAAAAAATTAAAGTGCATGGTTTTGTAATTTTTGTCACATAGGTGGGTGCTTGTTCTATCGATTTTTAGTGCATATAAATGCAATGTCTAAACATAGCACATATCCCAAATTAGAAAACACACAAAGTAAACTAAATTTTGGATTAAATACAGGTAGCATTCAAATTTTGGAGATACATAAAGTAAAATAAAAAAAATGAAAAAAAATGAGGAAGGGAAGGGGGTGGGGTTTAGCCATTGGTCATTTTCAGTTTTGTGGGCCAGTATTTTTTTAGTGGGCTACTAAATTTTTACTGTTATTTACATGATTGCCCTAAGCACATGCCTTTTTCATCTTTATTTTGATTTCAGCTTAGTCTTTTTGTGCAAGGCTTTGGTTTAACTGAAGAGGAACAGAAAAGCAAGGAAAAACATGAAGAACATTCAGCTGGAATGGAGCTCTCTGTTCTCGGTGTGCATTTAAGGCCTTATACTTTCTTTACGGGCACTGGTGAACTTATGGGACTTATATGGTCTGGCACTGGAAGTGAGCCAAATCCTGCTTTACAGGTACATACTTGGTTTCATATGTTGAACATTATGTAAAAGATCTGTGTGTTATTTCCATAGCTGCTGCTCTTTTTTTTTTTTTGGCTTATAGGCTGGTACACATATAATTCTTAAACACCACTGCATAATTTCGTATGAAGTGATAAAAAAATACGCAGTGGCAAACATATGGAATAATAATAAGTGGAAGCATTATTTTTCTATATGTATGTATTAAAGTGTGTCTTATTACTTCCTGTGTTGAACCTGCTAAGAACACTGCAGTCTTCGATGACAATTTTTTTGTTACAAATAATAAAAACAACTTCACTTGAGACACCATTTGGATGCCCCCTCTCCATTTTCTGTGCAGCTTTTTTTTTTCTGCAAGCTCCACAATGGGCATTTCCATGCTCATTTCTGTTGTTGTGAACTCATTTACTTTACTCAAGTTCCATTCCATTGCTGTTGCCCTATTTTCACATTGAAATCACCCATAATGATCTCCAAGTGCTACTTGTTTTTGTTATTTAGAAATCCAATTTTCCTCATAAAACTGTTTGATTTCTTTATCAGGATGACTTGTGGTAGGTGCATAGGTTTGAATGATCAGAATCTGTTATCTTTTTGAGAGTTGGGTAAAAAGTCTTGTAGCTCTGTCTGAAGAACTTTTGACTTATAGAACATTGTCCATCAGTTTCTTGCAAATCATAAATTCAACACCACTAATTCTACTAGTATCTGTTCCACGAAAGTAGAAGAGATGCCACTTAAAACTTGAACAATGCAAGCTCGTAAAGCAAAGAAGCTGCCCCAGTGGCACAGTGGTCTTAACACTAGCTCCTGACCATTCCTTGAGATGGATCTGAGTTCGTATCCCATTGGGGCATGGATGTTATAGAATAAAAATACCAAAGTTTCTCACAATAAAATGTTTATTTTACATCGGCAATAGTTTCACAGAGTGTTTGGCTCGGTTTCGTCAGGACAAATGGAGTGTAAACATTTAAATCATTGTAACATCACCAGAGTTTTGACGGTCACAGATTTTGGGGAGTTGTTTCCATGCGCTTGAAAGAAATGGAGTCAACGTCATGTCGTTGACAAGGCGTGAAGAGTTCCGGTATATGGGGAAAGCTTCTAATATATTAAGTTTGATAGTTGAATCAGGTTTATCAATAAGTGTGGATATTTTTTTTTTTGATTGGAGGTTTAACGACCACCGTGAGCAACTCAATGGGTTATAAGCAGTCGCCCGTCCCTAATTTAGGGTCACTGGTTCCAGGGAAGGGAGAGAGCCAGTGCCGTAAGACAAACACAACATCCATGCCTCACCGGGATTCGAACCTAGACCCCTTTCGGACAAATGATCAGAGGCCATCGCTTAGACCACTGTGCCACCGGGGCGGCAGCGTGGATATAATATGGATGTTATGTTTGTCTTACAGAACTGGCTCTCACCCTTTCCTGAAACCAGTGGCCCTAAATTAAGGATGGGTGACTGCTTATAGCCCATCGAGTGGCTCATGGTGGCGATTAAACCACCAAAATAAGAAAGAAAAAAGAAAAGGAAAGGAAATGTATATTGACATGATACAAACCTTTAAAAAAATTCATAAAACATTCAAATCTGAATTGAGAAATATAATTCCAATGCTAAAAAATCTAACAACCAAATATATTAATTTATATATTTAGCATAACATCAGAAAATGATGTCATAGCCTACTATATGTAGATGAGACAACATTACTTTTTAGGGGACACAATATAAATGACATTACTGAAGCTAACACTCACTTACAGCTAGACTCAAATTGGCTAACTACTAATGAACTGATAATTAACACTTCCAAAACTAAAGCTATGGTCTCCTCCAGACAGAAATCTGAATGGGGCCATACTATAAATTTAATATTAGAAAATAAAATAATTGATATAGTACCACATTTTAATTATTTGGGAGTGAATCTTATCCCTGACTTATGATGGACTAAATATATAGAAACACTTTCGAATAAATTATCTAGAAATATTTGCCTCATTAGTACAATATTAACAACTCTTTCAGTTAAAACACTAATTCTCTTACTCATTAATTCAGACTCTTACTAACTACTGCTTTTTATCTTGGGGTCAAACAACTAAAACAAATTTTATATAGATTACAGGCATTACAAAATAAATATATTAGATTAATAGACCTACATTCAAAACGAAATGATACTATGAGTATACACATACATCCACATATATCCTCCAGTTCACCCGAATGATTTTCAAATGATGCCCTGGTGGCACAGTGTTCTAAGCACTGGCTTATGATCATTCGTCCATGAAGCTAAGTTTGAATCCTGGTGAGGCATGGATCTTGTGCTTGTTTTACGGTACAGGCTCTCTCCCTTCCCTGGAACCAGTGACCCTAAATTAGGGATGGGCGACTGCTTATAGCCCATCGAGTTACTCACAGTAGTCTTTAAACCTTCAATCATAAAAAAATCTGAATACTAACAATACATAAACTTTTCTATTATACCCTTGGCAAAACCATGTTTCAGAGACTTAAGAACAATTTGCATGTAGATTTAATTGATGTTAATTTCAATAGACACAACTACCAAACAAGAAATAGATTACCGCTTCACCCAATACAGCCTAAAACTTAGCTATTAAAACAAAGTTTAAACTATGCTGGCCCAGATTATCGGAATTCAGTGCCTTTGGATTTAACAAATATTAATAACTAAAATATCTTTAAAAAACCCTTAAAGATACCTACTGAGTTAAAAAATAAAAGATATCTTCTTTAATTAAATTCAAATAATAATACTAATTATTTACTGAAAATAATTCATAAGGCCAAACTCACTTGCTTCATACTTTTCAGGGAACTAAGGGCTACATCAGGACTCCTAAGAGGCCTTTTCTCTTATTCCCTTTCCTGCGTAATAGCCTTTGTATGCATAACTTACTGTAACATTCTTACGTTATGTAATAGCATAAATAAATAAAAGTAGATCTCTGAAGTTAACAGGATTATTGCCAAGGCCCTTATGAAAACAGCAACTAAAATAGGTGGTATTATGAACAAAAATGACATGAAGAAATTTTCAGAACAAAAAAAAAAAAAAAAAAAAAAAATGCTGATGCAAAAAAAAAAAAAAAAAAAAAAAAAAAAAAGGGCATTAAAATAAAATGTGACTTCCAAGATGGAAGGTACTGAACTATGCGTGACAGCATGAAAAAGTTACTGAGAAGACAAGAAAATTCAATTGTAAACTAGTGCAAAAAGTAATCAAGAACAATCAATCTAAAGAAGCACGGGGTCATTTCAGCAATGGAAGAAAACAGATCATAAAACAAAGAAAAAAATGATACAGTAAGAAGTAAGAGAAGCGAAATTTTTGTGGGAGTTATAATTCTACACAAAGCTATATGAAAGGGATGATGCATCTATTACAGACAATTATTTTTATAGGCACTAGAGTTCCTCCTGGCAGAAGTTGCATATGCAATTAAGAACATGAAATGGGGAAGAGCTGCAGGAGAGGATGGGATTACTGTGGGCATTATTCAAGAAGCCAGTGGAGAAATAAAAATTTCATTCACTCAAGTTTTTCAGTAGAGGCCATAATGAAGGGAACATTTCTGATGACTGCAACAATGCACCATGATCCTGTTATGCAAAAATAGGGAGCATTGAGAATCTCGAGAACTACAGACCCATCAGCTTTCTATCAGTTGTTTACAAAATCTTTACTAAGCTGCTGGACATGGCTTAACCAAGAAAGCAAGCTGAATTCAGGAGTGATTTCATAAGTATAGATCTTGTCCATGTACTGAGAGAACTAATTGAAAGAATTAATGAACTCCTACTATGTACAAATTTCATTGATTATGAAAAAGTTTTTAATTCCATGAAACTATCAGAAGTTATAATGTCTTTGAAATCCTTTGGGGTTGCATTATTTTTATTCTTAACATCTAGGAAAATGCAATTTCAAAGATTTCTGCTGTTTGAGGATACACTATTCGTAAAACTTGGAAATGGGATGAGACCATACATCCCAAGCTCTCCAATGCCATATTGCAGAATGCCTTTTAATCATTCAACTGGACAGACAAAAGGATGAAGATTAGTGGATATTATATTATATACACCTTTGTTTTGCTGAGGACATAGTCATTTTTGCAAATGCCCCCACAGAACTACAACCCAGAAACTTACAGACAAAAGTAAAGAAATGGGATTAAAAATAGACTTACGGAAAACAAAAGAAATTTACAGTGGTTTTACAAGAACTGAAGATGTTGTTTGATGGCACAAATCTGGAAGTAACTGATCCCTACATTTGTGCTGAACAATAGATATCAAAAGAGGACCACACTTAGGAAAATATTAATAGGCATATAAGCAGTGCTTGAAAAATGTGGTCGTCTGTGATGAGTAAAAAGTTTTATTTGACAAGTAAAAAAATTCGATAGGGCAGTTTAAATTCAATCGGCAATTATTTATACTGTTATAGTGCCTATTTTTGGAAACTTAAAAATATCAGTTTTTTAATAAAGCTTATTTTAATTCACAGAACTGGTGCATGCTTGCGCACCAGCATGGGAAACCAGTTTCTTTGTGAAAGAAATTTGACAGCAAATGCCGTCGGTCAAAACATTTGAGTACAGTATTTTGAACATGAAGCAAGAAGCCATAAGCCTGGTCGAATGATTTCTCCAAACGCTGTGTGAAAAGATAACCAGTGCAAGAGTCACATGTGTCTCGTGAGCTGCCGCTTAGCCAATTGCTGTCATAGGTCAAACTGTTGGAAACGTTCTAAAGCATTGAAGGATTCTTGCATCATCTACTCTATAGAGAGAGAACTGAGTTTGGTTAAGAATAAATTATCAACGTTTATTCACAATTAAAAGCTTTATTAGCATCGACAATAGTTTCGAAGAGCGTTTGGCTCGGCATCATCAGGACAAATGGAGCGTAAACATTTCAAATCATTGTGACATCATCAGAGTTCTAACGGTCACGGATTTTGATGAGTTGTTTCCACGCGCTTGAAAGAAATGGGATAGACATCATGTCGTTGACAAGTCGTGAAGAATTCCGATATATATAGAAAGCATCTAATATATTAAGCTTGATAGTCGAATCAGGTTTATAAATAAGCATAGTGTTTCCAAACAAAAATGTGTGGTTATTTTCGTGACAATGCTGGGCTATTGATGCTTTCTTCAGTTCGTAGTTCCGTACGCAAGTCTTGTGTTCTTTCACATGGAAACTTAAAGCCCTGTGGGTCCATCCTATGTATGAAAGTGCACATTCACAAGGTATCTGATACTTTCACTTTGAGGAAAAACTCTTTCAGCTTGTTACATTCGACCTGTGAATTCGATATGTAGATGATACCTTTGTCCTCGGGAATGGCAGGAATTCGGAAATACCTAAATTAATTGAACTTATCAATTCAATTGATTCTCATATACAGTTCACATGTGAGACTGAAAATAATAGCTGCTTATCATTTCTTGACATCCTTGTGTCACGCTCTGAAGGATCCTTTAGCACAACAGTTTATCGAAAAACATTCGCCGTTTCCTTACCCCCACATGCAAAATCAAATCACCCATGGAAACAAAAAATTCTGTTTTCTACACATATGTATATCGTGCCATACATATATGCTCAACTGAGGATTTCTTACATAAATAACTTGATTATCTTAAACGAATTGCAGTACACAGAGGATATAGCCCTTCCGTGATAGACAAAGCTTTCCAAAAATTTCGGAAACCGAAGCCTGCCAGCCCTACCTGCTCACTCACGCCAACAGACCTCCCAGTAAGAACGAATTGGGCAGTTATCCCATTTGCTCCTCAGATTTGCTTCGGAATTTCAAAAATTCTCAAAAGTTTTAATTTCAAATGAATGTTTATGGATTAAAAGACTACATCGAAGACATAAATTCCTGGGGAATTTATCAAATACCTTGTGAATGTGGACTTTCATAGGACAGACCCGCAGGGCTTTAAGTTTCTGTGTGAAGGAACACAAGACTTACGTACGGAACTACGAACTGAAGAAATAATCAATAGCCCAACATTGTCACGAATATAACTACACATTTTTGTTTGGGAACACTATGCTTATTTATAAATCTGATTCGACTATCAAGCTAAATATATTAGAAGCTTTCCATATATATCGGAATTCTTCACGAATTGTCAATGACATGATGTCTACGCCATTTCTTTCAAGTGCGTGGAAACAACTCATCAAAATTCGTGACCATTAGAACTTTGATGATGTCACAATGATTTGAAATGTTTACGCTCTATTTGTCCTGATGATGCCGAGCCAAATGCTCTGTGAAACTATAGTTGATGCTAATAAAGCTTTTAATTGTGAATAAACATTGATAATTTATTCTTAATCAACATCACAAGTGTGTAGTCTTGAATTATGTATAACCGAGTTTGGTTATTGCACAGTGGTTAATCATTTAAATTGGATTAGGGGTAAAGTATTATTCGAGAGATGTGTATAAATGATTAACAAATCAAACTTTAAAACCCTGTTTTCCTAAATAGATTAACTTTTTTTCTGAGACGTATTGGAAGAAAAATATCAAGATATCTTTTGTTTTCATTATCCTATCCCTGGAACAACATCGTTGTTTGTATTTGTTGTGACTTGTATTTGTGTCTGTCGCTTAACACTTGTCCTTCGACACTGTACCAAAATAGTGCGATTTTCGAATATTTATGATCTCAACAGTTTTTTTTATGATGGCTCAGAAGAAACTATTTTTCACTATTTACAATGGCTGTTTTTGACTATTGACAACTGTTTGACTATTTATAATTAGCTTTTCATTTTTAGTACTTTTTCTTTCTTTCTTTTCTTTCTTTCTTTTTTTTTTTTTTTGCAGAGTCCTGCGGGGCTTTCGATTTTCAGCTGGCAAGTGAGATATTTACCTGATTGGTGAGCAGCATGAAATATTTCAAGCCCTACATATAAGTCTTCGGGACAGTTTTAAGACAATGGGCTGAGAAGAACTCAAAGAAACATGAAAAGAAGCATGCTTGGTGTAGCCAGGAAAGATAGGAAGAACTCGTGGATCAGTAAAATGGCAAGAGTTGATGAAATCATGATCAAAGTGAAGACCCTCAAGTGACAATGGGCTGGACACGTATTGGTAAAATAACTAATCACTGTTGGATAACTGAAATATTAGACTGGATACCAAGAAACAGAAAAAGACCCAGATAATCACGGGAGAAATGGGTTAATGAAATTTGAAAGCATGTACCCACATAACCAGCGACACCTAATGCATGTCTATATTACATCCAACTGGTGCAGTAGACGTCATGAATAAAATATATACATCCAGTGGATGTCTATGTATAAGCATCCATTAGACATCACACATAGATGTCCAGTGGATGTCCTTATAATGGACGAATTCTGGAGCTACCACATTTGGACATCCATTGGATGTCATTCAGGACGTCCTTTATGGATGAATTGTGGAGCTATTTGCACATGCGCACCTTAAATATCAATAAAGTACGAGACCATTGAGCCAAGCGGAATAGAAGTTTGAAGTTAATAATAGAGTGAAATTGCTCACTTATTAGCACTAAGCCAGGTGTTATCTTTTGTTATTGTTGTTTATTTTTTGTTTTTCTAAGTGTATTTGTGGTCATGTTTAAAGTTGGCAGGAACAGTTTTGTACAACCTGCCAAGAGCTCTGATTATAGACTTTTAATGAATTCAAAGAAAATTCTGAATTTTCAGAAAACTTTGTGCAATTCCTTTCTTATATTTACGGTAAACTGTCATTACTAACAGGTGTTTTTGGACAATTCTGAAATTTTAGAAACTTTTCAGCGATTCTTTTCATATATTAATGGAAAATTCTGTTATTTTATCACTTTTTCTGTATCCACATGACGTAAAAAATTCCGGTAACAGGATCGATTCATGGGAATACTTGAGGTTTGATTAACTACTAAATTAATTATATGATGTTTATGTATGTCTGAGGTCCCTTAAGACAAAAGTTATTATAGCTATCAACAGTTAATTTCATACTTAAGAGTTTTATGAAATACTATAAAGCTGTGCATTCGCCCTTTTCTTAAAGATAATGGAAGTCATGGTCAGTTTAAAAAGATCTCTAGTTCCAAAGCATTCTGTTATTTCGAAAAAAAAAAATCACAGTGAAAAAATACGTAATTTGTAATAAATCTTCCTACAGAAAAATAATAAAATTATTACAAACCTATTCAGAAAAATAATAAGGCCCAACAGAAAATAAAATGACTAACTCACCCGCATTAATAACAACTAAATAAATAAATAAGCGTCGTGAAATTAGTTTTGCACCTTGCACGCGAGCGGTGTTAACAGGAATTTGTGGCTCCATGGTAAGACATCCACTTCATAATCGCAAGGTCCCTGGTTCAAATCCCGCTAGAGCGAGTGAGGAAGGTTTCATTGTTTCAGACTGGTACAGTGGACGGGGAAATTTCCCGTGAATTCACGCCACTTATTTGATTTATTTTTTACAGTGTAGCACACATGATGTGTGATGGACGTATCTAGACTCACGTCCATTTAACGTTCATTTAGCGTCTATATGTAACATCCAGATTACGTAGATTAAATATAATCTGGTAAGACATTGGACAGCCATTGGTTCTCCCGATTATGTTTAATAGACATAATCTGGACTTTCATGGATGTCCATGAAAGTTCCATACGTAACGTGGTGAACGTAAAATGGACGTCTATTAGATGTGATTGTGCTGTGTGGGTAGGAGTCACATGGGAAAGAATGGTTTAGGAAGGAGAGTTGTGGAAGCGACTTGGAGAGACCATGCTCCAGTAGTGGATTGATATCAATTTTTAATGGTGACATCTTAAGGAAAATTATGTACACATCTTTTATTCATAGGTTTATTAGTAAAAAATGGAAATATCGGAGCCAGTCCATGAAAGAACAATGAGGCATTGCAGTAAAATGTTACCAATTCATGAACAAGCATGAAAGACAGGGCATGGCAACAACAAAATTGATTCATTTGGCTTTCATGATGTAATACTAGTTGTTCTTGGACATTAGACTGTGTCAAAGTTCAGTTATCACAAGCATTAACATAATTACAGCCAGGGGTGGATTGGCCTACCGGAACACCGGAACATTTCTCGGTGGGCCCCTTCCGTATATTTTGTCTCTTTCTTTCTTACTTTCTTAAAAATGTTTTTAGTTCAGTTGTCTTAAACACACAACTGAACCACAACACTATAGCAGGGGGGAGGCTTCTATTTTGAATTTGAATTAGGGAAAAATCCTCTCACCAGGCAACTGCTAGAATCCCAACTACAATAGATGGGCCATGCGTGTTTGCGAACTTCTGGGTTCACTTAGTAGCTGAGGAATGAGAATGTATGTACCGCATGTTGCGGGAGCATGTACAAGATGTTCTATATATTCCCTAAGGAAGGGGGGATAGTTGATTTTACTCCCATTGGTTGTAGAAGGCATTAGTGCTGTGCTCATAAGAGCTGAGTTTGGGCTCAATTTTAAGAGCCCGAGCCCGAAGTATGTCAACCCTAGCCCGCCCAAGCCCGAATTTTATACTGCAAAATAGATCTCCCCGAAAACTATGATTAATCTGTTTAGGCATTAAAAAAATTCTTCTCTTCCAAACTTCCACTCCTTCCTCCTCGTGCAATTAACCGATGTCTTTCTCAACTGCAGAGTGGGGAAGCGATGTCTATCTATTTCTATAGTTTCTTTGACTATTCATTTCATCCTGAAATGTTTTGAGGGGCCCGGCATCAGGAAAAATCGGGAGGCACAACAATCTATGTATGTTAACAGCATTGGGGTGGGGGCTGAATAGGGCTAAAAAATTTCACTACTTTAGATTAAGTAGTGAAAATACTCACCCATGTTTGATAAAGTTACAGAACAATGTTAGATAATGGTCATTATGGGATGCACTATCCACTATATGACAATACAGAATTCAGAGTGAAAGCTAATAATAGCAAGAACTTATTTTGAAATAACTGTAAGATTATTTGCGGGGATGTTCATATACGATCCCTTTTCCCCGAAATGTTCTACCTACGCAGCCTACGCTCCTTTTGATAACTAACAAATGCTGTAGATGAAGGCATTTACGGAGATATCATTTCAACATGAAGTTGCAAAATGTTTTGTTTACGTTATTTAGTAAGGTGTCTTTACAATACATAACCGCAGCATAAAAGCACATTTTGTAATTGAAACACATACGAATATATGATCACTAATTGAGGAATCTGTTTGCCACGATATTTAAAAATCTTTAAATTTCTGTGATTGTCCACAATAGAAAAATTACCAAAATTGCAGTACAAATAGAAAATTTTACACTGTAAAAGTTCTGTATATTTTTTTCATTTATTTAAATTTAAAAATCGTGCCTTATGCGAAAGGATTTTTGGTACAACTCATAATTTTGGTAGTAGCAGTTCTCTCTCTATCAAATATTTGCTGGAATTTCAGCCCACTTTGTTAAAAATTTAAGAACTGGAGGCTCAAAGGTATGAAAATCAAAATTATTTTACGATCTGTCAAACATGAAAAGGCTACATCAGCAATTTAAAAAAAATAATAATGCTCTTATTGCAATGTTCTTAAGAAAATTTTTTAAACAAATATAAATATTGAGTGTGTCCAAAATTAAATTAGAAGCTTCTCCAGCGCAATTACATACATAACTAATTAAACTAGTGATTTAGACCTGGTTATTTGCTTTTTCCACATCGTTTAAGTGAGTTTGCCACGGTATTTAAATACCTTGAAATTTCTAACTGTGATTGTCCACAACAGAAAAATTGCAGTACAATTTTTCTGCGGTAAAATCTTGGCATGGGCTGATGAAAAATTTTCCGCAACACCCACTTCAATTTAAGGATGATGGGTGTACTTTTTTATCCCCCCCCCAAGTACTATGCTTGTTACTGTTTCCAGAGCAACTGTACTTTTTGTTTTGTTTCTTAAATAAAAAAAGTTATTTTCAGTTGTGATACAATAGTATCGCAGAACTACAACTGAACGAGCCAATTTGCAAAAATTTTCCTGGGCCCTTTTGTGACTGCCAATTTGCCCCTGATTACAGCCACAATCTGTGTGGTTCTAATTTATTCAAGCTAAAACCACAAGTTAATGTTGTAACACCTTTCAATTTGGTATAGCACTCATTACAGTATGTTGTGAGCTGACTCAAATTTTTTGACTACCCACAATGAAAAATAAATGTTCAGTTCCTAATTTCAAATGGATCTGGAGATGTTTTGATTTGCAATATGAAAAAAAAAAATTAGAGTGAAGATAATGCACCAAAGTAAAATAACAAATATAAAACAGGATTTGGAAATCAAAAGAATTCCAAGGCCTTTTCAGCTATCTTACAAAATGTAGATCTGATTGAATTTTAGAAAATTGAAATTTTCTCTCAGAAAACAAATGGCTTATATTGAGAAATAAACTTTTGAGTAACACTTGGATGTGCGAACCTGCAAGAAACAAATGCTTTTTTGATGTTATGAGAAGAATGTGGTGTTAAGATATATACTTTAATGTATGAAATAGCTGAAAATATGCTTTACCTAGCTATGAAGAAAATGTCAAAAAGGATTTGTTTAGTGTTTAGGGGAAAAGGAGAAATAACTTACAAAATATTTTCACTATTTATTTTACAAGACTGCTAAAAACAACAGCATGAGAGGTGAATAGGAGGAAATAAGATATGTAGGCTACATATCCACACACTTAGAGCAAAACGTAATTAGTGATGAAAGAGCACAGAATTTCTTTGTTGACTGACGTGAAAGGCTTAGTTGAGTTAAGCTTCTATAGTATTTACATCTCTGCTGCTCTATTTCATGCAGACCTTGAGTCAGTAAGCATGCTTCTGGGTCTTAGAGAATTAAAAAATTGATATGATAACTCAAGGAATATTCATTGTAGTTTGGCAAAACATTTTGAGGTCCATGTATATTGTTCCTGACTTCCTGAGTTGGTTGCTTTAAAAATTTGAGTGCAAAGCTGAATTAAACTATTTTTTTTAGTTAGTTCAATGCAGGATATTTCACATTCTATATGAAATGTAGAAGTTGGTTTCATACACAAAACTTACATGTATCCAGCATTTGCACATGTGTTACAAAACACATTGTTAATAGACAATGTATTAGTGTTTTAAAATATATCATAATGCATGGTAACTAAAGTACATATTAGCATTGTAAAACATTTATTTTTGTAATGAATGTTTCAGGCAAATCTTCTCCTGATGGATCAAACAACTACTGTAATTCTTCAGAATGGTGTTGCTGTGGATCTAGCATTAAAGGGAGCTCTTTCTACAGATATAACAGGAACTGTTGAAATCTCTTTGTGGAACAAAAATTCAAAAGCTATGGTAAAAAACAGGTGAAGTATTTTTCTTCTTGAGGTTATAGCAATTCTTTCTGTTCATTGGTAAAAATTCTCTCTTCATTTATATTCGGTCCTAACTCAGTTTTACAGAAACAATGCTCCCATCATGTGAAACTAAAAGCATGCATTCAATGTAGCATTAATTTTAGCTACTAAAATCTGCATATCTCATTTAAAAAAGAATATACAGGGTGTCCGAGAATTATTGGACACATTACAAAATCATATAAAACAAAACATTTAACAGATAGAAAGAAACTGACTGTACTAACTTACAATAATTTAACTACACAAGTTAATAAATTTTGATGTGAGATCCCTTGGTTGCTCGTAGTACATCCAAGCGATACTCAATTTCATGCCATGTATTGGCAAGCATCTGAGGAGTTATGGAATTAATAGCAGCTGTGAAACGCTGCTTCAGTTCCTGCAAATCAGTACAAGGCGTCTGATAGACACGATCCTTCACATAACCCCACATGAAATAATCCAATGGAGTTAGATCTGGAGAGCGAGGAGGCCACGGAATGGGACCACCATGCCCAATCCATCTGTTGTGGAAATGCTCATTTAGGCACTTACATACACACGTTGACCAATGCAGAGGCACGCCGTCTTGTTGGAAAACGATGTCATATCTTTTGATCTGGGGTATAGTGAAATTTTCAAGTATATCCAAGTAAATGTCACCATTTATGTTTTTTTCATAGAAGAAGAAAGGGCCAATCACTTCTCTTTTTGACAGGGCGCACCACACATTAACTTTTGGAGAATCACGTTCCAGTTTAATAGTAGCATGAGGCGGTTCACTGCCCCATATCCTACAGTTGTGACGATTCACAATACCTGATACATAAAATGTGGATTCATCAGTAAAAATTACAGTACTGAGAAAGTTTTCGTCGTTTTCCACTCGATTCAGCATATCCACAGCAAAATCGTATCACAGAGTGTGATCATTTACATGCATCTTTTGCACTATTTGAATTTTATAAGCATGAAATTTTAATTTCTTGTGCAAGATATCGTGAACTGTCGATTTCGGAATGCGCAGTTCTCTGCTTGCTTTACAAACGGATTTCCTGGGGCTTTGTCGGAAACTTTCATTAACTTGGTCAACCATCTCACCGCTGACACTAGGCCTACCGGGTCCTCCACGATGTTCCACATTGCCAGTTTCTTTAACACTTTCACTGCCGCGCGACAGCAAACGGCGTCATACAATACTTAGCCCAGGTGCCGCCGCCGCCATAATCATGGTTTCATATTTCGCTTCCTAAAACCTTCAGCACTTGAAGAGAGTTATCTATTTTGTTACTGGCACTGAAAATGAGTCTCCAACTGTCTAAAAGTGACTGCGATTTTCGGATAGCGGATTTTCCCCCACATGGTTCAGGGAAGGGAAAGTAAGTTGACTTCCCATAGACTTAACACAGTGCGTGCTTTTCACTGCAATGTTTATTTTCCTTTGAACATCACTGGTTTTGCGGTGAAGGAAACTATCAATAAATAAATGTTTGAGTGGCAATAAAAAGCATTTGCTACTTAAGAGTTTATACGTCACAGGGAGACTTATTGAGGAGGCTAAAGGGATTTCAAAGAGAGATATATTCACTTCAATACTTAGTTTTGCGGAAACAATGGATATATTCAAACACGCTATCGCCGGTCTCTCTCAACCAAAAGTTCCTCGGCGGGCACATTCTTCCGTGAAAATAGGAGACGATGCCAATAATCTGTCATCAAGTACAGAAACATATTCTTTTACTAGCTGTAGTACAACCAGCAGTGACAGTGAGAATGAAGAATGCAGCATTCTTTCTCATAATCTGCCTCAACAGATTTTGGCTACACATTGGTGTGATGGTCCTGACATCATGAGAAGAATTCCATTCACTGGTGTACCAGAACTGAAAATTAATATGATAGGTACTGAGCCGATCGATTTTTTTAGTCTTTTTGCAAATGAGGAATTTTACGATCTATTAGTTAGGGAAAGTAATGCATATGCTGTAGAAGTGTTTATCTCAGGAGTTACTGAAGGTTCATGAATAAATGAATGGAAGGATGTGTCGGTAGATGAGATGAAAGTTTTTCTGGGCTTTCTGTTTCATATGGGCATTGTACAAATGCCCCATCTCCAAGATTACTGGAAAACAGATCCATTATTCAAAATGGACTGCTTTTCATCAAATATGAGCAGGAATCGTTTCCTTCTGATCCTGCGGTGCCTTCATTTTGCAAGAAATTCTCAACCTCACGAAGCGATTACAACCAACAGTCTTGCAAAAATAATGTCTTTACTGGATTTATTTAATGATACTATAGAGAGCATATATTACCCTGGAAAAGAACTTATGATTCATGAATCAATGGTTTTATGGAGAGGTCGTTTGATTTTCAAACAGTACATGAAAGGAAAACGTCATAAATATGGGGTGAAACTTTATATGCTAACGGAACCAAATGGTATGATTCTAAAAGCTTTGGTTTACACAGGTCAACTGGTCTCCCTGGGGGAGGGGGGAGGTCATGCTGTAAATGTAGTTTTAAAATTGATGGAAGGAAATCTAAATGTTGGTCATGCTATTTATATGGATAATTTTTATAATAGTTGCTAAACTTTTGAAGGGGGAACGGAAATGCCAATATTATAATGCTGTTGCAGTGTGCAAATGGATAGGTAAAAGGGATGTTCTCTTCATTACCACGGAGTTTGAGGACGATTTAGTTCAAACTGTAAATAAAAGGGGCCATATAAAAGAAAAACCAAAGCTGTTATCAACTAAAATAAATTTATGTCAGGGGTAGATCGTCAAGATCAAATGCTAGCATATTATCCTTGTGAAAGGAAAACCATAAGGTGCTACAAGAAGCTAGGAATATATATATTTCATGTGATGATAATCATTTCCCACAACTTGTATAATAAATTCTCAGGGAAGAAGATAAGCCTCTACGATTTTAGGCTATCCATTGTACGTCAACTTTTGAATCAAGAGCCATCAACTTCCCGAGTGAAGATATCTAAATCATTAAAATTATGTGGCCATCTTCCAATTAGAAAAAAAAAAAAAAAAAAAAAAGGTACGTTTTTTTGAGGAGACTATGCAAAATGTGCTCTGCCAAAGGGATTCGCAGGGACACTCTCTATTACTGCGCCCAGAAAATCCTGCACTGTGCTTTCAGCCATGCTTCGAATTATATCATCGTAGATACGGGATAAATATTTTGTCTTTCTATTTTGCTAAAAAAAAAGTATGTTCCAAGTCAAACTGCATGTTTGTGTGTGTGGAATTTTTACCCTACCTAGATCAAAATCTATGGATTTTGTATTTATCCAGTTATGCATCATGGCACTATTTATGGAATTCTATGGCGTTTGTAAGTATTGTTTCTCTTGTTTTATATGTATCAATGTTTGAAATATGTATCCAGTAAACGTCTACTTCAGTATTGGAATAATATTTTATTGCTGGCAAAATTATAATTATGAATATCAATTATGGATAAATATTCTCGTATTTTAGAATTGCTAAGTCATGCAAAGCTATGAGATGCGAACACATGGCTGGTTGGTCCAAACGCATAAAAGCTCAATCGTGGTGCCACGAGAGGCCTTGTGGCGCAGGGGGAGATTTGCACGGGTTTCATACCGGCACCGTGTGCTTGCCGCTGACATAGTACGGCGGCAGCGAACGTGCTAAACTGTTTCATCCACCGCTTAATTGAATTCGTTGACGGAGGATTACAACCATACTCTAAACGGCACTGTCTTTTAACTTTAATTCTGCAAGCCATAACACACACATCGTCTTCTGCTGTACAGATGACATGACTACTGATTGCGCATTTCTCATACATTCCTCATCAGGCCACACCTAGTGCCATCTATCAGATTCTGGGAATAACAATTCTGCAAAACAAAAACATAGAAACCGTGTTAGTAATACGTGACATAGAAAAACAGACAATGCTCATAGTTTTTTTGTACAAATTTTGTAATGTGTCCAATAATTCTCGGACACCCTGTACATCAATAAAACTCATTTGATGATTTAATCAAAGTGGATGCATCCCAGGTTTGTACACAATCACAATATATTAGGTTTGTACAGAATCTGGCAAATAAAATTCAAACACTATTCAAGATCCTCCCCCCGCCAAAGGATGATACTAATATTTTATGTGCAATATGAAATTGAGAAACACACACACACACTGTAGTAATCTATCCAGGTACTGATGTCTCATTTTCCAAATTTAGTTAGTGACTTTATGAAAGATTATATCAATTTTTGTGAAAATAAGGATGGAAAATTTTATGGAAATTATTGATAACTGCATATTTTTGTGAAAGTATGCAATTATCAGTAAATGCCATAAAAATATAAAATTAAAGTAAAAAAAGGACAAAAAGGTTATTGTAAAGAAACATTTCATCTAATTAATGTAACTAATATGAAAGTACTAGGGACAAGGGGAGCATCCTTGAGCTTCCCTAGTGTTACATTATGGGCCTTAAAAAATGGAAAATGTATGTATGGGAATTTCCCAGTGGAGGTTCAATACTGAAAGAAAATAGTAAATCTAATCCAGAAGAAGCTATTTGGTTGGGAAGGGGAAGGAAAGCCAGTATTTATGAGATCCTAAATTGCTGTGTTACAGGTAATGGGAATGACGGATGAAAAAGTAAAAATATGTGAAAATTTTACTTTTGAGTATCAAAACTATAAGAAAACGGTAAATCTAACTAAGATGAAGCTATATGGAGGGGGCTACATTTGTGAACTCCTCAAGTGCGATATCAAAAGTTGCGGAAAGAAGATTTAATGCATGTAAATTGGCTAAATTTACTATTTTCTTCCAAAATTGGAACAAACTATTGAATCCAATAGAGCTGAAACTATATGGGTGAAAAACAAAGTAAGTGTCCTTAGCTATCAAGTTATGTGCGATTGGAAATAAAGAAAATTAATTAAAAATGCATGAAAATTTTACTTCTGAGCTTCGAAATGGAAAGAAAACAGTAAATCTAAACTGAGCTAAGGTATGCATCATATGGGCTTTTTGAGTGTTATTTCTTCATGACAGCCTTTTTGTGAATTAAGTGATTTTGTGATGGCTCCAAGAAACATTACCAAATTCCCCCTAAACAGAGCTCCAAGTAGTCATCATTAAAAATGGTTAAGTAACAAAAGTTTACTTTATGGTTAATAAATAATAAAACAGAAAAACTTACCTCTTTTAGGTATTTTCTAAGAAGGGTGTGACAACTAGCCAATGGGATTACTTGAACCATTTACAGGCACATAAGTAAAAGCATCTGGTTTTATATTTGTGGTCACCTATTTCTCTTTGGAGCTCACCCTTCCATAGCTATATCCTAGATCAGAGATAGGGAACCTAACAATCCCATGGGAAGTTTGAGCAGCAGATTATCATTTATTATATATCCACTGTTCATTCACAAACAACAAAAGAAAAATACAAGCAGGCAGAGCAAAGCCAATGCCAACTGCTTACTTCACTTCTATTATCACCAAATACTAATGTGTACAGTGGGTCTTCAAGGTTTTCAAAATGGGTCATACAACATCATATGTTCTTGCAACTGCCTGGCTGATCCCAAGCAATTGTGAAACTTCTCCTGTGAACACTTTTCACTGCTCATGTGAGCATTTGCAAGGAGAAGGAGTAAAAGCAGGTACTCTTTCCACCCGGTCTGGAGAGCGAGGTGACTGGACATGCTACCATGGTCACTGAAACCTCCAGCCTTCACTTGTCCATGACTGTCCCTTTGAGTTATGACCACAGAGAATCCTTTTGTGCTCCTTCTTGGAAGAGCCCAGCAAGCTGTCATCTTCTCATTGTTTGACTGGAGGCCCTCTTTTGGAGGATTTCCATCCAAAGATTCATTAAGCTGAAATCCTCTTCCTTGGCCATTACTGAAATTCTCTAAGCTAATCCCTGACACTCAAAACTTGTTTATCACTGAGTAACAGCTGCTTCATTTGGCAGTAATGATAATCATTATATATTTATTTATTTGTTATGGGTGTGGTTTAAAGAGTCTACAGGCAGCATTGAATGATGTGTGCCATTGAAATTTTCTCATGCACTATAGGTTTGACACCCCTGTCATAAATAATATTGGGTATATAAATAAGTTTTGAGGAATTTGAGGTGAACAAAACACGTTGTTGGAGAACAGAAACAATATTTTAATATTAATCGAATTATGCTCCCTCTGAAGCTACAACTTTACCTCATCTTTCGGGCAGTGAACGTATGCCCCGAAGGAAGAATTCCGGTTCGTTGGAAGAGATCCAGTTGTCCAGCCAATTTTTGATGTCTTCATAAGTACTAAACTGTTCTCCAGAAAGTGCTGACTGCATCGACCGGAACAAATGGTAATCCTATGGCGCAATATCTGGCAAATATGGCGGGTGGGGTAGAACTTCCCAGTCAGATCTTTCTAAGTACTTTTTCACAGGTTGAGAAACATGTATTCTCGCGTTGTCATGCTGTAAGATGACTTTGTTGTGTCTATTCTCCCATTCCGGCCGTTTTTGCGTGAGAGCTTGTTTTAAACGCATTAATTGGGTTCGATACCGATCACCAGTAATAGTTTCTGATGGTTTCAGCAGTTCATAGTGGATCACACCCTTTTGGTCCTACCAGATACACAACATTACCTTTGAACCATGGCATTAAAGGACCTGGTTCACCTGGCTTCACCCATGCTTTCTGCCGTTTAGGGTTATTGTATTATATCCATTTCTCGGCGACAGTAATAATACGATGCAAAAAACCTTTTCTTTTTTGCCTTTGAAGCAGTAATTCGCAAACGGTTTTTCGACGTTCAAGGTCTCTTTCCCGCAAAGCATGTGGAACCCAATTCCCTTCTTTTTGCACCATTCCCATGGCAGCTAAACGTTATGAAATGCATGGTTGACTAACATTTAATGCTGCTGCCAGTTATTTTTGGGTCTGGCAGGGATCCTCGTCGAGTAAAGCTTCCAATTTGGCATCAGCAATTTTTTTGGGTGGTGCAGAACGTTCTTTATCACTGACGTCGAAATCGTTCCTTTTTAATCGTCTAAACCAATACTCACATGTTTTTATAGATGGGGAATGTTCACCATGGATTTCTGACATTAAGCGATAGCTGTCAGCAGCACTTTTTATGACAGTAAAGTAATGCACTAACACTTCCCGCAAATGCTGTTTTGTCGGGATGAAAGTTGCCATTTCCATCGAGTAAAACAAATACGTCTTCACACCTCAATCGAACGTTGTATACTGACTCTGACAGCTGGCGGTTTCGTACTGCGATATCGCAGTGTTGCCACCTTAAAATACATGCGAGCAGTAATAAGTACGACACCGAATGGAAATCCCTCAAAACTTATTTATGTACCCAACATCATCAAGTAAGATGCAATGACTAATCTAGATTGCCTCATTAACCGCAGTGCAAATAGGAAAACAGCCAAAACTCTAGTGGAGAAATAGATCTACTGTGCAAATAAACCACAAGGGCTATTATATTTTTGTATGCAGAATTTTTATTTTCCAAATTCATTTATGCTTGGTGTCATTCTCAATAAAAATTTCTGCTGATTTAAAATATGTTTTTTTGTTTATCCATGCATGGCTCACTGTATTTAAAACTAGCTTTCTCTCTCTCTCTCTCACAAGCATGCACGTACACACAAATTCAAATTTAATAGGGAGAAATGGGAAAGACAATTGTTTATCTAAACTCAGAATTAACTAAAGCTGCCACTATTACCAAATGCAGTGATCAGAAGGGCAACTCGCCCATTGTTAGAAACTTCTCACTGAGGCACAAGTGTGTGTGTGTGTGTGTGTGTGGGGGGTTAACAACACATTTCATTACTTTGCATTTCCTCTTGCATTACAGTTTGGCTAGTGCTTATTTAACCAATGTTTTTAGGAGCTATGCATGAACATCTGTGTTTTTGGATACTGGAAGATGAAACCTGACAACAGGTGTTTTTTTCTTATCCACTTTCCTCAACAGAGGTAAAACTGAACATTTCTGAGTCCAAGGCAAAGCAAAAAATATTGCACCCCCATTTATTTTATAAATTAGTAAAAAATATATATTACTAATTTAATAGTGTGTATTATATATCCGGGATGTAAGGTCAGGTGATGCGTAACATCACAGCCTCTCCTTGACAAATGTCAACCCCCGCCTTCTCATGGTGCATCCTGTTCACACTAAAGGGGCTCTGACGACCGCCAATAACGGTATAACTATACCATCGGGATTAGAGGAAATGCTATCCCACACTCACCAACCCGCTTGGCCAGTGTGGTGAGTTATGGCCAAACCCCTCCAAAATAACTCCACAACTTAAATCTTGGCCCTCAGTCTCCGGCAGCTGGAATGTACTTGGCCAAGGCAGCGGCCAGTGCGACATGAAGGCAGAGGGTGCCAAGAATCCCCAGAGGACCGGACTAGGCTGCCATCTGATGCTGACCTTGGCTACGTATAATGGACGCTCCCTATCTCTGATTCAAGGCTTCTTGAATTGGAAGAGGAACTACAAAGGATCAAGTGGGACATCGTCGGGCTAAGTGAGGTAAGGAGAAAAGGAGAAGATCTCATTGAACTGAAAAGTGGACATCTCTTCTACTATCGTGGGACAGATACTGGAAGAACTAGTGGTGTTGGATTTATAATAAACAAGAAACTGAAGGATAAAGTTTTAGAAGTTGAAAGTTCCTCTGACAGAGCTGCACGACTCGTTATCCAACTCTCGAGAAGATACCAGGCTCAGATTATTCAAACTTATGTGCCAACCACAAGTCATCCTGAAAAAGAAATTGAAGAATTTTATAAGGAAATTCGTCATCTAAATAATAAAGGTAAGCAACACTTGAAGATAATTATGGGAGATTTCAATGCAAAAATAGGGCAGGAGCAACAGAATGAAACTTCAGTAGGTAAATTTGGTCACGGCAACAGAAACCAGCGTGGAAATACTCTCGTTGAGTTTGCAGAGGCAGAAGGGTTTTTCATCTTGAACTCCTTTTTCAAGAAAAAGCCACACAGGAAATGGACATGGAGACATCCAAATGGGACGACAAGTGAAATTGATTTTATTATGTGTAACAAAAAATTCGTCATAGAAGAATGCAGTGTGCTAAACAAGTTCAACACAGGTAGTGACCATAGATTGGTGAGATGTAAGATGCACCTGAACACTAAACTCGAACGTGGCAAGCTCATAAGACAAACAAAATGTATTGACATAACCAACCTTAAAAAACACCATAATACCTTCAAGTTGGAACTGAAGAACAGATTCTCTGCTTTAGAAGGCCTAACATTGGAAGAAGTGGATATTTCTGAAGTTAACAGAAAAGTAACCAAAGCTCTTATGGAAACAGCAACAAAGTTAGCTGGGTCTAAGAACAAGTTGCATACGAACAAATTATCAGGAAAAACCAAAATGTTGATGCAAAAAAGAAGAGAGATGAGGACAACTAAAGAAGATGTGACTTCCAAAGTGGAATATATAGAGCTATGCAAGACAGTATGACAAAGTATCACTGAAGACGTAAGGAAATTCAACTGTGAACTAGTGAGGAAAACAATTGAAAACAACCAAAGCCTAAAGATAGCAAAGGGACATCGCAATAAGGGAAGAAAACAGATTGTGGCACTGAGAAAAGAAGATGGTTCTGTAACAAGAAATAGAGGCGAAATTTTGACAAGAGTGAAAGATTTCTACTTCAAATTGTATGAAAGTGATGATACATGTATTCCAGACATCATGAAAGGTACCCGTACCAGAGTTCTTCCAGTCCTCCCAGCAGAAGTTGCACATGCAATCAAGAACATGAAGTGGGAAAAAGCTCCAGGAGAAGATGGAATTACTGTAGACATCACACAAGAAGCAAGTGGAGAAATCGAAACAGTACTCGCCCAAATTTTCACTCGATGCCTTAATGAAGGGAAGATTCCTGAGGATTGGAACAACGCTACAATGATCCTGCTACATAAAAAAGGTGACATTGACGATCTCAGGAACTACAGACCTATCAACCTCCTATCAGTGGTTTATAAAATCTTCACTAAAGTTCTTTCACACCGCTTGAAGGTAACACTGGACATGGCTCAACTGAGAGAACAAGCTGGATTCAGGAGTGGCTACAGCACAATAGATCATATCCACGCATTGAGAGAACTAATTGAAAGAGCAAGGGAATATGAACTTCCATTGTGCATGGCTTTTATCGATTATGAAAAAGCCTTTGATTCGGTGAAACCATCAGCAGTTACAATGGCTCTGAAATCCTGCGGTATTGAAGATGCATACATTAATATTATTAATAACATCTATGAAAATGCAAGTGCAAAGATTCGGCTGTTTGAAAGTACAACACACATAAAAATTGGAAAAAGAGTGAGACAAGGTGACACCATATCTCCGAAGCTCTTTAATGCCACATTGGAAAATGTCTTTCAATCACTGAACTGGGAAAACAAAGGAATAAAGATTAATGGAGATTATCTAACCCACCATCGTTTTGCTGATGACGTAGTCATTTTTGCAACTACCCCATCAGAACTGCAGAGTATGATCCAGGAACTTGCTGACAAGAGTAAAGAAGTGGGATTAAAAATGAACTTTCAGAAGACAAAAGTGATGTTCAATGCTTTTACACGAAATGAAGATTTATCGATTGATGGAGAAAAGCTGGAGATAACAGACATGTATGTTTATCTTGGACAGCAGATATCAAGTGAGGGTCACACTGATGAAGAAACTAATCGGCGTACAAAACTTGCCTGGAGAGCTTTTGGAAGAAACAGCATAATTTTCAAGAGCAATATGCCATTATGTCTTAAAAGAAAAGTGTTTGATCAATGCATCCTTCCAGTGCTTACGTATGGTGCAGAGACGTGGACCTTAACCAAAAGAGACATACAAAAGCTGCAGACAACTCAAAGCAGCAGGGAGAGGTGCATGCTTGGTGTAACCAGGAGAGATAAGAAGAGGAACTCGTGGATCCGAAAAATGACAAGAGTGGAAGACATCATGATCAGAGTTAAATCTTTGAAATAGCAATGGGCTGGACATACTGCCAGAAGGACAGACCATCGATGGACAGCCAAAATTTTAGATTGGATTCCAAGGGACAGGAAAAGACCCAGAAAAAAACCACATGGGAGATGGGTGGATGAAATTCGAAAGTATGTGGGAGTGACATGGAGGAGACTGGCACAAGACAGACCGTTGTGGAGGAAACTTGGGGAGACCTTCGTCCAGCAGTGGTTTGGTAATGGTTGACAATGATGATGATGATTATATATCCACAAATTTACATTGCTCAACAAGGGCAAAGGTATTTCTGGGTCCAGAAAAAAGCAAAAAATATTGCGCCCCCATCTATCGACAAACATAGGTAAACACTTTCATAGCCTTCATGCATCCTGTGGGAAGTGGTCTGTTTCAGAAGGACAACGTGCCATCCCACCATACCAGAACCACCCAGGCATGGCTCAAGGTACACTCATTTGAGTTTGAAACCATCCGGTGGTCCCAAGATTCCTGGATTTAAACCCTGTGGAAGGTCTCTGGGATGCCGCGGAGCAGAACATCAGATCCATGGATCCTGGACTGACTTCTCGGGCAGACTTGTGGACAATGCTGCAACATGCATGGCTGGCATTACCTCTGAAAACCCTCCGACATCTGGTGGAGTTGATGCCTCAGCATGTATAGGCTGTTATTTGCGCTAGAGGAGGACGAACACACTATTAGGTAGGTATATCTAATATTTGGTCCACTGAATGTATTATAGTACGTAAACCTGTAAAAAGATCTGTACCAAGCAACTGACACCAAATTGTTATATACATCTTTTTGTGACACCAAACGATACACTGCAGTAATTTACACCTAATTACATGTCCGGTGGATCCACCTTGCTAAATGAAGAGCCGGAATACACTGGTACAGTAAAACTTCACTAATTTATTAGAACTGGGGGTGGGGGTGGGGGGTGGAGACACCTTTGTGCCCCTAGATGAAAGTCTACGATTTACTTGAAAATTTAGAATTTATAAGAAAAACATTTCACATCGGAAACACTATCCAACAAAGAAGGAATTTTTCAATTCGGACTCCTAGAAGTAGAGATATTGACAAAAATAAGATATAATCTACGCACCCTGGCGTAGAAACCATGCATTATTTCAAGAAGAAAATGTTTCTAAAAGGTTTGGCAACATGAGTTATATTGGTCTACATATGACGTTTTTTTCAATCGAGAATTTAGAAGCTCATATTTTGCGGTAAATTCACCAGAAGCCGAAATTAAGATTTACGCCCCCGATGGCCAAATTATTTTTTTTTACAAAAATTAAAAATTATGTGCAAATGGTTTCCCATCAGGAGCTGTATCCGGTGCAGAAAGAATTTTTCAGATCGGAGATTTAGAAGCAGAGATATAGGAGAAAACGCAATTTACCTTTACGCCCCTAGCGGAAAGTCTATGAATTACGTGAAAATTTTGAAATTATATGAAAAACATGTCACATGGAAAACACTATCCAACAAAGAAGAAATTTTTCAAATCGGACTCCTAGAAGTAGAGATATTGACAAAAATAAGATATACATCTACGCCCCCTGGCGGAGAAACTGTGGAATATTTTAAGAAGAAAATATTCCGAAAAGGTTTATCTATGTGAGTGGCATCAGTCCACGAAATAATATTTTCAAGTGATATTTTAGAAGCTCAGAGTTTATGGCAAATATATCAGAAGGAAAATTAACACTTACGCCCCCTGATGACCAAAGTATTATTTACCAAAAATTTGAAGTTATATGCAAAAGATTTTCCATCAGGAGGTGCACCCACTGAAGAAAATTGTTTTCAAATCGGAATTTTAGAAGAAGAGTTATCGGCAAAAATGTAGTTTACTTTTACGCCCTCTAGTGGAAAATCTATGCGTAATTTGAAAAAGTAACTATATCTAAAATACTCTTCGACATAAATGAAATTGAAAGATAAAAGAATTTTTTCAATGGAATGTTTAGAAGCAAATATGTGGAATAAAACGTATTTTTGAATTCGACATCATCTGCATTTACGCCTTCTAGCGGCGAAATTGTACATCGTAAAAAAGCGAAATAAAGGATCATCATTCGTATATTTCAAGCTTACCAATGCAAAAAGAATTTTTCAAATCGGACTAATAGTTGCAGAGATATCGTGGGTACAGATGGACGGATGGAGAAACCGGTAACATAAGCACAATCTTTTTTTGCAAAAAACGTGCTAAAAAGCAGGTCGGAATTCTGAATTATTTTCTGTAATTCAACTAGAAAGCCAAGACAAGTAAATAACTGAGATGGCAAATTTCAACGTAAACACAAGCCACTAATAACCAATGCCAGCCAAACATTTCTGAATGAACATTAGTAAACCATATCAACAATAAAAAACATCATGCTGACATTACTACAAGCAGCCCTTCCTCCAAAAAAATGGACCCTTTTTCTTTTTACTATAGTGTAACTAGTGTCACTGGGCAAATTCCATATTTCTCTTTAAATAATAAATTCAGTCATTTTACTTTCTAAAATTGGGCTTTGTCATAATGTCATTAGTGATGGTCAAAGAAAACTTAAATTTTATGATTTAAATATTTTACATGTTTATTTTTATACATATTTTGTGTAATAAAATATTTAGATTTTTTTTATTTTCACCTCATCACTCTAGTATAAAATGGAAATACTAGAGTCAATAAAAATTGAAACTAACTGGGCCAATTTGATATTCCCAGTCAGAGGCAGGCGTAGCCAAAGAGAAAGGGTCCCTCGGGCGGACCCACCTCTTGAGGGTGGATTGAGTATGAATTTAAAGCAATATATATATGTATATATGAGGCTTTTATTAATGAACACCAAATCCATGACCCCCTCCCCCTTAAGAAATTTCTGGCTACACCATTGGTCCCAGGTCCCAGTCCTCTCCTGGCAAAGATGTATCTAGATATAAATTGATAACATATGTATGTCAGTTTTTTTGGAATACATATGTTTTCCAAAATACATGCTAAAAATATTTAATGAAAATAATTTAATGTCACAGAAAACCATGAAGCAAAAAAATCTCCAATTTAAGAAATTACTTTTTGGAATTTTCTGCTTCAGTGCAATAGTTTCCAAGGTTTTTTTTTTTTTTTTTTTTTTTTTTTGAAAGTACTGGTGAGTTATTTTTAGAATTCTAGAAAATACTTTGTCATGAATACCTATAACTAAGACATTTTTGAAATACATGCTGTTAAACGCTGTATTATACATCTTTTATTAGCATTTTATCATGAAATACTCATGCTGTAAATAGAATGAGTTTGTCATGCAATTACTGTCTGATTTACCTTTATTAGAATTCATTTTTAATAAACGTTAAAGGGAACTCTCATTTTCATATCTGGAAGAAATGTGGACATCAAATCTTGACTTTGCTGAAAATGAGTTCTTAAAATATTTTCAGCTGCATGTAAAATTGGTTCAGTCCTATATTGACTGTTTAATAAATGAGCTTCAACAATAATGTTTCTTCAAATGATTTCCTGAATTATTTTGTGCATTATTCTATAGCATGATTTTTTATTTTTAATTTTAGTGCAGCGCTTCTTGTACAAGGATTCTGCCGTGTGGATACTTCTTTTGTTGAAAGTCATGTTGACTTTGCTCTGGGAGGTAGTGCTATTATGAATATGCTTGTGAACTTAGATTATGCAGAAAAGCCCATGAAGATGTGCCTGCAGATAGAGCAACCTGATTTTACATTCAGGTAATATTTAATTATTATGAAATCTTAACTAAAATCTAAAATATATTACATTATCGGTGCCTGTATTGTAAGTGTTAAGGGTAAGGTACATTTCAATGCTTTCACAGTACCTAAGGGCTTTCAGCTTACTGAATGGAGCAATATATTTTACGTTTTGCCAATTTAGATCCATTTTCAGATCCCTATTATTTATAAAGCTATTTTGAAATCTGGCAACAACTGATGCTAAAACGCATATTTCATTACACGGCTGAGGAAGTTTAGAAGTCAACTACCAAAATGTTCAGCCATTTACAGTTTCACAATGTCACCAATGTGTGGTAAAGAGGATATTAGGGATTCTTCTCATTTTTAGTGTGTTATGTGCTTCACTACCAGTTCTCCCTATGATTAACGGTGCACAGATGCATATTTATCTCACAGTTGATATTTCCATATATATATGTTATTTAGATTTTTTTATTTTCAACTCATCATATATATAAATAACAACTGTGAGAAATATGCATGTACGCCATGTGAGTACTGTTGATATTTTATTTGATAGTTAAGAAAATCTTTTTGCAAAGCTTCACATAGTTAATTTTTTTATTAGCATGGGTTGTTGAAACAGTAGACATTGATATTGTCACAAATCTTGTGCATGCTGATATAATTCAAAAGTATGTTTGCAAAATTTGTAGCAGGCTAAGTACATATGTTTTATGGTTGCAATGACTGACTTAAACAAGAAAGCTAAAAAAGAAACATTTGTCTGCTATATACATATATTTTTAATTGCCTGCTAATAAGGGTTACACATTTCATAGTGGGAGAAATTATATCCCCTGTCTGGAAACAGAACGAGGAGTGCGAGAGCCAAAACGTCTCCCAAGGAAGATCAGAATGAGAAGCAAAGAAGTTTATAAAATAGGTACTAGTTAAGCCTTGGTTAACGCTCACTATGTATGACCACCCTGGTAGCTCCTCGCTCTCGGGGTTTTCTGAAGGGGGCTGATAGTATACATAGACTTCGAATAAAAAAAAAAAGTAAAATTATTGCATTATGGTAGAAAATACTGAATGTAAAGCTGAGGATTCATGCAACTGCTACTGACCACTGTGATTTATGATAACAAAAAGGCGCTAATACCTAAATATTAAAAAGGAAACTTTCCCATTTATAAAGTAGTAAAAACACTTACCCTTTAGTACCTTGTTAGTTTTTATGAGTAATATTATTGACTATTGATCGTTTTTACAGTTGTTAGAAGGCTAAATTCATAGCCCGTACCTTATCATAGTTGATTGTCAAGGCAAATGCCAAATGTAGACGTGCCAACCTTCAAAATCTAAAAATCAGGAGATTTTTTACAGCTCATAAAATCACATGAGCGCTATTTTATATCGACATTTTTCAGACGCAGGAGCAATTTTCCATAAGTAGTATTATTGGTACATAGCATTTTTAATGTTTAAAAAGTTATTCTAAATGCAGACTGTATGTTTATCAAACTGAAATGTTATCAAACTGAAATGCAAAACTTTTGGGGAGGGAATATTTAAGAATACAGGATACATGTTCTGATCATCGTTGGGGGAAAAAAATTACAGTTACAGGGAATATCTTTGCTATGTCCGATTTCTGTTTTCGGACATTTTCCCTCCATTTTCAAGTTGAAATACAAATATTTATGAAATAAAATTATTTTTAACAACAATACTAGGCAGAGGAAATATCACGTGAAAAATAAAATTATGATTACGGGAGAAATCTTCACTGCGTCTAACTTCCGTTTCCGAAAGTTTTGAAAGACGAAACTTCCTCTTTCAAAAGTTTAGAAGAAAGTTTCAGGCGGAAAACATCTTCCACCACTACTAATTGCCCCAAAATTTCTATTCAGTTATGCATCGATCTCGTGGATAACCCAAATTATGACTGAAAAGGAGAAATTCCTCGAAGCCGTCGCACTCTCATGCCTAAAGATTACAGCAAAATTTTTTCGCCCTCGAATTTCCGTTTTCGAAAATTTTTCCTCCATTTTCAAACTGAAATACAAATATTTACGGAATAAAATGATATATAACAACAATACTGGACAGAGGCAACATCACAGGAAAAAGAACGATTACGAAAAAATCTTTATTTTGTTTACTTCCGTCTCTGAAAGACGAAATACTGTCCCGATGCGTATTTTTACGAATTGGTAAAACTCTTCGATGAGTAGCTTTATGCGCCGATAAAAATTCACGATGCGTATTTTTACACGTTGCAAAAAATTCTTGATGCATATTTTTACGCCCCGAGAAAAATTCCAGATGCGCATTTTTACGTGTCAAGAAAAATTCCTGATGCGTATTTTTACGCGTTGATAAAATTTCGATGCATACTAAAAGCATAATTAGATTACGCATTTTGGAGAACTCTGGTCGGCACGTCACTTGAGCACTCCGGTGGAGAGAGAGAGAGAGAGAGAGAGAGAGAAAGAAAGCTACCCAAGGAGACGCCAAGAAGCGGAGCCATCATTATACTTGATGGCTCCGCACGAAGCCGGCGAGTCAAAGATGATATCGTTGCGAAACACAGAGCTCGTAAGGTCCGGAAGAAAATCTAAATGGATGGTTGCAGGGGATTGAAATATTTCGATTGAACAATCGAAATATTAAAAATCCGTAAAAAGACTTCTATCCGTAAATCTAAAATCAAGCAGAAATCCACAAAAGTTAGCAAGTATGCAACAACCATGCCCCACTGCGATTCGAACCCGGACCCATCTCGGACAATTTGTTGAAAGCCGGCGCTCAGTTTCACAACTTTATTATGCAGCAAAGACAATAACAGCTAATATTACTCGCCCAAATTTTCACTCGATGCCTTAATGAAGGAAAGATTCCTGAGGATTGGAACACCGCTACAATGATCCTGCTACATAAGAAAGTGACATTGAGGATCTCGGAAACTACAGACCTATCAGCCTCCTATTAGTAGTTTATAAAATCTTCACTAAAGTTCTTTCACACCGCTTGAAGGTAACACTGGACATGGCTCAACCGAGAGAACAAGCTGGATTCAGGAGTGGCTACAGCACAATAGATCATATCCACGTACTGAGAGAACTAATTGAAAGAGCGAGGGAATATGAACTTCCATTGTGCATGGCTTTTATCGATTATGAAAAAGCCTTTGATTCGGTGAAACCATCAGCAGTTACAATGGCTCTGAAAACCGGCGGTATTGAAGATGCATACATTAATATTATTAATAACATCTATGAAAATGCAAGTGCAACGATTCGGCTGTTTGAAAATACAACACACATAAAAATTGGAAAGGGAGTGAGACAAGGTGACGCCATATCTCCGAAGCTCTTTAATGCCACATTGGAGGGTGTTTTTCAGTCGCTGAGCTGGGAAAATAAAGGGATAAAGATTAATGGAGATTATCTAACCCACCTTCGTTTTGCTGATGACGTAGTCATTTTTGCAACTACCCCATCAGAGCTGAAGAGTGTGATCCAGGAACTTGCTGACAAGAGTAAAGAAGTGGGATTAAAAATGAACTTTCAGAAGACAAAAGTGATGTTCAATGCATTTACAAGAAATGAAGATTTATCGATTGATGGAGAAAAGCTGGAGATAGCAGACACGTACGTTTATCTTGGACAGCAGATATCAAGTGAGGGTCACATTGATGAAGAAATTAATCGGCGTACAAAACTTGCCTGGAGAGCTTTTGGAAGAAATAGAATAATTTTCAAGAGCAATATGCCATTATGTCTTAAAAGAAAAGTGTTTGATCAATGCATCGGTGCAGAGACGTGGACCTTAACTAAAAGAGACATACAAAGGCTGCAGACAACTCAAAGCAGCATGGAGAGGTGCATGCTTGGTGTAACCAGGAGAGATAAGAAGAGGAATACGTGGATCCGAAAAATGACAAGAGTGGAAGACATCATGATCAGAGTTAAATCCCTGAAATGGCAATGGGCTGGACATACTGCCAGAAGGACAGATCATCGATGGACAGCCGAAATTTTAGATTGGATTCCAAGGGACAGGAAAAGACCCAGAAGAAGACCACATGGGAGATGGGTGGATGAAATTCGAAAGTATGCAGGGGTGACATGGAGGAGACTGGCACAAGACAGACCGTTGTGGAGGAAACTTGGGAGACCTTCGTCCAGCAGTGGATTGATAATGGTTGACAGTGATGATGATGATGATGATATAAAGAAGAAACAAATTGCCAAAGATATGACATAAAATAAAACATTAAAAACTGCAAAAGTAGTGTAATGCAAAAGGAAAAATCTCCCGCAAAAAGTAAGCGAAAGGAATGAGAAAAACAAACATATAAATTCACAAACTAAGTGTACACAAAATGATACAATAGAAGATAAAACAAAGCTGACAATAACAGATTCGCAATTAGAGATAAACAAAGGAGCACATTAATCTTCCACAAAATGAGACGAAGAAGGGAGAAGAGACAAACATGGTGCAAAATAAAAATCTCTACAGTAAAGCAAAACTGAAAAGCACTTCGCAAAACTCTGAAGAAACCATAAACAGAGCTCACAGCTAAAGAGCGGGGAGACGTGAAACGATAAGTAGGTCACAGCTGGCGCGCGAGTGTGTTTGTAACCAACATAAAATAGACCACCGCGTCGTCGGGGGTGACTTTCTTTTGCAGATATGAGGAGAGGAAAAGTACGATACTGATAACTGTAAATACCGCCTTGCATCGCCGCAGAAAGAAAGATTTCACAAGCAGTTCGAAATCTTTTTCTTTTGCGTAGATCCAAGGCGGTGGTTGATGGAATTTCGACCATCATAACGGCTAATTATCGGTGAAAATCGGGAGAATTTGACATTTATCCGGAGGGCAGGAAGAATGGCTGAAAATCCGGAGTCTCCCACCTAAATCCGGAGAGTTGGCATATCTACAAATGTAGAACATAGCTATGACACAGTATTTTGTATAATAAATGTCATTTTTCCATGACAAATGAGGTTAGCTTCTGCTTAATAATTCTGCCTCATACATTCACTTGATAATTTAAAAATAACAATGACAGTATTTCTTAAAAAGATAGACAAATTCTTTGGTTGTGCAGCATTTTTATCTTTTAAATATTTCGTCGGCTCTTTTAAAGCCATTTGTGATAAGCTTGTTGAATGCACTGATTGTACACTTTACCATCTTCATCGGTTGGGCTCCTAAGATCAGGAATTTTCACGCCTTCTATTGAAATTTTCATTAAGGCATCTATATGTGCTGGAAGCATGCGTGACCTCTCGGATGACAGAATACGGTTTGTTGTCGAAAATGTCCTTTCTATGCAAGCAGTTCCAACAAGCAGTAAAAGGGGCATAGCTGCAGCTGACAGCGAAGAGAACGTGGTTTCTCTTTCTGTACCACATGCAAGCATAGAAGATTGCTTTGAGTTTCAATATTTTCAGGATATCTCCTGTAAATGTTAAACTCGTTCTTTATGTCATCTTCATTGGTTCCACACATGCTGGCAATTTTGGTAAAGTCGGGGTTTTTCAGGGTTTTTTGGAAAACCTCGTGGAACTTTCCCAATCAATTCCTGAAATTGGTCAGAGAATCTCTTTTTCATATTTTGTATAATTTTATTCTTGTAGCTGTATGCCAACTTCAACAAGTCCTTATCAGTCATGTTGTTATCTTCCATTTTTATGTCATGTTCATGAGCCTTTTTGTGAACTTCCATTGCTTCTAACATCAAATCATTGATTTCAATACCCTCATTGTGTTTTTGCACCAAATTTATTAGAACCCTTGCCTCAGTCAAGTGACTGCAAGGATTTACTGAGACAAACTAGTGGTGGTAAAAGAGTAGAAAGTAGCACGAGGATGAAAATCGTCAATTTCCTTCAAAACAGAAGTCTCCCTGCATCAGACGAATAGTCACCAGCCTCAATGTAGATATTTTGTAAGGCTATACATAAGAAGCATAATGCTGTATGACTACTGTAACACTGCTTTCATATGCCAACCATCTTGTTTCCCATGGTTGAACAAGTTTATGAGACATATTATCAACCACCATTTCTGCCATGTGCAAAATTGACAACCTTTTGTGGCCTCCTCTGAATGTGCTGTACAGCTTATTATGCACACTCAGTACTTACTCTCTTGATATCAGGACTTTGTCTGCAGCTGTGAACAAGAGTGAGTTGCAAAAGATGGCTTCAGCAGTGTACAAATAATAAATTTGGTGCATGCTCTTTCAGCCTCACCTGGATGCCACTCATATTTCCGCTTAAATTGGCACCACCATCAAATGATACTGCAGAGATGTTTGCTGGATTCAAACCTGATTTTCTTAGCTCAGTAATCAGCACATCTGTAATAGGATCTGCTTTTGTTGACTGTATGGTAACTGCAGATAAAAAGGTTTTTTCAATCCTGATTTTGTTTGTTATCTTCACCCTCAGCAACGATATGACAAACACAAATGCTAACTTGCACTTCATAACCATTAATGTCTGTGCATTCATCAGCCATGACTGAATATGATGGAATACTTTTCAGCCATTCAACAATTGCTCCTGTAACAGCTTCACCAAATTCTTCTAAGAAACCTGTTACGGTAGTGGATGATAAGCGGTGAGCATTCTGTGGATTATTTTTAATTCAATCAGCCAGATCAGATTAAGCCAGTTCAATATCATGTGCTGAATTTCTGATCTAAACAAGTAGTACACAAGTTTTAGCAGATCCTTAGTTGAGTTACTTTCTTTTTCCATCTGTTTATTGGTGTACATAGATACCATATTATACCCTCCCGTTTTGTGTTAGATGCAGCCAAGGCCACTATATGTGAACTGCTTTGTTCATGTTTTAAAGCCTTTCCCCTTAATTAAGCCAGTTAATATACTGTATGCCAAATTTTTGATCTAGACAAGTAGTACACAAGTTTTAGCAGATACTTAGTTGAGTTACTTTCTTTTTCCATCTGTTTATTGGAGTGTATGATACCATATTATACCCTCCCATTTTGTGTTAGATGCAGCTAAAGCCACTATATGTGATCTGCTTTGTTCATGTCTTAAAGTCTTCCCCCTAGTTTCTTTGAAGAAGATAGTTGAACTAATCATCAATGGACAAGTTTTCATTTTACCAAATCTACAACAAAAGCTGCATTTGTATCCTTCAGATGTATGATCAATCCAAGGATATTTCAAGTACTAAGACGATTTCGTTCATTTCTCAGTGAAACTCATAATCATTATATCTGGTCCCATACATTTTAATGGATTCTCTGCATCTGATGCGCTCTTCCTTTCATTATGTACTTGTTGTGGAAGATCTGAGAGTACAAAGAAAGGAACAACTGTTTTATGTTCTGTTGTACCCTGGTAGAAGGTCTTAAATACAAAGTTTTTATTTCATAACTCTAGCTGTTTGAGATTTACAAAATTTATGTTTGATTAATATATCTTTATATCCAATGTTGTTTACCAATTTTGTTTAAATTCAACGGAGTTATTATGTCAGAAGGTGATACCAACTTACTAGTTGAAACTTTTCATATTGTATCTTCCCTAGACATTGTATCAGAAAATGTCTTGACTGATTTCTTTTCAAAACGAACCAGATTTTCTCCTTTCTTTCAAACTTTGTAAAACAATTTTCCTTTGATAATAAGTCCTGAATGCCAAAGTTCGAGTTTGTAACTGAAACCATTGCAAAGATATTGCATTGAAAAAGTTTTTGAATGATTTCTATTTAAATCGAACACCCTTGACCTATTTTGTTCAAATTCAACGGGGTGCTTATAGAATGTTCTAAATTCTAGATTTGTCACTAAAGCCATTTCCGAGAGGAAGGCCAAGGAACACATGGGTGGATCAGATTCAGGAGTGTCTGCATGAGAAAAAGATTATGAATATGAAGTATAAAAGATCTTGTTTACGGCATGTAATGGATATCAGTGAAGCCCGAGTTGTATGTCAAGATCGCTGTAAATGGAGAAGTTTGATATGACAACAGTAAGTAAAAATATATGGTAGTTTGTATTTCTTTTTGGAGCTAACCTCTGAATCTCAGAGAACAGCTTAGTGATATGTATGTATGTAGGTATGTAAAGCATTTCATAGCTTCATTTGTTTGTGAAAATAGACAAGTGAGCTCTCTTTGTTGTAACCCTAATATTTTAGCTAAAAAAATGTCTTGGACCTGTTGGATTCATTCCTGACTGCACTACTGCACACATCAACGAATGGAACATCAAATAAAAAGCAAAAAATAGGCCTTGTCTAGGCTTTCAAATGACCACACAGTGTTAGCTTCCCAAAGAGATTTCGTTTCCCAACCTACTTCGTTAAGGATTATGATGCTGCTCAACCAAATGATGTGAAGGCAAGTGCGAGCTGGCCCAAAAGCTAATTTGTCCTCACCATTGAGACTGCACCTTTTGTTCAGCATTATACTGAATGACAACCAAAGTAAATAATGTTTAAGATTCACACTATGTCTGTGTCTTCCTCTTGTGATTGTTTCTTTTTCTGCATGAACTTATTGATCATGTAGCTTTGATTTCTTTCAGATGGAATGCGACATCATCATCATGTAAAATTCACTCATCCTCATGTTTAATGTTACATATATGTACAAATTTGTAAATGTGGGTGGGTGTGTATCTTTGTTTGTTACACCTCCCAAATGGTGATGTTGATATTTTTTTTTATAAGGGGGTGTCTGAAGAAATTTGGGGGAGTGTTGGGGGTGTGTGTATAAATCCCTATGCTACTGTTTCGGGGCTGTTGCCGATGAAATGCCAAAGATGAGGGTGCCATTTGCAAACCCTCATAAAAATAGGAAGCGCCTGTCAGCGTAGTCAAAGTAGTTCCCCTCTGCATCAACACACTACTGTTAAAGCATTACAAAGCTGTGAAATACATGGCGATAAAATTTCGTGAGTCTGTGAGGCAAAGAAGGTGGCAATGGCCTGACATGCAACTTAGTCCTTTGGGAAAGTCTCCACCAGAAAATGGTCTAAACACCAGAAAAGGTGATAATCTGTGGGAGCAAGTTCTGGGAAATATGAACAATGTAGCAGAATTTCATAGTCTAACTAGACTATGAAGTTAGACTATGTCTAACTTCATAGTCTAAATGTAGCAGAATTTCATAGTCTAACTTGTTGGACATTTCTTTAGAGGTGAGTGTTGCCATGCAACAGAAGGACCCCATGTCTGCTGACAGTCTTAAGGGAATTCCTGCTGACACACTAACATAATGATGTGAACAATGTCTTTTTCTCATATTTATATATTTTTTGATGAATTAATACAATCTGTTAGCCAATTTTGAAATCTTGTTGATGGCTGAAGTTGCAATTCTGGTTTGAGTGGGTTTCAAAATTTTGTTGACACTATTGTTGAGTTTTCCATAATTTTCTGATGTCATGCATTTAGTTGTGGTTTTATCGTATACCTTCTGATTTTTTGGTCTTTCTCTCTCTTGGCTTACTTGATGCAACATTTCCAAAATCAGAATTAACCCTGAGCAGAGTGCATGGATGTAGCCATCAGAAACAGAGCAACTTCTCTTAAAGCGGAGCAGTTGGCATGCCTGTATTTACTGACATCTGCCCACTGCCAAGCAGAAGACACAGCCAAATACTTTACTATTGGGCATGAAGTAGAGGCTTGTGTGAATTAACCCCAAAAACTGTATGATATATATTGAATGGATGTTCAAATATGTTGCTATGGTATTACAGCATTAGTAGCAATAGGAAATTTTTATGTACTCATCCAAGCATAGATTCTTGTGATGTAGGATAAATAACTGCTGAAATTTGTGCTATTTACCTAGCTAAGGTGTGAAAAAATAGATGTGGCTTCCAAATTAAAACTGATCATAGATTCAGTTATCTCTTCGGTGAATTCTTCTGCATTCAAATGAAAATCCACTAAAGAAACTGGCGTGAAAATTTAGGATGCATTTGAAATGTGTGTGACCAAATAATATTCTAAATCTCTTACTTACAATGAAAAACAAATTAGAGTACTCTGGAAAACTGAAATGTCACTAATTCTGCATTAGAGTATCAACAAATTAAAACCTGTGTACTACTTTGGTGTGTGTGTTGCATTCTAATTGCAATGCTGAAGAAAAAAGGAATCATGACAGGCATACAAATCCTTAACAAGAAAAAAAAATGTTTTGGAGTTTGAGTGTGTTTAAAAGTGCAGGCTTTTGATTCTATATACTGCTGTGCTTGAGTTCAAATATCAATTATCATGGGTGTGATATTTCTCCCTCCTTGTAGCTATTGAATGGCTGCCCCAAAGTATGTGTAGCCTGGTAACAAATCTATGAACTCACCCCATCCACTGAACAGCAGATGGCATGCCTGCATAAGAACATTAAATCATAGTCCATCACAGCATTTGTCTAGAAGTAAAAATACGGTAAAGGTACTTGATATATTCTGTAGTATAATACACTGCTTCTAAACCTGGGAACTTTATTTTTTTAATTCCTTAATTTACTTGATGTTCATGCTGCCCGTGGGGATGCCTGCTACGTGAAATGTATTCAAACTCAGAAATGTTTTCTTCCAGATTCTCTTTTTAACTGAAAAAATAGCTTATATTATTATACTTTGATCTTTAGATGGATCATGTTATATTTAACTTTTCTTCCATCCAGTTTTCCTTAAACTATATCAAGTGTCTTCCTGTGAGTTGTTCTATAGAAATGTCATATTGAGTGTACAGAATTTGATTTTGCTTAGTTATATAATATATTAAAAGGTTGGTATTTATGTCTATTACCTTAAAGGCATAATGTTCGGAAAACAGAGACAATACCTGGAAGCAAACATCTCATTAGAACGCTGAAGAGGAGAAGCATATATTTTCCAGGACGATCTTTTGCATTACATCAGAAGAATTACAACTCTTGCAAAAAACTTCTCTTTCCAAAACCAGAATCCTATTGGTAAGTAATTTTGAAGTTACAGTGTAATGTAAATACATTTCCTTTAACCTGTAAATCACCCTCATAGTATAGTTGAACCCGTATGTAATAAAGTTGAAGGGAAAGTAAAAAATAATCGATATATGGGACATTTTTATAACTGAACAGATAAAAAGGAGCTATATTTGGCATATTACAATGTAGGTTAAAACTAGTCATTTGTAAAATATTTATCAAATAATCGAAGGTAAATAGTACTTGTAAATTAAAAACTATAGTTAGCACTAAAAAATATGAATATCTGCAAAATCTGTAATTAATGGAAAAATTACAGTAACTGCAAGAAAATTTAAATATTGTCTGTTGATATGCATCTGAAATATGACTCAATTGTTGCTTGTTATGATAGCAGCTGCTAATTTTTTCAACTTCCACTAATGCAGTGGTCCAAATGTCTCTAGATGCAAAATAAACTCTTAAGATTTTCTAAACTTTTCAATAGAAAATCTGTTTGAAATTGTTTCCTTTTCTGTAGTGATTTCTTTTTCACTTCGTTGATCATCACTCTTGCCCTGAATATGCTTTTCTATACCCACACTTGTGTTTAGCAGTTCTACCAAGATCTCCTAACCACTGTTCAACATAATATTGAAAAGAAACAACAGAGATGAATTCTTTTTTCCTCAGATGACCCCAAGTTTCATCATCTTTATCACTTTCATTTCCTAAACCTTTCATTTCATTTGCAAATATGTCTTAATTGCTAATCTGTCTTTTCCAAAACAGGCATGTTTCCAGCAGTTTCAAACTGTTCTTTTTGTTAGCTATTCATATCATGTCTGTTGTTTCACTTTTTATATATTGATTAAAATTTACCAAAGTACACCTTTTTCTGTAAAGAAATCTCATATTTTCTATTCTCTGATCCATTGGCTACAGTTTGCTTGTAGTGTTAGGGGGAAAGACGGCCAGTAGCTGTTGATTTTAAAACCTCATTAGTTGTGCAAGCTGTACGAGGTCCAATCAAAAGTTCTGAGACTAGGCTGATATACAACAAAGTACTTACGTTACTTCCCTCAAAGTAGTCTCCTTGGGCAGCGATACACTGCTGCCAGCGTTTTTGCCACTGTTGGAACTGTCTCTGAAAGTCCTGTTCGTGAATCGTGTCAAGCACTGCCTGCTATTCACGCTGGATCTTGTCCATGGTTTCAAAACGGTGACTCTTCAGCTTCATCTTCAAGAACAGAAAGAAGTCGCAGGGAGCCAAATCTGGTGAGTAGGGCAGGTGAGGAAGGGTAGTCATGCTGTTGCAGCTGCTAAACTGGCGTGTTGCTAACACCCTGTGAGCTGCTGCATTGTTGTGATGGAGTAGGAAATCGCCCCTGCACCACATTTCTGGTCGTTTGCACCGAATATCCTCCTTAAGAACCTGCAGAACATCGCAGTAAAAAAGGGCGGTGGTCTGGCCCTGGGGACGAATTAACAGTGCACAACCCCACGAATGTCGAAGAACATGATGAGCATGCTTTTGGTTGCACTCTGGACCTGTCGGGCCTTTTTCGGTCATGTAGATGCCGGGCTCTTCCACTGCCATGACTGTTGTTTGGTCTTCGGGTTGTAACTGTAGACCCAAGTCTCATACCAAGTGATGACCCATGACAGGAACATTGGTTCATTCACCACCTGCTGACGAAGATCTTAACAGAGTTGGACATGGAGCGCCTTCTGTTCGGGATTCAGAATCTTTGGCACAAACTTTGCAGCGATGCGGTGCATGTTCAAAACCGAGGTCAGGATTTCTTGCACTGTTCTGTATGACACATTGACGATGGTAGTAATGTCTTGAATGGTTCTTCGACGATTTTCATGCACGAGTTCTCTAATTTTATCCACATTTTCGGGGGTTTTGCTCGTGGACGGTTGCCCTGACCTCTCGTTGTCCTCCAGTGCCGTTCTGCCACTCTTGAAGCACAAGTGCCACTCAAAATACCTTGCACGACTCATTGCCATAAGCCTGCCACAAAATTTCATGTGTCTCCATTCCTGATTTGCCAAGTTTGATACAGAATTTGATGTTCGCTCGCTGCCCTAGTTTGCAGTCCATACCAAAATCGCAGCTGTATTCTGCACATGTTGCACAGCTCCCGATGTTCACAGAATGATGCCACTCGGCACAATGACTCATGAAGGTAAACTGCCTTGGACCGCTGCTCGCGCATCCGCATACTGCCATCTGTTGGTGAATTACATACCTAGTCTCGGAACTTTTTGATCGCACTACATATAGTTGTCTATAATAATAATAATAATAATGAGAAGAAGAAGTAGAAGAAAAAGAAACTTTCATTTTTTTTCTGCTCATTTCACTGTCAATTGCTTCAATCCATTCAGTAAAAATATCTGAACTCATCCAGGATCTTTATGGACTTTGTAATAGACTGCCAGTTTTCATCTTTTTGAAACATGAATTTCTTGATTTTCTATTAATGAGCAATTTTCTCTTTTGTCTGATCATCCATATTTATGCACAGTCAATCTCTTAGAATTTTTTCTAGTGCTCCAATTTTTTCTTTTAAAAGCTCAAGTTTTCTGTGGCAGTAATTGGTAAAAAAATTTGTTTTGTCATCGTTATACATGTTGCAGAGTCCATGCTGTGAAATGAAGCTGTTGCTGGATTTTAACCATTTTTCAATGGTTTCATCTTCTATGAAAGCACGTTTACCACAAACAGACTTAAAAACAATACCATGATGATGTTTAAAATGCTGCAATCACTCACTGCTTAGTTGAAAATCTTATTTTTGTAAAAACTCGTGAAAAAACTGCCCAGTTACTGGAATGTTTATCCCGTAATTCCTACAAACCACTTGAAAAGAGCGGCTCCCACATGTGTGAATATTCTTTTGAAACCTTTTTCTAACTCTTGATGAAACATCACTGAACTTTTGTTTCACTTCATCCTTTCATTTTAAAACTGGAGAGAGAATTAAGTGGAATGACAAACATTTTGTAACTTAAATTTTTTAAACTCTTCCTTTCCTCCCTAAACTGCTTGTTTCGATTTTATCACCCAGTTCTTAAAGCACTTGTTTAAAGCCACCTTTTTCTTTCATAAGCACACTGCACAGACTACTGAGCAGTGGAAGCACATTGCACAACACCTACTGAAGGGGGGGGTACATTCCTGAAAAGATAAGAAATTTTTAATCACTAGTGTGACATTAACCATGTATCCAGCACCATAAAAACAGGTTCAGGACGCTTGTAAGTGGACATTTAAAGTTATACGTCATTATCAGCATATAGATGCTGTATGGTTTACCGTCTCCCATGGATCCACCATCCAGAAAACTTGAAAATTACATTGCCCTGGAACAGGAATCGAACCTGCGTCTCCCGACTTACTTTTGAGCATACTACCATTACACTCACCAGGACAATGAAGTTCCAAGCAACTGAAGCTAAGAAGATGTAGCTTAAGATCCAAACAACTTTCCAAATGGGCGCTAGTCGAAGCAGTCCCGCTTCATTGTAGCATCAACAACGAGTTTTCGTCCATGTGTAGACGGTCAGTGTAACTCTGATATTGAAGACGGGCGGATTGACCCACCGGAACATTGGGACTTTTCTTGGTGGACCACTTGAGAAATGGTTCACTTTCTAGAATTCTGTTTGTCCAAATTTTTTTGAAACTGATGAATCATTATTTTGATACTTGTGAATAATAACTGCCAACTTTATTTATGCATTATATTTGTGTGAAAAGCTATTTCCTTGAATTTTTTATTTTTTTTAAATGAAGCTAACTACAATTAGACGTAGGTTGTTGAACTTGGAGCCCAGTATCATTGGTAGACCCCTACATTACTTTTCTAATCTTGAAGGAGACACTAGTACCTAATATGACAACCCAAAATCTCCACTCCCTTATCCACAGACTTACACATAGCTCACTCTAACAAGAGATATTTGGAAATTAGTATTCCACCCACGTTTGTCTTAAAAGAAACGATTTACTGGTTCATGGGTCAAAATAATGGGCAGACTTAAAAGGTGCATCTACTGAAGTAGTAGTTACCAATATCAGTAGCTAAATAAATACAAAAATTAATCGCTTAGGAAAATTGTTACATGGCAGCCAAAAATTTTAACCTTCACAATGAATGATCTTCAGTGATTGGTTGGAAATCGGGTCTCTCGTCTAGAGGCTTGTGATTTTGTCAAAACCATACTTTTCAAAGGAAAATAATTGCCTGATACCCCATTTTGAGCATGGTTTGTGAGTGAATTTTTATAAAAAATTTTATTCTTAAATTCTTGTATAAATTTGTTCACCACAAATGTATCTTTCAACAGTTCTCTTTCATCCAGGATCTAATAGAATTGTTTTCATGAGGGGATTTATGAGGTATTGGTCTGTAGGAACGTGTGTTTTTGTAGTGGACTCCAAGACTGAAATTCCCGACCTGTCCGATTGTCTCAATTTACCCGATTGCAGATCAATGCTGAGATGCGCTGGCCCAGCACGGGCTGCATAACAGATACTATGGTTCTGGCATTGAAATTTTCATATTTTAAAACTCTGATTCTGTATGATTTAGCATATGAGTCTTTAATTACACTTTCGAGTTGATAACGAGTACTCTTCTACAATTAGATCTGGAAGAGGAGGGCTATTTATTCTGGGCAAATGACGTAGGGCATGAATTAGTGAGTTTCTACAGAAACACTTCTTCAAGAACTGTATATACTAGAAAGTAGATACCACACAGTTGAAATTTTGCCTCCTCCCACATTAGGCAGTTCCCTGTTAATTTTATCGAGCAACATATGTAGATTGCAATGCAGCCCAATTTTGCCAGATGCTAGGATTTTAAGAAATAAAGTAATAAAATAAAATTGTACAACCATGCTGCAGAGATATGTGTCCTCCTTTCTCCAGTTCAGAAAAACATTGGTTAATTGAAGGTTGGGGGAGTCACAATTTTGGGGCTCCTTCAGGCCTAGGCTCTATTCTGTGATATAAAATCCATACTTGGGCTCTTAAAATTGAGCAAAATACTTCAGGCCTGTAGCCAGGCAGAAAAGTTGGGAGATGCAGTTGATGATTGAGGTTGGGCAAAAGATATAAAGGAGGTCAGGCATTGAACTGTAGTGCGAGTTTCTAGGTCGAGCAAAAGAAAATGCCCGGCTTAGCCCTCTCTTGCCAAACTCAGCACTGTTGCAGATCATAGCAATAAATGGGAAGCAAATCCCTGGAACAAGTAATTCTTCAGCAATATATGAAAGGATGTGGGTTCGATTCCTGTTCCATGGTGATGCAATTCTCAAGGTTTCTGAAGGGTGGCGACATGAGAAACAGTAAAATGCACAGCCTGTGTATACCGACAATGATGTGTATATGATTTTCATCTACTTGTGAAGAATTATTTCTTCTTGTGATTTGCTTCCGTAGAGATTAAGGGACTAAACAAGGTGAGGGGAGGGATAGAAAGACAGCATTGCTCAGGAGATGTAGGTGTGGAAGGTGGGATAGGGAAGAAGAGTAAATCAAGAACTGGAACATTCTTGTCTTCATGCAAACTGATCTATCTATAAGGGGAGACATGGGGTGTTACCAATAACAGATAATCCCTAGTTTTCTGATGAAAGAGGAAGGGGATAAAAACTGGGTGAATGCCATGTACAGGGTGAGCCAAAAGTCACTGTGCACCTGGCAAGACAATACACGTACAACAACTACAAGTGTACCTGGTACAATAAATGCTGGGAATGGTGTAGAACACATGTCTGAACCTGTTCTCAAAGACACACGACAGGTCCAACGGAGAAATGTTGATTACTGTGGACTGTTTTGGCTGTTCACATATCCCGACAAGTGGAACAGCACCTCGTTGGAATAAAACATGACGCCCAGAATATCCTCTTCATTGTCATTAATGAAGTCCTTGAAACATTTCCATGCGCTTATCGTAGTCTGTGTTTCGGTTCATGCACTGTTCTGATTTTGTATGGGTAGAGAGAGCTGCAGTTGCATCTTCAGTACTCTATGGATGCTGCTGTATGACACACCTGCTTGTTGTGCCAATCTGATTTCTTTGGACGTTTAGTGATGCGAATGGAAATATCCTCCATCTTTTCCTCTGGTAACACTCGCAGCCTACCGCTTCTCGCAGCATATCTCACTGATCAGATTTTATGAAACTTTTCAATTAACTGCCTCACTGCATTGCGATGGGGTGCTTTAGTATTCAGAAATTGTTCTCTGTAATTAAATTTCACTTCATCCGTATATTTACCTCCACTACAAAACACATGTTCAATCAGAAATACTCAACCCTCAAACACCACCACCATGTTCAACCGACTACTGTGACGCCTCACTATTGACTGATTCAATCACAGCCTGACACCTGAAATACCTGCTGCATTGCTCAAGGTTGTGTAACGCCACCCCAAACATTCTCCATTCACCACAATATTGCATGTATGTGCGCAGTAACTACACTTTATAGATTTCTTATTATTATTTCTTATCACAGTACGTCAGGTGCACAGGGACTTTTGGCTCACCCTGTTGTTTGCTGATAACTATGCTGAACTATGATATATGTGGTTTCTCTCTAAAAAAAGAAAATCATATAATATGCAGTTTGAATATAACAAGAGAGAATATTACAAGCTTTGGTTTATGAGGAACTTTGTATTATGTGAACTCATTATATCTGGGTGAGTTCCACTGTATAAATTTTATTCTTGTGCAGTTAATCCAAGTTCATACTGCTGTGAAATCTATTTCTTTCATTGTTCATTTTTCCCACTTTCCGAGAGGAGTGACGTTTATTAGTTGTACATTATTACAAAACCAAACCCTTTTACTGTGCAATAGTGGCAATTTAATGCACGATATAAATCACAATGATGCAATAAACCTAAAACAAATGTTAAGAATTGAATTCAAAGCATTGAGAGCAGGCCTTGATGACAGTCAATAAAAGGGCAAAAATATATGTTAATAAATTAACTCAACAGAATAAGGGACTTTTTCAATGAATAAAATAAATATTTCGTTGAGCAGAGTTAATTAGTTTTACTGTATAACATTATGATCTTGTTACATAATACTGCAAACCAGAAAATTAATTATAGTTAGTTGATGTGTAAAACTTGCACTGCCTACAAAAGAAAAAAAAAAAATACGTATTGGTCTCTTTTTCTGTTGAAATATTTGTAAAATTTACTTCTATGATAGATAAAACACACAGATTATGGCATTTACTTAGGAATAAATGGATGTTATTATTAATGTCAAATTTTTGGGTAGTAACCCTACCCTTCATTAAGACTACACTATAGTACGTGTTGCCAACCTTGGGTAAAACTCCAACCTTTTAGTTCCTCTTCTCTCAATTTCAAGACCTTCTAGCAGTTTTCTCTTGAAGAAATGTTGTTGGTGGGTCAGAATTTCTACCGAGTCCCACAGTACTTTTATTTTATGTCCAGTAGATTGAACATGTCTATCCAGGCCAGTTTTGTTTGTCATGTTTTTAACAGTTGCTTTATGTTCTGTCAGCCTGTCTCTCCTACAGAGCTGAGACCAAATTTACTTCTTCCCTAACTAGCCAAAATCTGCAGGGAGTCATCTGGTTTTCTAGCTAACTTTCTCAAGGCCTGAGTCAATCATTTTCTACGTATATGCTTTGTTTCAGCACTCTTTGGCCAAATATAGTTTGTTTTTTTCTAATAAATAAACTCGCCCAAACAATTATAGACACTAAAAGTACCTTACAGCTACCAGTTTAGTATTCATTATTTACCTTTATTCCTGTTGAAGTCTGTGGCCATCTTGAATATCAGTCCTTTATTGATGAAATAATAGTGAAGATCAAAATTGTTTTGCATAATAGATTATTGTAAGTACACCAAGTTTGATGAACAAATTCTTTTATTTCTGTGATGCCCTTTGTCCAATGAGTGCTGGGAGCTTCTAATTGGCTCCATCACCGTCTCCATTGTACATGCTAGTGTTTTGGGATGTTTTAAAAATTGTGAGTTGGTTTGAGCTGCTGCCTGTTGGCTTTTTGGGGCAATTTCTATTCTTTCATGTATAATGTACTATGGTTGTTGAATACGTAGGTGAATCAAAAAGTAAGTTACACTTAGCATCATCTGGGGTGGGATTGCAGTCAGACCATGTGTGCTTGGGAGCGAAGTAGAGAGTACGCCAGAGCTGCCGACGGGAGGGGTTTTAGTTCAGTAACTGAGTAAGACCTGTGCAGGAGGCAGTTTGTAGTGGCATGTCAACTGGATTCTTACTCCAAATTGGAAGTGCCAGGAACCATTCGATTTTTTGTGCGCTAAGCGCCTAAATTGCATTGACATCCATCGTAAAATCTCTGCTGTATACAGGGAAAATGCCATGACTTGCCCGGCAATTGTTAAAGTGGCGCCAACAATTTGAAAAGGGTCGCACAAATTTGATAGATGAATACTGTGAAGGCAGACTATCAATATGCAGCACTCCAGAGCATGTTGCCTGCCATTGAAATGATACAGGATAATAAGTGTATCAAAATCAAGGAAATTGCCAGTACGTTAGACATTTCGTACAGGACTGTGCATTTATGAGCAGCTGGGATTTCAGAAATTGTGTGCAAGATGGGTGCCATGTTTACTCACCAACCAATGTTTCCTGTCATCTTTGGCTCTTCTGCAATGGTATGCTGCTGAGGGTCACAATTTTTTTTTTGTAGACTCGTCACAGGTGACGAAATGTGGTTTCACCATTTCACCCCTGAAACCAAACGATCATCCACGGAATAAAAGCATGTCACCTCCCCAACAAGGAAGAAATGCAAAGGCGAGTCCAGCAGTCAGTGGGAAAAGGTCATGGTGACTGTTTTCTTTGACTGTGAAGGGGTGTTGTTTGCATAGAATTTCTGCTAAAAGGGACAACTATCAATGTCAACTCATATTGCCAAATGCTATGAAATTTGCAAAAGGCAATCAAGGACAGACACCAGGGTAAGTTGAGCGAAGGTGTCATTCTGCTGCATGACAACACCTCACCCCACACAACATGGAAAACAAAGGAATTGCTGCAATCGTTCAAGTTGGAGGTGTGGCAACATCCACCATACAGCCCCGACTTATCCCTGTGTGACTAACATTTGTTCAGTAAAATGAAACAGGACCCTAGTGAACAATGATTCCAAACTGACGAGGCTGTGAAAACTGTGGTGCACCAAACTGGGAGACTTTTTCTGTACAGGTATGGAAAAGTTAATCACACATTCCAGTAAATGTTTACAGTCCTTAGGCGACTATGTCGAAAAATGAATAAATGCTGTACCTTTAAACCAACATACATCCCCTGAGTATATCTCTTTGTTTTTTTTATTCAACAGTGTAACTAATTTTTTGATTTGCCCTCATGTCTTTATGGATGCATGCATGTGCGATGCTAAAATAAACAAGACTGGTTTATGTCCTGGTAATATCTCCGTGTGCAAATTGCTGATTACACAGTCCTGTTGACAGAGAGCAAAAGTGAGTTGCAGAGTATGTTGTACCATACGTACAAAGTTTGTGTGAAATTCAGTCTAAATACGTGAAAACCCAAAGTTATGATTTTTGAGCCAAGAGCTACTAGTAATAAATGCAGGATCAGTCTAAATGGCACAGAGATAGGCCAGGTGAATGAATTTGTATATTTATGAAGCATGTTTGATAGTGAAATCAGTAGGCAAGTAAATTCATCTTTGAAAGTTATAACTGCCTTAGGATTTCCAGGACTGATGGGTTCTCTAAAAGGTCCCAAATAGCTGTGTGTGGAAGTGTAATTGTTCCTACTCTGATGTACAACAGTGAAAACTGAATACTGCAGAAGAAATATAGGAAATATCATTGGCACAAATGTGCCATATTTTCATTGTTTCCCATGAAGCTACCTCTTTGGAAAACTTTAAGATTACATTGTCCTGGAGAGGGAATTGCACCAGCACCTCCCAGTTTCCATTCAAGCTATCCATTACACTCCCCAATATGAAAAAGTTCCAAGCAACTGAAGCTAAGCGGGTGTAACTTAGAAATCTGGAGTACAGTTCATATTTGTGCTGTTTGAAGCAATCTGTGCTTCCTCATAGTGCCAACACGACTTTTTCTCATGTCCTGGTAAGCATGCAGATCCCAATTTCTGAGAACATTCCACATAACAGTGGGAAACAAATCTCCCTGAGGAAATAATTCTTCACATGCACGTAGAAGGCAATACAAATGTCATTGGTGGCAATCAAATTTTCACTGCTTTCCATTTCTAAAGAGGGGGTTACATGGAAGACAGTGAAAATACAGCACATTTGTGCCAACAATGATGTTTGTATTGCCTTCCATGTATATGTGAAGAATTACTTCTTCAGAGAGATTCGTTTCCTACCAATATGTAAGAAACATAGGAGTTGCTTGTGTGCTGAAGAGATGTTACTTACGGGGGGATAACGAGGTTATGGCAAGACATGTTCTGATCATGTGAGGAATAAAGATGTATTACAGTTGTGTAATGTGAAGCAAAATCGGTTAGTAAGGTGGAGATAAATATTCTGAGCCATGTTGAAAGAACAAGTACTGCACGATGCTAAGAGAATTTATTCAGCCCAAGTGGCAAGAAAGAAAGGTAGAGCATACATGGCTTTTACATGCATGCACTACCTTTCTTTAACAGTGTAAAAGCCATGTATGCTGCTACTACCAGCATACATGGCTTTTACACTATTAAGTAGATTCCCAGTAACACCATATTCATTCAATACCTTCCACAAAAGTGTCCTATTTACTCAGTCTTAAGCTTTCTCTAAATCTATGAAGGCAGCAAAAACTTTCTTACCAACAACCAGATACTTTTCAATCATCATGCGTAATGGAAAAATTTGGGGCCTTTACCAGGCATAAAACCACTCTGAACATCCCACACTTTCTCTGATGTCAGACCCCGTACTTTTTCAATTTAATGACCTTGCCAAACACTTTCCCTGGCACACTCAGTAGGCTAATACCATGATAGTTCTTGCAGTCAGTCTGATCACCTTTTCTCTTATACAAGGGAACAATGATAGCATCTTTCCAATCCCGAGGGACCATTCCTAACTCCAAGCACGTTAGAACCGTGCAAATTTCAGTTAACCAGTCAATTACAGAGTCACCACCATATTTCAACATCTCGGCAGTCATGCCATCAACTCCCGGAATCTTATCATTCTGAAGAGATTTTAGAGCTTTACACACCTCTTCTCTCGAGATCCGTCCTGTGCTTCCATCCTTCCCTGTGACATCATCTGCTTCTGCATCACCTTTGCTTTCCTGATCTAATAACTCACAGAAGTATTCATCCCATCTTTCACTTAACTCATTGGGCTCCCATATCATTTCCCTGATCCTATTATTCACATACCTTACAACTTTGTTTCCCCTATTTTTCCTAATTCTCACGTACTTCCAGAAAGTCTTCCTATCTTCCCAAAAAGCCACTTCATGCCTTTCTACCCTCTCCTTCCTATCGTTTGCCTTACTCTGGTGAACCAGCCTAGCGGCTTCACACTTCTTACAGTGATATTCATTCACAGAAACTCTACCTTGCAACATCCCCAAATAGACTTCCTTCTTTCTCTTTACTGCCTTTTCAATCTCACTATTCCACCAAGCATCACCTCTTTTGTTACCCACTGTTGTGGTGCCACAGTTCTCTTCAGCATCAGTGACAACACAGTTCTTAAAGCATTCCCATTTCTTTTCTGCATCCCTCTCACAAGACTTCATCTCCTTCAGTTGTTATGAGTATGAGGATTATAAAGATATTGACGTTAGAGATAAGTGTCCCAAAATGATAGAACCACTCGTGCATACTGTCATTTAATGCAAATGTTACTGCAGCTGCGCAGGCAGATTGTTGCCGCAGGACTTGTAGGTGCAAGAAATGCCAATCATTTCAGTACGTTAGAACTGCGTAGTTGGAGTTCTTTAACGGCAACCGAAAGTTTACGCGACATGGGCCGCGGAAAGCCATTGATGGCGCCCAAGCAACGGAAAATTGATGCATTATACCGGAACAAACTATCCATTCGAGGTATTGAAAGGTGTATTAATCGCTCCCATCATGTGGTTGCCCATTATTTGACATAAAATGGATTGTACGGCAGCAAGAAATCTACTGGCAGTCTTTCAGTTTTGACTTCACGTCAGAAAAGGTTGATTATGTGTCGGATGAGTAACTCAACATCCAGTATCAGGCAAGTCTTGTCTGCTGTGGACATAAACGTATCGAAATCAACAGTACATCGTGTTCTAAAGAAGTGTCCATTCATCCGCCATCGGAAAATGCGGTGCCGCCCTAAGCTAACTCAAACACATAAACAGAAAAGACGTAACTGGGCTGAATACCATATGTCATGGACTCAAATTCAAATGGCATAAAGTTATTTGGAGTGATGGAAAGAAGTTTAATTTGGATGGTCTAGATGGGTGGAAGTATTATTGGCACAACCTTCGAAAGGAAGAATCGAGTTACTCTAGGTGCCAACAAGGTGGTGGAGGTATAACCGTCTGGGGGGGCATTCAGTGGATGTGGCGAAACACCATTAGCCATTCTCACTGGACACTTGAATGCTGTGAGTTACCAGCAGCTGTTGAATGAGCATCTCCTGCCGTATTTTAAATCATTAAATGACTCTGAAGCTCAGTTTGAACATGATAATGCACGCCCTCACACTACGAACTCGACCTGGGAGTGGTTTCTTGCAAATGGAATTCCTGTCATGGACTGGCCTGCATGTTCTCCAGTTCCTATAGAAAACATGTGGCCAGCTGCCACATGTAAGGTTTATGCACATGGGAGGCAATTCAACAGTGTTACAGACCTGCAATGTACAATTTTGAAAGCTTGGGACAATATTTCCCTACAGCAGTGCCAGAAACTAGTGAACTCCATGCCAAAACATGTGTTTGATGTCATCCAGCAAAATGGAAGTTTTATTGGCCGTTAAAAATCTGGTTTGACACATATTTGTGAGAGTGGTTCTATCTATCTTTTTGGAACAGTCCCCAGTTTAACATATTTGTTTGGAACCCTCAAACAGGTACATGTTTTATTATTTCACTTTTATTTTGGTGCACACGTCTCACTGCATGATTACTTATATGTACACTTGTACAATCACTTGATTGAATTACATTTTGTTATTTATCCACTTTCTCCTGTAGCTCTATCATTTTGGGACACACATTATAGATTTATTATATACCTATTTTCATTTTCTCTATTGTGATGCATCTGAGTTTGTGAGAAAATTTTGTTTTCTGTAATTTGCACTATTTTTTATTTACATCACCTTTCCTACTGAAGTTTAAAGATTGTGCATGTTGAGTTGTCATTGTGTACTGTTGTTATTATGTGATATAAAATTTTTATGAAGTTTTGTTTCCTTTCTCTTACAGGTAATTGAGTGCCTGAATTAGAATGAAATTTTGCTAATTTTTAAAATTTCTGGCCATGCAACAGGATGGAAAAAAACTTTTCACTGTACAAACAGTTTTAACTCTTTCATTACTTTGTTAGTGAAAACTGCCATACACTGAACAAAAACTTACAGTGAAATCCTCATACAAGCTCAAGGAATGTGAAATATGTCATTATTTATTTTTGTGAGTTATCAGCAATCTCTTTTGCATGAAAATGAACAAAAAGTTTTTATACTATAAATGTTCCTGCATTTAAAAGCCAGCCTGATGTGATCTGCACTGTTTAATGAAATTAAAAATATTTATTTTGTAAGTTTGTCTTTTAATGTGTCAGTGCATTTACCTGGTGTCACATTTTAAGAAAACTAACAACATACTGTCACATACCTGCCAACATTGACCAGGGCACTGTCAGTAGCAACTCGTACTGTTACGCGGCGTACGTAACCGCTACTTTTGACCGTGATAAAGTAATTTCTTACATGCTTCTAAATTGCTTAATTTACAGTTGTTTTTTTTAAATATAACTAATTTACTATTGCTTTTGAGTTATAATTTAATTTACTGCTGCTTTCTCAGCTGGGTGAGGAGTTTATATTTCATGGAATTTATAATTTATATAGTACAATGCTCAAATGGCTCAATGCAACTTTTTATCTAGTGAACTACAGGATTATTTGAAACAATGAAAATAGCAAACTTTAATGCATTAAAGTAAAATTAAAGGAGCTTACCTTATTTTTTTCTGTTGTACTCTGCCAAAATAAGTTTCCTTTTTTCAAAACGAAAGCAATATGGATGTTTGTCATGCAGCGTTGATGTAAAAAATGCACTGTGCTGTTCAACCATACTTATTTCTGAGCATTCCCATTTCACTCATTTTTTATGGCTTTGTATTCAATTGGAAAGAACTATCAGAATATCCAACAGGTAAAGATACATTATTTTGCTATATTTGTTGAATTAATACCAGCATTTCCAAAAAAATTGCCTCCCTTTAGCAATAATAAATACCACCATAAAAAAACTTTTCTTGACAACTTTATTCCCTCAGTTATAATGGACAACCAACAACTTAAATATCTGGCTGTTTGCTTTTAATATAAGCTGCTACACCTTTGAAATGGCCAGTCATAGTGCTCGCGTTATTACAACAAAAGGATGCGCAATTATTCCACCCTATGCCCAGTCTCGTTTTTTCAGATTCAATTAATTTAAATACCGTATATACTCGCGTATAAGTCAAGAAATTTTGGGACAAAATGAGAGCTTCAAAGTAATGGGGTCGACTTATACGCGGGGTCTAAAAAAATCGTAAGTCCAAAAGTTCTTCCCGTGAGGCAAAAGGCAATCCATCCATCCCCCCCCCCCCCCAAAAAAAAAATGCCAATGCGGTATTAATTACGAAATCGCAACACTCCGAAAGAATAAAAAAGAAAGAAAGAAAGAAAAAACGCCGATGTGGTAGAATTACGAAATTGCAAACCTAAGAATTTCTCCGCGCTTTGAGAAGTCTCCTCTCTCCTGGCTTTGTGTATCCACAGCGCAGTCACAGCCGCGCATAGAAAGCTCTGCCCTTCCGACTACCAGTTGATTGCACTGATCTTCGACGTAACGGCAAAGAATATCACGTGAAGCGTTTTTCTTTGGTAACGGAGCCGCGCGACAGCCAGTGTTAGGTGTTGCTTGTTCTTAATCGCACGTGTCTCGCTTCTATTATGGGTGACACGGATTTTGTAAAGAAACGGATGTCCTATAACGCAGGATTCAAGTTGAAAGTGGTTTCTTTTGCAGAAAATACTAACAACTGTGCTGCTTCACATCAATTTGGCATTAACGAAAAACTGATTCGAGATTGGCGTAAAAAAACCCGGACTTGGTGAAAATCCCAAAAGCGCAAAAGGCGCTGCGCCGTGGAACGACATCTTTCCCAGAGCTGGAAAGTGTCTTGAATGATTGGATTGTGGGCTGCAGACAAAATGGTTACATTGTAACACGAACTGGTATATGTTTGCGAGCAATGAAGCTCGCAAAAGATGAAAAGTTTGCAGCCACAAATAACACTTTTCGTGCCTCACCAGGTTGGTGCACAAGGTTCATGAACCGCTATGGGTTGTGTCTATGCCAGCGCACCAAAATTGCACAAAAGTTACCTCGTGACCTCGAAGCAAAGATAATGGAATTTCAAAAGTACGTAATTCAAAAGAGAAAAGAGACTGCTTTTGAACTTTCCCAAATAGGGAACATGGATGAAACCGCCATGTGTTTCGACCTTCCTGGAAATAAGACGGTGAACCAAAAGGGCGAAACAAATATCTTGATCAAAACGACTGGCCACGAAAAATCCAGTTTCACGGTTGTTCTTTCCTTTTTGGCCAACGGCAGTGAGTTTTTGCGTTTGAAAATAATTACCTCCGGTAATTATTTTCAAACGCAAAACTCTGCCAAAAGCGTTGTCTTTTCCGCCTGGTGTGCTCGTTTGTGGCCCTTGAAAAAGGATGGATGAACGAATCCGGAACAATTGACTGGTTACAGAATATGTGGAACAAAAGGCCAGGTGCACTTTTGAGGAAACCTTCTCTTTTGGTGTGGGATATGTTTGTTGCACACCGTTGTGCAGAAGTGAAAAAAACTGCAGAAAATTCAAAAACAACTCTTGCTGTCATCCTAGGTGGGTTGACATCTGTTCTTCAACCACTAGATGTCTGCTTTAATAAGCCCTTCAAGGACAATGTGCGGAGGTATTGGGCAGATTGGATAAGTTCCGATTTGCAGACTGAAACCAAGGGCAGAAATCTAAAGAAGCCGGATATCGTTTTGATTGCGCGATGGGTCAAGGATGCTTGGGATGCGATACCTGCGGAAATGGTCGTGAAATCATTCAAGAAATGTTGCATTAGTAACAAACTTGATGGCACAGAGGATGATGAGATTTTTATGAGTGATGAAGACAGTGATTCTGATGACACAGGCATAGATGGGAATACTGATGTTTATGATGACGCGCCGATGACGGAGAAAGACTTTTTTGAACTGTTTTGAGAGTCTGACTCGGAATCGGATTTTTTTTTTTTTTTTTTTTTTTGATTGGAGGTTTAACAACCACCGTGAGCAACTCAATGGGCTATAAGCAGTCGCCTGTCCCTAATTTAGGGTCACTGGTTCCAGGGAAGGGAGAGAGCCAGTGCCGTAAGACAAACACAACATCCATGCCTCACCGGGATTCGAACCCGGACCCCGTTCGGACGAATGATCAGAGGCCATCGCTTAGACCACTGCGCCACCGGGGCGGTGAATCGTATTTTGAAGGGTTCCGATGAAGTTTTTGGGTATGCAAATTAAATTTAGTATTATATATATAATTTTTTTCGTTTTCAAATGTTTTTGAATAAATTCATTGAAATTTTTTTTTCTCATTCCGGGATCGACTTATACGCGAGTTTCCGATTTCTTACGATTTTTTCCTCTGAAAGTGGGGGGTCGACTTATACGCGAGCGACTTATATGGTACTCCTTCTCCAATATTATCAGAAGAATCTAATAATGAAAGCAAAGTGGTTATGATTTGGCCCTTTTCATGAGCATAATAGCTAACAACCAGGGGATATAGCTTTTTGGCCTCGATGTCATTGCTGTTATCAGTCGCTAATGCAAATAAATTATTTTTAAGTATATCACAAATCTTAGATTTACTGGAATCCGCCATTGTGCGAATGATGGCACTTGTTTTTGTGTGCCCACTGCTGTATTTCTTAGCACTAATAGAGTCTGGAAACATTTTTGTGAACAATGGACCTGCATGATCTGAAACCGAAATCGGAATATTATGTTCAATTAGAAATCTTGCAAAAGACTTTCGAATCATACAGTACTAAAATCATCATCTTTAGTACAAAATAATGAAACACTGTGATTTGAGGCTTTACTTTTCACAAATTCCACATGTTTATTGCTTGCAGTGTGGCGTCAACAATTGTGTCGTCCCCCGTGAACCACAGAAAAATTCAAAGTACATACCGTACAATAGGTATATCCGTCTTTCTCCGATGATGCAACAATACAGGGCCACTGTTTGGAATATTCCTTTTTAAATTTCTGGCAATTCTTCAATTTTTTTGGTGGCACTGAAGCTGTTGCTTCATTCTGGACGCTTTTTCAGGAAACGATCCATCTTTGTGAAGAAGAAACACCCAATACAACAACCGTACACGCTAATAAAGCGAACTTAGCACGTGCAAAACTCGAAGTCGATTCACAGACGCGTGCCTAACGTCCTGAGACAACGTGAGCAGAATAGGTAACATTTGCCAGATTTCAGTTCAAAACTACCACCAGTAACAATCAATCTGATGCGTTCGGAATCCCCCAACGCTTGACCAGAGCGAATTCCAGCACGTGAGCATGCATTGCGCGAGTCTCCACTTACCACATGATAATACTGTTACACCAATTCCAGTTTATGACAAAGAGCATTTATATACATGTAAGGTCAGGTGATGCGTAACATCACAGCCTCTCCTTGACAAATGTCAACCCTGCCTTCTCGTGGTGCATCCTGTTCCCACTAAAGGGGCTCTGAAGACCGCCAATAGCGGTATAACTATACCATCGGCATTAGAGGAAATGCCATCCCACACTCACCAACCCGCTTGGCCAGCGTGGTGAGTTATGGCCAAACCCCTCCAAAATAACTCCACAACTTAAATCTTGGCCCTCAGTCTCCAGCAGCTGGAATGTACCTGGCCAAGGCAGCGGCCAGTGCGACATGAAGGCAGAGGGTGCTAAGAATCCCCGGAGGACCGGACTAGGCTGCCATCTGATGCTGAACTTGGCTACGTATAATGGACGCTCCCTATCTTCTGATTCAAGGCTTCTTGAATTGGAAGAGGAACTACAAAGGATCAAGTGGAACATCGTCGGGCTAAGTGAGGTAAGGAGAAAAGGAGATCTCATTGAACTGAAAAGTGGACATCTCTTCTACTATTGTGGGACAGATACTGGCAGAACTAGTGGTGTTGGATTTATAATAAACAAGAAACTGAAGGATAAAGTTGTAGAAGTTGAAAGTTCCTCTGACAGAGCTGCACGACTCGTTACACAACTCTCGAGAAGATACCAGGCTCAGATTATTCAAACTTATGCACCCATCACAAGTCATCCTGAGGAAGAAATTGAAGAATTTTATGAGGAAATTCGTCATCTAAATAATAAAGGTAAGCAGCACTTGAAAGATAATTATGGGAGATTTCAATGCAAAAATAGGGCAACGGCAACAGAATGAAACTTCAGTAGGTAAATTCGGTCACAGCAACAGCAACCAGCGTGGAAATACTCTCGTTGAGTTTGCAGAGGCAGAAGGGTTTTTCATCTTGAACTCCTTTTTCAAGAAAAAGCCACACAGGAAATGGACATGGAGACATCCAAATGGGACGACAAGTGAAATTGATTTTATTATGTGTAAAAAAAATTTGTCATAGAAGAATGCAGTGTGCTAAACAAGTTCAACACAGGTAGTGACCATTGATTGGTGAAATGTAGGATGCACCTCAACACTAAACTCGAACGTGGCAAGCTCATAAGACAAACAAAATGTATTGACATAACCAACCTTAAAAAACACCATATAATACCTTCAAGTTAGAACTGAAGAACAGATTCTCTGCGTTAGAAGGCCTAACATCAGAAGAAGTGGATATTTCTGAAGTTAACAGAAAAGTAACCAAAGCTCTTATGGAAACAGCAACAAAAGTAGCTTGATCTAAGAACAAGTTACATGTGAACAAATTATCAGGAAAAACCAAAATGTTGATGCAAAAGAAGAGAGATGAGGACAACTAAAGAAGATGTGACTTCCAAAGTGGAATATATAAAGCTATGCAAGACAGTACGAAAAAGTATCACTGAAGACTTAAGGAAATTCAACTGTGAACGAGTGAGGAAAGCAATTGAAAACAACCAAAGCCTAAAGATAGCAAAGGGACATCTCAGTAAGGGAAGAAAACAGATTATGGCACTGAGAAAAAAAGATGGTTCTGTAACAAGAAATAGAGGAAAATTTTTGACAAGAGTGAAAGATTTCTACTCCAAATTATATGAAAGGGATGATACATGTACTACAGACATCATGAAAGGTACCAGTACCAGTTCTTCCAGTCCTCCCAGCAGAAGTTGCTCATGCAATCAAGAACATGAAGTGGGGAAAAGCTGCAGGAGAAGATGGAATTACTGTAGATATCATACAAGAAGCAAGTGGAGAAATCGAAACGGTACTCGCCCAAATTTTCACTCAATGCCTTAATGAAGGGAACAGCACTACAATGATCCTGCTACATAAAAAAGGTGATATTGAGGAACTCAGGAACTACAGACCTATCAGCCTCCTATCAGTGGTTTATAAAATCTTCACTTAAGTTCTTTCACACCATTTGAAGGTAACACTGGACATGGCTCAACCGAGAGAACAAGCTGGATTCAGGAGTGGCTACAGCACAATAGATCATATCCACGTATTGAGAGAACTAATTGAAAGAGCGAGGGAATATGAACTTCCATTGTGCATGGCTTTTATCGATTATGAAAAAGCCTTTGATTCGGTGAAACCATCAGCAGTTACAATGGCTCTGAAATCCTGCAGTATTGAAGATGCATGCATTAATACTATTAATAACATCTATGAAAATGCAAGTGCAAAGATTCGGCTGTTTGAAAATACAACACACATAAAAATTGGAAAGGGAGTGAGACAAGGTGACAACATATCTCCGAAGCTCTTTAATGCCACATTGGAAAATGTCTTTCAATCACTGAACTGGGAAAACAAAGGGATAAAGGTTAATAGAGATTATCTAACCCACCTTCATTTTGCTGATGACGTAGTCATTTTTGCAACTAGCCCATCAGAGCTGCAGAGTATGATCCAGGAGCTTGCTGACAAGAGTAAAAAAGTGGAATTAAAAACTAACTTTCAGAAGACCAAAGTGATGTACAATGCTTTTACAAGAAATGAAGATTTATCAATTGATGGAGAAAAGCTGGAGATAACAGACACGTACATTTATCTTGGACAGTAGATATCAAATGAGGTCACATTGATGAAGAACATAATCGGCGTACAAAACTTGCCTGGAGAGCTTTTGGAAGAAACAGCATAATTTTCAAGAGCAATATGCCATTATGTCTTAAAAAGTGTTTGATCAATGCATCCTTCCAGTGCTTACGTATGGTGCAGAGACGTGGACCTTAACTAAAAGAGACATACAAAGGCTGCAGCCAACTCAAAGCAGCATGGAGAGGTGCATGCTTGGTGTAACCAGGAGAGATAAGAAGAGGAAGTCATGGATCTGAAAAATGACACGAGTGGAAGACATCATGATCAGAGTTAAATCGCTGAAATGGCAATGGGCTGGACATACTGCCAGAAGGACAGACCATCGATGGACAGCCGAAATTTTAGATTGGATTCCAAGGGACAGGAAAAGACCCAGACCACATGGGAGATGGGTGGATGAAATTCGAAAGTATGCGGGTGTGACATGGAGGAGACTGGCACAAATAGACCGTTGTGGAGGAAACTTGGGGAGACCTTCGTCCAGCAGTGGATTGATAATTGTTGACGATGATGATGATGATATCCTGAAATATTAGCCGAAACACTAATTTTGAAAAACAAAAGAAAATTCGTAGACTCGTCCGTAGTTTCAACAGTTCCGTAGTCAGGTGACTGAATCCATAGAAACTACGGACATTCTGTAGTAGTTGGCAGGTATGCTGTCATATTTAGAAACTCCAAAGTCCCACCTGCAAGTATCACTCAGTATTATTTTAGTATTGGTTTGATACACACCAAAGTTTTGACTTTGTTAGGGCCACTTATTAGAGATGGGCTTAATGGTGACTTTAAACAGTGATAAAATCCCGTTTTGTAACAGGGGTGGAGCTGCATAGTAGTAAGAATGGGCAGTCACCCCCATTCTTACTACTATGATTGTTGTAACAATGACAAAATCGCCATTTGTGATGTGGATACAATACAAAGAAGAAACTGGGCAGAGGACCACTGTCACATATAATGCTCTTGTTTGCCGCATACACTTTTTCTCAGCACATCAGGTTACTGAAAGGGAAGATTTTTTTTAGTTTTGTTTGTTGTAGCCATACAAGGACTGATGAAGAAAAAAATACCTGAACTTTTTAACTGGATAAAAAAAATAATTGGAACATAGGGTTAAAAAGTGCAAATATAATGCACCATGAGCAAGATGGAACTGATCACTGTACTTTGTGTAAATAATAAACTGGAGCACAGCACTGTATTCATAATATAAAATTATTGAATTTAAAAAACAAAATGGTTTTAAAAGACATTGCTTCAAAGTTTTTTTTTTTTCTTGTTTTGTTGTACATACTAGAACATCAGCTCAAGTTTCTGTTTGCAAACAAGCCTTGCTTTCTTAGCAGTTCCATGGCTGCATTTGCACAGCATCAATTGCTTGAATTTTCTTTCTGCTGATATCTTTCCCTTCCCATTTCTTTGTCACTTTTTTTTTATTCCCTCAGATGACAATTTTATCCATCATGCTGAAAGAACATTCAGCCTTAGAGCCATGAATGCATGATAAAAAGCTTACACTATTTTAGATAAATGGTGTAACTCTGAGAATATGAATACTTTTAAACACTATGTATCAGTTCTTACAAATTTTCCAATTTCGTTACTTCCGTTTTTGGAAAATTTTCCCTCTCTTATCAAACTTAAATGCAAACATTTAACAACACAGAATAGTGGAAACATCATGGGATGAAAAAAAATTACTCTTACGGGAGAAATCTTCACTCTGTGCGACTTCCGTTTCCGGAAAATTTCACCCCATTTTTAAGCTAAAATACAAACATTTATGGAATAAAAGGTTAGATAACAGTTGTACTGGGCAGAAAACACGTCACAAGAAAAAAAAATTAGCTTATGACAGCAATCTTTACTCTGTCTAACTTCTGTTTTCGAAAGACAGAATTCTGTCTTCAAATGCGAAAAGGACACCCCATCCCTCGAAATTCTGTTCAGTTGTTCATCAGTCATGAAAATGGCCCAAATGATAATGGAAAAGGAATTCTTGAATCCACAAAAGAATCTCATGCCTGAATATTACAGGGAAATCTTAATGGCATCTTAACTTCTGTTACTGGAAATAGTTGCCTACAGTTCCATTCCAAAATACATTTATGCAATAAAATATTTAATGTTACTGCACAGAGGGAACATTGTGAGAAAAAAGAAATTATGATGGGGGGGGGACTTTACACCATTTAATTCCAGTTTTGAAAGATGAAAAGATCACCCCACCCCGACAGAAAACTACCCTTCCCTAACCCCAATAAATTTCTCTTCAGTTCTGCATCGATCTTCAAAATGACACAAATGATAAAAAAAAAATTGAATTCCGTGGAAGAATCTAATGTATCTAACAGCCCCCCTTCAAATTTACCCTGACAGTATTAGGGTGATAATGAACTTCTTTAGCTCATCTTGAGTGGTCAACAAAATGAGATTTCTCTTAGAACAAGGTGAAGTCACCCCTATGCTGAAACAGTAGTTTTGGACCTGTTCATAGATGTCAACCTCTAAAAGTAGTTTTCAGTAACTAACATGTTCATTTTTCAGTAATTTTCAGTAATCCAGTCTGCAGTGGCAAATTTGAGTATTTAACACTGCAACAAATTTTAATCTGTCAGAACTATTAACATAATAATAATAATAATAATACAATAAAAAATAATTTGCTAGTGGGAAAATTTAAAACACTGTCTACCAGAAAAATATAATAAATTACCTCCAGACATGAAGAAAAATTATTCCTTGGAATGTTGCCAAATTATTATGATAAACTGGCTGTAGTTGTCATTTTGGCCTTCCTTAGTTCAATTTGCGAAAACTTCTTCTAATAGCATAGTTCGCTGTGTGCAATGCTGTTTATTTTTTCTACTAATAAAGAAGACAGCACATGACTACTTAAATTAGGTCCGCCACCACCAATCCTCCCAAAATTTAAGTTCAGTTATGCATCGATTTCGTACATGGTCCAAACGATAACAAAAAAGACTGAATTCCTTGAAGCAGCGTGAGAAACTCGTCGCCGAAGATATTACGGGGAAATTTTCGGGCGGCCTGACTTCCGTTTTTGGAAATCGTTGCCTACAATTTCAAGCTGAAATTATGCAATGAAATTATATTTAACAGTACTGAACAGAAGCAACATTGCGAGAGAAAAAAAAAATATCTGCACTTTGTTTAACTTCCGTTTCCGAACGTTTAAAAAGACAAAACAACGTCCCCAGACGGAATACGCCCCCCCCCAACTAATATCCCGAAAATTTCTTCACTTTCGCATCGATCTCGAAAACGACAAAAAACAAAACAAAACAAAAAAAAAAAACAGTGGGGACTCCGCGAATCCGCGGAAGAATCTCAGAATCTCGCGTACGAATTAACCGCTGAATCGATTTCGAATGTCGTAAGATAACACTAAAATATCGATGACCAGTAAATTTTAACTTTTGACGCAAATTTGGCGCAGATTTCGTCGAAATGGCGATTTTTAGCAGAATGGCGCAAGAACAACGTTTTGGCGTGGACTGGCGCAGGTCTGGCAGCCCTGAATGTAGCATTTAATTTTTTTCCCCAGAAAAACTTGAAGAACCAACAAAAAATTTTAAGTTGATGAAAATTTGCTTTCTATCTCAGAAAATTAAATCAAATGGCGATTTTCCGTAATTTCAGCGGTGTTTCCGTACTTCCGTAACAGCAACCAAAAATCCGTAAAATTACGGAAAATCCGTACTAGTTGGCATCTATGCCTGTTTATCCTCAAGCTTTGCCCTGATCATGACATGACTAACTATGACACCTTAACAATGTTTTCCAACCTATCTTTACCATTTGCTTAATAATGTGTTAGACCATATGTAGCCTTCAGAACAGCAGCAATTCATCTTTGCATTGATTTGGCCATATTTTAATGCAATGCTGCTCTCACATGTTAAATGACATCTTCCAAGACACAGAGATTGGATGCCAGTGAATTTGGAAGTCTGATTCCTTTTCAACATTTTCCCACAAATATTCCACAAGGCTGAGGTGACCAATCAAGTAGGGTAAAAAATGTTTCTTATTTGGAATTCCTGAAATCACTCTGACACAAAGTGAGCATTGTTTTTCTACAAGAATTTATCTCACAACAGAAGTAGGAAGAAACCATGGACTCAATTTGTTTAAATATGCTTGGTAATTCAGAACAGTATATACCTTTGAAGATTCAGGCATGGGTCCACTTAAATCAAGCCCCATGAAAGCATAGCTCACAGCACTGCATTGTCCCCATCATCTTGGTGAGTAGTGACCATGCAATATGAATCCACGCTCTTCTCTCCAAATACTCTCCCTCAGATCAGGATTTAGCTCAAAATACAATTTGTACTCTTTATTAAGAGCAATGGATAAGTTTTTCATTCACAACAGACACATCAATAATGCGTGAGCAGGTCTTTTTGCTGCTGTAATGCAGATAGTCCAATCCATGGTACAGTGGCATGCTGTTCCACATTGCCTTCCCCTCCCCCAATTATGTTTTACCCCACTCACTGCTATGAGCCAGATGACCCATAAAAAAAACCTGGCTAACCTTGGCCACTGACTAGCCAGTTCATGTGCTCACTATACATTTTTTTTTTCTGTGGGAACCACTCTTCGTATATTCTTACTACTGTTGGTTTTCCATATTCAATCCACAAGAGCAGCTTTGCTGATGGTTGTACCCACTATCATCTCATGCTCAAAGTCCATCAGACCTTCAATAACTTATTTCAAAGTACTCTTGCTTACATAGCCATAGCAGGGTGACAATAATGGATGACACGAGTTATGGCCTTCCACATCAGCACACCACTACAATCTGATCTTCCACAGGACAAAGCAAAGCTGTAACTCATCTGGTGTGATGATCCCTTTAAGAATTGTGATTATCATCATCTTCACCATAGTAATTGACTCAAAATGGGTCCCCTCGAGTGCAAATTTGACTTTAGAGGGGCAAAAAAAAAAAAGTTATATGGGTCCAAATCTGGTAAGTAGGCAGGATGCTTAAGCACTGGATGCATTTCTCAGCTAAAATCTGCTTCACTGAGAAAACTGGTGCACTGTACTGGTGAACGACGAAGCCATTTTTTTAACAACTCTGGCCTCATTTTTCTTTCAGATATGAAAGTCACCAGAAATTCACTTGACAGTGTCTGGCTTTAACCATCATCAATGTTATCCTCTAACACTTCACTTTCAGATTCCCAAAGTCTCCTTATCTATTGTCTAGCAGAACCACAGCCAAAGTTTTAGGATAGAAACTATACCTGTATTTCTGGAAGACCAATTTGAAATTTTTCATAGTCAACTACCACAAGCATGATTACCATTTTCATGAGTTTTTCTGATGCAAACTTTTCCTGCTAGGTGATCTGAATTCAGATTCTTAGAAATCTCAGCTGCTACAAGTTAGATGCTAAAAAATTATTTAACAATGCCTAGCCCAAACTGGTGATCAGTATCATCCAACTACCTTCCTATTTTCCAGATGCAACATCTCGGAAGAATCTTGTGCCCGTTTCCGAAGCAGAAAAATCAAATGGCGACCCTGGTGATTTTCCATAATTTCATTGTCAAGTTCATACATCCAACCAAAAATTCGTACTGGTTGACATCCATGTATTATATAAGACCTCAACCAGTAGGAGTCATACCAGAAAAATCCTTTACAATGAATACCTGTACTTGTCAGCAGTTCTTCCTGTAATTTTTTCACTAAGTGCCATAACAGTACACATAGAATTACAAATTTATTAGGACCAGCAGACCATTTTATGACTACCAGCGTGGCACAATTGGTTAATCCCCAGCCTCTGTGGTAGACAATTATTGTGGGTTTAATTCACATTGGCACCCATCCAGTTCTTGGTTTATCCAGGAATGTCTCCAAAAATTGGCCCTGAATGTGTGTACACAGTTTGGTGTATTCCTGGCCAAGAACCCCTGCCGAGTCCTCAGCTCCATTGATTGGGCTGGCCACCCAATCTGGTGCACAACTAGCTGAGAATCCTAATGGAGGCTTCTGAAGAAAGGGATCTTCACAATATGTAATGCCACATGACCATTTAATGCAAACTGATGGCTACATAAGTGAATGGGAATATTTCCTCAGCAGCAGTTTAGAATATGATACTGAAAGGTCTAATGGGCAAGTGAAGTAATATGAGTATACAGGGATGACAAGTGGGTGCTTGGAGTACTAGCAAAACTGCTACACTTATGGAATTTGAAGGAAAATCAAATCACAACAGTGAGTTAAAGAACAGAGGATTTAAATAAGGGGTAATGCCTTAACAGTATCCCAGTCCATAGTTTACAATGCACTATGCCATCTGTGTTGCAGCACATGAACTCTAAATGAGGAAAACAGTCATGTAATTAGATACATCCTGCTTTGAACTGGCATGTTGACGGAAGAGAAAATTTAAGACAACAGCGTGGGAACATTAATCCATTTGCACAGCTACTATTGTTCAAGATGAAGGGAGAAAGTGTAATGGCGTGAGCTGTGTTTTAATCACATTAGGCCCCTTGATATGAGCAGATCCATTCCTCAATGCACATTCACATGTTGCTGCTGACCAAAGTCACTGTTTATTCTGCCACTTCCAGCAGGACAATGCTCACATTGTATTGGAGTGGTTTTAAGAACAGTATGAAGCCCCTCCCTGCTTAAGCAGCCAACTCAGTCCCCAGATCTCAATCCCACGGAGCATTTGAGGGCTGAAATCAAACATGTTAGATGTCTGGATCCACTGCAACTCAAACTGTATGAATCAGAAGAGGCTGTTAAAGTACATGGGCAAATATTTCACTGGAACATAACCAGACTGCTCTGAGAAGGCCAAACACATTATTAGGTAGATGGTTCCAATGAACTGGTGACATTCTGAAACTTTATTTAACACCATGTTTTCAACTTTTATGTTGGACTGAAAAATTCTTTCTGAAATGTACAGTATGTAACTTTTAGCATACTACTACATTTTAAACTTTTCTCAGAAGAATATGTTGTTTATACAAACAGCCCTACAAAAGGTGTTAAAGCCTGCTTTGTAATTTAAATGTATCCAGAGATGCCAAGTACTACGGATTTTCCCAGAAATCTCAGATATTTCCGGAAAACTTATTTTTTTTTAAATTATATATATAAAAAAAAAGTCAAGCATAGTCAAGTGTAGCGATTTTTACGGTAACGTCATGAAGCCGTCACACAGCAAGCATGTTTGGCTGGCCGACAAGCAAGCGGAAATGTTGCAGCGGAGATCGTTCTGTATAATCACGTGACTTTGTACCTGGTTTGCCGTGGGATGGCGCTCGCAATGCACGACATCTGTTAACTCCGAGAAAACCTTAACCACGTCCTGAACTAACGTAAGTAGTCGGAGGTAGACTAGAGTTGATTCCACATTTTCTGTTCTTGTTGTTAAGTTGAAAGTTGATTAGTTGTGGTGTGACGTGAATTGCTGTAGTTATGAAGTGTGCTTCAGTGGCTTCCAGTTCCAGTAGTGTGAAAAAAAAATAAAAATTTGCAGCAGTACAAGGAATGTCATTCGTTGGAATTTCCATGTTTACAGCGGTCGCGTGTTTCCATGAATCATGTTTTTTTTTTTTTTTTTTTGCTAAAATGTAATTTAAACAGTAATATTAATTGCTATTGCATATTTGTTTCACTAAAATAAGGAGTGGGCGGGATATCAGGAAAAAAAAAAAACTGCTCTCAGCAAATAATCATCAGATCGAAGGAAACAATTGTGGATCAAAGAAATCCTGAATGTTTGTTTTTTCTGGCAGAGCACATAACTAAGCTACCAGGATGTGTGAACGCTGTTATCGCCTGTTTTATGTTACCTCCATGGGAGTTTGTTCTTCGTGTGCAGTATATTCTTTGCCATGTTTCTTTTTCTTTTTTTTTTTTTTTTTGCCCAGAGCAAGAGAAAATCTCTCCATGTGTCTTTGGCAACCAGCCAAAGAAAACATCTAGCAGCAGCTGCTGCGGTGAGAAGTTTTTAGCTGCTGGGTGTGTGCGCCAGTTGTGACTTATTTTCCCATGCTCCTCGCTGTCAGCAGAGAGCTTAATTGTTTATGTTACCTTGACAGATTTGCAAAGCGCAGTTCTTTTTTTTTCTCTTGTAAAAATGTTTTGCTAAACAAAGGGATGTTTTATTTTATCTTGTCAGATTCACAAGAACTTGCTTCTTCCTTAATAGCTTATTTTAAAGATTGTTTTCCCTAGATTATTCTTTGTTGGGATCTTTTAATTTCACTTTTAATTCTTTTTTTTTTTTTTTTTGAAGATTTTATTTTCGTAACTCACTTGCGTTTTAAGTTGTGACATTTTACTTCTCGGCATCTTAGCAGAAAACTTCTATTGTGTTAATGAAATGTTGCATGGATTTTTATTGTAATTTATTTTATTTGCATTGCCTTTTTATTTTATTCTTTTTTTCTTCCAGAATTGATTTATTTATGCAATTTAAAATACCTTTTTGATTAGTTTTTTTGTATCATAAGCATTTAATGCTAATTTTCTATTTATCTGCATAATAAAGCTATGAAACCTTTCAAAGTTAATTGTTCTGTCTTTGCTCCCATTGTGTTTGTCATGTACGAATTTACTTGCAATAGCATCGGGTAAATGGCCACCTGCCTCTACTAATATTCTTGGATCTAAAAAGCAAAAAAGTTGTCAAAAATTCAAGGAGTTATTCGCAAGAATTTCCGTGTCTAAAATCGTCTCAGGTATCCGAAAACCATGGGTTTTGTTCCCTGTGTGCTGTTGATTTTTCAATCACACATGGCGGAAAAGACTATTGCAGTCGGCATTTTCACTCTAAAAAATAGGAGGAATAACCATAAGTGTGGCATCTCACACTTATGACATAACATATTTATTAAAAGGTGGAGTTGAAATGGTATGCATTTTTTGTGTATTTACTAGTTTTTTTCCCCCATTTTAAGGGGACTTAAATATGTTGCAAAATTTATCCAAGTATTGTCCCTGATTGAGATTAACAGGTTGCTAAAAATATAGCAGTGTATTCTTGGAAATATGCATGCTACTCTACAAATTTTAATGTGGGAACTTGACTTGAATTCAATACGGAAGAACTATGGGTGCCGCACATATGGACTACTGATGACTGCCTTTAGATGTTGGCATCTCTGTGTATCAAATAAATGGCAGTCTTTTTATATTTCATTAGGCAAATCTGCAAGCCAATGATGAGAAAACAATAAGTCAAATTTACTCTTTATTAGCCAAGTTCACTTGATACAATGTGAATGGAAATGTGTGAGGAAGACATTACATAAAAATGTGATTTCTTAGTCATCACAGTTCTTCACCTTTCATACAAAAAAATTGAGCACAAAAAAACAACAACTGCGCAATGGTTTCCTACAGCAGTAATCAAAATCTCTTTCCTCACTCAATGATGAATAAATGAAAATTTTACAGTAACAATTTGTGGTGATCATGGATAAACTAAATATGGCAAATCATTCTGTATCTGCTTCTGAATGTTAAAAAATCTATTAATACATATGTATTTATTTGTCAATAAAGTTTTGGTTATTCAAATTTTTATGATTCTGTTAAATTATGTCTGGTACAACTAATCAGTTTATCTCTTTTCCAAAGATTACAACATATTAAGAAAAATAGCAACTCACAAGATATCCTGAAAAAAAAACTTAGTCCAATTTGATAGACGATTTAAATTATTGTCTTCACATTATTGTTTTTTAATCTCTAATCAAGTAATATACTCACCACAATCAAAATCTGCAAGCCCAATAAGCTTTGTGCAGTAAAATTTCTGTCAACATGAACTCAGGTGGCTTGCAGTGTGGGCCACGAAAACAATAATAATTTATTAATGCATATATTCTGCATATGTAAATAAAAAATAACAAATGCGACTGCATGATCAAATCAACAGAAATGTTTACACTCAAAATTATTCACAGAATTCACTGTGGTGCACTTGTTTTGCAACACAATCACTGAAATTTGCAATATACAAGCTACAAGGGAAGATTTCACAAAACCAAAATATTGACAGATCACTTCAGCACTCAATTCCACGTGAGCTTTGAAAAATCTGGTGCATATAAGTTCTAAAAAACAACCTTGTTTATTGGAGCATAAAAATATTTTGGATAAACCCCACGATTTGTGCTAAGTTTCTGGTAATGTTTAAGAAATGAATCTCCTAATCTTCAGATTGCAGAATTCTCTGCAAGCCATAATTTTTTCAATAGTAAAAATATCTACATTTAGCTTGGTGGTGGTGGAGGTGGCGCACTGAGAAGATTTGGTAAGGTAGCAAAGGAAGAAATGTTCATACTCTGCACAGAGATGGCAGAACTTGTGGTGTTTGCAGATTGGACTGTGCTTGAAGGTGGTGGAGGCGGAGGTGCAGCAGCTAGTGTCTGCAGAGATGCTTGAAGTGATGGAGGACGTGGAACACCAATAAAACCAGGCCACGAGAATATGGATCCTGCAGGAGGAGGTACGGCAGCAACACCAGGCGGAGGCGGAACTGGAGCAACTACTGTCTGCTGAGGCGAAATCTGCCAAGGTGCAGCTGTTAAGAGAGATTTGTATCAAATTACTTGACATACACAAAATACACACAGATAAACAGTTTGATTATTTTAAATGTAATAAAATAGAATGGGACTGATAAGCAACTAACAGCTTTTATATTAAGTATTGAGATTATTTTTAGGAGGAGAATTGTGATGCACCAGTGTGATAGCAATGCACAACTCGTATACTATTGTTCAACATTTCACCCACATCAGCACTCCAGCCAGAGTATGGGGTAAGACAACTATGATTACTGGTGTCTACAGAGAAAGGATAAAACAGAATGTAAAATATTGCTACAAGATTCAGTTTTTCAGTTTAAAAAAACCTGCAGATGAAACTTTTGACTTACTGCAACGGGTATTTTTGTGAAGAATACTAAAACATGCTGACACATATTAATGCTTACAAAGCATTACAGAAAGCAAGAGAAGTCACCAAGGACAAACACATAGTTGGGTACCATTCCACTTTGCATGGCAAAGTAAAATAATGAACACTGCACCTTTTATTGTGCATGAAGACTGCTGTATTGTGATTTCACAACCTGGTAGCAAGGTTAAATGCTTCACCCCCTAGCAGAGAAAATTATACATTTTCTACAGCACACAATGTGTACAGTTTCTTCATAGCACATGGTATGTGACACGCAAAGATATATATATATATATTTTCAACTGGGTATTTAGAAGTGGAGGTACAGTAGTAAGTAAGAAATTATACCCTTAGTTACTAGCAACAGAACTGTGAGTTACAAAAAAAAAAAAAAAAAAAAAAAAAAGGCCCTCATAGTGAAATACTGTATAACTGATTAGAGAGAGAGAGAGAAAGTAAAAGGATTCTCTTAATCAGATTTTTAGATACAGATGTTATAAAGAAAAATACAAAATGTTCACAGTCACTGTTTTGTCTTGATGCCGTCAGAAACTGAATATTACTTACACAACTGGGGGAAAAATAACTTCACAGGTTTCAGAAGTGACAACCCTGAAACCAAACTTAGGTTGGGGTATACATCTTGAAATAATTACTATTTTTGGAACATCTGATCGGATCACACATAAAAAAATATGTGGAATAAATCACATAAAACACCAAGCTTGCATTTCAATTAATTTTATCACTAAATTTGCATTTTTTTAAACTCCTTAAATACCTATTTCAAACCATAAAAACAATATGCAACTAAAATGACAATTTATAATTTATGATACAGACTTGTGGTGTTGAGATAGAATGAAAATACCAACGTTTACCACAATAAAAGGTTTATTATACATCGACTATAGTTTTGCAGAGCTTTTGGCTCGGCATCATCAGGACGAATCGAGCATAAACATTCAAATCATTGTGACATCAGAGTTCTGACGGTCACGGTTTTTCACGAGTTGTTTCCATGTGCTTGAAAGAAATGGAGTCGATGTCATGTCGTTGACAAGCTATGAAGAGTTCCAGTATATATGGAAAGCTTCTAATACATTAAGCTTGATGGTCGAATCAGGTTTATCAATAAGCGTAGCGTAGCGTTTCCAAACAAAAATGTATGGCTATTTTCGTGACAATGTTGGGCTATAGAAGACTTCTTCAGTTCACAGTTCCGTACGTAAGCCTTGTGTTCCTTCACATGGAAACTTAAAAGCCCTGTGGGTCTGTCCTATATATGAAAGTCCACATTCAAAAGGTATCTGATAAATTCCCCAGGAATTTATATCTTCGATGTAGTCTTTTGATCCGTAAAAATTTATCTTGTTAATGGGTTTAAAAATGACTTTGAAATTAAAACTTTTGAGAATTTCTGAAATTCTGAAGCAAATCTGAGGAGCAAAAGAGATAACCGCCCAATTCTCTCGTATTGGGAGGTCAATTGGCATGAGCGAGCAGACTGGTTTCGGTTTCCTAAATTTTTGGACAGCTTTGTCTATAACAGAAGGGCTATATCCTCTGTGTACTGCAATTCGTTTAAGAAAATCAAGCTGTTTCTGCAAGGAATCCTCAGTTGAGCATATATGTATTGCCCGATATGCGTATGCATAGAAGACAGAGAATTTTTTTTTGTTTCCATGAGTGATTTGATTTTGCATATGGGTTTTTTTTTTTTTTTTTTGACTGGAGGTTTAACGCCCACCATGAGCAACTCAATGGGCTATAAGCAGTCACCCGTCCCTAATTTAGGGCCACTGGTTCCAGGGAAGGGAAAGAGCCAGTGCCGTAAGACAAACACAACATCCATGCCTCACCGCGATTCGAACCCGGACCCCGTTCGGACGAATGATCAGAGGCCATCGCTTAGACCACTGCGCCACCGGGGCGGCGCATGTGGGTGTAAGGAAACAGCAAATGGTTTTCGATAAACTGTTGTACTAAAGGATCCTTCAGAGTGTGACACAAGGACGTCAATTTAATAAATGTTACTCAGATAATTTTCAAAACTTTCATGATACATTCATGAGTACAAAAATGACACATGCAGGTTTTCCTAATCCAAAATTTTAAGATTAAACCCCTCAGCATTTTGCAGGTCACACGGCATGATGTAGAATGTTTGAAAATCCTTTCAGCTTGCATTTAACAATTGAAATGGAAGCCATTAGGTAAAAAGTTTTGTAAACAACAATCACTTTTCCTTAAGAAATAATGAAACTGACAATCTAACACCTAAGCATTCATTAGCAGTATCATACCGAAGCCTTTATTGTTGACTGGTCTGGAGATGACAGCTACCGGAGCATGTTTATGGGTTGCATTTATAATGAGAGAAGTATATATCCATAAAATATGTATGAAAACGTTAAATTTTGCCATGCTGTATTTGCATTTCATGTGAAATGTGAGATTATACACACACAGTAGGACCAACAAGCAGTTGTATAAAAATAAAATGTATCTGCGTACACGACCACTGAAACAGAAAACTTGCTGCACACCCGCGAAGCACAAATCATGATAACAATAAATTAAGATGATTTAAAGAAAAATTAATAAAACAATAAATAATTATTAGAACATTACAGATCCAATGAGGGCAAAATATGTACATTACAATTGAAATGTGGACCTTTATGGTAAAATATTGGACTATGAACCTCATAAAACAAGAAGCCAATTAAAGAAAAGTTTTACATTCAGAAACACAGTTCTATCAGTGAACCACAAAAATTATAAACAGCATTTTCAACAAAAAAAAAAAAAAAAAAAAAAACAGACTTACAAAATACATAAGGAAAAGATTTTAATTTAATAACTGACAACTGCAAGAGGAACCTGGCAACAAAATTTAAATTATTTCTGTGTAAACAAAACTTCTGATAGTTTCTATACAATGAGAACAGGCTTTGATGAAATCTTAAGAGCCCAGAAACATCTGTAAAAACAAAAAGAACTCAGAAGATGTGAAAAATAATTGAAAGTCCTTTAAGTTAAAATAGAACTAAGTGTATTAATCTGAGTAAAGCTTTCAAAAGTGTTTTAATTGCTGTAAATAACATTTATTTTTTTAAATCTACAAGCAAAAACTATCTGCAAAATCTAATAATTTGGAAACTATCCACATAACATCACACGTCTACATTCTGCCACTCTGTACACATTTGAGAACAATACTTGATGTGGTCATTCTGCATGGAACATCTGAAAACATGTTCTAGAAAGTTAAATTTTGCGACTTTGATTGCAAGTTGGCTGCAGTAAGACAGATAGAAAAACTGTGCTCATTTAGCACAAATGAATGTCATGTAACATTTTCATGATTTTGTTTTAAAGAAAGAAAAACCTCTTCCAAGTCATTTGTTTATTTTGGAGTTCAATGAATGCCATAAGCACTAAACAGCTATACCAATATATATTTCAGAGCCAATTGATAAACATACATGCTTTGACCTGAAGATTCAAACCCAGACCCAGCAAAATGAGAAATCAGAACAGACTATTCAACCACTGGGTGACCAGCATTACTACACAACCAGTCAAATGAAGAATATTAAGTGTAAAGCATGAACAAACCTTGAGATACTGTTGGTGCTGCCAACCATGCTGTTCCTGGTAAGATAGGCTGAGCTTGTGTAACATTGGGTGGAGGTGGAGGTGGAGGTGCTGCTAATATGCTGGGAACTGGAGTAACTACACCCTAAACAAAAAATTTCAAAATGAGAAATACATAATATCACAAGAAACAATGAGTTACATTTTACAAAACATGAATCTTATTTTTTAACAAGGAATAATAATGGACATAAATGGGAGCAGGAAGAGAAATACCTATTTGGTCATTAAATTCTACAATCATTTTACCATAAAATTTCCACCATCTTATCCTTCTTGGCAATTTATCACTGTTACTATGAACCAATCCAATAGGAATTTAAATGAACAGAATTCACATTAGGATCTTTTATTTTTTGCAATGATAAAATTACAATAAACCTCAATTTCAAATGTTAAACTTAGTGAACTATTTTTAGTTTGACTCCATCTCAATGTTTTCAAATAGGTGTTAAACATCTTCAAGTCATGTAAAAAAGAAAATATGTACTTTCCACAATTACACAGCAAGCAAAATAAGAATTTATTTTAACAAGTAAACATCAATTTGCAAAGCTGTGTTTTTCATACAGACGTTAGTGGTGCATTTAAAATTTTTAAGTTAATATGGGGGAAAAATAATAAATTTAAAGGCAATTACTAAAACTTATTTCTTCTAGAATTCAGAGATTATCTGCAAAGAGGAAATAATCTGCTGAATATAATTAAAATCCAGCAAATTGTCACTGAAGTGGTATTCTCTGAATTTCAGAACGATTTATTACAATTATTAAAAGTCAGCATAAAATTTTCTAACTATTCCCTACTGGTATTGACTTCAACAGCATGCCATACATATGTAAAATTGTGATGCAACCTCCTATTATCTCTCTCTCTCTCTCTCTCTCTAATACACACCCTGCTTAATTAAACCATGTGAACCATTACAGGCTATATAACATATAAAGGTAACTTGATCACGCTAGTTATGTTCATTTAACATAACTAGCGTGATCAAGTTACCTTTATTTGTTAATATTGTTACGTGTTTTGCCCATCATCGCTATATAACATGATGGAAGGGTAGTAATATACACCCTCCATCAATTATGGAGATTAAACTTACTGGCACAGATATGGTCTAAAATAGGAGAAATAACCCTCGACAACAGGGTGTCTACCAAATTTAGGAAACACAATTTCATGACCACTTTTTAAAATGGTGTGTGCGCGCGCGCCTGCCTATCTAAGGCTGTGGTTTGCACTGTGTACACACACACACACACACACACACACACACACACACACACACACACACACACACAATATAAAAGAGTGAAAACACTGTGCCCACTCTTTTTTTTTCTACGGAAAAAATTTCACCTTTAAGTGTGCTTTAATACGTTGAAATACTCACCATTTTGCTACAAGATTTCATTACATGCCATTCTTTAATGTTTATACCTGAAAAATGTTTTGACCCCATAAGTAGCATAATTTAAATTGCTGAATTAATCTCAAAATTTTGTAAACAACATTAAGTACATGCATTTCTATGCTAAGACATTTTTTGCTCTATCAGTTATCTTTGTGGAGGAGAGAACAAGTGTCCCCCCCTTTACACCTAAATTGTTAGATGGGAACCACATCTACACCTTATGTGGTCAGTGCATGGGGAATTAATTAAGTTTTTGCAAAAAATGAACAATTAACTAAAAATAAAAAGAAATTCATGAACCCAAAGCAAAATTCGTGACTTTCATTGACCAGTCAGTAGACACCCTGGACAATCAATTCATAAAAATATCGTACACTAAAGATCGCCAAGACTAAAACTTAAAAATGCTGGTCTGGAGAACTGCAGTAAAGCTTAAAGAGGAAGATTTTGATGTTCAAGACTCCTAGAAAAATCAATGGACTCTTATTATTATTATTTTTTTTTTTTTTGACAAATTCAGGAGTTTTCATCATTGACCTCACAAGTAGGCCAGCTGGATTTGATCTACCCAGAGCATTATAGAGTAACTTTAAATTGTATCAGAACTGGCAAGTGCTACCATCTCCTACACTCAGGGTTCATACACATTTACAGAAAATAAATTCCAGGATTTTTCCAGGATCTCATCAAAAAATTCCAGAAGTTCAAAATTTTGCTAGAATTTTTATGAAGTACTATGACAGTGCCCTCACCTTGTCTGGGGGGGGGGAGGTCGTGTACTACAATGAACCTTGAAGCTATGCAGGTGGGAACATTTGTTCCTGGTAGGGCCACCCAAGCCAGACAGGTTTAAGGAGAGTGGTCAGACTAAGAAGGGTACCCTGGTCCTCTAGGATGGGGGTTGGTGCGACAAACCAGCTCCTCATCCACTGTAAAAAATTTTACAAATGTTAAACACACCAAATTGTAATAATGCCACACTGAATTCACAGAAACAATTTCGGAAATGGATACGGACAATGAATTTTGGATGCTGGAATATACAAGGATTGAAATCCAAGATAGACTTGCTGCCTGGCGAGTTACAGGACTTTGGAATTGATATCGCAGTACTATCGGAGACAAAAAAAGAAGGGTTATGGTGGACAGGAGCGTGTTGGTGATTATTTACATCTTTAGAGTGGAATTGAGAAGCACCTACATGCTACGGCTGGAGTTTCGGTAATGATAAAAAGTACTCTCCTAAAAAGGGGTAACAAATTGGAATTTTATTAGTGAACAAATTCTAATAGTGGATATGACAATATTTTGTAGAAAGATAACAATATGTGCAGCATATGGCCCTACAAATGACGTCACCGAGGAGGAGAAAGACAGTTTTTGGAATGACCTCCGAAAGACTTTGGAGGATGTGCAAAGACGGAAAATTTTTTTCTTGATGGGCGATTTGAATGCCAGAGTGGGAAGATGATTGAATGATAAAACTGTCGGCAAATATGGAAAGGCCACGCTCAACAATAATGGAACACGATGAATTGAAATATGTGGAAAACTTGAACTCACTATTCAGAACATGTTTTTCCAGCATAGATATATACACAAATATACTTGGCATCAAGATACTAGAAAGCTGAGGTCTATCATTGATTTTATAATTACCAGGCAAGAAACCTCTCTTAAAGTCAGGAATGTGAGAGTGTATTGTGGTGCTGAATGTGGTTCTGAACATTATCTAGTTCAGGCTACAATGGAGTGGCCATGGATACAGGTTCCTGCGTTATCTGAAAGCAATGTTGAGAGATTCCAAAAAGAGGAAAATTTGCCATTTAATGTGGATCTCTTACAGGAAGATAGCATTAAAGGACTTTATTATAGAAGATTTAATACAGAACTTGATGAAGACTGAGGGAACTGCTATGGAGATATGTACCTATCTTACCTATCTTAAGGAAAGAATTGGTACCATTGCTTACAAAGCATGGGGGGTGGGGTATCATAGTAAAGATAGGAGAAAAACCTGGATCACAGAGGAACTAATGGATGGGATTAGAGACAAGAAAAAAGCTTATTTGGAATGACTAAATAAAAAAGATGATAGAAGTAAAGAGATTTATAAGGAAAAGAAAAAGGAGATTAATAGACAAATAAGATGTGGGAACGGGCTTATATAACAGTGAACTCCCAGAGTTGGGTTTTAAGCGCCTCTGAGGCATGGAGAATACTCAAGGGACTAAGAAAACAAGTTCATCACAGGTCAAAACTTCAACTGATACAGATGAAAGAGTGGAAAAAATATTTCGAAACCCTATTAACTGAAGAACGGGAGGAATTTATGGAGGAGGAATTAACTTATGGGGCTTCTGGTTTGCAAGTATCTCAAGAAGAAGTGGCTAGGGCACTGAAAGAAGGTAAAAACAGAAAAGCCCCAGGCTCTGGTGGAATTAACTTTGTATTACTAAAATATAGTGGTGAGAGAGTTGTTACACTCCTTACTAACTTACACAACAGAATCCTGGAGGGTGATGGAGTTCCCCAGGAGATGAAACTTGGTTTTTTGACACCAATTTTCAATAAGAGAAACAGAAAAGTATGTGTAACAAGCCCAATTATAAAAACATTTGGGAGAATTCTTTGAAGAAGGATTGAAGAACAGTATGAAGGAATTTAGAAGCACAGTGGATTCACAGCTGGTAGATCATGTATAGATCATATATTTACAATGAGACAGATCCTGGAAAAACAAAGAGAGAAATTGAGAGGCATGGAATTAATATTCATTGACTTGGAAAAGGCTTACGATAGTGTTCCTCGAAAACTACTTTGGAAGGCTCTGAGGATAGCAAATATTGGTGAAGAAATAATCAGTGTTATTCAAGAGATATATAGTGACAATAAATGCATTATCAAGTGTGGACAACAACCATCAGAGGTTTTTGTGAGTAGTAAAGGTCTTTTACAAGGATGCTGTATGACCCCTACATTATTTAATATCTATATTGAGGTTTGTCTCAGAGAATGGTCAGTGAAGTTCAGAAATTTGGGATTATGGATTCAGAATGATTTCGTGTGCCATTTGCTCTTTGTGGATGATCCAGTAATCTTGGCAGAAAAAAAGGATGGCATAGCTTATATGTTTTGTAAACTGCTCTCTGAATATGACCGTTGGGGACATAAAATTAACAAAAATAAAACTGAACACTTGTCCTATGACCCCAGAGACTTAATTGAAATAACCGATAATATTACACTGAGAACAGTTGAAGAATTTAAATACCTCGGATCCGTAATACATCAGGATGTTACATGTGATCATGATATTGATCGGCAAATTGAGGAGGGCAGGAAAGCTATTTCTGTTTTGAATCATGTCCTTTGGAGAAGCAATGTCTTTCCAAGAGTAAAAAGTCACATTTTTTCTATGATTGTGCAATCATTTTATATGGTGCGGAGATGTGGACACTGAATAAAAGACATCAACAAAGATTATTGGCTACAGGAATGGACTTTTGGAGGCGTTCTGCAAAAAAATCCAGATGTGAAAAAGTGCGTAATACAAAAATTTGAGATATTAACGGTGTTAAAGTAGACATTCTTCACTCTATTGAGATGCAGAGATTACTATGGTTTGGCCATGTAAGGAGAATGTCATCAGAGAGACTTCCTAAAATTCTGATGGAGTGGGAGGCTCCAGGAAAGAGGAAGACCAAGGAGAAACTGGATGGAGGAGATTAAATCAAGTTTAAAAAATAATGGACTGGATGAAGTGATGGCCTTGGATAGAGAAGTGGAGAAAGACTCTGGCTGAAGTATATGGTTGAGGTAATCCGCTTAGTAGTGGAAATTCCCGATGATGATGAAGTACTATGGATCCTGTAGTTTCGCTGTTACAGTGTGTTCTTCAGAGTGCATTACATCATCAATGAAAGGCAAAATTTCACAGCACTAAAATTGCTTTGCATAAAACTTATATGCGAAGTAATATGGAATTTAATGCAAAGACAATATCGCAGAACAATTTTGCCATGGCACTGAAGATGTCACAAATGTGCAAGAAAATACACAACAGTGAAACTACTGGACCCATACAACATCAGAAGAACTCTGAGATGTTTCATACAAGCAAATAAATTTGCATCAGTTTTTCCCTCTCCCTGAAGCACTTACTGTATTTGTCACTTTCTGCCATAAATCTATACAAACACCATGAAGTGTTGCATACGACAGGTAGGGCTGCATATAAAAAATGTTTCCACACAAACACAACCATTGAAACAGAACTTGCTGCAAATTCACGAAGCACAAACTACGATTAATAATTAATAGAATAAGATAATTTAAAGAAACATCAATAAATCAATTAATAATTATTAGAGATTTTAATATTTACAAAAAGCAATATGTTTGTTGTACTGAATGTGCAGCAATAAAATGACTAGATTCACATTTTGATTTCTACTGCAAATGAGGCAGTTAAATGAAACTTTATTTAACTTAAAATGCATGTCTTTTCCTCAATCAATAGTGCTATATGAAGAAACAAAAAGAACAAGCATTTTCCCTTTTATTTGAAAATAGTTCAAAATCAGAACTATGTCACTGTCTCTTATTACCCATAAAGTAGTTTTTCTGCAAAATGACTGACCGTTATCATTTTCTGAACTGTAAATTCACTTTAAAGTGAAGGAACTGTGTAGTGAAAACGATTTTGAAGGTCACAGAAATGGTACCAATTCCATCACAGACAGATAAAAGTACCGATTTTGAAATTCTGTTTTGCTTGAAAAAAGGCAAAATTGCTTGATCTGTTAATTGATCTTTAAAGAAGTTTAAGTAATAGGAAAACATGCATTCCATCAGGAGAAATTCGTTAAAAATACAAAGTTGCTCTTTTTCACTATTCCAAAAAAAAAAAAAAAAAAAAGTAAAAATGAGGAACATGATCAGAAAAATATTTAAGATGAGGATTATTAATCAGGAAACAAAATAAAAAGGAACTTTGTCAGCAAAATTCAAAATGTGGAAAAACATGGAACATTTGCACACCAGCTAGAATTGTGACCAATGACTTGAATGCTGTGACCTTTTCTTCATTCTGCTATCTTTTTGTGACTTTTGTGATCTGGTAGACTCCTGGAAAATCTAAAGCAAAATGCAAATTTTGTCTTTAAAAAAGTTAAAGGAAATTGCAAACATTTTTCTTAAATACATGGAAAAAAACAAACTATCAGCAAAATCTGCTAATAGTTTGAGAACTATCTGCAAGTCTAGATTCCACAATACTGTCGACATGATTCATCCAAAATAACAGCATCAAGTGTTCTTGTAAGCATTGGCTTGCACGTAATTTACCATAAATCTGTACACAACTAGCCAAGTAAAGTGCGAGCACCTAACTGAATTTATCCATGAGGCTGGCATTGACTGTTCTCACACACTTCTGCAGGGAGGATAGATTTCAATCACCTTCAAGTGAGATGGGACTGCATGCTTTTAGCCAGAACAGCTATATTAAAAATGACACAATCAATCCAAACTTTCCGTTACAATTTATTTTATTGCAAGAAAAACCCCAGGATTACTCCAGAACCTTGCATACAAATATAAAAAATTCAAGGATTTTCCAGGCCTGAAAAAAACCAGAAATTAAATTTCAGGACTTTTCCAGAATTCCAGGGGCTGGGCAAACCCTATACACCAACGGGATTGGACTGGCATCCTGGGCTGTTGCTGTACAGTTTCTTTACAGGCAATCTCCTACATAGTCTTTGATTGCTCCCTTTGGGCATTTGAAGTATCACCATTGGATCTACACTCTACAATGACAGAGGCTATGACCTGGCTAGAGAACCTGAACATTCAAATATGAAATGTGTGCTTTGTAAATCTGTATTAGAATCCCCCCCCCCATCTAACCAACAAAAATATTGTATTTGTCTGGGAAGCCTGTCTTGCATAAATAGTTATTTCTCTACTGACATCATATGCTAATAAATAACTGCAGTGACCTAAAAATATGTAGGGACAAAAATATAAAAAAAACAAATAGAAAAAAATAACTTTTGTTAAAGCAACTTGATATCAAAGTTTTAAAAACAAAAAAAGTACCAATCTGATTTCATTCCTTTGGGAAATAAGAACCAGAAAGAGTGCCACAGGCTGAAAACACATGTTTAGATGCAGCAGCAGTCTGAGATCACAGTGGCTGGCAAATCATATCTTTCACTCACAGTAGTGTGCAGCACCAAGGACTGTGTACTATTATTTCCTGTGTACTACATTACACAGTTGCAGATGAAATGTTCAAACACCCAAAATACAGTGCAAAACAAACTTTTTATAATCAAAATAATCACTGCCAGCAGCAACACATTTTTGCTGAGACACAAGCTTCTCTATGATGTTGTGAAAAAATGTCAAGCTTCAGGATGCAACGGACTCACGGAATGTGGGTTCAACTGATGTTTGATTAGGAAACTATTTAAAGGTGGTGTTTGAAGAAGTGATTGTCTGAAGGGGACAGATCAGGTGAGTAAGGAGATGAGCTAAGGTTTCACAGCTGGTTCAGCTTTCGGATCGTCTATAGTGTGATGTGAGGTCTTGCGTTATCATAGATAAGTATGGGCCCACGACGACCGACTAGTGCTGGCTGTTAAGTGAACAGTTTTTCATGCGTAATGTCAACTTCTTGACAATATCTGTCCACTGTGATGGTTTGACCCAGTTGTACAAAGGAGGAGTGGATCATACCAGATACAGACCACCAAACACTGATTGTCTTCCTGGGTTCAAGTACGGGCTTTTGGACTTCACAGTGGTCAATGAAATCAACCAATGTTAAGCCCAAAATCCTGTATTGATACATCGGCGATTGTCACATAGCATCCATTTTTCATTACATGTGATGAGGTGCCTCAAAATGTTTTTCGTTTGGCTGCAGATAAGCAGATAACTGTAAACATCAAATCGGCATGTGTCGTATTATCCTATCAGCTCATGTAGGACCCATTTATCCATCTTCTTTACTTTGCCTATGACCATTAAATGTTGGGAAATAGTTGCATAGTGTACTTCATTTTCTTGCCAAATTCTCATGCCACTTGATGTGAATCAGATTTAATACAGGCCTCCAACTTGGCTTCATTTATAAATCCTCCTGGTCTACCAGAGGGTTCATTTTCGAGACTGTTGCCAATGCAGAATTTAGCTAACCAACGTAAAACTGTTGCCAATGCAGAATTTAGCTAACCAACGGAAATAGTTGCATAGTGTACTTCATTTTTTTGCCAAATTCTCATGCCACTTGATGTGAATCAGATTCAATGAAGGCCTCCAACTTGGTTTCATTTATAACTCCTCCTGGTCTACCAGAGGGTTCATTTTCGAGACTGTTGCCAATGCAGAATTTAGCTAACCAACGCTGTGTTCATTAATGGTGCCTTTCCAAAATACTGTACTGATGCTGTGAACTGCCTATGATGGTATGTGATACGACGTGGTTTGGTTGTTAAGATATTATTCTATTACGATGATGAACTTACTTCTGAAAAAAAACGCAAATATTACCAATTTTATTTTTAAAAAGAAGAAAATGGCCGGTGATCAATCTAGGGACCCCAATTAAGAATTTTTTTTTCAACGACTAACACCCCAGGTACGATCCTTAAAAACTCCCTGTAAATGGAAGGTGATTCCACCACCACCGACAAGAGAAATTCACATACGACACAAAATAATTTGATTAAGCATATGTTCCAGGTTAACTATAAATTTATTTTGTGCTCCCAGACACAGGTTGGAAAAACATTTGATACAAGGAAACTTTAGGTGGCTAGGCCGAATAAAAAAGAATTTAGCTATGAATTTTAGAGTCCAGAGTATGTTGACAGTCCTAAATAATCCTCTCAGAAACCCTGGTCTGCAAACCAAGTAGTTTTCACCTGTGTGGTTTAGAGGATGAAGGAGGTCAGTGGCACAATTTGGTTACCAGCCTGCCTTACAAAAAATCTTTAAAGAATGTGATCATTCACTCAAAGAGTGCTAAGAGCTTAATGCTCGATGTGCATATCTGATAACTGGTTGAACCTTGAGCTAAATGCTCTTTACAATTTAGATTTAGATGGTTAAGAGTGACATTTTATTCTTTTCTTTTTTTACAACACACTGATTTTGATCAGTTACCTGGAAAAATCTCTTTCTTACTTTACAGTACAGAAAAACCAAACAAACAAAAATGTCAAGTCACTTTCCTCTCATTTGAGCTAACAAAAAGAAACCCCTGTTCTAACAGGAAACCTAATTAATATATTTCAATCCATTTCTTTGGTCACTGGCATTAACTAGACATTTTTACAAAAAAAAAAAAAAAAATTACACAATGACATATTACATTTATTTTTTTTTTTGGTTCTGGCCAGACCATTAATTCCAAACATACATTTGCATTTCTCTATTTTCCTCCCATTTTTATTTCACCTTCCCCCATTTTTTCTCTCACCCCTGAATTTTAACCTTTTACATCATTCCATTTCTGATCAAGACACATACATTTTTTTTTCTTTCAATTTTAGGTGGTACTCATTTTTTTCCTCTTTGTTTCTCCTCCTCCTTAAATTTTCCTTTTGATGCCGAATTGGAAATTGGTGTTTGTGCTGTCGCTACGAGAGCCGGCACGCCGTGGAAACGGGGCCTGATGCACTTATGATGATATGGTAGGATTTTCCCTCTTCTCCTTCCTTTCTTTTATTCCGTTTTTTTCTTACTTACTCCCGATGCCGGCCTTTGAGGAGACTTTCTCTCTCACACGGCGACAGGCGGCAGCGATGTTACCGAGCGAGTTACGAGGCGTAATGCCCGCTAGTGCCTCGGGACGATGTCAAGCACAGAAAAGAAAAGGATCGTTCCTACCGTTCTTGGGCCATCGCGGCCGCACGAGGTTACGGCAGTTTCGGCATCCGGACGTCCGTCCTCCCCTCCTTTACTTGATTTTTTTTTCTTTTTTATTGTGGGACTCTCCCTTACGAAGTCTGGTATCGAAGTGTGTAGCAGCACGCAAAAATTCTCCGCTCCTCGCCGAATCCCTTGCGCACGCGCCCGAAATGGCGGAAGGCAATTGGCCCGAAGTTAAGTCAGAAGGCGGAGAGAAAGACGCAATTCCCAGAAATCGCTGGCTTGAACTTTGACCCACGAAAACGGGCGCTGCGGTGAACCTCGCAGAATTCCGCCCAAATCCTGACGTGTTCCATGTGCCAAGCGAAAAATGCCTTCTCGAAGTAAACAAGAGCATAAATAAATCGGACTTTCTGCACTGCTAAAGCTGGGAAAACGTCCTCCCAGATGCCATTCTACGAATTTATCGCTTTTAGAAAAGCGACACCAGACACTGTAGCCATTTTCGTTCTTTCTTTCTGAACAAAGACTTTTAGAGACCACCTTTACAAAAATTCATTAAACAAATTAACTAACATTAACGAACATCGTTACAACTTCGTAACGCATAAAAATCGAATTCTCTCTAGCTACAGGTACGACGATCGGAATTACGAAAAAATAGCGTAACGCAACGATGTGTTATTTTGCCCTGAAGCATTAAGCCACAATTTTATTCTTTTACTAAATGACTATTAAATATCATTGACGATAGCGCACGCGCAATTAATTTACGAAAGTCACTTCGTTACGGAGCGATCGCCGACCCGCTTTTTCTATCAGTCGCTGAATTATACTATCACTAGTTAATACCAAGTAAGATTCATACTAAAACCAACTAAATATTAATACTAAGCAAGATTTTAATTACGAAAGGTTACTAAATTAAGCCCGATACACCCAACGACGATTTTAATACACGCTACTGACATATGGCATAAACACGCGATTTTCTCATTAGATACCACTACAATAAGATAAAATACTTCAAACACTACATGTTTACAAATTACTCTTCCATTATTAAAGCTTACATAATAATACAATAAAAGAAATCGCGATAACGACGGTAAATACGGAACTACAACCTTACAATTTTTCTTTTTATCGCTACGTTATCCCGACGATCAATAACGCCGAACGCCGCGGCGTCGCCGATAATTTTAAACTGATACATCTAACCTATACATATATAAACTGCACTATACACTTAAGAAACTAAGGCAAATCAATTCATATACACTACATCATATACTGCACTAAAACAAACTTCACTAATATCTCTTCCCTGAAAGTAAACAGTGCACTAAAAAAAATGCAATGGAAGGAAGAAAAAAAACATTGCATGGAAGAACAACAAAAAAACCAGCAATATAGCATGATGTCAAACTTCCTTAAATCTACTTCCCAGCTAGTTACACATCCCTTAACTAGAAACAGACATCACAAGGCTATTTTACTTAGACCTATTCACATAAATTTAACTACATACACAGAGATCAACACTTCACAGAGAAATCAGAAAGAAAATAAAAGAAATGAAAAGAATTTACTTGATTTTTCTTGACTCTTAAATCTATTTTTTTTTTTTTTTTAACTCCCTCCTTGCCAAAGGGATTTGAGATCATCTCATGACAAAAAATCTCACTCTCATTGAGAGTGCGTGGATCTGGTGATGGTTTTTCAGATCCAAAAATATTGGCCCATTAATTTAGAGATCGGAAAAACGTCAACAGATCATCACATCCTCCTCCGAAGCGAAAAGAAAAAAAAAACAATTTTTTTTCTTTCATTCCAAGAACTAAAAGTCCAAAGGCAAGAACAAGATGTATTCACACTCACACCAGAGTTACAAAAGAAACCTACACGTGACGCAAACGGAAAGCTACACCAACAAAACTTCTAATGCTATGCAATACTGAACATGGATTACCCAATTCCACAAACACCATAAAAAAATACACAGAGAAATTTTTTTTTCAACACTATGCAAGGCTTATCTCACAGAAACAGACCAGTAAAAAAAAAAGGAAACTATCAACATAGGATAGAATTTGCAAATCCTATTTTCCGTAAGGGCTGTAGGCTTAGAAAAACTTCTGCACCAGTTTTCTCTTTCCATGCACTGAACATGCTTCACTCAACATAATACCTGGTAAAATGTCACACCATTCTCACTTTTGGAGTACTTATGCAGGACTCGCCTTGATCTGGTCACTTCCAGAACACTATTGTGCAACACTACATGCTACCAAATACAACAGAGAATAAAAAAGCATCTAGTTATCCCTAAATACCATCCTTATGTTACATAATAATTTCACGTACAAATCTCACAAAATTCTCATCTGATTCACTGACTCACATTATTCCTGGATTCACTTTCCCCAGAAACATCTCTCACCTCAATACCATCTCGAGGCACATCACAAACTAACCGCTGAAGTCTTTCTCTTTCTAACTGCTGAAGTCTTTGTTTTTCTAACCCCTGAAGTCTTTCTCTTTCTAACTTCTGAAGTCTTTCTCTTTCTAACTTTTGAAGTTGTTCCTGTTCTAGCCTTTCTTTTCCTAACTTAAAGAACAAGATGCATTCACTCTCATACCACAAGCAAAAACTACACTCAAAAGGAACACCCCCAATTACACTCAGAAGAAGCCCATGGGCTTAACACAATTCAACAACTGTTTTTACATACAAGGTGCACCTTTACCACTGTACAAGTATATACAAATGAAGCTTCTATATAACTTTCTTGCAAAACAAAATTCTCACACATGGTTTTGTCTGATCACAAGACCACGGCTGTCCCGGGGCGTAATACATATCTCGACGGATTGGTGTTAACCACATTACTTCTTAACCTTCTCTCTCTTGGAGCAACTATTTGGCTCGGAGACTGTGACACATGAGTGCTACTTCTCGAGCTTTTCTGAGGAGCGATGAACTCTGGATTTCCTCTGAGAATAGGTATATTTGTACTCCTCCTTTGAGCAGGAAAATACAGAACTGTATCACTAACATACTCCTCTGGGTCATTCTCCTGCTGATTCTCAGCTTCCTGGTGCTCCTCTTGTTGCACCGGACTGTGTGAACTACTATCTTCTCCTGAGAAAACAATTCTGTCCCTAATTTTTGTAAGCCTATCCACATGCACTCTCTCTCTTCGACGAGGATCAGCGATAAATACAATTTCATAGTTTACTGGGGATACACATTTTGTAACTCTAAATGGCCCCGTACATAACTTGCTCAACTTCTTTGATTTACCTGGTTTCACCACAGGACTGTACAGATAAACTTTGTCTCCCAACTTAATGTGCTTATCCACAGCTGTTTTTGCCCGTTGCTTCTCTTGCAGGTCTGCAGCCTTTTCCAAATTCTGCTTAACCGCCTCAAAAGCAAGGTTAAGTCGATTGGTCATTTCATCGCAGTATTCTAACTGTGATGCGTAGGTACGAATAGCAGGGCCTCCAATTAGGTTATAAGGTAATACAAGATCTCTTCCATATGTCAAAAATGCAGGAGTCTCTCCTGTACTAGTATGTATTGACGTGCGAAGGGACAATAAAGCCAGAGGGAGGCATCTATCCCAATCTTCTTGACTCTCAGAAACTAAATGACTAATGGCCTGTATAAGCACATGATTGAGTTTCTCTACCTGCCCATTTGTCTGGGGCCTAAAACTCAGTGTTTAGTTTCTTTATGCCTAACCTTTCATAGAGATGCATCATTACCTTTGAGAGAAAATTTGACCCCCTGTCCGTCAGAATTTTATCCGGGATTCCATGGGTGGCGATAAAATTTTCCACCAAAACTTTGGCGATCGTTTCACTTTTTACATCCTGCAAAGCATATGCCTCAGGCCACCTAGTAAAATAATCTGTTATCACCAGAATATATTTGTTCCCAGAAAAAGTAGTTGTAATTGGACCTACAATATCCATCGCTACTTTCTCAAAAGGCCGGCTAGCTAACTGAGACCTTATCAGAGCTGCCTTCATATTTGGTTTGTGCCCCCTCTTGCTTAAGCAGGAGTGGCAAGTATCAACATAATTTTTTGTAATGACATACATGTTATGAAAATAGAATTGTGTCCTAATTCGTTCCAGTGTTTTGTGAAAACCCTGATGGGCAACTGCATCATGACATGCATTTAGTACCTCTGGAATCATTGTTTCAGGCACGACTAACTGTTCAACTGGCTGATTCCTAGGGTTCCCTGATTTCGGAAGGGCATAATGCCATAGCATACTATCATCCAAATAGAATTCATCTGAGATTTTGCATTTTTTTCCATCACCCATTCCCTCAAGCAGTTCAATCTGCTTAGACAATTTTATCTTTTCGCTGAAGTTCTCTAACCCTAGCTCGCTCCAAAGTCACGTTGGAAATTTTCTCTTCTACTTCATTTGCCTGTACATGTCTAGATAAATAATCAGCTACTACATTAGATTTTCCTGGACGATGAAGTATGGTAAAATCAAACTGTTGAAGAGACATGCACCACCGTGCAATACGAGAAGTAGGATCTTTCAATTTGAAAACATATGCCAAACTAGCCTGATCAGTTATAACAGTGAAATGACGGGCATACAAGTACTGTTTAAAATAATTTATAGCAAATACCACGCTTAACATTTCCTTTTCGACTACAGAATAATTTATTTCTGCGCCCTTTAATTTACGGCTAACAAAAGCAACGGGGTGTAATTTCCCTTCATATTCCTGCTGCAGGACTGCTCCGACAGAGCTCTGAGACGCATCACAAGCCAGTGTAAATTCCTTTTCAAAGTCTGGGAGCTTAATACAGGGTTCTTTCAGCAAAGCTTGTTGTAATTCCTCAAAAGCACATTGAGCTTCAGGGGTCCAACTGAATGTCTGTGATTTCTTTATCAAGTTAGTGAGAGGTAGTGCAATTTTAGCATATTGTTCAATAAATCTACGATAAAAACCGGTAAGTCCCAGAAAAGCTCTTACTTGCTTAATTGTTCTGGGGACTTTAAAATTTCTCACTGCTTCTATGTTTCGAGGATCGGGTTTTACTCCGTCCTTACTCACAATGAACCCTAAGTAGCGAATTGAAGACTGCAGGAAGTGGCATTTATCTGGTTTAAGTTTGAGATTGTGATATTGGAGCCTTTGAAAAACAAGTTCAAGTTTCTCAAGGTGTTCCCCAACTGTTTTACTGGCCACTACGATATCGTCGATATAAATGCCAATTTGGAGAGGTCTGAGGCCAGACAAAACTATCTCCATCAGACGCTGAAAACTGTTGGGACTGTTTCTCATTCCGAACGGTACCCGCAGCCATTCATACAATCCTCCATCTGTCACAAAAGCAGTTTTGTATGCATCTTCAGGATGTAAAGCCATTTGAAAAAAACCTGAAGTGAGATCGAGGGTACTGAAATAAGTTGCCCCAGCTAATGCGTCGACCATTTCAACTAAATTCGGAATGGGAAAAGAATCGGGAACTGTCTTCGCATTGAGGCGCCGGAAGTCGGTACAGAGCCGAAAAGTGCCATCAGCTTTTCGTACCAAGAGTACTGGTGCTGAGTATGGACTGTCACTAGGCCTAATTATGCCTGCCTCTAATAATTCATTTATTTGCCTGTCCAGCTCAGGTCTTAAAGCATAAGGTACTCTATAGGGGCGCTGTCTTACTGGAATATCATCAGTCAAACGAACCTGGTGCAATAAAGTCTCGCACTTTCCCAATTCGAGCACACTCTTCGCAAAAATTTTGTGGTGTTTGTTTAAAAATGCCAATAATTTTTCCTGTTGGTGGGGAGGTAAATGGGACACATCAAAGTTATTTGTCCAAGATGAACATTCATCAAGTTGGCTTTCCACTGAAGCGACTCTTCCCACTTTAATGGATTCAGCAGTGACCAATTTCATATGTTTATTCACATGAATGCTTTGATCAGAGGTATTGATAACCTTAATGAATGTAACCTGTCCTTTGGTATCATTTACTGACCGAGCAACCCACAATGAATTTATACGGAGGGTGTTAACTGGCTGTAAAAGCATAATATCTCCGAGGACTGAGCAATTTGGAACATGGATAGGAATGAGTTTCTCACACCGTGGTGGTACCATTACCTTTTGAATAACTTTCCCAAATAACACTGGGCTCGGTAACTGTTCTGGGTTTTCAAATTTCTTCCAAGGGAAAGGAATTTGGCGAGGTACCAAGGAGCTAATCACAGTAATCAACCAAACAACATACGAGACAAGAACTTGACATGTCTGATGAAGGTAACGGAATGCGTTTAACTGAGTTGGTTTCACAGGTGTCATTTTTGCCTTTCTTTCTCTTTTCTTCCTGAATTTTGGGTTTTGTTTATATCTGGAAGCAACATTCTCACCCAAGTCAGAAAATGAATTTCCAGCTGTAACCTTACATGGAGCATGCCCATGAGATGATGACTGAGTTAACTCGGGATTCGTATGGGTGGAAGGTTTACACGGGGTTGTGTTTGCCCCTTCCCTTTCACTGTTATTTTGCTTTGGACCAACAACTTCCTTTACTAATGCAATAGCTTGTTCCTTTTCTATTTCACATTGTGGACTTTTACTTTTTCTTTTCCATATACACCCAGTGGCAGCATCAAAAATGAATTTTTGAGATTTCAGAAGGTCAAACCCTATAATAGCATCATAAGCTAAAGACAATTTTGCATTTGTTACATACATAGGGTGAACAAATTTTTCTCCTGCGAACTCGAACTGGAGCTTGACACAACAATTGATGGGCAGGGATGTCCCTGAAACACCCTTGACTATCAGGTTTGGGCAGTCTACCCACAACTTGTCTCCCGGAAGAGAACTCAAACATTTATCTGTGATGAGACTAATGGTGGCTCCGGTATCCACTAAAAGTCGCAGGGCTTTTCCATTTACCAATCCCTGAACCACTGGCATTGCAAACTGCGCTTGATCTGCATGGCAGGACTCAATAGGAGCCTCTACAGCAGGGGGTTTCTTAATAGAAGCGGACTCCTGGAAGCTTCTCCCCCCTATTAGTTTAAATCCCTATTATTACTGGAATGTCCATTTCTTTCACTTTGGGTTCGCTGTTGGTTATGGTACTCTCTTGACATACTCCTGTTTCCTTGAGGACCTCTGTTTGCAGGTCTTGGATTTCCTCTACCCCTGTCATCATACTGTTGTTGTGGCTGATAACTACTCTCACGGCATTCGTTAGCATAGTGCCCCAAGCGCCTACACCTGTAACAAGTAACTGTGGAGCGATTACTTCTCCTGTATCTCTCTGGTGGACCAGATTGAGTGGAACGGCTTCCGTCCCTGAAATCCCTCGCCGGAGAACTTTCCCTATTTTTGCATTCTGAACTTCGTAGTGACAAATCATTTAACTGATCTTTTATTTTCCTCACTTCTCCCACCAGAGCCTGAATTGCTGTCTGGCTTTTTCTTGCGACCTCTGCAAAGTTTCCTGAGGAAGCTTCGTTACCTTCTTGTTGCTCTACCTCCGCTTCAACGAAACTCACGCTCCTCACACAGCTTCCCATACATGCCTCATTATTCTCTTCCAACAAGGCCTTTTCTTTGGCCTGCTGGTAAGACTGTGGATTATGAGATAGTACCAATCTCTTTATCTTGGGTGTTAACCCTGCAAGAAATTGTGAGAGAAGACTCTTGTCCCTGAATGAACCTACAGCAGCTGAATCTGATTCCTCCTCAAGATACCTAAATGCTAGTACTTCTAAGCGGGAGGCAAATTGTTTCACCGATTCCCCCAGGGCTTGTTTACAGCCCGTGAATTTCCCCATGCGTACTGCCAAAGGAACTGCGGACGAAAACCTTTCCAACAATGCTTCTTTCAAACCTGCAAAAGTCAACCTTCGTTCCCTGGCCAACAAGCCCCTGACAAATTGTTTTGCCTCTCCCTTGCACTTGCATTTCACCACTAGCAATCTCTGTTCATCTGTCCAACCATCCAAACCTGCTACATCCTCTACTGACTCAAAAAATTCTCCAATAGTAACACTATCTGATCCCCCTGAAAATGATGAAACTAAACTCATCAAGACTGGAATGTTGAGGTTTGCATTCCCCCATTATTCCCTACTTCTGCTGAACCAGCTGCTCCCTCTGTCCCTGGTATCACCATCTTTCCTACAGCTCTGTACACACACACACAAATGAAAATACACTGTAAATCTAAACAAGGTACACTATACTATGATTGCTGTTACTGTAATGATTTACTATCAATGATTACTTTTACCCAAGATTAGTGAGCTATAATTATTTTCTACCTGAGCCTAAAGTTATATCTTACTCTTTTTCTTAATTGAAAATAATTACCTCAATATTTCTCACCAATGTAAACAAAAGCACAATACATAAATGCAATACACTAAAATTCAAATGCCAATTCACACTTAAAAAAATTATGATTGCGAGCACTTGATACTGACTAAAATTTCGAAAATGAATGCCTAACACATGAAGAAAATTCTCCCAATTAACTATGTTCTATGTCAAAACCTTATCCTTTAACTGTTGCTAGAGTAATTTGATCTTTTTACAATTTTCACACAGCATTACCTAATATCAGAAATAGCAAATCATAAATGTGAATCTCTCTGGTACAGTGGGTGGAATCCTGGTCACGGGAACCAGTTTGATACGACGTGGTTTGGTTGTTAAGATATTATTCTATTACGATGATGAACTTACTTCTGAAAAAAACGCAAATATTACCAATTTTATTTTTAAAAAGAAGAAAATGGCCGGTGATCAATCTAGGGACCCCAATTAAGAATTTTTTTTTCAACGACTAACACCCCAGGTACGATCCTTAAAAACTCCCTGTAAATGGAAGGTGATTCCACCACCACCGACAAGAGAAATTCACATACGACACAAAATAATTTGATTAAGCATATGTTCCAGGTTAACTATAAATTTATTTTGTGCTCCCAGGCACAGGTTGGAAAAACACTTGATACAAGGAAACTTTAGGTGGCTAGGCCGAATAAAAAGAATTTAGCTATGAATTTTAGAGTCCAGAGTATGTTGACAGTCCTAAATAATCCTCTCAGAAACCCTGGTCTGCAAACCAAGTAGTTTTCACCTGTGTGGTTTAGAGGATGAAGGAGGTCAGTGGCACAATTTGGTTACCAGCCTGCCTTACAAAAAATCTTTAAAGAATGTGATCATTCACTCAAAGAGTGCTAAGAGCTTAATGCTCGATGTGCATATCTGATAACTGGTTGAACCTTGAGCTAAATGCTCTTTACAATTTAGATTTAGATGGTTAAGAGTGACATTTTATTCTTTTCTTTTTTTACAACACACTGATTTTGATCAGTTACCTGGAAAAATCTCTTTCTTACTTTACAGTACAGAAAAACCAAACAAACAAAAATGTCAAGTCACTTTCCTCTCATTTGAGCTAACAAAAAGAAACCCCTGTTCTAACAGGAAACCTAATTAATATATTTCAATCCATTTCTTTGGTCACTGGCATTAACTAGACATTTTTACAAAAAAAAATTACACAATGACATATTACATTTATTTTTTTTTTGGTTCTGGCCAGACCATTAATTCCAAACATACATTTGCATTTCTCTATTTTCCTCCCATTTTTATTTCACCTTCCCCCATTTTTTCTCTCACCCCTGAATTTTAACCTTTTACATCATTCCATTTCTGATCAAGACACATACATTTTTTTTTTTCTTTCAATTTTAGGTGGTACTCATTTTTTTTTCCTCTTTGTTTCTCCTCCTCCTTAAATTTTCCTTTTGATGCCGAATTGGAAATTGGTGTTTGTGCTGTCGCTACGAGAGCCGGCACGCCGTGGAAACGGGGCCTGATGCACTTATGATGATATGGTAGGATTTTCCCTCTTCTCCTTCCTTTCTTTTATTCCGTTTTTTTTTCTTACTTACTCCCGATGCCGGCCTTTGAGGAGACTTTCTCTCTCTCACACGGCGACAGGCGGCAGCGATGTTACCGAGCGAGTTACGAGGCGTAATGCCCGCTAGTGCCTCGGGACGATGTCAAGCACAGAAAAGAAAAGGATCGTTCCTACCGTTCTTGGGCCATCGCGGCCGCACGAGGTTACGGCAGTTTCGGCATCCGGACGTCCGTCCTCCCCTCCTTTACTTGATTTTTTTCTTTTTTATTGTGGGACTCTCCCTTACGAAGTCTGGTATCGAAGTGTGTAGCAGCACGCAAAATTCTCCGCTCCTCGCCGAATCCCTTGCGCACGCGCCCGAAATGGCGGAAGGCAATTGGCCCGAAGTTAAGTCAGAAGGCGGAGAGAAAGACGCAATTCCCAGAAATCGCTGGCTTGAACTTTGACCCACGAAAACGGGCGCTGCGGTGAACCTCGCAGAATTCCGCCCAAATCCTGACGTGTTCCATGTGCCAAGCGAAAAATGCCTTCTCGAAGTAAACAAGAGCATAAATAAATCGGACTTTCTGCACTGCTAAAGCTGGGAAAACGTCCTCCCAGATGCCATTCTACGAATTTATCGCTTTTAGAAAAGCGACACCAGACACTGTAGCCATTTTCGTTCTTTCTTTCTGAAAAAAGACTTTTAGAGACCACCTTTACAAAAATTCATTAAACAAATTAACTAACATTAACGAACATCGTTACAACTTCGTAACGCATAAAAATCGAATTCTCTCTAGCTACAGGTACGACGATCGGAATTACGAAAAAATAGCGTAACGCAACGATGTGTTATTTTGCCCTGAAGCATTAAGCCACAATTTTATTCTTTTACTAAATGACTATTAAATATCATTGACGATAGCGCACGCGCAATTAATTTACGAAAGTCACTTCGTTACGGAGCGATCGCCGACCCGCTTTTTCTATCAGTCGCTGAATTATACTATCACTAGTTAATACCAAGTAAGATTCATACTAAAACCAACTAAATAATACTAAGCAAGATTTTAATTACGAAAGGTTACTAAATTAAGCCCGATACACCCAACGACGATTTTAATACACGCTACTGACATATGGCATAAACACGCGATTTTCTCATTAGATACCACTACAATAAGATAAAATACTTCAAACACTACATGTTTACAAATTACTCTTCCATTATTAAAGCTTACATAATAATACAATAAAAGAAATCGCGATAACGACGGTAAATACGGAACTACAACCTTACAATTTTTCTTTTATCGCTACGTTATCCCGACGATCAATAACGCCGAACGCCGCGGCGTCGCCGATAATTTTAAACTGATACATCTAACCTATACATATATAAACTGCACTATACACTTAAGAAACTAAGGCAAATCAATTCATATACACTACATCATATACTGCACTAAAACAAACTTCACTAATATCTCTTCCCTGAAAGTAAACAGTGCACTAAAAAAAATGCAATGGAAGGAAGAAAAAAAAACATTGCATGGAAGAACAACAAAAAAACCAGCAATATAGCATGGATGTCAAACTTCCTTAAATCTACTTCCCAGCTAGTTACACATCCCTTAACTAGAAACAGACATCACAAGGCTATTTTACTTAGACCTATTCACATAAATTTAACTACATACACAGAGATCAACACTTCACAGAGAAATCAGAAAGAAAATAAAAGAAATGAAAAGAATTTACTTGATTTTTCTTGACTCTTAAATCTATTTTTTTTTTTTTTAACTCCCTCCTTGCCAAAGGGATTTGAGATCATCTCATGACAAAAAATCTCACTCTCATTGAGAGTGCGTGGATCTGGTGATGGTTTTTCAGATCCAAAAATATTGGCCCATTAATTTAGAGATCGGAAAAACGTCAACAGATCATATGGTGTCCAAATTTAAACTCGTATATGAAGATGACATGAATTTGTCTCTTATTTATCGTCCTCTTCACTGTAGCACAATCCCCTTGGAAACAATGCAACTGATGAAGTGACCATTGCTTTATAGGCAGCAGTCTTGACACTTTAATTTTACATACGAAGACACTGTGTGATTTGTTAATTCCTAAACTGCACAAGTCTGCAAAATCTGACATTTCTTCCACAACACTCTAAGCAGTACCTTGTAATACATTAATAAAATCATTCTAGACTGACTTTGGTGATATCTGTGTGTGCAGATTGATGTATGCTGATTACAGTGCCCTGTTGGCAGAGAGGAAAAGTGAGTTGCAGAGTATGTTGTCCCAGATTACAAAGTTTGCATGAAATTCAAACTGAGTATACATAAGGGAAAACCCAAAGTTATGGTTTTAGAGTGAGGAACTGGTAGTACTGAATGTAATGTAAGTCTAAATGGCACAGTGATTAACCAGGTAAATGAATTTGTATATTTAGGAAGCATGTTTGACAGAGAGAAAAAATCGGATGGTGAAATTAATAGGCAAGTGAATTGTAAATAGACGATGTCTTCGCTCTGTCGACATCATTTTATGAACAATGCAAAGCAACAGAAAAATTGTTCATCCGACACTGCTAGGATTGACAGATGAACAATTTTTCGATTGCTATGCGTTGTTTATAAAATAACGTGGACAGAGCGATGACATTGTCTATTTACAGTACCTCCACGTATTTGAAATATATTCACGGCAATAAATTTTCTTCATTGAAAGTTACAGTGGCGTTGGGAGGTTTTCACAGAAATGATGGGTTCTCAAGAGAGTCGTGCATGGCTGTGTATGAGATGTCCATACTCTGATGTATGGCAGTGAAACCTGGGTACTACAGAAGAAACATAGGAGTCGTTTGTGTGCTGGAGAAATGCATTACTGGGGGTGGGGGGGGGGGCAAGACATGTTCTGATCATGTGAGGAATAAAGAAGTGTTGCAGTTGTGTAATGTGAAGCAAAATGTTGTTAGCAAGGTGGAGACTAATATTCTTAGGTGGTATGGCCATGTTGAAAGAATCAGTGATGAGATGCTTACTAAGAATTTTTTTTTACCCTAAGTGGCAGGAAGGCCAAGGAATTCATGGGAGGACCATATCCAGGAGTGTTTGCATGAGAAAAAGATTATGAGTATGAAGTATAGAAGGTCTTGTGTACATCGAGTGATGGATGTCAGTGAAGCTCGAGTTGTGTGTCAAGATCGCTGTAAATGAAGAAGTTTGATACGGCAACAGTAAGTAAATAATCAGTTAAAAATTTATCTGGTAGTTTGCATTTCTTTGTGGAGCTAACCTCTGAATCTCAGAGAACAGCTTAGTGATATGTATGTACGTTCTAGCTGAATATTAAAAATATTATTCAAAGTAATGTATTTTATGATCTATTTAGATTAGATCATAAAATACATTACTTTGAATAATATATTTTAATATTTAATCTAGAACATACACACATACATATAGTTTAGGTAACTTTTACTTTTCTAAAAATTCCTTGAACACATTCAATTTTGGATTCAGGAACAGCAAGAAAATATGATCACAAGTACTTCTAAAAGCAACAGATAAAATACCATACAATAATTTTCTAACATCAACATTTCAGCTAAATGACAGTAACTAAATCAAGATGAACAGAAAGCAAAGAAAAATACCTGAGTTCCAAGCACAGCAGCTGGAGTAGGCTGCACAGTTGTTGGGACAGGAAATACAGACTGCCATGGTGGTAACACTGATTGAGTCAAACTGGCTGGAGTGAGTGGAGGCATTAATGGTGGCGGTATGAGCATGGGTGCCTGGATTCCTGTTTGAATAGTTGCGGGAATCACTGCAGTCGTGAGTGGAATAGTAGTTCGTATAGTGGACACTTTATTCTGGATGGATCCACTCCAAAGTGACTGGGTAGTCTGAAAATTAAAAATAAATTAAATAAAGTTAGCTAAAACATGGAAGTGCTACTGCCAAAAAGTAAAGTATCTTAAATCTGAAGTGCCAGCATAAGAATTGTTAGGTACATATATTGAAACAGCCAAATGTATACAGATTTTTCTCATATTACAAGACATGTCACCTTACTGATACATTCTTTACACACAAATATACCTCTTATGCTACAGGTGGGAATTGGGAAGAATCCAACTAATACAGATCAAGTGGTAAAATGTGGAAACAGACATAACCACATCAATGCATTTTGCTCTTTATGTGACTAATGTTTAGATAATTCACTAGTTTATGGTTAATGGAAGTTTTGGCCTATCACTACCAGTGTGCTCACACTGTATTGAATCGTGAGGCTATTCACACCTGTTTTCTGGCTGATAACCTCACAATTCAATATTTCAAATCAAGTTTTTACAGACTGAAATGCTGCAAGGTCATGCTCATCCTGTACTTTCATGTCACTGTAAAAATCTCCATAGTAAAGCTACCTAATTGCCACGCTTTTATGCCAGGTCTGTCAGTAAAGTTCAGTGAATGGTGTTATGTCGTCAAAGGAAAAGTGTGGTTCATGACGCAGTCAAGTACTTAAGCAAACAAGCCTGTAACTAACATGAGCTATGAGACAGGGTATTGCAGCAATTGATGTAGGTACATGCTGTTAATGGGCAAAAATGGAGCAAAGAACCAATAACAAATTCTGCAATTCTGAGTGACCTGTTGCTGCAATGAATCACCCTCTACATTCACCTAATCTGGCACTATCTAACTACTTTATTTCCCCATCTGAAATAGCTGAAAGGGAGGAAATCTGCAGACATTCAAATGAACATGACTAATCAGCTGCAGATAACGAAAAAATAAAACTTTTCCCATTACTTCCAGCAGTTATACTGCTGATGCCCAAAGTGCATTATATACAAGAGTGATTATTTTGAAAGCCAGTAGAGTAAGTTTTCTTAAATATTAGCTGTTGTTCATTTTTACAGCACATCCACTGAAATTTATTAACACACCATGCATACCTGCAACCAATGTGTTGGAATTATTAATAAGGAATAGCATTCATATATTTTACATGAGCATTTAATGCATACAATAAATTTATGCAATGCTACCAAGATATTTTTGCTCAGCAGAAAGAAATTTTTAATGTGACAGTAATATAGTAGAACATACATTTGTTTCTTTTAAATTTATACAAAAACATGAAGAATTCCTTTGCAATTTAAATTAACCTTCAAAAGCATAATAAATTTCCTTTTCCTGAACATTACAGACACATGTGGTTGGCATTTTTGAGAAATCTTGGTTAACTCTTACTTTATAAAGATATTCACATAAAGCAGCTAATTTCTTCCATATACAGGGTGTCCAAGAATTATTGGACACATTACAAAATTATGTACAAAAAAAAAAAAAAAACTATGAGCATTGTCTGTTTTTCTATGTCACATATTAATAACACGGTTTCTATATTTCTGTTTTGCAGAATTGTTATTCCCAGAGTCCGATAGATGGCGCTAGGTATGGCCTGATGAGGAATGTATGAGAAATGCGCAATCAGTAGTCATGTCATGCACACAGCAGAAGGCGATGTGTGTGTTATGGCTTGCGGAATTAAAAAGTCTGTCATTAAAGTTAAAAGACGGTACCGTTTAGAGTATGGTTGTAATTCTCCGTCAACGAATTCAATTAAGTGGTGGATGAAACAGTTTAAAGAAACTGGCAACGTGGAACATCGTGGAGGAGCCGGTAGGCCTAGCGTCAGAGGTGAGACGGTTGACCAAGTTAATGAAAGTTTCTGACGAAGCCCCAGAAAATCCGTTCGTAAAGCAAGCAGAGAACTGTGCATTTCGAAATCGACAGTTCATGATATCTTGCACAAGAAATTACAGTTTCATGCTTATAAAATTCAAATAGTGCAAAAGATGCATGTAAATGATCAGACTCTGCGATACGATTTTGCTGTGGATATGCTGAATCGAGTGGAAAACGACGAAAACTTTCTCAGTACTGTAATTTTTAGTGATGAATCCCCATTTCATGTATCAGGTATTGTGAATCCTCACAACTGTAGGATATGGGGCAGTGAACAGCTTCATGCTGCTGTTAAACTGGAACACGATTCTCCAAAAGTTAATGTGTGGTGCACCCTATCAAAAAGAGAGTGATTGGCCCTTTCTTTTTCTGCGAAAAAACCATAAATGGTGACATTTACTTGGTTGGTTGGTTAATTGATGTTAATGGCGCAAGGGCCATGGTTGGCCAAAGAGCGCCAAACAAAAGACATCAAAACAAAACAAAAACAATAAAAAACGTACACAAGGTTAAAAACAGGCTGATGTGGTAAAAATGAAATATGATAGTGAACAAGTTAAAAGCTAGATAAGTTTAAAAAAGTCAATATCTTGTAAAAACGAAAACACTGCTTTCATGTCGCAGGCTTCGCCAATAATAGTTTGCAGCGTAGCTGCTCCTTCGTCCAACAGATGAGAGTGAAAATGACGAAAACGATGATCACAAAACCGAACACAAGTACACAAAACATGAAGGACAGTGAGACGACAGTTGCACGCCTCACACACCGGGACACTCTCGCCACACAGCAAAAAGCGGTGAGTAAAACGACAGTGCCCAATGCGGAGACGTGCAAGAACAAATTCAAGCCATCACCCTCCAAAGTTCCAAGAAGATGACAGACATCACGGATGACAGGTGAGTCCGTGTCCTCTGGAGAAGATAAAACATGGATGACGGACTGGGAATCAGAGCAAACCATAGCGCGACGATGTGACCAAGACTTTATGTGGCACAAAGCGAGGTGTACCGCACGCATCTCTGCCGAAAAGACGGTGGATTCAGGCGGAAGCCTCTCAGCATGGGAGGCATCGCCACACACAAAAGCGGATCCAACAACCTCACCGGATTTCGACCCGTCAGTAAATACAGGCATGAAATCCCGGAAGAGAGACTGTTTCTCGGCAAAGAGCTGCTGGTACACCAGAGCAGGAGTGGAAGACTTTGGCCACACACAAAGGGAAAGGTCAGCCGTTGCTTGTACCGGCTGCCAAGGCGGTTCATTGTAGAACCAGGTCAAACCAATCCTTGACAAGTCTAGACCAGCATCGCGCACTATGGCAGACATCCGAATCCCGAACGTCGGAACACAGGAGGGGCGGTTGAAAAACAAGCGGACACAGTCCGGTTGGAAGATGGAACCATACAGTGGATGATCAGGAAAAGATTTCAGTTGTGTATAAAACTGAAGAGACAGCTGCTTACGACGGATGCATAACGGCGGCTCATGAGCCTCCGCATACAGGCTATGCACGGGAGAGGTGCGGAAAGCACCAGTACATAGCCGCAATGCCTGGTGATGGACGGGGTCCAAAGGTTTTAAAATCGATGGACGCGCTGAACCGTACGTAATGCATCCGAAGTCTAACTTTGACCGAATGAGAGAGTGGTAAATGCGAAGCAGTGAGCACCTGTCAGCCCCCAAGATGTTCGAGAGAGGACCTTCAGGATACTCAATGACTTTGTGCACTTCACCTTCAAAGACTGGATGTGAGGTCGGAAGGTGAGTGCTCGGTCAAAAGTTAGCCCAAGGAACTTGACTGCTGACACCACAGGGATGGTAGAACACCCCAGACGGAGGCTGGGGTCTGGGTGAAGACCCCGTTTGTGGCAAAAATGCACGCAAACGGTCTTCTGCGTCGAGAAGCCAAATCCATTTTGGGAAGCCCAGTGAGAGATCTTGGTAATGGCAGACTGGAGCTGTCTCTCGATGGTGCGCATGTTTACGGAGGCGCAAGAGATCTGCAGATCATCCACGTACATGGTTCCACGAACCGTCGGAGGAAGTAGTTGGAAAATATGGTTGACACGAAGGATGAACAACGTAACGGAAACAATGGAGCCTTGAGGTACACCCTGTTCTTGCAGGTACATCGCAGAAAGGGTCGACCCGTCGCGCACACGGAAACTCCGGTCCTGGAGAAATCCGGCGATGAAAGATGGTAAGTTTCCCCGCAATCCGCACTCGTGCAGATCACAGAGAATGCCATATCTCCAGGTGCGATCGTAAGCTTTCTCCATATCGAAGAACACGGAGACCATGTGCTGACGCCGGACAAACGCCTCCCTGACAGATATCTCAAGGCGAAGATGATGATCGGTGGTGGAACGAGATTTGCGAAATCCACTCTGATGAGGTGAAAAAATGTGATGAAACTCTAAATAAAAAATGAGACGAAAATTAATGATACGCTCTAATACTTTGCAAAGGCAGCTCGTCATAGCAATTGGCCGGTAGTTCAACGGGTTGGTGGGATCTTTACCAGGTTTGGGAACAGGAAAGACAATGGCCGTGCGCCAAGACTCGGGAAAGGCATTCTCTTGCCAAATCCTGTTAAATAGGATTAGCAGACATTCAAGAGAGGACGGAGAAAGGTGCTTCAGCATTTCGTAATGGATGTTATCTGGTCCGACAGATGTCCGGCCGGACCGATTCAGAGCGGTCTTCAGCTCCACGGCAGTCAGCGGGCTGTTATAATCTGCGGAAGAATCTTGGACCGTTCAAGCCGCGGCTGTAACTGCCGGAACAAAGCAGGGTAATTGCTGCTGCAGGCCACCGAAGAAAAGCGGCGCCCAGACAGTCAGCAATACCCTGAGCGTCAGCAACCGTTCCTCCATCACTCTCAAGAATGGAGATTTCCCCAGATGGGTACTGTCCCCGAATCTTACGGATCCTGTCCCAAACGATCTTAGGGCTAGTATTAGTGTTAATCCCGGATACATTTGTATCCAGGACTCCCGCTGACTACGCCTACGAACCAATCGCGCGTAGGACTTGGCTTTCTTGAAAGCAAGTAGGTTCGCGTCGGTGGGGTACCGACGAAACCTACCCCAAGCTCGATGTTGGGCCCGACGAGCTGCCATACAAGTGGAATTCCACCAAGGTCTCGGGCAACGTGGAAGTTTAGTCGACGTCCTGGGGATGGTAAGTTATGCCGCTTGCACAATACAATCCGTTACCGCCGCAACAGCGTCATTGACTGTTCCTGAGGTCACCATAGCCGGAGCAATAAAGGCCGAAGCCGTGAATGTGTCCCACTTGGCACGATCAATATTCCATCTAGCAGGGCGAGAAGGGTAACGGTACCCGCCACTCGCTAGACGGAGGAAGATGGGAAAGTGATCGCTGCCAAGGGGATCACCAGACACGCTCCAGGACCAGGCAGGATATAATGATGGTGAACTCAGAGACAAATCAATGGCTGAGTACGAGCGGGTGGGTTCATGAAAATACGTCACTGCCCCGGTGTTGAGGAGACAGAGGGACGTGTTGGAGAGAAGGGACTCAACAGCACGGCCCCTGGAGTCGTAGAACCCCACAACGGATTGAGTGCGTTGAAATCCCCTAAGATGAAGAAAGGAGGCGGCAGTTGGTCGACCAAATCTTCCAGATCCGAAAGGCTTACAGCTTCAGTTGGCGGTATGTAGATAGAACACACCGTGAACAGAGTATTTACAGATAATCTCACTGCCACTCCTCCGCAGGCGATAACGCCGTCCTGGTGATCCTTGCGGAAAAGGGAATGTCTCCGCAGCGAAAGAGTGTCCGTCGTGCGAAGCTTTGTCTCCTGGAGACAAACGCACACAGGTGTGTGCGAAGACAGTAAGCCTTTCAAATCATCAATGCGTGATCGCAGACCTCGGCAATTCCACTGAATGAGCGTGGCCAGAATGAAAAATGATTTGAAAGAATGGAAAAGACAGACGACTAGAAGGTCTCAGTGCCGTCCATCACCTCCAATCCATCCGCAGTGTCTGTCTGGAGGTAACACAGGGCTGTGTTTACCCCTGTGTTGAGAGGTGGTTTCTGCCTGCTCTGTTTCGGGGAGGATGAGCTGGGTTTCACCTTCTCTGGCTTCTTCTTTGCAGTGCCCTGGGTCCCTGTGCTGGTAGAAGAAGTTTTCGGCGTGGAAGGTTTAGGCGACGATGTAGATGTCGCCTTGGATGCAATGCGGCGAGACTTCAGTGCTTCCAGCCCAGCAGCGACGATGTCCTCAAAATCATAAGGACAACGCGCCGGGATGGTCACCTCCGTCTGGACCGCAACAGTAGCCTTCTGCACCACAACCGAGGCATAGGAGCGCCGGCCGGATGGAAGAGGAGCTATCCGCCGCCTGGCCTCAGAGTATGACAGATGTTCAGTGGTCTTCAGGCGTTGGATAGCCTGCTCCTCGATCCACTTGGGACACTGCTTAGAAGACGCAGAGTGGGAACCCTCACAATTCACACAGTGATCCGACTCAGCGGAGCAGTCCGCCAAAGAGTGTTCAGTTGAACCACAGCGCCCACACTTTGCTACATTACGGCAAGACTGCTGGGAGTGACCGTAATGCTGGCATTTGAAACATCTCAAGGGGTTCGGTACGTATGGCCGAACATCTAGACGCAAGTACCCCGCCTTGATGGAAGTTGGCAGGGTAGGTGAGTCTAAGGCCAGGACGATGTTCCGGTAGGGAATAGGCTTCCCATCTCGCCTGAAAAGGATACGCCGAACCCCAGTGACATGTTGGTCCCCAAGTTCAACCAACAATTCCTCATCACTGCATTCGAGCAGGTCGCGGGAGTTGACGACACCGCGAGAGGAATTGAGGTATCCATGGGCCGAGATCTGTACAGGAATGTCCAGCAGAACGGTCGTCTCCAGCAAGGTGGCACTGTGACGTGGATGAGATGTCTCCACAAGAAGATCCCCTGATGGGAGCTTCTTAACACTTTTTGGAGAGCCCGCAACGGCCTGAAGAGCCTTATTAATCCAGAAAGGACTCTTCGAACTGAGAGACTGAGCAGGATCAACTGAATGAATGAGAAGAAACAGAGAGTTGCAGTTGGTAGTTAGTAGTTTCTTAGTGGAGGAGGGTGTCCCTTCCTCCACACGGCGCTTCAAAGGTACAGCATGGGAAACACTTTGGTTTGCCATGAGAGAGAGAAAAGATTCATCCACCAACCTCCCCACCCACTACCGAGCCCAACGAGGGAGAGCCGGAGGTCTGCAAGCCCAAGAGGACGCAGGACACGGCTCTAGGGATAGTCAGCGGATATAGCAAGTTGGTAGGGCCGACACACGCTCAGCGTGCACCCAGACTTTCCCGTGCCCGGAGAACACCCCTTTGGCATGCCCACCCTACCCCCAAACTCACCCAGCCGAACAGAACGACAAGCCGCTAGAAGTCTGGGCGCAACTCGGCCACAGAGTTCCTGACCAGGAGTGGGTTAGCTCCCAGCCTCCCGTTTAGGGTGAAGCAGAGGGCAAAGAGGAGTGTTGGCATCTGGAGACACTACAACCCGGCCCCCAAATACCTCAGCCACCAGAATTCTCATTTCCACCTGTACGGGTCACCGCACACGGCAAACATGCAGGTAGGTCTAAGCTAACCAGCTCCGGAAAAACAGAAAATGTAACATAAAAGAGAAAAGACAGGGAAGGGAATGAGGAACAAAACCCGGAGCTGGCGCCTCATCACAACCTCAGCAGCCTACAACTGAGGCGGGTACATGTCAAGAAATAAACTAAAGACGAAAAAGCAAAATGAAAAGAGAAAATCGGCTCGGGCCGTGGGGACGCCATCCCCCATCAGCTGGATGAACAGCTGTCCCTTCGGTTATGTAATCGTTAAAGCCGCAGAGGCAAGAGAAACCGTCACAAAGGTTAGCTCGGGCCGTGGGGGCGCCACTCCCCGAATAACTGGAAAGCCAGTTATCCCCGTGCGGGGACATTTACTTGGATATGCTAAAAAATTTTTGCTATACCTCAGATAAAAAGATACAACGTCATTTTCCAACAAGACGGCGTGCCTCCGCATTAGTCAATGTGTGTACATAAGTGCCAAAATGAGCATTTCCCCAACAGATGGATTGGGCGTGGTGGTCTCATTCCGTGGCTCCTCGCTCTCCAGATCTAACTCCATTGGATTATTTCATGTGGGGTTATGTGAAGGATCGTGTCTATCAGACGCCTTGTGCTGATTTGCAGGAACTGAAGCAGCGTATCACGGCTGCTATTAATTCCATAACTCCTCAGATGCTTGCCAATGCATTGCATGAAATCGAGTATCGCTTGGACGTACTACGAGCAACCAAGGGATCTCACATCGAAATTTATTAACTTGTGTAGTTACATTGTAAGTTAGTACAGTCAGTTTCTTTCTGTTTAATGCTTTGTTTTATGTAATTTTGTAATGTGTCCAATAATTCTCGGACACCCTGTATAATGCAAATGTGTTTCTGCATAAACTCTGACTGCAATGTTGCAGTTTTATGCTCTGTTTGAGTTGAAAAGGCTTTCTCTTTCAGTAAGGGAAGCACACTAAGCAAACACCATATTCTATTAATCTTGAAAATGCTAATGAGTGAGTGTTAAACAACATGACATTGAACTAAGCTGAAAACAAGAAGTACTTAGTGATGCTTCTTTAGAAAAAAACTTATTTGTGTCAGGAAAGAAGCATCAGTGTAAAAAGAACAATACAAAAGGTGCATCTTGAACACAAAAAACTCTTAGGAATGAATATGACAGAAATGTTAATGTTACTATTAACTTGCTCTTTACTACAAAGAAAAAAAAAATGCAAAACTGGTCAAAGAAAGGCCTACTTATAAAATGTAGAAAATGATGCTTAACTAACCATCACTTCACACCTGTATTATAATAAACTGCTACTTAAGTTGAAGTGGCACACAATACAGAAAGTAGGAACATAATATTTGTAACAATAATAGCAAATGTTAGTTCACTACAAATAATTCTTCCACAGGATTCCACTCAAAGAGATTTTCTGCCCTCCCCACCATGTTGCCACCATTAGTCCCTAATGGCATATTTTATGTCATCAATCCACCGAGTTTAAGGTTCTCTTATTCAGCAGCTTACAGCCTTGACGATTTCAAGAATTCTAATGTTTTGTGTGTTACGTGTTTTCCTGCCAATTCTTCTTACTTTGTTCACTACCCTTCCCACAATCCCTTTCAAAAGTGGGAATTATTCTCTTTCCCCAAACCTGGATAGCACTACACAGTGTCTTGAACAGAGTTGCCAGAATGAGCTACTTTTGAAGGTTTTTGTTTTGGTCATCTGGCAATTCCGGTTTTGAGTGTTGCAATTTGAAAGCATAATCCTTATGAAAATTTTATTTTGTATTAAAAAAATAACAGAAAATGCAAAAAATGACCTAAAACGAAGAAAATGCTCCACAAATATAATTAAGCGCCCCAAAATCTTAAAAAACGTCACTAAAAGAGAAAAAGGGCCCAAAAATAAAAAATAATAATAATATAAAAATGCAAATGTCATCAAGGTCAGGGCCCTGATAACTACTTGAATAATAAAAATAAGCAGACATTTCAGCCTTACGTATATTTCAAAGCTAAATAAGTGCTTCTGGCTAAAAAAACAATTTAACTATTTCAGTATTTATTTTTGATAAGTTAAAAGACATCTCATGTAACAATAAGGAAAAGCACTTTTGAAGAAGCAAAGGAAATTAATATTTACAACAAAAGACAAAGAAAATAGTCATAGATTTAGTTCAATCTGATATAAGGCATTTGAATAATTCCTAGATTAATCAAGCAAGTGATACTTACTACTACAACTGGAGTAGTGGATACAGAAACTTGAACTTGTGCACTCACTGGAGGTGCCATGACAGCCCTGGGAGGGCCAGGAGGGGGAGCAAGTGGGTTTGCTGTTGCTTGAGTGGTACCAATTGAAACTGTTTTGGTAGGCGGGGGAGGACCTTCCCTAATTCAGCCATCAGCGACATGTACTGAAGAACACAATGTTTGAATTAACATAAAGCACAGACATGCAAAGGTGAATTTCTTAAGTAAAAGAACTGAAAACTTTTCATGCAAGTACATAATAGTAACTCAATCCATGTAACTGCCAAACCTTGAAAATTTCCATGTAAAAAATGATATCAAAGTTATTTCAATGGGAAAAAAATTGCAAACCAACCAGAAACAGACATTCAACCTGGGTCGTACATATAAGCAAGAGTACCTATGAGAAAAGAAAGAAAATGACACTGATTTGCTGTTTTCTCATTGTCCCTTTCATGATGGAAAGATCAAAGAGCAGAATCTGTGGACATCAGATCAAGTGTGTATACTAGACATGTAATATTATCTTTTGATGCAAGCAGACTAAAATATCTAATTAAAATAACTTCGTATGTCTTTTAAACACAAGATTACTTCCGGAAAGGAATAATTTGTATTACAATAATCAGCCTTATTGAAGCATAACTATTTCAAATGCAAGGCAATATAACATGGTTAACATTTCTTTAAATCATTAAAATAAGTCAGTTTACCCTGATCCTTCTAATCATAAAAACTGTGCACGATATAAAAGAAATCTGTTGGCGTAACACATCTTTCCAGCAATAAGCATACTTTATTTTCCAGAAAACATTGCAAAATATGAAGTACCACATTTTACCACATAATGGTTGAACTGAATTTGCTGCCCAGAAACTGCTTCACAAAATTCCATCCTATACGTATCCTTGTAGATTGTTCTTTATCATGTAAATTCAGAATGCAGGTAAACAAAGCATGCTGCACTACATGATACAACTTAACATGGCAGGGGATGTATGTGATTCACACTATTCCCAGTTGCTCTCTCTAACCTATCTCGGTGATCCAGATTCGCAATTCAGTGTATGTGTGTGTTCAGTGTATCTATCTGAACTGCTACTATAAGGGTTGGCCAAATGAAAAAGTGACGAGAGTCATGGAAAGGCACATGCACCAGTTAAAAGTAGTTATCAGAGGCTCGTAGGCAGCGGTCTGACTGTTGCGGTAGCTGGTGAACACCCTTCTTGAAGAAGTATCTGGGCTGGGAGAGAGGCCAATCTGTCACATAGTTCAGCCACCCATGGGAAACATCTACCCATGAGATGTTTTTTCAGGGACCCAAACAAATGGTAATCACAGGGTGACATGCCCAGACTATAAGGCGGATGCTGTAGTACCTTCCATCAAAATTTTGTCAGAAGAGGGGTGGTTTCACAGAATACGTGGCCGAGCATTATCGTGTAACAACACGATACCGGAGCTCAACATTCTGCGCCTTTTGTTTTTGATGGCGGTACACAGTCGTTGCAGTGTCTGACAGTACGCTGCATTGTTGATGGTACCCCGTTGATGGAGGAAGTCAATGAGTAGCACACCCCTTTCACTGAAGAACACCATTAACAAAACCTTCCCAGTCAGTGGTGCAGCTTTGAACTTTTTGCGTGGTGACGATGCGGGATGCTTTCACTGCATACTTCTGAGTTTTGTTTCCGGTTCGAAGAGACAGCATAAAGTTTCATCACCTGTCACTAATCTGGAAACGAAGGCAGGGTTACTCTGATATTGCGACCAAATGCTCCAGTGAAAGGCCCATTCGAAGACTTTTTTGTGCATCGGACAACAACTTTGGCACCCATTGTGCACACACTTTCCTGTATTGCACAACTATCCACATGGTGCCATAACTTACATTGAATGTCTGTTCCAGAGAACGTATGGTCACCCTATGATTGGCCTCCACGCATTCATCCACTTGCTCCACAAGTTCGGGTGTGACGACAACATTGTCCTGGCCGGGTCCCACCTCATCCAACAGGCTGTCATGACCTTGTCGGAAACGTGCGTCCCACTTACGGACAGTTTTCTGTGACACGCAATTTTCCACATACACGGTGAACACCCTCCTATAAATGTTGATCACCTTGTTGCCTTCAGTCGATAAAAGGTATATATATAACCGCACACTGTTCACTTGCCGACGCAGTTCGCAGTTGAAACGCCATTTTCACGTAACCCACGCTTTAAACACATCTGCTGATCCCACTGAAAGGCCAACGAATGCTGTACACCGTACTACTGCGAAAGGCTTTTCCTCGCTGAGTGACGTCACAAACCTGTTTCTTCCCCATCACGTCCACTACGGTCACGGCTGCATTTATCAGTGGTTGGCTGTTCCATATCCTCGTCGGGGAACTTTTGCACGTCGTTGTCACCTTTTCATTTGACTAAACCTTATAATATAGTGAGGGTCAAAGCATTTTTCTGTTATGAGTAACTGTACAAAATATGCTGTAGTCTTCAAGATGAATGTAAACCTGTTAATGGAACAATGCAAAAACAGAGCAGTAGAAAGGGCGTTTTGAGCTATCTGAGAGTGATACGCTGGTAAGAGGCTAGTGGAAACCAAAAGACAAGTTAAAAAGGACAAACCTTTCAAGATGTGCATTTTGATGTACAGAAACAGGAAAATTTCAAAAAGATTGCAATTTTAAATGCCTTTTATGGTTCTAGAGATAACACATTATGACTGAGATATCAAGTACACATTTCATTAGAGTTGTGGTGAGGACCGCACATTAGACGCCAGCAACAGTGGAGAATGATCACAAAAGGTTAAATTGGAAAAATTCACAAGACTGTAGTAGATTTTTTACAAGTGTAACATCTGCAAGGAAATACTGATACAAAGAAAAAACAATGAACTCTACATGATAATATGCAGTACTTTATATATGTAATAAGACGGTGAATAAATTGTGCCAAATACAGTTGAATAATAAGTGACTTTTAAGGAATTTTGTCACCTTTTTACCTTCATGTAAAACTGGTATGTCAAAATAGTTGTGAAGTAGATTTATGTGCACATAACACATCCAGCCTAAAATTTACACCCCTCCCCCACACACACACACTAAATGATGCTAGGAGAATAGCCAGAACTTCAGATTAATATCCTGGTACACAACAGACCATTCATAATGATTTATATTGTGCAAAAAGGTAAAGTGCAACCCCCTCCCCCTCCACACACACACAAATTTTGTATTTTCTGTTACTTACTTACTATCAATCATGTTATCAAGTTGAACAAATGCTTGCAGGGTGTCTACCAAATTTGAAAAATGCAATTTCATGATCAATGAACAATTTTTACGACCATGTAAAAAAGCTCTCAGTGTGTGTGTGTGTGTGTGTACACACAGAATAAAGATGGGGCACACACAGAATAAAGATGGGAGACATTTTGTCCCCCCCCACACACTTCTCTATGGAAAAAGTGCCCCTGCCCTTCTGCTAGTAACAATAATCTAACTCATCATACTTTGACTGCGCCTGAAATAAGTTGAAATACTCAACATTGTGCTAAACGATTTCCATACACACCTGTCTTCAACATTTATATTTGAAAAATGTCATGACTCTGTAAAGCAGTATTACTTTAATTGCTAAATTGACCACAAAATTTTGTACATATATTTATTTCTATGCTAAAACATTTTTTTGTAGAGGAGAGCACAAGTGCACCTTTTTTTTTTTTTTTTTTTTTTTTTTTTAACTCTTGCATCTTTATGTGGAAACCACATTTATGTCTTTTGGGGTTGATGCATAGAGGATTACTTAGACTGTCACCATCAAATGAACAATTACTCAAAATAAAAATAAATTCATGACCCCAAAAAGCAAAATTCGTGACTTTTTCTTGACCCTTTTCTGAATTTATGACCTTCATGATTTTAATGACAAGTACACACCCAGGCTTGAATATTCTATGTTTTTCTTTCTTTTGCAGTTTCAGGGTTCCCACTCAAAAATAATATTACCTGACTTCCATAAGTTTTCTAGGTGGTTTTAAAAGTTTTTACTGGAGCGGCAACTCAAATCATGCTGCAATAAACTGCTACATTTCCTTCCATTATTGCATTTTCCACCAAGACACGTTTGTAAATTCTTTAAATAACCGATAGCCTTCATACAATTACCTATCTTTTATTAATAACTAAATGCAGATGGCACATTTTTGATATCTTAATTCCATGATCTTTTGTGAGCCTGGGTAGCATAAAGTCAATGTAGAATTTGTCAATACATTCACATAAAAATGGTTCATATGGAAGAAAAAATCCATCTGTTGATTATTTCAGTTTTTCTTTTTGCTATAACACATGCTTAATTGATCAAATGGGTTCCTGTTCAGAGAAACATGTTAGCAAGGAGCAAAAGGCTTTGATCCATTGGTTGGTTGGTTTTCTTGTGATGAGTTTTGCCAAACAGGAGTGTATCAGGCCACAGTGCCCATGTTACAAGACATAAAAAACAAACTGTTAGCACAAGCCAAATGAAAACTTAACAAACAATTTTTAAAATTCCGTTTTGATATTTTTTTAGGGAATTAAGGAATAATGTAATGTATTGAAAGTAAGATATACTAAATTTTAGGCAATACAGTAACAGCAAATAATTGCTTATCTGAAATTAGTACCAATAAATAATGTTACAAAGAAAACAATAATTTAATAACAGGGCATTTTCAAGCTGAAATGCAAATAGTTATGGAATAAAATGATATTTAATACTACTAATGTACCAAAGAAACATCGCGAGAAAAATAAATCACGATTATGGGAAAAGTTTTCACTCTGTTTAACTTCTGTTTTCGAAAGTTTTAAAAAACGAAATACCATCCTCAGACCAAAAAACGATACCCCCCCAACTAATCCTCCAAAATTTCTCTTTAGTTTTGCATCAATCTCGAGAATAATCCAAATGATTACAAAAAAAAAAAAGCGGAATTCTGCGAATCCGTGGAAGAATCTCATGTATGAAGAACTGAAGCAGTGTATCACAGCTGCTATTAATTCCATAACTCCTCAGATGCTTGCCAATACATGGCATGAAATAGAGTATCAATTGGACGTACTACGAGCAACCAAGGGATCTCACATCAAAATTTATTAACTTGTGTAGTTACATTGTAAGTTAGTACAGTCAGTTTCTTTCTATCTGTTTAATGTTTTGTTTTATATAATTTTGTAATGTGTCCAATAATTCTCGGACACCCTGTGTAACCATATCATATAAAAGACAAATTTATAGAATTTTCAAATTAAGATATTAGTGCAAAGTTCTAGTGCATTATATCAACTCTTTTACAGTTAACTTAAATGCTGTACAAAGCCAAAATGCTAATAAAGTTTCATACAAATAAGTTTTCATATTTTCATAAACATTAAGTAAAATCAACTAAAAGAGTTAACCTATCATCAAACATTGTACATATGTGTGGCTTTTATGCCACTTGTTGACTAGATTTTACATGCCTTTATCGAGCTCAGAGGAAGGCCTACAATTCACAGTTACAAGTTAATCCAGCAGATAAATTTTTTATACCTTGTAACTTTTAATCCTCCAAAATTTCCACCTCCAAATTTCTAAAATATTATCACTATATTATGTACTTATAAGATAATTGAAAAACAAGTCCTTTTTGAGAAAACTCAAGGTCAGATTTAAAATTGCACAGCCTTGAAATTCAAATTGTGCAAAAGTAAACAAATTTTAAAGTCAGTAGAGCTAGGCTTAAGAATTTAAGAAAAGACAAATGTCCTTACTCTATGGCAAAAAAAGAAAAAAAAACTTTCACTGGATACTTTTATGATGAATGACACAAAAGACAATTTCGTAAATTCAGAATTCCTTATCCTCTTATCCTTAAAATCTTTAAAGCTATGGTGCTAAAACTTGGGACATTTATTTCTTGTGTACGTCAACAAAACTGGGAAGTTCCAAGAAAATACATGGTGATCAGGTTGAAAATGGTACTTTTATGTATCAACTTGATGTGGAATGATCCATACAATAAAAAACACTACAATAAGACTGCAATAAATATCTATAAATATTCTCACTAAAAATGTATAAATACAGTTTTCCTTACAGAACATTACAGTTTTACACCTATACAGCAGACTCATTATGTAACCTACAATCTTTTAGACTGGGAGGTCATCAAAATTGGTGTGCAGGTACCTTCTAAAGCTATTATCAGAAAATTGATGACATTATGCATTTAGAGACACTAGTTCACCATATACTCACACAATTAAAAAAAAAAAAAAGCTCTGTTTATGAAAGCATGTCAACAAAATTAATTTCCCCAAAACAAAAATCTGCAGTTAGCAATGCACCTGCTTTCACACAGAATGACCTAGTAATGCAAGACTTTGTTTATGAAATTAATGACAAATGTTAATTTCTTACAAAGAAAAAAAAAACTTAAACAAAACTATTAAAACAAAAATTGTGAACAAGCCAGAATTATAAATGTTACCTCCTCATCAATTTTAGATTTGTCTGTTACACCGAGAGTTCCTGTGACACCCTTCTGCTCTCTACAGTCTTTGGCAATATGGCCTGCACTCCCACAATTTGAACAAATCAAGTTGTTTGTAACATTTGGCTTGTCTGGACAACTCCAGCTTTTATGAGTAGTTGCTCCACAATTTGTGCAACGTGGTCCGTCGTTTTCTCGCAGTGTTCCATTTAAGAGTGCAAGTTCCCTTAACTGCATTCGGCGTAAGTCATTTTGTCCTTCTGGTACCTCAACTCCTTGCCTGATTATTTCTTTTATCTGAAAAATAAAGTACACAAAACTCAGCACAATTCACTAAATTTTTAGAGCAAATGCACATTACACTGAGACATTTGGAGCAAATGAATTCAATATATCTGAGGGGTAGTAGCAGACATTTAACAAAATATAGAACATAGATATGTGATACATATGAAAGCAGATTATGGTAATAATACCTTCTTTTATACTCATGTAATCACACAGATTATCATTGTATCAGTTACAGGAATTTCAAAGCTTTGAGGGTCAACTTTTTAAATTCTATTTTTTTTTCTAATTTAAAAAAGCAAATACCTAAAACCTATACCTGTAACAAATATCCCAATAATTCCTATTAAAATACCAATGAAAACTGTGCAAAAACATTTGCCACTTTTTTAGTTACATAAATAAAATTATGATAAACTATTTGTTTTGTAAATGTAGAAATCAAGGTTGGGTCTTTGCTGACAAATATGTATTCTTGGTGGGGCAGTGGCACAAATTAGTAAAAACCAGGTAAAAATGGAAAAACCAGCAAAATGGGGAAAAATATCTTCACACAAAAATACTGTATATACTTTGCATATAAGCCAATCCCTTCATTTAAAAAAAAAAGTATTTCTTCCAAAAATTTTCAGCTTTTCTGCTTATACAGTGAGTATATATACAGTAAATAAAAAAATTTTAGTACTGCAAAAAAAAAAAAAAAAAAAAAGAGGGGTGGGGAGGATTATATGAGTTAACTTTTTTAATGGTTGTCTCAGAGAATGTACAAAATATGTTGCAATTCTGGTTTTGGCAGAATGACATAACAAATCAAAAATTTTGTTGTAGTTTCTAGACCAAGACTCTACCTTTGGAATGAATCAAGCCAAATTTAAAGAAGTCTTTTTGATTGCAGCTTTGCAGAAAAATATTAATATTTCCAAGTCTGGCAAAAAAAAAACTTTCCAACACTCATAGAAATTCAGATCATTTCAAGCTGTTATAAAAAACTTTGTCTCTGACTCATATGCCAACATTTTATTTCTATACTGGAAATAAATTTAATTTCCATACCTCTTATTCCCTTTCATAACTTTCATCATCTGAAGAGTCACTGTCAAGATCTTTACTTTTAGAAGCTGTCGTGTGCATGGTACTGTGGCCAGTTTTCTGGTTTGTTGTTGCTTGACCAATATCACTTAAAAATCATCACTATCGTGTGGCAAACTTTCACTGTGACTCTGACCCATAGATGCCAACCTCTGGGAGTTGTTTTCACTAATAAACATCTTTTTCAGCTATCCCGCACACAGCGGGGAAAATTTGGGTATCTATCATGGCAACAAATTCCAGTCTGCCACAACACGTATTACAGAAACAAAAGAACTAATACATTACGTTTTCAAAAGTTTTGAAAGACGGAATTTCATCCCTTGAGGGGAAACACCCCACTCCCACCCAACAAAAACTAACTATTCAGTATAGCATCAATCTAGAGAATAGACCAAATGATGACAAAAAAGCAGGATCCCATAAAAGAATTTTGTGCCTGTTTCCAACGGCGTCACATCATACGCATGCAGGGCTTACTTCTTTTAATTGGAAAAATTCCGAAAGAAAATCTGTATTAGTAGCCAGTCATCAGATTTTCTGAATACAAATGGGAGCCATTACAATAGTTGAGTAACATTATAGCCTTCCATATCTGTTTACTAGAGCTCACTGGACACAGTGTAGTGTGAATCTAGTCAACTCGTCACCCTGTCGAAGCTTCAGAAAACAGTAATAAATAAGCAGATGCATGCTGAACTGCATAAAACTGTCTTTCATGGCTGTTTACTTTTTGTTTAACAGCAGCATTTTTTAACATGTAAATATTTTATTTATTAAAGATTTTAATTATCATGCTTAAGACAGCTAGTTAGAATCGACTTACAGTTATTTCATGCACAAAGAAATATCACTTCACAGTGAACTGCTAATTTTCATTAGTGGAGTTAAGCTGTTAGGGTCACTCGTGTAAGTAAAATGAGTAAAGTGGACTTTTTATTGGAACACACATTATAAAGAAATGATGAAAAAAAAAAAGTTAAAGGCTTGGGCCCACATCGACTGAATATTTGCTTGTTGCAAAAACATAAGATTGTTGCAAAAACATAAGAATCAGACTCTGAAGCGTATAAAAGCTTGCTTGAATACCACGAAGGGGCAAGAACAGTTAAATGCCTCAACTGATTTATCTGTTTGAGAAAAAATTCAATTCAGAAACTGACAATTTTAACATGAATGTTATCCAGAAGTTCATCGAGCAAAAAAAAAAAAAAAAAAAACCAGAAGAACTTAGTTTCTTTATAAGTGAGGCAAGGCAAAAACCTAAAATTTTATTGTTATACAGCATTACATACATATAAATAAAATTTCTATCGCATTCCATATGATTAAGCACGATTTCAGCAGGCGGTGTTTGGAAACCTCACAATCCTTTGAAATAATATTTCACACTATGGAAGAAGGTTGAGAGCAATTTTAAAAGTACTTAGCCCCAAATAAATTTTAGGTCACCCCAAAGATTAAAATTAGCGGTCGCCACTCACCACGTGGCGACTGGATAAAATAAATTGTCCAGTAGAAAAAGTAACTTTAGTCGCCACGCTAATCTTCATTGCTAAAGAATTAATTTGCATTTTTAAAATGCTCCTGTTAAAGGAAATGTATTTTCAAATCATCCAACTCGCGCGCAGTGAAAAAACAAACAGCCCTTTCCTCCGCAAATAAGTGAGTACGATCTATTTATAGGTTCACTCTTCAAGAGCGGCAGGGGGGGTTTCCCCACTTAAGTTGGTGTGCACAAAGTAACCTTATCGGGAATGGACACCTGTGGCTTTTGATGGAACTGTGGCATCACAACTCGTTTTCAGCAGCTCGTTTTTTAAAGTTTGGTTTCTTTGAAAATGCACGATTTTCCATTGGTTAGGCACTTCTTGCTTATCATCAAATAAAATGGGCAAGCATTTCCTTTGCACGTGTGAAGTTGGCTTTAAACAAAATTTAAAAAAACCTCTTGTCTGCCCTTTATACAGTAAAATGCTACTAAGGAATGGGTAAACACAAGTTTTTCAGCGAAATTATATATAAAAAATCAGTACTGTATTGTTCACTCTGCCATGATATTAATTTTTATGGGTCACAGAAAAGGCTGATTACATAACAGGCGGAATAAGTACCGATTTTGAAATTTCATTTAGCTTTAAAAAAGCGGAAAGAAAAAAAAAACACTTTCCGTATTGATTGGTTTCGAAAAACAGGTTGTTCCAAACAAAAAAACTGTGCTTCACTAGAAAAAACTTTTAAAATACGAAGTTGTTCTTTTTCACTATTACTGAAGCTATTAAAAACAAGAAACATAATCAGAAAGAATATAACATAAGAATATAACCAGAAAGTGAAAAGAAAGTGCATCTTGGGGTAAGAAAAATTCGAAATTTAGAAAACTACGGAACATTTTCATCTATGCTACAATCATTTTCAGGCGACGAGTGGCATGAAAGATGCTCAATTATATTGGACAAATGTCGCGACATTAAAAATATCCAATAAACAGTTTCAAAAATGTTTGATGAATGTTAGAATTCTGAAAACATGAAAATAAACTTTGAATAAATGATTGAATAACATTATTTCATAGATTTTTTATTTCCGTAGTATATTTGATGTTTCCCGTATTCCGTAGCGATTGACGATTTCTGTAGTGACTATGGAGAATTCGTAGCATTTGTAAGATCTGAGGTGGGCGAACGGGAAAAAATGACAAGTCATTAACATTCTACCAAAACATTTTCTGAAGGGAAAAAAACCAAAAAAAATGGACAACCGGATTTTTATTTCCGTAGTAATTGAACTTTAATGTTTCCCGTACTCCACAGTGATCGACGATTTTCGTAGTGACTATGGGGAATTCATAGTATTTGGAAGGTTGTGGTGGGCAAACAGGAAAAATGACAAATCATTAAAATTTTACCAAAACTGAACGTTTTCTGGAAAAAAACCCTAAAAAACCCTCTGACACTGGGTTTGAAAACTGGACAGAATCTGATGGAATCAGGATATTCTGCAAGTGTTCTTATTTCGTCATGACTATTTTTTCAACACCTGTGAAGGTTTATCAATGTTTTTAATGTAATATTATTGGAACCCAGGAAATTACTGAATATTTTCTGTTAGTGGTCAGGAATCATTGTGAGTCTGTAAAATAAAGTGACCAGGTTGGTATCACATTTCTCCCAATCTGAGCTGTACTACAAAATGATTCTGCTATAAGATATGAAATTCATTTTTGAAATCTATACAGCCAGTTTTCATTTTGACACCAAGAAGAACCTAACCAAAAATAAATGGAATAATAAAAAAAAATAGCGGAATGGAAGCAGCTTCAAAACATAATGTCTGGACATTTTTGACCATCAATAGCTCACTAAAAACTGCTAGAGAAACTAAAAACAAGCAATTTTTAGTACATGAAGGTCATAGCACAAATTGTTGAAATACTCAATACTGCTGACTGTTATGCCAAGCAATGCAGCTAAGTTAATGGAATGCAAGCATTGTGAGCACTGTGTTTGATGACAAGGCAATGCTCATGCAAAGAATGACTTTAAAAAATACAGCAAATTAAATAAAGTAAGCAAAGGTAAGTACTTCTTGAAAATTTTAACCTATCCACTTCATCAATTTATGGTGGAGAGATTGGGAGATTTTATATGTGAACATAGCGAGAGACCAAATAAAAATGATTAAATTATCTTTCCAATAAAAACTGTCTAGAAAATTTGGTTGATGTGGTTGAAGAAAAATATATTTTTTAAGATTATATTTATTCATTTAATGGCACTGGACAATAGACAGTGGGCCCTTGTAACTACTAACATAAATTTAACTGTCTAAATAAATGAAAGGTATTCAGTGCAGTGATAAAATGTGTATACGACACTAAATAGCCGTAAGGAAAGTGGCCACTAGATTTTGTCCACCCACTGGCCACTCGAAAAAATCACCAATTTTAATCTTTAGGTCACCCTATGCCACTCCACTGCCCATTTCTAAACAGCAAAAAAATCAAATGGTGACTTTCCGTAATTTTATGATTATGTCCGTACTTCCGCAATTCCAATCAAAAATCTGTAATATTACTGAAAATCCACACTGGTTGTCATCTATGCTCTGACTACAACCAGCCATTTCAAATAATCTTATGAAAAAGTTTCCATCACTGTAGCAAAATGAACGCTTGCAAATATTGAGGAACAAGCTGCCAATAAAGTTCGTCCTGAGTTGACATCACGAGTTTCTAAAAAGAGAGGGGTGGGGATTTATAATTTGGGGAGTTTTACAATTGGGTCTGTTTGTTTGGGATAAAAAGTAATGAATGTGAAGAGTTTCTAGTAATAAAACAGTATATTTTGTTTCTCCGCGTGAAGAAAATCCATGTGAAAAATGAACACAGCATCATCACAGGACCGAGAGTTGGAATGGGTTGTGCATTATTGCACTTTAAAAGGGGTTTTAAAAAAGTGCTTTGCGACAGTATATCCCACGTGAACAGTCCTGCCTCAACTGTAGGAGGAAAAGTTTAGGCTAAAATCAGCCTACCTTGCGTCATGGGGCAAAAGTGCATGGGGCCCCTGGCAGTGAACGCAAACACATTCACGATTCTCACTGCATATTCTTATGATTTTTTAAAAATATCGCTGTTTGATGATATGGTTCATGTAGATTTCATTTTAAAATTATATGACTGGTTAATAATGTAATCATTTACACCAATGTATGTTGTCTGATTTGGGAATTACTTGGATTGAAATTGAGATAGTTCAAAAATTTGCAGATAGTTCGACCAAATGCACCTTTAGCATAACACCTGCTGGCCAACAAATCAGCAGCTCCACAGCAAAAAGGTTAAATGCATGTCACATTACTTAAAATTATCAACACTGAACACTTTAAAAAGTTTAAACCACAAAATCATTCCCAAAACCAAAAATATAGTACATATAAGACAATACACAAAATACAATACTTTAAAAAAGGACGTTTTTTGGGCATTTATTAAAAAAAAAAAAAAGGCTATACAGGATGACTGCAACCCCTATATATATAAAAGTCTATAAACATCAATTACTTATAAAATACTGATATTGCAGTTCAGTATCATGCACTTTAAAGCTCTTGAAAACATCACATTTGGAAAAAAACTAGAAGGAATTCCTGATATGAATGTCCACTCAATAAATTGCATGCCTTAAAATGTAAATTAAGAAATTATATACTTTTTAGTTGACATAATTCACTGACATCCCAATTAGAAATTTTTACCACATAAAATATAGTATTAACATAAAATGCAAATCACTAACAATCAGAATATCTGATGAAAGAAAGCCACAAATGGAAAACCTGAACACACTTAAGTGTAAGATTGGAATAAAACCCATGACCATAGGATGGGGCATTGATATATCAACAGAATTTGGAAACATGAAATTACGATAACTTGTGACCACCCATAGAGAGCACATCACTATCTTTCATTTTGATAATGCAGAATGACAAAATACAAAACACATCACAAAAAAACTGAGGGTCATGATTGAAAGTAGTCTCCAAAATATGAAGGGTTATTCTCAACTGTATCAAATTAATGTGCATCACTAATGTGACATCTAAGCCATTTCACTTTTAAGTATAGCAACATTCCTAAAGTTTCAGTGGCTAGGTTTGGCCAAAATTCTGTTTGACTCTTACGGACAATGCTAGAAATTATTTCCGCAGTTGCATTACTGTGTGGCACAACAAGAATAGCATGTATCAGGCGTGGTAAAACTTCATACTTTTTAGCACCAATTGCACCAGTGATTTTCAAAATGTTTGACCATGCAGTATCAATTGTAGGGCTATTCAAAACACTTTCTTCCAATTCATCAATTTGATATAAAGCAAACTCTAATTCCTACCTGTTCAGATCACTGTCACTAACAACAGCAGTTGGGAAAATATTTGCCTAGTACATTACTGAAGAAGAGGAAGCTTCTTCCATCCTAATTCCTATATCAGCAACTTCTATGTGCAGCAGAAATTCACTTTTCAGTCAAAATTTCTTCAAAATATAGTCACATGTAACACTTAACAACAACACAGGATAGTCAGAACATCGCGGAGAAAAAAATTATGATTACAGGAGAAATCTTCGCTCCTACCGTCTTCCGTTTTGGGGAAACTCTCTCCTCCATTTTTAAGCTGAAATGTAAGTATTTATGGAATAAATGGATATTTAAGAAAAATACTGGGCAGAAGGAACATTGCGAGAAAATATTACAATTACGGGAGAAATCTTCACTCTCAACTAACTTCCGTTTCCGGAAGATGGAATTTGGTCCTCAAACGGACCCCCACCTCCAAGATTTATGCTTAGTTTGTGCATTGATCACAAGAAAGCCCTAAACGATAACGGCTGACATAACCCCAGGGATGTGCATTCTTTCCACTTAGCTTTCAAACAAGCAAAGCAAATTCTTCCTCCTCAGAAAAAGAAAAAGAAAAAAACAAAAAACAAAGAGTTGAGTCACAAACTTTGTTAAGAGGCTTCGGGCCGATGTTATCCAAGTGTGCTGCCGTGCTTTCTTTTCACTTAGTTTTCAAACAAGCAAAACACATTCCTCCTCCTCAGAAAAGAAAAAGAAGAAAGAGGTGCATCACGAACTTGGTTCAGGCGCATCGGGCCGATGCAAATCTCGGGCCACAGCGAAAGAAGCACGTCCGGGCCTACGCACTCCTGGGTCACGGTGAAAGAAGCATGCCCTGCCTAGGTAATCCCCACCTGGCGCCGTGCTTTCTTTCCACTTAGCTTTCAAAGAAGCAAAAACAAATTCTTTCTCCTTTGTGTGTGTGTGTGTGCGCTGCGGGGGTAGAGAAAAAAAAAGCCGAGTCACAAACTTTATTCAGAGACTTCGGGCCAACATAATCTCCTCCTAAGGAAGGAAAAAAAGGAAGCAAAGAGCTTTGTTATGAACTTTGTTCAGAGGCTTTTACATTGATTAATTACAAAACCAGCAAAACTTTCTTAATAACAGCGAAAATCTGAATATTCATATTTTTTCGTTAGTCTTCCGTAATCCCGGGAGAAATCCGTAATAATTACGAAGATTCCGTAATGGTTGGCATCTCTGGCCGTCATCCGTAAGAAACGGTTTCACAGCAGCTTCGATTCGCGAAAGATCTCACAAATGCGGGAACGCGTTCGCGTACATCGCAAATTACAAGAGTGAGAGTTCTTCGCGATGACATCACAAAGATAGAGTACTCACTCTCTCTCTCTCTCTCTCTCTCTCGTTCCTTTTTTATTTACGCAGTACTTGTAAACGCTAGATGATGAATCACTATACATGGTTTACCTCTTATTCTTAAAATTTCAGGATTACACTCAAATTTTCAGGATATAGAACAAAAATAAGGGCATTTCAGGACAAAAAATAAAAATCAAGAACATCAGGACAACTCCAACCCCTGCATTTGCTTTCTAGCTACCCAAAAGTGCAAGTATGAATCCACATGCAATTAATTCTGTTCTGCTATTCCAAATACCAGTTCTTCTGATGAGTGCATGCAGATGGTTTCCTCAAAGAAAAATAAATTCAATGACAAATTTTAAAAGGATAAAATAGGAAGTAGTGAATGCGTTGGAAACACGAATTTTACGGATTAACTATTAGCACTCTTTAGCAGGAATGATTTTTCCTTTTATTATTATTATTTTTTTTAATGTGTCTCTTCTATACTTGGATCATTCCATGGTGATTCACCCAGCTGTTGTGTTGCATGATTTTACAAAAAATTGAAACTTTGCTCATTTATTTGTGTGGTTGAATAATGGCCAAAAATAATTACCCCCCTTATAGGTTGCTTCAAAGATGGCGGCAGTCACAATTTTTAGCATATTGAAGCCTTTCCAATATTTCTTATATCTCCTGAACCAATAAAGATATTAAAATGATTCAAAAAAGGTTTTGTTAAGCATAAAATGAGGATTCTGTAATACTACGAAAATGTCCAGAAATCAATCACATTCTTTACTTTTATTAAAAGCCCTTTAAACATTGATGATCGGATGTTGATTTTGTCTTACTTTATTTTTTTATGAAACACAGGAAACATACACTAAGTTGCAATTCATACTGTAGAAACCTTGTCCCTTGAAAAACACACAAAAAAAAAAATAATAAATCCTGAAATTGGGTACACCTTTGTGCCCCCCCCGAATTTGAGAAAAAACACACTTTCCCAATTTTTGTTTGAGGTCTTATATCTCTGGTGGGGTGCGATACAAAAATCTGAATTTTTGCATACATAACCACCTATATAATGGCTATTAACTCACAAAAAGTGGTTATTGTGTTCAGCCTAGTTTTTGATATACAGGGCTTGCTATATCAGAGAAAATATTGTTATTGGTACATTCGTAATACTTGTTTAAATAATATCGATATCATGTTACAATTTTTTTAAATGCACACACATGAAAAAATTAACAGTTAGTCATAAAATGCTCCAAGAAAAATCTGTTAAATAAATTTGGTTCTGGTTTTCAGCCTATTACTGATATACAGTAGCTCAAATAAGGAAAAAAACTCAAAAGAAGAAAAAAAAAGTGGAAACTAATATTACATTAAATTTGTTTGTCTTATGTTCATTAACATTTTATCAAATTACTTGTGTTTAATGTAGCATTTCTTTATTTGTAAAAGGGGGAACATTTTTATGGCCCAATATCTAAAGCTACATGTGATGGAGCAAAACTATTATAAACACTGGACATATTTAGACAATGCAAACAGCAAGGTTCAGGCAGGCAAAACCTGTCTGAACATGCCTGTTCCTGGCTTCATTGACAGCCAGCAGAAATCAGCATGCTCAGACTTGTTGGAAAGTGTCTTAACTTGTACATTCAAAGTTAGCCACAAATCAGCTGCAGTCTGCTGCTTGTCTTTGTGGAGTGAACATGCTAGGTGTGCTCTGTAAGCTTTACAGTTTTAATGTTATTTTAAAGTGTGAAAGCAAACTTTCTTATTGTTTTATTTATATTATTGGATTACTTTTAGCATGGTTCATATGCTTTTTCAATCACAAAATTCCAGGACTTTTGGATTTTTTTCCAGGACATACAACAAACAGCTTCTTACATCATGAAAGAAATAGGGGATTACACCATATAATACAAATTTTGAAGATGACAATCCGATTTTTGGCGTAAATGTGACATTTACGCCAAAAATCGTAAATGTGACAGATGACAATCCGGGCGTTTTCTGGGAGACGCGGGTTCGAGTCCCGCTCCAGGACGATGAAAATTTTCAAGTTTTCGGATATTATCTGACTAACCATCCTTGTCACATTTATGCCAAAAATCAGATTGTCATCTTCAAAATTTGTATTATATGGCGTAATCCCGTATTTCTTTCATGATTTATCTGCTTCTTCGGGCAAACACGGGATAAGATTCTTAACCTCCAGATTTGCTAAGCATGAATGCCGGTTGCTTCGACTAGCGAATCCTGTGATGGTTATATTCAAATTGATCAGAAACTTGAAACTTGGTCGTTCTGGGTGGTGTAGTGGTTAGCATACCCGGGCGTTTTCTGGGAGATGCGGGTTCGAGTCCCGCTCCAGGACGATGAAAATTTTCAAGTTTTCGGATATTATCTGACTTACCATCCTTGTCACATTTACGCCAAAAATCTGATTGCCATCTTCAAAATTTCTTCTTACATGCTTGGACAAACTTAATACAGAATGCAGAATGTTAAAAATGTCCGATGCAGCTAATCAGAAACTTAGAATCACAGATAAATACTGAAATACCAAAACTGTCAAAAATGTGACCAGGTTTAATATCTACTAAACTGTTGTATATTATACTAGACTGATTTTGAGGAACTTTTATTTTTCTACTTTGCCTTCAGTTTAATTATTGAAGAAAATTACAGAATATAAAAAAAAAACCCATAAAACTAAAAAATATATAGATATGTGGCATTACTCTTAAAATGCTTTCATATAACACACAATCAATACATAAAATACTATTTATATTTAATTATTTTGAATATAAATAGTATTTTATGGGCATGGAAAAATGAAATATTTGGAACTTTTTCAAAGGACAAAAGGGATTGTTATTTCTTAAACACATAATCATGGGAGCAAGTATTTGTGTTACATTTTATTTAGGAAGGAATTTTCAACATAATAATGATGCTGTAGCCAAGTTTTAAATTTGTACTCGCCAACAAACAAAGTATGCACAAAAATTTCCATCATGAAATGAAAGAGAATAATGGGGAAACCTTAAATCCAAGGGCTGTGTACAACTACATTCATAAGTGATCAAGGCAATTTACCTGGGCATGATTAGAAAATTAATTATAGAAGATGCAAAGTGATTAGTTTGCTCAGAAAATTCTAAAAAACAACTAGATTTAAGTTTCTGATATTAAAAAGCAATTTAATTTCATGGCAAATTTTTATATAAAGCATTCAGCAAATTTCAGTAAAAGTCAAAATAACCCACAAAAAAAAAAAAAATAAAAAAAAATCAGCTACTTACTTTCATTAGTTGCTAAAAAGTATGTTACGAAAATTAACGAATATCGCAAAAAACGTTTCCCATAGCAGAAGGAAGGCATCAGAGACAAAAAGATTTCAAAATCAAACAGTTAGAAAAAGAGATAGAATAGGAAACATGATATAACTGTATGCCTTTTAGCGGAAGAATTTTGCACAATGGAAAAGTTGAAACAGGCTAAAAGTATTCCTCATAGCAAAAGCTATGCTTAGGAAAAACTTTTCAAATACGTCTCCCAGAAGCAGAGATAGCAAGAAAACGTTTTGACCTTTACAACCACTAGGGAAAAAGTTGTACACATTATTTGAAGAGGATCTTCTTATTAAAGCAGAAATTTCTCAATAGAGTTTTTAGAGGCAGAGATAGGCAGCAAACGGAAGTACATAAACGCCACCTAGCGGCAGAATTGTGAACCACAAACCTTTTCAAACACAAACCTACAGTGTTCCATAAGATAAATGGTACCTGTTGTTAAAATAATTTTTTAAATCTGACATTTAAAAGTACAGATATTGAGAAAAAAGATTAAATATTTGCACTCCCTAGCGGTGAAATTCTGCATTATTGTGGGAAGAAAATACACACATGGAGTTTTCATAGTTAGCAGTATCTGGTCGAAAGAGAATATTTTTCAATCGGGCTAATAGTCCTATAGATATTGCTGTAAATGGAAACTTGAACTTACGCCCTCTAGTGGCACACTTGTGCTTTAAGAAATATTTGTAATTATATGAGAAACATTTTTCACCAAAAATGTTCTCCAACAAAGAAAGAATTTTTCAAATTGTATTCCTAGAAATAGAGATATGGACAAAGGTAAGATATATGTATACGCCCCTGGTGGGAAAATTATGCACTATTCAAGCAGGAGGTATTCTCAAAAAGTTTTTGGAGGTGAGGGGTATCCGTCTACAGAGGAATTTTTTCAATCGAGTTTCGAGCTCAGATTTTATTGCAAATACATAAGACGCAAAAATAAACACTTACGCCCCTGGTGGTCAAACCATTTTTTACAAAAAAATGAGAAATTATATGCAAAACATTTCCCTTCAAGAGCTATATCCAACGCAGGAAGAATTTTTCAAATTGGACTTAGAAGCGGAGATATTGGAAAAATCGTGACTGTTACGCCGCGGAAAATTTATGCATTATTTGAAAAAGAGACTAACTAAAATAGTCTTCGATATAAATGTCATCAAAAGGAAAAATAATTTTTTCAATTGGGTATTTAGAAGCAAATGTATGAAATAAAATGCATTTGAAATACGATACAATCTTTATTTGCGTCCCCTAGCAGCGAAGTTGTACATCGGGGGAAAAAAACGGAACAAATGGATCATCACTCTCACATTTTAAACTTCCCAATACAAAAATAAGTTTACAAATCAAACTAATAATTGCAGAGATATGGTCTTTCCCGGTTGGACAGACAAAGTGATAACATAAGCACAACGTCAAAAGATGCTAATATAGCAGCTTCAGTCCTACTAACAGGGAAAAAAACAACAAAAAAAAACAGCCCCCCTCCATTTTTTCCAGGGGGTGGGGAGGAAAATTTATCAGACATAAGTTATGTCAGTGGAAAAATCTTCAACTACAAAACATCGTGCAAGGACAAAAAGACCGGAATGGATAAAATACCAGGACATGTAACAGAATTTTAGGACTTTTCCAGGACAAAATGGAATTCCAGGACTTTTCCAGGACGCATACGAACCATGTTTTAGACTCAGATCTTCCTGTTTAGGCTTTTAGACTGTGTTTTTAATGTTTCATTCTTAAACTGAATTCATTTAATTAATATGGAGTGTGCTGTTGGATTGTGGTGCAAAGGGCCTTGTCATAAGTTAACTTATGGTCAAGTACCTAAGCAGGTGCTACAACTTACAGAGCTTAGTGAAGAGGACCAAAACCTTCTAAAACTCTGGACATAGTCAGAGATCACCTCTATTGGTGAGTATAATAAGAACAAATATTTACTAAAATTTGAGCACCTTTATGGAAAAATCACTAAAATTTGAGCACCTCTAAAAAATCACAAAAATTCAGCTAAAAATAAAAAAAAAGGAAGATCAGAGTATCAGGTTCTCTGAGATTAATAACAACTGAAATGAGAGAACACTACAACAGTTTTGCATTTTTAATATCAGGAAAAGCTCTTTGTCCTTCATGTGTTCTTGCTCTGAACAAAAAAGTAACTGAACAACAAAGCAATGAAAATTACAATGATGATATTAGGCCTGCAATTCAAAAGATGAAAGAAATCAATACAGCCTGCTCACTCCTACGTATCTCTCCACTTTGCATTCAGAAATTGCCATCAAAACGAAGTCGGAAGAGCACAGGCCATAGTGGCAAAATCTGAAAGGATAGCATGTACAGCTAGGAGAAAAAATTGGCACTTACATTTGAGAATGGGGAGTTATCTGACGACAATGACGTGAATGAGTTAAGTGAAGAGGATGAGTATCATGTTCTGATAAGAAAATTGAAAAGAAAAGTTTACTACAGCTCATAACAAAGAAAAAAATACAAATAATCAGTCTACTACCACAAAGCTGGTCTACTGATCATATCTGTGAATAATTTAATTGCACAGAATACATTGTAAAGTATTTTATGGCTAACTGTTAACTTTTTTCATTTGTGAGCATTTAATGAAAATATAAGGTGATATTGATATAATTTAAACAAGTATTACGAATGCACTGATAACAATATTTTCCCTGATATAGCAAGCTCTGTATATCAAAAACTAGGCTGAACACAATAACCAATTTTTGTGAGTTAATAGCCATCATATGGGTGGCTATGTACACAAAAATTCAGATTTTTGTATCTCACTCCACCAGAGATATAAGACCTCAAAAATTGGAAAAGTGTGGGTTTTCTCAAATTGAGGGGGGGGGGGGCACCTAATTTCAGGATTCATTTTTTGTGTGTGTGTTTTTTTTAAAGGGACAAGGTTTCTACAGTATGAATTGCAACTTTGTTTAGGTTTCCTGTGTTTCATAAAAAAATCACAAAGTAAGACAAACTCAGCATCCGATCATCAATGTTTAAAGGGCTTTTATTTAAGTAAAGAATGACTGATTTCTAAACAATTTCTTAGTGTTGCAGAATCCTTATTTTATGCTTAACAAAACCTTTTTGAACCATTCCAATATCTGTATTGGTTCAGGAGATGTCGGAAAGGCTTCAACATGCTAAAAATTGTGACAGCTGCCATCTTTGAAGCAACCTATAGATGTGCGTGTGTGTGTGTGTGTGTGTGTGTGTGGGGGGGGGTGTATGAGTGTGAATTTCTTTATTTTTGGCCATTATTCAACCACACAAATAAATGAGCAAAGTTTCAAAATTTTCCAGAACTATGCAGCTACACACTTTTTCAAAATTGGGTCATTCTGTATGGAATGACTCACCTGGTAATTATGAGATAATGGTTCAGTTATGTCTGCAGTTAAAGAAAAATATTTTTCAAGCGTTTTTTGAAAGAGAGCATTACTTGCGCAGTTATGGCAATTTTACTAGCAGATACAACACGTACTTCATTTTAAGGGGGGGATGAAGAGCAATTTACAAGTCACAATGCTGATCATTACATTTCATTCAGCACTTCAATAATTTCTATTACATATCTTCCTTTAGCCTCAAAAAAACACATTATTTCACTACTCCAGTAAATATAGTCTTGTGGCTATTAGAATACACTTCCTCACTAGTGGAAAAATTATCTGGAAAATTATGTCTAGGAAGTGATGAATTCTACAAGCTGAATAATTTATGTTAAAAATGGCACACTTCTTCGGATTGTGCCAAATAAGGATACATATTTTAGTTAGCTGTTGAGTTGTATACAGAAAAAAGTACAGTTAAGCCCATATATAAAGAGGCTCACATAATACAAAATTACACATAAACCGAAGTTTTTATATAGATCCCTTGGACTACATAATATTCCGCCGGGTCATTTTAACCACATAGCATGAACAATATTTTTTTGGACAAACCGTATAAATCGAAGTTCAGCACTGATATCAGCAAACAAAGTTAAGTGACATTCATGCACTTTTCACTTCTTTTTTTTTAATTTCTCCCTTGCACTGGAAAACAAGGACGAGACTCTGTGGCCCCTTACAGATAGATAGGTCACCACCACTCTCCCACCATCTTTCTTTCGATCACCTAATCTCTGTTCAGAAAATCTTCTTTGCATTTATTTTGCATCTAGAAACATCTTAACTACTACACAAAAGAAGTTGAAAAACACTTAAAAAAGCTATCATATCATGATAAGCACAAAACAAGGAAGAATCGGCTCATATATCTGATGTAACAAGTGAAATTTCAAATTTTTGGTAGCTACTACTTTTCATTTTTACATTCATTAAATGTTATGCCTATTTCAAATCTCACTCATTATTTTGCTAGCTATAGTTTTCAGTTCACAAGTATTATTTACCTTCAATTAATTGATAAATATGATTGGCTAACAAAACGTAATATGGCATGCCAAACATATCCCCTTTTTGCTGTCCAGTTATAATGAAATTTGCATATACTGAAGGTTTTTGATTCTCCCTTAAACTTTTGTTATATATGGGTTTGACAGTATTAGTACATAAAACCTTAGAAACAGAAAACCTACAAATCCACAAAGTGTGTACCATGTTAACAGTAGAATCAGATAATTCAAAGAAAAATTAATAAAACAACTGTCAGAAATCATAGATTCCAATTATGGCAAGCGTGTTATGATTGAATGTGCAGCAATGAAGTGGCAAGGTTCATATTTTACCTCCTACCATGAAAGAGGCTTGTTACATGAAATCTTATATTACTTGAAATGCATGTTTTTACATTCAATGGACATTTCTTCCCATATTAAAAAACAAATCCCTCTTGTTTGAAGATAAAGTTTAAAATTGGGAACTCTTTGTTGCAATCTCTCATTATTCATAGTCATTTTCTTTGCAAATTGAGCAGGCAGTAGTGTTTCAAACTTTAATTTTGCTTTAAACACAGGGAAATGTGCTCACTCTGTTTCTTGATACAGCAAGAAGGGACTAAGGAATGGAAAAACATGCACTTTAAATGAGAGTAATTTTAAAAATACCTAAAGATGTCAATGGGTCACCTTGTTAACTTGCTTTCAAAATGAAGATCTACCAGAAAATTTAACTTCAAATAATCCATAAATATTCAGAACTACCTTGAAGGGCAGCAGAACATACAGTTAAAATTTAGCAAGACAACAAAAAAATTAAAGCACAGAACTGATTACGAAACAAAACAAAACAAAAAATGCATTTTTCCGACTCACACACAACTCCACAAGATCAGATGAATCAGCAAAAGAAAAAAAAAACTGCAACAAACTTAACAGTTGATTCATAAACATTGAAATACAACCAAATTATAAACACAAGTGAGAGAGTCACCTTGTTAACTGCTTTCTTGACACTTTCATTACTGTTTCCTGTTACAAAGGCATGAAGAGGTTCATCTTCACCTGGAAGAGGCTGTCCATCTTTGCGCCCTACTTTACCTTCTTTGACTGATCCCTTGCCTCGAATAATTATTTTAGCTCCAGTCTATCGAAAAGCACAAAAATCAGACAAACATGAAAAGCTTACAAATAACACATTATTTCTCTTCAAAAGATAAATATAGTATATGAAATGCTTGAACACATGCTGCAATTTTTTTACAAATTCAGAATGTTTTTCATGTTAGCATCTTGCTGAGATAGAGATAAACATCTTACAGCAACAATAATTCTACACATTAAATAAAGATCTTTAAAATGCAAATAATTCATTACCCCCCCCTTCCCCATATGGCAGCAAAGGTGAGAAAAAACTTTCTTTTCACACTTACATATATGTATATTACGCATTACATCAGAGCCTGAATTAGGTCCAACTAGAATCTAATCTCTCTTTGCCTTTTTTAGATTTTCATTCATTTCGTGATTCAAATACTAACTCACTGTCCTTTTGTGTCTATCGAAAGCCTACCGATTGTAACAGCCATATCCCGTTTCTCCTCACATCCGACTCCACAAAAAAAATTTCTGCTATCAATTTTCTTTTTAGAAGAGCCTTCACACATTCTTCAAATGATAGTCATTTCCAGTCTGAGATACAGTTCATTTTTAAATTAGCAGATAAACATGGATACCCCAGGACGATGGTTAATAGATTATACACTAGAATATCAAGTGAACAATCTATTAATCTGAAGCCAGATACAAGGCCTAATAAACGATTCGTGGGAGCACTGGACCACCACTCCCATATCACTAGCACACTATCTCGTATCTGTTCAAAACATAACATACAATTCGGCACCCGCTCAAAGAACCTCCTATCATCAGTTAAAAAGGATCGAGCAATAACAGATATTATGAACAAATGGGGTGTGTATAATATTTCACTGCTGGACCCCTCAACAGGAGAACATGTTAACAACTGCATAGGCTTGACATGAAGAAGTTTGGGTATCTGTGTCCAGGAACACATATACGATATCCGAACCAAGAGCAATAATACAGCATTATCAAGGAATGTGCTAAACGGAACGTTACAACCAGACTGGGGAAACATTAGACTACTGGACACTCCAGCATATATATATTCGCTACATTTTGTTGAAAGTATGTACATCGAAGCTTTAGGGGACAAATGCTGTAATGACTACTTGCCTGTGGACATATCAAGAATTCGGAAAGAGCGTATTACCAACCTGAACTTTAAATTATAGTAATATATATTTACAATTCCAACAATATATAAAATTGATCATAACTTTGTATTTGTAATGAATCCTTGTATTGATATGTTAAACTAATAACTTGTGAAATTATACCTGTTACACTGCTATAATGGCAACGGTCACGACCCATGCGACGTTTGATGACTTATACCCATAAAGCATTGTTGCACTACTATATAAAGAAGAGCTGCATTGCCTCTGTTCCACCTGATGGGGTAAATGTTACCCCGAAAGTGCTAGTGGGGTATTTTAACTGTAAATATCTTTCATATTTTATTAAATGTTGTACATAGACGGTGAAGTTTTTATTTCATTTGAGATTTAAATCTATCTTCAATCTGAGAACTGCACTATTTGATTATATGTTGTGCTTCTTTCAAGACTTGATTCTTTGCCAAGTCTAATTCTTTAGCTACATATGATACAGGCTTTTCTTGCAATTTTTTGGATAAAGTAGAACGAGCTGTTCTTACTTGCACCTCCCGAGTCCTGACAGATTTACCTTCAGTTCTGAAACATAATCTTTTCTGATACTACACTATCTACCAACAAGTAATTGGACACCTGTGATAGTAAAGGAAAACAAAGTTTATTCACCTTCAATAGTTGGTGGAGCCTCCACGAGCGGCGATTACAGCTGCAACCCTCCGGGGCATACTCTCAACCGGGCGTTGCACGACGGCTAGTGGTATTTTCTTCAACTCGGCTTGGAGAAGACAGGTCAGTTCCTTCACCAATTTTGGATGGTGGGGGCACCCCTTAAGTTGACGCTCCAACTCGTCCCAAAGGTGCTCGATAGGGTTAAGGTCCGGGCTCTGCGCCGGCCAGTCCATTCGATTAACCCCATTGTCATCATACCAAGCCAGGGTGGACCTCGCAACATGACAGGTGGCATTATCATTCTGAAAGTAACATGGGTCCACCCTGTAAAACTGCCACAACGTAGGAAGCGCATGGTCATCCAAAATGCTGCAGTAGGTCTCGGCGTTGAGTCTACAAGGAATTGTGACTAAGGGTCCCGTGCCATACAAGGAGAAACATCCCCATAGCATAATTTCACCACCGCCGAACTTCACAGTTGGCACAATACATTCCGGCTGGAGGCGATCTCCAGGCAGATGCCAAACCCAGACCCTGCCATCCGAACGGTAGAGAATGAACCTTTATTCGTCGCTCCAGAGAACCTGTTTCCACAGTTCAACAGTCCACTGCCGACGTTTTTCGCACCACGTTAGCCGAGCAGAGCTATTGGACTTGGTAATCAAAGGCTTGTGGGCGGCAGCACGTCCATGATAACCGAGCAGATGGGCTTCCTTACGGATGGTATTCATTGATGGATGCCTGTTAAAACTTCTCCAGGATGGGGCCCATCGATTTGGTGCGGTTCTTCCGAATTTCTCTGGCCAGCACCCGTCGGTCTCTAACTTCCAGTTTTGTGGGTCTGCCGGGTCGGGGCCTATTCCGACAGTCACCTCTCATCTTCCACTTGCCAATCACGTAGGCCACTGTTGATTTTGGGTACTTCAACTCGCTGGATATGTCATGTATGGATTGGCCATTTCTGTGATACCCAACGATTACACCTTTCTCGAAATTAGAGAGCTCCGAACTGCGTGGCATCTTGCATGCGACTGGTTGCGTTGTTGTTTCCCACACGATATTTAACGGCGGCGGCCGTGACGTGTATCAGGACCGCAGATATCGTCGATTGCAGGGGTGTCCAAATTACTTGTTGGTAGATAGTGTACTTGAACACCATTTTCTGTATCCCAATAATCTTGCAAAATTTTCATATTAATATCTGTTAAATCATTAAAATTATTAATAATAGCTTCAATTTTTGTGCAAGCATATTTTTAGACTAGCATTATTTGCTTGAAGTACTTTGATTAAACTAGAAAATAATTTTACTAATTTTGAAAAAGTGTTCAAGAATAGTGCAAATTGTACGGATTTCATGGTTTTCATAATGCTTGCTGCACGTTCTTTGTTTTTTGCTGAGCCAGTTAATGAAAGAGATTCCAAATGGAAAATAAATGGTTCACAGCAATTCAGCAAAATGCCAAGGACATGATCATGGTGAGGTAACCAACGAACACCTCCTACCTGAATAGGTTTTAGAGTTTTTGTTTCCAATGACTCACCAACTGTTTGTAACTCTGCCGAGTTCTTAGACAGGGTTCATACTCTTTTTGAAAATGGAAATTAAGGAGTTCTTAAGGACCTTCAGACTATTTTTAAGGACCTTTAAATATTTTTTAAGGACTTCATAATCGCTGCATGCAAATATACACAATATACAAAATGTGAGTTAACTATTACAACATTAGTCATTTTAACACAATAAATCAATTTTGTTGAAACTAATGAATATTCCATTGCACAGTTATATGAATTAAAATTAGTTCTACTAAAATAAACCTATATACTCCAACAGAAAAACCAACTAACTTAAAAGTTCCTTTTATACATTACTTACTGGTAATGCTGGATCCATTATTTGTCCTGAAGCATATCTTTGCATCTACAGAACCGACACTCTGCTTCTTCGCATTGTGGTGTGAAGCATAAAATTTATTTATTTTGGAATTTCAATTTTCAACAAATTTCACCCATTAATTGTGATTATAGGCCCATCTTTGTGGTTTTTGAAACTTTTTAAATTTGCATTTGTTTTTCCTTCAATGTTTATCCGAATTTATATTTTTTTATTAATTTACAAATTCATTTTAACAAAAACAGTATTACAAATCTTAGAATTTCATATGGCTGTGATTGTCAGTCTTTAAAATTTTTGCTATCTTTACCTTTCCATTCAATAACTTAATTCCTTTTATTAGAATTACTTTTACAAATATGTACGGAAACAGGCTAAGAAACTAAATGCATTAATTCTGTGGGTGGCATCACTACAAGTGCCGCAGCTGGAAAAATAACACTTTTATAAAAATGCAGCACGGCTTGTTAGACCTGTTTTAGGTTAATGAAGCAAGTAAACACACTATCTAAATCAAATCGAAACACGCAAGTTCATCGTAACTTAAATCATATCATCGGAATTGAAAGCCCTAAGTTCAATAAAAATGCTTGCATAAATTTCAAAACTACATTGGCAGAATTCAAAGAATTAAAACTGAACAGTGAAGCTTCACTTTCTTTTACGTATTTATTTATTAATTTTTTTATTTACTACACAGCTTCAGAATTCCCAAATTTGGAGAAAAATTTGGTTTTCGTAGATTTGGATGAATAACACATTTTTGCTTGTGTAACTGTTGTATTTTTATTTTTATTTTATTTTTAATTCTACAGCTATAGCACTTGTAGTAACTTCTTCCATACACTTAATGCAGGTTGATTTTAAACATTTGGCAATAGTGTATAGGTGTAAAAGCTGAAACAAACTGCAGTAACCACAAGATACCTATGAAATTTCCTTCAGAATTTTTACTTCTATTATACAGCTTTTTTGCTCTTAAACTTAAACAAGAAAGATGACACTGAATGTTCAGGTGTAATAAGCAAGTCTTTTCAATCCATTCTGACGCAAATTAAATTTATCAAAGCTATTCAAAGTCAATGAAACCAGTATGGAAAACAATAGTATCTGACGGAAGAAAGAAATTTTTCAATCGGGTTTTTAATCCCTAAGATATTGCTGTAAACGGAATCATGAGCTTACGAACAAACTCTTAGAAACAGAGATATTGACAAAAATAAGATGTGACTTAACGTTCCCTGGTGTGAAAACCATGCATTATTTTAGGAAGCGGTATCAGTCCAAGAAAAAAAAAAAAAAAAAAAAAAAATAGTCGAGTTTTCAGGAGCCCAGATTTTAATTCAAATACATCAGAAGCCGAAATTAACACTTGTGACCCCTGGTGGTCAAACCATTCTTTACCAAACATTAGAAATTATGTAAAAAATATTTCCCATCAGGTCTTGTATGCGATACAGGAAGAATTTTTCAAATCGGAGTTTTAGAGCAGAAATAACGCAGAAAACGCAATTTACCTTTGTGCACCCTAGCAGAAAAGTCTATGATTTACTTGAAAATTTTGAATTTATAGGGAAAACATTTTGCATCGGAAACACTATCCAACAAAGAAGGAATTTTTCAAATCGGTCTCCTAGAAGTAGAGATATTGACAAAAATAAGATACACATATACGCCCCTGGCATAGAAACCCTGCATTATTTCAAGAAGAAAATGTTCCTAAAAGGTTTGTCGACATGAGTAGCATCGGTCAACAAACGACTTTTTTGCAATCAAGATTTTAGAAGCTCATATTTTGCTGCAAATACATCAGAAGCGGAAATTAAGACTTACGCCACCTGGTGGCCAAACCATTTTTTACAAAAATTAGAAATGATGTGCAAAGGATTTTCCATCAGGAGCTGTATTCAGTGCAGAAAGAATTTTTCAAATCTGAGATTTAGAAGCAGAGATATAGGGGGAAAGCAATTTACTTTTAAGCCCATAGCAGAAAGCCTATGAATTACTTGAAATTTTTTAAATTATATGAAAAACATGTCATCTGAAAACACTATTCAACAAAGAAGGAATTTTTCAAATCGGACTCCTAGAAGTAGAGATATTCACAAAAATAAGATATACATCTATGCTTTCCCTGGCGGAGAAACTGTGCAATATTTAAAAAGAAAATGTTCCAAAAAGGTTTATTGTGTGAGTGGCATCAATCCACGAAATAACTTTTTCAAACAATATTTTAGAAGCTCAGATTTTATGGCAAACACGTCAGAAGCAAAAATTAACCCTTACGCCACCTGGTGGCCAAAGTATACTTTACCAAAAATTAGAAATTATATACAAAAGATTTTCCACCCGGAGGTGTATCCGCTGAAGAAAAAAAATTTCAAATCGGAGTTTTGGAAGAAGAATTATCGAGAAAAATGTACTTTACTTTTACGCCCCTAAACGGGAAATCTATGCGTTATTTTAAAAATGTAACTGCATCTAAAATACTCTTCGACATAAATAGAATCGAAAGATAAAAGAATGTTTTCAATTGGATGTTTAGAAGCAAATATGTGGAATAAAACGTATTTTTGAATTTGACATCATCTGCATTTACGCTCTTTAGCGGCGAAATTGCACATCGTAATAAAAAAAAAAAAAAACGAAATAAAGGATCACCATTCGCATATTTCAAGCTTCCCAATGCAAAAAGAATTTTTCAAATCGGACTAATAGTTGCAGAGATTTTGTGGGTACACACGGATGGACTGACGGACGGACAAACCGATAACATAAGCACGATCTTTTTTTACAAAAGATGTGCTAAAAACAGTAATGCAATTTAACAATGACTGCAAAGAAATTATATTATGTACATATTCACTTTTTTGAGGTCAAACAAAGGATGTAGGCCTACAATGAAATCAATTTTTCAGCTCCTTTTTTTGCAACTACTGACATGGTAATTTCTGCCAATTCTTCATTTTTTTCCTTATTAATTTTTGAAAACTATTTGATGGAATACAGCAGTTCATATCTCTCATCAATTCCCCTTAGGCGGCAAGGTCATCTGCATGTTTCCTCTAATTCGGCAATATTTTTTTCTACTTTCAGTTTTTTTTTTGTATTAAGCATTTGCAATTCCTCCTCAATCAATTTACGTTTCCTCCCAGATGTTGCTCGGCACATTTTTTTTTTTTTTCGGCATCTAAATATTGAACATATTTCTGTCTAGCTGAAAAGACAGAAGCTTTAAGCTCTTTACTTAGTACAGTACAATTCCAAAAATCCGCACAACTTGGTTCCAGAGGTTGTGCAGATTTTAGAATTTTGCGGATTTTAGAGAACCTGTATGTGTTTACTAGTACATATGTACTGTAAACACACACAGGTTTTCTTAAACTATATAATACTAATTCAAATAGGATGGTATGTATGTATTATAGGCTTTCATTTGTTTAATAATTAGTAAAATTAATTAGTAATATGTATTTGATACTGTAATTAGTAGTATTTGGAATTTATGTAGTATATGTACAGTATTTAATAAGTAAGTAAAATATAGGGAACAAATTCATAATACAGTACTATATTAATTAATTGAATTTTTATTTACAAAATACTGTAAATGTCAATCAAACATTCTGGCTGGCAAACATTCCATCAAAAAAAAAAAAAAAACTAATGCTAAGTAAGCTTGAAGTGATGAACACAATTGCACAATGAAAGTGCTGATCGCTTGTTAAATCTAGCAGACGGCACATTTCTCTGTAGTTGAATTAATTTTATCATTGTTTTGACATTACAGTAAAGTAATTGCATCGCGGTAAACATTATACGTACGTATATAAACTCCCCCCCTTTAATTTCACCAGCGTGCGGCACTGGGGTTTGAAGTGCGGGAATTATTTGATATTCATCAACCAGCACCCCGTCCCTGCGTGACATTCTGTCCATTGTTCACACGCCGTACATTTTTCTTTTGAACTATCGCAATTCCTGTACTACTGTAAATGACAAAATACTGTATCATACTCAAATGTTTCACATTAAAAAAGCATATTTTTATTTATACAGTATTCAACAAATATCCACTGTGTAGAATACAAAGGAAAGAGCAGCTTATCAACTTTGAAACAAAACTTGTTGTTGTCCGCTAAATTCAACAAGTGGGAAGGTGGGGAAAGCAGGAGGGTTCCCCATCTCCCATAACTGCATTATGTAAGAGCAGGGTTCCCTGTTTGCTACAAAGGTTTTGCCAGTAGACTAGATAAAAAAATAAGAAAACTCATCATTGTCAATTCTTTATGAAACTGACTGAAGATTTTACACACTCCATAATTAGCTAAGAGTAGTCAACTCTCAAAATTTTGCTTTAATTGGTTAAAAACTTTTTTAATTAGCCATGAACATTTTTATTAAGAGATTTAGGAGGGACAGGCACGCAGGAATGTTTAATTAAAATTTTCATGGCTAGTTTAAAAGTTATAAAACAATTCAGGCGAAATTTTGCAGATCAATTCGTAACAAGGATTTATGGTGCTTATAGAAATTTCAGACAGCTGTCTGAAAAATTCGCAAAAATGCGTTTTTCATTTAAGGTCAGCAATCATGTGAGCTGAAGAGGAAGTTTTTCCCTCTTGCTCTTGTCGCATTCTGCTGGCCCCATCCAATATCACCCTCCCCTTTTCTGCCATCTATCTTCCCCCACTAAAACACTTGAAAGCCGCCAACATACATACACACACACACCCTCCCCTTATGTCGAACTCCTAGCAGTTAACAGAACTAAGTCATGGATTCTCAGTACGGAGACTGCGCGCGGGAGATGTAAGATTAAACGTTTGATTTTTATCCACATAAAAATAAAAATGAGCAAATTTCTTAATGGTAACAAGGATTAAAAAACAAACAAAACACAATTTTTAGCATTCGTTTTTTGACGATTCAGGTGGAACTTTTTTTGGCGTATTGTGCTCGTCACGATTTGGTGAAAAAGTGATAGGCAGCTAAAGCACTGTCAGCTGGGCAGGCGCCCACCAAACAGTCTCTAGGGAGAAACACTATTACGTATATCATTAGTAATATTTTTCAAATAGAGAAAACACATAAAATATTTTAAAAGCCTTAAAAAAAAAATGTTTAAGATATTTTTAGTCCGCTGGAAAATAAAAAAATTTGATTTCGGAAACCTTTTTTTTACCCGTCTGTTAACTGTAACTGTGACCGGTGTTTGAATCCACGCGAATTTTCGGAATTGCACCACATTCTCTAATAAATAACAGAACATAACGATCTGAATGGCACTGACCCCGCGCAAAGAAATCAGGAAGCCAGCAATACATCTAATCTAAACCAAAGGGATTTGAAGGTGGCTGGTTGGCAAACTGCCAAAAGCAATACAGAACATGGGTAAACTTTTGCGACATGCGATCTAGTGACGTAAAACCATCATCAATACGCTAATCAATGAAACCAGCTGGCCTGCGCAACGCGCGCATTTCTTTGGTTAAAAAAATGTACGACCTTTTTCAACGACCGAATATAATATAATTACGGTGTTTTCAAGGACTTTTTAAGAGCCCTTAAAAACAGAACAGAAATTAAGGAGTTCTTAAGGGCCCTTAAAAAAAAGGTAAATGGAAATTAAGGAGTTCTTAAGGACTTTTAAGGACCGTATGAACCCTGTTAGAAGAACACTTATATATTACAAAAAAGTCATTTTGAACTTTGCACATTACATCCAGAGTTGTATAAAAACAAAATGTATCTGCATACACAACCACTGAAACAGAAAGCTTGCTGCAAAACCCACGAATCACGATAACAATAGAATAAGATAATTTAAAGAAAAATTAATATAACAATAAATAATTATTAGAACATTGCAGATTCCAGAGAGGACAAAAGTACATTACGACTGAATGCTCAGAAATGTCTGTAAAATGGACCTTTAAGTCAAAATTTTAAAATATTGGACTATGACCTTCATAAAAACAAGAGACTAATTAAAGAAAGTTTTTATATTTAGAAAAGCAGTTCCGTTAATGAACCTTCAAAAATTATAAATAGCATTTTCAACAACTTAAATAAAAAATAGTGGACTTATAAAATACATAAGGAAAAGATTTTAATTTAGTAACTGGCCACTGCAAGAGGAATCTGGCAATAAAATTTAAATTCTTTCTGTGTAAACAAAACTTTTGTTACAGTTCCTATGTATTGAGAACACAGGCCTTGATAAAATCAAGAGGCCAAAAACTTCTGTAAAAACAAAAGAACTCACTATCGGAAGACGTGGAAAATAGTTGAACATTCTCATGTTAAGATAGAATTAAATATATTAATCTGTTTAAAGCCTCGAGTAAGTGTCTTAATTGCTGTAAATAACATTTTTATTTAACCTACAAGCAAAAACAATCTGCAAAATCTGCTAATAATTTGGAAACTATATGTGTATGGCATACATGTGTACATTTATATTCTGTGACTCTGATTACATCTTTGACTGCAAGTTCCAGCTGATGAGCACAACAATGTATGCAAATCAGATGATGGCGATTATCACAAAGTAGATTGTAGACACAGCATCTAATGTATAAACAACTAGTCTTGTTTTAGTCCCTTCTAAACTTAGGTTCAAACAATCTGTCATAGCAATTTCCAATGAATTCTTGATGCTTTCTGCATCAATATGTCACACTTGCTCTATAAGTTACAAATTTGATGACAGCTCTACCATTTTCAGGAAATCTAATACAATTATTTCTTCATTGCATTCACTGTGATCTGTGCTGCCATCTGCCACAACTGAAAAGCAAATACTTTTTTTGAAAGATGCAGCTAAATTTGGTTTCATATTTTTATTGATATAGGAAATGAATGCTCTGGCTGGCCTATCGTTGTTATAGGTTTCACTTACTTCACACCTAACACATCTTAATAATTTAATTACACTTCTAAATGATGTAAATGGCCTATTTTGTTTGGCTATGTGAAAAGGAATCTTGAAGAGTGTGTAACTGCTTTATTTCCTTTTCTTCTAACCTCAATATGGATCTCTGCATAGGAGTCTGAAAATCTTTTGCTTTAGCAAGTGCAATTCTTGCTTCCATTGCTTTAAGATGTGCTTGTGTTTTCTCATGTACTTCAACCACATGTTTCCTTAAGGAACAACAGCCATTATCATGAAAGGTATCTGAACATGATGTTTTGTCATATGACTGTCAAACAGTCCAAAACATTGCTTTCAAGTGTTCATTGTAGGAAAAACTATCCCATCCAGTTTTCCAAGTTTCTTGAAAAGCATAAGTATTAGTGAAAATTATTCTTTCACTTTATTTTTTTCAAAAATTATTTCTTTGCAGTTTTTTTATCCACAATTTCAAAAATTTTTTTTACTTTATTTTTACAAACAATTTCAATTATTTCTTTAGCCTTTTCTTTCTTCTCTATTATCCTTTTCTGCTATTACTTTACTCACTTCTTTCCCCTTATTCCTTTCTGCTGTTTGTCAAGCAGTAAGGAATCACTTTGGTCTAAACAACTGCTGTCTTAGGGATTTTGCTCCCGTCTTTATGAAAACATTTCTGCAAAGTATTATTTTTCAAGCTCGGTGGTGCAGGACGCTTCTTCGGTGGCATTTTAGAAGAGCGTTTTGATAATTCATCTAATGGATAGAGATTGAAACCCAAAAATGGAAGACCAGGAACAAAACACATGTATTTCAAACATTTTAATGAATATTATTGATTACAAGATGTTGAATTAACGAGCAATCACTGATACATTGAACTGCGATTTTACCTACCAATGTGAGCCCATTACTGTTGCAGATGGAAAAGATCTGCAGTATTAGGCTTCTTTTTTTTTTTTTTTATTGCAGGTCTAACGACCACCATGAGCAACTCAATGGGCTATAAGCAGTCACCAGTCCATAATTTAGGGACACTGGTTCCAGGGAAGGGAGAGAGCCAGTGCCATAAGCCGAACACAACATCCGTACCTCACAGGGATTCGAACCCCGACCCACCTCGGACGAATGATCAGAAGCCATCGCTTAGACCACTGCGCCACCAGGGCAGCGCAGTGGTCTAGGCATTAGGCTTTTCAGCAAACATCGAGGTTTCCACCGATATTATAGATGCTTTTCACTGATCTGCCCATCCCCAGTTTTACATCCCATGAGTAGAAGCAGTTGTCATCCGTCAGGCGCTCACACGATTTAAATTCTCCCTTTTCCGGAGCTGGATTGCTTTGAAACAGCCTTTGTCCTTGGAACTATTTCGACCATCAGAAAGTTCAGGTGAGGATGACATAATAAGCCTTCTTCCTACGCTCACATGATATGGGCCTGTGATAACATTTTGTTCAAACATCAAAATGATGTAAAACAAAAAAAAAAAAAAAAAAAAAAAAAAAAACTGTTAAAGTTAGGTGCACTGTGTACACCTTGCAGAAAAAAAAACTAGATGCACAATTTAATTTTCATGTGCACCTATCACAAATGAGTGGTAGGCAATGCACGTAACCAACAAACAAATTAAGAAGAAGATAGTGTAGAACATGCTAAGTTACGTATAAAAAGTTTAAGGCAAATATATTTCAGCCATTACTATGGCCTTCATCAGTGCAACTACTATGGCCTTCATCAGTGCAACTATAACTATGGCCTTCATCATTGCGTAGTCGCACTGATGAGGGCCATAGTAATGGCTAAAATATATTTGCCTTAAACTTTTTATACGTTACTAAGCGTGTTCTACACTACCTTCTTCTTAATTTATGTGCACCTATAAATATGAAATCCATTTAAGTTCCACATGCACCATGCACATGAAAAATTAAACGGATGCATCCAGTTTTTTTCTGCAAGATGCACACAGCGCACCTCAGTTTAAAAAAATTTTTAGTGTTTTACCTCATTTGATGTTTGAACAAAATGTTGTCACAGACCCATATCATATGAGTGTAGGAAGAAGGCTTGTTAAGTCACCCTCACTTAAACTTTCCGATGATCGAAATAGTTCCTAGGACAAAGGCTGTGTCAAAGCAATCCAGCTAAAGAGAGGTGTAAATAATGTGAGGCAAAATGTTTTTAGTAAGGTGGAGGCTAATATTCTTAGGTGGTTTGGCCATGTTGAAAGAATGAGTGATAGGTGCAGACTAAGAGAATTTTTTCAGCCCAAGTAGCAGGAAAGAAAGTTAGAGGAAGGCCAAAGAAATCATGGCAGAACCAGATTCAGGAATGTCTGCATGAGAAAAAGACTATGAGCATGAAGTACAAAAGGTCTTGTGTGTGGTGTGTGATGGACGTTAAAATGAAGCTCAAGCTGTGTGCCGAGATCGTTGTAAATGGATATATTTGATACACCAACAGTAGGTACATTTTAGTTCTATCAGTTAAATGTGTACTTGGCACATGGTCTTTCTTTGGAGAGCTAACCTCTGAATCTCAGTTAACAGCTGGCTGAATGAATGAATGAATGTATGTATGTATATGTAGGTATGTATGTATGTATGTATGTATGTATATGTAGGTATGTATACCTGTGCACCCAGGTATTTTGAACCCTGCATTACATACAGACTAGAAAATAAAATGAGAGTGGCAGAAGTGATAATAATAAATAAATATATACATACACAACTGAATCACAACTGCAAATCCAGAATTAGCCAAGTGCAGTTAAGTTCACATTCAAAAAGGAAATGTCACACTATTTATACATATCTCTGGTGGGAGCGGGTGAATTCATCGAACATGAATTCATCAAAAACAAATTTATCGAACGAACAATTTACCGAAAGACTTTATAAAAAAAAAGTAAAACAAATTCATCGAAAACAAATTGATCGAACAAGCAATTTACCGAAAGATGACTTTTTTGAAAAAAAAAAAAATGAAACGAATTTATCGAAATGGAGTTTAAGACAAACTGGCAACTAAACAGTTGGCCAAACAGACAAGTTCAAACACCAACATTAGGGGCCGTATAAAAATTGCAGTTTCTTGGTTTTAGACGTGCGAAAAGGACTAGGGATTAAAACTTAATGCCTTAGTAAAAGGGCAATAATACTAGTCTTTGTGTCTAAACCTTATGAATCTAAGCACAACACAATATATTCATAACGTTTACATAATAAATCAAACTAATAATGCTGCACTTTTACTTAAGCATCAAATATTAATAAACAGGCATAGGCTTTTTTTAACAGTTTTTCTTCCGTCGTGCTCATCATTTCATAAGGTTCAGGTACCAAGTAAAGTTAGTATTATTGTGTTTTTCCTTAGGCATTAAATATTCAAATAGGCCTACGCCTAAACCTTTTTCACAGTTTTTATTCGATTGTGCTTGTACTCATAAGATTTAGACACAAGGTCTAGTTAGTATTATGGTGCTGTTACTTAGGCATTAAATATTAATACCTTGGCCTAGGCCTTTTTAAGTTTTTATCTGATTGTGCTCATATTCATAAGGTTTAGACGCAAGGTCTAGTTAGTATTATTGCACTTTTACTTAGGCATTAAATATCAATACCTTGGCATAGGCCTTTCTAACAGTTTTTATTAAATTGTGTACATATTCATAAGGATATGTACACAACTGAATAAAAACTGTTTTATTCAATTGACAGTTTTTATTCAATAGGCAGCACTAAGAACAAGTTAAATTATAGATTAAACCAACTTCTCAGTAATTGGAATAAAACAGAAGCTAAAACAGCATTAACCCAGTACTGTCTAGAAAATAATCAACGTCCAAAATTCGAAGATATTAAAATCATTAAGAGCTGTAAAAATCAAAAGCAGTTGAGAGTTTCAGAGTGAGTGTTAATAAAAAAAAAAACAAGAAAAGACGACACCGAATTTTCGGGTGTAATAAGCATGTCTTTTGAATCCGTTCTGACGCAAATTAAATTTATCAAAGCTATTCAAAGTCAATGGTATGGAAAACAATAGTATCTGACGGAAGAAAAGAAGTTTTTCAATCGGGGTTTTAATTCCTCAGATATTGCAGTAAACGAAATCGTGAGCTTACACCTTCTGGTTGCAGACTTGCGCGGTAAGAAAAACATGAATTTATATGAGAAGTATTTCACACAGGAAACGTTCTCCAACATAGAAAGAATTTTTCAAATCGGACTCTTAGAGAAACAGAGATATCAACAAAAATAAGATGTGACTTTATGTCCCCTGGTGGGAAAACCATGCATTATTTTAGGAAGAAAGTATTCCAAAAGGTTTTTCCATATGAGCGGTATTGCTCCAAAAAAAAAAAAAATTTAGTCGAGTTTTCAGGAGCACAGATTTTGCTACAAACACATCAGAAGCAGAAATTAACACTTATGCCCGCCCCTGGTGGCCAAACCATTCTTTACCAAAATTGAGAAATTATGTGAAAAATATTTTCCATCAGGTCTTGTATGCGATACAGGAAGAATTTTTCAAATCGTAGTTTTAGAAGCAGAAATAACACACAAAACGCAATTTACCTTTGTGCCCCTAGCGGAAAGTCTATCATTTACTTGAAAATTTTGAATTTATAGGAAAAACATTTCGCACTGGAAACACCATCCAACAAAGAAGGAATTTTTCAAATCAGTCTCCTAGAAGTAGAGATATTGACAAAAATAAGATATACATCTACGCCCCTGGCGTAGAAACGATGCATTATTTCAAGAAGAAAATGTTCCTAAAACGTTTGTCGGCACGAGTAGTATCGGTCAACAAACGACTTTTTTTTCAATTGAGATTTTAGAAGCTCATATTTTGCTGCAAATACATCAGAAGCGGAAATTAAGACTTACACCACCTGGTGGCCAAACCATTTTTTACAAAAATTAGAAATGATGTGCAAACGATTTCCCATCAGGAGCTGTATCCGGTGCAGAAAGATTTTTTCAAATCCGAGATTTAGAAGCAGAGATGGGGAAACCCAATTAACTTCTACGCCCCCTAGTGGAAAGTCTATGAATTACTTGAAAATTTTGAAATTATATGAAAAACGTGTCACACTGAAAACACTATCCAACAAAGAAGGAATTTTTCAAATCAGACTCCTAGAAGTACAGATATTGACAAAAATAAAATGTACATCTACGCCCCCTGGCGAAGAAACTGTGGAATATTTTAAGAAGAAAATATTCCAAAAAGGTTTATCGATGTGAGTGGCATCAGTCCACGAAAGAATTTTTTCAATCCATATTTTAGAAGCTCAGATTTTATGGCAAATACATCAGAAGCAAAAATTAACACTTACGCCCCCTGGTGGCAAAAGTATTCTTTACCAAAAATTTGAAATTATATGCAAAAGATTTTCCATCATGAGGTGCATCCGCTGAAGCAAAAATTTTTCAAATCGGAGTTTTACAAGAAGAGTTATCGGGTAAAATGCAATTTATTTTTGCGCCCCTAGCGGAAAATTTATGCGTAATTTAAAAAGTAACTATATCTAAAACAGTCATTTTGTTTCCGTCTGCACATGAGGGAGATTTTTTTGCTTATCATGTCGAGTAAAAAGAAACTAATTTGTTTATCAGTAGACATTAAGAAAGATTTTGAAGGATGTCGATGCGCATGTGCTAAGCAAAAAAGATTGCAGAAAAGCTCGGGATACCGAAGAACTCTCTATCTACGATCATCAAAGCTAGAGAAAAGATTGTTTCTGTTCACGATGGCGGCAGAGTTGCACCTTCCCAAAAGTACTTTCGTAAAGCTAAGTATCCAGAACTGGAGGAGGAGGCTTTAGTTGTTTGGCTCAGGAAAATGAGAGGCACGAATATACCTATTGATGGCAATCTAATCAAAGAACAAGCAGAATTTTTTGCTTCGAGGATGGAATTGAAAGATTTTAAGGCATCTGATGGTTGGCTGCAAAAGTTCAAGTTGCAGCATGGCTTGACCTTCAGAAAAGATTGTGGAGAAAATGCAGCAGTCGATACAGTCTATACTAACGAGTGGAAAGAAGGAAAGCTCAAAGCTCTACTTTCCGAATTTCCATTGGAAGATGTTTTTAATGCCGATGAGAGTGGTTTGTTTTTTAAAGTGCTGCCAGACAAAACATTGGTTTTCAAGGGTGACATATGCAGTGGTGGCACGAAAGCTAAACAGCGGATTACGGTCTTAATGGGAGCCAACATGTCCGGCTCAGAAAAGCTGCTCCTTCTGTTCATAGGAAAATCAAAGAAGCCCAGATGCTTTAAGAACGTGAAAAAAACTCCCTGGCGAGTACCATGCAAACAAGAAAGCGTGGATGACAAGAGTCATTTATGAAAAATGTTTGAGAGTTGGACCAGTACTTTTCTGCAAAGAAACGCAAAAGTCTCCTAGTCGTGGATAATTGTACAGCTCACGTTCCGGTTCATGGACTGCAGGCGATCTGGGTGGAGTTTCTTCCACCTAACGTCACTTCGGTTTTACAGCCCATGGATCAAGGCATAATCCAGTGTTTTAAGAGAAACTATCGGCGAATGCTTTTGAAACTGGTGATTTTTGACTTGGAACATGGAAAGAGTTATGAAATTGATTTGCTGGGAGCGATGCATCTGTCAGTTTGTACATAGAATGAGGTCTCCCAGGTAATGATTGCCAACTGTTTTCGTTATGCAGGCTTCAGTAAAGATAAAGCAACGTCTGCAGCGAAAAACATCGTGGATAGTGATCCCAGTGGTGATGAAATTTTACTGCACGAACTTCGCAACAAGAACCTACACGTGCCTGAAGATATGACTTTTCAAGATTTCTTGTGCATGGATGCGAACATTGTGTGCACAGAGGAGATATCTGACGACGAGATAATTGAACAAGTTGCAGGGCCAAATGCGGAAGATCTTTCCGATGATGAAGAGGGATGCGAGGCTATCCCTCGACCCACGTTTAAAGAAGCAACATAATGTCTGTTAGGACTGCATCGTTTTTTTGAAGCAGATTGCAATGCTGACATGCTTGCTAACATTGATGCTATGGAAGCACATGTTTACCAAAGTGTTGTTCTGAAGCAAACCAAAATTAATGACTTTTTCGTGTCATCTAGCAATTAAAGGTCAGTACAGATTGGATTTTCTGATTTTTAAAATTCTGTTCGCTTTACGAACTTTTTCGGTGGTCCGTACGGGTTCGTAAAAACGCGAGTCTACTGTATTAACAACCCAAACAACTTAAATGATTACTGAAAAGCCTTAATTAAATTAGAACAACAATCAATGATGAAAAAAAAAAGGGAACAGAACTGACAATAGATGGCGCCAAAGAAACAACTATGCGGAACTCACGACTGAAGACGAAACCTCGAAGAATTTGCCCACTTGATCTGCGGTTAGCAGAGGGATACGTCGACCTCCTGATGACGGCAGTGTTACTATTGAAAGCGCTTGGGGCATATTGTGACTGGCTGAATGGGGGTTGGCATTTGCTGCAGGGTATTTGAGAAGTATGGGGCAGATGGAATGCTACATAAACTACAGTTGACGAAGGTTTTGAATGGCGTGAAATGTAAATAGTGTTATATAATGAATGTAAATAGTGGTTTTAAATTAATAGTGTTATATAATGAATGTAAATAGTGGTTTTAAATTAATAGTGTTATATAATGAATGTAGATAGTAGTTTTTAAGTGTTTGAATGAGTTGTGTAAATAGTATGTAAGTGTTTGTATGTGGTGTGTAAATTAACACGGAATGTGTTTATATTGAATATGGATGTGATATAAGAGTATTTATTTGGTATGTAAGTATGTGTTTGTAGAATGGAGTAATGTTTTTAGAAAGGTCGACAACACTCACACATAAGTGAGTATGCATTTAGTATGTATGGATGACATATCACGCGCATCAAACAACAGTCTGAATTTAACATGTGGTAGTGTACTATGAATGAAAATAAGAATGGTCATGTCCTGAAAAATAATAACAACAACCTGCGAGTGGATGTGTAGAAAGCCTCAGCCCAAAAAGGCCAGCTGCATAACAAATGTTTCTCGATAACGTGCATGAAGGGTATTAAGGGAAAGAAGCCAAGACCTTTGAGATAAGTTTGGTCTTTCCTGTTTGTGAAGTCATATTCATAAGGTTTAGACACCAAGTCCAGTTAGTATTATTGTGCTTTTACTTAGGTATTAAATATGAACACTTTAGCCTAGGTTTAGGCATTTTTAGCAGTTTTATTTCGTCGTGCTCATATTTATAAGCTTTGCATCAAGTCAAGTTAGTAATATTGTGCTTTTACTTACAAATAAATATTTCATGCACTTGAACAAAATCTATCAGAAAGACCTATTGATTAATATTTAGTGCCTAAGTAAAAGTGCAGTAATACTAACATGACTTGGTACCCAAACCTTATGATACCAGCACAAAGAAATAAAAACAGGTAAAAAGGCCTAAGGCCATTTGTTAATATTTACTGCCTAAGCAAAACCACAATATTACTTAAATGACTTGGTGTTTAAACCTTATGAATATGAACACGATGGAATAAAACCTGTTAAAAAGGACTAGGCCTAAGGCCTATTTATTAATATTTACTGCCAAAGTAAAAGCGCAGTATTACTTAAATGACTTGGTGTCTAAACCTTATATGAACACGATGGAATAAAAACTGTTAAAATGGCCTTAGGCATTGATATTTAGTGTCTAAGTAAAAGCAAAATAACACTAACTTGAGTTGGTGTCTAAAACTTGTGAGTATAAACACGATGGAATAAAAACTATTAAAAACACTAGGCCAAGGTATTAATATTTAATGCCTAAGTTAAAGCGCAATAAAACTAACTAGACCTTGTGTCTAAACCTGATGAATATAAGCATAATCGAATAAAAAGTATTAAAAAGGCCTAGGCATTAACATATTAAGTAAAAGCGCAATAATACTAACTTGACTTGGTGTCTAAACCTTATAAATATGAACATGGAAGAAAAACTGTTAAAAAGGCCTAAGCTAGGCCAAGGTAATGCCTGAGTAAAAGCGCAATAATACTAACTTGACTTGGTGTCTAAACATTATGAATATGAGCACGATGGAATAAAAACTGTTAAAAAGGCCTAATCTTAGGCCCATCTTTTGAGGTGGTCTATGGGGAAAGTATACACAATGAAATAAAAAGTCTGATTCTTATTAGACTCCCTAACGGTTTTGTGGTCATCCTACATGAAAGTGTACTCTACGAAATAAAAAAAACGCAACTTTTATATGTTCCGCAAACGTTTTTGTGGCCACCTAGCCAATTATAGTATAAGTGTTCTACAAAAGCTTACCCTATGATATTGTATCTTTCGGTGATTTCGCTTTCGACGAATTCGTTTTTGATGAATTCTCCGTTCGATGAATCAGCTTTCGACAAATTCATTTTTGATGAATTTACTGAGCCTCTGTAGTTGACTGCACTGACACTGTGCAAATGTATAGCAACATCCATATGAATGAGAGATATCTTTCGCAACCTAGAAGTATTAAAACCATAACTCACTACTGGTGTTCTAGGTAATTATTTTACTGCTGTATAACCTGTATGTATAACATTTTGTACAAATGACCTAGTCTTTATACTGGAATTTCCTCATGCCTCAGTAATATGCCTTCAATAGTTTTTACCTTAAAGCATTGCTCTTATTAACCTAATATAATTTAAGATTTCTACACAAATCAACAATGATGAGAATTCTCATTTGCTATGTAAGTACGATGGAGGAGTACAGCGCACAGAAAAACATACCAGTGGAAACAATTATATCATCTTGCCAATTCTTTCACGTAACAGTTAAGTTCACTTCTGCTGATAACAGTTTGGCTTCCCTTTCCCCCACAGAAGATGTTGCACATCCGAAAGTTCACAAAGAAAAGCTTTTAGAGTACATATAAAAAAGGTACATACGTTAAAAATCTTAAGAAAAAAGAAAGAAATAGAAATATACCTCTTTCTCCATGGACTTGAGAGTATTCCCCCTTGGTCCAATCAGCAAGCCTACAAAGTTTATTTCTGGGTGTTCTTCTTGAGGAATCATTACTTTTTCACTAACTTTGACAAGAGGAGGCCTGAAAAGAAGTGCAAACTTAATATAATATAAAGAGCATTGAGAAACAGAAGATTGAGAAAAGGCATACTTAAACAACAGAATGTATTAAACATTTTGCACAAAATAATAATTATACTGTTTAAAGGTGGAATGTTAAGAGAAGAGCTAATCAAACGTAATCACTAACAACCAAATGCAAAGAACATGAAACAGAATAAAGAATGCAGCAATTTTTATGTAGTACATGTGATTCTGAATACATTAATCAATATACAGTGACATTTTAAGGGACAGAGGTAGTTTTGTTTATTTTTTCTTTACACCATACGAGTCTAAGGATATCAGAATTCTCCTACACTCAATGGTATGTTACTATCACTCAGAATGTGAGATGAAACATGATCACAAAGTCAAAACAACCTGTCTTATTAAAACTCAATGCTAACTGATGTTTGATAAACTAGTCTGCCTGATTCATGCTGCATACCACACTTGTGTGACATCATGTGAGAATCATTTATGTGACAAGGGCAAGTGTATCTAATAAATTGGCATCCCAGTGCATATAAATAACATACATCTCTAAGGGCTCCCACTCAATTAGTGAAATCAAATTCTCTGACTTTTCCAGGTGGTTCTGAGTAAAATTCCAAGTATTTGCAACTGGATTTTGAAAATATGCTTAACAACATATAATGAGAAAAAACTGGCTAATTGGATACTTCCCCAGATTTGCATGCAAGGTATTAAAACATTGTTTTAGTTAGCTGAGCAGTTACTCACGAACAAGCAATTCCATAGCAAGATATTGAACTAGCCTTAACTCTTGTAATGCAGTGTTTTTGCAAGCGAGGCAGTGATACTCACAATCTATATATTAATTCCATAAGGTTTTTTACTGTAAGACCTATTTTGAGAGAACGGCTCAATGTAAAAATATGGTTGAGGTATCAAAATAAAAGTCTTACCATGCAGATGTGCCAGTCGAAGAGGAAAATGAGATTGGGGTGGCAAAGTTCCCATGTAAAGTCTATGGGAGAAGCGTGCGGTTGACATTTGATCATGTGTGGTTGACTGAAACAACTCTCGTGAAACACGCGCTGTTAAAGGCGGAATCATGGAGGGACTGAGATAGTCTAAAGTCTTCTCTTTTCTGTGTGAACCGCTGCGCAAAGCAATGGCCCATTCACCTCCAGACACTGATTCAGGATGTCATGGAATCGCCTAGCAGGTGATCATATCAAAATTCTTCCCACCAAAACAGCGAAGACTTTCAAAGACCTGCTTGTGTTATGCCGTTGGATATACAATTTAATATTCATTCGATCGAGTTTATTCACGTAGGTAAAACATTTCCCATTATGTAAAGATGTAAATAAACATTCTGTTGACCATTGCTAGTGAAAATATTTAGAATGTACACATTGAGTTATTTTACTGTGAGACCTATTTTGAGAGAATGGCTGAATGTAAAGATATCATTAAGGTATCAAAATAAAGGTCTTACCATGCAGATGTGCCAGTAGAAGAGAAAACTGAGATTGGCGCAACGGTTTGGGCGTGGCGGGGCTGCAAAGTTCCTATGTAAAGTCTATGGGAGAAGCGTGCGGCCCTTATCTACATCAGGCGCTCAGTTCAGTGTCAGACTTGGTGTGTTCGTGGTGTTCTATGATCAGTCCTAAAGTAAGTAAATACTTTATTGCATACTTACCCTTAACAGAATGTCTCTCCCGCAGAAATATATATATATATATATAAGACTTACTAGAAGGCGTGAGTGATCGATAGGTTGCAACTATATGTCTCAGACAAGAGAGAATGAAGAGCATTTGCAATGCAAATTTCATTCCAACATTTACAAACACAGTTGTGATTGAAGACGAGAGTGAAAGAGTGTACTATCCAGTTGAATTTTTGCACACAATCCAGATGAGTGGACTTTCGCCTCACATTCTACGACTGAAAAAGGGTGCAGTCATAATGCTCATCAAGAACCTTGCCGCCCCAGTGGCGCAGTGGTCTAAGCGCTGGCTTAAGATGATTTGTTCGTGAAAGGTCCGGGTTCAAATCTCGGTGAGTCATGGATGTTGCGTTTGTCTTACGGCACTGGCTCTCTCCCTTCCCTGAAACCAGTGATCCTAAATTAGGGATGAGCGACTGCTTATAGCCCATTGAGTTGCTCACAGTGGTTGTTAAACCTTCAGTCAAAAAAAACAAAACCAACCTAGATACAAGGAAATGTTTAGTCAACGGCACACGTACGATCATTAAGTCACTCTTCCAAAATACAGTTTCTGTGGAAATTTTGAGCAGAGAACGCAAGGGGCCGTTGCACACCTTGCCACACATTCTGCTGATTTCAAGCAAGAGCACTTTCCCTTTTACGATCAAATGTATTCAATTTCCGATCATATTGCTCTCTGCGATGAAAATAAGAGTCAAGGACAGACACTTGCTGAAATCGGAATATACCTGGCAGAACCAGTCTTCTCATATGGTATGCTCTACATTGCCCTATCTCGAGCAAGATCAAAGGATTCTGTTGCAGTAAAGATCACTCACGAAGATGCGCCTGGATTACCTGTGGCAAATGGATGGACTCAAAATATTGTCTTTACTGAAGTGTTTGAATGAAATTGTAACATTTTTTTGGTCAATCAAATAAAGTTTACATCTGTTGCTTCATATGAGTTTATTCATTAAAAAAAAAAAAAAACTAACCGCCAATTTCAACAGGTTTCGTATAGTAGATTATAAAACATGTTACATGCTGCACATACTTACAATTATAGCTATCCCAAGTTACTGAGTCATATAATTTGTTTTAGAAGTAATAATTTTCTATAGCACTCTCCCCCTCCTTGAGAGATAACACTGTTTCTCCCCTTGATCACTCAATCGTAACCCCTCCGCTCTCCCTTCAATACCATGCACCCTTTTCATTTACTAGCAGCCGCCGTAGGGTTTTTCCTCCCCATAACGTCCACTCCACATGGCTGCAATGAATTCCTTTTCTAGTGCTCAATGACAGAAACCTCTTTGCCTAATACGTTAGCTTCACCCCTTTTCTCCTTAAACTTACAGTTTTGTTCTTGGGAGTGAACTAGAAGAAATGTTAAATACGAAGAGAGATCAAACATAGAGGAAAAAAAATTTTTTTTTTTTTTTTACTTCCCAAACTCCCTGACTTACTGAATAAAATTTTGAAAATCCCTAACTTTTTATGAAAATTCATGTTTTCCCTGACTTTTTGAGCCAACATATTTCCCCTGACACTTTCCTAATTTTCTGGTTCTCTAGGTAGCGTGGAAACCCTGATCTTTCCTATCAGGGCACTTTGCTTCTGTTTCTAATCTTTTCTACTCTCATCCCCACCCCCGAAGAAGTTTACTAGACTACAGGAATGAGGAACTATGAGGCATATTCGGAAAGTAAGTACTGTTTGCGAAGTGAACATTTTTGCTACAGTGTTGCCATTGTGATATCACCCATCAGCGCTGACTTCCCTCATTTATGAGCAAGCCACAGATGCCATTATGAGAGCATCAGATCATGTTTGCGTGTTGTTCTGTGCATTTAACATGCTTAAGATCGAGCAGCCCACAGACTATGAGATAAGGTCAATAATTTGATTTTTGAATGCAAGAAATGCGTTATCAGCTGACATTCATTGTCAAATTTGTGAGGTCTAAGGTCAAAATACCACAAGTGATGAAAAAGTGAGGAAATGGGTCAGACAGTTCACTGAAGGTCACGAGAATGTGCACGATGAGGAGTGGAGTGGACCCAAGCACTTATGTCATTCAACTGGAAACAAATTGCTCACCCCATCCTCATCCCAAAGCCCAGACCTAGCACCAAGTGACTATCACCTATTCTTGCATCTGAAGAAGTTCCTTGCTGGTCGGCATTTTTTTGGTGGCTGTCTTTTCACAGGTGGCCTCGTTCTACGACGAGGGGATACAATAACTAGTGCCTCCTTACAATAAATGCCTCAATAATGACAGAAACTACATATAAAAGTAGTTTAAGGTATGGCAAATCTGGTAAAAATAACACTCTTTGCAAATACAGTCTCATTTAATTGCAATAACCTAACGATACTTACTTTCCGAATATGCCTTGTAAATCTTGTTAGGGATGTCCGAATTGAATCATTTTGAATATAATTGGTATACACATTGTCTATCAGTTTTTAAGAGTAAAAAAATAAAAAAACTACCTGTTGAACACCTAAATGTATTTATAACAAATAAGATTTTCTTCAATTTATTTATATTTAAAAGTTATCAAGTGCATCTGCAAGTACTTAACTGTGATTAATGAAAGAAACACTCAAATCTTACAATGAATTTATACCCCACCCCATTTCTCTTGGGGGTCAGGGTCAGGCTGGCCTTGCAGATGGCAACATAAACCTTTATTTTTAAATTCTTTTCATGGAGATTAAAAACTGACAGTACCTCTTGTGACAAGCAACTGACACACATTAATGCACACACATCCAATTCCAAGAAGAGAAAAATCAGTTCGTGGATAATTAAAATTATTTAAATTGGTAACTGTAAAATTCCTAGCTGAAATGACACAGAATAACAAATGGAATGCATATGCATGGAAGGATAATCTCAGTTGCAAAATTTCAAACATAAAACATCATCATGACGAATACTTTGCCTGCTAAATAAGTTCAAATATGAACACATCATTACAAGAACTAATTATTGTTTTCTAACTAATAAATTAGTTTCAAAACTTAATTAAATTTCAGAAACAACTATTGAATAATATCAAGTTCAAATCATTAAGCAGCAATCTTTAATTACATTAACTGAGGAAGGGAAATGTCAAAATTTAATATGCAAGTTTTGATAGGAGAAAATAAAAAGTTAAATCCACTGACTGGGACATTAGAAGTGCATAAAAATATGGGGACTATTTCATTAATCTTTATTTCATCATTTTTTTGGGAAAATGCAAACTGTTTGTACTGCTAATACTGCACAAATATTTGAATTAATGTCTATGATATTCTTGATTTTTCAGTTTTTTAAAGCACAAAGTCTTACTTGTAATCTGCTGGTGGTTTGTAATCAGGATTAACAGTATACATTTCCTGTATAAGACTATGGCGATCATCTTCAAGTTTTTTCCTTGTACGATATTCTCTGGTATTCAGTCGTTTTCCTTCACTGTTGTAAATAGGTTCAGGAGATGGTGATCTGAAATATGAAAATTTTATATTCAGCACCATAAAAATAATAGTTTGTAGAAATTTATTAGAAAATAATGTCACACCCTACACATCTCCAAGTGGCCAAACGTCACCTAAAACTGAAATTGTTAAATTGCCTTGACTAACTACGTGACCTGGAGTAAGAAGAAAAACTAAGAGGTTAAGTGCTTTTCTATTTATTTATTTTGTTTTTCCTGTACAAATTATGAACAAGTAGTTACAACCCACAAGTTAATCAGCCAATCATGAGCTTCCTAGAAAGAAGAAAACAAAGGGGGTTGGGAGTTACCATGGGAAAAAGAGGGAGATAGCTGCAATTCCCAGATATAAACTGAATTTCAACAACTGAATTTAGGCCTGAAAATAGAGTGTATTATACATACTGGTGCTTGATACCCTGAAATGATAATTATTAGATTTTAAAAAGTACCAAATGTGATTAATGCATAAAAGGACAAACTGACACTGCAGGCAGATGGCAGCTGCTGCAAAAGAAGTCATTAAAAACACCGTTATATGTGCTGGACACTGGAGATTAACAGGATGATTAATTACAGATAACATACGCAACTTTTCAGTACATGATGGGCACCGACTTGGACAGCAGACTGCACCACAACTATTGTTTACCACACTCACACTTGAAAACAACAGTATATACATATGAACATTAACACTAAAACAGAACACTTTAGACATTTACTTGGTTTTTCTCTATGCAGTTCAGTGCAGAAAATGAATCAAGACAACATGCACTATGTTCAAGATTTAGTACAGGCATCATAATTCATCAAAATGTTGACAACTGCAGTAAACATGCATAAAGAAAGAAACCTAGTGACACAAAGATCATATGGAATGTTACTAAACAATAAATAAATACCACTTGGTTTTAATTACTTACTCCAATTTACCATCCTCATGAAAGCACATGTTACTGTGTATGAGAATGGTATACATACAGAGTAAGAAATAAAACCAAAGCAGCATTCAGCAACTCAGAAAAGTGAATATGAAACTACATTTGTGATCAGAACTCATACATTATTTCATCAATACAGTAGATGTCATCTTTTGCCAGAAATATAATCTGAAAATTAAATATGTCAATGTACCATAATTCAGTAAAATTACTTGATTGCCAATGTCATTGATTACAAAATAATGTGAATAATGAATGTCATGCACTACAGTGCACATGCAGGTCAAATATATTTGTTTGCATAAGCTGCAGCAATTTTTAAACATCTTGGAGATGCTGTAACTATTTTTTTTAAAGTTTTGTAAGAATAATAGGAAGAATGGATTTTTAAATGCCTTGAGTTTTTGTGTGCTTCTAATGGTACTAAAAATTGCAAATGTTTTTTCATCAAATAACTGTGTATCAACAAACCCCATATGCAAGAAACAAAGCAACTTCATCACATATATCCCCTAGGAAGTAACATCCTCCAATTTCAACTTATTTAACTGCAGTTGTGTTCAGACTTTAGTATTATTCTACGAAAACACTATATCATTATAGATACATACACCTGGAGTATTTAATTCTAGTACATCACATAACACTGTTCGGCATGAAAATCGGCCCTGACACCATTCCTGCTGATTCTTATGTAAATCGATCTCCTGAATCAGAATATGACCCCCGTTTTCCCCCATCACCCACCGTTTTCGGGGAGCCCCCCACCTAATTTTATCACTTTCTGATAATTTGGAGGGATGAAAAGGATTATTTCAGCCTTTACATTTCTTCTGAGGGGCTACAGAGGTGATAAGTTATAAAACATGAACATCTGTATCAAGGAGGTAGATTTGGGAGGGATTTGCCCCCCCCCCCAATTGTAAAGAAATCATTACAAATGATTGATTTTTCCGTTTTTTGGCAATTTTTTCACTTATTTGCTACATATTCCAGCTTCCAGCCCCTCTCATCCTCCCCCAAAAAACCCGCAAATAATAAAAATATATAGCAACAGTAATAAAAATATATAGCAACAGTACGGAACATTCACTCTGCCATGCTGGCTTTCTCAATACCTCGCGCGAACAGGTTCCCACAGGAATCGCGAACAGGTTTGCACGGGCTTTGACAAGGTCAAACTTGCATTGCTCTTATCACGATAATCCTGCACTGTAAGCATTATCTTCCCTCAGTTGATCTGTAGCGATCGTTGAGTCTACTTGTCGGTGTTCTAGGCGGGGATTCTGTGTTTCCAACTGTTTAATTATGCCATGCGAGTGTATAAATCATCCCGATAGATTCTGCTATATTTGCGGGGGAATTGACTTTTAAAGCGCAACGAAAACCCTTTTCTCCGCTTCTTAAAACTGCTTATAAATTTTACTTTGATTGCAAAGTTGGCGATAAGGACAAGAATTGGGCTCCCACATTTTGCTGCACTACTTGTTACAGTAGCTTGACCAAATGGCTCAAAGGTACCTGTAAACCAATGCCATTTGCTGTGCCCATGGTTTGGCGCAAACCTCGCTGTCATCTCACAGATTGTTACTTTTGTATGACTTCCACCGTCGGGTTATCTAGCAACAAAAGTAAGCATACAATTCAGTATCCTAATATCCCTTCAGCTCTAAGACCAGTTCCTCACAACGAATCATTGCCAATCCCAGTGCCCCCAAAAACCTATACTCTACAGCCAGAAACGGATGTGACATACTTTGAGCCACAGCTTGGACCATCACATGATATGTCCACCGATGATGAAGAGTGTTCTGCTGATTCAGCTCATCGAAAACCTCACCTCGTTACTCAGTCGGAATTGAATGATCTCGTCAGGGATTTGGAGTTACGTAAGACTAAATCTCAATTTCTTGGATCTCGACTTCAGCAGTGGAATCTCTTAGAAAAGGGCGTAAAAATCTCTTCTTACAGGACCAGACAGTCAACCCTGCAATTACTTTTTTTCGGAAGATGAAGGCTTAGTGTTCTGCCCTAATTCAAATGCATTGATGATAGAACTGAAAGATGACATGTGACCCAGACAAATGGCGACTGTTTATAGACTCATCAAAGACAAGCTTGAAAGTTGTCCTATAGGCCAATGGAAATGAGTTGCCATCAGTCCCGGTTGCATACTCTGTGGATATGAAAGAGACGTACAAAAACATCAGCCGAATCCTTGATGAAATCTGTTATCATGATTATAATTGGAAACTTTGGGCAGACTTAAAAGTTGTTGCTGTACTCGCGGGCCTGCAATCAGGCTTCACAAAATACTGCTGCTTCCTATGCGAATGGGACAGACGAGCACGAGACAAACATTACATCGTACGGAACTGGCCTCTGCGAGAAAGTTTTACTCCTGGTCAGAAAAATGTCGTTCATGATCCTCTGGTCCCGAAGGAAAATATTTACTTGCCGCCTTTGCACATCAAACTGGGATTGATAAAACAGTTTGTGAAAGCAATGGACAAGACAGGTGATGCATTTCAATTTTTGAAAAATAAATGTCCTCGTCTTAGTGAGACTAAAATCAAGGAAGGAGTTTTCGTGGGCCCCCAGATTAGACAACTTTTCAAAGATTCGACGTTTATTGAACACCTGAATCGAAAAGAAAAAGAGCTTGGCTTGCATTCCACGTGTGTAAGAACTTTTTGGGTAACAACAAAAGTGATGATTATGCCGCTCATGTCGAGGACTTGCTGTCAGCGTACAAGGCCATGGGGTGTAACATGTCACTTAAAGTGCATTTCCTGCACTCACACCTGGACTTCTTCCCTGAAAATTTAGGAGCAGTTTCCGATGAACACGGGGAACGATTCCATCAAGACATCAATAAGATCGAGAGGAGATTTTCAGGGAAGTGGAATACGAGCATGTTAGCAGAGTACTGCTGGTGTTTGGTACGAGAAACTTCTACCTCAGGGTACAAAAGGAAAGCAAGCACCAAATGAAGGTACTTATCTTATTTATTGATTATACTTTACATTTGTATTTTACTTTTTATATATTATTCTTTACAGCTAAAATAAATAATCCTTTTCACCCCTCCAAATAAAATTCATGTCCATAACATATTACCGAAAATTGACTAAAAAATCATAAAAAAATTGATCATTTTTAATGATTTCTTTACAATTTGGGGGGGGGGGGGCAAATCCCCCCAAATCTACATCCTTGCTACAGATGTTCATGTCTTATAACTTTTCACCTCTGTAGCCGCTCAGAAGAAATGTAAAGGCTGAAATAATCCTTTTCATCCCTCCAAATTATCGGAAAGTGATAAAACTAGGTGGGGGGCGGCTCCCACGAAAACGGTGGGTGATGGGGGAAACGGGGGCCATATTCGGCTTCAGGAGGTCGTTTTACATAAGAATCAGCAGGAATGGTGTCAGGGCTCGAATTTTTTTTTTTTTTTGCCGACCAGTGTAATCAGTAGCTCATGAAAATAAGGAGCTTTGCTCCCTGATCACCATGCTTGCCAATCTCCGACAGTCTCAGCACAGCCTGATTCACTGCGCTTAATCACCTATTAAGTTCCACCCCTCACAGTTACAAGTGCTGTTCACCTCATCAAGTATATTACACAGGAAACACTGTGACTCACTTAATTTTGCAGCCCCCAGGAGATCTTGACATTGTAGACCACACTGAAAAAGATACCAAGTATCACTGTACTTTCAAACACAACCCATCCTTTCTGTCACATGCACAACGGGCACAGTGTCAGTGTAGCTGAAGTGCTTAAAACGGGTTAATATCAGGTTATTTCCAAACGATACAAAACAAATAGGCAAAAAGTACTGCCAAAAAGAAAAAAAAATCAATACTGAAACTGTTCAGGCATTTTATTTATTATTTACTGTTACTGCAGGGTTTTTACTTATGCAGTAACAATCTCCATTTGTACTTCCTGAATAATAATAATAAAAAAAAAAAAACACTGCGATTCCTGCTAATATACACTACTGTACATGATCAAAGGTATCCAGATACCCTTTTGAGTAGTGGATTTTTAATGTATGTACATCACACAGCCATGGCCTATACAGGTATAAAAAGATGCACATGGCCAACATCACAGATAAAACAGTACAACGCAGCAGTCCCAACCAACTGTAAGTGATGTTATTGTGCAATGTAAACGCCAAGGAGAAAACAACTGTGCAATCATGACCTGGTAGGCTATATAAAACAACACAGCGAGACCGCAAAGTGATGAAGTGGGTGGTATGACAAAATTGCTCCTTGGCTGCAACACTCACCACCAGATTCCAAAAATGCCTCTGGAAACAACAATATAACTGTTCATCAAGAGCTGAAGGGAATAAGTTTCCATAGCCAAATAACTGCACACAAGAGTATAATCAGCAAGATAATAATATCAAGCGTCAGTTGGAGTGCTATAAAGCTTGGCACCAGTGGAAATATGTTATCTGGAGTGATGAATCATGCTTCACCATCTGGCAGTCTGAGAAACAAGTCTGGGTGTAGAGGATGCCAAGTAAACACTGACTGTCCAACTGTAAAGTTTGGAGGAAGAGGCATCGTTGCTCTGGGGCAGTTTCTAATCGTTCAGACCGAGATGCCTCATTCCAGTGCCCAGGAATCTTAATGTTACCGTCTACGACATTCTCAACACTTTTGTGCTTCAAACATTATGGCAACTGTTCAGTGAAGGCCCTTTTCTTTAACAAAAAGCCAACGCCCCCATCCACAAAGCTAGGTCAGTGCAGAAAAGGTTTGATGAGATGTGTGTGGAAGAATTTGACTGGCCTGCACAAAGCCCCAATCTCAACCCTATGGAACACCTTTGGGACAAATTGTAACACTCACTACGAGCCAGTCCGAATCACCTGACATAATGCTCTTGTGGCAGAATGAAAGGAAATTCCAGCTACAAAAGTGCCAAAATCTAGTAGAAAGCCTTACCAGCAGAGTAGAAGCTGTGACAGCAAAGCGTTGACAAACTTAATATTAATTCCTTTCCTATTACAGGGAGTTTGCGGATAGGCAAGTGTATGGATACTTTTGATCAGATAGCGTATATTCAAAGCCCGTGTCTCCCTCACAAGCTAACATTCACAACTTCTGTGTCCATCCATGTGGAAAATGTTTTCCTTACAACTGAGCCACAGAAATTTAAGACGTGCAACTATCTTCAGTGTACTGTTCCACTTGTGTCCCTTTACAAATCATCAGAATTCTTATGCTAAGAGGGTTTCAACACTGCACACTATAATGAAAATGTTAAACAAACACTTTATACAGTTTCAGATAAATTCACCATGATTTATGAACTGCATTCCTGGAGTCTGACAGTATTGTTTTTGTTTTTAAGTACTGAATTTTTACTCATAAATCCACTGCCAGGAAATGTTGTTGGAAAAGAAAAAAAATTCCTTCGTATGGATTTGTGGTAGAGCATAATTCTCAGACTATGAAATTCACGAGGGGGGGGGCTTGTATAATCTTTACCTGCAATGTTGATCCCAAACCATATTTTCATAGAAGTACATCCTAATTTTGAGATGACCAAGCAGTCCAAAGAAATGGGGGGACAATCTTCTCATTAAAAAACTGTCATTTTAAAAAATTTCCTGTTACTTCCAAGTGAAGAAAGAGCAAAAGTTATTTACTGCAGTCCTGTAGTTATATTCCATAGCATGCAGTTCTGTATACCTGCAGTACCTCCCAAACGTATGTGATGCAGAGTTTCCCACAGCATGTAATCGTCCGCTGGAGCAAATAACATTCACCTTCGTTGCGTCACATTTTCTGACATGTTTATATAAAAAAAAAAAACTTTCTAACTTTTTGCAGACCTTGATCTTCATAATGTGTTACCTTTTCCATATGCATTTCTGGTAATTTTCCAAATAGACAACCTCTCCCAAAAATTGCACCGCTGATTCTTTAGAAATCAAAATGCTGCAAAAAAAAAAATTACTTTTTTTTTTTTTAAGCAGCGTATTATCCATGTTGGCATATAATCACCAGACCCTAAATTCATAACTTTTTAACAGATAATCTGTGGATTATATAATGAAAAATTCAGTAATAGAACTGTCTGTTTAGTGTTACCTATAAGATTATTGGTGCTTTCACCATGCACGTCTAGCAAGTCTTCCAAAAGAAACTTTGCTTTTTTCAAACACAACTCAATCAAGGTTCGTACTATTCCAAGCAAAATAAATTCAAGGAGTTTTCAAGGACTTTTTTAAACACGAATTATTGTGTGTGTACTGTCCGTCGATAGGTATTTTAGTAAGTTCAGACCATTAATCTTAGCTGGGGCTGGCACACCTTCAATGACCTGCCATTAACCCTTGCCCACAGTCCGTTTATTTGATTAACTTTGAATTGCCCCTCTGTTTTGGTATTTTTTGAAATCATTTTACCTTGTGAAATATTTTGAAAGGGTATACTATTTCACATCCATTTGCTGGTATAACACTTATTGTCTGTTTTAACCTTTTATTTTTGATGCATTTTTTTGATGCAGTCAGGAGAAGAAAGGGTCCAACACACGAAGCACAAGCAATTCCTGGAAGTTCCACCCTCCGGCAAGAATGTGTCCCTAACCATAACCCCAGTAAACAGAAGCCCATCACAATTTGTGAATACATCATTCCACTTATTTTACTCACATGGCTGATGCTTTACTCTGTAGTGATATCATAGCCAAGGCACCAGCTGTCCACACACTCCCCTGGGTTGAACGCAAGTTTTGCGCTACTTGATCAGCTTAGCGTTTTTATCGGAACTACACAAAAAATCTCCTATACAACTTTTTAGCAGAAACAATTATTTTACACATGCTCTTTCATATCATTACTTAACAAACAAAACAATTTTTTCAAGTACTATTTACAGAGCCTTAAAACTTTTTCAAGTACTTTCAAGGACTTAAAAATGAACTTTTTTTATTCAATGACTTTTCAAGGAGCGTACAAACCATGTCAATTGCTTTAGGCGACAGCTTATGTGATGCTTTTGAAAGCCATCCAAATAGCATCATGAATAGTTGTGGATTTTGTTAGTTCACTAGAAGAGGATGCAGATTCCATACTCACAAGAAGCAACTGCATAGCAAGTTCCTGATAATGAATTTTGATGCATTTGGTAGGTGCAAGTTTTACATTTAATAGGTCAAGATGAAGATGACATGCTGCATTATCCAAAAACAAAAGAACATGTCTGTTTTGCCTTTTCATCCTTGAACTGAAACTTGTTTGCCACTCTGCAATAATTTGAGCTGTCATCCAGGCTTTTTTTGTTTGTTTTTTGTTTGATTTCCACTCAATGAGAAGCTTTTTTAAGTCCAAGTTATTGAAGCATTGTGGTTTGGCAGCTTTGCCAATCACTAATAGTTTGTCCATATCCCATGGCATAAGTGCACAAAGAAAAACTGTAAGACATTACTTAGAACTTTTTCCTCCATTACCAGTTTGGCCTTTCAAACACCAAGTTTTATTTGGCACTGTCTGTAAAAACAAATCCATTTCATCGCCATTAGCAATGTTTTGAGGTTCATGGCCTTCGATGAGCATTGATAATTTTTCACACAACTCACAACAAGTAAAGGCTGTGAATAATCATTTTAATAAATAAATGTTAAGGAATAAAACAATAGGAGCACCTCATTAAAATCTGCACAAAACAGCCAAATGCACAGACTTTGGACTTTGAACATAGCAAAGAGAGCAAGGCTGGTCACACGCCTTAAGCCCTAAAAGCCCTAAATCCGTGTTGTGCTACATACTTAAGAAGTCAAACAGCAGATGTGCTGCAATTGTGTGGTTGAGTAAACAACCCAAAAGCAATCTCTCTCTATTTAATGATGCTATCTTCAACCTCAAGAAAATTTGTTCCTTATGAATTCATCATTACACTTTATTGTGTAATGTTTTGTATTCAATTAAAATACTTGACAGCACAGGTACATCTAGGAACTTCCCTCTGTTACAAGGTTCATTTACTCTCGTCATTTCATTTTCATTTCCGTGTCAGTGAGGTTATGTTTTTGATAGGTTAAACAGTACACAATTTTCTTTCGTTTTAGGCAGGTTCCATTTCAAACAGGTTTTACTGTATCTTTCCCAAAATGGGCCAGAGTGGAAAAGAGTGCATTTGTATAAAAAAAAATTTCGTTAAATCTAGAACAATGGATACAAGAACAACAAATGAATACTACATGTTTCACTGAATATTAACCATTTTAACTTCCACTGTAGCTGGAAAAATTAAGCAAATAATATGAATTCCTATGTGAATAACTCAGTGAGTTGTGCTAAAAGCCTTACTACCTGAACAAAATATGTCTTATGTTGGAACTGACTGAAAACAATGGAGATAACAGGCCTAAAAGCAAGACGATTATTCTTTAATTGGTGTCAACAATGCACTAAAGAAATGCCCACAAGTAAGAAATACATAAAGATGAACTTCAAAGAAAAAGACAGTATGCCACAAGCATCTGCCAAAAGCTTTTCACTAAAATATGTATTACATACACAGAGAAGCCAACATCTGAAGGAAGGCATCAGTAGTCCATATGCATGGCTGTAGTTTCTCCTTAGTGAACTCAAGTCAAATTCGCGTACAGTCACATGATCACACAGAACGATCCCTGCGGCAACATTTATTTCCGTTTGCTTGTCCGCCAGCTAACCATGCTTGTCGTGTGACGGCTTCATGACAATACCGCAAAAATCACTACATCTGATTATGCTTGAAAAGAATAAATAAATTGCTAAGTTAAAAAAAAAAACTTTTAAGCATTTTATTTTTTACAGCATATCCTTTTCTATGGGATAAAAAATTATACGTAACCTGATTAAGTTTACCCTGAGTATAATCAGGTGTTCCCAAATCATAGTGACTATGTGACTTCCCACTCTTAAACAGAATAAAAAAAAGTTTTAAGCTTTAAATATGCCTGCAGAAAAAAAAACATGGTAGGAAGGTCGATCGATACACAGGGTGAATAAAGAAAATCAGATATTCACATAAAAAACGGGGAGGGGCGACTTATACACGAGATGTACAAAACCTGCAGATACCCATATAAATATCGGGGGGTTCTACCTATACACGAGTATATACTGTACAGTTTTTCAGAAAAATCTTTTTTTTTTTTTTTAAATTGAGTTTTCCGGAAATATTAGAGATTTTTGGAAAAAACCCTAGTTTTTCACACCTCCGTAAGTCCGTAGTTTGAGCATGAAATCTGTAGAAACTATGGAAGATCTGTAGTACTTGGCATCTCTGCATGCATATGGAACAAGAATTTCAGACTCAGCAAAAACTATTCATAAGCCATAATGAATTTCAAACTCAGCAAAAACTATTCATAATTAAATGTGTTTGTTTGAAGCTGGGTTTTTTTTTTTTTTTTTTCAGTTTCTGAAGGGGGAACAAAGAATGAATTTATTTAGAATTATTTAAATACTTGTGCAACAGTGTGCTATGTTGAAACCTTTTTTTAGCTTAATTATTTCTATATACCAGTGAGCTTATATAAGAATTTAACAAATGCATCACAAAGTCATTTTTGACATGAAACAACAATTGTTCTGCTGTAGTAGCACTGATCTCTAAATTAGCTCATTTTATTATGGGCATGTCCACAGAAGAAGAAGAAGAAAAAAAAAGATTCAAATTCCAAGTCGGTACCTTGAAACTATTATCATTAAGAGATATAAGTGAAAATAATTCATACTAACACACACCATTCACAACAAAAACAAGAAACAGTTTAACAGAATAATAAACACAATTTTCACTGCAAAAGCTTTTTCAATGAATCAACTGGCTTAACTAACAAGCTAGAATAAAATAGTGATCAATGAGATCATAACAGCATCTTTTTTTTTTCCTGGCTCTGTACTTTGAATAAAAGTTAGAGAATTTTGAAGATAAAAATCATCCCTTCTAAACAAATCACTGTATTTTCAACTATGTAAATAAAACTGCACAAGATACTACAGCAACTAACTAACAAACATCTGCTATTCGAAATTTCTTTGAAGACCATGTAAATTTCTAACCACTTAAAATGAAATTTTGTGCACAGCAACAATACAAGCATGAAGATTTTTTTTTCACTAATAGTAATTGATTTATTGAAAAAGCTGTCAGCATATGAAAAACTGAAAAAGAAGTGGATTGTTAGTTCAATACATTGTTATGATAACACTAAAAATTGATTCTACTTTAAAAAGTTGCAGGATGCACCTTATAAGATTATTTTGTGTTACAATAGTATGATCTTGTAACTATGAACAATGTGATGACCTTGTGAAGTAGACATAATTATACATTATTTCGGGATAAACAACCCATAGATATTATTACAGTTGGCCTTTATGTAACATGTTCAGGCCAACATTTTCTTTCTCTCTCTCTTTCAAATACAGCAGGTTTGTCACATATATCCCCCCCATCAAGATATTGAAGTTTCTTTTTGCTTTGTTAATGTAGCTGCAACAAATTTTTAATACGTTTGCTCCATAAATCAGCTAATTTTAAGGTGGTATAACATTGTCCTTCTTTGGGTCTTGAAAATAATAAAAATGCATTGGCGAAGGAAATTCAGCCCACGGCTGACTGTTCCAACTGGTTACTCCACCTAAAGATTCTGAAACAAAATGCAGTGAGTTGGGGGTCTTTTATAGCCAAGGTCACACATAATTAGCTTATGCCCAATAATATTAATACAAAAACTTAATTTTATACCAGTTTCTCGAATTAGTAGGAGCCCCAATTGTAATTATGTGCGACTTTGTTGCCATGCAAAGTGTCTCAAGGAGGCAAACTCCCATGATTAGTTGCATACAGAAGTGCAATTGTTCTTACTTTGATGCATTGTGGTGACATCTGGGCACTGCAAAACAGACACAGAAGTCACTTGTGTGCTGGAGAGAGGCATTCTAGACATATGTGTAGTTAAGTTGTGTTGCAGATGTGAAGCAAAAGTTTGTTAGTAGAGTGGAGACAAATATCCTTAGGTGGTTTAGCAATCCTGAAAGAATGCTGGGGTCGCACTGCCAATCATATTCTTTGCAATTTGCGAAAAAAAAAAAAAGTTTTGGTGATATATAAAACGTTTTGGCGAAAAAACATTGTCAATTACCTTTTTTAATAACGTCTGAGCAAAAACATTATTTAATTTTTATTTGAAAAATGAAATTCAAATGCTACTTTATTTGTTTACGCTGTGCGTGAGACAGAAGCAATTACATGAAAAGAGTGATGTCATCGCTAACAGAAGACCGTTCTTTCCTAGGCGCCTGTCCAATCTCGTGTCGACCTAACTCTGTGGTCAACTGCATTTCGTCTTCACTTCTCTTGAACTCTGCAAAAAGTTATATTCTCGTGACACCATTGATGATACCACGCAATCTCATTTTGCACTATTTCGGGCAAACTGGTCATTCCAATATTAGCATTCCGCCTGGGTCAATACTGAAATTTATCCCGTCAATAATTCTTTAAATTTATTGTCAATAATTCTTTTGTTTACAAATTCTATAGGTAGTAATAAATTTGAAATTGAAAATAAGAGTCTATATTTTTTTTACTGGGATTCAGGATCTATAACATAATATTTTGCAGCTTAATTGTGAAGAATTTATAACCTACTGTTTTTTAACTATTTGGCACTTTATTTATTTTTTTATAATTTTTACATCTCCAATGGAGAGTGAAAAAAATTGGAGACTTCAGATTACATTTGGCAGAAAAAAAAATTGAATTTCACAAAAACTTTTAAAAAAGCCAGAACAATTGCTGGAATGAATGATGAAGTGCTAACTAAGAGACTTAATTTAGCCCACATGTAAAAAGAGAGAGAAAGGCTGAAGAAATCATGGGAAGACCATATTCAGAAATGCTTGAAAGAGAAAGAAATAATTAGTATGAAGTAAAACACACGACTTGTGAGGATGAGACGTGTGACGGATGCCAATGAAGCTCAAGTTTTGTGCCAAGTTCACTTTAACTGCAGATGTTTCACACATCCTCAGTATGTAAAAATCTATCATTAATTTTTAGTTGGCAGATAATCTTATCTTGCTTTGAGGGGCTAACTTCTGGATCTCAGAGAATAACTTAGTGGTTTATATGCATATGCATGTATAACATTGTGCAACAAACAAAGCAAGATAAGATTGCTAAAAGTCACAACACTCCATTGCAACCCCGCTTACCAACACAAAAAACAACAGGAATTTAGACAACATGCAGCATATGTGTGAAAAGGCAAAAATGAACAAACTCCCAAAATTTTCAGGCACCAACTCCTTTTCTTCAGGGGAGCCAGTATATTTTTTAAAAAAATACATGAAGGGAAACAGCGATCGATCTAAACAAAAACCAAATGTACAGAACTGCGACCAACAGTCAAAATTAATGCATTATTTCTTATGTATTGTTCAATAATTCAGTGCAATTTCCACAACTAAAACTAGGGAACATATTATACATTTATATTAATAATTGCATTGCAAAATAAGTTTTCACTTATTTTGCAATGTTCAGCTTTGTATTCTGGTGTTCAGCTTTGTATTCTGGTGTATAACATTCAATAAATCCACTAATCTAATACGCACTCCACGTGAAATCAACACCAGAGCTACAAACATCTCGGATGCTTACTCTGCGCGCATGCATATTATCTGTGTTTGGTTGCACCACGGAACTTCAGCCTGAAGCACTATAGCAAAAGTGCCGCAGAATGTATAACTCTGCTGGTGATAGTGCCAAAAATAGGCAATGGCAGCTTGATTGTTCTGATTTTATGATTCTACAAAACAATATGCGAACAGAAAGCATCAACACACTCTACTAATTCCTTTATTAAAGAAATGAAAATTTTATAATAGAGACACAAATTTTAAAAAATACAATTTTCAGAATGGAATTTGAAAACTTAAAACGCCTGGTGAAAGGGTGAGAAAGAGTGCACAAAATCTGTTAGAGTAGAATGATGACGTTATGTTGCACCTCTCCATTTCAATGCTACACGAAAATTCAAAGAATCAAGAAGAAAGTTGCCAAGTCATCATTTGTGAATCACTTTTTTCAATAATAGAGCAATCTGGTTTTTTCTTACTCTTTTAAGTAAATATTATCTCAATTTTCTTTCTTAACAAGTTTGTCTTTCAATATCATTATTATATCAAACCAAGATGTATGCAAAAATGGCATTCAAATATGTTTTTGGCATGCAGGAGAAAAATAAATTAACAAATTTTGTTTTACTAGCTTCCCTCACCTTTTTGTTGCTCACTAAGATTTTCTGCTCCAAAAGTTTTTTTTTTTTTTCGCCAATCTATTTTGTTCTAGATCCACGTGAGTAGAACTGTACCTGTCTCCAACTTTTTGGGCCTTTGTTTGTCACCCAGCATACTATGCTTCCCTAAATTTTTCTAAAAAAAGTAATTTCTAGAATTTAAATTTAAGAATAATGAAGGACTACATTTTTCTAACACCAAATGTACTGTTGTGAGGTTATTTTTGTCTTCATACCGATGTGTGTAATGAAATCGTGCATGAACTGGATTTGTTCAATGATGGCAGCAAGACTGAGCCCAACCCTCCGGCAATGTACGCTTTCTAATCTTTCTTGCTTGCTTCGGATGTCTTATGCAATCTGTAAACCCAGAGTGATCCTCCTTTTCATGGCATGTCATTTAGTTGGCCCCTCCATTTAATGACCTTCTCACCGTTAAACATGGTGAGAATAACTACAGGTTTTAATTATTTTTATCTTGCAGTCCAGTCATTTATGCTCTTTAGTTGTCTGGATAAAACAAAATATTGCACTGATTTCCTATTAGAATTATAGTAATTATTTGTATATTACTAGAAATATTTTGTTCAATCATAGCAACCCTCCCTGTCCTCCTCCAACTTTTAGGACAAGTATACACTCATTATGCAGGAGTCTGGTTCAAAATATAGCAGTATGTACTATAATGCCTAGGACACTTTCAAAAAGTTTGTTAAGTCACAGGACAATGCTAACTGATACATCATAACATCTTACTGATGAAAAATAATTGGTCTCTTAATTACAGGAAATAACTTACTTGTTGCAACTGTTTTACAGCCTCACCTGCAATATGACCGAAGAATATATAACTATTTAAAAAAATTACACTTTTCTTTTACTGGGTTCTTATTGCCAGTTATAATTTGGTACATGGACGATGCCATTTAAATTTGGGGCAGCATATATACATATAGTAAAGGTTTCTACACACACAAGATTATCAGCAGGTTTTAAATATGGTGAACATGCAATAGAAAACATTGAGATAATACAAGTCTTTTTCTTGGGGGGGGGGGGGTAATGACCACTATGAGCAACTTGATGGGCTAGAAGCAGTTACCCATCCCTTCCAACATTCATGCCTCACCAGGATCCGCACTCGGGCCCATCTCAGACGAATGGTCAGAAGGCCACTGCAAGAATACAGTGGTCTTACAGCACTTGTTTCACACATAAGGCATGTTGTGAAACAAAATCCTGTGTTGAACTACATGATAGACATCAACATGACTGTTTCAATTACCACCTGCTGTTCTACCATACACCTGAGTTCAAAGACTTTGGTATTACCTGCACATGTCTTTGTTGCACTGTAAAGCTGACATTCTCATTCCAATGCACTCAGCAATATACTATTACTAAATCTGGAAAAGGGGAAAGGGGCTTTATGTAACAGCTTAGATCATCACATCAGTTAGAAGCAGGAATAGTGTGCCTTCAAGACACTAATTTCCATTGCAAGTGCTATTTATACGCTGCATTTTGACTCCTGATATCAACAAATGCTAACCGTATATTGTATTTTGAAAAGAAAGAAATGGTGGTGCTGGATTCAGATACCTCCTTGCTCACCATGGCTTCACCTCTGAAAGAAACAGGGTTCCTGTATGCCCACTGTAGGCTTACTGCATATGACAGTTTTGCTATAGTTGCAAATCTTTAGTAGGCCTTTGGTGCATATCAAGAACTGCCAAGATGATGAGTACTATTTGTGACCTGACTGCAGACCATTTGCACCCATTTTCTGTACATCAGATTCTAGTTAGCAATGGTGTTTCAAAAGTACAAATGCTATGCACAATGAGTTCAGAATTTAATAGCATTTCAGTGACTTTCACACCCAGTCTTGGCACCTGAACTCACCAGATATGAACCCTAGGGACTTGAGAGTGACCACTGAAATATGCTCATCATTCAACACCTACTCACCGGTGCTGCATTATGGGGGCATTCCTCAATTTTTGTGGCTCGTCATCTTTCCAGATATATTCTAAATCTCATCAAGTTCATTTCACAATTGACTGCTGTTTTCCTGGGTGCCAAAGAAGGCCTGGCCATAACATGCTGCTAAATATGTATACATAACTTTTTACAGTATTTTGTTATCAGTTAATCTAACATTGGAAAACCAAATTAAGATAATCTGAATATATATACCCCCCCCCAAATCCAACAGGTATTTTGTCTTACAAGCTCAAAATTTTCCTTTGCCTTAACCATTATGCTACATCTGCATTACACCAAAATCTGTTTAGCATATCCTAGAATATTTTTAAACAAATCTAATATTAATAATTAGTCACATTATAGTTTTTCATACATGCTTTTAATATGACTAGTATTGAAAATCTCATGTCTGAGATACTAATGTTAATTTGCCATTCCTTTAAAAGTGATACACAATTAAACCAGTAGTGGGGGAGACATGGTTTTAAGGCTTTCATGTCAAAGTAATTAATATATTTACAAACAAAAATACTAATATTTATACTACCTGATATCTTAATACCGAGAAGAAAACACTCAAGAACCATAATTTATTACTCATAATTTGAACACTCCTCTTACTGTGGTTTTAGAGCAGTGAAAATAACATCTACAAACTTTAAAGCCACATATTGAAGTGCAATCAGAACTAAACACACAATGAAATAGAAAGGAAATGTCAAATCAAAATCTATGGAAGAATATTCACAATGAATTAATTTTACAAATAAAGGAAAGTCTAGTTTTGTAGTACCAGTTTCCCTAAAGTTATGCAATTAATATGTTCTCTTCATTTTTACTGTAATGAAGTGCAAGAAAAAAATATTTTTTCAACAAGGGAGAGTAACAACACACACCCGAATACACCTTAGAGTTGCTCATCATGGTTTAACAGACCATGAGCAACTCTAAAGTGCACAAGCAGTCACCCATCCCTAACTTAGGGCCATCCTTCCAGGGCACTGAGATAGCCAGTGCAGTAAGGCAAATGCCCCTCCATGACTCACCCAGGATTCAAACCTAGACCTAGGTCTAGCCAGAAAACTACGCCTCTGGCCAATGGGGGGGTCAACCAACAAATAACATGTTATAATAATTTCCCAAATCTCCATTTCTTTTACTGTACTAAAGCTATGTTTAAGAAATAAATTTAAATTTCATTAAAGACAGCCATGATTTTTGCAATACTTCTTTTGTTTCTGCTCAGAAAGTGGATGTAACAATTAAGGTGATCATACTTGGCTGTTGCCATGCCAACAGCTTTATTGCAGTTGTCGATTCCTATTCTTAAAACAGCACTCATTGCTTAACTGCTGTTACATGTGCATTTATTATTCACCCACATTTTCCTCTCCTACCCAGGGCTTATAAAGTTAATGAAGAAATAAAGCAAATACTTATGCAGCCAATTTAATCCCCCACCCCCTCCATTACAGGATCACAAAATACACTGCTGGCCACCCAAAATGCAACACCAAGAAGGAAGCATCCGATTGGCCTGAAATTTGCAGCATGCGTCGCCTGCGAGAGGACATGCAAACGATTGGCATTGCAGGGCATATGCACCCGGCACGCCACTGAGAAGCACTATAAGAAGGGTGCACAGAAGGCAGGGTGTAAGTAGTGGAAGTGTGTTGTGCTGCCGGATCAGTGCGTGGGAAGCTTCCTGATGCCTCGTCGCAGAATACGGCAGTCATTCCAGCACGTTTCGAAGTTTGACAGAGGATGAATAGTGGCTTATCGCGACAGCGGTTTATCATACCGAGACATCGACGCCCGTGTGGGAAGACATCCAGCCACAGTAAGGCGAGTATGGATTCCGTGGGTGCAGGAGGGACGGACGTGAGTGATTGCTGCAGACGCTGCACACCACCGAGCGAGAGGACCAGCATGTTGTGCTGCGGGCATTGACGGGTCACACCGCCACATCACGAACATTAGCGCAGGAATTAGGGTGTGTTGCGCAACAACCTGTGTCAGCACGTACCTTTCTACATCGTCTGCAGGAACACGGACTTGTCGCATGGCGGCCATTGCTCCGATTACCATTGACTTTATACCACCGGCGAGTGCGGCGGCAGTGGGCCCTTGAACGCCGCACCTGGACTACGGAATGGCACGACATTGTCTTCTCCGACGAATCCCGCTTCTGGCTGCAACACCACGATGGTCGGATCCACGTGTGGCGGCACCGAAGCGAGAGACTGTATGACTCCTGCATTATGCATCGCCATACCGGTCCGTCGCCTGGCATAATGCAGGGAGTAATTGGATATGACACCCGCACCCCTCTGGTACGCATCGCCAGTACACTCAACAGCCACCACTACATCTCCGATGTTTTGGAGCCTGTAGTCCTCCTCCCTTACCTGCAGTCCTCCTCCCTTACCTGCAGGACCTGACAGCGGTCACATTTCAACAGGACAATGCGCGCCCGCACGTGGCAAGCATTGTGCAACAATTATTCATGGCCCACCAGGTGTCACTGCTGCCGTGGCCCGCCTGTTCTCCAGATATGTCGCCCATCGAACACGTCTGGTCGCTGATCGGCAACAGAGTGGCCCGGCAAGCACCACCCGCGGCTACGCCTGATGAACTGTGGCAACGTGTAGAAGCAGCCTGGACCGACATACCCCAAGCCCACATCCAAAGCCTCATTTGTTCGATGCCGCGGCATGTAGCAGCCGTTATTGCCAGCCATGGGGGCCACACGAACTACTGATGTCTGCGTGTTCCGCAAGTCGCACGGGCCTGTAAGCTCCATCGTTTCATCTTTGTATCTGTTGTTATGTGTCCAGTAAATCTGACTGTGCTATCTCGTGTCCTTCTTGGTGTTGCATTTTGGGTGGCCAGCAGTGTAAATAATATTTCAGTTGTTATACATCAATTGATCATAGAATATGAAGCAAAACTCTGTGAATGGTTAAGTTCTGATACATTTAAATATCTTTAAGTACTACAAGTAAAAAGTACAGCAAAATGTGCAAAAAGTTTAATACGTTTATATTACACCTTAAATAAACAGATTTATATCAAGCTATAAGCGTAATGATCTTTAATTTTTTTACAAATAATTCATAGCTGTGCATGATCATTATTGGCATCAGATTACATGGTAATGTTTTATAAACACATATTTATAGAAAAAAGCATGTATGAAAAACAAAGTTTATTATTATTATTTCACGTTAAATGAACACTTTTGCTATATAAAATAATCTATCACCAGAACAGTGGCTTCATTAGAAAAAAACAAAACAAAACTATATTTAAAATGAACACAAGCAAAATTACGAAGTGAAAATCATTTAGGAAGTCCTGCAACACGAATAGGTGCAATGTTGGTACTATAAAAAGACAAAGCGTTCAACAGTTTTGCAACTGTATTTGAAAAAGTCGAGATGCAAGTTATGGAGAATTATCACGGTATCAAAAGAAAAAAACAACACTGCGTGATGACTTACAAATTTCAAGTTGATCTGAATGAAAAGTAATGCATGCAATATTTAGAAACAGCCTTTGTTGACAGTTGTCTTTCTTAAATAACTGAGTCAGTGGGCAAATGACTCTCAGAGAAACTATCTCACTCACAAACAAGTACCATCATGGAAGATTTCACTCAACAATGACCCTAAAATGTACCTACCACAGAAAAAATGGCAGTGGCCAGTGGCAAGATGCAATCATGCAATGACAGATGCATAAAATCTACAGGATTGTCCGTGATTTTGTACAACAAATCAGATTTAAAAAAACATTCTTTCCCACTGAGTGTGACAATTTCATTTTTCAAAAAGCACTTGCAAATAATGAGATCTCCCAGCATATAATTTTGAAAAGTATTTACCATTTCAAACAAGGAATTTCTTCATTAATAAAAGGGTACTTCTCCTAGGTACTACACAATTAGTTGAGCTTTTTGTAATAATTTACCATCATTACAAAAAGTTGCAAATGTAAAAATTAGTGCAGAAACTTTAAAAAATATTTCAAAAATCATAACAGGTGACAAAGCTTACACAGTCTTTTATAGTGTTACAGTGATTCAAACCACAGAGAGCCATGTGTAAGGTATATGGAAGGACTCATGCCAGCAACAGTGGATAAACTGATTGCAACACTTGTCTGTTTCAATTTACTTCCGATATTGGAGGTTATATTATTTAACGTGCATTAATGCATTTGCATTTTTGAACTTCACTTTTAGTTGGTAAAGTTCGATGAACACTTACCGCACGTGGGGCTTGGCTTTCAATTCATATTTCCGTTATGTGGATGCGGCACGGGATTTTTTCATTTGGCCACGGGTCCGCTTCTTCTTTTTTTCTCCGTTGGAATTTATTTTGTCTCATCACCTAATGATTTTTTCCTTTGCTGCATCCTCATTTACTTCAATATTTATTCATACCCGAGTACTTTCAGTAAAATTCCTTTACCGTCTTCGAGGGGACGTTTTGCTCCGACTAGCACGGACCGTGTCAGCTGGGCATTTCGGTGGTTCTCGCGGGCTGCTTCTGTCATCGGCTATCGCTTCTTCTTGGGCATTGTGGCGCCATCTCTTGTTGGTCAGTGATCTCACTTTTCGAACTTTTTCATTTTTTTGCTCAATTTTAATTAAATTTTTCCAGCTGTTTCTCAAATTATTAGGGTCATTATGGTTGCAAACTTGTGCCCTATTTTTTTCAATCATTACCGATTCTGCTATTCTGAGGTGTTTTCGGATTTACAGCTTTTAATGATTTTTATATTTTCGAATTTAGGATATTTTTGGTTATCTAGACAGTATTGGATAAGTGCTGTTTTTTTCTTCTTTTTTCTGCCAGTTTTTTACGTGTTGTTTTAATCTGTGTTTAAGCTTATTTTTGGTACTTCCTATATAAGCCATTGGAGGATTTTCAGTAATAGGAATTGAGTAAATACCTGCTTTTTCTAACATTTTTATTTTTTCATTTTTTATTACTATATTTTTGATGGTGTTTACTTTTCCTCCAATTTGAATGTTATGTTTTTTACAAATGTTATTAATTTCATTGGTAGTACCTTTTACGTAAGGAAAACCATTTAAATATTTGACTTCTTTTTTATTTACTACAGCATTATTTTTTAGTTTCTTTATTACTTCTGTGTCCCATTTTTTTATTAAATGGTTAGGATAACAAAGCTGCCTGCAATTTTTTTATGAATTTGATTTCTTCATTGATGAACTGACTATTTTCAGAGTCAGTTCATCAATGAAGAAATCAAATTCATAAAAAAAATTGCAGGCAGCTTTGGTTATCCTAACCATTTAATAAAAAAATGGGACACAGAAGTAATAAAGAAACTAAAAATAATGCTGTAGTAAATAAAAAAGAAGTCAAATATTTAAATGGTTTTCCTTACGTAAAAGGTACTACCAATGAAATTAATAACATTTGTAAAACATAACATTCAAATTGGAGGAAAAGTAAACACCATCAAAAATATAGTAATAAAAAATGAAAAATAAAAATGTTAGAAAAAGCAGGTATTTACTCAATTCCTATTACTGAAAATCCTCCAATGGCTTATATAGGAAGTACCAAAAATAAGCTTAAACACAGATTAAAACAACACGTAAAAAACTGGCAGAAAAAAGAAGAAAAAACAGCACTTATCCAATACTGTCTAGATAACCAAAAATATCCTAAATTCGAAAATATAAAAATCATTAAAAGCTGTAAATCCGAAAACACCTCAGAATAGCAGAATCTGTAATGATTGAAAAAATAGGGCACAAGTTTGCAACCATAATGACCCTAATAATTTGAGAAACAGCTGGAAAAATTTAATTAAAATTGAGCAAAAAAATGAAAAAGTTCGAAAAGTGAGATCACTGACCAACAAGAGATGGCGCCACAACGCCCAAGAAGAAGCGATAGCCGATGACAGAAGCAGCCCACCGAAATGCCCAGCTGACACGGTCCGTGCAAAAACGTCCCTCGAAGACGGTAGGAATTTTACTGAAAGTACTCTAGGTATGAATAAATATTGAAGTAAATGAGGATGCAGCAAAGGAAAAAATCATTAGGTGATGAGACAAAATAAATTCCAACGGAGAAAAAAAGAAGAAGCGGACCCGTGGCCAAATGAAAAATCCCGTCATCCACATAACGGAAATATGAATTGAAAGCCAAGCCCCACGTGTGTAAGTGTTCATCGAACTTTACCAACTAAAAGTGAAGTTCAAAAATGCAAACTTGTCTGTTTGTTCAGAAAACACACATTGTTCAACCATATTCAAAAAGCACTGAAACTTGTGACCAAACATATTAGGTGCTTGAATTAATTCCCGCTGTTGCCCAATAGAGCACAGCAGTGGTGTGCTGTGACCCTGGCCACACGTGAACTTCCTTGCGCATGCACATATCATCCATAGTCTGGGCGAAGCAGTGTGTGACACGCGATCAAAGGGCACAGAACACGCGTTTGTATCGCATTCACGATGTCGAGTTTCGTACCAAAACAGGAGCATTTGCAGGAAGCATTACTCTTCTGCTTTCATCTACAGAAATCTGCAGCGGAAAGTCATCGTTTGCTAGTGCAGGCCTATGGGGAACATGCCCTATCGGAAACATAAATTTAATGCAGAGAGTGGTTCCGACGCTTCAAAGCCAACGAATATGATGTGAAAGACAAAGAGCGCCCTGGGCAGCTGAAAAAGTCCCAAGATGGCGCATCGGAGGCCTTATTGGACGAGGATTCATGTCAGACGCCCATAAGTTGTCTGAAACACTACGGGTCGATGTGTCAACGGTTAGCAACCGTTTAAAGGCAATGGGAATGATCCAGAAGCTCGGAAACTGGATCCCACATGCATTGCGGGAAAGCGACATCACCAAACGTGAAACCATGTGTTAATTGCTGCTGCAACGACACAAACGGAAGCCGTTTTTGCATTGAATAGTTACTGGTGATGAAAAATGGATTCGTTACGACAATCCTAAGCGCAAGAAATCATGGGTTTGTCCCAGCAAACCATCAACCTCCACGCCTAAACCAGGCATCCACGGCAGGAATGTGATGCTGTGCATTTGGTGGGATCAAGTCGGTGTTTTGTATTCTGAGCTGCTGCAACCCGGTGAAACCATCAATGCAGAACAGTACTGACATCAATTACTCGATGTGAAACGTGCAGTCGTGCACTCACGGAGAAATGGCCGCAATACGCCAAAAGACATGACAAGGTAATTCTTCTCCACAACAGCGCTAGACTTCATGTCGCCAAATCCGTGAAGGAATGCTTGGAGGCACTTGGCTGGAACATCTTACCCCACCCGCCTTATTCCCCGGACATTACTCCCTCGGACTTCCATTTGTTCCGGTTGCTACAACATGGCCTGTCGGAGCAGCACTTCCTTTCTGTCGCGGATATCCAAAAATGGCTCGATGAATGGTTCGCCTCGAAAGAACCTGCATTTTTCTACCGTGAAATCCATTTCTTACTGACGGTGGGAAAGGGTCGTAGCTGCCAACGGACACTACTTCGAATAGACTATCCTGTACAGTTCTGTGGCAACACACAGGTGTTTTGTGTGGCAAAAACAGCGGGAATTACCTCAAGCACCTAATAATATATAAAATCAGCTCTGGCCATAGAGATGTCAACCCCCTAATCAAATGGAATAACCAGCTAACTCTGTATGGTTCAGAATGTCATGAAGTAATTTATTTATAAATTACTTCAAGTAAAGTTTTAGGTATTCAATATGTACTATGCTGTTGGCCTTGAGACAGCTACCTATTGAGTGAAAGCTTCACAAAAGTGTTTTAATTCCTTACATCAATAAATGAATCATTACCATAGCTTATTTTCATTATTTATGTTCATGAAGCACATATCTCATCAAAGCATTAAGCAACAATACTTGGTACACCACAAGTATCTCTCTGCTAGCATGCACATTAAAATTTAATGTTGCATCAGGATAATACTTCTTTGTGCACAATACAACACAAAGATTCAACTACTTGAAGGCAAATCAGATAAAACTTGAGTTCCAAATAGACCATGTTCTTTTTTTTTTTTTTTTTCTGTATTGGCAGTGTGTCACTTTTGGTTATTCTCTAATTGAAAGAAAAAAACGAATGAGCACAACAATTCCTTTCAGAGGATGAGAACAAACCCTCCATTATGCACTTTTCTCAAAAATTTGTCAAACCATGAATTTTTATGACCAAAAAATCCTACATCACTTTAATCAGAATAAGCTAAAATAGACTTATATTAAATTTTAAATGATAAATACAAAGAAAAGAAATGCATGTCATAAACATCTGAGCTCAATCATTCATGTGCATGACATGGGGTAGAGAAGCCACCTCCTCCCAGCCATTTGCTTGGAGCTCCCAAATGTCTGAATCAGATGCTGGAAGAGAATACAATGAATGCATTTTAAAATGATCAGCACATTCTTTGACTTTCATACTACTGATATAATCTCTTTAAGTTCATAAAGCATTCTTGATCAAATGTGGCAAAATTAAATAAATAAATAAATAATGTATAGCTTCTTCTTTCCATGAACTCCCAATGGTCAAAAACTTTCGTTTCAGTACCCCCAAAACTGTGATCTTTTTCTAAGTTATTTTCCTTGTACTGTTCAATAAATGACAAACTCTTATTATGAGTATTTTGTCATTTTGGATAGCTGACCAGCAGATTTTTCAAGTTTGTCAACCATATTCAAAAAGCTTAAGGGTAATAAAAATAAAGTTCCATTTCTTGCTATGAGTCACTTTAATTTTGGTACATTTCAGCCTTACAACATTAAAAAGTGCACCACTTACCCCCACAATTTAAGTAACATATTATGTAACACAGGCTTCTTCATATTAAAGAAATGCACATCAAAACTCCACATGAAAAATGAATTTAATATATTTTGGCCTTTTGGACTGATTTCCACCTGTGGAAAGTAAGTTTTTAAAAGCTAAGGACACTTATATTGTAATACAAAAACATGCAAACATGCAGCAATGCATACAACCCATTTTGACGGGAAAAAAAAAAAACCCTGCATGATATTTGCATCATACCAATGCAAATTTCTGAGAGGTTAGGGTGAATTCTAGAAAGCAAGAACATGCCTTTACTCACTGCTGAGGACTGTAAATGGTGCCTTACAATGTTTTCTCCCTTGACATCATACTAGGGGCTTCAGCAGTGATGCAGCATACATGTCTTGTCTGATTGTGATTCAGCCAATGACAGTCGGCTAATTGTTACACAGGTACTAAACTGTGTTATGGGTAGAGTACCAGAATATAGACATACATACATATGCAGATAGTTTCAAATTATTAGCAGATGTTGTATAGTTTTTGCTTGTAAAATCAAAAAAATATTCTAATCTTATTTACAGCAATTAAAACACTTACTCAAGGCTGTACTCAGATTAATATACTTATTTCTATTTAAATGTGAAGAATGTTCAGTTATTTTCCCCCATCTCCTGAGTTCTTTTGTTTTTACAAACATTTCTGGCCTCTAGATTTTATTAAGGACTGTTTCTCAATGCATAGAAACTGTATCAAGTGTTTTTTACAAAGAGAGAATTAAATTTTTTTTTGCCAGGTTTCTCTTGCAATAGCCAGTTATAATTTTTTTGCCAGGTTTCTCTTGGAATAGCCAGTTATTAAAATCTTCTTATATATTTTGTAAGTCTACTGTTTTTTAATTAAGTTGTTAAAAATACCATTTAAATTTTTAAAGGTTTATTGATGGATCTGTTTTTCTGGATTTAATTTTTTTTTTAATTAGTCTTGTTTTTATGAGGTTCATATTCAATATTTTGCCATAATATTCCATTTCACACACATTGCTGCATAGTCAATTGTAATGTACTTATTTAGTTTGCATTGCAATATGTAATGTTGTGATAATTATTGATTGTTTTATTAATTTCTTTAAATTATCTTATTCTATTTTTATCGCGCTTCGCAGGAAGTTTTCTGTTTCAGTGTTTGTGTATGCAGATACAATTCCTTTTTATACAACTCTGGTTATGAGTTGTATATGTGTGTTGTTCATTTGCCCCCCTCCCCCCTTGAGATTCAATGTACTTCCCATTCTTTGCCTGAGATGCTGAGTTTCAAGCCTTCGTACAACAAAGCTGTGATGGAGTTTGCACCATGCAAACAAAATGGGTTACTTCCTGATACAAGTAGATGCTGGGGGAGGGGACACACACACAAAACAAAGCTACGGGTAAAGCCTGTTTGGAGAATCAGCGTGATTCAGATGCAACAAGACTCGCATATCAGGAACGCAGTTTGAAAAAGTTTAATGTCCCAGTCTCTCACACTGTTTCACCAAAACGGCTCATACCACAGGTCATTCAAGAAAGTTCTGACAACTCTAGTAGCAAGTTTTCTGTTAAGGTTCACAAATGGTTTCAGAACTGCAGAGAATTAGACTACATGGTACTATCACAAGACCTCAAAAAGCAGCTTGGATGGAATTGCATCACTGTCAAAGTGGATGAAGCATAAGTCAGAAAGAGGAAGGAAAACTGTGGAGGGTTTGTGAATCCTGAGCATGTCTGAAAGAGATTCTTAGAAGTTTAAGGTACTAATGTATCCATGCAATTCACAGTCTGATGAAAGAGGAAATATTACAACAAGCAGCAGCTTGAAACACTGCTTCCTATAATTAAAAAACATGTGGCCACAAACCATAATGTTGATGGAAGAATGGACTGCAGACAGAGAGCTCAATAAGCAATTGATAGTTCACAGTTCTACAATTTTAAAGAATTCAACCATTCTACAAGCTTTATCAACTGAGGGGAAGAACAGGCTTACCAAAGCCTTGTCTGAGAGATAGGAGAAAATGAACATGAGGATGCTGTGAGACAAATACAGTGCAAACTACTGTCATCAGTAGTGAGTAAAATCATGCTTCCACCATTTTGTCAGTCACCACATCTTATGAGATGCAAGCAATCACCCGATTTAACATCCACCAAATTTGAACTGATGCAGTTCCTGAGTTGTCAAACATCACACAAAAATCTTATTGTCATGAGCCATCATATTGTTGTGTGTGTGAGGGGGGGGGGGGTCAGTCATCACCTAGGAAATAATTATATTGGCATGTAGCTTGATCTCACGCTCTGATCCCAGGTTAAAGTTTATTTTAAGAGCTACGTTAAGGCAACAACAGATGCATGGGGGAGGGGAAATGCCATTGTATTCTTTCACATAACTGCAAAATCCTGCACTAGTAAATTTGGCCCCCACCCCTCCCATCTAATACCATACTTTGCTTGATGAATTCAGAAAACAAAGGAACATTGAACTTGTTTTTAAAACTCAAAAGACCCAAATCAGTTAACAACACATCAATTATATCATCACTGCCACTCACATAGAAAAAAAAAATGTTTGCAAAATACACTAAGTGAAACTTCATGAAAACCTGAGGGTGTTTTTCTCCCCTTGTACAATTTTTCAAAATAGTCTTATTCATAAGTGTGTTTACAAGAAAACTACAACAGTGCAACTCTGCAACTATGTGATTTTAAACAAATTCACTTTTTTAAAATACATCTGTTATTGAAAAACTTGGAAGATCCTATAGAAAAAGCATGGTAAAGTTTTACTGATAGGGCAAACCTTTCTTCTGGATTAGGTGGAATTCCAAGGTCACCAGTACGAAGTCGACGACTTATTTCCTCTATCTGCAGTTGCACTGGAAGAAAAGGGGTTAGAAAAATGGGGCAAAGCCCCTAATTAACATGCTGAAATGACATAACATTTTGCAATAAAGAGAACAATCAATAACAAGATATCACTGCTTTCCAGGCAGTTCCCGTACTTCAACAGCTGCTGGAATAAAATGTTTCTATTTAATTCTAGAACAAAATTAAACATTCAAAAAATATGAACTGTGAAGTTGTAACTAAATGCTACATTTTTAGTTACTATCCTTCCTAACAGATCTAAAAGCAGTTGTATTCTTATTTTTACAGAAAAAAATATTCTATATACAATTTAATACAGTAAAAATTTTCAGAGCTGTAGAAGAAGCACATAAAGCAACTAATAATTAAAAATTTAACAAATATTATACAATGAACTTCATGCAGAATTAACATTAGTGTGCAAATTCAATAATAATCTGTAGCAAAGAATTTGTTAATGCAATTTGTGATTTAAAATGCTGTTATAATCAGAAGACAAGTATTAATTAGTTACAGCAAAAGAAATACTACCTGAATTCTAGTCAAATGACTATTGTTCAAATATATTGCCAAAACACCACAGAAGTTAACAATACACCTAAAAAAATGTAACAGCTGATTGATATGAATGATCTACATCATTACTGGCAGCACAAATTTCCTAAAAGTGATTACGATGAAGTTTTCAGGACCAAACAATGATATAGAGTTATGATGAAAAAGTTCTCAGCAGCTGGAATCCTAAGCCAAATATTATCCAAGCAAATTGTAAAAAGTATGAAAATTACTTCAGTAATATTTAGGGAAGACAATGACAAAATGTTATATTTGTAAGTAATATTATTACAACATACAGCACTGTTATTTGATACAGAAGAGGAAGGTGGAATCAGGAAAAACAAAATCAAAATAACAGAAGCTGTATAACCTTCATTGGCTCTATGATAAACTGATACCTCCTGCACAAACCTGAAAAAGTAAACCATTTTTTTTTTCATTTAATAACCCTAGACATAAAGAGTCTTTTGCAAGCTAAAAGGAGTTTATTTGTGCCTACTTTACTTTGTTTGTTCAATGTACCAAAGTTGATGAACAAAGGGAAAAAACATTTCACCTTCTCTTTTTTTCCTGTACTTAGAACTTTGACTCAGACCTCCCAAATCAGAAGTTTGCATTATATAACCTTGCTAACAGATGTATCTGTATGCACAACCACGAATACTGTGAATCTAAAGCTGCTTGAAAATCAATACATGCAAGGGAATTATCTTTTTACAATTACAAATGTTTCCAGGGGGTTGGGGGATGAAAACCCATCTACCTACCTAAAGGGTAATTAAAAATAATTAAAAATGTTTATAATTAATATACATAGTTTATAAATATTCCACTCACTGCCTATCCACTCATATTGACACACTCTCTCTCTCTCTCTCACACAAAGTTCTATTTGCTTACAGAAATTTATTTATCCACACACATTACAAGTAAACTCATTTTGAATTATAAACAAAAATATTTAACACACAAAATTTTAACTTATTAAAACCAATTTCTCAGTTATTCACGTTTTTTTCTTTTTTGAACCATCTAAAATCAAAAAATTTCTTCACAAGACAGAATCACAACAAACTTGACCTCATGCAAAAAAATTTTAACACACGTCATCCCACATCAACATATTAATTCAAAAGTTTGACAGCCCACATTTCTCATAATAAGAAACCTGCACAACATGGGGAGGAGGAAATGGAAACCATCAATCAAAAATAAAAACTCTATAAAAGAGAGAGAGAGAAAAATAAGTTAAGTACTCCATATATTTCTACACGGTTAATATGAAATAAGTGACTAGTTAATCAGACAGATACAATGTGGCCATATTATTAACTGTCTTTTATAATGCAATAATTTCCAAACCACTGTAATAGCAGCACTTACAAAATTAATTAATTAATGAGAGGGTATTCCCTCCAATTTTTTTTTTCTTGTTGTTGAAAATATTCTTTCCTTCTCTCCTATTTTTCCTTTTTGTTGAAAATATGCAATACCTCAACTCAACATAAGAATAGATAGCTAACTATGCACAGCACATGCTCTCACATATGCAAACTACGAGAAACCATTTTATATGCAAAGTTAATTATTTATTACATGCACATCGAAAATAACAAATGTAACAAGAAACACAAACCTTCTCAAAAGATTTTAAATTAAAACCAATTATGGACTCAGCTAAAATTGCTACTACAGCAAATAAAACATGGTAACAAAACTCCATACGTTCCTTAAAAATTCCTTGACCTTCTAAGGTAAACCTAGGTTCTTAATGATTTAACACTGAAGCTCAAGAAAACAAGGTGAGACAAATGTATAGAATTAAACACAACAACAAAAAAAAAAAAACTTGCATATTAAGCACTTTTAACCAGGAGACGAAATTTCTGCTAAAAAAGCAAAATGCACACACAAAAAAAAAAACATAATAAAATGCAAGTTATCAAATATACTATCAACATGAGATGAAAGAAAAAAACAGTTAATATAAAAACTCATTTACATCATAAAAAATAATTTTAAAATGTTTGAACTTCATGAATTTAAAACAATGAATAAAGCAAAATAGAAATATAACACAAAGAAACATGTAAAATAAATAGAATGACAAACATTTTTAGAAAGTAAAATAAAAAGGAAAGGAAAAGAAAAAAAAAGCCAACAGCAAACTTTTCCTATACTTACACAAATATGCCCGTTCCTGCTGGGGATTCAGATTGTTTGGTAGCACTGTTGGCAATCCTGGAATGAAAACCTTTTCCTTTTCATCTCCACCCCACCTGGACCGCTTCTTCTTCTTCTTACTATTGCCGTCAACATCTGGTGGCCAATTTGTAGATTCTATCAGTACAACAAATTTACAGGTCCAATTTTGAAAAATGAACTTCTGTGCTAAGAAAATTTCAAAGCACATTGGCAATTCATAAAACTTTATTATTATACACTGAGTGGCCACTTTATTATGACCACCCCCTTAGTACTTCGTTGGGCCACCTTTTGCCTTTAATACTGCTTCGATTCTTCGTGGCATGGACTCCACGAGATGTTGAAAGGTGGTTTGTGGAATCTGAGACCATGCTTGATGAATAGCACTTTCCAGGAGTGTGAGATTGCAGGGTTGTGGATCCAGCTGTCTGACGGCTCATTCAACTTCATCCCACAAATTCTCAATGGGGTTGAGATCTGGAGATTGTGGGGGCCACCTATAAACTCACTGGCATGTTCCTGAAACCAATCTTGTACAATACGAGCACTATGGCAGGACGCATTATCTTGTTGAAAGTAGCCATCACCATTGGGATAAACCATCCACATGACAGGATGCACTTGGTCCGCAACGATGTTTAGATACGATGTGCCAGTCAGACGTTGATTAACACGAATTAAAGGGACCAAAGCATGCCAGGAAAACATTCCCCAAACCATAACGTTGCCTCCACCACCTTGAAGGGTTGTAGCAATGCATTTGGGGTCCATGCTTTCGTGCTGTTTCCGCCAAATTCTCACTCTGCCATCGGCATGGTGCAACTGCAAAACGTAATTCATCGGACCACATCATTTGTTTCTAATTATCGACTGTCCAATCCTTGTGCTCCTGTGCGAACTGGAGACGTTTTCTCTTGTTAACTGCAGACAGCAAAGGTGTTCGAACAGGCCTTCGGCTGCCATATCCCATCCGAAGCAGTGTACAGCGAACTGTGCGTGCAGATATCATTTCAGGGGATGCTTGATTAAGATGGTCTGCAATTTACTGCACTGTTGCCCTTCTGTTGTCTGCTACCAGTCTGGACACTCTCTGTTCCACCCAAGCTGTCACTAGTTGATGACGAGCACACGTTGCACGTAGAGACCCAGTTTTATGGCTGACAGTACAGTCTTTAAACACTTTAACAACAGCTGCTCTGGAACATTTCACGAATGCAGCGGTTTCGGTGATACTTGCTCCATGGCTCCCAGCTCCTAGAATCATTCCACATTGAAAGTCCACCAAATCGCATTTTTTACCCATCTCGTCACCCAAAAATCACTTCTACTACTGTCGCAAGCACTAAGCTTTCCCTTTTACTCTAGCCTCGCCCTCTGGCAACAACAGCGTGCAGCCATAGCTCATTTGCTTAAAACTATCAGGTGGTCATAATAAAGTGGCCACTCAGTGTACAAGACCCATGGGGTAGACCAAATCATGCATCCTAAATTATTTGGTGACATTTTATGATGACATTAGCTAAAAATTGTACCACAGCAACTTTTTTTTTTTTTTTTAACGTGTTAAAGCACACCATTTTTCTTGCCAATTAAAACTTGGCAGCCAGGTCACAGATTGAAAATATTTTTTTGCCTACTTAGTTCCAAACAAACCAGAATGAAATTCACAAGTCGCAACTAGTGATATTTGTTTCACACTTTATTATTATTATTATGATTATTATTTTTTTTTCCTTTTGCAACAGACTGTTCTTTTATGACAAGTCACTGCTGCCTTTCCCTTTAAATGCAGGTTTTATTCGGGTTCATTTTTGTTTTTATTGGAGGTTTAACGACAACCATGAGCAACTCAATGGGCTATAAGCAGTCGCCCGTCCCTAATTTAGGGTCACTGGTTCCAGGGAAGGGAGAGAGCCAGTGCCGTAAGACAAACACAACATCCATGCCTCACCGGGATTCGAACCCAGACCCCTTTCAGACGAATGATCAGAGGCCATTGCTTAGACCACTGCGCCACCGGGGCAGCCAGGTTCATTTATAAAGAAACACACAAAATAAATAGAAGGACTCATCAGCATATTTATACATATGCTGATGGGTCATTCCATGTTCAGCAGGAAAGCCAATACCTAGTTCGTTTACATTCATATGACTATTATAATCCCATAGCTGTGTCCCTTTTTCCAGACGGTGAGGTGGGCTGTTGTGATATGACTGATGAAAGTCGCAAAACTATAGTTGCAGACCCAAACCTAAGCATTTCTACACAATGCATTATCACATTTAGCAAAGCAACCAATGCAATAACGTGCAACAATACGAGTACAAATCACTCAAACAGCAACTATATGACAGTTTTTTAACCAGCTACATTACAGCTGCACTCCCATAGATAACACACCATGCCCATCAACATGTGTAATGAATCCATATGATGATAAAAAAAAAAAAAAAAAACATGTGTTACTACTTCCTGTGTCTGAAATGGAAAGAAAGCATCAACTATCACCAACATAAAAAAAAAAAAAAAAAAAAATTCTCATGCGAAAAAATTGAGCAAAGCAAATGCATCTAATTTACAAAAAATTGTTTTTCATCCTGTTCAAAGTACATTAGGACAAACAAAACACTATGATTTCCTACATTGCTTTACATCCATTTATTACTAGTTATTATTTGATTACCTGGCTCAAGTACTAGATCATTGCCACAGCAACTATGAAATCACTGTTCAGAGCGAGAGCTTTTGCCTAATGTTTGAGTTTCAAAAAGGGAGGACTTCATGAATCACTGATATCATTGAGCTTTTAACAGCACTTTGTTTCGATAACAACAGTTTTCCCAAAATGGGTATTTCAACATTCTCTCATATCTCGCCTCCATGATGCTTCTTTTGGGAGAAATTTTGCATATATCAATCCATCTTGTTTACATACATACGCAGCCTGTTCACATCCGCTATTAAGGGGGAAATAATTACCTCCACATAAATTTCACATGGAGTATTTTTATAGAAAAACAATTTCAATACTGTAATAACATGATTTCTGTTTCTGGACAAAACAATGCAGATTCTATTATATGAGGGAAATGCAGAATCAATACCAATACAATGGACTTTTTTCAAATGATTTTGTGAAGCTCTTATAATAACATGAATTTTTTAATATTCATAAATGTGGGTTCTTTTATACAAAGTAAAGGTAGAATAATAATAGAAAGGACATTTTTTCTTTCCAAAGGATGTTTATAAACATATAAAACGAGTGAAACACACACAGTTACGTACGGTAAAAGGTTCGTTTAGCGGTAGCTTTCGGTCATCCTACGACCTTGATCACCTGCGATCGACTGGTTGCTAGAACTATAATTTGAAGTTGGGGTGTTGGAAATGTTGCCAGATTTTAGAAGAGAGATCCAAATAAATGGGATTTGGTGCGGGGTCTCTGAGCAAAAGCTGAGAAGCCTTACTTATACATCACAACATTTGGCTGATTGGCTACTGAACTTTTTGCTTTGAGGTATGTGCTGAATGTAACATTCAGATCCCTTTCAGGTTGGTTGGTTGGTTGATTAATTTTAATGGCGCAAGGGCCATGGTTGGCCAAAGAGCGCCAAACAAAAGACATCAAAATGAAACAAAATCAATAAGAAACGTACACAAGGTTAAAAACAGGCTGAAGCAGTAAAAATGAAATATGATAGTGAAGAAGGTAAAATCTAGATTAGGTTAAAAAGTCAATTTCCTGTAAAAACGAAAACACTGCTCTCGTGTCGCAGGCTTCGCCGATAATAGTTTGCAGCGTAGCTGCTCCTTCGTCCAACAGTTGAGAGTGAAAATGACGAAAACGATGATCACAAAAACGAACACAAGTACACAGAACATGAAGGACGGTGAGACGACAGTGGCACGCCTCACACATCGGGGCACTCTCGCCACACAGCAAAAAGTGGTGAGTAAAACGACAGTGCCCAATGCGGAGACGTGCAAGAACAACTTCCTCACGACGGTTCTTCCGCAATCTAGACTTCCATAGTCCGATCTGTGGTTTGATGGCATAAAGTTTATTGCTGCCCTGCTGAGACCACAGGGACTGCCACTCATCCAAAACAAATTTCCGGATCAAAGAGCGAAAATCCCGGAAAGACAGTGGCAGCCGAGCTGGCGACATGGAGGAAACAGACCTGGCAGAGAGATCTGCCAGCTCGTTACCCCGGATCCCAACATGGCCAGGAACCCAACAGAATCGGACCAGGAAGCCATCACCCTCCAAAGTACCAAGAAGACGACGGACATCACGGATGACAGGCGAGTCCGTGCCGCCCCGGTGGCGCAGTGGTCTAAGGCGCTGGCCTCTGATCATTCGTCTGTATGGGGTTCGGGTTCGAATCCCGGTGAGGCATGGATGTTGTGTTTGTCTTATGGCACTGGCTCTCTCCCTTCCCTGAAACCAGTGACCCTAAATTAGGGACGGGCGACTGCTTATAGCCCATTGAGTTGCTCACGGTGGTCGTTAAACCTCCAATAAAAGAAAGAAAGAAAAGAAAGACAGGTGAGTCCGTGTCCTCCGGAGAAGATAAAACATGGATGACGGACTGGGAATCAGAGCAAACCATAGCGCGACGATGTGATCGAGACTGTATGTGGCACAAAGAGAGGTGTACCACACGCATCTCTGCCGAAAAGACGGTGGATTCAGGCGGAAGCCTCTCAGCATGTGAGGCTTCGCCACACACAAAAGCGGATCCGACGACATCCCCGGACTTCGAGCCATCGGTGAACACAGGCACGAAATCCGGGTAGACAGACTGTATTTCAGCAAAGAGCTGCTGGTACACCAGAGCAGGAGTGGAAGACTTTGGCCACACACAAAGAGAAAGGTCAGCCGTTGCTTGAACAGACTGCCAAGGAGGACGGTTGAAAAAGGTGGTCAAACCAATCCTTGACAAGTTCAGACCAGCATCGCGCACTATGGCAGACATCCGAATCCCGAACGTCGGAACACAGGAGGGGCGGTTGGAAAACAAGCGGACACAGTCCGGTTGGAAGATGGAACCATGCAGTGGATGATCAGGAAGAGAATTCAGTTTTGTGTAAAACTGAAGAGACAGCTGCTTACGACGGATGCATAACGGCGGCTCATGAGCCTCCGCATACAGGCTATGCACGGGAGAGGTACGGAAAGCACCAGTACATAGCCGCAATGCCTGGTGATGGACGGGGTCCAAAGGCTTTAAAACCGATGGACGCGCTGAACCGTACGTAATGCATCCGAAGTCTAACTTAGACCGAATCAGAGAATGGTAAATACGAAGCATTGAGCACCTGTCGGCCCCCCAAGATGTTCGAGAGAGGATCTTCAGGATACTCAAAGACTTCGTGCACTTCACCTTCAAAAACTGGATGTGAGGCTGGAAGGTGAGCGCTCGGTCAAAAGTTAACCCAAGGAACTTGACTTCTGACACCACGGGGATGGTAGAACACCCCAGACGGAGGCTGGGGTCTGGGTGAAGACCCCGTTTGCGGCAAAAATGCACGCAAACGGTCTTCTGTGTCGAGAAGCTAAATCCATTTTGGGAAGCCCAGTGAGAGATCTTGGTAATGGCAGACTGGAGCTGTCTCTCAATGGTGCGCATGTTAACAGAGGCGCAAGAGATCTGCAGATCATCCACGTACATGGTTCCACGAACCGTCGGAGGAAGCAGTTTGAATATGTGATTCACACGAAGGATGAACAGAGTGACTGATAAAATGGAGCCTTGAGGTACACCCTGTTCTTGCGGGTACATCGCAGAGAGGGTCGACCCGACGCGCACACGGAAACTCCGGTCCTGGAGAAATCCGGCGATGAAAGATGGTAAGTTTCCCCGTAATCCGCACTCGTGCAGATCACGGAGAATGTCGTATCTCCACGTACGGTCATAGGCTTTCACCATGTCGAAGAATACGGAGACCATGTGCTGACGTCGGACAAACTCCTCCCTGACAGATGTCTTAAGGCGAAGATGATGATCGGTGGTGGATCGAGATTTGCGAAATCCACTCTGATGAGGTGAAAAAATGTGATGAAACTCCAGATAAAAAATGAGACGAAAATTAATGATACGCTCGAGTACTTTGCAAAGGCAGCTCGTCATAGCAATCGGCCGGTAGTTCAACGGGTTAGTGGCATCATTACCAGGTTTGGGAACAGGAACGACAATGGCAGTGTGCCAAGATTCGGGAAAGACATGCTCTTGCCAAATCCTGTTAAACAGGATTAGCAGACATTCATGAGAGGACGGAGAAAGGTGCTTCAGCATTTCGTAATGGATGTTATCCGGTCCGACAGATGTCCGGCCGGACCGATGCAGAGCGGTCGTCAGCGGGCTGTTGTAATCTGTGGCAGAAAACGGTCTAAAAGAAATCTTGGACCGTTCAAGCCGCGGCTGTAACTGCCGGAACGAAGCAGGGTAATTGCTGCTGCTGGACACTGAAGAAAAAGCGGCGCCCAGACAGTCAGCAATACCCTGAGCGTCAGCAACCGTTCCTCCATCACTCTCAAGAATGGAGATTTCCCCAGATGGGTACTGTCCCCGAATCTTACGGATTCTGTCCCAAACGATCTTAGGGCTGGTATTGGTGTTAATCCCGGATACATATTGTATCCAGGACTCCCGTTGACTACGCCTACGAACCAATCGCGCGTAGGACTTGGCTTTCTTGAAAGCAAGTAGGTTCGCGTCGGTGGGGAACCGATGAAACCTACCCCAAGCCCGATGTTGGGCCCGACGAGCTGCCATACAAGTGGAATTCCACCAAGGTCTCGGGCAACGTGGAAGTTTAGTCGACGTCCTGGGGATGGTAAGTTCTGCCGCTTGCACAATACAATCCGTTACCTCCGCAACAGCGTCATTGACTGTTCCTGAGGTCACCATTGCCGGAGTAATAAAGGCCGAAGCCGTGAATGTGTCCCACTTGGCACGATCAATATTCCATCTAGCAGGGCGAGAAGGGTAACGGTACCCGCCACTCGCTAGACGGAGGAAGATGGGAAAGTGATCGCTGCCAAGGGGATCACCAGACACGCTCCAGGACCAGGCAGGATATAAAGATGGGGAACTCGGAGACAGATCAATGGCTGAGTACGAGCGGGTGGGTTCATGAAAATAAGTGACTGCCCCGGTGTTGTGGAGACAGAGGAACGTGTTGGAGAGAAGGGACTCAACAACACGGCCCCTGGAGTCACGAGAGGGAGAACCCCACAACGGATTGTGTGCATTGAAATCTCCTAAGATGAAGAAAGGAGGCGGCAGCTGGTCAACTAAATCTTCCAGATCCGAAAGGCTTACAGCTTCATTTGGTGGTATGTACAAGGAACACACCGTGAACAGTGTGTGCACAGATAGTCTCACTGCCACTGCCTGCAAAGACGTCCGAAGGGCAACTGCAGTGACAGGAACACCATGAGGAACAACGACGGCCACTCCTCCGCAGGCGATAACGCCGTCCTGGTGATCATTGCGGAAAAGTGAATGTCTCCGCAGCGAAGGAGTGTCCGTCGTGCGAAGCTTTGTCTCCTGGAGACAAACGCACACGGGTGTGTGCGAAGACAGTAAGCCTTTCAAATCATCAATGTGTGATCGCAGACCTCGGCAATTCCACTGAATGAGCGTGGCCATAATGAAAAATGAAATGAAACAATGAAAAAGACAGACAACTAGAACGTCTCACTGTCGTCCATCACCTCCAATCCATCCGCAGTGTCTGGAGGTAACACAGGGCTGTGTTTACCCCCTGTGTTGAGAGGTGTTTTCTGCTTGCTCTGTTTCGGGGAGGATGAACATGGTTTTACCTTATCCGGCTTCTTCCTACCAGTGCCCTGGACCTGGGTCCCTGTGATGGCCGTAGATGGTTTCGGTATAGAGGGAGGTTTAGGCGACGATGTTGATGTCGCCTTGGATGCAATGCGGCGAGACTTCAGTGCTTCCAGACCAGCAGCGACGATGTCCTCAAAATCATAAGGACACCGCGCTGGGAAGGTCACCTCAGTCTGGACCGCCACTGAAGCCTTCTGCACCACAACTGAAGCATAGGACCGCCGGCCTGGTTGAAAAGGGGCGATCCGCCGTCGAGCCTCGGGATACGAGAGATGCTCAGTTGTCTTCAGGCGTTGGATTGCCTGTTCCTCTATCCACTTTGGACACTGCTTAGAAGAAGCAGGATGAGTCCCTTCGCAGTTGACACAACGATCAGACTCTGCAGAGCAATCCGCCAAAGAGTGTTCTGTGGAACCACAGCGGCCACACTTTGCAACATTACGGCAAGACTGCTGGGAGTGACCGTAATGCTGGCACCTGAAACAACGCAAGGGGTTCGGGATGTACGGAAGTACATCAAGCCGTAAATAACCTGCTTTGATGGAAGTAGGCAGGTTTGGGGAGTCAAACGTTAGGATGATGTTACGGGAGGGAATAGATTTTCCGTCCCGCCTAAAAAGAATCCGCCGAACCCCAATGACATGCTGTACACCAAGTTCCTCCAGCAATTCCTCATCGCTGCATTCAAGCAGGTCGCGGGAGTTGACTACACCACGAGAGGAATTGAGATAACCGTGTGGAGAAACCTGAACAGGAACGCCAAGCAAAACGGTCGTTTCCAGCAAGGTGGCACTGTGGCGTGGAGTAGAAGTTTCCACGAGAAGATCCCTGGAAGGGAGCTTCTTCACACTCTTTGGAGAGCCAGCAACGGCTTGCAGAGCCTTGTTGATCCAGAAAGGACTCTTGGTACTGAGTGACTGTGAAGAGTCACCAGATTTAATCAACAGAAACAGAGCATTGCAATTAGATGTGACAAGTTTCTTTGTGGAGGAAGGTGCACTTTCCTCCACAGGGCACTTTAAATTATTATTAGCATGGGAAACACTTGGGGTTTCCATGAATGAAGGAAAAGATTCGACCGCTGACCTCCCCACCCACTACCGAGCCCAACGAGGGAGAGCCGGAGGTCCGCAAGCCCAAGAGGACGCAGGACACGGCTCTAGGGATAGTCAGCGGATATAGCAAGTTGGTAGGGCAGACACACGCTCAGCGTGCACCCAGACTTTCCCGTGCCTGGAGAACACCCCTTTGGCATGCCCACCCTACCCCCATACTCGCCCAGTCGAACAGAACGACAAGCCGCTAGAAGTCTGGACGCCACTCAGCCACAGACTTCCTGACTAGGAGTGGGTTAGCTCCCAGCCTCCCGTTTAGGGTGAAGCAGAGGGCAAAGAGGAGTATTGGCATCTGGAGACAACTACAACCCGGCCCCCAGATACCTCAGCCTCCAGCATCCCCTTTTCCACCTGTACGGGTCACTGCACACGGCAAACATGCAGGTAGGTCTAAGCTAACCAGCTCCGGAAAAACAGAAAATGTAACATAAAAGAGAAAAGACAGGGAAGAGAACGAGGAAACAAACCCAGAACTGGCGCCTCATCACAACCTCAGCAGCCTACAACTGAGGCGGGAACATGGCACTATATGAACGAAAGACGAAAAAAAGCAAAACAATAAGAGAAAATCGGCTCGGGCCTTGGGGACGCCATCCCCCATCAGCTGGATGAACAGCTGTCCCTTCGGTTATGTAATCGTCAAAGCCGCAGAGGCAATAGAAACCGTCACAAGGTGAGCTAGGGCCGTGGGGGCGCCGCTCCCCAAATAACTGGAAAACCAGTTATCCCCGTGCGGGGATCCCTTTCAGGAATTAAAGCAATCTATTAAGTTGTGTGTGTGTTTTCCTTGTAGGTTCATTCCGTGTCAAATCAACACAATTTTAATATGAATTTTAACTCACCATCTCAGATTTTGATGAAACTTGGCACAGAGGAAGCCTACATATATAGATGAAGAAAAATACCCAATTTTATTAAAATACATAAACCCATTTTGAAAATACGGCGATGTGAAGTTGTCAAAAATCGCCAAAAAAAAAAAAAAAACAACACCCCACTGCCATAATTTCAAATTGCTGTAGCAACTCTCCTAATTAAGCTAAAATGATGGGAGAGGGTCATTTTGCAGCATTTTTCAAGAGCTTTCCTATGATATACAACACAATATGGGTTTGAAATGAATATTGTTTTTCAAATTTAAATTTAAATTTTTAATTTATCAAAAAGTGCATCTTCAAAAAATTATATACTACACTTCACATTATTGTTAACTAATTCCGTAAGTATGAAAGTGGAACTGTCATGGGTTCACACCTTTATAAAATATCAAAAATACATATTTCACTAAAAAAATTAAATTTTTGTAAAATTTATAGATTTAAGCGGAAATATACATAACTTACCCATAAATAAATCTTCACTTTTTCATAAATTTATTTGTAATATATTTAAAATGTAACTAGTGACTAAGACAGGGTGATTATTCTATTAGAACTACTAAAAATATAAGTTTTTTTATGAATACAATTGTAATCTGATAGCCATAATTATTAAAAGTTTTAAGTATATATAAAAAAACACAAATTGGGATAAAAAATCTAATTGTTTATTCCAACTATCATAAATAGCAAATTGCAATTTTATTGGATCTGCTCATACCCAGCTATTCCAGTTCAGGGTCAAGCCACATGTCTGGAACTGCCCGAGTCTGGAACTGTTATGACTCAACTGGTTTAAAACCAGGGGTGCAGAAAATTTTCAGGGTCCAATATTTCCCCAGAACGCAATTTTTTTTTTGTCCGAAATTTCCCCCAAAACTGTAGCGGACTTTCATACAAGTTTAAGCGAGTATTAGATCAATATGTTGATAATTAAGAACTAATCCTTAAAGCCTATTACTTAAAAATTTGAAAAAAAAAAAAAAAAAAAAAAAAAAAAAAAAAAAAACGTAATATTTATTTTAGATTCAAAATGTCTGAAACATTTTTGGGTCTAGGTGAAAACAGTGGTGGGGCAGAGAGGATGAAAAATAAACAGCTAAAAAAAATTCTGCAATTAACCATAATTTATTTCATTCTAGCATTTCAGGTGTATAATTGTGCCAGATAATTTGACTGAATGAAATTTAAATTAAGACTTAAATCCTTTGAAAAATGCATGGGTCGTTCGCTTTAAAATGTGTGGAACCCCTAATATTTTTTCAGATTGGCGCCTATGACACATAAGCAGCCATTAGTTTCCGAAAATTTTTATTAGCATGACTAATGGTTGTGCCGTACTTATTACTCGTGCCACGCTGTCTACGCCTTAGCATTAGCAAAGTCGTTTGGGCTCGGTGAATCATATGCCAGCGGCAGTCTGCAGTACGTCACTGTGCTCATAACCTCTTGTATTTATAACGACATGACATTTTTCAAAATGATTACCTGATTACTGTGCAGTAAATTACTCTTATCTTTCGTGTTATACTCATTGTTAATAAGTAAATTTTTTGTTTTATTATTACTACTACTACTATTATTATTTTACCCACAGGCAAAAAATTTCCCCAGAGCTGCCTTAATTTCCCCCGAACCTTGTTCGCGAGTTCGGAAAAATTCTGCACCCCTGGTTTAAACTACTTTAAACCTGTTCCAACTGGTTTAAACCCCAGGCAGACTGATCAGTCTTCATACTGATTTAGTGGCAGTTGGAAGTGTATGTTGTTGGTGATTAATGTGGTGGTATAAGTTTATTTTGAGAGGTGTTGGTATTAGTGAAAAAAATATTTTAAAAGTTGTTACTCATTATTTTAGTATATTTTCTTAGTGTTCTCTTCAGAAACATTTCTAAATTTTAACTGAGATCTGTGTGATATTATACAATGGAGAAAGAAAGATATCTGACACTACAATGTTGCAATACTTAAAAAAAAAACAATCATTCTGTGAAAAACATAAAGAGACTAAGATATGTGCCTGAATGGATATGTGATGTTTCCTGATATGATGCCAAAGATATCAAAAATTTGCGATAATTGTAGGAAGCAGATTGGTTTATTGAAAAATATGCAAGAAAATAATGATTGCAGTTCGGATGATGATGATGATGATGGTGAAACAAGCTATGATCCTCCACTTTCAGCTGTTCTGGAGACACTAAATATGTATTTTCAGGAATTAGGAGAGCCCCCTGTACGTAGTACAAATCTTCAGATGAAGCAGTATTCAACCAAAAAATTAAAAAACATTGGGTTAGCACTTAAAAAAAACAACTATTTGCTAATGCAGAGGATTCCTCAGAAAATGAATGTGAGTCACTGGAACAATCTGTCATAGGTAATCTGAAAACTAGCTTTTCTTCAAGTAGTAGGAAAAAGAAAGTAATGCTACTAACTTGTTTGCCTGAATCTTGGAGTATATATTAGAAAGTCCTAACCAAAAACTGGGAAAGAATATGTCACAAAAAGTTGTGCAAACAGTACATTCTTTTTATGAAAATGATGAAATATGTAGAGTAATGCCAGGGAAGAGAGACTGTGTAACTGTGAAGGAGGAGAATGAAGATAAAACAGCAATATCTAAAAGACTTATTTTGTGCAATTTAAAAGAAGCATATACAATTTTCAAAGATAAATTTCAAGAAATGAAGATTGGGTTTTCTAAATTTGCAGAACTGTGCCCAAAACACTGCATTTTAGCAGGACATAGTGGAACACACTTGGTATGTGTTTGCACTACACATCAAAATGTCAAACTTATGATAGAAAATGCTAAGCTCGGTGTGTTAACCAATGGAGCATTGGCCTCTTATAAACACTGTTTGGCAAAAGTGCTGTGCAACCCAGCATCAATTCACTGCATTATGGGAAACTGTAGTTCTTGCCCAGGAAGCGACCCAATAAAAAGTACACTACGAAATGCATTTGATAATAATATGCTTGAAAATATCCCTTTTCGACAGTGGGTTTCAGTAGACATATGTTACTTAAAAACAATGCAGAAGAACCTCATCGGAGTTTATTGAATTATTTTCTGAAAAATTTACCACATTGATACTCCATGATTTTCTAGCTATGCAGCAAAGCTCTTTTATAAATGAAGTCAAGGAAAACTTGAATGAGGGTGAATATGTTGTTACATGTGACTTCTCTGAGAATTACACTTTCGTGATCCAAGATGAGGCCCAGAGTTAACATTGGTCAAGTGATCATGCAACAGCGCACCCCTTTGCAGTGTATTACAAAGGAGAGAAGAAAACACGAGCATATGAGCTATGTCATAATTTCTAACTGTCTAGGGCATAACACCACAGCAGTCTGTTTTCAAAAAAGCTAATTCAATTTTTAAAAACCAAATTTCAAACTGATATACAGAAGATATACTACTTTTCAGATGGCAGTGCAGCCCAATACAAGAATAAAAATAATTTTATAAACTTATCTTTCCACAAAGATTTTGGCATCGAAACAGAATGGCATTTTTTTTTTTTTTTTTTTTTGCTGCCTCTACTCATGGAAAAGGACCTTGCGATGGTGTTGGTGGCACTATTAAGAGATTAGCAACAAACGCAAGTCTGCCGAGGCCATATGATAACCAAATTCTTACTTCACAACAACTTTTTGATTGGGCAGTTAAAAACATTACTTCTGTACACTTTGAATTTTCAACACAAGAAGAGTACATTGAAACTGAAACATTTCTAGAAGAGCGTTTTAGCCAATCTGTTACCATCAAAGGGATACAGAGGTTACATGCCTTTACACAGATAGCATAAAGTACATCAAAAATATTGGTAAAAACTTTTTCAGATACAACAGAATCTACTGTTGAAACAGTCACAAAATCTCTGGAAAAACTGGCTTTGAGAGATATTTATGGATACATTACTGCCATCTACGACAAGAAATGGTGACTAGCTTATGCTTTAACAAAAGACGAAGGTCTTGATGAAGTTAAAAGTTACTTTCCTTCACCCAGCTGGCCCATCACTATCTTATACATATCCTACAAAACCTGATATTCTATGGGTATCTTTAAATGATGTTCTTTGTAAAGTAAACCCAGTAACACCAACAGGAAGAATATATCAATTTCCTGGTGATGATACTGTAAAAACAAATGAAGCGTTTAAAAAGAAGTGAAATCTTAAAACACATACTGTTTGTATCAGGCTTCGCAAGTGACATTTCGAATGTATGTGTTAACAGTAAATTTGAATGTGTACATAGATATATTAAGAATAAAGAGTGAAGATTTATTTGCAGGTAAAAATATGTATATTTCCGCTTAAATCTATAAATTTCACAAAAATTTAATTTTTTTTAGTGAAATGTGTATTTTTGAAATTTTATAAAGGTGTGAACCCATGACAGTCCCACTTTCATACTTAGGGAGTTAACAATAATGTAAAGTGTTGTATATAATTTTTTGAAAATTTTTGAAGATGTGCTTTTTGATAAATTAAAAATTTTAATTTTAATTTAAATTTGAAAAACAATTTTCATCTCAAACCCATATTGCGTTGTATATCATAGGAAAGTTCTTGGAAAATGCTGCAAAATGACCCCTCTCTCATCATTTAGCTTAATTAGGAGAGTTGCTACAGCATTTTGAAATTATGGCAGTGGGGTGTTTTTTGGCAATTTTTGACAACTTCACATCGCCGTATTTTCAAAATGGGTCTATGTATTTTAATAAAATTAGGTGTTTCTCTTCATCTATATGTAGGCTACCTCTGTGCCAAGTTTCATCAAAATCTGAGATGGTGGGGTAAAATCACTATGTTGACTTGACATGGAATGACTGAGGTAGTTATGATTGGGAACTAAAAGTTTTATAAAATGGAAAGCATAATTCAGAAACAAATAGTTAACTATACAAAACAATTTAACTTCCTTTGTTTGAACGTTTGTCCCACTGTTGTGGCGCAGTGGAAAGTTGTCACCATACAAGGAAGAAATATTTGTGACATCACACTCAGCTTTTCGTGCAGGTGACATCATCACACACACAGTGCACATGTGTTCCACTCTGTTTTGTTGTAATAGCAGCAAAGACTGATTTTTCACAGCTGCTGGTGCGACGTCATCTCTTCTAATGATTTCTGACATGACGTCAGAGATGCATTAGGTCGCACAATCAACTCTGTAGAAACAGGAAAACGATCTGTCAGGAAGTTTGGTTCTACTTTGTCATTCATACATGACATACAGAATTTTTCATTTAGAATCTTATTGTATGAAATTTAACTTTAAGTTTCCCCCTTGCAAACCTAAAATGATTATTTTAGATTGTCAAACCAGTTTTTTTCATTTAAGTAAAAAATTTGAGAGTTCCAATGCAGTAAGAAACAGTGCGTTATTATTTCACGAGCATGCTGAAGAAATATGATTTGGGAAGTTTCTTTTTCCTTAAAATGAAATTCTAAGAATACAACTAATTTTTTTTTCTTACATAGAATATCACCAGGTATTCTTTCATTTATATTTGTACAGGAAATGAAAAGGAAAGAAAAAAAAATACTGTTTGTGCTTCTGCACAAGAACCACCATAACATTTTAACATTTGCAACTGCACAATTCTAAGACTCATTCATTATAGTTTTTTGGATTTGTTCATTGTTAGCCTTTTAACCTGCCTGTGGCATTGGTAATTACATGGTTTTTATTTTCAGTTGTATTATTCTTTGAGTTTACAATGCAATATATAGCAAGGTTCTTTAGGCCAACTACTACCTTTGCATTGCTAATCACTTTATTATAGTCACCATCGGATGTTTTGCAATGCATAGCCGCTGAACATCTGGGACCAAACAACTTGCAAAACTATGGTAATATACAAACGAAGGCTACCTCTGAACGAATATATGTGAGTAATTGCTCTTACCTTCTTTTAGTCTTTATTTTTTGAAATAATAAACGTCAGAATTAACTGCACCATCATAATCACATGTCCATATTTTAACGTAACAGCAATTTTAAAAGAGGTACTGAATCTCTATATATTATGTATTTTAACCAAGTATAACTTGTGACTTCCTTATACAGAAGATATACATGAAGTATCTAAATTACTGCTGCATCGTGTGTGGTCCAGATGGGTGCCTCATCACCTGACGAGAGAACAATTGTTAGCCAGAGTTCAGGTGTGTAATGAGTGGAAACAAATTATTGCAAAGGATCCAAACTTTCTAAACATAGTATATGATAGTAATACCTGCCAATGAAACATGGGTCCACTATTTTGATCCCATCACGAAGTGTGCGACGATTGTCTGGAAACACACATGCTTGCCTCCTGCGAAAAAAGTCTGCCACACCAAATCAGCTAGGAAGGTGATGATGTTAATTTTCTTTGATCATAAAGGTGTAGTTTACCAGGATGCCATTCCTCCACAAATTACTGTCACTGTCAAGTATTACATTTTAGTCTTGAAGAATCTGTGACGACACCAGGGTTAGATTTTGACCGGTAGTTAGCAGCAAATTGCTAGCAACCAAATGCATTTTGCTAGTGATAAAAAGTGGTTCTAGTAAAAGATGCTAGTGGAAAATTTTTGAATGTTTTAGTATGAACTGCAAAGTGCCACTGCATTGTGCGTGTGGAATATTTTAGACACATACAAAAGGAACAACTGCTTTCTGGAAACAAACGTTTCTTGAAAAGTACAAACATTAAAAAAACATTTTGGAACTAGTAGGAATATCCAGCATATTTTTCTTATCTACTTCTGCATGTGAGGTTGGGTTGTTTCATGAAGAGAATCCGGGTGATTGAGGGACACATTGAATGCTCTCATGAGTATCGAGGTTGAAGATCCATCCGAAGATAAGTTTGACCCCAGGCCTGCTGTTTTAAAGTGGTACGATGAAAAGACCTGAAACCCTGTTCGTAAACCACGTGGAAAAAAAACTTTAAGATTTTGAATAGTGTTCTTGAATTTTGTGAATAAAGTTAAATAAAAATATTGTTTGTAAATATTTGCCTTTGAATTAACTTGTTAGAATTAATCTATCAGAGGTCATGAAAAGGTGAGTTATAACTAAATATTTGTAATCTTTTCAGCATTACAATGTGACAGTTACGGGGGTGAAATAAAAAATTGTTATGATTTATAATAAACAAGGATTTCGTGCCACATAGACTACTCAGGGTAAGAAACTTGCTGTTTACGCACGATGTACAAACTTGGCGAATGGTTCCAGTTCTATGCAAACTTTAATAACTAAAAACACACACACAAGTTGAAATCTATTTACATGGTTTAAAAACAACATTTTGTTTTAAACCATGTAAATAGATTTCAACTTGTGTGTGTGTTTTTAGTTATTAAAGTTTGCAAAAAAAAAACAACATTTTGTTTTTTTTGGTTTAAAACAAAATGTTGTTTAAAAACAACATTTTGTTTTAAACCATGTAAATAGATTTCAACTTGTGTGTGTGTTTTTAGTTATTAAAGTTTGCATAGAACTGGAACCATTCGGCAAGTTTGTACATCGTGCGTAAACAGCAAGTTTCTTACCCTGAGTAGTGTTATGATTTACTAATAGAGGGGGACATGTTAAAGTTTCTTTTGTATGATATTAATAAACTTTCGTTAGTAGATAATGCAATTTTCTAGTAAAAAATAAGGCTACTAACAAGTGTAGCTACTGCTAAAAAAAAAGAAATCAAAGCCTGGACGACACATATCAATTAAGCAACCAGAAATGTGGATCCTACGCCATGATAACACCCACCCACACGTGGCTGCTTGTATTACACAGTTTCTTACGAAATGCAGTATTGAAATCATGCCACAACCTGCCTACAGTCCTGACCTCGTCCCGTGCGATTTCTGGTTCTTTCCAACAATGAAGGAGAAGTTTCCTGGCGCAACATTTAACATAGATGCTGACGTTATTCAAGCTGTGCAGGGGTTGTTAAAGCAGCTTCCACAAAATGCCTTCGTCACATGCGTTTTTTTTTTTTTTTTACTGGATGTTTAACAACCACTGTGAGCAGCTCAATGGGCTATAAGCAGTTGCCCGTCCCTAATTTAGGGTCACTGGTTCCAGGGAAGGGAGAGAGCCAGTGCTGTAAGACAAACACAACATTCATGCCTCACCGGGATTCGAACCCAGACCCCTTCCGGATGAATGATCAGAAGCCATTGCTTAGACCACTGCGCCACGGGGGCGGCCGCCACATGCTTTGAAAAGTGGACTGAACGATGGGACCATTGCATATCATCCAAACGAAGAAACTTTAAGAAAGAATAACATATGTTTTGCAGAATATTCAAAGCAAACTGAATTTGTTTGTACCACTTACTGGTAAGAAAACTTGAAAATTTCATCGTTCTGGAGCGGGAACCGAACTCCACATTTCCGATTACTAGTCGAGTATGTTAAAAAAAAAATTCCCACTCCAGGACAATGAAATTTTCAAGTTTTCTGAGAAGTGTTACATAGATGACCAGTAGTAGTAAGTGGTACACGCAAATTCAGTTTGCTTTGAATATTCTGTCAATTTTCCATGTATTATGACCAGGGCAAGATTTCATCTTTTTTGCTCACTAGCAAATTTTGCTAGCGACCAAATAGTTTGCTAGCAAAACATTTGCATGACTAGCAATAAAACTAAATCACATCATAACTTATTTTCTAATAAAGTTACACAGAAATTTAAATATGTGTATAAATATTTTGACTTACCTTTTTGAATAATGAATAGAATCTTAGATAAGTTTAGTGACTATCTTTATTATTAATTTCTAACAAATTCTCATACCACATGAATATATTTCACTGACATTCTAATTCAGATTTCTTCCCATATGGTTTACGCTCAGGGTGTCTAACTTTGTCATCATACCACTTTATAACTGCTGACCGCGGATTAAAAATCTCTTCTTGTGGCCCTTCTATTTCAATTGTCATCAGAGCATTTAAAGTTTCAACAGACAAATTGTTCCTCCAATCTCCTTGTATTCTTTTTAAAAAACTGAATCCCACCTCACAACATGCAGTAACTAAGTGGAAGTGTCGCACAAATTTCTGCTAAACTTCTACACACTTCATATCTGCCAACTACCACACAATGCCGTAGTTTCTACGAAATTAGTTGTCTGACTACGGAACTCACTATCAAAATTACGGATTCTACAAATTTTCATTTTGTTTCAAATTTTTCTTTTGCTATTATTTTTATGATATACACAAGATTCTTACGGATTCTACAAATTTTCATTTTGTTTCAAATTTTTCTTTTGCTATTATTTTTATGATATACACAAGATTCTTACATGGATTCGCGGAATCCCGCTTTTTTTTTTTTTTTTTTTTTGTCATCAGTTAGATCATTCTGAAGATCGATATTTGGGAGAGGGGGGGGTCGTTTTCCATCTGGAGACGAAATTTCGTGCTTCAAAACTTTCGAAACAGTAGTGAAACGGAGTAAGAAAATTTTGCCGTAATCGCAAAATTTTCTCCCAATGTTGTCTTTGTGTCCGCTTTTCTTGTTAAATATCATTTTATTGCATAAATGTTTGCATTTTAGCTTGAAACTGTGGAGAACAATTTGCAAAACCGAAAGTTGGCTGCTGCAAAATTTTTCTGTAATCTTCAGGCATGAGATTCTTCCGCGAATTCAAGGAATTCCGTCTTTACGAAACTAGGAAACGAAAGGTCGAAGCGACACATAAGGTCACTGCAATTGCACATGTTGCTAGACGTTTAATGGCTCCAGATAGCTCATCACAGACATCTTTTCCATGTAAAGTTGCATAAAAATGCCACTTTGCTTGAACACCTGCCTTCCTGATGAGAACATAAATTAATAAAATTCTTCTTGTTCTTATACTGAGCAGTAGACCCATTAGAGAAATAGAAAATATGCTTCAGAGTACCACTGAATTTGTCATTTAGAAATATCATCAGATATCACTGAAAACGGTGAACTGCAGTTGCGTTGTGTTTAAAGCAATTTGAAATGGTAATGAAACTAACATGGTTCATTTCTTCATTTTTAAAATAAGCAACAAAGGGGTGTATTATTACTTGACTGATGTTCCAACCTAACCAGAGTTGCATCTTGGACGAGAAATGAATAATTTTCGGCAAAATCACATATAACCAAAAATTCACCATATTTCAGCTTTGTCTTCACAGGGCTTGTAAAATACCATGCCTGTAACTCCCCGCCCTACTCCCCGGAGCACAAAACAATTCCTCGCCCTGCCACACACATCCGTCCACCCAAGGTATTTAGGAGAAGAGGTAGGTCCATCGCAACCACGCCGTCTTTCCGCTTCTCTTGGCTGCACTGTGATGTCGCGGCAGCCATAAGCAAAGCTGTAACGTGCACCGAGCCACAACGAGAAAGTTTTGTATGCTCTGTGAATTTTCAATCGAAATAACAGCACCAGTTTTGAGTAAATATGTTTTAAGTAAAAATTGTATAAACATCCAACTATTTTTCAAACAAGAGTAAAAATATATACTGGACAAAAACAGGAATATAACATGAATACTGTTTGATTCTTTTTTTGCTGAATATATTTTTTTCTCAAAAGCACACTGCAATGGCTCTTTGGAGCTGGGTGATCTACAAGTTCATTACGTAAAATCAGTCATTTACCAATTTTTTAAAATTAGCAATTTGTTTTCTTTCAGGAAAAAAAATACTCTACAGCTTTGCTTGCATTATTAGATAGCATCTGGTTTTTTTTTTTTTTTTTTTGATTGGAGGTTTAACGACCACCGTGAGCAACTCAATGGGCTATAAGCAGTCGCCCGTCCTTAATTTAGGGTCACTGGCTCCAGGGAAGGGAGAGAGCCAGCGCCGTAAGACAAACACAACATCCATGCCTCACCGGGATTCGAACCTGGACCCCTTTCGGACGAATGATCAGAGGCCATCGCTTAGACCACTGCGCCACCGGGGCGGCTCGGGTGAGTACACTTACCTAACTTTTTTTTTTTTTTTTTTTTTGATTGGAGGTTTAACGACCACCGTGAGCAACTCAATGGGCTATAAGCAGTCGCCCGTCCCTAATTTAGGGTCACTGGTTCCAGGGAAGGGAGAGAGCCAGTGCCGTAAGACAAACACAACATCCATGCCTGACCGGGATTCGAACCCGGACCCCTTACGGATGAATGATCAGAGGCCAGCGCCTTAGACCACTGCGCCACCGGGGCGGCGATAGCATCTGGGTCACTAAAACTAACTCTCTGTCTCATGTGGCCTCTTACACATTTGTGTGGATCCATTTAATTTTATGAAACACCTTTAATTCTGAGCTATTACGTTCCAGCAAAAGGTCAAATATCTGGCGAGTGATGGTTTCACACCGCAGCATGTTCTGCGATATAATACATGATTTCGGAAAAGTTTAATTAGATGGGGCACATCGGCAAACATCCAAATTTTTTTAAATTTTCATCTGCTGGATTTCGAAAAGACGATATTGGGGTTATTCCAAGCTGCCGCCAAACCTTGATTACCCCCCTATCAGATACCATTTCATGCACTAAATAACCAACAGCTCAAATTATGTCAGTTAACAGCTTTTAATCCATCTGCTTACCAAAGGAATAATATATTGGTTGTTCACAAGCTTTGCATAAACCTCTCAGCATACCAAATTTCAATAAAATCAAGACACAAGGTTGAAAAGCATATTTTTTTGTAGTTTTCTGTGTTGATTTCACATGAAATGACTCTTTTTTTAACACTTTTTTGCTATCTGGCAACAGCAGGAACAAGTGAGCATAATTGTTTGCCACATGCACGATTTTTTTAATTTTATTTATGATAAATGAAACTATGAGCTTTAGGGCCACTATGCATTTTTGAGAGGTTTTGAAGGACAAGAACCACTGACAAGGCTTGCTTTCTAATGATTTCATTAAAGAAAAAATGTTGGAAATATTGCAACTGGCTGCTGTTATTTGTTTTCAATATTTCATCAAGTGCCTAGATAGAAACATACGATGTGCAGCAAACTTACACTAGGAAAGTGTGAGCGCTTGCCTTTTTTAATTGTCAAATCCTTGCCTCAACCAATATACTTTTTTTTATTGCTGCAATGAGAACTGTGGGTTCAAAGTTGCTACAGCCCAACCCGAGGCTCATATTATCAATGCCTTAGTAGAAATGCAACATTATGATAAGTTATGTCAATACAAATACAGGGTTCCCACTCTATTCCTTCCACAAAAAATAAGGACTCTTAAGCATCTGCCCATTTACACACAAGGGGGATTAATAGGAACTTTAATGAAACTGCTATTATTTACATGGACGGGTGTATCTGAACATAAAAGAAGCCACTCACTGCGCAACACAAAAACCTTTTTTTTGTAATCTTTTTTTCCCTCTGGGTTTACTCATTCCCAAAACATCGATAGTATAGGTGGAAATTTACCATGTATTAGTGAAAACCTTCATGTTTTTTGCTAATAAGCCGATGAATTTGTACTTTTCCATCTGCAGCAGTAAATGGGCACATCGGTGGGTAAAATCACTGCTCAATATAACAGTGATTACTCATCAATTCAAATCGAGTAACCAATAATATCTGTTAAAACGCTCCATGTATCGGTGGGAACCTCAATGTGTTTTTTATGTAACAGTTCCTGTAGCATCGAGAAAAAGAACTTGTTTCGTCTATGAAACATCGACCCAAAACAGCCAATTCACAACATAAAAATATGATATTCCCTTACTCTTTACTAGAATGCAACAAAAAGAAATTCATTTACTTTATGCAGAAAATATTCTTTACCAGTTTCCAACATCAGTAATGAAAACTATATTTTTTCGATGCATTGGCTTCTGAAACATTGAGGTTTAAGGCCTTTTAGTGCTACATGTATGTATATGTCAGAAATGCTAAGACATTTTCTTAGAAATTGCAAGCTTCAGGAAAAAACAATGTGCTTTCCATAAATTTTAATATTTTGGGTCGAAAATTTTCCCTGAACTTTATAATTTTTTTAACATTTCTATAAATATAATATATCATCATCATCATTGTCAACCATTATCAATCCACTGCTGGACGAAGGTCTCTCCAAGTTTCCTCCACAACGGTCTGTCTTGTGCCAGTCTCTCCATGTCACTCCCGCATATTTTCGAATTTCATCCACCCATCTCCCATGTGGTCTTCTTCTGGGTCTTTTCCTGTCCCTTGGAATCCAATCTAAAATTTCGGCTGTCCATCGATGGTCTGTCCTTCTGGCAGTATGTCCAGCCCATCAGAGTTAAATCCATTTCAGGGATTTAACTCTGATTATGGTCTTCCACTCTTGTCATTTTTCGGATACACGAGTTCCTCTTCTTATCTCTCCTGGTTATACCAAGCATGCACCTCTCCATGCTTCGTTGAGTTGTCTGCAGCCTTTGTATGTCTCTTTTAGTTAAGGTCCACGTCTCTGCACCATATGTAAGCACTGGAAGGATGCATTGATCATTGCAAGATTATATATATCATCATCATCATCATTGTCAACCATTATCAATCTACTGCTGGACGAAGGTCTCCCCAAGTTTCCTCCACAACGGTCTGTCTTGTGCCAGTCTCTTCCATGTCACTCCCGCATACTTTCGAATTTCATCCACCCATCTTCCATGTGGTCTTCTTCTGGGTCTTTTCCTGTCCCTTGGAATCCAATCTAAAATTTCGGCTATAATTTATATATATATATATTTAAATATATTACATTTTAGATAACTGAATTTTGTTTAAAAAATAACTTTACGTAAAATACTTTTTTGAAATAGAAATTGCAAATTCAAAGAGAATTTTCAGACTGTTCTTTCTTTTGCAAAACAAATGAGGAAATATAATTACTCCCGGACCTTAATTTTGAATATACTCTTACAGACTGACGTTATTCAAAAGTGATAAAATCATCACTATCACCTGGCAAACTTTCACTCTCACTACAACTAGCCATTTCAAGATTTCCTTACAGGTTGATGTTATTCTATGGTGATTCAGAACACACGTCTGCAAATATTGAGGAACATGCAGTCAATAAAGTTCGTCCTCAGCTAACACACGAATTTGGAAAAAGATGTGGAAGATTCGTAATTCGCTAGTACCTTTTGATTGTGTCGGTTTGTTTCAGAAAAAAGAAATGAATAATGTGAAGAGTTTCTAGTAATAAAACATATTTCATTCTCCTGCGTGGCAAAGACTGCAAAAAAATAAACACGCTGTTGTCACTGGACCACGAGTTGTGCATTATTGCACTTTGAACGCGGCTCGAAAAAGTTATTTCCGACAGTGTAATGTTCTATAATTCACCCATAATCCCTTGTGAACTCTGCCTCAACTGTAGTAAGAAAAGTTTTGGCTAAAATTAGCCTTCCTTCTGTCATGAAGCGAAAATATTGCTGTTTGACGGTATGATTCGTGGAAATTTCATTTCAAAACAATATGATTAATAAATTATATGATCATGCATGCCGATATCTGCTGTCTGATTCAGGAATTACTCGGGCCAAAATTAAGGGCTGATCATTCAGCCCACCGTGCCTTTAGCACAACAGCGCAGGCCGATGAATTGACCACGTCACACTAAAAGGGTTCTGCAACATCGAGGTTTAAACATCGATTATCAATGGCAAAACTTCGATGTTCAAAAACATCGAGTTTTTTTTTTTTGCCATCACTAGTTAGGACTGGTTTCACTTCCTTTTACCTTTACTTCTGAATTATTATACTTTTGTAAATTGGCACTAAAAATAAGTGTCCAAACTGGCAAGCACTAAAATAAATTTAATCGCCAAAGTTGCCAGTTAATCGCCATCTGGCGAGTGCTAATTTGCACCTATAACAACTTAACTGTGCCAATTAAAGTATGCTGATTAAGTTTGCAATATTTTCCCTATAATTTAAGTTTGTGAATGTAAATAAACTAGAATTTATGCAATTTAAAAGACAATTCTTTTGGTCAAGTCAGTTTTCCTATCAGAGAGAATAATCACATTCACAGTAATGAGGATGCAAATCATAAAACTGTAGATAAAACTATGAGTTCAACATTTCAATTGTGCCCTTCATCTTCTCAGGGTATAACTGAACAATTTTTTTTCTGCATATGCAAAAAGTTAAATATAAGAGTGAAATATCAGTAATAAGAGATGGGTAATGGGGCTTGTTAGGTAGAATCTGCTGGATGTGTTTAATTTAGCCCATGGTTTTTTACTTTTTCAGAAAATTACTTATCTCATGCTGTCCCTTGCTTTCACTTGATGTCACAAAACCTCAACATAACCAGCCAGCAGTAGAAGTTCTACGCACTACACCATGTGGCTTCTGAATTTTATGCAGCCAGCTAGGGAAAATAAGTACTTTTTAAGGACTTCCACCCCATTTTTGGCAAAAAAATAAGAACTTTTAAGCGCCCTAATAAAAAAAAAGCACTTTTTAAGGATTTATAAGGTCCGTGTGAACCCTGAAATAATTTATTTCCCCACTTCACCAACGTGTAATAGCACAATGAGGTAACAATAGCAACAAAATTATAATCTTTAGAGGCGATCTACGGAGAAGTGGACACGGTGAAATCAAAACTGTAACTTTTGTAAGACCCCCAATGGTTTTGTGGTCATCCTACATCAGGGCTGGAAAAATAAGCTCCAAATCTAGGAGCCAAACTCCAAAATTTAGGAGCCAGGTAAAACAAAAAAAAAAAAGCAAATTTGAAGGTATCATGCACAAGCGTAATGCATGGTGATGATGTCTGAACAAAGAGTAATAATATAAGTGTATTAAACACTGCCTATTACCCAAATTAGTTACTGCTAAATGAAATTCAAATTTGGTCTATAAATCTCAGGGTCCTATAGTTTTTATAAAACCCCAAACATAAAGAATGTGGAAAAAAAAAAAAAAAAAACTTTTAACCTTATCAATCTGAGATGAAACTATTTGGTAGAAAATAATAGCTAAAAAAATTTTGACCGTCAGCTTCCGAAGTACCGCTTAATACGGCTTTGGAAACGAAGCAGGGGCGTTAAAAAATACGTAAATATGTGGTTTTAGAAAAAAATAATCTGAGATAAAGCCATCTAGAAGTAAAAAGGATAAATAAAATAAATAAAATGCGACCATCAACTTCCGAAAGCCGCAGAAACAAAAGGGTATGTTGCAAACGCTCAACAAATATGGATTTTGTAAATAAAAAAAAAAAACGCAACAATCTAACTGAAATGAAGCTATCTGAATCCAAAAAAACGCAAAAACTGCGATCAATTTCCGGAATGCCTCGTAATGTGACTGTAAAAAAATGGGAGGCGGATAATAAAATGTTCGTAAAAATATGGTTTGAAAAAAAAAGTAAAGAGGAAAAAAAAAAAAAAAAACCACCGTATCAATCTAATTGAAGTGAAGCTATCTGGAAGCACAAGGGGAAAAAAACGTTGCGACATCAACTTATGGAAAGACGACGGCCGCAGAAACAGAGAAAACGCTTTAAAAATATGGTATGGCTCTCGCAAAAAAGAAAAAAATATTGCCTTAATTTAACTTTTTTAACTTTCAGTTAGATTAAAATTTAGGCCTCCGTGCAAAAAAATAAATAAAAAAAAATTAGGAATTGCGACCATTAGCTCCAGAAATGTTTTTATGCCCTTTTAACCAATACGCACATCAAACGTGCGTGATGCATCAAAAGTGCATAAAAATATCGCTTCCGAGATTCAAACCTTAAGAAAAGCAATTATATCTCATCAAGTTGAAGTTATCTGTTTGAAAAATAAAATATGGAAAAATGAAAGCTAAAGTAAAATGGGGGGGGATCCTATCGATTTATAGTTGTCTGCGTGATCTATCGCTTACAGCTTTACATCTTAAATGCGAGCCAACGTTAAAAATGTTCCTTCCTTTGTTTCAAAATTTAATAAAATCTTAAAAAAGAATTAACGTTAAGAAAATAAAACAGTCTGCAAACCTTTCCGAGAATCTGTGAAGTGCGTCACCGGGTATCGCTATTTCTGCTCCCTGGCCGGCAGCTTAAACCAAACAGTGTGATCTTCAATGTCTTCCGCGATCTGACAGAATAGTCACGTGACTCAGTGGATTTCATCGCATTTCTTTGCTTGAAACACACGGTTCAGGATAAAAGCCGACAGAATTTATAAATGCAATCAAAGTAGAAAATTTCAGAGTTTGATTTTATTAAATTACAATTTGCTGAAGTTACATTTTGCGTCCATGAAATCAAAGTAATGACTGCAAATTACGAAATTTGAAGTAGAAAAAAGTTGGGCGCCAGGACCAAATTTCTAGGCGCTCGTTTATTTACCAGTCCCGTCCTACATGAAATAAAAAATGAAGATTTTATATTTCCCCCTAATGCTTTGGTGGCTATTTGGATGAGTCCCACTAATATTAATGTTTTTTAAAAAGCTTACCCTACAACATTGCATCTTTCTGTGATTTCACTTTTGCACTTAAAAGCCCTGATTTTGGGGAAATTTGCTCTGTGATGAACTCTTCGTTCAATCATTTCACTTTCAATGAATTCACCTGGAGCCATGCACACATACATGCAACTTTCAGGGCTGTTTTTGGTTATACTTTCATCCTTGACTTACTCTGCCCAACGTAAGTGTGAATGCTGACGTGTTGCCATCTGTCGGCCGTAGTGAAAGATGAGAACACAAGAGCTGCACATCGATCTCTTTGCATTACTATTTTGGCTACCCTTAAAAGGATCTTCAGGAATGTTAATCTCATCCCTACTCCAAAATATGCATTTCCAAGCAATTTTTTTTTTTTTTGCTTCCTCATGAAACAGAACCTGTCTATCTAGCAGAATAAATCAAGTACACTGATTACCTGCCTGGGAAAAACTGTCCGATCATGCAAATCAACACCTTTAAAGTAGCGTTTAAAGGAAAGGGGACATGGTAAATGCGTAGTTTAGCATCCTAAATTATTTCGCCGCAAATATTGAAGGATTTCAAAAAAGTGAGATGTATAGATTTTAAAGTATGCAATTTCATGGCAAATGGTGAAAAAATTATCTCTTTATAGCGCATTTTAAAGATTTTCACCGTAATATTTACATGTAAGTACGACGCTGTGAACAGAAGCTGCGGCAGGCCTAACACAATGCTGCGTCAACGTCAAGTTTTACTCCACTGAAACGAGGTATCGTTCCGGCGACCATTTTGCTGGTGGAAGAGTACAAGAGGAAGGGGGAACGTTCTTGCCAGGAAATCATTCCATTTTGTAGTACTACACTACAGAAAATATCTCAGCCTTTCTGTTTGTTTTTCACATCACAATCTAACAATTTCTTGTTGGTTTTTTTTTTGCATATGATTCTTTGATGTGCAATGTATGAACTCACTTTTTTTTTTGAGGTATTTTTTTTGTAACCCAATTTGAATGAACTGCAAACCACGCGTCAATAGGAGGGGCAAAACTTTCATTTTCTGATGCCATGTAACTTCCGCCGGAAAGAACGCAACATCTACTTGGACGCTTCTCAAGAAGAAAGAAAGACATCTGCACACTTTTTATTTCATATCAGGGAATCCTATGCGTACGAAGCAATTGTCACCATGTATTTTGAAAAAGTGTGACAGAAATGAACCATTTTTTGTCAGGTAGCACTACAAATTTGAACGCTTTCCGTTCAAAGAACGTTCCCTGTTCCTCTTGTACTCTTCCGCCAGCAAAATGGCCGCCAGAACGCGACTGTCATTTCAGCAGAACCAAGCTTCACATGGTCACCATGCCGTTGTGTTAGGCCTGCCACAGCAGTGTCACGTTGTTGTACCTCATACTTGGAGGTAAGTTTCATGGTAAAAATCTTTAAAATGCATTTTACAGATGAAATTTTCCCCCCATTTACCATGAAATTACATACTTTAAAATCTGTACATCTCACTTTTTCCAAATCCTTCAACATTTGCGGCAAAATAATTGAGGACACTAAACTACACATTTGCCGAGCACATTTTTCAGTCAGAATAAATATTTCAGAATACGGTCTGTCAAATGAAATTCCAATTCTCTTTGTTAGCTTATGTTTAAATGCATTTCCAATTGCTGTCCACATTAGTATAATTCTTGAGGACGACATATAACGCTTCAGTTACATAAGAATTACAGGTGTTGGGACGATGTTTCGCTAGCGACTTCTTTCATTCCATAGCTGATGAAGGTAGAGTCGCTACCAAAACATCGTCCCAACACATGTGCTGATGAAGGTAGAGTCACTACCAAAACGTTGTCCCAACACATGTAATTCTTACGTAACTGAAGCACGATATGTAATCATCAAGAATTATTCTAATGTTTTGTGTGTTACGTGTCTCACCGCCAATTATTCTCACTATGACGATACCAAAAAAACCCATAAGAGTATGGAGCTACGTCCCAAATGCATGGGAACACATATCTGAAAAATACTTCAAACAGACTTAACCTTAATTGTCTAAAACGATAAGACAAATTCACTCAAGAGTGTCATTTGGTGACTGTCAGATCACCATCTTGACGTTGGAAGCAACCCAACATTCACACCACAAAATGCATGAGTCCTCTGTCTCTAACAATTTCATCAAAAAAACTCTTCCAATTTTACCTCTTACAGCAAAAGAACACCCGCTAACAGAGAAAAAAAGCAGCAAAACAACTTAAGTCTCTCACTAGAAAACACATAGCAGTGAGCGTGAGCGCTGACATGTTTTTATCTACCAGCCAATCTGTAATCACTACATTGCAAAGAACAGGCCAGAGTTGGAAGTGTAGCTTTGTTTTTCCTACTTCTCCAACCCCACCTATAGGATTCTTCAGGTCCACAAAATGGCAGTGAATTTTCTGAAACCAAAAGGCATCATGGACAGCATTTACAAAAGTGTTACCATATCTCCACAAGAATTTGAGCCATATTTCCCAGAAAAAAAGTCTTTTATAGGTCATTGTGAGACTACTTATAATTCATCCGGTGCTGTTAGAATATTAATAATGCATAAATTTAAGTGGCTTTACAATAGCCATTCTTTTAGCAAACAAATACTTGACCAGATGAGAAAATATACAATAAGGCACAACTAATCACCTTTCACAAGAGAAATTTTAAATAAATGAACAAAAATCTTGCAACTTGGTGTGTAACGTTTCATTTTCCATAAATCAAATTTTACTGTTTGACCTGCTACAAGTAGTAAGCATTCAAAATGCTAGATATCATTTTGATTTATGTGGGTTCTTCAGGTGTTGGTAGAAGTCCTCCTTTTGACTTCAAATATGGTTACAGAATAAGTTCTGAATGTTCAGAAAAGAAAAATCATCCTCCCTTTACTGTAGTAAGAATGTTGCAGGTTTTTTTTCTGAATACAGTTCATACACACTATTTTTAATTAGGGTATACTTTTTCCTACTTAACCCTCTGCAATTACATTGCCTTTTGTGATTTTTTACGTATTTTTTGAGAAATATGTTTGCCACGGCTTTTATGACAAGATCGCCCCCCTCCCCTCCCTTTAAAAAATGCGGCCTGCTTGTCTGATAGGAAAATAAGCTTTACACTTAATAAAAATTGTATCCATAATCTCACTTCCCCAATTTTCGGCAGAACTCTGTTACATTATCAATATGAACTACATGCACCAATTACGTCAAAAATCCAAATTCTTAAAAAATTTTGCCATCATCATTGAGTGTGTCATATTTCTAATGTTAACCATCATTTACGTTTTCCCGTATATTTACAAATATATATACAACAGCTGGACTGAATTAAGATTTTGAATGCTTGATAACATTTTTTTAAGTATCACCAAAAATGGTCCAACTTCAACAAACTGTATTTAAGAATAAAAGCTGATAGTATATTTAAAAGTAATTTACAGTTTCCTTATTTTTACACTACATATGCATGTACGCATTCGATCAGCATTATGCTATGCGAAAATCGATATCTGGTCACCTCGGAAACACATAAAAGTAATCTTAATTAACCACATAAGTAGCATATTGTACTTACGATAATCGTCATCGTCACGATCTCTTTTGCCGAGTGGTGGTGATGACATATAACTTGGATTTAAAAGCGACGAACCCAAAGTATTTGGCTTGGGAGTGATAAAAGATGAACTCTGTCGACCAAGTGGCGTTGTGTTTGCACCTGAAGTTCTGCTAGACGCCATCGCGTAACAAAGGCCTTGGGCATAAAATAAATGACCGCGGATAAATTTATACGTACATGGACTCGTAAACAACCAAAAATTAATCAATTACAGCACACACATAGTATTTCTTTAACTCAAAACACCAAAACCGTATCATTTTAATAAACTTTCAACGCACAACGCATGCGCCACGTAACATGAAAAACAAAAAAAACAACACTTTGAATGGAAGTGTTGCCATTTTGAAATTTCAACAACTGAATGGCTTTGGAAACTGCTGGTGCAGTGGTCTAAGCAATGGCCTCTGATCATTTTTGTTTTATTGGAGGTTTAACGACCACCGTGAGCAACTCAATGGGTTATAAGCAGTCGCCCATCCATAATTTAGGGTCACTGGTTCCAGGGAAGGGAGAGATCCAGTGCCGAAAGACAAACACAACATCCATGCCTCACCGGGATTTGAACCCGGACCGCTTTCGGACGAATGATCAGAGGCCATCGCTTAGACCACTGCGCCACCGGGCGGCTCTGATCATTCGTCCGGGTTCGAATCCCGTGACAAATGGATGTTGTGTTTGTCTTCAAACACTGGCTCTCTCCCTTCCCTGGAACCAGTGACCCTAAATTAGGGACGGGCAACTGCTTATAGCCCATTGAGTTCCTCACGGTGGTCGATAAACCTCCAATCAAAAAAAAAAAAAAAAATTTCCTTTGTATTTTCACCAAAGACCTTGGAGAGAATAGACTGGCAAACCCATCTAATTTAATGCTGTGCTTCGGAGCAACGAACAGCAATTGAGACAGCAGCGCCATCTGTTACCGCTAGGAGTTGGTGAGAAATTCATAACTATTGGAAAGGTACATACGGTGTTTGATTCAACGCACAATATATCGTATAAATAGCGCAGAATGAATATTCGGGTCCGAATGCGAACCAACATATTCCTAGATCAAAATTTAATTAGCAAGTTCTCAATTTCGCTTAAAATCAGCTATGAAATAGAAATACGCCGCAACATACAACGAACACCTGATACGGGAAGTTGCATCAATGCGAATTAAAATATACCGCATTATCGTTCCTTCATATTACTCTTAATCAACCGCTTTTGTTTCTCAAATTGTTTTATTGAAAAATATTTGTACCACATCTGCTCATAAAAAATGAATATCGCATAAAACAAAAAAGGGGGTCTACAGCAGTGGCGGCTCGTGGTTGAAAAAATAGGTGAAGAGTTACAAGAGCAATATGAAAAGATATCTACTGTTTCAATGAAAATCACCATGTGAGGACTGACCAATTTTATGCATATTAGGTCAATTCTTCTTTCTTTTAAAGCTGCAAATTTGTCGATTATGTGGTCATAGAATGGTTGTTACTTCGTGAGCATCAATAAAATATCTTTCTGAATAGAAATATTTGTCAAAGAAGCAAGTCTATCTTGAGAAATAGTGTTTCTTGAGTAAGTTTGTATTCTTTAAAGGCAAGAAAAACTTCTTTCCACTGACAAATTTGTAGATAAAATTGTTAAAATGAGGGAAACCAATTTACAAGTTTCTGCAAAAATGTCTTTATCTCCATAAAGCACTCGAAGAAGTTCTTTAGTCGATATATTCCTTAATTTTTCATCGGCATATACAAAACTCAGTTCATTTTTAATGCGCTGGAGTTTAGTAAATATTTTCCCGTAAAAATGTTGTAGATTTTCAAAAGCGTCGGAGGGAAAGCATAAATTAAACTGGTCGAACTTGGTTGTGTCAGCAAGACAAACAAATTGAAGTTTCTCACAGTCTTCAAATCTTATATCCATTTCCATAAGAAAGTGGTCCGAAATTTCAAAATACAATATAATTTTGAAAAAGTGTTTCTTCTGTAAGAGCAGCATATTCCCGTATAGATCTGCTTATTTCTGTGATTTTGCTAGCTTTTCCAAACAGTGTTTCAAATAATTCATCGTTAAGGCAATTACTTTTTGCAAATAAAATTTAAGAGGATTTAGTACTTAATTTGAATAAGTAATATATCATCATCATCATCATTGTCAACCATTATCAATCCACTGCTGGACGAAGGTCTCCCCAAGTTTCCTCCACAAAGGTCTGTCTTGTGCCAGTCTCCTCCATGTCACCCCTGCATACTTTCGAATTTCATCCACCCATCTCCCATGTGGTCTTCTTCTGGGTCTTTTCCTGTCCCTTGGAATCCAATCTAAAATTTCGGCTGTCCATCGATGATCTGTCCTTCTGGCAGTATGTCCAGCCCATTGCCATTTCAGGGATTTAACTCTGATCATGAAGTCTTCCACTCTTGTCATTTTTCGGATCCACGAGTTCCTCTTCTTATCTCTCCTGGTTACACCAAGTATGCACCTCTCCATGCTACTTTGAGTTGTCTGCAGCCTTTGTATGTCTCTTTTAGTTAAGGTCCACGTCTCTGCACCATACGTAAGCACTGGAAGGATGCATTGATCAAACACTTTTCTTTTAAGACATAATGGCATATTGCTCTTGAAAATCATGCTGTTTCTTCCAAAAAGCTCTCCAGGCAAGTTTTGTACGCCGATTAATTTTTTCATCAATGTGACCCTCACTTGATATCTGCTGTCCAAGATAAACGTACGTGTCTGTTATCTCCAGCTTTTCTCCATCAATCGATAAATCTTCATTTCTTGTAAAAGCATTGAACATCACTTTCGTCTTCTGAAAGTTCATTTTTAATCCCACTTCTTTACTCTTGTCAGCAAGTTCCTGGATCATACTCTGCAGCTCTGATGGGCTAGTTGCAAAAATGACTACGTCATCAGCAAAACGAAGGTGGGTTAGATAATCTCCATTAATCTTTATCCCCTTGTTTTCCCAGCTCAGTGACTGAAAAACACCCTCCAATGGGGCATTAAAGAGCTTCGGAGATATGGTGTCACCTTGTCTCACTCCCTTTCCAATTTTTATGTGTGTTGTATTTTCAAACAGCCGAATCTTGGCACTTGCATTTTCATAGATGTTATTAATAATATTAATGTATGCATCTTCAATACCGCAGGATTTCAGAGCCATTGTAACTGCTGATGGTTTCACCGAATCAAAGGCATTTTCATAATCGATAAAAGCCATGCACAATGGAAGTTCATATTCCCTCGCTCTTTCAATTAGTTCTCTCAGCACATGGATATGATCTATTGTGCTGTAGCCACTCCTGAGTCCAGCTTGTTCTCTCGGTTGAGCCATGTCCAGTGTTACCTTCAAGCGGTGTGAAAGAACTTTAGTGAAGATTTTATAAACTACTGATAGGAGGCTGATAGGTCTGTAGTTTCCGAGATCCTCAATGTCACCTTTCTTATGTAGCAGGATCATTGTAGCGGTGTTCCAATCCTCAGGAATCTTTCCTTCATTAAGGCATCGAGTGAAAATTTGGGCGAGTACTGTTTCGATTTCTCCACTTGCTTCTTGTATGATGTCTACAGTAATTCCATCTTCTCCTGGAGCTTTTCCCCACTTCATGTTCTTGATTGCATGTGCAACTTCTGCTGGAAGGACTGGAGGAACTCTGGTACTGGTATCTTTCATGATGTCTGGAGTGCATGTATCATCCCTTTCATATAATTTGGAGTAGAAATCTTTCACTCTTGTGAAAATTTCGCCTCTATTTCTTGTTACAGAACCATCTTCTTTTCTCAGTGCCATAATCTGTTTTCTTCCCTTACTGAGATGTCCCTTAGCTATCTTTAGGCTTTGGTTGTTTTCAATTGCTTTCCTCACTAGTTCACAGTTGAATTTTCTTACGTCTTCAGTGATACTTTTTCGTACTGTCTTGCATAGCTCTATATATTCCACTTTGGAAGTCACATCTTCTTTAGTTGTCCTCATCTCTCTTCTTTTTTGCATCAACATTTTCGTTTTTCCTGATAATTTATTTACATGCAACTTGTTCTTAGACCCAGCTAATTTTGTTGCTGTTTCCATAAGAGCTTTGGTTACTTTTCTGTTAACTTCAGAGATGTCCACTTCTTCCGATGTTAGGCCTTCTAAAGCAGAGAACCTGTTCTTCAGTTCCAACTTGAAGGTATTATGGTGTTTTTTAAGGTTGGTTATGTCAATAGATTTTGTTTGTCTTATGAGCTTGCCACGTTCAAGTTTAGTGTTGAGGTGCATCTTACATCTCACCAATCTATGGTCACTACCTGTGTTGAATTTGTTTAGCACACTGCAGTCTTCTATGACGAATTTTTTGTTACACATAATAAAATCAATTTCACTTGTCGTCCCATTTGGATGTCTCCATGTCCATTTCCTGTGTGGCTTTTTCTTGAAGAAGGAGTTTAAGATGAAAAACCCTTCTGCCTCTGCAAACTCAACGAGAGTATTTCCACGCTGGTTTCTGTTGCCGTGACCGAATTTACCTACTGAAGTTTCATTCTGTTGCCGTTGCCCTATTTTTGCATTGAAATCTCCCATAATTATTTTCAAGTGCTGCTTACCTTTATTATTTAGATGACAAATTTCCTCATAAAATTCTTCAATTTCTTCTTCAGGATGACTTGTGGTGGGTGCATAAGTTTGAATAATCTGAGCCCAGTATCTTTTCGAGAGTTGGATAACAAGCCGTGCAGCTCTGTCAGAGGAACTTTCAACTTCTACAACTTTATCCTTCAGTTTCTTGTTTATTATAAATCCAACACCACTAGTTCTGCCAGTATCTGTCCCACGATAGTAGAAGAGATGTCCACTTTTCAGTTCGATGAGATCTTCTCCTTTTCTCCTTACCTCACTTAGCCCCACGATGTCCCACTTGATCCTTTGTAGTTCCTCTTCCAATTCAAGAAGCCTTGAATCAGAAGATAGGGAGCGTCCGTTATACGTAGCCAAGGTCAGCATCAGATGGCAGCCTAGTCCGGTCCTCCGGGTATTCTTAGCACCCTCTGCCTTCATGTCGCACTGGCCGCTGTCTTGGCCAGGTACATTCCAGCTGCCGGAGACTGAGGGCCAAGATTTAAGTTGTGGAGTCATTTTGGAGGGGTTTGGCCATAACTCACCACGCTGGCCAAGCGGGTTGGTGAGTGTGGGATAGAATTTCCTCTAATCCCGATGGTATAGTTATACCGCTATTGGCGGTCGTCAGAGCCCCTTTAGTAGGAACAGGATGCACCACGAGAAGGCGGGGTTGACATTTGTCAAGGAGAGGCTGTGATGTTACGCATCACCTGACCTTACATCCCAAGTAATATATATACTTATATATATATTACTTATTCAAATTAAGTACTAAATTTGTATATATATATATATAAGTATATATATTACTTATTCAAATTAAGTACTAAATCCTCTTAAATTTTATTTGCACAAAGTGGGTTGCTTTACTCATCGTTCCTTTTATGGCTTAAAATTTCACGAGTTGTTTTAATTTGAGTTACACATCAGTACCTTATGTCTAGTGGATGTTTTTGCAAAATTTTGAATTATAGATCGGTGGAGCCAAAAATTTCATTAAATATTATTGCCAGAAATGTAAATTCAAAAGTGTTCATACCATTTAAAAACCCCTCGGCAAGTTGAATTGATTTCTTGTCTGATTGTTCACTGTTTGTGAGAAATTCTAATGTTTCCTCCAATTTATGCCAGTCTTCAACAATTACACTTACTAACTTCAATGTGGAGGACTGTAGAGTTTCTGTTATGGTTAATATGCATCCTGCGGTTGTTGATGCGAGTGTATAAGATCGCTTCGCTGAGTGGTGAAAAAACGAAGGAATTCCACTGAGACTTGCATAAAATATTCGACACTTAGAAATTTTAGGAAAACTCTGCTGTAATACAAGTTTCACACGATGCGCTAAGCAATGAACAAAAACAGATTGAGAAGCTTTATCCTTGATTTTTTTCTGGAGTCCATTCAAGTGACCAGACATTACACTTGCCCCATCGTTACATTGTCCTATTAATTTGTGTTGATAATCAAACTGTTCCAAAATTTCGTGGAAACCCACAAATCGCTCAGCCAATACACCTTCCGAACAACAAATCTTATTATTAAAGAGCACTGAGAAGTCTAATTTATGTCTGTGGTGTCATCTACTTGAATAGAAAAGCATTCAACTTCATTTATTTCATTTTTAACGTGATCGTTTATATATTCAGAAATACATTCACTTAATTCATTTTGAATAGTTTTTGAGTCACCTGTGAAGACATTTTTTATCTTTTCGTATTGATTTTGAATTTCTAGAGGAATTCTTGATATCAACAATTAAAGTAAATTCCGTGAAATTTCCATGATTTATCGAGTCGATGCTTTCGTCATGGTCACGGAATGCTAGTTCTTGTTTGCTCAAATACAATACTGAATCAATCACTGTCTGCAGGAAAAGTCTATTTAAACGAACGTTTCCGTTGAAATGCCTTTTCAAAAGCCAAGCACTCTCCCTTATGTTCTGATTTTTTCAAAATTCCTTAACTTTTATTCGCATTTCAGGTGTTCGCTAGAATCACCATGTTTATGAAATGACCGAATGTTTATAAAGTGACCGTGTTATATTTAATAAATCTGAGAAACCGTCTTTATTCCACACCGAATGTTTTTTACAATAAAGTAACACGGCCAAGAAAATCATTTTTGTAACACAGAAGTGCTACAAAGCCATTTTCTGTTTTTTTTTTTTTTTTTTTTTTGGTTGGAGGTTTAACGACCACCGTGAGCAACTCAATGGGCTATAAGCAGTCGCCCGTCCCTAATTTAGGGTCACTGGTTCCAGGGAAGGGAGAGAGCCAGCGCCGTAAGACAAACACAACATCCATGCCCGACCGGGATTCGAACCCGGACCCCTTACGGACGAATGATCAGAGACCAGCGCCTTAGACCACTGCGCCACCGGGGCGGCCCATTTTCTGTCATGAGAAAGAAGACATATTCAGTACACCAACAGTTTTTACAATTAAAATTGTAAGATTTACCGCTCTTCCTGATTTTTTCTTGGCGACAATTGTCAGTGAATCCGTGAAGATAAAAAGAGACATTTTTCCTTGAAGTAAAATGTCTCTTTTATCTTCATCTTTCCATCGATCAAATGGAGTTTGCAATAAATTACAGACAATGCCGTTCACAGAATACATACTAAAAACTAAAACTATCAGTTAAACTGTACACGAAATTTAAGTATCCGGTGAAGTTTTTGATAAACAATCACAAAGCACGAAATTTAAGTATCAGGTGAAGTTTTTGATAAACAATCACAAAGCACGAAATTTAAGTATCAGGTGAAGTTTTTGATAAACAATCACAAAGCACGAAAAAACAAATCTCTTTCGGAAAGCATGTACCGCAACGAGAAAACCCTAGTGGATTGCAAGGAACGCTGGGCAATTCGTCCCGGCCGCCCCGGTGGCGCAGTGATCTAAGCGATGGCCTCTGATCATTCGTCCGTAAGGGGTCGGGGTTCGAATCCCGGTAGGGCATGGATGTTGTGTTTGTCTTACGGCACTGGCTCTCTCCCTTCCCTGGAAGCAGTGACCCTAAATTAGGGACGGGCGACTACTTATAGCCCATTGAGTTGCTCACGGTGGTCGTTAAACCTCCAATCAAAAAAAAAAAATTCGTCCCGTTCCTCCGCGATCTCTTCGTAAGGTCACGACTCCAGGTGCAGAGCCTTGACGTCTCATGATAAAACACTTCACATGCCCGGCAGATAGGGGAGGGTGACGTCACAGTTACCATGGCAACTCGGACGAAAACAACAGACTTCCAAGCATTCTCATTTTGGCTCTTCACTTGAGCTGTTTTGCGTAGAGAGACTTGGTTTCCGTATTGAACGCCCATTGTGAATTGATCTAATAAGAATTTTGGGCATTTTAGCACTCAATAAAGGCAAAGAAGAATATATAAACCAAATTACTGAATAAAATTTTATTTTAAATGAAATAGGTGAAGAGGCACTTTACCTACTTCACCTGAAAAGCCGCCACTGGTCTACAGGTATCATGTTTACAAAACTATAACTGCTTTTCCTCAGACATGCAGAGCTCTTTATATCTGTTATTAATTGCAGTGATGTATTCATACTGAATAAACTAATTTTGAAAGCTATTCCTACGTATAATTTGAAAGAATAGCACAGCACTTTATCTCATCTAATTTTCTAACCAAGCACTTCTATGCCTCAGTAAACTCTGTATGCTCTTATGAAGCAGATGAACAATTAATACGCCGCCCCGGTGGCTCAGTGGTCTAAGGCGCTGGCCTCTGCTCATTCGTCCGTAAAGGGTCCGGGTTCGAATCTCGGTCAGGCATGGGTGTTGTGTTTGTCTTACGGCACTGGCTCTTCCCCTTCCCTGGAACCAGTGACCCTAAATTAGGGACGGGCGACTGCTTATAGCCCATTGAGTTGCTCACGGTGGTCGTTAAACCTCCAATCCCCCCAAAAAAACAATTAATACATCACTCCCTCTAACTGATACATGCATACAAAAATCAATTTCTTACCTTATTTTTTTCTTTGTTGGAACTGTTTTTTTTTTCGTTTTGCAAAGAAAAGATGACTGTATAAACATCTTTATAATTTATCTTGTAAAATATCAAAAAGGAGAAAAGGAGAACATAGCACAGGACAGGCACTGAAATAGTATTAAACAAGCTTTTTTTCTTCCTTCAATTATGTGTTAGCTTTCAGGGGTCACAAATGCTGTGTATTTCTAGCTCCTTTTTTTTTTTTTTTTTTTTTGATTGGAGGTTTAGCGACCACCGTGAGTAACTCAATGGGCTATAAGCAGTCGCCCGTCCCTAATTTAGGGTCACTGGTTCCAGGGAAGGGAGAGAGCCAGTGCCGTAAGACAAACACAACATCCATGCCTGACCGGGATTCGAATCCGGACCCCTTACGGAAGAATGATCAGAGGCCAGCGCCTTAGACCACTGCACCACCGGGGCGGCATTTCTAGCTTCCGAGGGAAGACAAACTTCGAAATGTTTTTTTTTTTGTTTTTTTGTTTTTTTGTTTGGAGGTTTAACGACCACCGTGAGCAACTCAATGGGCTATAAGCAGTCGCCCGTCCCTAATTTTGGGTCACTGGTTCCAGGGAAGGGAGAGAGCCAGTGCCGTAAGACAAACACAATATCCATGCCTCACCGGGATTCGAACCCCGACCCCTTTCGGACGAATGATCAGAGGCCATCGCTTAGACCACTGCGCCACCGGGGCAGCTTCGAAATGTTCAATGAACGTTGTTGATACACTGTCCAGAGAAGCGGAGAAATTTTCCGCATGTTTTTCGCAATGTTTCTGGCAATTTAATTCAAAATATGATTAAAATTTTTGAATATATAATTCACATCAGTTTCCAACTGGTGTGTTTCACCAAATTAAAAAAAGGAGGGTAATAATCTATATAATTTTTTCAAAAGAGATGGAGCATACAAAAAATGTTTACGCAGAGAGCCTTGGAAGCTTCACATCATGTTTTAGGCAATCTTATTCAAAAAATGATTAAAAATTTAAATCCATAGGAGAAAATAGTTTCCAACTAGTGTTTATCAGCAAATCAAAAAAATGTGAGGCAATGCAAAATACTTCATCTTTCCACAGGGTAGGAACACACATACATAGCTGATTACGCAGAGAGCCTTTGAAGCTTTTTACCATGTTTTGGGCAATCTTATTCAAAAAACGTGATTAAAAACTTAAATTCATAGGAGAAAATAGTTTCCAACTAGTGTTTTTCAGCAAATTAAAAAAATGTAAGGCAATAAATATATTTCTTCTTTCCACAGGAGGGGCACAGCCAGTCGTTTCCTACAGGGGTGATTGTCGAGGGACTGTATTTGCATTTTTAGTGCTCCCAGGCCCAATTTAGAAATTCTGATGTCTCAAAACACGCAGTTTTTGAAATTGTTAGTATCCCATGTTCGAAAAACTCAATTGCAAACAATCCTTAGTCCCCAAATGTGTCATTTTGGATGTCGAACATGTGTTTCGAGGTTTGATTTTTAGAACACTGAATACAAAAAATTAAAATGAACAAGAGAGGGTGTTCAAAAATTGTTAACAGTCCTATATTCAAACCAAAAAACATTGTTCTATAGATAATTATTATATTTTGAACATAATGTAATATCCATATATTCCTTCATACTTAAAACATATATTCGTTCATACTGGGAAAAAGCATCATCTCTGCAACTACAGCCAGTTTCAAGCTCTCGTAATTTGACTTCGTGAGTGAGTGTTTTCGTGTTTTGAGTGGTTCCTTTTGTCCCAGCCTTGAGTTAAAGGTCAGGGGCTTCGTTTTGGTTTACTTCCCGAGCTGGTGAGTGCTTATTTTGTGTTGTTTCTTCGTTTGTTTACGTTTTGACCGGGCCGGTTGGCCCTGTCTGGGCGCCGCCATTAAAGATGGCGACTTCCGGAGGTGAGGACAAGTTTCCCGACCTCACTTCCGATGGTACTCGTTCTTCTTCTTCGATGCCTGGCTTCACTACGCCGTCTTCCCCTTCCGTCGGAGTTCAACTGCCTTCCGATGATGCTTCTTCTCGCTACCCTCCTGCTGTGATGTCACCGATCAGCTCGACTTCGTCAGCGCTCCTCAAGGATCCTGTTAACATGGACACTATTCCTGCTGCATCACCTGGGCCTATAGCGTCGTGCCAAGCAGCTCCACTTTCATATTCAGCTGCGACCACAAAATCTCGTCCTGCTGTTGCTGAGATGTACACTGATGCACCTAGTTTGAAATCTCACATTCACCGTGTTGGGAACTCTTTCCACTTGGACATTCCAGTAGCTTCACCAGAAGGACAAACCTTCACTACAATCCTGGATCGAGGAGTTTGTTTTGTCGCCTTGCCGAATACACCTCTCTATGTGTATGAAGACGCCCTAAAAGGTATATTTCCATCTGATTGTATTCAATTTAAGGCACGTCGTCCTACTATTGTAATTGTTTATTTTAAGAAAGCTGAATATGCTCACGAAGTTATTTTGAAGGGTCTTGCTATTCGAGATCAGCATTTGTACCCTGATCCCGTTGCACATCTTCCTGTGAGTGTATCATTCTATCCAGTGCCACCAGAAGTGTCAGATTCCATGTTATATGTTGTTGCTTCTAGTTTGGGTCATGTTGTCGGCCGATACACACCCATTCCGCAACGCCCGCTAAGCCGGATGGCCGAGCGGTCACTCGTTCTATCCAGGGAGCTCGACGAGTTGCACGGATTGTATTCCCTACACAAGATTCCATTGAAGCCTGTCCCACTCAGTACAATGTTAAATGTGGTGATCATGTGAGACGTATTGACGTGCTTACTCAATTTCACAGAGGGAAGTGCAAGGAATTTGGACATAATCAGACAGAGTGTAGATGCGTCTCCTCTCGACCGCTTCCTACTCTGGATCGTTTACCTCCTTCTCGGAACGCAGAAGCAACTGTCTCTGCACGTCGTTCTGCAGCATCTTCCACAACGTTGGATGCTGAGTCGGCAGTAACCCAACCACCACCTGTCACTGTTGCTCACTACCCTGATATTTCATCGACTGCACCTTTCCGCACCCCGGATGTTCCTGGACATTCAGATGGTGGCAGCGGTGTTTCGGATGCTGAGGCTTCAATCGCAGATTCAGAGGATACCTCTTGTAGTACTGGGGACCCTGCTCCCAGTGATGGATCTGTGGCAGACTCAAGATCTCGAAATGAGAAGCGACTGCCTTCCCGCGGTCGCGGCGCGAAGGCTAAACGCGGAAAGCCTCCAGGTAACTCTCCTCGTACTTCTCCAGCTGCGTTCAAAGATTATGAAATGTCTATGGACATTGAGGTGTCCTCGGGTGTTCCTCCCTTCGATGATTTTGCACAACAGCTGCAGCATTACAATATATTAGAGCAACCTTTATGTCATAAGCAAATTTATAATTTGCTCTGCTTTGATGTGAAAAGGCCTGCAATAAAAGCTCTTGTTCTTGAAGCGGGTGCGCTCATACCGTCTGTTCTTCAACAGCTCACCCATGTGGCAGCAGCTATTCAGAGTGTGGACGAAGCTTCTGGTGATTATGGCAAACTTGTAACAATTCTCCGCCAAGTAAAGAAGTTTAAGGCTGTTACTTCCACAATACATCAGCCGAGAGTGGATTTGACTATTCCAGATCACGACGTTTAATTGTAGGGGTTTTGCTACCCCGGAGGTTAACTCTCTTGTGTACGAGGATTTGGTTTCTGCCAAGGCAGATCTTCTACTACTACAGGAGACTAACTGCGATGCACATACCCCGTACCATTTATGGCGTACATGGCCATATACCCTTTTCCATGACTATCGTATTGGGAGACTGGGCGGTGTAGCAGTTGGTGTCCATCACCGTCTGTTGCATCGCTTCTCGTCTTATGCAGTTCAATCTATATCTCCGGGTCGACTACAATGTTTTTCGTTTACTATTAATAATGTTACCTATCATGTGCTGAACGCACATTTCCCGCAGAATGAATCTCTGGTGACAACCTTTTGTGATTGTCTTCGAGACACCCTTGCTGCTCTCCCGTCTCAGGATTTTGTTATCCTGGGTGGGGATTTCAACTGTACTCTCGAGCCTTCCCTCGATAGGTGTTCATCAAGAGGTGAATACCGTCGTAATCTCACATCTTTGCTTTCACCTATCATTCATGACTTTCAGCTTGTTGACGCTTTTCGGCATTTACGACCAACTGACATTTCCTACACGTGGCATGGTCCGGTGACACTTGGCTCTCCATTGGCACGACTTGATCGTGTGTATGTCTCGACCAAGGTTAATAGACAGTAAGGTTTGCTCATCCTGCCTCCCTCGCAGCGGAAGTGCTGATCCCTTACGTAGTGACGTCAGCGTACCACACGACGCAGCCAGCAGGACGGATAGATTGTTAATACAATTGAAGCACTTGCGGGAGAAATGTCAACAACTTTTTACTCATATACGCTCTGAATCTGAAAGCTTGCAACCAAGATGTAATGCAAAAGCACATCTGTAATATAATCAGGAAAAACGGACATCCATGTGAATATTTTATTTAGAGTAAACCGAGAATGTGAAGAAACTTATTATGCATTTCTTTCATTTTTTTTTCAAATATGTTTAATCTAAATATCTAAATAGGATATTGACATGACACTAAGGAAAAGTGCAGGGACAGTGATACCTTCTAATTTATTTATATGCAACTTTTTTTTTTTTTTTTTTTTTTTTGATTGGAGGTTTAACGACCACCGTGAGCAACTCAATGGGCTATAAGCAGTCGCCCGTCCCTAATTTAGGGTCACTGGTTCCAGGGAAGGGAGAGAGCCAGTGCCGTAAGACAAACACAACAACCATGCCTCACCGGGATTCGAACCCGGACCCCTTACGGACGAATGATCAGAGGCCAACGCCTTAGACCACTGCGCCACCGGGGCGGCTATATGCAACTGTAATACTGTCTTTAAATAAATTCAAAAGAAGGAAAAAAAACTTATAAGATTATGCTCTCAGAACCTCATGAAGAAATCCTTTTATGCGGAACAAATAAAAACTTGAGTAGCATTCCACTAACTTGCTTAATTAAAAAGTTGGAAATTAATTTCACTAAATGCTCTGTTATTATTTGTAACTAATCGCTGAACAGAAAAGTTAAAATCATGGATCTTTGCAATTTTTGTTTGTTTGTTTCTTTAGTCATATTTTATTCGCTAAATTTTGAGAACTTTAAGAATCGGGACAGTATTTAACGTAAAAAAAATGTAGGGCGTTTTTCTTCCAACAATGGTAGGGCGTTTTTTCTTCCAACAACGCGCATCTGTGAAAAAGTGTTGTAAGCCTCATTCAGAAGTTGAAATTGCTGTTGATTGTTACCTAAAGCACATCGGAATATTATGTCTGAGAATGGTTGCCTCGAATTCATTGTATCAAAAAATCTGTCAACAAGAAGAATAAAATTTGCTGCTTCATCATCTTCGGGAAATAAATATTTGATGGCATTTCCAACACGCTCCGAAAGCAACTGTACAGCATAACGTACAATCTGCCTATTTGCTCCTTTAACACGTATGTGTGTTTCACTCATAATATACGCTATTTTTAATTCCTTACTGTCCTTCTCTAATAGCTTTTCAAATAGGGAGCAATTTATCACTATATTTCTTATTTTTATGCCACTGTCCAAAATATGGTTTCGCAATAACTTTACCATATGCGGAATGTCAGCAAATACATTTATATGTCTGTTTTTGTCAAAAGGATTTTCAAAGAACGGACTCTCAGGCGATATAGCCAATTCTTTCCATTATTTCTGGTTTAAAGCTCCCAGATCTGAAGTAAGAGCAAATACAGGAAACATGATATTTTCTACGGCACAAATTACTTGCATTAATATTTCTCTGAGACTGGAACCACTAACGTTAAAATCGTAAAATACTAGTTGTTTCCAGGGATTAACAAGTCCTCTTGCCATGAATACCAGTACGTACCTACACGGTCCTATAACTTCATCTGTTTCAATATTATAGCACATTTTGCTGGAAACTTTCATTTCATCTATATAGAAATTACACATGTTCTTTCGGCTTCAGTCATTTGCATTCCTTGGCTCTGCATCAGTTTTAAAGTTGTGGCTTGAATTCCAGGTGAACATTTAATTGTAGCTACCCATCGGCGCAACGTTGACAAAGCAGGAAGCGGAATATTAACTTTATTTCTCAAGTAGTGATATGCTCTCCTGGAAACAGTTCTTAATGTTATTGCAGCTGCAATATCAGTAGAATTACAAACAATCCGTTTTTGGCCTAACAAAACCCTTATCTGTCCTGGAGTAAACACTGTAGAAAGCAAATTTTTTATGCACATTTCTCTGTCTTTTTTCTCATCTTTCTGTAACGTGCGCAATTCTAATAATTCTTTCTGCATTTGATTCTGTTTTACTTTGAGGACTTTTACACGTAAAGTCAGACTATGGTTTGAAGAGCTCAAATATAATATTTGTTTTTTCAGCTTTTCATTTTCCTTCATCAAAATATAATTTTCCTTCAATAGAATTTCATTTTCTGTTTTCAGGTCTTCCATACATTCAATTTCAGTATTTTCATCATTGGCACTCCACATGTCTTCCAAAATTTCCTCTGCATTATCAGAGTTTATCAAATCGCCAACAAGATCAGTTCGTTTAGTTTTCTCCTGTCTGTTCTTTCTCTCTGAATTAGAATTTACATTAAAGTTTCCCGGGAGGTTTAAACTTGGTACAGCTGTGTCCTTTAGCATTTTGCGGATAGGCAAACCTAGAAGTTCATTCCTTAAATCGCGTTTGTAGTCTTCCTCAGGAAAATGTTCCGAACAAATAGCTGAATTCATTTCGTTGAAACTGTCAGCTCGTTTGCATCTCAATTTCCATGTTTTACGCAAAACTTCATTTTTCGGAAACCTATGGTAATGAATGCCATTCCTTCTGGTTTTCGAATAAGAATTTTGACACGTTGCTATTGCGCACGAACCAGGCATGTTCAGTATGACCAAGGAAAAGATAATTTGTTTGCTACAAATACCTAGCTTCAAATGAGACAATGTAGCTTTCAGACCCTGAACCAGAAAAACGAGAGCAAGCAGCTTTAGGCGGATGGGGTGTGCAGATCTCCGGGACTGTGACGTCACGAAGGCGACCCCTGAGACAATGCTCAGCGGAAGTGTCTGATAAGCATAACCTTGGAGTCTACTAACCTTGTGTCTCGACGACGATGACTCCGTCCATTACAGACGTGGTGCACCTTCCTACGGTTTCCTCCGACCACTGTGCAGTATGTCTCACTGTCTGTGAGACTTCTACACCTTCTCGTACACGTCGCACGTGGACTTTTGATGATGAGCTTCTCGCGGACTCTGGATTTTGTGCCGCAGTAAACCAATTTCTGGCCGATAGGCGATGTCTTTTAGACTTCACACCGAGTGCTCTGCATCTTTGGTTGAAGGTTAAGAGTGATCTGCAGTTCTTTGTTCGCAATTACTCCTTTACTGTTTGCACCGAACGTTTTCAGAAGATTGCCAATCTACGAGGTCATCTGTCAATTCTGACTCCGGCAGACCCTCAGTACACCGTGTATCAAAGTGATCTCTCTGCACTTCTTAAACCATTGGCACGGCAAGCTGTCCGGTGGATGCGCTAGCGTCATATCTCCTCGTCTGCGCAGTCGTATGAATACTTTGCTAAAATGGAGTTCATCCTCCATACGACATCTTCGCCTCGCTGATGGTACCGTTACCGATGATCAATCCGTCGTGTGTTCCCATGTTCGGAATGCTTTTGTGGAAAAGAACCGAGCGGTACCGCATACTACTGATCTTTCTTCTTCCTCGCTTCTTTCTAATCTCCCTCAGGTCCCAGCTCACCTTTGCTCTTTCTTACAATCGGATTTTTCCCCTTCTGAACTCCGAGAGGCGTTCGCGTCTCTTAACCCGCATGATTCTCCAGGACCTGACGGTCTTCCACTTTCCTTTTACCGTGCTTTCTTTCCGTCCTTACTACCCTTTCTCTCCGCATGTTTCCCTTGTGCTCTTTCTTCTTCTGTGTTACCGCCGGACTTCACTGTAGCACATATTACTCTCCTGCCTAAAAAGGGAGACCTTTTTGGACTTGACGAATTGGCGCCCCATTTCAATTCTTAACTTAGATTATAAATTCTACGCTAAATTACTTTCTCGCAGACTAAATACTGTCCTTCCTTTTCTTGTTTCTCCCGACCAGTCATACACTGTGCCTGGTCGGTCCATTAATAATAATACCACTTTTCTAATTCTTCTTACCTTCCTTGCTCGTAAATTTTCTGAACCTTTGACACTCCTTAATATCGATCAAAAATCTGCCTTTGATAACGTTTCTCACGATTATCTGTGTACTGTTCTTGCTTCTTTTGGTTTCCCTCCTTCTTTCGTTTCTGTCCTTCTCAGTCTCTACAGGGGTGCCCGTCTTCACGTTCGGACGGCCTTCTTTTTGACGTCGGCTGTGCCTTTCCAACGTGGGATCCGGCAGGGTTGTCCCCTTTCGGGACAACTCTTTGCCTTGGCCTTTGAGCCCTTTCTTCTTGCAGCGAAACGATCCCTTCTCTCTGCTATGCCACCTACAGTCGCTAGCACTAGGCATCACTGCTGTGTATATACTGCGAATGCCGATGATGCTACGTTCTGCTTGCGTTACGACCATCTCGTTGATGTTTTATATCAAGTTTATCGATCCTATGCGGACTTATCTGGTGCTACTCTTAATGCTGCAAAAAGCACCGGCTTATGGTGTGGGTCGTGGGTGGGCCGTACTGATACCCCATGGAGTGCGGTGTGGTCCTTTTCGTCTCAGAAAATCCTTGGTACTTACATTGGGCATCCGATTACGGCGGCAGCTGCTTCGTGGGATGCTTTACGCCCACGTCTTCACCGTACGGTGGGATTCTGGAAATCAACGCACTCGTACACTTCTTACCATCAGCGTGCTGCCATTGTACATCGTTACCTCTTTCCACTTTGTTTCTTTACCTGGTCTTCTACTGTACTGCCTACGTATTGTCTTGATCATATCAAAAGTCTGTGTACATCGATGATTTGGACCACTAAGCACTGGGTCGCGGCGGCGACGCTCAACCTTTCACAGGAGCATGGAGGCATCAATTTACCAGATGTGCACATATATTATCGTGCTCACCGACTTGTTTCCTTTCTTCGGATCTTGGTTGCTCCCACTCCATCCCTTTCTTCTACCCTTGATGTTCTTCTCTCTCTTCACGATCCATCTTTCTCCTTTCCCCTTTATCTCAAGATGGATTCCTTCTCTTCTTCTTCCATTATTTTTCCTTCTGTTCTTTCTGAAGCTCTGACGTTCCTCCGCGCTCTTCCTCTTTCCCGGGCCCCCCGACCACCACCCTTGATCTCTTGGATGAACTTCTTTTCTTTTCCACCCTCGTCCATTCCTCCCGACAGCCTTTTTTCTTTTTCCTTCCTGGATCCGCTCCGGTATACTAACTGTTCGCACACTCGTTAATCCCGACTTGACCTGGAAACCCCTTACTTCCTTATTTTCCGATCCTTCACCTTCCCATGCTACTGATTATGCTCTTCTTCGCTCTTCACTCGGTTTTCTTTATCCATCTCTCGTCAATTCTCATGGCCTCGTCTCTGTCCTTGGTCCCAGTCTCCCTATTCCTTTTTTTCTCTCTATTAGAGGCGTTTCTGTCCCTATTCTTTCAGTTTCCGCTGTTTCCTTTTACCGTTTCTTTCGTACACCTACCGCAGCTCCGCACCCAATTTCTGATGTTCTTCCTTCCCTCTCTCAGGCCATCTGGTCTGCCTCTTCTTCTCCTCTTTCTGCACCGTTGGAGTTTAACATTCACTGGCGATATCTCCACCGCCGGCTTCCTGTGCCTCTTCTTCTATCCCGTATGTCTCTCCTTTCTTCCTCCATTTGCCCATTTTGGGAGTCCATAGGAGATATCGACCATATGTACTGGCATTGTCCCATCCTGATTCCTGTTTTGCATTGTGTATTTCGTTTCGTGAACCATATAACTTCTCGCAATCTACCTTTTCTCGCCTATTCCTGGTTGCTTTTAACGAAGCACCCTCCATCTCGTTTACCGGACGTTTGCGCCTTTCTCTTTGTTTTGGTGAAACAAGCAATATATATCTATCATATTTATCTCCGGTATGCCGCAGACTCTGCTAATCCACTTATTGCGAGTGACAGAATCCTCACCTATTTTCGCAGCCGTTTAACAGCTCGCCTCCGCCTCGAATATGCAGAAGCACAATCAACTAATTCTTTAGCACGGTTTCGTCAGGTCTGGGCGCAGGATGCCGGTTAGTTCCGGATCGATGGTACCACCATTAGTCTATTGTTTTAACCACTCAGTACTCCTTGCAAGTTGGAACGTGAGGAGTTTTCTTTGTTCTGTAGCCTTTTGTTTGTTGTTTCTTCCTCGCATTGTCGTGATTATTGTGCTACATTTAAATTGCATTATGAGAATAATTATTTTGGAGCTTGACTACTGTGCCTCTGTATCTTTCCTCCTGACACAGGTTATTCACCATGTGTTGTTCTATTATGGTGGTGTCCTCATGAGTTTGAGGACTCTTGTTTTCGAATGCGTTCAACGACGTGTTCTAACCTTTTCATTGCTGTTCTGTGTATGTGTTCTGTAGTATATTTGTGATGGAGCTGTAATCTCGGGCAATTTGTATTGTATCTTGGTACTGTGCTGAACCATTGACTTGCCTCAGTATTACTATGTTCTATTGTACCATGTGCTAATGGAGGAATTGTTATGTATATGTGATTATTGTTTATAAATTGTGCATTTTCTGGATGAGTTGTTTGGTGCCATGGAAATCGGCTGACTCCTACGTTTCCCACTATGACATAACACAGGGTTTGTTATGATAATTTATTTGCTGATTTCCTAGTACTTCTGTCTTGTTGTTTGCCTCTACCGTATTGTTGCATTTTGCTTATTTCCTTAGTGTTATCATTATATTGTTTTTCATGTACTGTTCTGCCGCCGTTTTTGTTTTTGATTATGTTGCGTAATGTGCAAACTTTCAGTGCATTGTATCGCAGAAGAGTTTTCTTAGTGCTCACGTGTTTTATCTGTTAATCACTTGCATAGCTCCTTGCATGTGGCATTTTTTTATTTTTCTGGTGTTTTTTGAGATTTGCACATGTGTTTCGTTTTTTATAGTGTATAAGTTTGTTGTGTTTCCTCCCTGTGATTTTGCATTGTGTTTTTTATACGTTGGTTACCTATTTCGACCACTATGTTTTCCTATAAAATTTGCGCCATGTTTTGGTCTATTCATGAGAGATTGTTGACAATGTATCGCCATTTAAATCTTTTAACTTTATGTTTTTTCCAGAGGGTAGTTTTGCTCCGACATATGTCGTTCTCATATATTGTTACCAAATTACTCCTTGAGGTACGCTATGTGTTCTTATTCATTTAGCCTAATGTTTTGATTTCTATGTGTACAATTGTACACACTGTGATAGTTTCTCATCCGTTTTTAATTTTCTGGTTTATTTCCGGATGGGGGTCCTGCTCCGGCATTTGTAATTATTCATGTTTGTTCTCAAGTTATTTCTCATGTTTTAACAGCGTGTATGAATCTGTACTGTTTTTAGACCAATAAAGATTGTTTGAACTACAGCCAAAGACATTATGAACAACAATGAGCAAAACATTTAACCTACCTGTGAAAAAGCCCGTTTTTTATGCCAGCCGTTATGTTGTATCCATGTCTAAAAGAGTACCTGACCCAAGCCTGAAAATATTTATTTTCTATGAGAACTATTTAAAGCACGATTTGCAACACGCACGCAACCAGCATATGCTCAGGAACAGTTTTCACTCCTCGCTGATGGCGGAACATCCGGTTTTCAAAAACACACGGAAGCAGCTAGGTATTTGCCAGTCTATACACTCCAAGGTATTTTATTTTCAATCCTAAAAAATATTGAAACATATACCTCATAGAGCGAATGTCCACCGTTCTCAGCAATCACTGATGAAATGGTTCACCTGTGTACCAGCAGGGTGGCTCGTCTGTAGGACGTCATGTAGAATTTGTAGCCGATGGTGGCCACTTCGAACCGGCCGTACATTAACTTCGCGCAGATGTGCGTTTTGCCTGTAAGTAGGCATATCTCCTGTAAACATTTTTATTATAAATAAGCCTGCACAGCTTCTGTCACGTGTCATTATTTTTGTACCTGTTTCACCCGTTTTACCGATTTCAAATTAACATCCTTTTAACCCGTCCATGTACATAATTCGTGCACACCATATGTCGTTTCCTACTAATTAGATAATGTGCTACAACTTTGTAATTGGAATTTTGTTTCTATTTCGTGTTGTTCGCGGGTTAGGTTTCCTAACTTCTTACACATTTGCCGCTAGGGGCGCTCCAATTACTTTCATTCGATCGGCCATCGTCCCTTTCCTATACATAGACCTAACTTGTGTACCTCTGGGACCCTACCTTCTGCAGTTATTGCCCTGAATAAGGACTTTCCTTTGAACCCTGTATATTAAACATATTACACAGTATGTCAAATGATCAATGTACACAGAGAGAAAGCCAATGTTGATCAAGAAATAGGGATCGTCCCGTTTTTGGCTAATGCGTCCCGTTGTCCCGAGAAAACTCTTCGGGACAGCTTTCTGTCCTGCATTTTAGAGTTCAAGACTGAAAAACAAAATCGACGAGTTACAATTTCTATTGTTTTACAAACATATTTTTAAACCTGCACGCCAAGCTTACCCCAAGTTGACTGTTATCTCCCGCGTCTAACTCTGTGGTCAATGCTCTCATTAAGTTGCAGCCCTGGCAGATTGATATCGGAGGATAGGAGGGCATGTGACCTAGACACCTGGTGGATGCAATCAGTAATACAATCTCATAAAATTGATTTCTACAACACCTATGTCATATATAAAAGAATGATCACAGTATATGCTGAAATTAGACAGTATGTCTTGGGTGAAACTGAGAACAGATTACCTTGGGAAATGTTTTTCAAACAGTCCAACTATTAATCAGACTGCTGCCATATCAAACATTATTGAATCTAATTTGTTCGATGAAGTAATGGTAGTGAAAACAGCTCTGAAGTCCAAAGAAAATAGTGAAGGACATGTTGAAATCTAAACAGTTAGATGGAGTCTGGGTGGATCTCTTAAAAAATGTTGAAGGAGAACTATCAAATTTAAAGAAAGTAGAGGAGATCGTTATGTGTATTCCTGGAACAAATGCGTGTGTCGAAAGATTATTTTCTTGCATGAACGCACTGTGGACTGGTGAGAAAAGCAAATTGTCTGTAAAACTGTAATGGCCTAATTTAAAATCACTCCTCTACAACATAAAAGAAATTAAAAAAAAATGTGTAAAGAAGCCAGAAGAGTCTTATACACAGCATATAATGAAAGTCAAAGCTGCACTAGAATTTCACTTGGAATCAAGGTAAATAACGACCTTGGTAGAATTGAAAGATTTATTAGTAGCAGACCAAGTAAAGGATGCTTTGCCAAGCCACATTAAATAACATGTGGTGCTTAAGGAGACCGAGAAATGGTTTAAAACGACCGAGTTAGCTTGTGAAATTGATAATTTTGTTGCTGCTATGCCTAAGGGACGAGCTCAGAAATTTGATAACTGGAATAAGCCGAGTACGAAAGTGCAAGAAATTGGGAGATTTGGGAAGTCTGATTATAACAGAAATAGAAATGATTTTCAAGGGAATAAGACGGTAGGAAATGCAAGCAGAGGTCGAGTGCAGACACATGCATCTTTTGATAACAGGAATTTAAATAAAAGATGGGAAGCGAGAGCTTCGAATAGCATGGAGAACGTTCAGTGCTTTCGATGTGGATCAAGGGGTCATGTAAGCAAACGGTGTCCCCAGGATCCAGGTTCCGAAGTTACTCACCGACCAAGATCCCAAGATAAAAGAATAAGTGAAAATAAGGAAGAAAAAGGATTGAATGAAGTGTGTGTAAAATTGAATATACCGGCAGAGCCTGAATGGATATCGGAAGGAATTCCATCGGGTAAAACAGAGTCAGAATTACCTAAAGTAAATTTAAGCATAGAAGGAAATTGCTTTAAAGGAGTTATTGATTCAGGAGCACAAATTTGTGTTTTAAGGAGAGAGTTTGTCCCGGATAGATATTTGGAGACCGGAGGAAAAATATTTGTGCGTCCAGCTATTGGATCGTCAGTGGAAGCGAAGCTGGTATCACTTCCGTTGAGCTTGTTAACGTTACCGAATGATATTCAACCTCATGTTCAAGTTTATGCTGCAGCGGTGGATGACTTAAACGAAGAAGCTTTAATTACACCACACGTATATAAGACTCTATGGGAACAGAGAAAGACGTATTTAGGAGTGTTTGAAGATCCTAGCGCATTAGTGAGGCAGGAGAATGTGTTAGACGCCGGAGGGGAGAAAGGTTCCTTTCTACCAGCGTCAAAAAGCAAAGAGGACCCGGCTACCACTCGAAGGGGGGAAGAAACTAGCGCATCCACAAGCAAAGCATAGCAAGGGAGTGACCAGTGAAATTGATTTTATGGGATGACAAGTGAAATTGATGGGATGACAAGTGAAATTGATTTTATTATGTGTAACAAAAAATTCGTCATAGAAGACTGCAGTGTGCTAAAAAGAAAGTGAAGGCCATGGATGATGATAATCCCGAACGAAGTGAAGATTCATTGTCTGGAGACTGTGAAAATTTACACCCAGAATCTCCGAGCCAGAAGTTTAAGAGGCAGCAAACATAGTGCGATACTTTGAAAGGGAATTTTACTGACGCACACCGAAATAAAAATAACTACTGGATTGAGTCAGGAATGTTGTATCATACGGGAAATTTAAATGGGCAGAAATTTAACCAGTTAGTTATCCCTGAGTCCCGAATGTTAGAAATGATGAAATTGGCTCACCAAACGTTACCTGGGGGTCATTTAGCAGCGAAAATGACGGCGGATAGAATAAAGATGTCGTTTTGGTTTGATGGATTAACCAAAGATGTGAAATTTTTTTGTGAAGCTTGTTACATTACATTACATATCACTAAGCTGTTCTCTGAGATTCAGAGGTTAGCTCCAAAAAGAAATACAAACTTCCAGATATTTTTACTTATTGTTGTCGTATCAAACTTCGCCATTTACAGTGATCTTGACATACAACCCGTGCTTCACTGATATCCATTACACGCCGTACACAAAATCTTTTATACTTCATACTCATAATCGTTTCCTCATGCAGACACTCCTGAAACTGATCCACCCATGTCTTCCTTGGCCTTCCCCTGCCTTTCCTTCCTGCCACTTGGGTTGAAAATATTTTCTTAGTAAGCATTTCATCACTTATTCTTTCAACATGGCCAAACCACCGAAGCATATTGGTCTCCACCTTGCTAACAACATTTTGCTTTACATCACACAACTGCAATACATCTTCATTCCTCACACAATCAGACCGTGTCTTGCCACAAACCCCACGTAAGTAACGCATTTCTCCAGCACACAAACGACTCCTATGTTTCTTCTGCAGTACCCAGGTTTCACTGCCATACATCAGAGTAGGAATAATTATTGTTTCATACACAGCCATATGGGACTCTCTAGAGAACCCATCATTCCTGTGAAAACCTCCCAGAGCAGCTATGACTTTCAAAGAAGAATTCACTCGCCTACTGATTTCACCATCCAACTTGTTCTCTCTGTCAAATATGCTTCCTAAATACACAAACTCACTCACCTGGTTAACCACAGTGCCATTTATACTTACATTACATTCAGTGCTACCCATTCCTCTCTCAAACACCATAACTTTGGTTTTTCCCTTATTTATACTCAGTTTGAATTTCATGCAAACTTCGTGCATCCGAGTCAACATACTCTGCAACTCACTTTTGCTCTCTGCCAACAGGACAGTGTCATCAGCATACAGCAATCTGCACACACGGATATCACCAAGACATAAACTACTATTATCTATTTTGGCTTCACGCATGCATGCGTCCATAAATATATTAAACAGCCATGGTGACATAACACAACCTTGTCTAACTCCTGCACCAATGGAAAACCATTTTGATAAAACACCATTCACTCGTACACAAGTTCTACTACCAGCATACATGGCTTTTACACTATTAAGTAGATTCCCAGTAACACCATATTCATTCAATACCTTCCACAAAAGTGTCCTATTGACTCGGTCGTAAGCTTTCTCTAAATCTATGAAGGCAGTAAAAACTTTTTTCCCAACAGCCAAATACTTTTCAATCATCATGCGTAATGCAAAAATCTGGTTAGTGCAGCCTTTACCAGGCATAAAACTACTCTGAACATCTAACACTTTCTCTGATGTAAGACCCCGTACTTTTTCAATAACAACCTTACCAAACACTTTCGCTGGCACACTCAGTAGGCTAATAACACGATAGTTCTTGCATTCAGTCTGATCACCTTTTCCCTTATATACAAGGGAACAATGATAGCATCCTTCCAATCCCGAGGTACCATTCCTAACTCCCAGCACAACTGGCAAATTTCAGTTAACCAGTCAATTATAGAGTCACCGCCATACTTCAACATCTCTGCAGTTATACCATCAACTCCTGGAGCCTTACCATTCTGAAAAGATTTTAGAGCTTTACACACTTCTTCTCTTGAGATCCCTCCTGTGCTTTCATCCCTCATTGTGACATCAACTGCATCTGTCTCAGAATCATTTTTGCTCTCCTGATCTAATAACTCACAGAAGTATTCGCCCCATCTGTCCCTTAACTCATTGGGCTCCCATATCATTTCCCCAAGCTCATTCTTCACACAACTTACAACTTTGTTTCCCTTATTTTTCCTGAGTCTCATGTACTTCCAGAAGGACTTTCTATCTTTCCAAAATGCCAGTTCATGCCTTTCCACTTTTTCTTTCCTATCTTTTGCCTTACTGTGGCGAACCAGCTTAGCAGCTTCACGCTTCTTACAGCGTTATTCATCCACAGCGACTCTACCTTGCAACATCCCCAAATAGGCTTCCTTCTATTTCTATACTGCCTCATCAATCTCACTATTCCACCAAGCATCACCTCTATTGTTACCCACTATTGTGGTGCCACAGACCTCTTTAGCAGCAGTAACAACACAGTTCTTAAAACATTCCCACTTCTTTTCTACATCCCTCTCACAAGATTTCAGATCCATCAGTCGTTCTCTGAGTAAGTCAGAATACCGCTGATGATCTTCAAGGAGCCTATCAACCTTTATTCTTTCTATCCTGGGTCTCTTCCTATTCCTTTTCCTCCAACCAACATTAAGTTTCACTCGTGACACTACCAAGTAATGATCAGAACCAACATCCGCACCTCTCATCACACGGGTGTCAACAACTAAGTGTTTCAAACGCTGATCGTAAACAACAAAATCTATCACACTCTTTTGACTAAGAGTACGATTTTCCCGAGTATATGTGTGCATATACTTGTGGTTGAAAAATGTATTAGATACACACAAATCATTCTCAATGCAGAGTTCAATTAATCTTTCACCATTATCATTCACCCAAGGATCATTAAACTTGCCCAGAACATTGTCAGAAATTGCATTCTGCACACCTACTCTAGCATTGAAATCCCCTGCTATTATAACTTTTTCTTTAGCACCAAACTGGCTCAAAACAGCTTTTAGCTCATTCCAGAAATCTTCTTTCTTATCAGAAGGTTCCGAGTCACAAGGAGCATACACTACAACAATTACAATTCTCCGAAGTTTCACTTTCAACCGAATCCAGAGAATTCTCTCACTTATGCAACTATAGTGAATCAAGTTGTTCTTCATCTTTTCACTTAAAATCACACCTACACCAGCCTGTCCTCTCATAATATCCAATACTCCAGACCACACACTCACCGTGCCATTCACTTCTTCTACCCCAATTTCCTTCTTTTTGGTTTCACTTACACACAGCACATCCAGTCTATACTTATTCATCTCCTCAATCACCTCATTCATCTTGCCATTTATACCTCTAGTATTCCATACACCAATCTTACATTCACTCAGCCGAGATTGCTTTCTCATACGCCGTTTAGAAAGTCCAGGTGGATTCTGTGGTGTACCGTCTTTCTCAAGTGTGGTAGGTCCACCATATCCCACACTTGAGTCATTCTTAATATTTCTTTTTGTCTTTTTAATCAGGTAAGTACATCAGTGTGGGGGATTAGCCCACAGCTGAGGGTTCCAGTTGGTCATTCAACCTAAGGATTCTGGAACAAAACCCAGTGAGTTGGGGTCTTTTCGCCAATGTCACACAGAACTAGCTTGCACCTCTCCAAGATTCACAGAGGCCATAGTTGCTGTTGTGTGTGCCACTGTTACCACGGAGTGCCCCGAGGAGGCAAACCCATCGCTCACTACGACCGCCCGCTTTGTGAAGCTTGTGAGGATTGTCAATCACGCAGATGTGCAAGGGTATGTGATAGAGCACCGATCGAGCCTATAGGTACGCCAGAGTTGCCGTTTCAATTCATAAATGCGGATATTGTTGGACCTATAGAACCCATGTCTTCACAAGGACATAAGTATTTGTTATGTTTAGTGGATCGGCATAGTAGGTTGCCAGAAGCGGTACCTTTAAAATCCTTATCAGCAAAAGCTACTTGTGAAGCATTTTTAGAAGTGTTCATGCGTATCGGAGTACCAAGTGCAATTATGATGGATAACGGTACTAATTTCAAGTCACAATTAACCCAGGAATTTTTGAAACATTTAGGAGCATCTCCAAGGTTTATAACGCCAGGTTATGCCCAGGCTAATGCGTTAGCAGAACGATTTAATCAAGTGATGAAACACATGCTGCATCATGCGATTCGAACCCAAGGCCGTGCTTGGCATCGTCAGTTGCCCTTTCTTTTATGGGCGTATCGTGAGGTACCAAATAGCACGACAGGAGTATCACCGTTCATGCTCATGTACGGACGCATGCCAACCGGGCCTCTGGCAATTTTAAAATCCTGCTGGGAGGATGGCTTAATTTTACCACAAGGAGTAGGAAAGTCGATAAGTGAATACCTAGAGCGACTGGAGGAAAATTTAAATAATGCAGAGAAATATGCTAAAGACCAAGCGGAGGAACAAAAGAGGAAGTATGCATACTATCACAATTTGCGGTCCACAGGGAGAAATTTTGAAGTAGGGGATGAGGTGATTGTGCTGATCCCTGATTCTACAAACAAATTATGTTCAAGATAGATGGGACCTGGAGAAATTGTAGATAGAAAATCACAACATTCATACTTAGTGAAACTAACAGATGGAAGCAAAAGGCATCACCATCAAAACAAACTGAGGAAGTATATTCAACCAATAAATGCAGTTGGAATTATTTATGAAAACGATGAGGAGTTTGGCGAAATACGACCTGTAGGAGAAAGGCCAAAGGCAAAGGAAACTTTGATTTCTGTTAAAGGTGTTTGTCTACGTTAAAATACCCATTTTTGGCAAAATTTTCGAATTTTTTTTTATTATATTACTTGAAAGAGTAGACTTTTAGGAATCCAAAACACTTTGATTTTTGTTTCTACGCTTATTAGAACAGAAGTTATAGCCAATTGAATAAACCGGAAGTGAGATCGACCGAACAGTAAAAAGTTAAACATTGTAATTCATAAGTGATTTTCTTCGCTTATATATTTTTTAATGCTAACAGAATTCATTTGTAATGATTTTGGATTCATTTATTTGCATTTGGCAACACTTAATTAATTAAATAATATATTTTATGTTGTGGAATGGCAATCAGTATTATTCTGATATTTGGTTATGTTTGCTTCGCGCTTTGTTTAGTCATAATTTCTGGGGAAATTTTGTATGTTCCGTTGCTATTTTAGTAGTGAACTTGCTTTAGATTTATTGTTTATCATTTGAAGTGAATTAAGATGCCAAAAGTAAGGTCTAAGAGATCGAAAAACCGATCCTTTCACGGCAATCGCTACACTGCCCGTAAGCCATGTGATAGTGACGATGTAATGACTGCAAATTCAAGTAAGCTAAAAATTCCGAATATTCAAGTAAATGTATCAGACAATGAAACAGATGCGCCCAAAGGCAATAGAATATTTGATATTGAGACTTTAATATCTGTGTTGTCCAAACTATCTTGCCCAGAATGCTTTCAAACTGATTTGAAATTGGTTGAAGATTCAAAATTTGGACTGTGCTCAAACTTGTGTTTAATTTGTAAGTGTGGTTTTAAAATGGGTTTTTCTTCAACTCGCAAGGAACATAACAAAAACTTGATAAATTCAGCATTAGTTCTTGGATTACGATTAATTGGAAGGGGTTATTCTGCAGGGAGAAAGAAAGCTGTTATTCATTTTGAACTTGCCTTTTCTATCTAAGGCAGCTTTCAGACGGCATGAAGGCCACCTATTTGAAGCTGTACAAGCTGCAACTGAACAAAACATGCAAGAAGCAGCAACAAAAGTAAAGAATATAAAAAGGAGTACATCTAAGAAAGCAACAAAAATTACAGCTTGTGGTGTGTCAGTCGATGGCACTTGGCAGCGGCGTGGGCACACATCCCTCAATGGTTGTGTGTCAGTAATTTCCATTGACACTGGGAAAGTTTTAGATTTGGAAGTTATGACACAATATTGTTACAAGTGTAAAAGAGACTATGATTCGAGTAAGGAGCACCTATGCTCAAATCACACAGGATTTGCATCAAGCATGGAATCAGTGGGAGTGTATAGAATATTTGAACGGTCTAAAAAAATCGACAACTGAAGTACACCGAATACTATGGAGATGGTGACTCCAAAGGCTATATGGAAGTAAAAGACATTTATGGGCAAGACACAGTTCAAAAACTGGAGGGTATAGGCCATGTGCAGAAAAGAGTTGGTTCTCGCTTGAGGAATTTGAAAAAAAGCAAAAAAGGAATCGGAGGGAAAGGGAAATTAACCGATAAGTTTATAGACAAACTGCAGAATACTATGGCATTGCTATCCGGAGCAATGTAGGAAATTTGCAGAGTATGCAAACTGCAGTTATAGCTGCATTTTTTCACTGCTGTTCCAGCGACAAGAACATAATGCATGGACAATGCCCGACAGGATCAGACAGCTGGTGTAAATACCAGCGCGCATTATCTGCTGGTAATCAGATTTGTGATAAATCTCCTGGTCTTCCAGATTCTGTCATAAAGGTTATAAAACCAGTGTACACGAGTCTGTGTAATCAAGCTCTACTTTCAAAATGTTTGCATGGGAAGACCCAAAACTGTAATGAAAGTTTTAAAAATTTGCTATGGACTGTTTTACCAAAAGAAACATTTGTTGGACTGCAGACCATGTTATTAGGAGCAAATATTGCAGTTTTGCTGTTTAATTCTGGTTATTTTGGACTGTTACCTGTGTTCGAAATATTAAGAATACCATTTGAACAAATGATGGTTAATGATTACTTGAGACTGGACAATGAGCGAATAATGAATTCGAGACGTCAATCCTTACCCACTGCAAAACTTGCTCGGAAAAAAAGAAGAGATGCAAAAAAATCAAAATTGGCACGAAATGAAATCAAGGAAGGTTGTACATATAAGAGTGGTGAATTTTAAATGTGATGAACAAGTAGTATATAGAATTTTCTTCAAATCAAATCTTTTAACGCGCTTTCTGAAAAACTAAATTTTCAGCTGTATTTCCGTACGAGAAATGTGATTACTCAAAACGTTTTCAAGATATGGAATCGAAATTTTGTTCTATTGTTTCAAATATTCTCTTCTATGCTTTGAACTAAAAGTTAAAGTGTACATGCATATTTGGTGATATTATAAGTGTTTAAACATGATGCGATAAGATTTTTGCAATAAATTTTCAAAAACATTTTGCAGTTTTTGTTCGATTTGCTATAATAATGTGAATTTAAGGAATATCACAAAGTTTTTAGTTCATTGCACAAGAAAGGGTCACAGTAATATACAGTATCAAGGAAATTGAAATATATAGAGTTTAACTGACTGTACAGTGTCTGGCGTCCGTATGAAATTTTACTTAAGTTTTACTCACAATGACACGTTTCATAACATTTTAAAGAAATTTTGTCAAAGTTATACATATTAACTCGAATTGTGTGTATTTAATTAATTTTGTGTTAATTTAAAAAAAATGCTTCTAACGTAGACAAATACCTTGGACAAGTGGACACATTTAGACGCATCACAACAAGAGGAACTGATGTAGGTACTTTTAAAATATCATGAAGTGTTTGACGGAGAGATAAAACGTGCTAAGGTTGGAAGTCATGTAATTCGGCTAAAGCCAGGAGTAGAAAGGGAGCAGCCAAAAATCAATAAAGTGCCAGAAACTTTGAAATCCGAAGTAGAAAAACAAATAGAGGATTTGTTAAAAAGGGGACTAATTGAACCTTCAAATGCGGAAGTGGCATATCCTTTAGTTTGTGTGTCTAAGACAGATTCATCGATTAGATTATGTGTGGATTTCAGAGGGCTGAACGCCGAGAGCAAAATAGTTCCATTTCCAATGCAGAATGCAACAGAATTGCGCTACAAAGCTGGAGCTGCTGGATATCTGACAACCTTAGATATTTTGAAAGGTTACTGGGAAATTCCCATGGAAAAAGAGAGTAAGGAGTTAACTTCTTTTGTATCACCGAAAGGCCAGTATCAGTTTACTGTCATGCCTTATGGATTATCAGGAGCAGCAGGAACGTTCCAGAAAGCTATTAATATTGCCCTTAGACCTCACCAAGAATATGCCGAGAGTTATATAGATGACATAATAATTTTCTTGGAAACATGGAAACAGCACTTGGATCATATAGCTGTAGTACTCAATACTTTGCAACAGCTAAATTTTGCAGGAAATTTAAAGAAGTGCTCTTTTGCAAAATCAGAAGTTAAGTACCTTGGTCATGTGGTCGGCTCAGGTAAACATGGACCTGATCCTGATAAGATATCAGTGATTAAAAATTTGCAGCGACCAAAGACGAAAAGAGATTTGAGATCCGCTTTAGGATTGTTTAATTATTACAGGGAATATATTCCAAATTATTCTATATTGGCTAAACCACTTACAGATTTAACAAAGGAATATGTGGCAAATAATATTCCATGGTCAGTAGAAGCTGACAAGTGCTTTATAGAATTGAAAGACGCTTTATGTAAGGTTACATATTTGAGTACTACTGATTTGAGTAAGCCCTTCGAGATAAGCTGTGACGCGTCTTCAGTGGGGATCGCAGCTTGCCTCGGACAAAGGGATGACAAGGGAAATGTTCGCCCAATAACTTTCATTAGTCGAAAGTTAACAGAAGCACAGAGTAAGTGGAGCACCATAGAAAGAGAAGCTTACGCAGCTATTTATGCTCTAGAGAAATTTGAGATGTGGACCTATGGAGGAGAGATTACTCTCTATAGTGATCACAATCCTTTGAAATACTTGACAGAAGGCATTCCTAAAAAGGCAAGATTGCAAAGATGGGCATTAGCAATAGCTCGTTTCAATGTAACAGTTCGTCATAAGTCTGGGAAGGCTAATCTTGATGCGGATGCTCTCTCTAGACTCGGACAAGAGAATGTGTAGAGGTCACTGGAAAAAAAAATTAGAGAATGATCCATTGTAAATAATATTTCAGTAAACGTTCAGTGTGAATTAGTATTGTGTGCAATTAATGTAAGTGATAAACGTTTACCAAGAGATAATCATATTTCCTTGTGTATTATTATTTTCGTGACAATGTTATATTTGATAGGTGCAATGTTTGATGCTATATGTGTGTTACGTTGGTAATGTAAAGTTACCACGTCTAATGCTAAGAGTAACGCCTCAATGAATGTAGAACGGGAAAAGGAGTTATTATTGGTAATGTCAGATTCTTGAAAGGATTAACTCCTGCCCAAGTGAATTGAAAATGTTGTCTGAGTGGAATTTAATGTTATTTGCGTATAACTATGTTTTAAAAGGGATGTAAGGTCAGGTGATGCGTAACATCACAGCCTCTCCTTGACAAATGTCAACCCCGCCTTCTCGTGGTGCATCCTGTTCCCACTAAAGGGGCTCTGACGACCGCCAATAGCGGTATAACTATACCATCGGGATCAGAGGAAATGCTATCCCACACTCACCAACCCGCTTGGCCAGCGTGGTGAGTTATGGCCAAACCCCTCCAAAATGACTCCACAACTTAAATCTTGGCCCTCAGTCTCCGGCAGCTGGAATGTACCTGGCCAAGGCAGCGGCCAGTGCGACATGAAGGCAGAGGGTGCTAAGAATCCCCGGAGGACCGGACTAGGCTGCCATCTGATGCTGACCTTGGCAACGTACAATGGACGCTCCCTATCTTCTGATTCAAGGCTTCTTGAATTGGAAGAGGAACTACAAAGGATCAAGTGGGACATTGTGGGGCTAAGTGAGGTAAGGAGAAAAGGAGAAGATCTCATCGAACTGAAAAGTGGACATCTCTTCTACTATCGTGGGACAGATACTGGCAGAACTAGTGGTGTTGGATTTATAATAAACAAGAAACTGAAGGATAAAGTGGTAGAAGTTGAAAGTTCCTCTGACAGAGCTGCACGACTCGTTATCCAACTATCGAGAAGATACCAGGCTCAGATTATTCAAACTTATGCACCCACCACAAGTCATCCTGAAGAAGAAATTGAAGAATTTTATGAGGAAATTTGTCATCTAAATAATAAAGGTAAGCAGCACTTGAAAATAATTATGGGAGATTTCAATGCAAAAATAGGGCAACGGCAACAGAATGAAACTTCAGTAGGTAAATTCGGTCACGGCAACAGAAACCAGCGTGGAAATACTCTCGTTGAGTTTGCAGAGGCAGAAGGGTTTTTCATCTTGAACTCCTTCTTCAAGAAAAAGCCACACAGGAAATGGACATGGAGACATCCAAATGGGATGACAAGTGAAATTGATTTTATTATGTGTAACAAAAAATTCGTCATAGAAGACTGCAGTGTGCTAAACAAGTTCAACACAGGTAGTGACCATAGATTGGTGAGATGTAAGATGCACCTCAACACTAAACTTGAACGTGGCAAGCTCATAAGACAAACAAAATCTATTGACATAACCAACCTTAAAAAACACCATAATACCTTCAAGTTGGAACTGAAGAACAGGTTCTCTGCTTTAGAAGGCCTAACATCGGAAGAAGTGGACATCTCTGAAGTTAACAGAAAAGTAACCGAAGCTCTTATGGAAACAGCAACAAAATTAGCTGGGTCTAAGAACAAGTTGCATGTAAATAAATTATCAGGAAAAACGAAAATGTTGATGCAAAAAAGAAGAGAGATGAGGACAACTAAAGAAGATGTGACTTCCAAAGTGGAATATATAGAGCTATGCAAGACAGTACGAAAAAGTATCACTGAAGACGTAAGAAAATTCAACTGTGAACTAGTGAGGAAAGCAATTGAAAACAACCAAAGCCTAAAGATAGCAAAGGGACATCTCAGTAAGGGAAGAAAACAGATTATGGCACTGAGAAAAGAAGATGGTTCTGTAACAAGAAATAGAGGCGAAATTTTGACAAGAGTGGAAGATTTCTACTCCAAATTATATGAAAGGGATGATACATGCACTCCAGACATCATGAAAGATACCAGTACCAGAGTTCCTCCAGTCCTTCCAGCAGAAGTTGCACATGCAATCAAGAACATGAAGCGGGGAAAAGCTCCAGGAGAAGATGGAATTACTGTAGACATCATACAAGAAGCAAGTGGAGAAATCGAAACAGTACTCGCCCAAATTTTCACTCGATGCCTTAATGAAGGAAAGATTCCTGAAGATTGGAACACCGCTACAATGATCCTGCTACATAAGAAAGGTGACATTGAGGATCTCGGAAACTACAGACCTATCAGCCTCCTATCAGTAGTTTATAAAATCTTCACTAAAGTTCTTTCACACCGCTTGAAGGTAACACTGGACATGGCTCAACCGAGAGAACAAGCTGGATTCAGGAGTGGCTACAGCACAATAGATCATATCCATGTGCTGAGAGAACTAATTGAAAGAGCGAAAGAATATGAACTTCCATTGTGCATGGCTTTTATCGATTATGAAAAAGCCTTTGATTCGGTGAAACCATCAGCAGTTACAATGGCTCTGAAAACCTGCGGTATTGAAGATGCATACATTAATATTATTAATAACATCTATGAAAATGCAAGTGCAAAGATTAGGCTGTTTGAAAATACAACACACATAAAAATTGGAAAGGGAGTGAGACAAGGTGACACCATATCTCCGAAGCTCTTTAATGCCACATTGGAGGGTGTTTTTCAGTCGCTGAGCTGGGAAAACAAGGGGATAAAGATTAATGGAGATTATCTAACCCACCTTCGTTTTGCTGATGACGTAGTCATTTTTGCAACTAGCCCATCAGAGCTGCAGAGTATGATCCAGGAACTTGCTGACAAGAGTAAAGAAGTGGGATTAAAAATGAACTTTCAGAAGACAAAAGTGATGTTCAATGCTTTTACAAGAAATGAAGATTTATCGATTGATGGAGAAAAGCTGGAGATAACAGACACGTACGTTTATCTTGGACAGCAGATATCAAGTGAGGGTCACATTGATGAAGAAATTAATCGGCGTACAAAACTTGCCTGGAGAGCTTTTGGAAGAAACAGCATAATTTTCAAGAGCAATATGCCATTATGTCTTAAAAGAAAAGTGTTTGATCAATGCATCCTTCCAGTGCTTACGTATGGTGCAGAGACGTGGACCTTAACTAAAAGAGACATACAAAGGCTGCAGACAACTCAAAGAAGCATGGAGAGGTGCATACTTGGTGTAACCAGGAGAGATAAGAAGAGGAACTCGTGGATCCGAAAAATGACAAGAGTGGAAGACATCATGATCAGAGTTAAATCCCTGAAATGGCAATGGGCTGGACATACTGCCAGAAGGACAGATCATCGATGGACAGCCGAAATTTTAGATTGGATTCCAAGGGACAGGAAAAGACCCAGAAGAAGACCACATGGGAGATGGGTGGATGAAATTCGAAAGTATGCAGGGGTGACATGGAGGAGACTGGCACAAGACAGACCGTTGTGGAGGAAACTTGGGGAGACCTTCGTCCAGCAGTGGATTGATAATGGTTGACAATGATGATGATGATGATGTTTTAAAAATGAAGAAGTTAGACCATGGGACATAAACAGAAATACACACAGCACAGTAAGGTGCATTGGATATTTCAAATTGCTTTGGCTCTTAGTTCTAAAATTGTACTGGGACTAAAGCAACACCCTTTAGGTTTAAGCTAAATATATTTTTTTCTTTTTGATTGGAGGTTTAACGACCACCATGAGCAACTCAGCAGTGGTCTGTTCCTAATTTAGGGCCACTAGTTATAGGAAAGGGTGACAGCCAGCGCTGTAAGACAAACACAATATCCATGCCTCACCGGGATTCGAACCCTGACTCATCTCGGACAAAGGGTAAATATTTAAACAGGAAGATTTTCCATAAAAACATGATAGTACATGTACTTATGACATGACATGCTAGTTCAAGCTCTTGTTGCCTTACGGAACATTTTCTTCTAGGCATCATCTGCATTTGATTCCGAAATATGAAAATTATGGAATGGTGTTTACTTAAAAATATAGTATTTGGCACAACATGGTTTCAGTAAGTATAATGTTTTTAGTTCATCAGAAAACTTGTCGGTTTGTCATATAGCGATTCAAAGATTGCATAAGTTTTCATTAGAGTAGCAAGTGCAACCATTCCACTTTTTGGGCCTGTTTTTCATATTTCCAATAATTATTACGGTGAGGTAGAAATAGTCAATAAGGTTCAATTACTTAACCAGAAAACTTGTGGCTATTGACATAAAAATATAGTAACTTAAGATAAAAACAAACAACCGGAATGCATGTTCCAAATTCTTCGCAAATTTTTTATCACATTATAAATAACAAAATGTGAACAACCAGATCTGTGCATTGACATATCTCATAAGTAAACTTACCTGAAAAGTTTTCACTATATATGAGGAGTTTTCACATAATGCACTGAAAATACTGCTGCAGTGTAAATTAATAACCATAACACCATTTTTACACGGAATTCCGAGTACAAACAAACGAATTCGCGTTAGAACACATACGAAACTTACGACCACTTTTCGATCTAATTACTTCTAAAAGATTGCAATAAAATTTTGATTGAGGTAGTTTTCTCAACGAGTATATACAATATTCCTAAAACCCACAGTTCAAATGTACACAATTTACAAATTCCTAATAATTTAAAATGGCTTATCAGCTCATAGGAAAACGTTGGAATTAAAAGGCATGAGACCATTTCTGACTCATGTCACGTGATCTGATGCCCTTTCGTGTTGGGACCACGGCGGCTCTGATGCAGCTATTGCCAGTGCGCAGTCCATTAGTATATATGGTCGAAGGTGTTCATCCAAACCTACCGCTCCTATTACGTTGCGACACGAAACTCCAAGGGCCGACACGGAAAAAACAGATATCTGGATTCAAACGAGGGCTCGCCACTGGAGCTTGAATGCCAGTCACTATCCTCAAAGTACGTTCAGCAGGGCCAGAATAAGGCCGCAGTTGTCCCTACGCTGAGTGGGATACAAGGTTAAGGCCCCCAAAGAACTTATGCCGCCTCTGTGGCGCAGTGGTCTATTTTTTTATTATTATTATTATTATTTTTTTGATGGACTGTAGGTTTTTTTTTCAAATGATTTATTGGACCTGGTGGTACAGAGACATGGCAAACACGCAGACATAGAAAGTATACGGATTTTTCACATCAACAAGTACACATCAAACATGGATTTTACAGTATGCTAAATGCCCAATGTATACAGAGACCCAGTGTTGATCAAGTAACACATTATGAACAAGTACACATCAAACATGGTTTTAGAGCATGCTAAATGACCAATGTACACAGAGACCCAGTGTTGATCAAGTAACACAATGAGAACAAGTACACGTTAAACATTGTTTTAGAGCATGTTAAATGACCAATGTACACGGAGAACCAGTGTTGATCAAGTAACACCTTGAGAACCAGCGCAGAAAGACAAAAACAAACATCCATGGCTCACCGGGATTCGAACACGGACCCAAATAGGGCGAACGGTCCTCAGCCAGCGCTTTAGACCACTGCGGCCACCGGGGCGGCCGCAGTGGTCTCTACTGTGTGTTCTGATTATTCGCCCAACGGAGGGGTCCGGGTTCGAATCCTGGTAAGGCATGGATGTTGTGTTTGTCTTACGGCCACCCCGGTATCGCACTGATCTAAGCGATGGCTTCTGATCATTCGCCAACGGAGGGGTCCGAATCCCAGGTAAGGCATGATTGTTTGTGTTTGTCTTTCGGAGGTTTATTCGTTGAGTTCCTTGTTCACCTATGTACATTGCTGTCGTTGAAACACAATGTCTATACAGTATGTATCTGTCCACCAAGTTCAATGTGTATGTCAATGTATGTCAAGCAAGTCCAATAAATAGTTTAAAAAAAAACTCTAATAAAAAACAACTTATAATGGAAAACCATTATGAAGTCCGTTAAAACACGAAACGGTAGCAATACACTTGTGATAATTAATACATAACACATTTTTCAAACTAATAAAGTAACCTGCAAAGTTGTCATAAAAACTCACCGTATTTTCCAGTGTTCTCACAGAAACATGAGTTAAAAAACTTAATATTCCTATATTTTGTCTAGTAATTTTTAATAACTTAGCATCGTATACTTTTCTTGGTGCTTCTCTTTTGTTATACAATATGAAATCTTAGTGGATTTCGCCCATTAACGGTTCCAAGTGCAAGCACGGAGATATGGGTGGATGGTAGTGAAAAAGCTGAAACTCTCCCTCGCTGACCCCACTGCATACAACAACATGAAACATTTAACTTTAGGGAGTCACTTCCTTGAAATATGTTCGTCTTCTAGTCTTCGTTCGCGATCGAGTAATCACAAATCATGCCGCCTCTGTGGCGCAGTGGTCTAAGCGATGGCTTATGATCATTCGCCCAATGGAGGGGTCTGGGTTCGAATCTCGGTAAGGCATGGACGTTGTGTTTGTCTTACGGCCGTCCCGGTGGCTCAGCGATCTAATCAATGGCTTCTGATCATTTGCCCAACGGAGGAGTCTGGGTTCGAATCCCGGTTAGGGCATGGATGTTGTGTTTGTCTTTCGGGGGTTTATTCGCTCAGTTCCTTGTTCACCTATGCACATTACTGACGTTGAAACGTAAACTGTCTCTACTGTATCGATCTGTGAACCAAGACCAACTCTATTTGTCAATATATCTGTCAACCAAGTCCAATCTATGTTCAATACACACTGAAGTGCCAAAAAAAAAATGGTACAAACGAGCTTATGCAAAATACATAGCAACGTCACCGATGCTCGTACTCGGTTGCGTCCGCCAGTGCGTATATAAAGCGATAGATATCCTTGCCAGCTGTCAGAGCTGTTGTCGGCATGAGAATGAAAAGTAATAACGATTTAAGCGACTTTCAACGCGGTGTCATAGTTGACGCTCGTGAGATGGGTCATAGTATTTCGGAGGTAGAAATGAAGTTCGAATTTTCACGGACGACCATTGCAAGGGTGTACCCTGACTACAAGAATTCCGGCAAAACCTCCAACCTACGACACCAGTGTAGCCGTAAAAAGACATTGGGTGAACGTGACCATCGTCGGCTGTCAAGAATCGTTTCACGCGGTAGGCGTGCAACACTCTCGCAGGTATCATCGAAATTCAATGCTGGAGCCTCAACAAGCATCAACGTTCAGACTGTGCAACGTACACTGCACGATATGCGCTTTGGGAGCCGACGCCCAACTGGAGTCCCCTTGATGGGTGCACGACACAGAGCTATGCGCCTCGCTTGGGCACGGCAACACCGCCACTGGACACTTGATGACTGTAAACAAGTAGCCTGGGCTGACGAGTCGCGTTTCCAATTGTATCGGGCAGATGGAATTATTCGTGTGTGGCGCAAACCCCATGGATCCCGCCTGTCAACAGGGAACTGTACCGGCTGGAAGGGGGTCCCCGTAATGATATTGAGTGTGTTTAGCTGGACTTCACTGGGACCCCTGGTACGTCTACAAACGTCTGTGACCGGCCAACGTAATGTGCGTATCCTTTTTGACGAGGTACACTCGTTCATGCCCTGCATTCCTGCTGATGGGTTGGGCCTGTTCCAACAGGACAATGCACCTCCACACAAGTGTCGGAACGCCACATTATGGTTAGAGGAGCATTCATCTGAGTTTGTGGTGTTGCCATCCCAACCAAGTCCCCAGATCTGAACGTGATAGAACACATTTGGGATGCCATGCAACGCGCTATCGAACACAGGAATCTGAGACCTCGGAATACACCCGAATTGTGGAACGCTCTGCAGGAAGTATGGTGTGCATTGCCTACAGCATATTTCCAGAAGCATGGGGAGTCCATATCCCGTTGTATTTCTGCAGTCCTGCGCTCTCGTGGGGGACCTACCAAGTATTAGACTGGTGTACCAGTTTTTCTGGCACTTCAGTGTATATGTCAATGTATATGTCAACCAAGTCCAATAAATAACTTTCTAAATCCCAATAAAAAAAATTACAAATCATACGAGACAAAACGAACTATTTTACTTCTCTATATATGAATACATAAGCTATGTATTATATGCTGTGTAGTGGTATGCCTCCTGGGCCGTGGGTAAAGGTGGCCTAGGCTGTGTCTCCGTTAGAACCCCCTTGCCCTAATACGGCCCTGACGTTCAGTGTGACAATGAACAGAATGTTATCGCGATCATAATTGTTCGATGCCGCCCCAGTGGCTCAGCGATCTAAGCGGTGTCTTCTGATCATTCGCCCAACGGAGGGGCCTGGGTTCGAATCCCAGGTAAAGCATGGTTGTTTGTGTTTGTCTTTCGGGGGTTTATTCGCTGAGTTCCTTGTTCATCTATGTACATTGCTGTCGTTGAAACACAGAATGTCTATACTGTATATCTCTGTCAACCAAGTTCAATATCTATGTGAATGTATTTGTCAACCAAGCGCAATAAATACTTAAAAAAATTTAACCTCCCCCCACCCGCCAAAAAAAAAGTGTTCGAAAACAAATCAGCTGTACGGGGTTCCGACGCTGCAGTTAGCAGGAAAGAACCACATTTCAGGCACTGGTGGACACGAGTGCTGAATATTTCATTGCACTTACAATAATGAAAACCACGTACAGGGAATTTACCCTGTACAGTTTGAGATTACCGAAATGACTAGAAATATTTTGTTCAACCTAATCAACCTGCGAGGAATGAAGAAACCGAACTGCAAAGGACTGGAAACCTGTGGTCTTTTGAATCTTATTAAAAGCTGTCTATCAAGGACGGAGAAATCATGGGCCCACAGTACATTTTTTTTTTTAATTTTGATTCAACGTTTAACGACCACCGTGAGCAACTCAATGGGCTATAAGCAGTCACCCGTCCCTAATATAGTGTCAGTGGCTCCAGGGAAGGAAGAGAGCCAGTACCGTAAGAGAAGCACAACATCCATACATCACCGGGATTCGAACCCGGGCCCCTTTCGGACGAGTGATCAGAGGCCAGCGCTTGGACCACTGCGCCACCGGGGCGGCATGGTACATTTGCATATTGCTCCAATTACGTATTTTGAATTGGAGGTTTAAATAAATTATTTATTGAAAAATTTTTTTTTATTGGAATTTTTTTTTTTTTTTTTGATTGGAGGTTTAACGACCACCGTGAGCAACTCAATGGGCTATAAGCAGTCGCCCGTCCCTAATTTAGGGTCACTGGTTCCAGGGAAGGGAGAGCGGCAGTGCCGTAAGACAAACACAACATCCATGCCTCACCGGGATTCGAACCCGGGCCCCTTTCGGACGAATGATCAGAGGCCATCGCTTAGACCACTGCGCCACCGGGGCGGCTTATTGGACCTGGTTGACAGATACATTAAACATATATTGGACTTGGTTGACAGATATATACAGTACAGACTTTTTTTGTTACAACGTCAGCAATGTACATAGGTGAACAAGGAATACAGCGAATAAACCCTCGAAAGATAAGCGCAAACAACCATGCCTTACCTGGGATTCGAACCCAAACCTATCCGTTAGACGAGTGATCAGAAGTCAGAGCTTAGATTACTGAGCCAGCGGGGAGGCATCGAACATTCCTGATTGCGATGACATTCTGTTCATTTTCACACTGAACGTCAGGACTTTATTAAGGGCAAAGGGGAGGGGAAGGGGGCTAGGCCACCTTTACCAAGGGTCCAGAAGGCATGCCACTACACATCATATAATACATAGCTTATACAGTATATTCATATATAGAGAAGTAAAATAGTTCGTTTTGTCTCGTATGATTTGTAATTTTTTTTATTATTGGGATTTAAAAAAATATTTATTGGACTTGGTTGACATATATATTGAACATAGATTGGACTTGGTTGACAGATACATTGAGAAATACAGTGAACATATATTGGTCTTGGTTCACAGATCGATACAGTTGAGACATTTTATGTTTCAACGTCAGTAATGTACATAGGTGAACAAGGAACTCGGCGAATAAATCCCCGAAAGATAAACACAACATCCATGCCTTACGCGGGATTCGAACCCAGACCCCTCCGTTAAGCGAATGATCAGAAGCCGTCGCTTAGACCACTGCGCCACCGGGGCAGCTCCCACTTACTTGATTGTTCGGGTAAGTGTGTGTGTTTGGTGTGTGTGGTTGGAGGTTTAACGACCACCGTGAGCAGCTCAATGGGCTATAAGCAGTCGCCCGTCCTTAATTTAGGGTCACTGGCTCCAGGGAAGGGAGAGAGCCAGCGCCGTAAGACAAACACAACATCCATGCCTCACCGGGATTCGAACCTGGACCCCTTTCGGACGAATGATCAGAGGCCATCGCTTAGACCACTGCGCCACCGGGGCGGCTCGGGTGAGTACACTTACCTAACTTTTTTTTTTTTTTTTTGATTGGAGGTTTAACGACCACCGTGAGCAACTCAATGGGCTATAAGCAGTCGCCCGTCCCTAATTTTGGGTCACTGGTTCCAGGGAAGGGAGAGAGCCAGTGCCGTAAGACAAACACAACATCCATGCCTGACGGGATTCGAACCCGGACCCCTTACGGACGAATGATCAGAGGCCAACGCCTTAGACCACTGCGCCACCGGGGCGGCTTACCTAACTTTACGGGAGTTCATATGTGCCGTCTTCTTAACCATTAGTTGTTGCTAATGATGCAACATTTTCATCGTAGCGTAATTGTCATGTCTTAGGAGCAAAAATGCCACAGCTCGCATTTTTTTTGTTGATCGAAAGCTTAACGACAACCGTAAGCAACTCGATGGACTATAAGTAGTCGCCCGTCCCTAATTTAAGGCCACTGGTTCCAGGAAAAGGGGAGAGCCAGTGCCTTAAGACAAAAACATCCGTGCTGCACCGGTATTCGAACCCGGACTCATCTGGGGTGGATGGTCATAAGCCAGCGGTTCGATCATAGGGCCTGAATGATGTTCGAAATTAACACAAGGTTCTTTTTTTGTTTTGTTTAAGGTTTAACGACCACCGTGAGCAACTCAATGGGCTATAAACAGTAGCCAGTCTTTGATATAGGGTCCCTGATTCCAGAGAAGGGAGAGAGCCAGTGCCCTAAGACAAACATCATCCATGCCTCACCGGGATTCGAACCCGGACCCTTCTCGGAAGAACTGTCACAGGCCAGCGGTTAGACCACTGCGCCATTGGGGCGGCTACAATTTTTTGTGGCGTAAGGAGAGACGTGGTCATACTGAGCGAATGTCTAAAATTTCACTAATTCAAATGTTGAAAGTATTTACGTAACAAACATGAGAATAAGCATTTTTATACTGAATATGAAAATATTACATAATGAATACCAGATTTTTGTTTGTTCATTGTGCAGATGTTAATAAAATCTCGTATTGTGAATATGCGTAGGAAATTTGTAGGGCTTGGAATCAAAGAACGGAGAGTTAGAACCATCGGGCAGATGCACACATGCTTCACCGGGATTCGAGCACGGGTCCGACTGACTATAATCCAGAGACCAGCGCCTCTGACCACTCTGTTACCGAAACGGTATTTAATTGAGGCAATGCAAGCTTTTAATATTTGTTTTGACATACTTCAACATAAAATGTTTATTAAAATCTTTGCTTTGTCTATCCCGTTTGTGAACTTATAAGAAAATATGTTTTGTATTTTTGGTTTAACCGCGGTATTGAACAACTGTCGCATTGATTTCGCGTTAAAACATTCTTTTCGGAAAGCGCGTATACAAATCGGATCAGTTTTTCGCACATTTTTGATGCTTTCTGTGGTGCATATACTGTATATACAGTGTGCTCGTAAACTGTTTTGACAAAAGAAGAGGGGTGATAGTACCTATCAAGACGAACAATATTTACAATGGAACCTAGCGTCGCATTCCACTCTGAGTGTCAGAAAAGAGTAAAGTTAGATGTCCAAGTTGAACTTTCAACAGTACAAGGAAAGAGAATTAATGATATCATAAGTGGCACAATCCCATTTATGGAGATCAGGGGCAGACTCAAAGTAGATGCTCAAAGTGGCGGCCACGGGTGCCGTTGCACAATTCACACCGGCGAATGAAAGACTGGCGCACCCTCTCGAAGACTCCTGGTGTCGTGTTTATCCTGTCCGCTGCATCAACGATTCTCGCGACGAGATCTTCCACGGAGTCCACAGGCGTCTCGTACACCAATGATTTCATGTGCCCCGAGAAGAAGAAGTCCAGTGGGTTTGAGCCCGGTGAGCGTGGAGGCCATGCCACAGGTCTGCCACGTCCAATTTATCATGCGGGATATGTGGCATTCAGGAAGTGTCTTCTGCACCTTGATAAGCCAATCAGCTGCAACTTTCGATGCTGCGTCTTTTCTCTGGTAATTTGCATACGGTAAATGCTTGATGATGTTCTGGCGATGTGCTACTTCTCCGGCACGAAATAAATAACGTCTGAGGTGACGACTTTTGCTTGTTGGACGTATTTCGAAGTTACTCTTTTCTGACACTCAGAGCGGAATGCGACCTTAGGTTCCATTGTAAATATTGTTCGTCTTGATGGGTACTATCACCCCTCTTCTTTTGTCAAAACAGTTTACGAACACCCTGTATATATAACTGATTTAATTTCCAGAAACAGAAGATTTATTAGGTACATAAGGGGGTAAATACCGATTTGTTTTTCTCTCTCGCTCTTTCAGGCGTTCCTTTGTTTAAAATCATTTTTGCTTTGCGGTGATAGTAACGTACATTCTAGGAAAGAGTAAACTACTACATTGAAGAGCAATTTAATTAGAGATACCTGTCTAGTAACGTATAGCACCACCTTTCGCCCTGATGACGGCGGCGATTCTTCTCGGCATGGACTCGACAAGACCTCGGAAGCGTTAGGAAGCCATACGGATTCACGACCCCTGAACAAGCTCCCACAGTTCACGAAGATTTGATGGAGGGGTCAGAGACTCGAACATCTTTCTCGATGGCATCCCAGATGTGCTCGATGGGATTGAGGTCAGGTGACCTAGCTGGTCAAGGAAGCGAGGTCACGTCGGTGGAGTGTTCATCCAATCATTCGGATACAATTCGGGAGCGATGGCACGGTTTATTGTCTTGTTGCAGGATGAGGTCCCAAGTGGGATGTTAAAGACGCACAAACGGGAGCAAATGGTCGTCCAGGATATCCCGGTAACGTTGACCTGTGAGGGACGATGTCACACGTACCAGGGGTCCCATTTCAGTCCACGTAAACAGTCGCCAGACGAGAATGCCATCCCCACCAGTTTGAAGAGTACCCTGCTGGCAAGAAGGATCCATCGCTTCTGTTGTTTACGCCGTACTCGTGTCCTGCCATGCGCATGTACCAACGTGAATCTCGACTCATCAGTCCAGGCAACATTTTTCCACATGTCTAGTGTCCAGTGGCGATGTTCCCGCTCCCATGCTAATCTTTGCACCCTGTGATGTGCGGTCAGCAGCGGTACCCTCGTGGGACGATGGCTTCTGTACCCCATAGCGAGGAGATGGTTCTGGATGGTGTGACTGCTTACACGTTTTTGTGCACCAGCGTTTAATTGCCGAGTGATTTCTTGCACTGTGGCCCGTCTATCCGCTGTTACAATGCGAGCTAGCCGACGATGACTCTACTCATCCACACGCTGTTGTCCACGGCAGTTGGCCCTTGCAGGGATGGTTTTACCGAATTCGATGTACTCACGGTGCACCAGTGACTCAGTGGTTCGTGAAAATCCCAGTGCCTGCATGACTTCCGAGATGGAGTGACCCATTCGTCGGGCCCCGACAATTTTCCCACGATCAAATGCGCTTATATCTGTCGTCTTACCCATAGTGCGCCCGACTCTTACTCATTCCCGTCGCATCACTCCTTATACTGTCGGATCGCTGCATACGTCATGTCGTTTCCGTTTACAGGGCCGCCCACAGTGCCACATTTGCATAACGCCAGCTGTCTCCAATTCAATTGCTCTTCAGTGTATATGTCGCTTTGTAAATATGCACCCACCATTCCTTGGAATTCTCTAGGTTCACCATGAATCCTATGAGAAGTTAAAAATAGTAAATTTGGGAGGTTTGTTTAAAAGACATGTTCCTTATTTTCCATATTTTGGATGGACTCATTGCTAACTCTATAACATTTTAGACACTCTGAAATGCTTTCCCACAGGAAAACACTTTGTTAACAGCAATAACTTATGGGGCCACCAAAACAGAGCTTTTCTGTAACTCAGTACTTCAGCATCTAAGCTCATTCGACATGTTTGAATGGCCGAGAAAATCGAAAAGCAGACGGGTGGAGTAAGCTGAATTTTGGGTAATATTGCATAGGAGTAATGTTCATTTAAAAATCGAGGTAGTGTTACTGTTAACCGAACAAATTTGTTGTTTAAGTTCAACTGTTCACAAATTTGTAGACAGGAAAACCTTTTTATTTTATTTCAATGATTACAACATTTAGAGCTTTTCATTATAAGTAAAAACTTAAAAGCTACAAGTCTTTGTTCAAATATTTAATAGCAATGTTTTCCACTTTATTATAACAGGAACAAACTTCATAAAGGTGTTAAAACCCCTGAAAAGCAGGGAGGAATGTGTATCAATAAAATTTCAAAAACATCTGAAGACAAAAATATGAATCGTAGGGGATCCGCTATAAATATAGTGTATAAAAAACAAATTGTAGTAAATGTCACATTACAAAAAGAAAGTGCGCCGCTTGTACCCTATCTACAGTATATAGTTTTAGTCTACTCCATGTGTTACCTACTCTAGTCATTAAACATTTGTCTCAACTCAAATTTTTAACTTTTATTCAAGCTAAACATTTAAAGTTTTTTAATCAAAATCTTTAGTTACCACAGCTCGGTTTGCGTTATTTCCGAATATCTGGCAAGCTTAGTCTAGCTAAACAAATACCAAGAACGTTTAAACATCACTACACTCTGTGATAAAAGTTACATCGCTACATTTCGTGATAAGTAATATGATACATTATGATATGATACATTTCGATATGATATGATACATTATATGATATGATACATTATATAATATGATACATTTCGTGATATTTCCTGAAATATTAGGCCTTTCTATGCAGTGTTTTGCCACTAGTTATTTGTCTGTAGAAAATGACACACAGGGATCAAGAAACGTTACCACTTGAATGAAATGCTTTTGAATGATTAGGTGCTACACTTTGTTGACTATGCTGGGCTACAGAGTGATGGGTCAGTTCAGAAACTAAAGTGCTTCATAATTATGGGCTAGTGAACTACGAGCGTACCATTCATTGCCTCAAGACATACATGGCCATCTCTCACCTATGGGTTACCGAGAGGATTTTATTGCAGGAAGGACCTTCTCTACCTGCAGAATAGATATGTGCTGCAAGATCTTCCTTCTAATAGGTATATATTATTATATATTTACACATCGCTGCAAGACTTTCCTGGGTCAGAAAGATATTCGTCTAACACATTCATACATCGCTACAAAACCTTCCTGAGACTGCAAAACAAAGAACGGCTCCCTAGCTGGTATGCTCTTTTGTAGAGTCATGTTCCTTGTGTCTGCGAGTGATACAAATCCAAATTTGGTATTTGTTCATGATCCTTACTTTATATAACCGATCATTACAAAAAAAGAAAAAAAAAGAAAAAGAAAAAAAGAAGAAAGAAAAGAAAAAAATCCTGCAGAACAATTGCTCGGCTGTCTTGGTAACTTCTACAATATCTTCTGTCTGTTTACTGGAAACCACAGGCTCTACATTAACTAGGCGTCGAAGAATACTTTGCCAGATATCTAGGAATATGTGTGTTACAATGTTTCAAAATATATGTAGTGTATCAGCAGAACTACGTACATGATGAATAGGCTTTGTCACAATAACGAACATTAATACAGTTCACGTAACGTGGGATATGGCACAGACACTACTAAATTTTAATACATAAAGAGTTTGTTTCTGATGATTCGACACTGCTGCATGAACCACTTGATAAGCAGGCATACCAGCACTATATGCCTGGAAATCTGGAATGAAACCGGGGTTCTGGGTGACCTCAAAGGAATGCGAAACCTCCGTGGGGACTCGGAAGGGATGAGAAACCTCCGTGGGGACTCGGAAAGGATGAGAAACCTCCGTGGGGACTCGGAAAGGATGAGAAACCTCCGTGGGGACTCGGAAAGGATGAGAAACCTCCGTGGGGACTCGGAAAGGATGAGAAACCTCCGTGGGGACTCGGAAAGGATGAGAAACCTCCGTGGGGACTCGGAACGGATGCGAAACCTCCGTGGGGACTCGGAACGGATGCGAAACCTCCGTGGGGACTCGGAACGGATGCGAAACCTCCGTGAGGACTCGGACAGGATGCTAAAACTCCGTGGGGACTTGAAACGGACGCGAAACCTCCGTAGTGACTCGGAATGGAGACAAAACCTCCGTGGTGACTCGGAATGGATACAAAACCTCCGTGGTGACTCGGAATGGATACAAAACCTCCCTGGTGACTCGGAATGGATATGAAATTTCCCTGGTGACTTGGAACGGATACGAAACCTTCCTGGTGGCTTGGTGATGCTGCACTTTCTCCCTTGGAACGAGGCGTGGTTGCATTACCTCCCTTGGAACGACGCGTGGTTGCACTACACCTCTGTAGAATTCGCATGGCTGCATTGCCTCCTTCAATTGTCTCTGTTAAACTACTTCCGTGGTACCTTGACGGCACTGCGCAAGAAATGTGTGAACTTAATTCTGCTGTAGCTACAAAATCTCTTTGCTGAACTGGCAAAGCTGTAGTTACAGAATCTTTCTTGTGGCGTGGCATTACTGCAGATAAAAAATCTTTCCTTTGCGTCGTCGCTTCCCAGTTCTCTTGAGAATGAAGACCTGCTGTTGTAAAACCTTTCTGTTGGGATACTGCAAAGGCTTGATTGCCTAGCACGGCTACATAATTTTGCCCGGGATGTGGCACTGCGGAAACACTATGCCAGAGAGATGGCACTACTAAAAAGCCTTGCCACGGAATTTGCACTGCTGAAAAACCTTGCCAGTGTCTTGGTACTGCTGATTCGTTGTCCTCTAAGTGATTTGGCACGTTTGATGCGGCTACAGGACTTTCTCGATGACTTTGCATATCTATTGAAGTTACAGAGCCTTCTCGATGACTTAACACTTTTGTTGTTACGCATCTTTCTTCATCGCAGGGAGTTTTGTGCAAAGAGACAGAATTTTGCGCTCTGTTTGAATTATTTTCATCGAATTCTGGTGTTAAGACAGATCTGTTTTCCACAGCCACCAACTGAGGCGCCGCCGCAGATGCTTGCGAATTTCCCGCACTCTTCTGTTTTTGTGTAGATTTAGGTTTGCTTTTTCGTGATTTAACCGCTGCTCTCTCGTCCGGAAGCTGAGTATAAGGTTTTACAGGGAGGCTTTTTTCTTCACATTTGGTTACATCCAGTATTTTCTCGTCTGCTTTTGTGACGTTTGAGGTTTCATCAGAACATCGGAACTGTTGATCGTTAACACCCAGTGTAAAATCAGAGCTATTACATTGTAACGCAATTGATGCCGCTGAAGGATAGGAATAATTCGAGGCAGTTTCAGATAGCTCCTTGCTCTGTAATCCTTTCGTAGAACTTCCACTGAGGCAGCCATCGTCGGATTCAGTTAAATTTGATTTGCATTTCACCGCATCGACACATGGTATTTCTGATGAACTGCATGAGCCTTCAGTTCCAGAACCAAAATATGGATTAGGCGGTTGTTCGGTTTCTATTTGAATAAGTGTGCTAAAAAATCCCATATCAGGGTAAACATCAGAAGTCTGCAGAGCGGCATAGGCAGAATTTTCCGTTTGCCGATTCTCAATAAACTGCAGGAATTCTTCACAGTCTTTATTAAATCCATCTGAATTTTCAGGCTTTTCTTTGTTGACACTGGCTTTTCTTAAGTCATTCCTTTGTATTTTTGGGCGGATTATTCTTTGACTACGCTTGCTCTGTACATTATAAGTGCAATACCGAAGCCTTTTGGAAGATTTCTGATGGTAATGTCCTTCAGCTTGTTCAAACTCCGGATTTTGTAGATTCTGACGACCATGGCCACTTCCTTCACTGGGTGGAAGCTCTATTATTTCCAAATCTTCGTGTTCCAATTTAACTAAGTTGCGGTCGAGTATTTCAGGATCTTGGCTAAACGGCAGGCTTCTTTTCTTACTTCGGCGATTCTTCTTCCTGTAGAACATTTCAGTTATTAACACCGCAATTTCGACAAAGTGAAAAGTTGTGCAAAAATTACATTTGTTTTATACACTTCAACTGATCGAATAAAAAATCATTTAATGTAAAGCATCAGTAAGAATTCTTATACAAAAGAGGAAAGCAAAACAATGAAATATATCAGAGAGCCCAAATCATAAGAATCGAAAACCTACGAAACCGACAATTTTACCCGTGATACACTTTTCTTTAATCAAAAATGGCTAAATCGCTACATTTTAGGGCTGAAATAATAATTTAATATATCAAAACTGTGCATTTTCTAGTGAGAAATGAGTGAATACCTAAATATTTTTATATTGGTGGTTGAACCTACACTGCCGGAAAGGGAAAAAAGAACATTAAAAATTACAGCTGCATCCATGAGATTTATGTCATAGCAACAACTTGTTGAGAAAGGTAAGTGATCAAGCGTGTGAAGTGATTCAATGTTCATTTTACCTTTTAATGCTTATTACAGTGTACAGAAAGCACATTTTAATAAGGTGTTGCACCTCCTCCAGCAGCAATACAAGCTTTCAATCTGGCATTCAATCTGTCGTACAATTGCTGGATATCACGCTGGGAGCTAGCATTTCACCCGCTTTCAACTTGGACGCGTAATACAGAGATGGTCGCAGCATTCCGGGGTACGCGGAAGAGTCTTTGTCCGATCCAGTCCCAGAAATGCCCGATTGGAGACACTGCGGGAGAACGTGCTGGTCAAGAGTGTTTTTGTATAGCCTGAAGAGCATGTTCAGTTGCCCGGGGGAGTGTCGGCGGGCGAGAGCGTGCTGGACAAGGGAGTTGATGTACACCTCTGAAGAGCATGTTCAGTTGCCCGGGAGGAGTGTAGGCGGGCGAGAGCGTACTGGCCAAGGGTGTTGATATATAGCCTGAAGAGCATGTTCAGTTGTCCGGGAGGAGTGTAGGCGGGCAAGAGCGTGCTGGCCCAGGAAGTTTATGTATAGCCTGAAGAGCATGTTCAGTTGCCCGGAAGGAGTGTAGGCTGGCGAGAGCGTGCTGGCCAAGGGAGTTGATGTATAGCCTGAAGAGCATGTTCAGTTGCCCGGGAGTAGTGTAGGTGGGCGTTATCCTGCTGGAATACCGCATTTGGGATCGCACTCAAAAATGGGAGTCCGACGGGCTGCACGATCTCGTTGACGTACCTACTGCTATTCAGTGTACCCCGTACGAACACCAGACTCGTACGAGAGTGATAGCTAATCTCTTCCCACGCAATGATGCCCGGCGTGGAGATTGTGTGTCGTTAGGGGATGCAGGTTGGTTGGGTTGGATTGGAGGTTTAAAGACCACCGTGAGCAACTCAATGGGTTATAAGCAGTCGCCCGTCCCTAATTTAGGGCCATTGGTTCCAGAAAAGGGAGAGAGCCAGTGCCGGAGGTCAAACAACATCCATGCCTCACCGGGATTCGAATCCAGATCCCTTCTGGACGAATGATCAGAAGCCATCGGTTAGACCACTGCGCCACCGGGGCGGCCACGATGTCAGAAGCCGCTCAACTTGTCGCCTTCGGAGTTCAGACGCGTACATGACCGTCAGACGCTCCCAAACAGAATCGGCTTTCATCACTGAAGACCACAAACCGCCATTCTTCCATCCAATGAACTCGTTCTTGACACTACGGCAAACGTGCTCGACTGTGACCAGGGATCAGTGGTAACTGTGCCAGTGGCACGCGTTCCCGTAGTCTTGCTTCCAACACACGATTCCGTATCGTTATGGTAAACACCTTTGGTATGACAGAGGATCGAATTTGTGACGCAGTAGTCTTACGCTCTGCCAACGCCGCCCTCCTCTTACGCCGATCCTCTCCTGCATCAGTAACTCTGTGTTGCCCGGAACCACGTTTGCGAGTGTGCGAATGCTCCTCTGACCACTGACGCCACCATCTTACCGCGGCCGATACCTCTCGTCCCAGTCGGTCCGCAATTTGACGGAAGGACCAACCTCCTTCCCGCAGACCCACTATACGGCCTCGCTCGAACTCAGATAACTAAACAAATGTTGCGCGCCTGCGTCGTCCAGGCATGGTAGTTTCTTCAACGAGCACTGAACGACTGAACACACCAGACGAATGACTTCCTTCTGCAAGCCTTAAATACGCGCTGCGTGCATTTGCATGTTGTCCGCAGTGACACGATTATTTCATCCAATGACATTCTACCTTGGATCACAGTTTCTGCTGCCCTTAGCAATTAACATATTATAATATGACGTTCCTACCGGCATTCCTTCTTAGTGTTCTTTTTTCACTTTCAAGTAGTGTATTCAGTGCAAAATATAATTTGTTGATTTCATTGAATCCCACGAATTAATATAGTAGGATTGGGATACACTTCAAAGTGAAGTTTCATTCATGAATTCACAATAAGTAAAAAAAAAAAAAAAAGGTGGGGAAGGGGCGCTGACGGTCTAAAATATCTTTCACAAAATGCGACAAATACATAGAGAAAATTAATAATAAGGAACTACACACCAACTATACTCAAATAGTATTAGTAATTGGAATTTCTTAGTGTAGAATATAAATCAAAGTTTCAAAGCTTTCTCACATCGCCTTTTTTCAAGAAAGTTAGACGGAGGGGGACGCAATTTCGATGCGCAATTGCAATCTCAGTATTCTCGGATTTGCGCACGACGTCAACACAGGATCATGGCGGGCATAAAAAGCTGCAAGCTCGTTCACATGCTTAGGAAAGCATTCCGCTTCGGTGAATAGGCCTGTAGGGATATTTATTTTGGAATGACTGTTTCTTCATAAGTAGTTACTTTTCTTCATAATTTATTGTCGCATATCATTGTAGCTCAATATGCCAGGATGGGTAGCAGCAGGATGCTTATCCTCAACTGGGAGACTAAAAGTTCCAATATTGTTTACCATTATTTTCCCGCAGATCCTCATTTACACTGCTGGCCACCCAAAATGCAACACCAAGAAGGAAGCATCCGATTGGCCTGAAATTCGCAGCATGCGTCGCCCGCGAGAGGACATGCAAACGATTAGCATTGCAGGGCATATGCAAATCATGTGCGCCCGGCACGCCACCGAGAAGCACTATAAGAAGGGTGCACAGAAGGCGGGGTGTAAGTAGTGGAAGTGTGTTCTGCTGCCGAACCTGTCCGTGGGAAGCTTCCTGATGCCTCGTCGCAGAATACGGCAGTCATTCCACCACGTTTTGGAGTTCAACAGAGGTCGAATAGTGGCTTAATACGACAGCGGTTTATCGTACCGAGACATCGGCGCCCGTGTGGGACGACATCCGGCAACAGTGAGGCGAGTATGGGTTCGGTGGGTGCAGGAGGGACGGACGGACTGACGTGAGCGATTGCCGCAGCCGCGGCACACCACCGAACGAGAGGACCGACATGTTGTGCGGCTGGCATTGACGGCTCGCACCGCCATATCACGAACGTTAGCGCAGGAATTAAGGTGCGTTGCGCAACAACCTGTGGCAGCACGTACCGTTCGACGTTGTCTTCAGGAGCGGGGACTTGTCGCACAGCGCCCATTGCTCCGATTACCATTGACGTTATACCACCGGCGAGTGCAGCGGTAGTGGGCCGTTGAAGGCCTCACCTGGACTACGGAATGGCACGACATTGTCTTCTCCGACGAATCCCGCTTCTGCATGCAACACCACGATGGTCAGATCTGCGTGTGGCGGCACCGCGGCGAGAGACTGTATAAAGCCTGCATTATGCATCGCCATGCCGGTCCGTCGCCTGGCGTTATGGTTTGGGTCGCAATTGGATATGACACCCGCACCCCTCTGGTACGCATCGCCGGTACACTCAACAGCCACGGCTACATCTCCGACGTTTTGGAGCCTGTAGTCCTCCTTTACCTGCAGAACCTGCCAGCGGCCACGTTTCAACAGGACAATGAGCGTACGCACGCGGCACGCATCGTGCAACAATTCTTCACGGCCCACCAGGTGTCTCTGCTGCCGTGGCCCGCCATAGAACACGTCTGGTCGCCGATCGGCAATTGAGTGCAAGCACCACCCGCGGCTACGCCTGATGAACTGTGGCAACGTGTGGAAGCAGCCTGAACTGACATTTCCCAAGCCCACATCCAAAGCCTCTTTCGTTCGATGCCGTGGCGTGTAGCGGCCGTTATTGCCAGCCATGGGGGTCACACGAACTATTGATGTCTGCGTGTTCCGCAAGTCGCACGGGCCTGTAAGCTCAATAGTTTCATCTTTGTATCTGTTGCTATGTGTCCAGTAAATCTGGCTTTGCTATCTCGTGTGCTTCTTGGTGCTGCATTTTGGGTGGCCAGCAGTGTAGGGAAATTCTGGGCACTGAAATGTAATAGACGATATCATCGCTCTGTCCACGCTATTTTATAAACAACGCATAGCAACTGAAATTTTTTCTTCCGACACCGCTGGGATCAAAGGCCAGATCTCTCAATAACTAGCTGAACGCACCCAGATCTTTCGATAACTAGCCGAGTGCGTTCAGCTAGTTATCAAGAGATCTGGGATTTGATCCCAGCGGTGTCGGAAGAACATTTTTTTAGTTGCTATGCATTGTTTATAAAATAGCGTGGACAGAGCG